>OV815278.1:18663281-21153281 GCA_929108145.2 Limnephilus rhombicus | reverse complement strand
TCCATAGATTCCGCGGAAAATGGAATATATTTCTTTATTTAAGGTGAATGAAAATCTTCGATACACTCTGTGATAAAGTGGGGATCTGACATCGTTGTTTTTTTTTTGAGTGGTAAGAATATTCAAACATTCTTGAAAAAGGTTGATAAGAAAAGGATTTGTTTTACACATGGATTCATTGCTTACACAATAATCTAGTCATCAAGTAGTTTGATATCCATTGAAAAGAAATGTGGTAATGTTATCAAAAACAATAATAACATGCCATTTCATGCAAATAACATAATGGGTAGTGTAGATGAAAAAGTTAGAAAATTACTTTTTTAAGTGTTAATGCCTTTTGTTTAAAAAGAAGTAATGTCATTCAATAGTTTTATGCACACAAGCTGGTTGTATTAGTTGATTTACATAACATACTGGTCTCTCTCTCTGGTTTCAATCCTGGGATTGGTTTGCAGCAATTTCATCTATTCGTTTCTTCCACTCTTCCCTGTCTTGTGCGGCTCGTAGGTACTGGTAGGTACTGTATAATTCACGTCGGGCGGGTTGTAATCTCAACATATAAAAATTAATTTTTTTTTGTTTGTCCCTTATGCGTTCTTAAACCATTCATCCGATTGCGTTGAAACTTTGGTGAGTTTTGTGTGCCCGACCGCAAACGTTGAGCTCTGGCATTATGAATTTAAATAAAACTTTAAAAATGTGTTTATTTCAAATATTTTAGTGACAGTAAGGGAAGGGGGAATTTGGAAAATCCATGCTTCTCACGAAGTACCGCATGTGACCTGCTCAGTGCTGACGCATAAGAAATCCTTCTTATTTATCTATTGGCGGATTCACAACAAAAAATATTTCGTAAAATAAAAATCATTGCGTACCCAAAAGAATTTTAATAAACAGAATTAAAACAAATACCCTTTATTTATTTCATAGGCATTGCAACGCATGCCGGGTACTAGATAGTTTTAAATAAAATTATCATTGTAGGATTAGAACAACTTATAATATCAGAACAAGTGCGTAGTGGAAATTGGCTTGAAAGATATTGAAATATGATGGGAGTCAACCTCCGTTAGGAGAAATCCCCAGAAGTAGAAAAACATACACCTAATGCAATATTCGAAATGAAATTAATTTTTCTCTCATACAAGCAATATTTTTGTCATGTCTCTTATGTTTTCTCCAGAGGCATTGGTAATTTAGTAAGTACTTGGACATTTATTCTCCAGTAATATGGGATGCTTATTGAGAAGACTTAGGTTCTTATGACACAATGACTATTTATTGACGTAATTTATAATAATACTTTTTATGACAAACGTCCATTCAAGCTGAAAGCTAGGTTTGATCAGCGGGGCGATTGAACTCTGATAAGTTCGTACATTTACTTTTGGTCACCTCCGGCACAACTCGGCAACGACACCACGTGATCCGAAGAGCAGGCAACTATAGTAGTGTAGGAACTATATCGTGGACTAAAACGATAAATTATAATTATGTTCTGAAACACAATGATGCCTAACATTAACTATTCTAAAATTCTTTAAAATGCAGCAGGTTCACGGGTAATTGAATTTTTCCTACATATAATACTTGATTGTTTTTAACCTGACCCGATTGTATCGGATTAAACGACTGTCGGATACGAACCGAAAAAATATTCAGGAACGAAAATTTCGCTGACGCGTTCATAGGTGACGTTTTAATATGATTTTATTGGAACCGCGAATGGATACGACACGTAAATGACAGTTTGATGAATGTGGCAGCCAAATGCAGCAATATTTCAACGGATTACACTTTATCCGAATAGATTCATAGTGTTACATGGAACGAAAAGAATTGAGCCGCATTTTCGGAAACAATGTGAATTTAAATCACTGGTGTCGTGTTGTGTGTGCCAACATTGAACAGAACAAAAAATACTGCTGTGTTCGGTTACTCTCGTGGCTAAGTGGTCCTCATGTTTCGCTTACTTGGATTTAAATTGCAGTTTTCCTAATTTTCCCATTATATTATTGCAGCGTGACACTATACTTACACTATACTATACTTTTAAGTTATAATAATTGACGGGTGCAACAAAAGTTCCGCTGTGAACAGCGATTAATTTTATTTTTTTTCAAAGATGGTCTCTTTATTATCAAATCACATATTTCCAGTTAATTTATATTTATTGATTTTTAAACAAATTAAATACTATAACAGCTTGACAATGAATTAAAAAAGATTACTTATAAAAGCATAAGTAGGTACCTAGTATTAGAAGAGCTCATATTTTCTTTTCTTACAGAAATAAATAAAATATCTCTTTTCAGGCAAGATTGTGTTTAATCTAACAGTATTTACATGTATAAAATACGTTACTTGATACCAAAAATAACAAACATTTTTTTCATTTGAATCGAACACTTTGTGATGTGACATAATTCATTTAAAATAAAAGTAGTATTTACAAAGTTATTATTTTATTTTAAATTAACAAACTTTTTATTTTTATTTTTTTTAATTTTTTATTTATTTAATAAAACATATAACGAAGTTGCATTCCCATGAGTTATCAAAACTCATTAAGGGATCGCTAATTGGTACTTTTGAACATTTAAACCCAACCCAACCTAATATGCAGACAAAATATATGAAGAAAAAAAAATTACAAAAAATTTCACAGAAGCATTAGCTCTTTACAGATGGCCCAAAATTTCCCTCAGGGTCTATGTTATTTTTAGGAAGCTGTGTGGAGGGTTTTATTTTAAAGGAAGGGAAGGAGATAAAGATCTGAGAAGGAAAAAAAGGTATGTGGGGATAGAAATCTAGTAATCAGTGTGTCCAAAAATAACAGATGTGTGGATCTATTCCTCCCACTGTAGTGCAAGCCGATGGGTCGAGAGAGTCCGGCTAGAGAGGTAAAACGGTCTTCATCAACCAAACTCTCCAAATTCGGCCCGTCGCGCGTCGCATAAAAGATGGGCAGACGCATCCGCCACCAAGACCCAGACAATCCTCACCCCATGAACCCGGGCACCCCTCCTAAATAAAAAAAAAAACATAACGAACCACTTGGGGTGACCTATGACAGAAGTGTTGGTTATCCAATAAATGGTTTCCGGGGCCGCGGTACCCACACCCGCCTCCAAAATTGAATTATTGACAATACTAAAAATTACAATGTTCACACTTAGTGAGAAGTAGAGACGAGTGAGTTCTGATTTTGCCGGAGGCTTCCGAGGCGTGCATCCTTTTAAAAGTACTTGAGTTCTAGGATCTGTCAGACACCCTAAAGACCTTCAATGGACTAAGACAAGGAGATGCACTTGCCTGCATTTTATTCAATTTAGCGCTGGAAAAGGCCATCCGAAATGCAGGTATACAAACCACAGGCCATATTTTTAACAAGTCTGTTCAGCTCCTTGCTTATGCTGACGATATAGATATCATCGCACGCTCAGAATATGAACTAAAATCGGCGTTTAAAAGCTTAGCTACGTCGGCAAGGAACATGGGATTGGTCATCAACGAGGGGAAGACAAAATATATGCCCGTACATGGACGCCAGAAACCACCAAGTATACAGATAGATAATTATACATTTGAAACTGTCAACGAGTTTGTATATCTCGGTACTATGGTGACAAATGACAACAATGTATCCAGCGAAATCAAAAGAAGAATAGTAGCTGCAAATTGATACTACTTTGGGCTACAGAAGCATATGAAATCTCGCCACCTTACCAGAAGAACTAAAGTCCTGCTTTACAAGACCCTTATACGACCTGTTCTTATGTATGGTTCGGAATGCTGGACAATCAGTAAGGGTGATGAAGGAGCCCTAGAAAGTTTTGAAAGGAAGGTGCTGCGAAGGATTTACGGCCCAGTCTGTGATAATGGAGAATGGCGTATCAGATACAACCAGGAGCTATACGATCTTTACGAGGACCCTAATATCTCCAAGGAAATCAAAACTGGAAGACTCAGGTGGGCTGGACATATCCAGAGAATGAGCGAAGGAGATATTCCAAAGCGAATTATGGATGGTGCACCTGGGGGTCGGAGAAGAGTTGGAAGACCAAAGCTTCGATGGCTGGATGGAGTGGTGAAGGATGCAAGCACCATCGGCATCCGAAACTGGCGCAACGCAGCACAACACCGACAGTCATGGAGGCAGGCTCTGCTGGAGGCCAAGACCCGACCTGGGTTGTAGAGCCACAGATGATGATGAGTTCTAGGAGCAAATCCCAGATCCGAGTTCTTGGGTGCGATCCGAGATCTTGAACTGCGGACTGAGTACTGGGTGCTGTTGCTGCGTACCGAGCCGGGACGCACGGGTTCGGCTAAGGACATTGATTCAATTGCATGAAGTTACGCTTAAAGATTTTAGGTTTGTTGAAAATTATGCATTTCTTTATTTGATTGAATCTACCGCTCTACCGACCGGGCCAAATACTTTATTTTCTTCGAATTTCAGAAAATTGCGTATAGCCGCGTACGTGTGTGTGATTGCCACTAAAAGTTGATGGAATGATTTTTTTATGCATTGCAGATTGTGTTTCTATTTACAATATACTTCTAACATAAACTTATGGATTAAATTAAATTTTTTAATTTAAAAAAATAATAATAATAGAAACATAAAATTCATATTACAATAGGTAATTTGTGACATTTGCATGCCTTTTGAAACCTTTGAGGCATCTGTTAAAATGTCAATGGTCTTTGAAACGTTATTTAACAGTGCCATACCTGGTGTCGTACAATGCGGATCCAGTACGTCCGTTCTGCTTTGTGCGAAACATAGTAGATCATGGTGCCATCCTAGACTGTTTGGTACGAATAACTTATGATATTCCAGGAGGCACGGACTATCTATTAAATTATAAACGATTTTATATGCCGTTACATCAAGGACCCCACTCCTTGTCACATAAATAATTATGTGACTAATGCAGTTCTTGCTTAGGTGGTTATTTTGTCTATGGTGTTTTTTTTGGACACTGGTAATTTTTGGAAAAGAGAGAGTTCTTTTTTGTTTATGGGGACTTCCTTCCGATCAACTTGGGGCAGTTGGGTCGGAAATTGGTCACTCACTATCCTGGTGTTTAAATTTACGTTTAATCATGAGAATCTAAGTCGATTTTAAACCTAAAAGAACGCGGGGTGTTTTTTACGTAACACGCGAGGTTCGTGTACGAGTTATTTATAGTGGATGACGTGAAAGTCCCACTTTTTTTCCGATGTGGCTGGTTGGCCGTTTTGTGGAATTATTTCTGGAAAAGGAATCGTGAAGTGAATTGCTCCTGGTGTTGGCTACTATAATATGCCTTCACGACCCCGCGTCGCAAAGTCACGGTCTGCTAACCGTAATACGCCAGACTTGGATACTGTTGGGGGCCACGTGCCTTTTGATTGGAGTTCGTCGAGATGGCCCGTGGCTGAATGCGCTCCTTGGAGGTATAGCGGCCTCCTGCCCAATTAGAAGGACGACCTTGGTGCTCTGGATTCCGCGCCGTTCCCATATGGGAAGACTGGAGTTCCCGTCCCGTCTCGTGTTTTCTCACTGCGAAGCAAGATCGCGTTCGTCTACCGGGGTTATTTCCGTATAGTTAGCTTAGCGTGTCCATTAGGAGTCCATCTGGTATGTGTATTTTTTATATTTTCTTTTGTTACCTTGGTACGAAGTTTGTACACTTCCTTGCTGCTTTTTGGTTTGGATTCAATACATTTTTATAAAGTTCCTCTTCTTTTATTTGACTGAAAACCCTACCTACATGACAGATAACTACTTGGCCCACTATCCTGAGCCCTGGTCTCTGCTCTGCCGCAAGGTTACATTTTATACGAACATGATACGTTTCATCCTCTTTGATTAAGTTGATGGACTCGTTGTTATCGGCAACGGGACTATCTGCCGGGTTTCAGCTCGATCGGAAGTTGGGAAGTGAACTGATTTTCACTTCATTTATTTATTCATTCAACTCTAAACATTTAAACATTTATGAAATAATAAAAAAATCAATAGAACAAATGTCAAATTCATACAAGATGTATTTAAAAAGTATGGACGCTTTTCGACCAAAATAATAGTTTTTTTTTTCTACCTGTGCTAGTTTTGACCACAATAACAAAGCTAAGATGATTCCATTCAATTATTGTCCACTCACACCACTTACTGATGTTCAACGCGGCCCCTCCTTTATTAAAACAAGAACCTTTGATAAAAACACTTACCGCTTAGGAAAAGGCAATAACTCCGCCATTGTCCCATTTCAAATAGAAAAGGAGGATTTTTATAAACAGAACACTTCTACTCGTTAAGTGTTACAATTTCCTACCGGATATAGGAGAATAAAAAGACAGTTTCCTCATTTTCTAAGAGGCCATTTGTGAGTAACATTCTCAGTCTGTGACATTCAGACTGTGTCACAAAAAAGCAAAGAAACAATTGTGTGTCTTTGCTTGAATGTGTCGAAAGAGAAACGAACCATATCTTTTATTTTTTATGGCGTATAAAAATATACTTGAAGCCGTACTTTGGAGATGAAAAATCTAATATACATAGTAGCAAATACTGAATAGATAAAACATACTAGAAATGCCTTCCATGTAGATTTAAATAATACTAATTGGCTAAGGGAGCTGTACGTACAAATATTACTTGCTATAGACTTCGGTCCAGCCACAAAAAACTCAACGTCATTAGGTACAGCGATACGATCGACACGTGCTCAGACGCATCGACGAGCATGGTGAGATTAGTTGAGATATGTAAATCTCCATGAATGCATGGAATCCTCCAAGAGACCTACTGGCAAACCAGGTTTTTAAGGCTTACTAAACCTCCATTCTCACTCTCTCTCTCTCTCTGGTTTCAATCCTGGGATTGGTTTGCAGCAATTTCATCTATTCGTTTCTTCCACTCTTCCCTGTCGTGTGCGTCTCTTTTGAAGTCTGCATATGATAAGCAGCGCACATCCTCCAGCAGGTCCTCCAGGTACTCTCGGCGTGGGCGTCCCCAAGCGTTTGTCCCCTCGGTCATACCCTCCATTATGGCATGCAAGAGGCCTTCTTGTCTTATTGCATGGCCGATCCATCTTGCGCGCCTTTCGCCATTCTCACTACTAAGTAGTTTTATCTGACTATCTGATGACGTCGGGTTTGTTGTGGCCTATATATACCTATAGGTATTAAGTCTAATTTTTGGTTATAACACATTTAGTATGCGCTTTGTCTCTCTTACCGGACAAACTAGGGGTAGGCATATTAATTCCTTTAAATACTTATTTGTACAGCGCCCTTGAGGTGATTTTTCACAAAAACGGCGCTATATAAATTAGCCAAATATTACTATTTATTTATTTTTAGAGGACGGACCGCACAAACAACTTGATCTTGGCACACACTCCTTGCCTCGTTCACATTCATACATCGTCTCATATATGCTCTTCTATTATTCCGACTCTTCACATGGCCCGACTCAAGTATCTGATTCACTTGGTCGAGCCATGTTTTCCTCGGGCGTCCCCGACATGTTCCCCCGATATATTCTCTTTACACTCCTTTCCTCGTTCATTCGCTCTACATGCCCAAACCATCTGAGCGTCTTTTCGTCTTTCTTAATCTTACACAACACGCTTACATCAACCTTGCATTCTTTGCGGATCTCCACATTTCTCACACGATCGTACATGGTTTTACCACACATACGCCACAGGGATCTCATTTCTACAGCATTCAGTCTACTTTCATCCTTCCTCTGCCAGTTCCATGCCTCACTGCCATACATCAGGGTAGGTACCAGCACTCCATTATGGACGGCTAACTGCGCTTCTTTGGACAGTTTTTTGTTGGCGCCAACGGCGTTCAGTCCTCCCTCTTACCGGACATATGTAGTATATTGCCATCCCATTAAGATGTAATAATGATAATCAATTTCAGTTTTGTATCGGAAATTTAAGGCATGATCGGCCAGAGTTTGGATCACGATGCTCACCCACATCACATAAATAAATAAAAAGAAAATACTTTGTTTTAAGCCACTTTATTGTTATTTTTTAGTCTACCGGTTTCGGTACCTCCGTACCATCATCAGGACTGTTATAAAAATACTAACAAATACAGGATAATACACATATATATACAAATTGTTAAGAAAGAAAGAGAGGGTAAATTAGAGTGGGACAGTGCGGAAATATTTAAGAAAGAAAGGGACAGTAAATTAGAGTGGGACAGTGTGGGAGGGAAGTGGGGGAGGAGAGAGTGGTATAACGGGAAACATACTTATAATAGAGCTGAATGTTAAATTTAGATGATTATTAATGATTTCAGCCTTTGCATTAACTGATTTTTTTATTTCCAATGCCTCTAAACTGTTATTTTTTCTATGGTAGAAAAGCCCATCTACGCATGCATTTCTAAAATTGGTTCGCTCCGACCTGAAATTATGAATTCATTGGTTAATTATAATAATCGGATTAATATATAACGCCGTTAAAAATAAATAAAATAAAAAAGAGTGAAAATAGAGGACAGCACTATTAGCAATGCATAATTAATAACAAGTTCCATCTCACGAGGTCTTCAATTTACTTCTGATCTTTTCTCATTAGCCGTTCAATGATTTTTTTGAAGGAATAATTAATATTAGTTATTGATTATGTCTGTAGCGGCAGTTTGTTGTATGCGTGAGATGCTTTATGGAAGCGGTCGGCAACGCGCGGCCCGCGGACGTCTTACTTGCGGCCCGTGAATGTTTTGTAAATAAGTTATAAATATCAAAATAAATGCATTTTTTCTCTCTAAATTGTGTTAGGAGCGGGCCCCCAAACATGTCCCAAGCTAGCTCTCAGGGGAGGCATGATTTACCCTCTATTCAGGTGGTGGGTCGCTCGAGGCTTCAGAAATTCCTTCGCATCTCAGTCGTCTGGCAGGATACTCCCCCTCTAGGAAACCCTCCTGCCGTAGCAGAATAATAACAGGATTGAGTTAACTAGATTCATGTATTGCAAATTTAAAACACAGTGCATAGGTCATTACAGTACAATTCAACACAAGAAATACATACTACACAATCCTAGCTATCGTGTTTATAACCTCAAGATCCCTAAACGAAACTCTCTGAGTGATGGCTTTGCGCGGGAGTTTACAGTCTATCGTTAAAGGACACAATCAAATGAGGAAACAATTGTACAGCTTACATGATGTTGGGGGGTGTTCGTCTTCCGGCTTCCAGGGGGACCTCCCGAGTTTAGGACAGAACCGAAGTTTACACAGGCATGGTGAAATATCAGCGCTAAACCCGTAGGCTATTGAATTAACATTGCAGGTTATATTTGAGTACAATTCGAGCGATAGTACGCCGGGCGCGAACAGTGGGAATCCACGCGCGGGCTTAACGTGTGCCCGAGGCGGCTCGCAATTCTCAACTGGTCGAAGGGATCGCGTGCGGGTGGGCGGATGGGATAGGAAGTAGGAAGCAGGGAACAGGGGGGGAGCAGGGTGTTGTGTAGTTTGCGGCGAATTAGGAGTTTGAATTCTTTGTCGTTTGGGCGTACCATAACACTTCCCCCCGCGCTTGGAAAAAAAGCGACGTGGCAATGGAGCTGTAGGGAAAAAAAATCCTCTTATGCTTCCATCGGGGTTTTGAGAGATTCGTTGCTTGAGAGATTTCCTAGCTAGAACATACAGTTTTATGCTATAGTTTGGGTCACAATGTTTGTAGGGAATGGGTGGGGGTACATACAATGTTTGGACAAGACAAATTTGGGAAAAGTACATGGTGTAAAACAACATACAAGGTTATGCAATTGAAAATAACAATACACATGGTTATGCAATTGAAAGAATGACAATACACATGGTTAAGCAATTGAAAGAATGACAATACACATGGTTATGCAATTGAAAGAATGACAATACATTTGTACAAGAGAAGAGAAAAAGTGTGTGATTCTAAGGTTTCATTGGTCTTGGAGCTAAGTTTGTGAAGCGTGGATTTGTTTGGTTTCGGAGAATTTCGAAGAAAAGGACGTGACTTCACGGATTCTAAGGATTACATTATCACTGTAATCAGACCCATTTGAGACAACGCTCAGGAGTACACTTGGGCCTTAGAAAACACTTGGTTTTGTCGAAGACGTCGAAGTTCACGAAGTGGAGACTGTGGTTGCTGTGCCGCGACTATGGTTACAGAGGTCATTGAAGAGAAGAATCCAGTATCTGCAGACATGCCAGTGCGAATCCTAAGTGTTATTATGGTAAACACGGATCGTATATAATGGTTATTGAAGCATAATGTAGCTCAAGATAACTTGTATTGGTGCGCATTCAGCGAATACTGGTGGGTCAGGGTAATGATGGTTTACACATGACGATATATGCGTCACTGCATGACAGAGCAAGAGACGACAAGGTTGGCATTGATAGCAAGAGTAAGAACAAACCTAAGAGCTAGCGTGCCCAAAAGGTAGTTTAGAGTGTCATAAAGTATAGTGGGACAACTCAGCTTGCTGTGGCACGACAAGACAACATACGTATGGGCGGTATGGTCTGTGCTTTCAGGAACAATTGCGTAGAAAATGGCAGCAGGAGAGACCTTGTAACCACAGCGCGTGCTGTCAGGAAGTGAAGCTCAGCTTGGCTGTTGGTGATGACATCCGCCTGGGCTTCTTTTTAAATCCGGGAGGAATTATTATTAGAGCAAAATTCTTGAAGTTTACCTGCCTAGGGACCAATGAAGAAAAGGTTTGGAGAGAAACAAAATGTGTCCAGATAATGAAATAACGAAATTTTAACCACCGACCCAGAGAGTGACGAAGAGAGATTCCTAACTAAATTGTGATTACATGAACATTTTCCTTTGCCAGGATGACTTGGCGTTTGCCTAGTGACAATATGTCTTGGTTAAAAAACAACCGGCCCTCTATGGCCTATGCTAACATGAGATGGTAATATTTTCGTAGAATTTCAAGGAACGAGACAAAGAATCGTGAACTAGTCACGGCAAAGGGAAACCAATTCATGAATAAAGGTTGTCAAAAGGAGACAGACGGTACGCCAAGTGCATATCGTACATATCCAACATTCATGAATGTGTTTCGTGGAATTGAGAAAAGAGAGAAAAAAAACTGGTGAGACATATGCAGAGATTGAGGGGGAAAACCTGTAGATAACCGGACAGTTACCTATTCGAACTCCAAGTGAGGGCGAGATATGGTCAACGACAGATTTTTCACTTCATAACATAAGTCTGAAACATGGGGAATGGGAGGAGGAGGGGAGAAGGGAGACGAGTTGCGAAACTTGCTAGAGACTGGACTAATTTCCGATTCAAACTCTATGTGAAAATGAAACATAGTCAACCAGCAGATTTCCTGACTCTTTACATTTATCAAAAAGGATGAGGAGACATTTGAATACACATTATATCAAAGAGGCTAATCTTTCGCGTGTATTGGGCAAAAGATTAGGGGTCATTTTAAAAACTTCTACATGATTGTGAGAAAAGACAGACCCTTGCTCCAATTTCACAAACCTGGGGGTTTTCTTGTTCGTTCTCCAGACAACGAGTTAGGTGGTTTTTGTGCTCAATCGATTAACTCCCACAGCACTATGCCCCATAATTGACAGTGAAGCTGAAAACTAGTCCTTTTGGGATAGTAGATATTCCTGGGCTTCTTTCCTTTTTGCAAAGAAGTAAAAAAACAGGAAGTCCACGGGCATTGGCGTTGAATGACAACAAAGGGTTGTGGACTACATTTCGTAGATCGCACACAAAGGGTTTGATATTATTTCGTTCGCACGACTCATGGTAAGTGTTTTAACGTCTCCACGTATAGTGTACAAAATATGTAAGTACATACAAGATATAACTCAATTATAGACAGAAGTCAAAGAGTTTATACAATGCATCCTAAAGAAGATAGCAAAGCCGATATTATATCGTTCGCACGAATCACGGTAAGTATTGTTATTACGTCTCCACGTCTCGTGTACAGAGTTTATACACAGTTATACATAAAAGCGGTACTCATGACAAATAAATGACACACGACCGGAACAGGTTATACGAAAAGGGTGGTACTCATGGCAAATGAATGGCACACGACCAAAATAGAACGTACAAAATGGTTCTCATGACAAATGAATGGCACACGACCAAAATAGAATGTACAAAAAGGTTCTCATGACAAATGAATGGCACACGACCAAAATAGAATGTACAAAATGGTTCTCATGACAAATGAATGGCACACGACCAAAATAGAATGTACAAAATGGTTCTCATGACAAATGAATGGCACACGACCAGCTCAATAACATTTAGCTATGAGAAAAAAGTGATTATGACGAACTTCTCGTATCGCGGCAGGTATTTTAAGGATCCCTCCTATAATGGTGGATGTTCTAAGGATCTCTCCTATAGTGTAACAGGGTTACGTTTAAATACAACACAATAAACGTTAACTATGCTTGTTTTAACACAGTTTATAAATATTTGTTAGATTAACTAACTCCGTAGCCCAGGAGCGTACGATAGGATAACAAGGAGGTAAACAATTTAATGTCACTTCGTATGTTATAAAGGCGGGGTGATGACAGAGTACATTTCTGTTTACACCATGTGACAAACAAAGACAGACCTACATGGTTTTACATACTGTCTATTGCAGCAAACTTCAGTGGGGACAAATAAAAGGGACCAATTGTGGTTTTACATACCCTTTGTGCGGTTACAACATACCAGGTTATGTGCAATTTAGGTTGCAAATACTTGGTTAAATGGCGAAACAGGAGTTGAATGCCTATGTTTGTAAAACGATGATCAAACAAAACATTGATGATTTACGTTAAACTGCGGTTATTTATGTACGGAAATCAGGGCTGCCGTTAGGTTTTATTAACCTTTTCCGTAAGGGTTGAAGCATGTAATACAAGACATACATGTTGTGAAGAGGGACAAATCGAGGACTTCTTATAACAACAAAAGACCGAGTATTTGGTTTTACGTACTTTAGTTGAAACGAGTCCATGAGGATTTGTACAAGGATGGAAAGACCAATTTAAAGGCTTTTCCTTTATTTATATACATATGATTTCAAAATGGATGTGTCAAAATCCAATTTGTTAGCAAAGAGCTCGGGTAGGACGCCATCAATTTTTGACATTTGAGAAAAAATTGAAAACTACTATACACAAGGAATGTGATTATGTGAGTAACCACTTATCTTTACCATGATGGGTAAAATATGGAGCATGTTGAGATGGTTTACTAGTCCTGGGTCGTGATTTAACGCTTTGGAGTTTACCAAATCGATTTTAGAACGACGCTCCAGTATTTACAGAACATAAAAAGAAAAAAAATGAAGAGATTCCTTCCGATATGATGAAAAAAACAACAAACAAAAATGGTGAAAATTACAATATTGCATTACATGGCAAAGCGTGCCATGGCATGAACGTTGCGTAGTGTGAGGGGTTGAGAGGCAATGATTGGGTTCATGACTTCCCGAACACTGTCACTCGAGGGGTGTCTCTGCTCTAAAGTGATCAATTTTGGAACAGGTGAGAAAAAAGAAAGAAAAAAATAAAAATAAAAAAACGTGTGAGACAAAAATTACGGTGGTTGCCAATTCACGAACATGAACGGGGCAAACTACACCGTGGATTGTACATAAATTTACAAAAATGATTTTTTAACAATATTCGTTTTATCAACGAAAGGGTGGGCATGTAATTGACACTTTACACGCCAGCCATTGTAAGACTTGGTGTGCTTACAAAAAGGTTGTGGTGATACACACTGGATCATTTTAAGTTTGCTGAGATAGTGGGGGCAGTTTTACTTGACTCCTCACTTCCAGATTTTGCGATATCCTTAATATGGTAATTACCAATGTGTTTTCCAGAGCAGTCAGACAAGGAGTACACTAGATCTGATATCTTTCTTAGAACTTTGGCCTTCACAAAACGTGGTGCCAGCTTGGCAGAGAAATACATGGCTCCTTGGGAAAGTGTGTTGTTCTTTCTCCAAACTATGTCTCCTGTATTGAAGGTGACATGTTTCCTACGTAGGTTGTATCTGTCCGCACTCTTTTGATGAGCCAGGAGCAAAGCATCAGTGACTTCACTGTAGATGGCCGACAGTTCTTCCAGACGATGGGCATAGTCCGCGGTAGGGTTGCTTGTGGTGGCAATTGACGTAGGAAAGTTAGTGTTCCTATGTAGAGAACCATGAACGACTTGTTCCATACCGTGTTTTAAGAAGAAAGGTGTGTAACCAGTGGCCAGATTGACAGTGTTGTTCATTGCAGCCTGAATTTTATCTAGGTTTTTACACCAAGTACGTTGATCTTTATCAACTAGAATAGCCAGAGCTGTGTTGATTGTTTGGTTATAACGTTCGACGGTGTTATTTTGTGGAGTATACAAGGTATTATAGTAAATATCCTTGATTCCGTATTTGGCAAGAAAATCTTTGAATTCTTGGGCAATAAATTGTTTTCCGTTATCAACAATTACGGTTCTGGGTGTTCCGTAAGGTATAAAAATGTGTTTTTCCAGAAGTTTGATGATGGCGGACGCGTTGGCTCTTTTTAAAGGAAAGATCCAACAGAATTTAGTGAAAACATCCACTACACTAAGTATGTGCATGTGTCCGGCATAACTTCGGGGAAAGGGTCCGACGAGGTCCATTGACAATGATTGTAGGGGTCTGTCGGCACGTTTGGGATTACCCATTAGGCCGGCAGGTGCTGCCGTGCTATGTTTATAGGCTTTACAAGTTTCACATTTAGAGATGTAATTGCGAATTTGCTTGAAGAGACCAGGCCAGTAATACTTCAAGGAGATCTTTTTATACGTCTTGAAATTTCCTGGGTGTATGGAGTCGGGAGCACTATGATTGTCAATAATTATTTGTTCTCTACCTTCGAGGGGAACGACAAGTTTCCACGAGTAATCTTCGAGGATGGATAGTGGTACCTTGCAATTACGGTATAGTTGTCCTTCTTTTATGATAAAATTAGGAAACTTTTGTTGGTTATTTTTACAACCTTCGAAGATTTTCAAGTACCATTCATCTTTTGTAGATGGAGGGGGGGCAATTGTGTCAACATTTAATGAAGCCAGTTCAATTCTTGAAAGGGCGTCGGGAACAATATTGTCCGCGCCTTTACGGTGAACAACATCAAAATTGTATTGAGACAAACGGGAGGACCAACGAGCGAGCCTACCGGAGGGATTACTTAAAGAGATCAACCATTTCAAACTACTATGGTCTGTAACTACAGTAAATTTGCTACCGTCTATGTAACCGCGGAAATGGTGAACAGAATCCAATACAGCCAATAACTCTTTCTCGGTAATTCCGTAGTTTTTCTCGTGTTTGTTTAATGTACGGGAAAAATACGCTACAGGGTGTTCGCCATCTGGGAATTCTTGAGTAAGGACTCCACCGATTCCTACATTGGAGGCATCCGTGTGGAGGGTAAATGAGAGTGCAAAATCCGGGCAATTCAGAACGGGAGCTTTTTGAAGGGCATTTTTTAGAGTTGTAAACGCTTCTTCAGCTTCGACAGACCATCGGAAATTGCTGACACCTTTACGGATGCCGGTAATTTTATTTAAGGGGGCTGCGATAGTGGAAAAGTCTTTGATGAATCTCCTGTAGTAACCTGCAAGTCCAAGGAAACCTTTGACTTCCTTCGCGTTTTTGGGTCGGGGAAAATTTGCCATGGCTTCCACCTTAGCGGGGTCTGTTCTTAGACCTTTTTCGTCGATAATGAATCCCAAATAACGTAGACGGGACTTACAGAATTCAGACTTCTTCAAGTTGATGGTTAAACCAGCGAACTTGAGTTGTTGAAAAACTTTTTCCAGCATTAATAGGTGTTTTTCAAAGGTATCGCTGACGATGATGAGGTCGTCAAGGTAACAAAACAGGCTGTTATCGACTTCAGGACCGAAAAGTTTGTCCATCAGTCTTTGTAACTCGGCGGGGCTGTTTTTTAGACCAAAGGGTAATCTTTTAAAATGGAACATTCCCCTACCAGGTACAACGAAAGCAGTTTTTTCGCACGATTCTGCGTCCAAGGGTATTTGCCAAAACGCTTTGCTGAGATCGACAGAAGAGATGAACTTGGCGTTACGCAGCTTGTCTAAGGTTGCGTGAACGTGAGGTAAGGGATACGCATCAGCTTCCGTGCAAGAGTTTAAACGTCTACTGTCGAGACAGAAACGTGCAGAGCCGTCTTTTTTAGAAACCAAAAGAGTTGGGTTGGTCCATGCACTTCTGCTGGGAACCACCACACCCATTTTTAACATTTCATCAAGTTCGTTTTCTAAAAGTTTAAGTTTTGGGGGGGCTAAGTTGTAATAACGTTGCTTGATGGGTGGGCCATTGGTTTTGATATGGTGTTCAACCAAATTTGTCAAACCTAATCCACATTTTTCGAAAGATATTGACTCGAATTTATTGACCATTTCTTTTAGTTGGAGAGCCTGGTCCGTGCTTAAATTTTCGTGAGGTATTATTGTGCGGATCTCACTAATTTGAGCAGCAGTGGAGGTTTCGCCAAGAGTATTAAATACTTGGGGAGCAACATTGAATGCCTTCCAGAAGTCAACGCCAAGGATGAAATTCTGGGATATAGAGGGCACTATTAGAAAATTGATTGTCACTATTTTATTGTTACAATTAATTGGCAGGGCAAGGGCACCGATGACCGGTTGGGAAACATTATCCGCAGTCGTCAGGTGTGTTGATTGGGGCGAAATTCTAAAATCACTGTTAACAAAAGGCAGGTGAGCATTGTTGCCAAGACAGCTGACAGATGCACCACTATCAAGTAATCCGGAAAAGGGCACATTGTTAACAGAGAAAAAAGCATAGGGTCTCCCATCTTTAGCTTGTTTGCAACAAACCGAAGAAACATTTAAGGTCTGGTTAAAATACTTAATGTGTGCTAACCAATCAGTCCATTCTTTAGACCTTGGTTCAGAATGGGTGCCTGAGAGGTTATTATTTAGTTTTTTGGCCTCTTCATGTAGAAATTTGGTGGGGGCTTGGAGAAATCCACCTGAGGTCTGACATCGCTTGGGTTTTGTAACCTTTCCATGTTGTGCCTTGATTTCTTGAAAATGTTGCGCAGTTCGTCGCTTGGAGGAGAGCGGTCCCTAGAGTGATGCCTCTTGAAAGTTCGGGGTTCCTTAGATTCCAGAAACCTTGCTTGCTTGAAACAAGTAGTGGCCAGATGGCCTACTTTTTTGCAAAAAGAGCACACTTTTTTGTTGTTGAATTCTGGTTTTAAACCAGACGAACGGCTTGGCACAACTACATTATTTGACACATTCTTTATGTTTTTCCTATCCTGGTACGATTCCAGAAGGAGACAGACTTCGTTTAGCTGGGCTAGGGATGCAATTTTCTGTGAGGTAATGATGTTCTCGTATTTGCTTAAAAGGCCATCAGTTATGACTGGTAATAGTTCAGCTTCCGAAACGGGATGTGAAAGCTTGATGTTAATGGATTCAGCCCTTTCTATGAATGTTGCTACAGGTTCATTTACTAGCTGTTTAATAGATAGTAAAGATAATTTGATCCGGTGCTGGGCTTCCGTTTTTCCGAAGCTCGAGATTAGGGCAGATCTGAGTTTATTCCAATCTTTGCATTTAGTTTTTTGAATGCGGTGCCAGGGTATCAATTCTGGGGAGATGAGTTCTATGAAGTTTTTTCGTAGAATCTCGAATGGGATATTTTTGATTGTAGCCGTTTCTTCAATACGGTCAATGAAATCCAGTACATCGGAGACGCCATTATATTTGATTTTCCACGAGGATAAATCGTAGGTTTTATCTTGTGTCAAGGTGGGTGCGATGTCCTGTTTTATCATTACTTGTGGCATAGGTTCTTCGTTAGGAACAAGATTATTCAAAACTTGCGTAGCCGAGCGTGAATTATTTTCGCTTGAGGGGGCGAGGTTTATTCTCTTAATGTACTTTTTGTTGAATAAAAGTGCATAAGCCTTTAATGTAGGTTTAGATTTGCTTGATGGCGAGAGTCCTCTATCCCTTAAAGCAGTTTGTAAGTGAGTTTTGGATAAGTTGTGCACGTTGGGAATGATGCCCAAATTGGATGATGCCATAGCTTGATTGTTTTCCATTGTGAGTTTCCCAGGTGGTGAAAAATTGCCAGGGGTTTCCTTTAGTAAACGCAAAATTAATTTTGTGAGGCACTTTTCACTTGGTAATCACTGGTTGGTATTTCTAAAATAGTTATAGAAAACTGTATTCCATACTACAATTTGGTATATATGACACCAGAATCTTTGTCAAAGGAAGGCACAAGAAAAAATTTTTGCGTGGAAAGACCTCAGTAGTAAAGGTTTTTGTGTTTCATTGACCACTTTTGAGAAAACTTGTGAAATTCACAAGTATTTATTTTTTTTCCAAAAAATTTTGCCAGGACTGACCTTTAGAAAACGGGTTTTTTATTTTTTTCACAAACCACTTTTGAGAAAACTGTGAAATTCACAAGTATTTATTTATTTCCAAAAAATTTTGCCAGGACTGACCTTTAGAAAACGGGTTTTTTATTTTTCACAAACCACTTTGCACTGAGAAAGGCACTAAAATTCACAAAAGGCACTCTTCTGGCAAATAAGGACAAACTTCCGGATGAAAATAACTGAATATGGGATTCGTTACGAAACCACATTAAAATTATTTTATTTTTCATGGAACCAATCATTGGTTTTATTATTATTTCACTTTTTTTATGTAAGGAAAAAAACACAATTCACTTTACACTTATGCTGAAAAAAATGCGGTACCTATAACGTAGAATGTGGAAAGAAAGTCATTATTTTGTCCATTTGGTGAAATATACGTGGTACTAATTTGACAGACACAACAAGTGGGCCGATCGGTATATTGTGCAAGAAAAACGTGAGTGTGAGATTTTTTAATTAAAGAATCCACAAGGTAATTGGAATTCCAAAACCAAATTTACAATAGCGATCTCCATTGCTTCCGACCTTAGTGACAGAAGGGCGATTTTATTATTCAAAACACTGCATAGTGACAGGGAATTGTTCTGCCTGATTCAAACGGATTTTTGCCGTTGGAGTTTGGCGCGATAAACGCACTTTTGTGCTTCGATGCGCGTGGGTGCGCGCGCAACTCAGAGATTAGGTATGTATTTACCGCGTGAAACATCGGGCCGTTGATTTGGCGCGAATTACTGTTGCTCGTCCGCTGCTTTGTGAACAAAGGGGTCGGCGCGTGCGCAGTCAGATTCGCGGTTTAAATGCTGCCGTCTTTCTGGTTAATACAAAATGGCCATGTTTTCAACTTTGACGCAATTTTTTTTATAATTGCAATCAAATCTGCGTTATGGACTCAATTTGCACATGGATTTCTGTGGTTTCCCACAGAATTCATTATTCACTGGGTATAAAACACCAAGACACAGTACAATCAATGTTTACAAACAGTTCCTATGCGGGGAAGATTTCGACAGGGAGCACTCCGTAAGGCGACTGAGACAATGGCAAAAATGAAAAAAAAAAATTCTGGGCCCCACTATGGACGCCAGTGTTAGGAGCGGGCCCCCAAACATGTCCCAAGCTAGCTCTCAGGGGAGGCATGATTTACCCTCTATTCAGGTGGTGGGTCGCTCGAGGCTTCAGAAATTCCTTCGCATCTCAGTCGTCTGGCAGGATACTCCCTCTCTAGGAAACCCTCCTGCCGTAGCAGAATAATAACAGGATTGAGTTAACTAGATTCATGTATTGCAAATTTAAAACACAGTGCATAGGTCATTACAGTACAATTCAACACAAGAAATACATACTACACAATCCTAGCTATCGTGTTTATAACCTCAAGATCCCTAAACGAAACTCTCTGAGTGATGGCTTTGCGCGGGAGTTTACAGTCTATCGTTAAAGGACACAATCAAATGAGGAAACAATTGTACAGCTTACATGATGTTGGGGGGTGTTCGTCTTCCGGCTTCCAGGGGGACCTCCCGAGTTTAGGACAGAACCGAAGTTTACACAGGCATGGTGAAATATCAGCGCTAAACCCGTAGGTTATTGAATTAACATTGCAGGTTATATTTGAGTACAATTCGAGCGATAGTACGCCGGGCGCGAACAGTGGGAATCCACGCGCGGGCTTAACGTGTGCCCGAGGCGGCTCGCAATTCTCAACTGGTCGAAGGGATCGCGTGCGGGTGGGCGGATGGGATAGGAAGTAGGAAGCAGGGAACAGGGGGGGAGCAGGGTGTTGTGTAGTTTGCGGCGAATTAGGAGTTTGAATTCTTTGTCGTTTGGGCGTACCATAACAATTGGTAAGTGTAACAACTGACGGAGGCAGGAACATGAGTGGACAAAATAAGGGTTTGGTAGGTAGAATTAAAACGAAACTGGCAGAGATAGGATGTGACATCCCATTTTTTTTCATTGCATTATTCACCAAGAAGCGTTATATTCCAAAGTCGTATCATGGAAAAAAGTAATGGACATCGTGGTATCGACTGTAAACAACATTAGAAAAAATGGGTTGACTCATCGTCAATTCCAGCAGTATTAGTGAGATACGGAAGCAGATCATGGAGATGTTGTTTATTTTTCTGAAGTGAGATTATGGTTGAATTATATTGATTTATGGTTGAAGTGAGAGGTGCAGTACAGTAATCTCAGAAAAGAAATCAACACTTTTATGAATGAAAATGGCAAATCTATTCCAGAGCTAACAGATACTCAATGGTTAATAGATCTTGGATTTTTGACAGATGTAACTCAAGAATTAAATACGCTGAATGTACGGCTTCAAGGTAAAAACAAACTAATCTCTGTTATGCACACAGACGTAAAGGCATTCCAAATGAAAAGGAAAAACTCTTTATAAAATATACTGATGAAAAAAGGTTAGATCATTTTCCGATTTGCAAAAAGTCTATCGAGGAAGCTGGAATTAATTTTCATTGGAAAAATGATAAAATGAAGGATATTTTAATACAACTGCAAACTCAATTCAGCGACAGATTTTATGATTTTAAGAAAGTTTCAAGCAAACTGGAAATTTTTGCAAACCCTTTTTCGTGTGGTAGTGAAGATGTACCGAGTCATTTACAAATGAACTCTTTCTATGAAATCTTGTTAAATTTTATGGCAGTTTGCCATCTGATTTTGAGGAATTGAAAAGGATTGCTCAGCAGTTCATTACAATTTTTGGTAGTACTTATTTATGCAAACAAACTTTTTCAGTTGTCAATTACAGAAAAATAAATATGCTTCTCGTCTCACAGATGAGCATTTGAGAGCCATTCTACGAACTGCAACTACAAATATGACATACAAGAAGTAGCCTCCCAAATGCAATCTCAGACATCACACTGAAATTTGTATAAAATCAGTTACCTATTTGGTTACTTTGTAGTTTTCATTAAATTTCTGAATGATCTACGGTTGTTATTTTTCTTGCTATAAAGCCCAAGTATATAAACATAATGTAAATATTACGTGTACGAATTATTAACAACTTTAACCAATTATACGTAGGTAGGCTTCTAGGGTTAATACCACGAGTGCGGCCCGCCTTTAGTATATTTTGCCAACTTGTGGCCCTTTCCTGCCAAAAGGTTGCCGACCCCTGCTTTATGGTATACTTTGTCTTTGAGCAAAGCTTGTCATACAATATTTTGGTACCAAAAATTTCTGCAAAGGTTTTTGCTCTTCTTGTGTCTTGTTCTTACTATGATATATAATGTATACACACATTGGTGGGTTTGATCTTTTGAATGTTTTTTGGATTACCTTGATTACATTTACCATTGAGAATTCTTAAATATTTCAGGATTAAACTTGACATTATCACCTTTATGTATATACCTTTATGTACGACCTCCGTAGTCCAGTGGGTAAGACTCTTGACTCACAATCCGTTCGAACCCGGCATGCGCAAATAAATTTTATTTGATTAATTTGTGTTATTTCACAATTAATTCATTTTAAATAATATATAGTATATTTGCGGCATGTTCCAGAGTGGAAGATACTATTAGTATCGCCCTGGTGTAAGACCTCCATTCAGAATTGAAGCGTTGCTTAAAAATGGCTTTAGCCGTGTTTGGTGACCAGATCTGAATAGCCAGGTACTTCCCAACCTTCCTCTTCCCCACCTCCTTCCCCTCCCCATTACCTTCAGCCTCACAACATACCCCAATTGGGGATGCCATAGTCTCACTGGCTCCAGACGGGAGCAGTTGAGATTCTTGTGCGGTATTCACTGTAAAAAAAAAAAAAAAAAGACTGTCTTTCTTTTTCATCATTGCTACTCAGTTTACTACATCGTTTTGTTTTCCATTCGTAGAATGAAGTATTGTTAATGAACAATTTGCCCAAAATATTAAAAAAAATAAAAGTATTTCATTTGTTCATTTAAAAAATTACAAAATTTTTATTTGTCGAATAGCATCAAATTGCAACCCAAAGACCTAACCCTTTCGGCACCGCGCTTTTATTTCCACTTAAAGACTATATTTTATGTTTGATAGTAGGTACTTTAAATAATTATTTGAAAAATTATGGTTGTAATTTTTTTTGGTTTATTCTATGACACTAAATTAGATTGTATCTAATTTTAATTTTTGTTGTTAATTTTAAAGTCAAAGTGATTATTTTTTTTTAGTAAGGAAAGAACCTATTACCAAAACAATTGTTTATTTAAAGAAATATTAGTATAATACAGTGTAACGTACGTAAATGTAAAGATAACATAAGACATTTTAAAAATAATAAATAATGGATCTCAGTTCAAGAAAAACAGCTGAACCACGATTTGTCATTATATTTACGGTAATTGTCGCTGGACCATCGCAGAAAAAATAGACGCCACAATGAATATTCTTTACAAAGCTATACTTACGCAGAATACGGGACTGTTTGTTATACAAAATTAAGAGATGTACATTTTTTTCCTCATGTTGCTTAGGAAAAACTCTGGAAAGGGTTAAATGTTTATTCCTAGAGTCAAATCATTCTAGAAAACTGAAATACAGGAATTTATTTCAATCGTGATCTGAATGACTGCAATGTTTCATACAAAGCTCCGACGAAAAGTGTATATCTAATTGGATTGCGATGCTTTGTTCCTTGCCATTCGTGTCTGAATCCGTTTGAATAAAATTTACTTCGCGAGATGCTGTGCAGCCGACACGTCTCATAATCGTATACGAGATGTAGTAGGAAGCTGCGAGGGAGTATCGAGGAGAGGTAGTGACAGCTCAATATCACTTCTGGAGACGGGGATGCTTGAGTCATGAATGCGCTTGGCCCAGAATTGTGTACCTGTCAGTGATCGCATCCCCGCCTATGCATTATATATATTTTAATACCGGTTTGTGGGTTTCTCTGCAGATACGTAGTGCAAGCCTTGTGCACAGGAGATTGTGCGCATCGTGTACTGCAACAAAAACATTAGCGTTTGCTCCGATAGCCCGGTAGCCTTGATGGCACCGGAGAGTAAGCCAAAATAATCAAAATGCAAAATGGAATTCAAAACTAACTTGGAAGAACTGACAACCATTTGCCATTTAAGTAAAGGGGTATGATTTGCATCAGAAATATAAACTCGAAAGAATTCGTATAAATTTAACCACTAAAAAACTTTAACACAAGTGAGTGGGCAAGTAAGTAATGTGATACATTCCATCGTAATCTGTAACATTATTCACGTTCAATAAACTCTTCTCTCGTTTTACTGTACTAGGTCCAGTGGATATTAGTAGAGTGGGGGGAGGAGATAGAACGGTCAATGAAAGGGAACATATCTAAGACGGGACTGTAAGATAATATTTTTTGTTTATTGATAGTGAAGTCGTTATTCAACATTTAAAATGGGCTCTCCTCACGACACTGCATGTAGTGACTGCGGCAGTGACTGCAGAGAGCGTGAAGTTGAGCAAACTAGCGCTGTCTCGTTTGTTAAAGGGTCGCTAAAACGAGACAGCGCTAGTTTGCTCAAACCCATACTCTCTGCAGTCACTGCCGAAGTCACTACATGCAGTGTCATGTGTAGGCCACTTTAGTAATATATTGTGCTCACCCGCTGCTTTGTAAAGTCAAGATATTGACAGTCGTTGGAAGGATGAAATTATAGCTACATTCAAAAGATTTTTTTTTCTTTTTAAGGGCAAGATCTGTGACAAATGTTTTTTTTAATACTTTCAACTTTATCCTACTAATCCTACAATCATTCATCTTAACCAATCATTACCCTTCAACCTCATCATCATCATCATCATCTTCCCCTTTATCCTATTCAGGTCGGAGACCAATTGCATCGACAAGGCTCCTCCATACGTCCCTGTCTTGTGCTGATTGTTCGGCTTTTGTATATGGTAGTCCCATCCTCTCCTCACACAGTTTCTGGAGTTGCCTCGACCAGCTGTGTCCGGGGCGGCCCACTGGACGTCTACCCTCTGGAATCGCACACAGTATCTTCCTCGGAATTCGGTCATCAGACATTCTTAGTACATGCCCAAGCCACCTCAGTTGCAATTTTTCTATGAAGAGTAGCAGTGGTTCAACCTAAATCGTACAATTATAATATCCGGTGATTTTAACAGTTGTTTTATTTCTTAGATAAAAACAGTAAGGAGATGCGTTTCACAAGCCTTTGAAGTGATATTAATAATTAAATATAAATAATATGCTCAATTAATTTCATGGAAAGGTTGCGAAATCCTAATATGATCCCAAGTTCTCGAATCCAAGTGCGGACGTGGAACTAATGTAGAACCGACGTAGATTCCAACTTGACAAAAAATGGCGCTTGGAAACGGCGGCTGCGCGGCGCTCTTCACGATGTTTGTCCTATTTTAAAATTGAGAATTTATTTAGTTAGTGAACGTTTGGATCGTGGCCTCTGTAAAATATGCAATTAAAAAACGAATTAATCTCTTTGGAAGCCTAACACCCATAACTTTACAGTCGGTGGGGTAGCTAGCGTATAATATTTTGTGGACAAAAACATCAAATAATTAAAAATTATGTACACCGATCACGGAAATTTGAAATGCTGTAAAGGACAAAATGTTAATTTTTCAGGACAACAAAAATAAACTTTTAGTTTTTTGAAAAAAAAATCCTGTTTTTGTAGAACTGTAATTATGATATTTTATTATAAAATTACGCAGAATAAATCTTTCAGAATAGTTTTTAAAATTTCTTCAAAAGTAGTATTTAATTTATTTGTAACTCGCTGGTTGCCGGATGCGTTGCAATGCCATATTCAAAGAAATACATTGTTTCTCCCTGAATCACCTTTCCCGTGTAACCCCGTTCCACTCCCTTCACGGCCAGCTAGTTTTATAAATTATAGCCTGTATGTTATTTGATGTATGAGCTATATTATTGTAAAGTTTCATCAAGGCGCCGCATCAATGTTGGACATCAATGTTGGACAAAGCGCGCTAATATTTTAAGTGATAAAATTGAAGTGAAAATTGTGAAAATGTTTAATAAAACACGACTCATTTAAAATAGAGCAAAAATCTCGTGGAAGGCATCTTAAGTATCATTTGAAGAAACAGTGTGAATTTTTTCACAACTGTAGATAACTTGTAATATAAGTGAAATGAACTATAATAATTTTCGGAGCATAATTTGCGATTTTTTTGTACCGAGGGAATTTTATATAATTTGCATTTCGGTGTGGAACGCGTCTAGATATTGTCTTAAAAAATAACATGTATTTTTTTAAGAGCTTAAAAACTTCAAATGTTTAAGGGCAAATGTAAGAATCGGAAGAAATTCGGGTAGCGCCGGCTTAAAATACATTCAATAGTTTTGCTTGAAAGAGTAACAAACACACAAACATCATCCACACAAAATTTCGCGTTTGTAATATTAGTAAGATTTTTCAGAAAACAAAAATCGTCTAGAAATGCACGTCGTAAAAGACGCACTTATTTTACTGGAAATATTTTGACGACGCAGATCGAAAGAGAAAAAAAACGTAGAAAAATGACATATTTAACTAACTTTTGGATTTATTATACTCTACAGCATTTCAAATTTCCGCTATAGATATATTTATTGTAATTGTGTTTGATTCGTAGAACTCCGTTTAAATTATAAAAATTACATGTTCTTTTCAAATTCTGCAAGTCTTTACTTGTTGTTATTGTAACAACTGTTCCGCCCTTCTGGCCATTACTAAACTGCGGCTATGCCACATTTCTAAACGACCTATTTAAATGATTTTATATTTTTGCTATTTTTTGCCCTCTGTTTTTTTTTATTTCTACCACGTTTAAAGTGATTTTCTGAAAAAACTGATTTGCTTAGAAAATCATTTGTGTGACGCGCTTATTGTTAAAATTTTGAAATTCTTCCCCTTATGGATTGCAGGTTTATCCTCTTTAAACTGTGAATTATTAGCCATTCGTTATTTCCCTGTTACGAAAATGAATTAAGTGTTTGGGAAATCCCTGAATTAATCTCAGCAATTATGATATTTCGTATTTTTATTGTGATATCATCTGATTCAGCCCCACGTTGCTGTGGCTAACGAAACACAACGTCATCTACTGGATGGTTACCCGACCTTTTAACTCACACCGCCATCTGTTAATTTATACAAATCAAATCCCCACCGCCAGCTTTTCAGCCACCTCGTCCACTACATTCAGACATTCTCCTTTAATTATATATTTCAATCAATTTACATAAAACCTTGACAAATTATATACCTAAACCTTCCTCATAAATTATTCTATATGTTGGTGAAAACCGCTTGAAAATCCGATGAGTATTTTTTGAGTTTATCGCGAACAGTGTAGAGATACCAATAATACTTAAAAAAGCATATAATTAATATAAATAATTTCGTTCTGTTTGAAATACGAACGACGGTTAAATTTTTTCATACAAAAGTACAATTTAAAATGGGGGATTGGGGGAGGAGGGTGAAAATTTGGGGTTATAGGTATTTTTGATGCCAAAAACAAAAACAAAAAAATGATAAAAAAATAGACAAATATTTCTGGATAGGGATACCCTAATCACCTAGC
Source organism: Limnephilus rhombicus (assembly GCA_929108145.2). Lineage (NCBI taxonomy): Eukaryota > Metazoa > Arthropoda > Insecta > Trichoptera > Limnephilidae > Limnephilus > Limnephilus rhombicus. The sequence continues at coordinate 21,126,205 of OV815278.1, read as the reverse complement.
GGGATGAAATATACTTTAAGACCTATTATCATCCCTACCTACCAAATATACATAAAACATTTCATAAAAATCGGTCTAGCCGTTTCGGAGGAGTGCGAACACAAACACCGTTACACGAGATTTATATATATATATATATATATATAATTACGGAGAGGAGAGTAAAAAAATAAATATCCAAAAATAATAAAGTGTAGGTTTTAGATTATGAAAATTATGTTAGATCGTTTTTTAGGCCTCCAAAAAAGTTAAGTAAGTTACTTTGCAGGCGGTCACAAGGAGTTCAGGTGTCTTTCACGAGTTTGTACTAAGAAGTTACCCAATTACATTTTGCCTAAGATGGTGTAGATAGGTAGGTATTTAATATTTAACGTTTGTATATTTGGATGACCTTTAAAAACGTCTTTCTGATATTTTTATTTTCAAATTATAAACAAAAATTTAAAGCTTTATTGAAATAAATACGTCAGCTCATCTTTCAGAAAATTTAAGCTTGAACTACAAACATTTTTCTTCGATTGCTCAAATATTTTTTTTTTAGATTTTTTTAAATAATATGGTTCTTTAATTCTTGGACAACTCATGTACTCTAATCGAATATTAAGGGCCCGCAACCCGAAATTCTATCGATTTCTTACATATCTCCCTTAAACACGTCTAGTTTTAAAGCTCTTAAAAAATATAAATGTTATTCTTGAAGATAATATCTAGACATTGCCCGCGCCGAAACGCAAATTATATAAAATTCCCCCGATAGAAAAAAATCGCAATGTATGCTCCAAAAATTATTATAAACACGTTTGTTTCAGTTATTTTACAAGTTATATGTAAGAAAAAATTCGCAGTGTTTCTTTAAAGCTACAAGACAATGCCCGCAAGATTTTTGCTCTATTTTAAACGAGTCGTGTTTTATTAAACATTTTCGCATTAATTTTGTCGCTGTAAATATTAGCGCTCTCCTCTAACATTCGTATTTTCGTATCTCTCCATCTCCTTCTTTTCGAGCCCGGTTGCGGGGCCTTGAGAAAAACCATTGATTATTGAAGCAATGACTTAGAAAAAAAAATTATAACACCAAACATTTCAAACAATGCACTTTAAATGAAACAAAACCATCGTTTTAACATTTTAATTAGTGGTTAAAAACAAAGCGTCCATTTAATACAAAATGTGCATTTCAAACGTATTAAATAATTTAAAATATAGTTAATTTGGGAGGCGGGTGTGAGTACCGCCGCCCCAGGAACAACTTTTTGGATAATATACCTATTTTATAGATTACCCCAAGCGGTTCGCCACTATTGGTGACTTAGCAGGGGTGCCTGGGTTCACGGGGTAAGGTTTGTCTAGGTCTTGGCGATGAGTACGTCTGCACACCTATTGCAGATTGGGAGAGAATTATGGATTACTTTTGACCTCTCCAGCCGGACTCCTTCTACCTAATGATAGGAATATATTTATACGACCGTCACTCACGGACACACTGATCCCGATTCCTACCCAACCCTTTTACCTTTTTTCCTTGCCAGAACTTTATCTCCTTCCCTATAAATGACATAGACCCAAAGGATATTTTCCTCACGGTGTCCTTTACAAAGCAAATGCAAAAAACAGGTAGATGCCATTTTCGTTATTTGTTTTTGGGGTGTTATGCCGTGTTGCGCTGCCTCCTTCTTTATATTGGTTTCGGACATCGTTGCAGTGTCCATCATCTGACACATCTACCGGATCTGCTCTGATGATGGACACTGCAACGATGTCCGAAACGTTGGCTAAAGAAGGAGGTAGCGCAACACGGCATAACACCCCAAAAACAAATAACGAAAATGCTTTTGGCCGTGAAAATCTTAAAACGTATCAGATGCCAATTTTTTTGTGTCATATTTTTCCAATATACTTTTCATTTCATCAGACTTTTTGTAAAATATCAAAAAGTTGGAATGTATGTAGGACGTGTATTCACATACCGTCGGCAACAAAATTCCGTAGATTCGTGAGGAAAAAAAACCGTGCTTTGAAAATTTTCTTGTCAATAGAGCTTTCGATGAAGATATATGTGACTGGCTTATAAATGTGTTCACAATATGTGTTGTGCTCCACTACGTGTTTGGAAAAATATTTTATAATACTAACGGAAAATTGGCCGTAGGCGTTTCCCTTGACAATGGGCTAAGCCGAAGCCCGAACGGTCTCAGCAGCACGTTTACTTGGGAAATATTGGAGCGACCATCCCTCAATAACAAATCTTTGGAACAGAATAGAAATATTTAACTTATACGTTAGTTTATGGTACCTATCTTCAAATCGATTTTTTCCCTTTGTTCACAATGGAATTGAAAAATGTCAATTCAGCGCTTTATAAAAAGTTCCACAAAAAAAAAAAATTCAGTAAGTTAAGAGGGAACTAGGCGGAGTTTTGTCTATACCAGTAGTTCCCAACCTTTTTTTGACCAGGGACCACTATTACATTTATTTGTTCTCACAGGGACCACAAGGTACAATAATGATAAACTATTAATCGCGTAATTATGCGGCCTTGCAATTACTATCATTTTGCAATTCAATGTGATTTTCTTGGACTTTTTCAGCTACCTCTCCATCATTAATACCAAAAGGGTTACGATTCAGCTTTTGGAGATCTCGCGAATCACCTATGGTCCACGGACCACTGGTTGAGAACCACTGGTCTATACAGAGGTATTCCCCAATTTTCTCTCTGGATTTAACACTCCTGCAAATATTTTTTACTATAGTATAGTTATTGGCCACTTGCGTGTCGGTACGTTTTGCTCTTTGTTAAGTTACTTTAGTAGTTAGAACCCTCAAAAAATCTGTAAAATTGCCTGGTTTGAACGCCATCAACTGACGTTCAGTATATAAGCTGGACAACTTTTTTTTTAAAAACCAAAATGTACAGACATTGAATATTTGCTGCTAATACAGTTAGTAGAAATATCTTAAAAATCGAGGCAGTTTTTGAGCAGAAAAATGGGGAATACATAACTTAAACTTTGATGATTTTAATTAGATATTACACAGGTCTGCGACTGTTTTTTTTCTTTGAAATAAGAAGTAATTCCCATGTATTTTTGGTTGCTGAATTCGGGTAAATTATCAAAAAAATTCCATCACGTAAGGTTTTTCCGGAAAACTCAAAATACTGTGGGATTGCCTATTTTATAGAATAAAACAAAACATTTAGTATCTCATGACGATAAAATTAGTCAGCGTTGAATCATATATATCGGGATTTTCCATAGTAAGTATGATGAGAGAATGCCGAAATTCCCAAGTTGCCCACTCCCTTCCATGCCCTTTCATTTATTTATTTCTGTTCCAACTTTCGTAACGTGCATTTCAAAAATGACTTCAAGAAGTTGTGTAAATTCTTCTGAGAGTTTTTGTTATATTTGTGGTGAATTAGTAGGGAAAAACAACAAAGAAATATTACTGATTTTGTTAAAAACGTGTATTTTGCGTATTTGGTGTGAAGATAGGGGACCAGGACAAATCTTGGGCCCCGCTTGGAGTTGGTTCAGGGTGTGTTGAAGAACTTAGAATGTGGTCAAAAGGTAAAGTTAAATCTTTTCATTTTGGTGTTCCCATGATCTGGAGAGAGCCTTGAAACCACAGCGATGACGGCTACTTTTGTTCGTGCAATGTGCAAGGGTATACTACCAAAAATAAAAAACAAATTTGTTACCCAAACATGGATTCGGCACTCCGCCCAGTCCCTCAAGGACCTGGCATTCCTACACCACGAGCACCTCAAAGCCTAGACGATTTGCCATAATCAGAAAGTGAAGCAGAAGAAAGTTCTAGTGACGAGTTTCAAGTAGGCGACTCCAGTGGACCTCAACAATTTTAATATAACGTCCCACAAAATAAAAAGCACAAAACGAACCTTCGAAACTAAAAAAAACAGATTTTATATAGATTTATAATTGTATATAATGTAAATAAAATATTTTATGACTTAAAATTAATTAAATTGTATAATTTTATGATTTTTTTTCTTTTGAACACTCCCTACAGAAGTAGTCTAAGGCGGGTTTTGCCTATATTTTAATTTCCACTTTGCGGAAAATCCTTAGGTGATGGGTCGAAATGGATGGCATACTCAAATTAAGCATACCGAAATACATATAATTCACCCATTACCATTTAAATAAAAATTTAAAAATGTCAATTTGCAGATCTGTGTTATCAGCCATAGGTGCAGTTGTCCCTATCGCACAGTATCCCGAGGAGTAAGAGCAACAGTGACAGCAACAGTTTGTTTAAATACCCAATATTCAAATTTCTCGTCGATAGGGTTACCTCTTAACAAAAAAGGTAATAAAATACAATTTTTACCTTTATAAAATGACAAAAAAATTGTCTGGTCCTTGTGACCTTCAAGCAGAAATTAATATACCTTATATTTATTTAGTGCTCGATAATGGATACATTACGAACAGCGTCATGCGTGATAGCATTTCCGTTTTGATCTTATTCGTGACCTTATATCAGTTAATCTTATTTTGGGAAAAAGATGCTAAAAAGTCAGTTTTATTTTACAATATAAGTAAGGAATTGATGTTTTTCCGTTGAACCTCGAGTAAGAGGTAAGTTAATAAATACTTGAACATTGATGAGATGACCCGTACATTTTATTATGCTTTTTTGCTTGTTAGGACACCGTGGGTCGCGCGAGCCCTTGGGTGGGTGAAACCAATGATTATAAATTCAAAGTTTTTGCTTGTTTACCAAAATAACTCAATAAGACTCTGGGATCCTTTTGTTGTTTGTTGTGTTGTCCTGTATCAAATATTTAAATTGATTTAGCACTTTAAATTTTATCATTTTTCTTTACTTCCATGTACCTTCAGCCTCTTTTACTCACAATTTTGACGTGTGTGTCACCTTTTACAAGTATTTCGATGCATTTTTTTTCGACGCGCTCTTTTGTCTGTGGTCATCTGCCAGCTTTCTCTTTTTCGTGTTATAAATTCTGTTTTTTATTTCTTGCTAACTCATTCTCCAAATTAACGCCCCAGTACTCGGATTAGAATCGATCTCTTTGTAAAATTACTATTCATCTGAATAAATTCGTGTTTTACAACAATCTCCATTACAAAATCATTAGTGTTTTACTTTAAAAAAAAAGGATACTCTCAAACCGACATAACCTCTGTCTGTACGCCAACCTTAGCGTGAAAACGAAGAAAATCAAAAAGGCTGCTCACATTACAACTAATTACGTCTTCAGGCAGATTGTCTGAAGACCACACCCTAGGAAGCTACACCTTCCACGAATCATACTTTAGTCATCCCTAAACCACGAGTTCAACCAATTGTTATTTTTAATTTATTCCATATTTCGATCAGGAGATCAATACGATTCCCTCCACGAAATAGAAACCCAGATCTTGGTAATAATTATAGAAAGCCACTAGAATCCTAGATTATCCAATCTCAAAAGTTCTCCTGATTAGGACTAGAAACGCCCGGGGCAGCAATATACTCTATTCCACTGAACAACGAATCCCGGGAAGTGTGACCCATACCGAATTGAAAGCAAAATTGATGCCACCAATTTTTATTACAAATCTTTCAACTCCTTCGAAACAGAAAGACCAATGAAATTGGTTACGTGCTCAAATAATATTTTCGCTATTTGGAAATGTTTGATCAATTATTTGAAAAAAATTAATCAATATTTCACAAAACTGAGTCTTCTTCGGGTACATGGGCACGCTCAAAACAAGCTTATTTCATTAACTCCAGGGCCCGAGAAAGTTCAAGTAAATTAGTTCACTGCTCAAGAAATAATTTCTAATATGCAATTTTATTATGAATTTATATGGAAGTTAGAAAATAATGGGCTTACTTAGGAAAAAACCAACATTTTCGGTTCACATTTACCCATCAGCACTCTCAGGCGATAGAGCATAATCGATAACTCTGTAGCTACTAGGATTATTTTCGGTTTTTGAATTCAATAAGATAATACTTGTGGTTTTTGTGTTTAGCCCACAGACTTATTATTTATTAACGACATTTTTAGGGGTGTTTACATACGGGTACGGTATTTATTGTACATAACTAAACTGCTTCAGAAATAACTTTTTATATTTGTTTGGTGACAAAATGAAGATGTCCACTGAATTGGTATTATTATTTCACTCATTAGCATTCTAGGCAAAGAAGAAAACATATGGTCGTTAGTCGCAGAATTTCTGCTCCGAAATAAATCCCGACTTCTATTATTTCGTAGTGGAATCCGAAAGCTTCTCTGCACGCAATTCCGGTCTACTTAAAAAGTGATGCTTAAAAGGATTCATAATTAACACTTTCATAGATGGCGCGACTTTAATTATTTTAGGGAAAAACCGTTTTTACAATGTAAATCTTAAAACATTAAGATAATATAATTTATAAATACATTATGTACCAATTTTGCTATAGATACTGATAAAAAAAAAAATGTTTTTATTTATTGACTTGAATCACCAATACAATATTGTAATTGTTAGCCTTTCTTGAAAGATTTGAGTTTGTTTATGGACAAAACTTTTTATTCATTTTCATATTAAGTTATTGATTCGTCTTAATATTTTAAAGCATAACTTGTAAAAGGCGTTTTTCCGTAAAATAATTATAATGGCGGTATCCATATAAAAGAAGATTATGAATTATTTTAAGCATCACCTTAACGATAAAATTCCTTTAAATGTTAATTAGTGTAATATTATCTAAGATTCAGTTGATGATCTAAGCTAAGCTAGATAATAATTTAAGATGACTTCGTCCTTCGCTTTAACTTTCATCGGTTGGCATCGAAAAAATATCAAACTGAAAGGAAGTGTATAATTTATATTACCACCGGATCACAATGGCGACCAATTCGTATAAAAGTACCAACAAATTAAGACGAAAATCGCAAAAAATCTACCACGCTGACAAAACGTTTTAAAATAATTTTTTTTTTTATTTCTAATTCGTTTTCGCTAAAAACTGCTGGTATACTAGATCTGCGAACAGTAGCAGACCTCGTGATCAAAAATGTGTGTATGTTATAATTTTCTCTTAAATTAAAACCAAAATTTCTCTGAAATCAGAAGACTATAAAGTAGGTACTCAAATACTTCATTTAAATAAACCATTAAGATATTCCATGAAACATTCTTTTTTTATTTCTAATAAGGAATAATTCAATTTGTCGAGAAACGTCACTATCTCGGTGCAAATATTTTTTTAACTTTTTTCTGGCAGGTGGGTTAGTACAATAATATTGAAAAAGAAAGAGAATGAGGAAGTCCAAACATGACGATTTTGCATTTGAAAAAAGATCATTTACTGAACTAAAACAGCCATCATATTGTACCGGAAATCGAATATACAAACAAATTAATTTACTGACGATTGAGTTAAGACAACTGACAACTGACAAGACATTAACAGGTCTGTAAGTTTCCTAAACAAAACTAAGAACAAATTCATTCGACAAATTATAAACCAATGGGAAAAGGTATTTAGATTGCAATATCAGCAGCCTTTAGATTTATTTTCGATTTATATTTTAGATCTGTGGTTGAATCATAAATTACGCAATAATTTTGTTCGCTAGTTTAAAGATAATTTAGTAAACATACTCAACTCATTCTAACTTCTGAAGAGCTCAATATGACGATTAATAAGATTTTTCGATGATGAAGTAAAAACGAAAAACTTACGAACCTTTTTGCCTTTTGAGGCTTATTGAAATGAATTCTATTACATACCGTACACCCCGTAGAAAATTGTCGTAAGACAAAATTTACAACCAAAATTTTGAAGTAAAACTTCTTTACGCACGCTCAACTTGGGGAGTAAGCTGGTGAATGCTTTATGAAAAGTGGTGATGGGTTACGAAAAGTGTGATGTTGCGATAAGTGTGATGTTACGAAAAGTGTGATGCGAACGGTAATCGATGGCGAGGCGAACGGTCGGGCCTTTACATACGCTTGTGATAAGGATAAGGATAAGGATAAGGATAAGGATAAGGATAAGGATAAGGATAAGGATAAGGATAAGGATAAGGATAAGGATAAGGATAAGGATAAGGATAAGGATAAGGATAAGGATAAGGATAAGGATAAGGATAAGGATAAGGATAAGGATAAGGATAAGGATAAGGATAAGGATAAGGATAAGGATAAGGATAAGGATAAGGATAAGGATAAGGATAAGGATAAGGATAAGGATAAGGATAAGGATAAGGATAAGGATAAGGATAAGGATAAGGATAAGGATAAGGATAAGGATAAGGATAAGGATAAGGATAAGGATAAGGATAAGGATAAGGATAAGGATAAGGATAAGGATAAGGATAAGGATAAGGATAAGGATAAGGATAAGGATAAGGATAAGGATAAGGATAAGGATGGTCACCCCAAGGTCGTAGGTCACCCCAAGGTCGTAGGTCACCCCAAGGTCATAGGTCACCCCAAGGTCGTAAGTCGCCCCAAGGTCGTAGGTCACCCCACAGTCGTAGGTTACCCCAGGTTCGTAGGTTACCCCAGGGTCATAGGTCACCCCAACGTCAAATGTCACCCCAATGTCAATGTCAAATGTCATACGTTCTTTTATAAGTTAGTGAAGTTTTATTTCAGTCGTGTGGTCTAAAGCACACTCGTTTTTTTTGTGTGATAATCCACATATTCATCTTGAATCAATTAGTTTTTCTACGTGTCGTTGCATTGTTAATTTGTTTTATTTCAACGCCTACAAAGGTGTTCAGAAGCCTCCAAGTTGTGTGAGGGGCAACGAGCTTCAAAGCACTCATATCCAAAGTTTCGTATCACAGAACTTTACCCGGAGAAATCTTGGTAAATGGGAGGAAGCTTTTGTATTGAGATCGGCTCAATTAGAAGCCGCAAACAGACCCATTTTGAGCCTTGCCGGCAAACATAGCTGTTTTCTCTCGGTTACCATGTTGGTCATTTCAGTGCTTATGCCGTTATTGGACTCGGAATAATCTGCCTGGGATGCAAGCTATCGAATTGCTGTTGACCAACTTTGCCGACTATTTTGTAGAGAAATGAGCAATATTATTCCGTTGATAATTTCAAGCAGTTACCGTAAAGTTAAATTTTTTCAATGGTCTCATTATTTACACAAAACTTGTTGATATTTTGATCATGTTTTGCATTTACTATTTTCAGTCTGCAGTGCATATTCCACGTATTAAAATAATAATTCTACTAGTTAATAATTATTATCCCTCACAATTCCACTACTTAGTAATAGTATCTCCCATACATGTTAAATATATTCATGCCAAAGCAAATAATTATTTGATTATTTATGTAATTATATACCAAAAAAGCCTTTCATATAAAAATGACACGTGAAATCATAAGTACATAGTGTCCATAGGAGATTATCTGTATAACGAAGATATAATAATATTGCAGATAAATGTTATTTAAAGAATACATTTATCTAACAAAGTCAAACCTTTAGCTTGTTATTACCGGATCATTTTCCAGTGAAAATTCATATAAAAACGAAGGTAGTTAGGCTAAAAAACAGAATATTATGTATTTTGTGGAAATATTTTATAACTAACAATCACGCCGTTTCTACGCAGGGGTAGGAAGAGAGGATGGACCGCAAAACAACTCGGTCTCGGCCCACATTTTTTGCCTCATTCACATTTATACATCGTTTTCCCGAGTCAAGAATCTGATTCGCTTTATCGTGCCATGTCTTCCTCGGGCGTCCTCAACTTCTAAATGTAATAATAATATTATATTACAATATTCCCCTTCAGAAAATTGGCCTATTTTTCGGATGATAAAGATATTTCCGCTTTACAATAAAATGCACTTAATGGAATATTTCTGAACACAACCGAAAATTAAAAACTGCTTTTAAAAGTTGATAAAATAAGCTTTCAAATTGTATATTTCAAAATAAATATATGGCATTTCAAATATAAACTTTTTGCATGCAAACATAAAAAAGTTTTAAAACTGGCACAGCTTACGTTTTTTTCTAATTAAAATTACTGTTAAAGAAAAGAAATAAAAACACTGTGGTAGAAAGTAATCACTTTGTGGTTTGACATATTTAATAAAATAAAATACTTTTTTGTTTAAAACCACGAGATTTATTAATTTAATTAATTTTAACAGTATTCATTTGTACCCTGAAGAAGTTAAGCGAAACCGGTCTAAAACCGGTCGAAATAATTCTCGTGGTTTTAAACAAAAAAGTATTTTATTTTATTTTATAAAAACACTTTCATATTTTATAAGACAAAGATAAACTTTACTGTTACCTCATTTTGTTGTCTTTCCATACAAAAATAATTAGTTAAAAATTCTTAAAGTTTCTTTTTTTTAAATTGCGAAACTTTGGTTTCATAAAGTTATTCATTTTACTTTTTTAGAAGTTATTTTTTTATTTTTAAATATAAAGCGTGGAGTTTTGCCTTTCTAACACCGTTTAAAACATATTTCTCACTAAGATAATAAGGAAGTTACCACGATTTATATGAGATCTACGTGAGCTGGGACAAATATGCTCTCCTGTGATTAAAGGGGTTTATTTTAAACAAGCAACGAAAGAGCGTTATGTTGTTTGTTTTTTGTTATTGGTGTCGCGAAACTGCTCGGGTCTTCAGCGGTTAAGTGCTGCAGAGCAAAGCCCTATGCCACCCCTGAAGGACCAGTCCTGAAACTACTTGATCGCTAAGTTATAGGGACGATTAAATATGCATACACTTGCAAAACCTGATGAATAGTCAGTCGATGGTTGAGATTTGGGCTTCCGGAAAATTAGAAAAGCCCAGATTGGAGAAAGACAAAAGAACTCACCGTTGTAGATGCGGCCTCACTGGTCTCCAGATTGTAATGTACAAATGTACACTTCACAAATTAAATTTAAATTTTGAAATCGTAATATTTCTTATATGTAGAAAGATGTTATGATACGCTCTGTCTGAGATGTTAATTTACACTGAACTCTAAACCACACTGTTACCTCTCCAAAGTTAAGTACTTCTTCTTGCAACAATTGCCTTCTTCATGGTGACCTTTAGGATGGGAAGATTAGGTAGGTGGGATAATTTCAGGATTTTGACATTTGCTACCCACCAAGTCTGCGAATGCAATACCTAACCAATCCCATATAATATAATGCGTGAACAGTGCTCAAATATCATCAAGCCACAAAATATTTTCATAATTAGTAAATATATTAGTCTCGGTCAAATAACAACAATTATTAGCTTAGTACAGCTAATTTGCCTTATTTAAAAAATAAACAAAAACAAATTGGTGTGTAGATGCAGATTGTAGCTGAAAACAAACCAAATTACATGTACCTACCTAGCTAAATATGTTTTTGAAAAGTAAGACAAATCATGATAAAAAGAGGCTAACCCACTTTTATTATTGGATCCGAAAAAATCAACTGAAATCACTGAACACCGTTCACAGCGGAAAGATCAATGCACACACTGTAGGGAAAAAGTTTTGCTATTATTTATAAGCGTATTTTTTATACTGAAACAATAACCTAGTTTGGGCAATATGGGGTATAGTTTAAATATTTTATCCAGGGTCTCACAGTCTACCTTGCCCGCGACTGTAAACTGGAATGGGTGTGTGTGAAGGTATTTAATAACGACTCTTGATTTTAACACGAGTGAAAATATATTTACGAGTACAATGAAACTTTTGTGTTACAATAATTTCCACAGATTTAATATTTACCTTGCTTTGAAGTAAAGCAGATAGAGAGGACGAACACTAAAACCGGAATGAATTTGCAAATGAAATTTCGTTGTCACGCACCTAGCCTAGAGTGGTGACCACTGATACCATTGTGTAAAATCGGATAAAAATGATATTTTATGCTTGTTCGTTGCTTTGCTGCTCTAGTAATAAAAGGAAATAAATTTAGTTCTGTTAGTCAGAAGCCGATGTAGGGGTCCAGAAGAGGAAGGTCATCTAAAAAAAGTGCATCTAATCATTATTTGACATTCTGATATAAATTGATATTGTTTTTATTCACTTGTAGGAGGTACATTCATGAATTCGAGTGTGAAATTAAGTTAAAGATAATAAATTGTTTCAAGCGATGAGCGTGCAAAATGCAAAAACAACCTACGTTTATCAAACAATATTCTTCGTGCTATCTTCCTCACGGCAATGATCTAAACCTAAACAATCGTTCTAACATGCCTTTCATCGTTATGCTTTGTGTAACTCTAAGTGACCAGCTCAGGTTCGAATTCGATTGAAGCCAGAGTCAAGTAAGTCTCTCAGAAGCTAGGTGTACTGCACATGGCCTGAATTCATTTTAATAGTACACAACTGATGACCCTGTACAAACAGCTAGTGCGCCCTACTGTTGAATTTGGAAGCCACCTCGGGCCCATGGGAAATGGAGACTCGATTTGAGACGTTGTCGCTGCCCGCTTTCTCGTGGTACATTTTCAAAGATCTTATTTTTATTGGTATAATATTTCATTATATTACGTTTTATCGTCATCTTATGCTTTTTGGGGGTCATTGACTTATTGACCCAAGGGTCAACCGCGTTTTTATAAGATTAGGTCAGGTTAGGTTTAGTTATGTAGATTCTTGTTGATCATAAAATGTTCGAAATATCTATCATGAAAATTTTATTAAAATTAACAAGACTCACTAAACCTTTCACAAGTAGTAGATGTGTTCAACTCCACGGAATATGGTTACTGAGAGTCTATGATAATATACATGCTTATTCTTCTGCATGGGTTCTATGTAGATAAATTAATTTGCATAATTAATCTCATGATTACTGTTCTACAAAATTATTATTTATGTCACATGTTTTATATGCCCATAGGGACGTTTATGATTTTTTTTTTATACAAATACCGTATAAGAATCCCAACTGCTCCCGTCTGGAGCCGGTGAGACTATCGCTTTCCCAATTGGGGTATGTTGTGAGGACGAAAGTAACGGGGAGGGGAAGGAGATGGAGATGAGAAAGGTGGGGAAGTGCCAGGCTATTCAGATCGGATCACCAAACATGGCTAAAGCTATTTAAGCTATTGATACTGAGAGTATCTGGAACAAGCCGCAAATATACTGTATATTATTTTTAATAATTAAATTGTGAAATACCACAAATTCATTAAATAAAGTTTATTTCCGCACGCCGGGTTCGAACTCACGACCTTCGGTTTGTGAGTCGAGAGTCTTACCACAGAGGCCGTCGAATATAAATAAATTTCTTAAATGACCAATTGGTTCAATAATCTATTAGTCTAAGGATCTTACCGCAGGATAATACAAGCAATGAATTCTGTGATCAAAGCACTTCCCGTTATTAATTTCACAGATACAAATGCTGATTCGCTAACGAAACTTAACTTTTGTGATCTCGCGGTAAAAACGAGTTCCGCGTTTTAACATAAACCGCTGTCCCAACCAACTTCCGCCTTCTCAGCAAAATATGATTGACCAAATCTAACTTCCCCGGGGCTTTTAGCAATTAGCCACATAATTCTAGATCCATTAGACCCGCCAGGTTGCCGGAGCAAACATTCAGGAGTTTAATACTCTATTAAGGCCCTGAGCAGTACGGCGAGGGCGTACCTGTGTCGGGCCTGAACCTTCTCACGCAAGGCTCTACTTTAATTTAAGTTTCAGAAAAGTTAAACGAGGAGAAGACGAAAGCCATAAGCTGTAAAATTACTCGCTTCCCGCAGAAAGGTTTAGCGGAGAATACAGTTGAATATCGAACAGCATGAACAAATTTAACTAAACTGTGGATCCAACTTTGGAAAGATGGCTTGAAAATATTTGATACACATAAATATGGAATATTATTTTTAGTGGAAATTATGAAAATACTAGCGCAGACCCGCGTTAAATCAATAGACCTTAAAATTATAAATTTGTGCAGCTGAACTTTAAAAAAATAAATATTTGACTCAGGAACATCGCCTTTCAAAAGACGGTCAGAAATATTTTAACTTTCAAATAAACAAAGTTAAGACTGAATTAAATCTGACAAAAAATAAAAAATAAATAATTGTACATTTTAAATTTACTGTACTGTCCTGTTCAAATTTTAAAATGTACTGTTCAAATTTTGAAAATCAAAACATAGAGGTCATCGAACCACAGTTCTACAGGGAAAAACCACCGAAATTATTATTTTCATAATTAACTAGCTTTTTCCCGCGGCTTCGCTCGCATGGTGTAAGGGGGGTTCCCACTCCACCCCCCCCTACCTCCCTCCCTCCCGCTTTCTATATATTCAATCCCAGTACATTTAGTTTTTAAACAGCCCGTGTGCCACCTTTTACAATTTTTATTCAAATTTCCATTTTTCATGTATATTAAATTTGGTACCTAACATAGGTACCTATTTAAAATATCTAAAATTCTTGATTCGATTCAAACTATTAGGGGAGTACCTACTTCAAATAAATTTATCAACTCAAATATTTTCAAAAATAGAATCCTGATTTAAAATGTCATTCTCAAACACGCGAACTGTCAAACGTGCGATAATCGTTAGGTTTTCTGAAATTATACAATTTTCTGCGCATTTTTCTTAATTTTTCTCTCCGTAAGAACCAACCTCGTACTTCAAGGAATATTTTAAAAAAAGAATTAGCGAAATCGGTTCAGCTGCTTTCGAGATTTGCGCTTAGCAACACATTTAGCGATTCCTTTTTATTATACACGGTGTCCGGAAACTCGTAGTACAAGCGGAAAACTGGTGAACCTACATCACATAGAGAACCCAAATAAACATAAAGATTTTCAATTTAAGCATTTTTAAATTTAAAATTAAGAAAAAAAAAATATTTAAAAAAATTTCGGCTTTTTTAGGGTTGAAATTTTCGAAACGCGGAAATGTCATGATGACAGATGGAAGATGTTATTCTAAAATTATTTATAAGTTGCTGAATCTCTTTTCGTGTCCATAGTTTATTTATTTTCATCTTAATAATTTATTCTCTAGGCATGTATGAATGAATGAGACGATGTATGAATGTGAGTAAGGCAAAGAGTGTGTGCCATGACCGAGTTGTTTGGCGGTCCGTCCTCTCTGCCTACCCCTGCGGGGAAACGGCGTGATGGTTAGTTAGTTATTCTAGGCATTACAATATGGTTAATTAGCGTACCTATTTATTTTGTTGTGTGGCAGCTCCGCATCGCAGTGGACTGTTGTTGGTCGTAAAAAACGACCCGCTTCTGTAATAGGTAACTTAAAGGAGCAAGGTACCCATACCTATTTCCACCTGTACCCGCTACATCCTGAAACCTCGATCAACGATTTAACCTCGTATCTTCAGTCAATTGTAAGTACCGCCTCATTTAAAGTCTCTAAAATTAAATCAAAGGGAGAATATGCCTCATTTAAGTTAGGAATCCCAAATTCCGTGAAAACCGAAGTTCTAAAACCGGAACATTGGCCCAAATATTCATACCTTAAAGAATGGAAAAATAAAATTAATGCACCGCGGCTTCCAGGTTTAAAACCCAGTTGACTTGCGGATAATTTACATTTTTTTTATCAAAATGTTAGAGGACTAAAGAGTAAATGTGCCTCATTTTACTCTAATGTTTTGATAAACAATTATGATGTGATTGGACTCACTGAGACGTGGTTAAACTCAAGTGTGTTCAACCCAGAGCTCTTCGATGACAGCTTCAAAGTATTTAGAAAAGACAGAGACAGTGGAAGTGGCCGTAGACAGGGAGGAGGCTGTCTATTAGCCGTAAAGAGTGCGAATGGCCTTATTAAGGTAGAGCACTTACCTGCTCTGGAAACTGTCAACGAGGACTTGTGGGTCAAAATTACATACAAATCGTGTGTAACTTTTATATGTATAGTTTATTTTCCACCTGCATCTCACTTTGAAACATATAAATTATTTTTTGATACAATACAACGAAATGCAGATGTTATTGGTGGAAAGAATGTAATTGTTCTCGGAGATTTCAATATGCACTCCGCAAGAGGTTCCGTAGAAACGGAAAACGACCTTAATTTTCTATGCGCCGTTTTTGGTCTCTCCCAATATAATAACATTCAAAACATAAACTTAAGAGTTTTAGATTTAATTTTATGCAACATATCCATAAATGTTATTCATTGCAATTCTCCCCTTGTTACCGAAGATAAACATCACCCTGCACTAGAATTTATTTTCTCATGCAAAAAAAACATTAAAATTACAAACATTCCAAAGAATGACAAGAATGCTTTGCGTGGATGGAATTTTGGGCAGGGCGATGTTTATGAACTGTACAATATGATGAGCCAACTAGATTGGCAAGAACTATACAATTTTAGCACTATAAATGAGGCGGTACATCATTTTTATGCTTGTATTCACAATATTTTTGATTCCTGTTTCCCTAGGAAACCTCCCAGTAGAGGTGGTCGTCGATATCCGAAGTGGTTCTGTCAAGATACCATCGCGAGCATTAGGAAGAAACATGCTCTCCATAAAAAATGGAAGGCTACCGGCTGTCGACGTGACTATGATTTGTTCAGTGTGCATAGAGCCGTGGTTAGACGCAATATACGCACTGCTTTCAAATTATATGTAAATTCCATTGAACACGATATCAAGCATGATCCCAACATGTTTTGGGACTACGTCAAATCGCTGAGAAAAGATGGTGATATCCAAGACACCATGACGCATCGTGATCGGGAAGTTCGTGGAGTAGACGTAGCTAACGCTTTTGCAACACACTTCCAATCCGTGTATAGTAATGAGTCTCCATTACTAGATACAAATCTTGCTGCCAAGTTGAATATAAAGGGAGCCCAGAATATCGATATCAATCAAATTGATGAATCAGATATAGAAACTTCCATTAGAAAAATGAAAAATACATATTCACTTGGTCCAGATTTTCTTCCAGTATTCTTCTTTAAAGGTTGTGCCGAGTTTTTAAAAAAGCCACTTAGTTTCTTATTTAATCTTTCCCTGGAAACCGGTGTATTTCCTGATTCCTGGAAAATTTCGAAGATTTGTCCGATTTTTAAAAACGGTACAAAGACCTCTGTAGAAAATTTTAGGCCAGTAGCAATACTATCTGCACCGGCCAAACTGTTCGAATCGATTATTCATAAATACACACTGCCACAAGTGGAGCCGTACTTAATTTCAGAACAGCACGGATTTAGAAAAGGTCGATCTACAGAAACCAACTTATTAGTGTTTACTGATTACGTATCAAAATCTTTAGATAAAGGCCATCAGGTAGACTGTTCATATAACGACTTTTCAAAAGCCTTCGATACTGTTAATCACGACGTCTTACTCAATAAACTGGCTGAAATAGGATTCTCCATGAGACTACTCACCTTTTTTGCTAGCTATCTTGCAGACAGGAAACAGTTTGTTTCTCATGGAGTATTCCAGTCTATTCTATTTTTTGTACGATCAGGAGTACCCCAAGGTTCTAATTTAGGCCCACTCCTTTTTTCCATATTTATTAATGATATTTCAGAAGTAATTCTGCACTCCAGGTTTCTTCTTTTTGCTGATGACCTGAAACTATTCTTAGAAATACTAACTCTAGAAGACTGCAAACGACTCCAGTCAGATATTGATAGAATTATTGACTGGAGTAAAAGAAATCGGATTGAGTTCAATATATCTAAATGTTTAATTTTGTCATTCACTAGGGCGTGTCATACCTGGTATTACCGGTATACGATGGATGCCCGAAGTCTAAAACGTGTCTCCACCATGAAGGACCTTGGAATCATGTTTGATAGTAGACTGACATTTCATACTCATATTCAGATGGTTTGTAGCACTTCATTGAGAATGCTGGGCTTTATTCTGCGTACTGCAAGGAATTTTAGAGATACCCGGGTTCTCATAATCCTATTCAATTCCCTAGTAAGGAGTAGACTTGAAAGTGGGTCAGTAATTTGGAGTCCGCACCAAGTAAAATATTCCCTCATGTTGGAGAGAGTTCAGAAAAAATTTCTGAGATTTCTGTACATGAGGGAGTACGGCTATTACCCGTGGCTCTATCCTACTGACTTTCTTTTGGGTATGCTCGGAATGAACCATCTACGAGTCAGAAGGGATGTACACATTGCTACGCATTTCTTCAAATTGATTCGCGGATGGTTTGAAAACTCAGCTATCTTGGAGAGCATTCATTTCTATGTTCCCGATGGTTATCTTCGCCACCGACAGCATAGGCTGTTCTATCTTCCGGCCTGCAGGACTAACTTGCCAATGGTCATGCCGGTCGGGAGAGCAATCTTGCTGTTGAATAGAATCAATTCGGATATCGACATATTTAGCGTTAGTGAAGCTGCTTTTAAAAGGCAAGCTCTATTAATGCTTATATAGTTTTTAGCCTACCATTCTACCATTTATGTTTAATGTAATAATGTTACAATTGTATTTTAAAAACACATTAAAATTTTTAATTTTGTAATGTTTTTGAAAGAATAAATAAATAATTTGAATTTGAATTTGAATTTGAATCTTGTTGCAATGTTTTCAAATCCAAAAACACATCACAAACATTTGTCACCAATTGTTCAAATTTATCAAAATTATCATCAACGGCATTGGAGGTTGTCCACCACTTTCCCGCCCTGGTATAAATAACAGAAGGTTACTCCTTCAAGGCTCTCGCAAGGACTCTAATTTTTTTGAAAGAACGAATCTACATTTAAGTTTGAACGAATCTAGACCTCCAGTGTCCCTGATTATTAGCACAGATATTTCACACATTTAATATTAGCACAGGTAGTTCACACACTTGCACAGTCATATTATTTACACAGGTACGTTGAACGAATCTAGACCTCTAGTGTCCCTGATTATTAGCACAGATATTTCACACGCACAGATAGTCCGCACAATTCACACCAAGCATAGTCATATTATTTACACAGGTACACGTACCTACTTACAGAAACACATCACAAAAACTGTTCAAAATTATCACCATTAAATTCCAAGCACAGTTGGGCCCGTCGAATGATCGATTGTTGAACTCTTCGAATCATACCTGGGTTAATTTTTAGCTGATCGAATGCGTCGATGATACGTATTCTCAACGTATCGATATCAGGACATTCTGTCCTGTAGACTTTCCCTTTAACATAACTCCACAAAAAAAGTCCATTGGTGTCAAATCCGGTGACCTTGCTGGCCATGCGATAGGTCCAGCACGTCCTATCCACCGACCTTCGAACTCTTCATCGAGATATCTTCGAACTTGAAGCCCAAAATGAGGTGGAGCGCCATCTTGCTGGTACCACAAATTCCTTATGGTTATCAGAGGAATATCTTCAAGAAGCTCCTGCAGCTCGTTCTGTAAGAAATGCAAATAAAGTTCTGAACTCAACCTTGCTGGAAGAAAACATGGCCCCAGCACTCTATCACCAATTAAACCCCCCCACACATTTAATGACCACCGGTGTTGAAAATGTCTTGGCCGCTTTGCATGAGGATTGACATGTGCCCACTGGTGTTCATTTCGAGAGTTGAACATGCCGTCTCGACTGAAGGTTGACTCATCTGTCCACAGAATATATTCGATAAATGCCCCATTTTGTCGCTCCATCTGAATAATCCATTCACAAAATTGTCTCCTATGAATATTATCCATGGGCAACAGCGCTTGGACACACCGGTAATGGTACGGGTGTTGTCCATCATTCTTAAGGGTATCCCAGACCACCTGGTGTCGAATATTTAATTCTCTCCCAACAGATCGAAGGCTTCGTTCTGGCTCTTGATAAAAACATGCTAATATGTTTTCTTCCAGACGAGGATTGCGAAAACCTGGTCGACCAGTATCGCTCATATTTGAACGCAGATTTCCAGTTTGATGAAGACGTCTTGCTACTCCATTAATGACTCTTCGATCTGGTTGTCTCCGATGTAGAAATCTCTCCATATATTCGTTTGCTGCCATTGTTGCATTGCCATTTGAACGTCTAAGACACATTAGCATGTCATAATATTCTGCATTGGTATATTCCATCGTAATCCACTAATTAATCGCACAATAATTATTCACTTAATTTCATTCACAATTAATCACACAAGAAAATACCATCACAAAAACAGTCACAAAACACCTTGTTTTAAAGTTTGTTAAACGCTATAATTAATAACGCACTATTGTTTACGTATGAAATAAAAATAAAACACAAGAAACACACATTTGATTTTGAAACAAATCAGTTTAATTTAATTAGTATATTAGTATTATTATAAGTTAGGTAGTTTGCGTAAGCGCGACGGCGTTTACGCTGTTCGAATAAAATCAATTACAGGAACAACACACGTCGAAACACGAAAACAAACTAAATTAGTTTCTAACTGGGCCACCTACGGGCACTTAACTGCATGCGAACTAGAGTGAACTAGCTCTGTTTCGTTTTTTAAAACGCCGTTAGAATGAGATGCATGCCTGAACTCTGCGGCACATTCCTTGCATTGTTGAATGAATCTCGACGCGAAATATTAAAACATCCGGTCAGTAAAATAAAATTATCGCTGAACACGAATATTATTTAATAAAAATTGGCTAATTTTCGTCGCCGTTTTCGTGGAAAATCACCTCAAGGGCGCTGAAATTTAATTTCTAATTAAATAATATTAATGAGTTAAATTAGTTAATTATTGCGGACATCAAACAAAAAGAGATATACGAGTACCTACCAATTTTCGATCGTATCATATCATTACGATATCATAATATGTAATTTTAAATTCTCAGGACCAAACGTATTTTTATGGTTGACTTTTGAAGTTGTTGCGCTTTCTTCTTCTTTAAGCAACGTTTCAGACAGCGTTGTAGCGTGAAAATATTTAATAAAACACGACTCGTTTAAAATAGAGCAAAAATCTCATGGAAAGCGTCTTAAATATCATTTAAAGAAACATTGTGAATTTTTTCACAACTAAGACTTGTAAAATAACTGACAAAAACGTATTTATAATAATTTTCGGAGCATACCTTGCGATTTTTTTCTATCGAGGGAATTTTATAATAAGCGTTTCAGCATGGAACGCGTCTAGATATTATCTTCAAAAAAACTTCAAATGTTTAAGGGAGATATGTAAGAAATCAGCAGAAATACGGGTAGCGGCGGCTTAATGTAGTATTAAATGTGTTCAAAATCATTTTTTTTATTTTATTTTATTTTTATATGAACTCCACACCGGAGGCCCTGAGGAAAATAATTCCCCTCAGGGCCTTTGTCATCTTTGGGGCTGCTGTGTGGGGGGGTATTTTAAGAAAATGAAGAAGAGGAAGTTCTGAGAAGGAAAAGGGTATAAGGGTGGGAAGGAATCTGGTGTATCCAGGAGTGACGGACGTATGAATTCATTCCTCCCATCGCGGTGGAATATGATTAATGTATTTATAAGAAGAAGCTGTAGCACATTTAACAGATTATGCCCAAATATCGATGTGTTTAACACGAACTTTGATAAATTCACAGCATGCATAAAAAATAACACTCCATTGAATGCCACATGTTTAACCAATAACACTCCATTGAATGCCACATGTTTAACCAATAACACTCCATTGAATGCCACATGTTTAACCAATAACACTCCATTGAATGCCACATGTTTAACCAATAACACTCCATTGAATGCCACATGTTTAACCAATAACTTAATAGTTCATTGATTTCTGAATTTCTCTTTTTTTATTTTTAGTTCACAACATTTTCTCTCCTACCTTTAGTAGTTCGAATTCAAATAAAATCACTTCCTGAAAGATATTATTGATATTATACGTCGTATAATTTGTCGTTATTTTATTGGTCAATGACGTAAATAATGAATTTATACAGACGCTAACAAATAAAGGCAATGTTCCGAGAGAGTACGGCTGGAGAGTACGACTGGGACTCCCTTAACCACTCTCTCACGATCTCCAGCCATGCAGCTGGTAGGCAGACAAATAAACGCCGCCAAGACTCGGACAAACCTCACCTCATGAACTCGGGGACAGCTGCTAAGTCACCAAACGTAGCGAACTACTTGGGGTGATCTACGACGGAGGCGTCTACTAATATCTACAGGAATTCCAAAAACTGAAAAAATCAAACTAATATCTATGAGAACCAAAGTGCGTACGAATATCTACAGCTCAAACTGCTGACTAATATCTATGAGAACCAAAGTGCGTACGAACATCTACAGCTCAATTGCTGACTAATATCTATGAGAACCAAAGTTGACGAATATCTACGGCACTGGCATAGGTTGGATTTGCAATTATGTATACCATATTGGAAAACGTAATAATGCAGTTTAAAAAAAACTTTATTTATGTATGTATGTAAAAACCCCTAATATCGACCTATTGGACACATTTAGCTGATTATTAAGGATTTGGGTTTTTGTTTTAACAGCTTTCTTTATTTCGAGTGCTTCTAAATTATGTAGTCTGTTACCATAACTATTTCTATGTGAGTTAGGTTAGGTTAGTTTAGGTTGAGGTGCCGTGTATTTCGAAATAAATAAATAAATAAATATCTTTGTATTATGACCAATAAATTATGTTCAATAAATTATTGTCCTCGTAAACAGCAAAATACGTAATATTATGCAAAAACTTCATGTACTTTAAACAATTAAGCCTTTACGTAATTAGTAATTACGTAATTGAAGTAATTTAAGCTTCTCCGTACAACCTCTTGCTCAGCTGTCCTCTGTAGATATTAGTCCAACCTACGCTCTGTAGATATTAGTCAACACTAGGACCGTCATAGATATTCGTCCGATCTTAGCTCTGTAGATATTAGTCAACACTCTGAAGTTCGTAGATATTAGTCCAACATATGAGCTGTAGATATTCGTCCGACATACAGGCTGTAGATATTAGTACCTGGAGTCACCTACGGCAGAGGTGTTGGTTATCCAATAAATGGTCCCGCGGTGGCGGTACCCATACCCGCCTTCTAAATTGATAAATTTTATTACATTATAAAAAAAAAATAAAAAAACCTTGTTCAAATTGGTTCGAACACGACTGTAGTCAAATGGCGGCCATGTTTGTTGCGTTGTGTGCCACTAAGCAACCATTTTAATTTCCGTTCCCGAGGATAAAACGGTCCAAGTCCGAAATTTGAAGAAATGAGTTTTTGATGTAGACTTGAAGTAAATTATCATGTTTATCAGTGGCAGAAAGATGGAAGTCCCATTATGAAGAAAAAATACGATTTTCAAAATTGCATGTGGATGCAAGTACCATGATGCAACAACTATCATAGAA
The DNA here is from genome assembly GCA_929108145.2 of Limnephilus rhombicus. Lineage (NCBI taxonomy): Eukaryota > Metazoa > Arthropoda > Insecta > Trichoptera > Limnephilidae > Limnephilus > Limnephilus rhombicus. The sequence continues at coordinate 21,102,920 of OV815278.1, read as the reverse complement.
GCAGAAGGGTGTACCATGGACTTTATTCCTTTTATAATACACCACATGTCATAACAAAATAGTCCACTTCATTTAGAGGCAGTAGGACTCAAGTCCATGTTTTTGTTTTTTTTTTACATGAGCTCCACACAGGAGGCCCTGAGGAAAATAATTTCCCTCGGGGCCTATTTCATCTTTGGGGATGCTGTGTGGAGGGGCTTTTTAAAGGAAGGGAAGGAGAGGAGAGTTCTGGGAAGGAAAAGGGTTTAAGGGGTGGGTAGGAATCTAGGGTTCAGCATGTCCTGGTCATCCGCCTGCAAGACCTAGACAAACCTCACCCCATGAACCCGGCACCCCTGCTAAATCACCAAACGTAGCGAACCACTTGGGGTGACCTATGGCAGAGGTGTTGGTTATCCAATAAAGGTTCCCGGGGCGGCGGTACCCATTCCCGCCTCCCAAATTGAAAAGTTGACTCAAGTCAGCGTTTTTTTTTTAAACAATTATTTTTAAAGGCTAGTTAAATTTGCTCCTTTTTAAAACAAAACTAACTGATTTAATCATTAGTTTTTTTCTTATCTATCATACAACATCTCCTGAACATTTACCTTTTTGGACTTGCTTCCGTATGTTTCGGGTACAAAATTTGGTTCGCAAGTTCACAGTTCAAGGCCAAGCCATTCGGATTAGTAGCTTACCCCTTCTATTGTGTTGATAGAACCGAGCGCAGAAAGGGACAGCAAATTTCGCATTGCACTTTGACTTGAAAGCGCGAAAATAATGAACAGCTGTTTTTAACCGTGAAACGACCGTACTACACGGAATAAAATTATGGATAATTTCAAAATAATGCTTTAAATCCGGATTTCTTTGTTTGTTTTCTTTTAATTAGTTTTTATTAGTTAGGTACTATGAACGTCAGTAATAATTTGTAAGAATTTGACCAAAAAAAAAATCAACTTCTGACTCGATTTACTCGAAAACAAAAGGTCAAATCAAAAAAAATTATACCACAAAATCGACTCCAAATGTGATGAGGATTCCCCAGTTTCCCGCTTGTACTACGAGTTTTCGGACACCTTGTATAAGAAGATTAGAATGGAAAAAATCAGGGTAAATTTTTGAAATCTCTGGAAATGGTTAATACGCACTTTAAAAAAAAAAAACTTTTGATTCACCTTAATTACATTAAAATACAACTATTTGCATTGGGGGAAGTGGAAACTATTTCATTCTAAATGTCGATTACGTAAAATTAAAATTAGCTTTCATTCTGTGAAGCGAGACCGTCCATTTTCAAACATTATTTTCAAATGTCATTTTGATATGTTGGTATTCTTGTTACTGTACGAAAAAATGCTAGAGCAAAGCGTAGCAGACTTCATGGGAATTCTAGGTTTGTGTAACATGGTTTGTGATACAAAAGAAAGTGCCCCTTTATAACGCCTACTCGCGTCAAGGCAAGAAAAACATCCCAGTTTTCAAGTAGTTTAGCGGCTACACTAGGTTTGTGTAACATGGTTTGTGATTCAAAAGAAAGTGCCTTGTACCTTCAAAATCTTCTAGCCGTTCGTTATACATTCAAGTGTATCAGGAATACCAACATACCAAAGTGACAGCGAATGAGCTAATAGCTAATGGCGCACAACCTCACAAGACGAAAGCTAATTTTAATTTTACGTAATCGAAATTTAGAATGAAATATTTTCCCCTTCCCCCAATGTAAATAGTTGCCTTTTAATGTAATTAAGGTGAATCAAAAGGTTTTTTCAAAAAAGTGCATATTAAGCGTTGCCAGCGATCTCCAAAAATTAATAAAATCAGGTTGTGTTCCTTGAGTATTGAATAATATTTCAATTGAAGTAGGAGTATTTTTTTACACTAAAAGTAAATGAATCAAAGTTGTCAGTTTCGATTATCAAGGCCATTATCAAACTGAAGTTATGCCTCATTGGCAGTGCGATTGCATTATTGTGACGATTTGTTTGTTTGATTTTATTTACCCCTACTATAATTTTATTAATTTGTATAGTGTTTAAAATGGTTTAGGTTATAATATTTTCGGCAAAAACTGATTTTCTTAGAAAATCAGTTATGGGAGGCGCTGAAGCCTTAATTGTTTTTTTTTTTCCTTTTAATATTAGCAGGTTTGCTCTAATTCTAACTAATATTATAAAATAGTGTATTTTTTCATTTCTTTATTTAATTGTTTGTTCTTCTTTCATGTCGTAACGGAATAATCGTTCAACGTGATTTTTTGTTAAAGGACGGTTGGAGAACTAGAAAGTGACATAGGATTCTTTTTGTCCCGGAAAAACATTTCATTTCCGTGGGAATATTGTTCTTATAGTAATTTCACCCTAATATTACGCGAGCAAAGCCATGGGTAAAAGCAAGTTGTTTTACAATTACTTGAATACTATTTAAGTTACTCAACAATCAACTCACACTAACATCAAGCCACTTTACAATCAAGACATTCACACTCACAATACTCGAAATAGCAATAAAATCCGCATACCTTAAACACACACTACAAAATATGGGATAAAATCTCTGGTCTATGTTGCCTATACACTATATAATTCGCTTCCAGATACATACAAGGGAATTCAGCAAAATAAAATAAAAATTCAGAGTAATGCTTTAAAAGAATATTTTTGAAGTACGTTTAAGGATAAAACTATGTAATTTTTTTGTCATGTTCAGTTGCCTTGTAATCATTAGTTGTTTTCATTTAGTTGTAATCATTTAATAGTTTTCTATTGTTGTTTGTTTCACTCAACCTGTCTTTTATTTTTCATCTATATTGTATGTGAAACTTATATTTTAAATACCTAAATTTCTATGTAAAATTGTAACTATTTCCTCCCACCCACGGATTGTATGTTCCTCCTATCCTAAAATGAGTTTTGTAAATCATCGGGATTGTTCTAGCAAGAAATAAAAACAATAAAAAAATAAAAATAAAAGTTATTTCCCTTTCGTTATTATCCGGTTATAAAAATAAATTAAATAATAAAAAAAAATTACATTTTATTCCGATTTCCACCATATTCTCGTATTCTAAGTGTTCTGTTTGAACTTAGTAGATTTCCACAATGCGTTTTAATTTTTAACATAAAATTGTAAATCATTTTTTTGTCTAAAAAAATAAGTTAAATATTATCGATATAATTTAGATGTAGGCGTATCACTACCGATACACACATTTTAATATAACCTCTCGTTAATATTTCTATTTTTGAAACTGACAATTTGTGGTGGAATTCCATTTATTTATCTATTATCTATATAAATATATCTTCTATCTATCTATATAAATAAAAATAAATCGCCGTAATGTATGTATGCGCATAACTTCCGAACGACTGCACCAAATCAGATAATTCTTTTTTTTATGTGTTGGTTATTGTCAGGACAAGGTTTGTATAAAACTACTGGTGAGCTCTGGCATTATGAAATTTGTATAAAAAATTACAATAGGTGGCACGCGAGCTGTTTGAAAACTGAATGTATAGAATGCGTGAGGTGGGAGGGTGGAGGGAGGTTCGCGGGACGAGTGGGGGGAAGGGGGGAGAGTGGGGTGGGGAGAGGTAAGGTGGAGGAGGCGGAGTGTGAACGCAAGAGTGGAAGGGGATGCGGGAGAGGAAGGGGAGAAGGAAGAGGAACGGGAACGGGACAAATGGGAAAGGACACGCAGGGAGAAACAATGTCTTTATTAAATGTTTTAGCAACGCATGCCGGAAACCAGCTAGTTTAACATAAAAAAGGAAGTTAACACATAGCTGTCTCTAGCAGTACATGTACCGAATTTAATTAATGACAGATTTTTGGAAGGGTGTCGCATCTCCCTTCTAGACATGGGGGTGGCTTAGACGATATATCCATGAAGTTTAGTTCTGTGATCCAAAACTGCAGTTATCTAAAGTTGGACTCGTATTAATTGCATTTATTGACCCTTTGAAACTTCTTACAGCACGTAGTATCACGAAACTTTGAATGTTATTAGTTATTACAATACAGAAACTTTGGTAGACTGAAGCAAAACATACCATATTAATATCATCTCCTAATGCAATTATAACTTGTTTCAGAACAAGCATCAAATCCTGGACACAAACAGAACAAAGGGGTGTTTTATATTTTATTATTTTTGTGCACTCAGAAAACATTTGAGCATTTGTGATCCGCAGTGTAACGGAATGCATTCTTGCATGCAAGTCTGTACCTTTTGGTAACTAACAAAACTTTAAATGCTCACTTTTCTTCAGCACCTGCACGTGTGGAATCTCACGTGCAGTTTTGTACAGAATCGAACACCGAAATTGACGGAACTTTGGAATGGAAAATTGGGAAAGTTTAGATCTATATTTCACACATTTTCAACTCAAACGCTCTGGATTTAAACATGTGTTTTTTAAACTTCGCAAAAACACTTTGTGGCGTCATTATTGATTTAATGAAACAAAAAACTTTGTTAACACCACTATATTATTAACATGTTTTGAAAACTACGTTTTCTTCACCAGGATGTGATTAATATTAATCATGTTAATCACAGATATTATTTATGATTAATACCTTTATAATATCAATCATATCCTGATGAAAAAAACATGGTTTTCGAAACATGTTGATAATATTTATATATATAAAGTGGTGTTTCATGAATTTCTGACATATTCAAAACCCCACCTCCCTGAAACAATGCAAAAATATAAATTAGTTTTAAAATCTGATATGTATTCCGGTAAGTTTAAGTTTCTGCTTTAATCATTTTCTTTAACTAACGTTGTAATGTATTATTTAAAAGTATGTTTAAGTAATATTTTATGTGTAATAAATATTATGTGTAATATTGAAAGCTCAAAAGACAAAGGTAGCATGGTATTAAGTCAATCAATATTTGCAACTGAAATAAAAGAGCTTATCAAAAACATAAATTTATTTAATTATCAATGTTACAGTTATCACAACTGAAGTTATATTTACTGCGACTCTATATGTTTTATACTCAGGGCGTGAAAGTCGTTCGAAGGAAACAACTTTAGTCAGACAAAATGTCACATGTTTTAAGTAAATTAAATCTTATGTGGATAAATGAAATGATAACTTTTACGGGCGCCAGGCAGTTAGAATTAAAATATACTTACTACATTACCGCCGAGAACTGAATTGAATTAAATAGATAAACCAATGTGTTAAAAATTGAGATACTACCAGCACCTATGGGTTGCTTGAGCAAGCTCCCAGACATTAATATTTCAAATGGTGCGAAGCTTGACTAGTCGCTGAATGTTCGGTACCTGTTTTAACTACCAAGTACATACTATGGAGGAAGCCATTTTTTTTGTAGATGCTTTCGAATGTCAAAATGTATAATCGTAGATTCTTTAAATGTGTGCAGGTTTTTACGTTATAAAAGTGCTAGCATCCCATTATTATTGCTTCTTCCCAACGCAAGTTTTAACAGTAAACAACTGCCAGTGTTTGGCCCGGTGTATTGACACCGTATTATAATACATTTATAACATGTCCAAGTGAAATAAACAGTGAAGTTTTTTGCAAGGATAATTATTTTATTTAAAAGGACCCCTATCAATTTTGAACATGGGCCTTACGATCCGGATTGCAATCAGAGGACTGCAATAATATAAAAAAAAAAACAAGAACCAGCTGCCAATTAATACAGATGACCAATATTACAATTACCGGAATCACAAAGATGAACAAAGGAAGACTGGATTCACATCGGAAATGAGATAAGTTTTTAGTGCCTTCCCACCCATACCCATTCTTTAACATCCATACAGAACTCATTCGTAGTTTTTTAACAAGATTAATCCCATAAATATTGTATTGTAAAAAATAAAATCACTACCCACGTAAAGATTTTATGCAACTCATGATTTTCAATTGATTGAACATTAGGTTCTCAATTAATAATTGCCAGGAATATTGTCGTTGTTGTCTTTCAGGCGGGTAGCTTCTCAAATAAATAAATACGCATTGTCGGAACACATTTTATCAGGGATTAAGCTACGAAAAGGTATTTGTACACAAAATGGATAAGATCAAATCTTTAATAGCCAAGAGAGGCGTGATTAAAGGGAAATTGACGCGTTTCGCGGATTCTATAAACTCCTTGTCCGCGATTGAAATTAAACTGAGGTACGACCGAATAAAGCCATTGTTAGATCAATTCGAATCTATACAGGACGAAATTGAAATTTTATCGGATGAGGAACTGGAAAATTCTATTCAGCGCGAGACGTTTGAAAATCAATATTTTTCAGTCCTTGCTACTGCTAAAGGGGCGATGGACTCAATTAACGAGGGTAGAGTCGACATCAAACTCCCAACTCTCCAATTGAGAGAATTCGATGGGAATCAAAAAGATTGGGTAAATTTCGTTGAAACCTTTAAAACTTTAGTTCATAATAACAGTTCCTTGAGCAACGTCCAAAAATTCTTTTACTTACAATCTGCGCTGAAAGGGAACGCATTGAAAATAATTAGTAATCTAGAAGTTTCGGAATTAAACTACCTATCGGCTTGGGAATTGTTGCACGACAGATTTGCGAATCTCAGGGCTACCGTACATAAACATATCCAAACTCTATTTCAATTAAAGGATATGAAACATGAAGAGCCTGTAGCATTAAGGTATTTAATTGATGAAACTAATGTCAATTTGAAAGCGTTACAAAACATCGGAGTTAAAGTAGATCATTGGGATCCTTTGATTATTTACATAATTTCAAATAAATTGGATATAGCTACCCGGAGAAATTGGGAACAATATACATTGCAAGGTGAATTACCTACATTAAAGGAATTCATAAAATGTTTATCTGCTAGGGCACAAGTATTGGAGCTTATGAATGCTTCAGAGAAAAAATCTTCTAACCTACATAAAATGCAAATAGGCGACAATAATAACAAAAAAGATTCATCGGTATTCTTGGCAATAAAGGCAAACAACTGCATTTATTGTAATGATAAAGGTCATCAAATTTATTTTTGCAAAAAATTTCTAAAATTAAAATTACAGGATAGGATTGATGCTACGAAATCAATCCGGGCGTGTTTTAAATGTTTGAGGTTGGGTCATCGAGCACAGAGTTGCAAGACAAACCTAACCTGCAAAATTTGTGGCAAGTATAGCCACAATACTCTATTACACAAGGAGGTACCTCCGCCGGAGACCTCAAATATGGATGCTAATAACGAGGTTATAGTGTCGAATTTTTCTGCATCGGAAAAGGCAGAAAAAATAATATTATTGTCAACCGCCTACATAGGAATTGTGGGGGCCAACAATAAAATGTTTAAAGCTCGCGCCCTGATTGACTCTGGTGCGCAGAGTAATTTTATGAGAGCTGATTTTGCTAATAAATTAAATTTACCATGTGAATGGATAAACAAACCCGTGTCTGGGATCCATAATAATATCACACACATAAAAAAGAGAATTTCAGTGGAGATGACTTCGCTTAATACGGATTATAAACGCGAAATATCATGTCTGATTTTACAGGAAATTACAACCAATTTACCACAAGTGACAATGGCGAAAAAAGAGTTCAAAATACCACCAGGACTGGAGCTGGCAGACCCGAACTTCAATATAGCTGCACCCATCGACATCCTGTTGGGCGCGGAGAGCTTCTGGGAAATGCTAAACAACGATAGATTGAAACTCGAGTCAGGACCAACGCTTCAACGTACGCAACTGGGATGGATTGTGTCCGGTCCTATCAACGTGTACCCCAAACAAAGGCCTGTATCAGATTTTTGCAGTTTATCTATAAATAAGTTGAGTCATCAAATAGAAAAATTTTGGAAATTGGAAGAGATTAATTCCACTAAAATTCAAACTCAAGAAGAAAAGGCTTGCGAAGCCAGTTTTGTAAGTACTCATACTAGAGAAGATGACGGTAGATATGTAGTAAGTTTACCGCGTCGGGCATGCATTGATCAGTTGGGAAACTCATTGCTCACTGCCGAAAAAAGATTTAAAAACATAGAAAGAAAATTTGTGTCACATCCCGAGTTAAAGACACAATATGTAAAATTCATGCGTGAATATGAAGAATTGGGACACATGGAGATGTGTGACCAGTCAAAAGGGGATCGTGACTCCTATTTTTTACCGCATCACGCTGTAGTGAAAGAATCCAGCACTACTACTAAAGTGAGAGTCGTTTTTGACGGCTCCGCCAAAACCTCAAATGGAATTTCCCTCAATGAAGCCTTGATGACAGGACCTGTTATACAAAAGGATCTATATAACCAACTATTGCATTTCAGGAAACATCAAATAGTCATGACTGCCGACATCGAGAAGATGTACCGCCAGATTAACATGTGTGAAGATGACCTGGACCTACAGAAGATAGTATGGCGCGAGTCGCCACAGGAGGTGCTCAAGCATTATCGTCTGAAGACTGTGACTTATGGACTGGCACCTTCCTCCTTCTTAGCCACAAGATGCTTAAAGCAAATTGGTATGGATAATAATTTAATTTTTCCTAGAGCTAGTCAGGTCATAGAAAATGACTTCTATATGGATGACTTGTTAACGGGAGCAGATGAGCTGGAATCCTGTAAAAAATTAAAAGAAGAATTAATCAGCATCTTGTCATCTGCGGGGATGACGTTGAGGAAGTGGAGGTCCAATGCGTTGGAATTGTCAGCCGAGTCGGGCCAAGCTAAGTGTGCCGATTCAGGCGATTCCGACAAAATTATTACTGACAATCCAAAGACTGAGAAAATATTAGGATTAACATGGAACAATGAATCTGATTACTTTTCTTATGTAATAATGAAGCCATCAGGTCCAACCGAGAGCAAACGAGAGATATTGTCTTGCATCGCATCAACCTTCGATCCATTGGGACTCCTAGGGCCGATAATAGTCATAGCCAAATTGATAATGCAAAGGCTGTGGCAGTCCAAAGCAGCATGGGATGATCAGTTACCTAATGAAATATTAGCACCCTGGAGGACCTACCTGCAAGATTTAATTCAGCTAAATGTGTTGAAAATACCAAGAAAAATTATTTGCAAGCAAGCAAAAGAGCTACAACTACACGGTTTTTGCGATTCGTCTGAGAAGGCTTTCGGAGCCTGTATCTATATGGTGTCAATGGACCACAGCGGTAAGTGGCATTCACACTTAATAACATCCAAATCAAGGGTAGCACCATTGAAGTCTATTTCACTGCCTAAGTTGGAGCTATGTAGTGCTGTACTACTGGCAAAATTAATGAAAACTATAAAACAAGCATTAAATATAATGAAGATCAACACATATTATTGGTGTGACTCTACGATAGCGCTGTGTTGGCTGAAAGGTCAACCTACTCGTTGGAGCACTTTCGTGGCCAATCGAGTAGCCGAAATACAAGAACTGAGTGATCCAGATCAATGGAGACACGTATCATCATCCGACAATGCAGCGGATATACTTTCAAGAGGAGCTACTGCGGATAAACTGATAAATTCTACAATATGGTGGAATGGACCAAATTGGTTGACCGACGGAGTCAACGATTGGCCTATATCGAACATTTCCTGTTCAAACCCTCCGGAGCTCAAGAGTAAAAATATTCTTTTATCTACTGATATTCAAGAATGGGAAATATTTGGAAAATTTTCCTCATTTATCAAATTGAAAAGGGTTACAGCATATGTACTGCGGTTTGTGAATAACTGCAGAAATATTAAAAGTAAAATTTCAGGTAATTTAAGTGTAGCTGAACTAGAAGCAAGTTTGAATTGTCTACTGAAATCAGCTCAGGCACATGCCTTTCAAAAGGAGTTGAAGACATTAAAAAACCAGGGAAATGTCAACAAAAATAGTAACTTAAAATCTCTTCATCCCTTTTTATGTGATGGTCTTATATATGTGGGCGGTAGATTAAGTTTAGCTACACACCTATCGTACCAACAAAGACATCCAATTATATTGCCAGCTAAACATAAGCTAACCGAATTGATTATACGTCACTATCATTATGTAAACTTACACGCAGGACCTCAAGCGCTATTAGCTGAAATAAGATTAAGGTTTTGGCCTATTTTTGGGAAAAATACTGTTAAAAAGATATTACATAAGTGTATTGTGTGTTTTAGGTGTAATCCTCGTATTGGTAATCAAATCATGGGCAGCTTACCGAGCGAAAGAATCACACCGAGCCGACCTTTTGCTATCACGGGAGTCGATTTTGCTGGACCGATTCCAACCAAAAGTGGGCCACTGAGGAGAGCTCCACTCGTGAAATCGTATTTATGTATTTTTGTTTGTTTTTCCACAAAGGCGGTTCATTTGGAATTAGTTTCGGATTTATCTAGCAATGCTTTTTTGAACAGTTTAAAGAGATTTATATCCCGTAGGGGAGAACCTGATAAGATCTTTTCCGATAACGCTAGCAACTTTCGGGGGGCCAGTAATAGGCTCAAGGAGCTGTATACCAGTTTGAGAGAGAACAACGACAAGATTCAAAATTATTTAGCTAACAGAGGTATTGAGTGGAGGTTCATAACCCCTCGAGCCCCTAGTCAGGGAGGGCTGTGGGAAGCTGCGGTCAAGTCAGCAAAGTTTCATTTGTATAGAGTCACTAGTAATTCTGCTTTAACCTTTGAACTTTTGTATACCTTAATTTGTCAGATTGAGGCCTGTCTAAATTCCCGTCCATTGACTTCCTTGTCTGATGACATCCATGATTACCAACCCCTCACCCCAAACCATTTCCTCATAGGCACTAAATCCTCTATCATTCCGGAGAGAGATGTCCGAGCCATACCAGACAACAGGCTGACCCAATATCAGAGAATCCATGCGCTAATGTTATCCTTTTGGTATAGATGGAAGCGAGAATACTTGATGGAGCTACAAAAAAGGACTAAATGGCAAACCAGTAATCAACGGGCACTGCAAAAGGATGATCTGGTTATTCTGAAGGAAGATAATTTACCTCCACCATTATGGAAAATGGCGCGAGTTATATCTACACATCCCGGCGCGGATGGTGTAGTGCGAGTGGTTACCCTGAAAACCCCTCAAGGAATCTTTGTCAGGCCTATCACAAAGATATGTCTAATGCCTCTGGATCCGGAAGCTGAACCTGTGACGGACGCCCCGGACCCTTCCGTCAGTCCGGACACCCCGGACGACCATGATGAAACTTTTTAGGGTGAAAATATTTAAAAAAAAGACCCTTTAAAGATACCAATCCCAGGAACAACATGACAACCTATAAATTGATGATTGATTGCACCCCGCGCTGTGGTGCTTATATCGTGGACTGCACCTGGAGAAGATCCTAACCAATGGACTTAAAAAAAAAGACAATTGTGTTGTGTTGGGTTGGGTTTTATTATAATATTATTTTGTGTTGGGTTGTGTTCTATTATAATAGTATTTTGTGTTAAGTTATTATTTAAATATGTAAAAAAAAATTTTTTTTGGTTAATTTAAGTTTATATAATTAGTTTAGGTTAATCACCTTAAAATTCAACTTGTGAATGTACATTTTTAAATAATAGTATAATAAGCAGTGCAGGATCATTTAGTTTTGGCTGCTAATTTATAATAGGTAAAATTATTTGTTAGTATTTGTACGGTATTTAGAGTTAGGATTTGTGTTTTTTTTGCTTTTGCTTTGATTGTCTTCCCCTGTTTTTGTTATGTTTTCTTGAAGGGTTCCTAAATCGGTATGGGCGATTTAGTAACCCCGAGGCGGAAGCTATGTTAAAAATTGAGATACTACCAGCACCTATGGGTTGCTTGAGCAAGCTCCCAGACATTAATATTTCAAATGGTGCGAAGCTTGACTAGTCGCTGAATGTTCGGTACCTGTTTTAACTACCAAGTACATACTATGGAGGAAGCCATTTTTTTTGTAGATGCTTTCGAATGTCAAAATGTATAATCGTAGATTCTTTAAATGTGTGCAGGTTTTTACGTTATAAAAGTGCTAGCATCCCATTATTATTGCTTCTTCCCAACGCAAGTTTTAACAGTAAACAACTGCCAGTGTTTGGCCCGGTGTATTGACACCGTATTATAATACATTTATAACATGTCCAAGTGAAATAAACAGTGAAGTTTTTTGCAAGGATAATTATTTTATTTAAAAGGACCCCTATCAATTTGACCCCTATGAAAACTAAATAAAATTGAAGAGGTTTTACGTCGTATCGGAGTCCGCCGTTCCTTGTTGCAGTTGTCCTCTAACCTTGCCCGCGTAATCCTAACTGAAGTTAGTCGCAGACCAATCAGCCGAGCTCGGAAACTTAACCGAGAGGCTATTATAAAAAATGGTTATGGATTGCCAATTTTGAGAGTATGTAGGCAAGTACTGTCTGTAAAAGTTGGAAGGTGGTAGCAAACTGTTACAACATACCTACTCCTATTTTACCTTATTATTAATTGTTCGACATGTATCTTTGTAAAAGCCTTTCTGGCGTTCAATAAATAAATAGATAATTTACATGGACATAAATATATTATTATTTTGATAGTTGGTAATCCTCCTCAATATACCTTTATACTAGGGAATGTAATTCCGATCTCGCGTGATCTCAATCTCGCGAGATCTCGTGACATTTTTCGGGATCAATCCCGAAGCATAATATGACGAGATCCCGTTCGAGATCGACGAGATTAGGCGGCAGTAGTCAGCGACGCTACACACGTCCACTCGGGGCGCGAGTGGTGCGCTGACTGACTGACGGTCGGGCGGGAGTGTCGATCGAAGAAAGAAAACTATCCCGACTATTTACGAATATTAGCAACGGATGACGAGCGAGTAATGGTCATTATTTTTACACCAAAAGGTTCAGAAGATCGTGAAAATTACCAAACACCACATCATTAATTATTTTCCATCCTATTCTAACGTAATAAAGGAGCTAATGATTTCCCGAATGGTAGCCAAATATGGTTTGCCATTCAGAGTATTCTGTACTTCCGAGGATATGAAGAGTCTTTTTGCTGCGAAAGGTAACAATTACAAATTGCCTTCTTCACCAAATACAATTAAACTAAATGTGATGAATTACGGAACGACGCGATGCTCAAAACGAAAGTGAAGGAAGATCTTCTAAAGTTTAAGAATGAAGACTGTAGGTTTACAGTCTCTTTGGATGAATATCTGGAATCAATCGGCGATTTTTAAATGTTAATGTACACACCGTTATTAACAGTCAGCCTACCTACTGGAATATTGGACTGGCGCGCATATTTTGAAGTATGTCATCGGAGTCTTGAAGTATGTCAACGAGATCCCGAAAATTCCGAGATCTCGCGAGATTGTAATTTCTAATCTCGCGAGATCTAGAATTTGCGATCTCGAGTCGAGATTGCATTCCCTACTTTATACTCATATACAAGTCATACGCAATATTACGATATCATCTTCCAAAAGTGTTATTGGCGATATAATCTATATGTATTATTTGAAACATAATCTAGATTATTTCCATATCAATTACTTCATAGAAGGTTCCTCGTATCCACTGTTTGTAGAAGAGGTATTGTGTCAATAGCGCCATGAGCACGAAATCTGCTTTGCATAGTAATTATTATTACTAGTACCAATGGTCTGTAGTTACCTTACAATTCACCTAACCAAGCTGAGTTCCAATGAATTATTAACATAAATTTGCTGGCATTCTAATTACGACATACGGCAAAGTATCGCTAAAAATACTTGTAAAATGCAGCAGCAACATCATGTTGATGAAGGAAAAATGTACATAAACAATCTCGTAAGAATGCACGGTAACTGGGTACACATCAAAATGCTTTTACAAAATAATAATTTAAATAATGCATGTTGAATTATTCTGAATAGGTTGATGGAAGACGGGTTTTATATTTTTCTCACCGCTTAAAAAGTTTGAGAATATTTAGACGAAATGAGAAGTCTGGCATTTTTAAATTAGCGCAGCCGCTTTGAAGTTTATTTATGGAATGCCCACATCATTGCGAAAAATTCTTTTTTCACATTAAGGCCCTCCATTCATTGAGATACTTACAATCTACGTAATTGTGACGAAACCACAAGTGCCCTGTCTCCGTACACGGCGCTATCCGACATATACTAAACTTGATCATTTTTCACGTACAGCCGTGGAGTTAGCACGCAGTCAAGCGATGTCATATGACTTTTTTCCAACATCAATCCATGCCTTCTCCACTAAATCCTTTCTTACGTATTCTGGTAAAGTATGGTTATATAAACACGCATTTTTTCCACTTCCAGAACAAATCTAACATTACTTTCATGTTCCGACGCCTTTTCTGTCAAACGCTAAACGAATAAGTATCAGACACAAATGATACGACGCGTCGCGTGCGATCAGCACTGTCGGTATCGTGGTACTGATTGGAAACCGACAGCCACCGCGTAGCGCCGTGAACGGGCACCTGCAAAATCGTACGGGCGGGTACTTATGATACGCTCACGAGGATCGAGTATCTTGTAAGTATCTCCGTGAACGGAGGCACTAACTCCACACAGAAGCCCTTAGGAAAATAATTTGTCTCAGGGCCTTTGTCATCTTAGAGGATGCTGTGTGGAGGGTCTATTTAAGGAAGGGATGGTTAGGAAGTTCTGGAAGTTCTGGAAAGGAAAAAGATATGAGGGGTGGGTAGAAATCTAATGGTTAGTGTGTCCAGGAGTGACGGATATATGAATTCATCCCTCCAACTGCGGTGCAAGGCGATGGATCGACAAACCTCACCCCATGAATTCGGGCTCAAGTCACCAAACGTAGAGAACCACTTGGGATGACCTATGACAGAGTTGTTGGTTATCCAATAAATTTACCGCGGTAATAAGGTTCCCGCGGCGGCGGTACCCATACCCGCCTCATAAATTGTTAATTTGAAACCTTATTTTTATCTTGACAGGGTTTTAAGGGCCGTACTTAACTTACTTCAACCAGTGATTCTTGATATTATTTAAAATAAAATATTTTAATAAAATTTTGGTCCCAGTTCCGGTGAAATTTTACTGTTTTTTCTTTTCTTTATCTGAATACATTTAAAAAAATCATATGTATTGGACAGTGTTACGTATCGACGGGCTCGAACCACCTGATTACGAACTTATAACAAATTTGAAATTAAATAACACAATGTTCAAGACTCAACAACAATGGTTCAATTTAAATACTTACCAAAACCAAATTATAATACAAACCTCGGCTAGCTCTTCTCAGGGATATTGCGTTCTCAATTCGATCGGATTTGATTCAAAACGATCGTCGCTTCATTTATTGAATAAAGATAGGGTTTAATAAATTAGAAGATCTCTTGTCGCTTTTGAATAATTTGTGAATTTATTAATGACTCGACGCTTCTAGGAAAAGCTTTTAATCTCTTTGTGAACTCAAGGTTAATGATTCTAAAATATAATAAACGGGTTGAATGATAACACATAATAATATAAGTTGTACGTACGTTAACCCGTCTCGGGTTTCATCTGGGCAGAGAACCTCGTCCGGAAACACCACTGACTTGATTTAGATATATAAAATTAACTTTATTTTAAATTACGTGTTCCAACAAACGCTGAAACCAAAAGGCGGCCGACAAGATGCGAAGAACCGTCCCATTGCAAAGCTGAAACTAGAAGAAGCGGTAAAGAAGCCCGCAGACCGCAGGCTGGCTGCATCGCCCCGCCCACCGAATTCTTAGCCAATCAGAAGATCTAGCCAATGTTGCAAACTTTTGAAAACTATTATGAAATATTTAGTACCTGATGACGGAAATAATCATATAGGGGTGGGAAGTTATAATTCAAGAAAGTACTTCATAACACATCCCCGAAAACACCAGGAAAAAACCGCCGTTGTAACGAAGGTTTTTTGAATCTAAACCCTTCAAAGAATTCCCTCGATAAACTTTACAAAAAAAATCGTTCACATAGAGATTCAGCATTAAAAACCTAGGCAAAAAGTAGTACAGTTTACAATAAGTTATATAGTTTACAATTTATATAAAATATCAAATAGACAGCAAAATCAACACGTCGAAGTGGCCTGGCAGGAACTTTGTTACACGCAACTTCCTGGGTAGCGCAAGTCAGTGTGTAATGTCCATCGGGGCGTCTAGAGGAATAGTCAGGTTCCTCAGCAGGAGAGAAATGTCAACATGGAACAAAATAACAAAATTATTAGAAAGGTACAAACACTTAGGCATCAAGGCACATAGAGTAAACAAAATTATCTGAACAGTAATGTATAAGCAACAAGAGATCAAAGCGTAAGGTAACTCCACATTAGATGTCGTGATGTATGTATTGACATATCGTAGAACAAAAAGCACATTTAACCCCCTTTTAAAGAACAGGTAATGGCTCAGTTAAGTCAGTATCCACTTTTTAACAGTACGGATTACTGGTTAATGACATATTAAAACAAAACAGATAACAAAATAGACAACAAAACTCAAAGTCCTTTAGTGACCCACATAGTGTCAGAAATCTTACAAGATTCCGACGTAGGTATAATTTAGGACAACAGCTGAAAAAAACTTAGCGCTAATTGGAACACCGCAGTGATCCCCCTTAAAATTAAACTGTCAGCAGAAACGGGTAGACTCCAAGATTTCTCTGACACACATTAATAATACCTCAGGTTTTATCACATTCACTGCAATATAATTGTCGTCGATATATCGCGTTTTAAGGCAATATTTGATGTTATTGAGTCAGCGCATTATAGTATTTTTTTTAATGATGACAACAATAATTTAAAGTTATTATTTTAGTCAGCGCATTAGAGTATTTTTTTAATGATGACAAAAATAATAATAATGAAATAATAATTCAGAAGTCAGGGACTTTTCCACTTCATTTACGCGGGCTGTGCCGCGGGGCGCCAGCTAGTTTTTTCCCGGAACGAGCAAACCATCAAATCGCAATTATTAATCACCAACGACATTCATTCTCGAGCTTGAAAGAGAGGTGAAAATAATAGCAAGCAGAGGCTAGTTATATATGAAATACAATACGAATGTCGAATTATGTACATGAATAGTTATAAAATACAAGTGTAGTGTGTATGTAAGGTGTGTACACACTGTCTTCGAATGGGTCCCTTCGAAAACAGTGTCAAGGTAAGTGTATGTGTGCGTGGCGAATGTTAGTGGTTATCACATTCGGTTAATTACTCCGAAGCGATTGTAATGTACGTGTATGCACTATCCCAAAAGCGTCCTTTCGAAAACAGCACGATGAGTGTAGGTATGTGTGGAAGGGTGTGGTGTCAATTTCATATCTTATTTTCACAATACGTTGATTTCTCCGGTTCCTACAAAACCATTTGAGTGATAAATCAGTCAAAATACGATTCACGTTCGTCGCTTAGCGCGAAACTCTACTCAAACAAATAAATTTCAAAATTATTTGAAGAAATAATTTTCCACTTGGCTAAGATGGATTCCATCTTGATTTTCTTTGAATAACTATTTTCTAATTGGTATGGGCCAACATTATAGTTGCATTCCATCTTGATCTTCTTCTATCAACTTATCAAATATCTGTAAATAAGTTCGTTCCTTATCTTTATTATTTCAAATAATAACTTTAATTTCAATTAACATCTATTGATTTATATGCAATCAATCTACACCGTTAGTTGAATAAATCTAGACACTTGTTCTATCCTGAGCAAAATCTCGAAAATCAAAAGTAATAATCGAACCCACTATCACTTTTCCGTAAAATAATTAATTAATAGTAATACCTATACATTAATATTAACAGATTCCGATTATATCCATCTATTTTTTAAAAAATAGCTATCGTACTTCCGTTACATAGACTTCGTTGTCGTATCAATTTGTTGTTGCGGGCATGGGTACCGCTGCCCCGGAACTATCTATTGTATAACCAGCGCCTCAGTTATAGGTAATCCTCTTAAGGGATTCGCTACATTTGGAAGTTGCTTTATTCGCTACGAGTACCTGAGTCCATATGGGGTAAAATCGGACTGGGTGTCTAGACTACCTGCCGTCGAACCGTAATTTGGAGAAAGGAATTCCTATGTCTGTCACTCCTGGACACTGACCACTAAATTTATATCCGCCCCTCATCCCTCTTTCCTTCCTCTCCTTCCTTTCCTTAAAGGGCCCACAGTATCCCCTAAAATATCATAGGCACAAACATATTTATCTAATCGTTAATAGGTTTCTACTCTTCGAGAGAGAGATCGGCATGGTTACGGAGATATATAATTTCGCAAGGAATCGAACCCGCGACTGAATTTTGAAGTAAGGTAATTACGTCGGAGTGCGTTGCATTATTATCATTCCAGATTCGAACTGGTAGGTATTTATATCCCATAAGGAAGGCGGTATCATTGAACACTAAAAATTATATCTCACTGGTAAATCACGAGAATTGAACTCGATTAAATTTTTTTTGCGTTCTTTTTTTTTTTTAACTGTTAAAAATCTATGTTTAAATAGGTAAATACTATTTTACCACTCTAAATCATCAGCTCGTTTCAACGAAAAATAACGCTAAAATATATGTCTCAAATATGGTCTCAACACACTCTGAGACTGGTCAATTTCTGTTTCAAACTAATGGCCGTTATTCTAAAAATAATCGCATCTACTAGGTAGGTACTTTCAGATATTTGAAATAAATTCTTTGCCTATGAAAAAAGGTTTATTTGTGAAGACAAAAGATCTCATCCGGTGCTCGGTCGTAAAAATGGACCCGTCGACCAGCGTCGACCCTAGGAGAAGTACCTGCTTCCGACCGTTTACCGCGGTTGATGGGTTTTTGTAGAATTTTAAACTCGAACATGGTAAGTAAATTACGTCGATTTCAAATTATTCAAATATATTTAAAACCTATGTCAAGCAAACTAAACTTGAGGTCACACAATTTAAATTGGCGTGCTATGCGAGCGGCACTTACTAAAGGAAAATTTGAGAACTAACTAACAAATAACCACAACGCCGTTTTTTAGCAGAAGATCACAATATGCAGTCAACAAATATGGCTAAATCCATTTCAAGCAAGGCTTAAATTCCGAATTGTGGTTTTACTCGAATTTCACTATCTCCCTTTTTGAGCGGGTATACCGTACCTTCAATGCATTTACCTACGCTAGCAGATTTTAATCTGAGGTATCTAATTCTGAGATTTCCGGTAACCATTTTGTTTCAAGAATCGCGTAAAACAAAACGAATCTTTTCAAAATACGGCATGACTAAATATTTACCGGTCAAAAACACGTGGTGATTTGAGATGCTTCCAAAATGGTGGCTGTTAACAACAAAAAACTTGGTTTAACGGTCAAAAACACGTGGTGATTTGAGATGCTTCCAAAATGGTGGTTGTTAACGACAAAAAAACTTGATTTAAACAGTCGAAAACACGTGATGGTTTTTTAATCCGGAGATGCGGCCGACAAGATGGCAGATCATTAAAACACGCGTGAACTTAAATACTTCTCGAACACTTGATATACCGGCGGTTGAAAAAACACGTGGATCAAAATGGCGGCGTTTGAAAACACGCTTGAACTTTTTAAAACTATTCACAATCACTTATTTAGCTATACATTTAAAGGGGAAAAAATTATTATTATTTACATATTTATACATACATCACGAAAAACAGCATGGAGTTTATGAAAAAAATCAAGGAAAGCGACATATCATAATGAACCAAATCTAGCTCCACGTTGAAAGGCGTCAGTGTTACGTATCGACGGGCTCGAACCGCCTGATTACGAGCTTATAACAAATTTGAAATTAAATAACACAATGTTCAAGACTCAACAACAATGGTTCAATTTAAATACTTACCAAAACCAAATTATAATACAAACCTCGGCTAGCTCTTCTCAGGGATATTGTGTTCTCAATTCGATCGGATTTGATTCAAAACGATCGTCGCTTCATTTATTGAATAAAGATAGGGTTTAATAAATTAGAAGATCTCTTGTCGCTTTTAAATAATTTGTGAATTTATTAATGACTCGACGCTTCTAGGAAAAGCTTTTAATCTCTTTGTGAACTCAAGGTTAATGATTCTAAAATATAATAAACGGGTTGAATGATAACACATAATAATATAAGTTGTACGTACGTTAACCCGTCTCGGGTTTCATCTGGGCAGAGAACCTCGTCCGGAAACACCACTGACTTGATTTAGATATATAAAATTAACTATATTTTAAATTACGTGTTCCAACAAACGCTGAAACCAAAAGGCGGCCGACAAGATGCGAAGAACCGTCCCATCGCAAAGCTGAAACTAGAAGAAGCGGTAAAGAAGCCCGCAGACCGCAGGCTGGCTGCATCGCCCCGCCCACCGAATTCTTAGCCAATCAGAAGATCTAGCCAATGTTGCAAACTTTTGAAAACTATTATGAAATATTTAGTACCTGATGACGGAAATAATCATATAGGGGTGGGAAGTTATAATTCAAGAAAGTACTTCATAACAACAGTTAAAAAGGATTGGACGGTTACTGTGGATAATGCTAGATGGTAATGAGTGACCAATGTCGACATGTGAAATAATATTTTTTGATTAATTTTGGAAAAAAAAAATCAACAATGTCACCGATGACCGAAATATCAGTTAGATACATTTTTTACACGAAAAATTGTATGAAATCAATGTTTGACGTAAGGAAAATACTTCTCTTAACATCCTATATACCTATATACTTAAAGGATTCTCAGATTGATGAAATTTCCACAATTGACTACAAAATAAGATCAAGGGAACCGTCTACATGAGATTTCGAATAACCACTCCTCATACCCTTTTGATGATTTTTTTTTAATTTTTGCGCACTTGACATTAAAAATAATTTACAACTATATGTAGAGTTTCAATAGTGGTCAAATACGAAACTAAATGGACAGTTTTGCAAGAATTATTTAAACTAGCAGTTAAAAACCCGCTCCACATTTTTGCTGCCAGGCTTTTGGTTCGGCCTCGTCCAGTTAAAGTATTGGTGACCATTTTATAAATCATATCGGTTCCAAAAATAGTCGGTTCCTCGGAAAAATAATCTCAGGCGATCCAGTGACAACTAGTCACCGGGCAAAGTAACCGCGACAGGCAATGACGTCACATATCTTTACATAGTATAAAATGAAGTCGCTCAAGTTGTATGTGCGCTTAGATATTTTAATCTACGCAACGAATTTTCATGCGGTTTTCACCAAAAGATAGATTGATTCACGAGGAAGGTTTTAAGTGTATAATTTGTCAAGGTTTTGTGTAAATTGGTTGAAATACATAATATATCTGGCCAAGCGGCAGAGGGCAGTGGGCAGTGTGCTGACAAACGGGCGGTGTGGATTTGATTTAATAGATGGCGTTAGTTATAAAGGTTTCATTAGCCACATCAACGTATGGCTGAGTCTGCTAGTAATATATAAACGCGTGGTAAAAATCACAACGTGGTATTATTATTCACAACTGCCAGTTACAATAATAAACATATTATCATCCATCTCTCCACACCCGGAGATATTTACAAAAGTACAAAATCCAAGAGTACTTACGCCTGCCGGCCGACGCGTGGCATTCCTCACGCTAGCTGTTAACGTAAGTGGCGCCATATTTTGGCATTATTGACCACTTGCTTGAATTCGGTTCTATTACACAAGTAGCTTTGTAACAAACTTCAAGTGTGAATATGTTTTTGCATAAGGCGCGGCGTCAGAGATGCATTCGAAAAGGACCAAAAGTACAAACATTACCAAAAAAAAACTAATTTGTTTTTATAAATAAATTTAAACACGTGCCCACGCTTTAGGAACCAGTTCTTTATATTATATTAATAAAACGAGCGCTTTACATTTTCCGACATATAAATTAATATTTTCATATGTTCCTAAGCTCAACAAGTTTTAAATTCCAGTAAAGTTCCGCCAGCGGCCGCCCGATCCCGCCAGTATTTTCATCATGTAAAGTTTAGCTATTAGAAACTATGTTTGCGTAGGGTAGCTAGCAGCGAGTAGGGTAGTTTCCAACAGGGGGTTGGAAAAACCTCAGCTTGTAATGTGTAGGCACATGGTCCATGGCCCGTGTATCCCCGCCCTCCCCTCGCAAAGCGGCCAACTATTGGGAATAGCGGGATAAAGTGAAATCATGACGTGTGTGATTTAGTTATTGAAAACTTTCCGATATTCAATGTGGTCCACATGAAAATACAACTAGGCAAGTCGTGGTATGAAATTACAATGTAAACAGACCTTTTGGTTGTTTTTTTATATTTATTTTATCATTAATTACACTGGTCAACAAATTTAAAAAAAAAAATTGGTGCCGAAATACCGTTGATGAATTTGTATTAAGGTGTACATTGGCAAAACTAAATAATTTTTTCTTTTTTTTTTCTTACGTGTAGTTTTTGATCAACCCTGTTTTGAGTATTGGCTGCAATTAGCACTTTCGTGTGTGCGTTTATCAGTACATTTATATAAATAAATTTATTTTCATATAATGTTTTCATCGCGAAGAAGTTGTCTCAACGATCCAGATGTGTTTTGTTATATTTGCGGTGAATAAACAGTAAAAAAATTCAGGAAATCCATAACAGAATTTATAAAAAGTGCTTATTTTCCGTATTTTAAGTTGAAAATTGTGGATGAATTCAAACCGTGGATACCCCAGATTGTTTGTAAAATGTGCTATGAACACTTGAGACAGTGGGTCAGTGGTCAAAGAAATCGTATGAGGTTCGGAGTGCCTATGCAATAAAAAGAACAAAAAAATCACTACAACGACTGTTACTAAAAAAAAAAGTTTGAAAAAAACCACAATTTTTTTTATTATTTTTTTAATTTATAAACTAACGTTTAGACAAGATTTTTATGCATAGCACAAAGGGTAATATCCCGTTGGCGGCAAGTATCTTTTCTCGGAAGATTTTTCAATGTAAATGAGTGTTTCAGGCTGACAATTATTGCTTGTAATAATTGTTACCCTTTGTGCTATGCATAAAAATCTTGTCTAAACGTTAGTTTATAAATTAAAAAAATAATAATTAATATTTAACAAGTTTAAGTATTTCCCCAATAAATGAAGACATAATTTGTCTCGACGCCACCTAGCGAGGGATTTAACACTAACAATGTCTTTCTCGCAAAAATAAAGTTGGTTGTTTTCAGGTGGAAAAAATATAACAAGCAGTAATTGTTGAATGAAACACTAGTATATATTGAATTATTTGGCGGGTATTTGATAAGCCCCCATAGCTCAGTGGTCAGAGCATTCGACCGGCAATCGGAAGGACACGGGTTCAAGTCCCGTTGGCGGCAAGTATCTTTTCTCGGAAGATTTTTCAATGTAAATGAGTGTTTCAGGCTGACAATTATTGCTTGTAATAATTGTTACAATTTTTTTTGTTAAAGCGGGTATTTTCGATGGCCCACAAATAAGAATATTAATAAATGATACGGACTTCTTAAGTTCAATGAACAATGTGAAACGACCTGCGTGGATTTCGTTTGTGAAGTTACAAATTTTTTTCTCGGTAATCACAAAGTCAAGTAACTTCAATGAAATTGTAAACGAAATGTTAGATAACTTTCAAAACTTAGGATGTAAAAAGTCCATTAAAGTGCACTACCTACACAGTCATCTTGATCAATTTCCAGAAAATCTTGGATCCTATAGCGAAGAACAAGGGGAGCGATTTTACCAGGACCTAAAAACTATGGAAGAAACCAAGGCCGATGAGATCAGCATATGATGGCTGATTTCTGTTGGGGGGTGCAACGTGATTGTCCCACTACACCTCATTCAGGAAAATTGGGATAAAGAAAGTTTTTAAGTCCATAATAATCTAATAAATGCTGTTTTTTCACGTAATTTTATTTATATATGTACAAAATCTAATAAACTACACGTAGGAATCCAAAATTTTTGCTATTGTTGTACTCAGTATAAGGTCCTCAGTTTAAAAAAAAATACAGCTACTCGGCACCAAAACCACTGTAGACCGGTGTCCCACTTTAATTAACTTCGCTTTAAATCTTTAATTACTTTGTTCTCATCAATATATATATATAAATCAAAATATGCTTGCTCATATATAAATATGTATATAAGTGAGTGGTCCATGTAATACGAGTAAATTAACCATAGGAAATGTTTGAAATTTTCAAAATACCTTCTTTCAATCCCGCGAAGGATTCTGCATTAATACAACCACATGACAATACATCTGAAATTTTTTTTAATCATTACAAAAACTCTTGCGAAACTGCCAAAAATGTCACAATTTGAGAATGACATTTGGCGAACCATCGAGTGTATGATCAAAATTCAATTTTGAATAAATTCTTTAAATTAATGTATTTATTTGGAAAGGACACGCAGGGAGAAACAATTTCTTTGCAATGCATGACGGAAAATCGCTAGTAATATATAAAAACGAAGGTTTATAAAGTATGAAAAATTAAAATTTGTATAAAAAAATTGCAATAGGTTGCAAGCGAGCTGTTTGAAAACTGAATGTACCGGGACTGAATATACAGAACCCGGGAGAGGGGAAGAAAAAGGGGGGAATGGTGGAGTGGGAACGCGTGAGGGGAGGGGACGTGGAGGGGGAGGGAGGCGGAAGGGAATGGGACGAATGGGAAAGGACACGCAGGGAGAAAAAAATATTTTTTAAGTAGCATTGCAACTCAGCCGGGAACTCGCTAGTTATGAATAATATTTTATAATCTTTATATAGCGGTCTTTTTAGACTAAATCTCCTCGAGGGCAATTTACATTGGTCATTGGTCATCGCTTTTCTAAAAAGTGTGAAAATGTCTCTCATAAATTTCAGACCTTTTTTGCATTTGTTTTGTACCTACAGGCTTAAGTATTATACCACCATAACACAATTATTATGAAAGAATAAAGTACATAAAGTTATCAAATTCGAAAGATCCACCGTGAATAGTCATTTCTACGTGTGACAGATGTTTTGCTTTGCGGAAACACAGTTAGGTAGTCGAAAAAGCTGTCACATTTAAATATTACCTTACCTAGGAGAACCTAGAAAAATAGTTTTCGATATTATACATAGTAAATAATTATTTTTTTTGAAAATGTTATGCAAAAATTTAATAATAATAGTTTATTCCAGAATGTATGCAGGGGAGGTGCAATACAATACATTACATATTTTGAAATAACAAAAGAAAGACAAATAATAATTTTACTGTAAAAAGTAAATAACAACACATAATTTAAATTCAAACGAATAAGCATGAGAAATGAAACTGAAAAAAATAATTTAAAATTTTATGATAATTAAAAACATTGAAAAAAAATAATCAAGCAAAAAAGTTTATGTGTACATCTTGTATCGCGTATCGCTACGGATAAAGTGGTATCGGTGGTGGAGTCTTCTCGCATGAACTATTCAGTCATAAATAACGCAGGGAGTGTACGTATGTCGTTAATCCTATTTTTTTCCTTTCGTACAAAGAAAATCAACACATGACGCGACGACCGGATGTATAACTTAGATTAATTGATTTTTAGATATTATCTTTATTATTTATTTATTTATTTATTTATGTATTTATTTATTTATTTACGGACTTACGTCCAATTTAAAACAGAGTATCACGAAGTATAGAAATGAACAATGTAAGGATTCGGATGGTACATGAAAGCAAAGACAAAAAGTGAAAATAAAAGAAAAAATAAGTGTCAAGTCACGTCAAGACCTTGCAAAAATTAGGGTGAATAGGACATATCTTCATTTGTTTAAAGAGCGACAGAAATCATTTAAGCTAATACCAAAAAAATCAAGGTCTTGACGTGAGTTGACCAGTCTTTACATTCTGGACAGTGGTGAGTTATAACCATAGTTAGTCGAGTGTTGATTGAGGAAAAGCAGGTCTTTATTTCTGAGTCTACGAGAAGGTATATTAAATGTGATGAGTTCTAGTAATGTAGGCGAGTCGATTAAAACAGTTAATAATTTTGAAGAAACAAATGAGATCAGATTTTATCCGACGGTCTTCTAAAGGAGAAAGGTTTAGAGTTTGTTCAATTTCAGCATACGAGTAATTGCCTCGCTCTAATCCTAGCCTCCAAGTAATTACCTTTAGGAACCGATGTTGAACGGATTCAATATGACGAATATGGACAGCATAAAAAGGAGACCATATAATACAACCATATTCAAGATGGGGGCGAACCAAGGAACAGTAAAGAGTTCTTAGGGTATTTATGTTTTTGAAGTCAGAAGTGGTTCTAGTGATGAAACCAAGTAGCTTGAGAGATTTATTAACAATCACATTTATATGTTCCCGGAAAGAAAGCTTGCTATCAAGAGAGACACCAAGGTCTTTAATAGATTGAACAGTTGTTAGGCAATTATTATTTAATTTGTATTCGAAAACAATCGGATTTTTAGATATGTAGAATGACATAATTTTGCACTTATCGATATTTAGTTCCAAGCAATTAATTTTACACCAGTCATTGAAAGAGTCAATATCTGATTGGAAAAGAAGGCAGTCATGGTAGTTTTTGATTATTTTTAGGATCTTATTGTCATCAGCAAAAAGCCAAAAGCGTGTGTGAGAGAAAATACGAATAATGTCATTTATAAACAAGTTGAAGAGAAGCGGGGCTAAATGTGCTCCTTGCGGTACGCCGGATGTTACTTCAATAATAATAGACTCAATGTTATTTATTTTAACTCTTTGTTTTCTATTGCTTAAATAAGAATTAAAGAAAGATAGCAATGGGTTTTGTATACCTATAGCATATAGCTTGGCCATGAGGATAGGATCTACCCTTTCAATAAATTTTGATATATAAGCGAAACATAGTGATTGCATTATATTCATCGATGTTTGGAATATACCAAACAATCGGTTTTTGTTTCCATAACATTGACGAGGCCAACAGTGTTCGTTCTACGTCCTGCAAAGCCTTTAAAGCTGTAGCGTTGCTATTCGATCACGTTTATTTCCTCTGTCTGCATCTTCCCTTGTTATTTCTTCAGTTTACTCTATATTCAACGTTCACTTATAAGTTGAATTACTAATAAATTGAAATCATCGCATTCTGGAAACATCACAAATTTCGGTTAATTATTTGTACGATGGTTCTGATGGTTAAAACACTTTCTTCTCTTCTTGAGTCTACATCACTCAAACCTTTAAGGTATCGATATAATTTAATTTTACCCACTTAAAAAATAAAATGCAGAATTCCCGCGATTCAAGCCAAGAACCGAAATTCATCACAATCACAATCAAAACCGCTATTTCTTCACTATTAGATTTTCTCCATCTTTCTAAGATTCAATACTAAGGAATAGGCATATCACATCCATATTTTAATAACAAAGAAAAATAATTTGAAAATCCAACTTCTAGAAGCACTAAATATATGGTTCACTCTAGAAATGCTTCACATAAATTTTGAATGGAAAAGAATGTCACATCTGACTTGGTACCAGTATATTTTGGTTCTAGCCCATTTAACAGACGCTCGGTCGCTCTTATCTCCAACCTATTTGGATTTCAAAGTGATGACGAAACATGGATTAGTATTTGAAATTTGCAATGTATTGGAAATAAATGTAGTGTCAGTTTTTTTTTTTTTTTTTTTTTTTATTATAGCGACTATATACAAAAATTTTACATACAAAATGAAATGTGAAATTAAGTACAAAATATTGTATTTCTTAGTCCTCCTCACTAGGGGGTCCTGTGCCGAGGAGGACTAAAGTTATTCAAATATAGTTCATTTGTCTTCTATGTCGTTTTTAGCGTCTTCGCTAGGGTTTTCTCATTGACCTCTTTAAGCCATATTTTTATTCTTGATTTGTATTCAATTGGATTTTTTATTAGTTTTATGTCTTGGGGGAGGATGTTATGGAGTTTTGTTGCAAAGTATGTATAGTTTCTTTGTCCAAATGTGGTTTTATAACTTGGAATATTTTTTATATCATTTTTATTCGATCTAGTGTTATGCATACACGGTCTAGTACAGGATTCATTATTTTTGAAGAGCTTCAATAATATATTTTTGGAATATATTTGTTGTACATTTGGTACGTCAAAGTTATTGAAAATTTCAGTTGAAGGCGTTCTAATTGGTACTTTCAATATGGTCTTTATGATTCCTTTTTGAATCGTATTCAGGCTGTGTAGGTACGTATTTGCAGCAGATCCCCATCCTATGATTCCATATTCAATTCGAGAATGACATAACGCATAGTAGACCTTTTTCATATCCTTTTTATTTAGTACTGTCAATAGATGTCGACAGGTTAGAACTTCTGCCACATTCCAACAGATGTCCGCTGAAGTATTATTGTCAGAGCAGTACCATCTAACGCCGTTCGTGTCTTGAATGCAAACCGTTACGACGAGGCTTCAAGAGCAAGCCACCGCCGTCACTCGGAGCGAGCTTTAGAAGTAATTCGTAGCCAGTCTTACGAGTATAAGGACGTCGGTCCAATATAATAAAACGCTGTAAATATACACGATAAATAAACGACTACCGAAGCACCTAATATTCATTGAAAGAAGCCCAACACTTCACAAGATAATATCTGAATGTGAATAGAGCAACCTGACAAAATTTAAGGTCCGATTTTCCGGACTTTTGGATCTAGAAATAAGTCCAAATCGCATTTCTTGTGTTATTCTTTATTCTGGAGTGTAGTTATATATTTTTAAAATATGGCGTCAAGGCCTCCGTGGTCGAGGGGTAAGACTTTCGACTCGCAATCTGAAGGTCGCGAGGTAGAACCCCGGACTGGGCAAATAAATTTTATTTGATTAAATGAAGACAATATTAGCGAAACTCTAATCGAAAATCAAAAAAAATTAAGTTACATCTGGGACTCGAACCCAGAACCTTTGCCTTGCCGGGGCGCAACTCTACCAACTGAGCTAATGTGTCCCTATCCGATATGGTTAAGTATATTTAACTGTATCACACTTCGACTAAGAACTACCAATATTATCTTCATTTCTTAAGGCATATTTTTATAAGCTGCTATCGTTATGTATGATTGCAAGGTTCAAACCCGAACTAGTTTTACGAGTTTCGCTAATATTGTCTTCATTTAATTAAATATTACAATTTAAGGTTTTACTCATTACGTTTAAAATTAAAATACATTTTATTTCATTAATTTGTATTATTTCATTAAAAAAATAATATATAGTGTATTTGCGGAAATGGATTTAGCCTAATTTGGTGGCCAGATCTGAATAGCTAGGTACTTCCACCCTTCCCTCTTTACCATCTACTTCCCCACCCCACTACGTTCAACCTCACGACGTATCCCAATTGGGGATTTCATGGTCTCACTTGCTCCAGACGAGAGCAGCTGTGACTCTTGTGAGGTATTCACATAAAAAAAAATCGAGTGCAGTTCACACGCGGTAGAAGCGAAATTTTACCAAAACAATCTCAACCAATAGGAGCCTTGAAAAGTGAGGTCATGAGTCGTAGTTAAAAATAATATTATTAATTCTACAAATTTGAAATATGAGATATGACGGTTTGACGGAAGGTCAATGGCGGAATTGGTAAATGCTCACGTCCCGGCTAGACTAGATATTGTTGGGTTCGAGTCCCAGTTACGACGATTATCTTTTTCTGTGTCTTGTTCTCTTTCATATTTTCCTTTAGATCATTATTGTTATCTTCTTTATATTACATTGATGGGAATAACCTTCAAAAGTTATAAAAAGAGAGTTTTTATTATAAAAAATAGAATACTCTATTTATATCTCATTGAAAACTATGTCCTTGTATCCGAAATAACTTTAACAGAAAATACAATATATTTTTTTGCGGTTTTTTTGTAAAAATATTACCAACATTTCGAAAATATTTTTTTCCTAAAATCCCACTCTTACCCGTTCAACTTTCATATGTGGATTATAAATATGTTATATGGGAGTTTTTATATTATTTTTGAAGCATTCAACGGTCTCTAATTGGCAGTTTTCATTTAAAAAACGGAATACTGAAATATTTTCTCTTTTAAGGCTCTATTCCGTCATATCTTCAACAATTATTATTTTAATTATTTCTAAACGAAGCCCATTCATCATCGTAAAATTAAACTGACAGTCTTGATGACATTCAACATTGAAAAAAACCGACAAATGAACCATTGAAATTTAAAGTAAAATAAAATTGTTAACGTCCTCCCACACGAAGGGTGAAAAATCCTACCTATATAAAAGCAAAATTTTCACCGTTGCTCACAGAATATAAAATCGGAGAGGTTAAAAAAAACTCAACCAATCGCTTTTATTGCTTTTGCCTTTTTCACGAAGTTAATTATTTCTTCTTTTTAATGTGAATGCTTGATGAGATTTACTGATTTCATATTTCAAGTGGTTGAGGGTTTTACTCGTATACCGAAACTAATAATAATAACTAGCAGTTATAAACCCACTCCGCAGGTTTTTGCTGCTAGGCCCTGCGGCCGGCTTTTAGTTCGGCTTCGCCCAGTTTGAGTTGGAACTGGTTCCAAAAATAGCCACTTCCTCGGTCCACTGCGATCCAGTGATAGCTAGTCACCGAGACAAAGTATCCGTGACAAAGTAATCGAAAACCGAAACACGCAATGACGCCATAACATGTAATATACTCGTATATTTCATGTAGCCTATAACCGCCTGTAAATCCTAGTACTTACACCTAGGTAATATAGTCCATATTCGAGCTGCTTACGGAAGTAGCGACATCTTTTGTCAGATTCTTGAACTAAAACCTGAATTACAAAGGTAACTTTGCTTGAAATTTCACGAACACGGATATTATTTGTGGCGCGGCATATAAGGCGTGACGTCGAACATGCAATGGATGTCGGGTTCTGCAATTCAACCACACGCAGATCCTAGGCTGTTCTTCTTTGCGTGCCGTATCAGGTCCCCCCGACGTTGGCGATCACTCTTGAGAATGTCTCTCTGTCTTGCGCTGCCCGGAATAGCTCCTCCACACTTCTAATGCTGGCCCACTCTCTATCTTACGCAGCCAAGACATTTGTCTCCTACCAGGCCCTCGGCGACCCTCTAACGGCAACACTGATAATTGAATAATTTGTAGAGCGCTGTTATTGTAAAAATCACCCCATGGGCGCTATACAATTAATTATGAAGTCTTAGGCTATATCTAGTTTTTTTTTTTATTATTTTCAAATAGATACAGAAAACATACTTACCTGGTAGGTCACTTCCGATAAAAACACTTTAATTAGAAAGTTTATGCTTGGAGAAGTTACGGCTTTGCACGCGGAGGACATTATGTTAAAGACACTGGAAATTGGATGATTTTACATTTGCTATTCTCATCACTATTAGTATCACATTTATTAGAAGATTAGTGGCAAAAGTAGAGTTGATATTTATTTTGAAAGACTAAAGAATTTAGGACTCTTTAGTGCTGGAGAATTTTTATGAAATAACCTTAACACAATCTTACAAATAAGATTTTTTTGCATGTTTACACAATTAGTTATTTACAATTCCGTGGGCGGTGAAGTTGAAGGTGAAAGATTTTTGACTTTAGCGAAGATCTAATGATTTTAAAGCTCGTGCCATGAAAAGGTAAGAATTACGAATAAAAATGATAATCCCAACTATAAAGACACATTTATTTGTTCTAGAACTGTTTGTTTAAACTGAATGAATGAAAAATTTTCGGAATTCTCTCAGAGAATTTTAGAACGTTTTATAAAACACACTTTTTGACAATAATATTGGAACCGTGGGTTAAAAATTTAAGATTTAGCAAGGTCAAATATACAATTATAAGATGGTAACTTAACGAAAGGTTTCTTTATACGCAATATTATGAAAGTAGGTAATAAGTTAAACATTTCAATTTGAGGGGCGGGTATGGGTACCGCCGCCCCGGGAACCATTTATTAGATAACCAGCACCCCTCCCATAGGTAACCCCAAGTGGTTCGCTACGTTGGTGACTTAGCAGGGGTACCAGGATTCATGGAATGAGGATTATTTAGGTCTTGGCGGCAGATGCGTCTGCCCACCTTCTGTATGGCGAGTCGGATTTGGAGAGGTTGATCAAGGGTGACCTCCTTCCATCGCAGTGGGACGGATGGATTCATCCGTCCGTCACTTCTTGACATTTTTTTTGCGTGAGCTCCACACAGAAGGCGCTGATTTCCCTCAGGGCCTGTGTTATCTTTGGGGATGCTGTTAGGAGGGATTTTTAAGAAAAGGAAGGAGTGGAGAATTCTGGGAAGGAAAAAGGTTTGACGGGTGGGTAGGAATCTGGGGTTCAGTGTGCCCAGGTTGTCCGTCGCCAAGACCTAGACAAACTCTCCCCATGAATCCGGGAACCACTGCTAAATCACTAAACGTAGCGAACCACTAGGAGTGACCTATCGCAGAGGTTGGCTATGAAGTAAATTGTTCCTGAGGTGGCGGTACCCATTCCCGCCTTCCAAATTGGACATTGGACATTGATACTGCGATTCCCAGATTTTTTACCCACCCATACCGTTTTCCTTCCCAGAGCTTCTTCTCCATACTTTCCTTAATAAAACCCTCCATACAGCGTCCTCAAAGATGGCGTTGGCCCCGAGGGAAATTATTTTCCTTAGGGCCTCCTGTATGTAGATAAAGAAAAAAAAATTGTAATTGTATTAGCGTTCGAGAACAAAATATCATCCGATCAAAAATCCAATAGAGCGTTCCTTTGCTAATACAAATAACAACAGAAAACAATTTATTACGTAGTTGAATAATCAAAAGAAAACCAAAGTTTTCTTAGAAAGGAAACCGTTTCTCCTGTTTATTCTAAAATTTCTAAATATTATAAGAAGCTATTAGTTATATCGATGTCAACAACCTCGTGCCAGTCGAGAAAACACCATTATTTTGAAATTAGATGTCTCTGTTTCAAAACCCGAAAATAATTTAAGCTGGTTATTTTTTCATTTCAATATTTTTATACCTCACTGCTGGGTAAAGGTTCAATAAGCAGGCGTGAATCAAGCCTTTACAAACCGTATTTTTACCTTAACCTTCCTGCCCCCACTTTCCATCAGTCTCGGATAATAATAATAATAATAATAATTGGATAATTTATAGAACGCCGTTTTTGTGAAAAATCACCTCAAGGGCGCTTGAGAGATATTTTCAAATAGATATTCTACTGGCTTTTGGTATTTGGAGTTATTATGCGTTAAGAGTAACCTGCGTTTATTTTTGTCAGTTTTATCTTTGGGGATGCAGTGTGGACGGTCATTAAATAAAAAGAAGGAGAATATTTTTTCGGAAGGAAAAAAGAATGAGGGGTGGGTAGGAATCTGAGGGTCATTGTGTCCAGGAGTAACCGAAGACAACCCTCCCTCTGTGAGGCATGGCGATGTTCCGCTGGAGAGATCAAAAGGTCACCCTCAATTAGGCTATTTCGATTCGGCCTTCCACGCAGTTGGTGGACAGACGCTAAGACCCGCACAAACCTCACCGTGTGAATCCGAACACTCCTGCCAAGTCACCAAACGAGATTTTGCTTATCCAATAAATGATTCCCGGAAGAGCGGTACCCATACCCGCCCCCCCTAGTTGAAATTTTTATCTTGTTTGCTTTCCTAATACTGCTTCTAAAACAATAACCAAAACCCACAATATTCTTTCGACAAAATATCCTTAAAGATGACTAAATTTCTGAAGGACGTCAGGACCTCATCGATGAAACTCATCAAATATATGAAATTCATATAGGTATCACGTTCTGTGCAAGTTCTATTCAAGTTCTGCGATTATTTCAACTTTAAGTAGTGTAGGGGCGTGTAAATAGCCCCTGACACGAGGGATGACTACCCTATGTAAAATTAACGAAAATTGAATTCTTCCCTATGTGACACAAAGAAACAGTTGACCCAGCAATCTCAAAAACCAAAGTGAAAACAAACAAACACTCACTCAGAGAATGCAGCTCAGCCACGATGTCCACACAAAAAGACACTTTTTTTCAATAAAAAATGTCAAGGCGATATTGCATAATCTTGACAGATGTTTCGCACAGCAAGGAAGTTTTTCAACTATGAAAAGAAATATTTTCAACAAAACAGATGATGACAGTTATTCACTTGTTTGGATACTATTTTTAAAAACAATCCATTTTAGGTGTCTTGGATGAATTATTCTTATGACTGACCAGGAGAGACATCTCTTGGCCTTTTACTGACACTCCCGTCAGAAGTAATTGCTTGATTCACAAAGGTAAGGAAACGCATGAATACACTGCATCTCAAGTCACATAGGTTCAATTCAATACAATACAAAACCCATAGATGGCGCCCTTATGGTCTTATAGCATAAATTATCAATTTAAAGAAATTAATGTCCAAATATATTTATGGCGCGTATCCATATTCCCCGCCTTGGAAGTTCGTAGAGCTTACAAAAGAAAGAATATAAAAATACAAATGAAACAAGAAATGAAATAGAAATAAAGTGACTATTCACCGGTAATATTCAGGAATGACACGCATTGGAAATTCGCAGAATCTCATAAAATAAAGAAAAATAACTAAAAATACAATGTAATAAAGTTCAATTGACCAAGATAACGGATATTAAGTAATGCCATGTCTGGGTCAGAGATCATTGAAACAATGACTAAAATCAAAAAAAATAAATAAATAAAAATAAACAAAAATAGATAAAATAT
Organism: Limnephilus rhombicus; assembly: GCA_929108145.2. Taxonomy (NCBI): domain Eukaryota; kingdom Metazoa; phylum Arthropoda; class Insecta; order Trichoptera; family Limnephilidae; genus Limnephilus; species Limnephilus rhombicus. The sequence goes on along the minus strand of OV815278.1, from coordinate 21,068,230 downwards.
AAAATTATTGCGTTGGAATGGGATATAATTTGACAACCGGACGTTTAAAAGAACCAAATCTTGTCTTTACCGTCGCAACGCGAACAATTTTATCCATTCCGGGATGGATTTCAGTTATCACACCTAAAGGCCAATTTAACGGAGGGGAATCTTCTTGTCCCACTAGTACGACAGTTCCGATATCAATCGGATGATCAGAAGTAGTCCACTTCTGCCTGACTTGCAAGGTGTGCAGATACTCTGAACGCCACTTCTTCCAGAAGGACTGAACCATGCTGTCTAATAATTGCTTACGCTGAGTCAAATTGATTTTACCGTCTGCCAGGACAGAAGCAGGCAAGTACTGCAATGGTGTCGACATTAAAAAATGCGCAGGCGTAAGGACTTCTGGATAAGGGTCAGAAGACATAACTGTAAGTGGACGCGAATTCATTATGCACTCAATTTGAACTAGCACCGTCTGTAACTCCTCATAGGTGAGAAGCTGAGTTCCAATCACACGGTACAAGTGTGTCTTCATGCTCTTTATGTTCGACTCCCACATACCCCCAAAATGAGGCGCGCGTGGTGGAATCATTTTCCACTCTATACGAAGCTTAGCGAGTTCGCGCTTTAATGAGGGCTCATATTCAGATTCAACCAAAAACTTGTAGAGGTCATCTAATTGTGCCTTCGCACCCACAAAATTAGTACCATTATCTGAATACAAGCATGTTACCGGGCCACGCCGAGAAATAAAACGGCTGAAAGCAGCCAGGAAAGCATTTGAAGTTAAGTCAGAGACCAACTCAATATGAATAGCCTTGGTCACAAGGCATACGAATAGACAAATATATGCCTTTTGAGAATGTTGTCCTCTCCGACGAGTCAGCGTAATACGGAGTGGACCTGCGTAATCTACACCGGTATGTACGAAGGCCTTTGCTTCTGCAACATGATATGACGGTAAATCTGCCATCTTCGGTGTAGGATGCGATGGATTTAAGCGGAAGCAACAATTGCATTTCCGCACCATCGCCCTAATAACAGTCCTAGCATCTAATATCCAATAGCGTTGACGTAAGATAGACATAAGAAGTCCTGGGCCTGTATGACAGTTCACGACATGAAAGTGAGCGATGATCAGATCGACAACACAGTCATGTTTGGGAAGCAAAACCGGATGTTTAACCTCAAAAGGTAAATCCGATTTAGAAAGCCGCCCCCCAATACGTAACAGATTATCTCCATCAAGAAATAGAGATAAACTCTGAAGTCTTTTGGAATGAAATTTGCCTTCCTGGAGTGCAGCAATATCTCCTGCAAAATGAATACTCTGCACAGCACGAATCACAGCCTTTTCAGCAGTCATAAGATTATTGACCGTTCCAGAGGAAAGTGATATCTTTTTTATGAATCGGAGGACATAAACAACAATCCTAAGTAGTTTATCCCAAGTGGATATACGCTGAGCCAGTTCACTCAGGACCGATTTTTCACCCTGAAATGTTGCAATGAGCACATTAGCCTTGTGTTCAGGCATTTCACCAGTATTGGTAGGGTGAAACGGTTTTAATGGCCATTCCAAAGGTGGGCTGCGAATCCATGATGGGCCGTTCCACCATAAATCATGTGAAACGAGTTGGGAAGGAAGCATGCCACGAGAAAGGCAGTCGCTCGGGTTTTCACTACCAGCAACATGGTAAAAGTTCTCTGGAGACAAATTTTCTTGGCACTGAGCTACGCGATTACTAACAAACACCGACCAGCGATGCGGTGAAGAATGTATCCAAGAGAGCGCAACGGTAGAATCGGAAAACGCATATGTTCCTGCAATAGGAAGACGCTCAGAATAATTATCTTGAACCGTCCGTATTAATTTGGACATCAATACTGCGGCACAGAGCTCCAAACGAGCGAGGGTCGTCACTTTGGTGGGAGAAACCTTTGATTTTGCGCACAATAATCTCACTGTAATTTTTCCAAACAGATCAGTGGTGTGCAAATAAATCACACAGCCATAACCATTCATGCTTGCATCGCAGAAAGCAACAACGAGCACCGTACTGTCTTTCAGGACACCAACATGGCGAGGGATTTTTATCATTGGAATTAGCGGAAATTCCTGTGTAAGCGCCGAAAACCGACGAATAACGCTATCAGGGGGTGTATCATCCCAACCAATGTTACACAGCCATAGCTCTTTGATAAGTAATTTAGCGTACAGAATGACAGGGGCGACCAAGCCGAGGACATCAAATAAACGGGCGACTATGGAGAGTATGCTCCGCTTTGTGCACTTCTCCTGAACATAAGATGTCGTAAAGAAGAAGCTGTCATCAGCTGGTTCCCACGAAAGGCCCAACACCTTAGAGGTATTGTTAGAACCAACAGTGAAGTCCACTGGGCTGCGGTGAGAATCCGGGAGGTTCTCAAGTACAACTTGAGAATTACTAGTCCATTTTACTAAATCAAAGGCACCGGACTTAAACAACGAGATTAATTCTCGAGAAAGACGTATGGCGCTGGGCTCATCTGCAATAGAATAGACCAGGTCGTCCATATACAGCTTGGACTCTGCCACTTTGGCAGCATCCGGGTAATGTGGTCTCATATCCTGGGCCAACTGGCGAACCGTCCGCATTGCTAAGTATGGACTTGCCGTCAAGCCGAAAGGAACTCGATTGAACTGAAAAGTTCGTATGAGACCATTATTTGAGAATCGAAATAAGATCCTCAGGTATCTGCGATGCTTGCTAGGAACTTCAATCTGTAAGTACATTTGCTTTATATCCGCAGTCATAGCGATGGGAAAAAGACGAAAGTCAAGCAAAAGCAGAAACAAATCGGCTTGCAAATTGGGACCAGTATGAATAATGTCATTCAGTGACAGCCCTGTGTGTGTTTTAGCACTAGCATCGAGCACAATACGAGGCATTGGTTTGTCTGGACGAGTGACAGCATGATGTGGGATGTAATATCCATCTTCTGTGATATCAGACTCTGAGACTTCTGATAGGTAATTATTTTCAATATATTCACTGATAACCTTGTTATAATTCTCCTGCAAAGCAGGGGAATGTTTAAATTTTCGCTCCAATGCCAAAAATCGGCGTTGGGCAGCAGTACGAGAATTACCCAATTGTCTTGGATCTCTACAGAAAGGTAAAGCAACAGAATATCTACCATCATCAGTGCGAGATATTGATGAAGTAAAGAGATTCTCACATTCTGTCTCCTCCGGACTTAGAAATTTTATATTAGGTATCTCTTCTAACAGCCAAAATTTTTGCACTTAATCATTAAGTGCGAGTGCCGAGAATGATGTGTTTGTGTTGAGCACATTATTGGGGTAATCACCCATCAACACGAAACCGAAAGCGGTCGATAACGCGGGGGGTGCACTAGTACCCGATTCAACCCTGTTCCCTAAATAAATATATGGGAACAGTTGTGCACCGATGACGACATCCACGCATCCAGGAATATTCCATGTTAAGTCTGCGAGAGGTATGCCCTCTAAGTACCTCATATCACCCTTGGCTATATAGTGATTAGGTAATTGGTCGGTGATACTGTCAACGACAAGCGCATGTATATTATATTTATTCTCTGGGTATACGCGAGACTCAATATCCAAATACACGTAACCGAAAATTGGTCGAGACGTTGATCCAATTCCTTTGACAAACGAATTACTCAAAGGAATTATTGGTAAATTCAGCGTCTTACAACAATCGACCGTAATCAAATTATTTTGAGAGCCATTATCAATTAGGCACCGAACAATAACTTTATTTCCGTTTTTAAGCTTCGCGTATACTTGTGCGGTCGAAAGTAAAATAGAAGAGTTCGGTGTTACTTTGGCACAAAGCGAACACGAAGGATTGACATTCGCGGTCCCCTCCACTTGCTTATCACCAATGCCAGTTCCATTGATGCTGGATGACACTGGAGGGGGGACTGACGGTTCTTCACTGGTAGGTACTTGCGACGTATGTACATGAGTATTGGTTTTCATATTATTCACACTGCCGAAATGTAAGAATGTATGATGACGTTTATTGCACAAATCACAAACTAACCCCGATTTGCATGACTTGATTGTATGTGAACCACTAAGGCAATTTACACAGGCATTTTTCGATTTTATAAATTCAAATCGAGCCTGTGGGGAACTCATACATTTAAACTTTGAGCAAACGTTGATTAAATGATCAGTTTTGTTACACAGAATACATCCTTTCGGCGGAGCTGGGAAGCGCGGAATATTCGCATTACTCGCGACGAACGATTTAGTATTATTTGATCGGGAGGACGAAATGGGATGCGTTTTATTTACGACACCATGCGAGTTACTCGTTCGTTCTAAAATCTTTACTTGATCTTGTACAAACGAAACTAACTCATTATAAGAAGGAATTTCTTTATTACGAACTGTCAGCTCAAAGTTCTGAGCCGTCTGTGAATCAATTTTTCTTACCGCGCAGTGAAACAAAATAAAATCAGTTAAATCTTCAATACCTAACTGCTTTAATGCCGACACTGACGAAGAATATCTTTCAATGAAAGAATTGAGACTGGCAGATGTATTCGTGCAGTTTTTCGCATCGAGAATATTATTTAAATAATGTGTTCCTAGTGTACGTTTATCTTGATATTTTTTAACTAAACTCTCCCAAATGATCTGATATGTATCACCCGAAGGCACAATGCCTGCGGTTATGTTCAAAGCCCCGTGTGTGAGTTTTCCGACTAAGTACTGCACACGCTGCGAGTCAGTTAGCTGTCTATTATTATGGATATTGGCTTTAAATGACTCAAAAAATTTCGACCAACTTTCATTCTTACCATCGAAGGTTGGAAGATCTATTGCAGGAAGATTAATCATACACGGCTCCCGCGACTTATTTTGTGACGTCAGTGACTCTCTTACAGAAGTTTTCATATTCGATCTAGTTCGTTTGACCTTCAAAAAAAGATCATCAAAAGCATTTAAAGCTTGAAAATCTGGTTTAAATTCTGGATTTAAAGTTAACTGACGATCATTGATGCTATCTATAATATTTTCAAATTGACTTCGCATTTGATCAATCATCTCTGACTGAGCCATAAACACTTCGTTATTTCTTGACTCAAAATTAGATATATTATTTGTTGCATTATACAGATCGTTCATACGAACAAAAAGATTTTCCTTTTTTGCGGTTAAAAGAATAAGCGATCTGTCTTGAGCCTCATCAAAACCCTCCTCCGTAATTCTTGGCATTTTTTTATATATGCGAAAAGATTACCACAAAATTTTACAATAATGTTACAATGTTAATAATTAATTAATAATAATGTTGCGAATAATTATCCAAAATTACGACAATTCTGCGAACAATGTTAACAATCAATTAATAATAATAATGTTGCGAATAATTATCCAAAATTACGATAATTCTGCGAACATCCAAATATGTCATCCAAAAGCAAAAAACAAGACCAGCTATAGTTCTCAAAAAATGAGAGGTACTTCAAATTTACCAAAAAAAATACGTAAATTCAAACATCCATGTAATTAAGCTATAATCTCGAATTGAATGTATGAATGAATTAATAATCCAGGCTACGAAGCACCAATAAATATGTAGGGGCGTGTAAATAGCCCCTGACACGAGGGATGACTACCCTATGTAAAATTAACGAAAATTGAATTCTTCCCTATGTGACACAAAGAAACAGTTGACCCAGCAATCTCAAAAACCAAAGTGAAAACAAACAAACACTCACTCAGAGAATGCAGCTCAGCCACGATGTCCACACAAAAAGACACTTCTTTTCAATAAAAAATGTCAAGGCGATATTGCATAATCTTGACAGATGTTTCGCACAGCAAGGAAGTTTTTCAACTATGAAAAGAAATATTTTCAACAAAACAGATGATGACAGTTATTCACTTGTTTGGATACTATTTTTAAAAACAATCCATTTTAGGTGTCTTGGATGAATTATTCTTGTGACTGACCAGGAGAGACATCTCTTGGCCTTTTACTGACACTCCCGTCAGAAGTAATTGCTTGATTCACAAAGGTAAGGAAACGCATGAATACACTGCATCTCAAGTCACATAGGTTCAATTCAATACAATACAAAACCCATAGATGGCGCCCTTATGGTCTTATAGCATAAATTATCAATTTAAAGAAATTAATGCCCAAATATATTTATGGCGCGTATCCAAGTAGTAACTTGCCTATAATGATATAATAACAGAACTTGAATAGAACCTCCACAGAACGTGAAAATTAACTTAATTAATTTGATGAATTCATAATTTTTTTTGAAACAACCCATCCTAATAGAGGGTTAATCAAAAATGTCTAATCAATGCTTCGCACCAACCGTAAACGCGGTTTATGTAACCGGGCGTAAGAAATATTGCTTGGATAAAAATGGTTTCACGCATATAAGAATGTGTTACGATGTCGCCATAAATAAGGGTTAAGAATTCCACCCAGAATGATTCGGCCTTCAGCGACGAATGGCGTTTGATTAGTGTGTCACACATACCAGTAAATACATCTGGGTATAAATACAGCCTCCGGTCCAGTTATAAAATATGATCACGTTCTATAGGACTGGAGCGGCAGCTGCAAGCTCCCATTTGTATTCCAAAGCCGTCCGGTCATAACATCACGCCTGATTCTCAATTCCGACATTGGAATAGTGGAACGGAATTCGTTATGTCTATTTAAATCTTGACACGGTCCGGCCCTACGACGCCGACGCCGAACGCCGGACGGCAGACGCCCGACGCCGGACAATATAATAAGCTGAATAAGCTCTAATGCGGACGCCGCCCAAAACAAACTTTCAACTGGGTGGTAATCAGTCAGTTTCAATGTAATCATCCAAACAATGGAGCAATACTTTGGTTTCTAATCATGTCGTTTATTATAATTCCTATTCTCAAGGACAAGGACAAACCATATTTTAAAATTCGTTGCCAATTCACATATTTAACTGCATGCACATTTATCGGACAAATACAAACATATCTTAAAACATATTATATTATAAAACAAGTAAAAATAAAAACAAATGAAGAAAGGAAACTTTTTTACTGATTTTGTTTGCGGCAAAAATGTTAAATCTGCTTAAAAATTGGCTTTTCCATATTGTAAAACAAAACATATTTAGAATGAAACAGGTTCTTTGTTCAAAACCACTTGTCGACCGGTTTCGGTTGATCCTAACCTTCTCCAGAACATTAAACTTTTTTTTTTTTAAAGACAAACATTTCCGGGTTAAATATTGTCGGGTTACGAATAACCCGACAATATTTAAAAATCTCCCACTGCCACCGCATTAAGCCGAAAATATTGCTTGAGTCATGTTGGAGGATTAAGCCAGCCGAGGAATCGAACACGGGACGCCTGGGTGGGATCTTAACGCGATGCCAACTCAGCCACTGACCGGTTCAGTTCAAACTTACAGTTCCTATATTTATTGCTCTAGAGGTCGACGAATATAGATTATAATAATGTGGTTTTAAATAAAGAACTTGTTTCATTCTGTTTAGTGTCAAGCCACAAAGTTTTGTTTTCTTCGATAATGAAACATATTTCTTTAAAAGCGTACATTAGGTACCTAAAATTAGCTACATCTCTAAATCAAATCTTCGGAAATTGTTTTTGAAAATAAAAATGTAAGTTGATACGTACACATCAGATATTCTTTATATCTATCGTCAGACATACCTAATTATTCTTTCTAAACGAAATGATGAAATCTGACCAACATAATGAATATTCTAAAAATTGAAGCACCATGATCATATTAAGTTACAGAGAGTTATTTAATGAGAACAAAAATAACGTGCCATCTCGTAAACGGTTAAAATTTTGTGAAACGATTAAAGCACCTGTATACCTAGAGCAAAATAAAACTTTACAGAACATGTTTTTTTTAAATACATGAGTAGTGTAATAAATCTCCTCTTTTCCCCCTAATTAATAAAAACTGCTGCTTTACCAGCTTTATGCTATTCCTTCAAAGCACATTCGAATTAGGAAACTTTAGAACAAGCTCGGTGTGGACGCTCTCTCCTTGGTCGCGGCACCACTGTAATAAATCCGACCCTTGCTCCTGTAAGTAATTAAATTTCCTTTTCTTTTAAAGCGTGATTTTATTGTTTCTTTCTTTCTACATCGTTCGTAGGCTCTGCAACGAAAGCTCTGTACGTAGAGTTCGTCGCCTCCATCCGTATTCGTAACCTTGTAGTTCCGCCGCTCACTCTTCTCTCCCCTTCATTCCTTTGGCAGCGCCTCAACACCCCTTTTACGTAATACGTGGCAAGATGCTCTCAATTAATCAACTTGTAATTAACCCCTTAACGTTGTGTCATTTTTTGCTTTAAAGGTTTGATATGGTTAATACAATTTAATTAATAATTTGTTTGTGGTAAACCCTTGTTCTTTTAGGTATGGCGTGTTACAATTCACTAGGGTCCGATTTACAATGACTGACTCTAGCTAACTTGAAAATAACTAATGCTATCGTTCGTGCAACTTCCTCCCCTACTAACGTCCGTTCTATACTAGTTTGTTGATGACTATTTCTTCTGAATTAACCCGCGATATCTTCCCTAGAACCTAGTACAAAATATACCTTTATACAGTGAATTGGGAAGATCCTACCTTTAGTATAACGCTGCGAATCCTCTGCTATTATTGGGACGCTAACATAAAAAATAATTTGACATTGTGCTCTAGCTACGGATTTTCAATCAAAATCCAATCAAAACAGGCCCGGGATGCACAAATTCTACAGTCACAGTTGTAAGTGGAGTTTGTTAGTTAGTTTTGAGTTTGAGTAGGTATTTTTGGGAGATTACTAGGGATTGACATGAAACAAAATATGTCTTGCTACAATTGGACTCCTCCATTTCCGCAACTGACTTGGTGAGGTTCAATTAAAACCGCCCGGTCAGTCTCCAATTCCAACACCTCCAGAGAATATTTTGATGGTCGCAAGCGACGAATGAAAAATCGACATGTTTTGCTTCCTGTCGGGAAAGGGTTTGGTATGTGTTTCCAGTTCGTAGGGTGATAATGGGAGTGTTCTCAACCAATGCGCCGCCAAATTATAATGGTGATAATGCTAATGTTGCTTGATGAAATGTCATCTCATATCGCTTGCTGTGAGGATCTGCTTCGAATTATGGTGTGTTATCCGATATCCGGAAGTATTCAGGATTGCGTGGGTGGCACGAGGTTTTAGATCGTGACATCCTCAAAGCCGAATTGATGATGATGATACTGTAGAAGTCTTTCAGCATGTCGATGACTAGAGTTCCGTTCACTCCTATAGCATCGAACATGAACATTAAACCGAAGTGGATTAGACAAGCGGCAATGTCAGGAGGTCGGTGGAGCCGCTCCCCCCTCTGATCTCGTGAAGTTTGAATTTAGTAAAGGTAGATTTTGATGTCATCGACCCTCGCCTCTGCAGTCACACAGCTCCTCAACAGTCCCGTTCTCCGTCCAGCAAACCGCCTCGAACCAGTAGAAATGATGCTTACGTTTTCCTAGGCACGTTATAAACATGCGTCAGCCTTCAGCCGCGGTGATATCGGTACTTGATTTGAATGAAAATACCTCCCCTCGCATGACGGAAACAGGCGTGACGGGGACGGTCCCCCATTTAGCGTCACGGGCATCCGCCCTACGATAGGTGATACCCCAAGCTCATCTCAAATATCAGCTCGAAGAAGGAATGTCAAGCTCGGCTTCCAGGGTGCTGGGTCCAGGAATGAATGGCACCGGGTCGTGAATCCGACTTCCATCCCATCCATTTCCCCTGCTACGCTTTCGTCCAAAGTACATTCCCAACCTGATGCTGGATGATGCCCTAATTCTAATTTTGGGGAAGATTATGAAAATTTATCCGGTTTCCGACAATGAGCCGCCGATCGATTGCTAAAACAACTCTGTATGTCCTGTTCTCTTCGTTCCGCTGACAAGGTAACTCCCCACGAGCGTAACCAAAGGGTAGTGAAGCCAACGCGAGTTTCGTCACTTCTTTTCCTTCATTACGGAGGTAGCCCGGCCAGATCGTTTTCTCCGTCCTGTATTTAATTGACCTCCCGCGACAGCGACTCTTATCAGCTGATACCTCTGGAGGGGGCTAAAGAGGGGGGTTGTGGGAGCACGTCCTTTGCCTTCCAGACGTCCCCCAATGCCTTTATGACGATACATGTGATAGCATATACGTCGACATCATGAGACGGCTCCTGCCTCGCCCTCAACTGCTTCAGGGCCGTCCAGAGACACAGGTTTCCAAGCCTCCATCACAAAGGATTCCAATTTAACTGTACCAAGCCTGTAATCATTGCTTGCTTCGCCCCCACATTTGGGAAATAGTGTAGCCCACCAGCAAATCGTTCACTTCGCCCCCGATCATAACTGCATAGGTGTAACCTACATACATGGAATAGGGAAGCTTAACTCAAAATTACTCCAGCAATCACCAGCTTCAGCGCCGTAACTCGTTCCGTTAAATTTGAAGGAAGGGAATTTGCTAAATAATAATAGCAGAGCGCGTCGCGCGCGATGTCTGAATACCTACTGTTGGTCTCGTTCAATCGCAAATACTAAGGATTTAAGCTAGAATGTAAATTCTGTATAAAATATACCTAACGTAAAGTGCTATGCACACTTCCATGCGCGAGTTTAAACGAAGTCAACAGCTAGCTTATGTAGGTCTTTACATAACAGTTTTCCTGAGATCTCTGAAATTTGGGGTAAAAGGCGTGGGGTTTTATCTTTTTGGGAATGGGAATTCTATTGTATACATTTGTTAGTAAACAGAAGCCTCATGCAATGCATCATTTTACCAAATCAATATACCTAGTACGTACAGACCTTGCCTAACAAATATCTGCAATTACTGAGTAAATTCTAAAATGTTTTGAGAATAGGTATTCCCAATGTAATGTAATTTATTATATCCATATAACCCCTAACCTAGTATTTCTGATGTAATGTCTCGCAACACAATCGTAAGATACATAAATACCTCTTGTCCGTTAAAATTAACAAAACATCGCCAAAAGACCCTCTCCCCTTACAATCTTTGCACCTCGGCGACACCATTATGGTTATTGGTTTGAAAACTTCTTTAGCACCGTTGTGATTTGAAACTAGATGAAGCGGAAACGTGCGATACTAAACACAGCTATAGAATCTATCCTGAGAGAGAATGAGATACTATAATCGGTCTCCTCTTTGTGAGGTGCTTCGTAGCCTCCCCACTCCTGTCTCCTTGGGTTTTCTGAAGGTTTCACTTCTACCGCGTGTAAACTACACCACTGTAAATTCTTTGTTTCTAAAATGCTGACAGCTGGTTTTTGTTGTTTTTATGAAACTTCTTTAACACCGTTGTGATTTGAAACTCGATGAAACGGAAACTAACGCCACTAAACACATCTATAGAACTTATCCTGAGAGAGAATGAGATACTGTAATCGGTCTCCTCTTTGTGAAGTGCTTCGTAACCCATCGACCTTCTCTTCGTGCGGTGCTTCGTAGAATAAAATGTGAAACAATTTTAACACTTGGTAACGATGTTATAATAAATAAACCTCACAATTAACGTATTCCTGACAATCTACATTAGTCCTAAATTCGTCACTCTTCCGAAGTTTAGTTTTCAGAAGGTTTCACCTCTACCGCATGCGGATTGCACTCTGATTCCGCACACCCCATCGACTAGACAGGGAACCCGCCTAAAGTGTCTAGTCACACAAAATTAAATGTTAGCTGTTGCCCGAAGTGTCAAAAGAAAGGCAGTGTAAATTTATGACCAAAACCCAAAACAATCGCTCACTATAAGGTATCTCAGCATGACCTTGGGTAGGCACACTCCCCGAAACCTAGAATTATACTTGGCTTTTGTTTCTTTTTTTTCGCAAGGCCCGTACTAAATATGTAATTTTAAACAAGCTTACCAAATTTTCCATGCTGCATAATCCGATTTAATTTCCACATGCACTTTCGCAAGACACAAAACTCATGCAATTATGCACTGAATTGAGAACAAATTAATTCCGAATGTACGCCTGAATATTTTCACAAAATAGCGAACTTCCCGAAGTTAACTAAATTATTTTCGTCAATTTCAAAATTACTTTCTTTGTTCATGAGCCCCAACCGCTGTTATCACCCGTGTACCCCCAAGATTTCCACGCACCCCGCAAACTGCCCACGCAATTTCAACCATTGAATTATTTCCCGTCTACATGCCCGAACTACTGTTTTTATTCCCTGTATAACCGCGAATCAGAAACACGTCCGTCTTCGAGACTGAAATTACCCTGACTGTCTTTATTTAAAATTTAATTTTTCCCTTTAAATTTTGTCAATAAGTGAATTATTTTCCGTCTACACGTCCGCACTACTGTTATTGATCCCTGAATAACTGCAAAATGACCGTCCTCCTCAGCGAATTTTTCCTGACTGCCCCTCTTTAAAATTTGATTTCACTTCTTTCCCTTCCCTGCCCGTGTGTGCGGTCCAAATCCCCTTTTTTTTATTATCTTCTCTAGAAATCCTTAAAATACTGTTCGATCTCATGGCGATATTTTTAACTTAATGACCGAACTTGTCAAATTTAATCACCATTTTCGAAGAATTCTGACGTTGTTACATGTTTTTTTAGTTTTTTGTTGCAGTTTCAGACCTTCAGAATAGTACTTAATTATCATGTACTTGAAAAGCTAGAACACTTTCTAAAACAGAGCCCCGTGACATACCTAATGGACTCGACCCTCACATGTGGCACTGTTTTGTAAGAAATGTCACATTATTTCGTCTATTTTTTGTGGCTTTTGCTGGGGTCGTCTCTGTGCAGACCCATAAATCAGCCCAACTTGTGTTTCAGAAATTATTTCAGCGCTCTTACAAAAATATCCATACAAATTATCCACGTATTATTATTATTAAGGCGAGTTCATCACGGTAGTAAACAGTTCACTCACGTTTATGCCTTAGTTCACATAAGGACAATGCAGAAAACAATACATTATTTTCCTGTTCCATCTCAGTAAACAGCCTCGATCGCACAGGACAGGACAACGAGACAATACAATTAGACCTACAGTTCAAAAGCGAAACGCTGCAAAATTGGATACACGGCTACGAGCGAGTTCGTGAAAAATATTAGGTCTTTTTTACCAAGATGTATCGGAATTCTTGGAGGACGAACTTAATAATAAAAAGAAGAAAACTGTAGATTAGGAAATTGATGGGGCACAGATCTTTACTCGGATTATCCGCCATGATCCTTAAAGAATTAGGAGTGAAAGATCCTCAGGAGTATAAAATATGCGAGAGACTGTCATCAGAGCTCTTTGAATTCCTATTAAGCCTCGTTTCACCAAAACTTCAACGCGAAAATACAGCGAACCCGGCTTCGACATACTTGGACATGGACTTGGAAAAAATAGTGTGGATAGATTTTTTTACTAAGATTTCGAAAATGTTAGTAAAAATTTTTAGAAATGTACAGTTTTTATTTTATTTTTAAATAAATAACTCCATTATTTGGGCTCATGACGTCACCACATGAAAATTTCCCGTCACCGAAAATATAATTTTATAAAATATAATTTTATAAAATATAATTTTATAAAATATAATTTTATAAAATTCCACGTTGATTTTTTTTTTTATATGGCATCACCTTGATTTCAGGCGAATTTTTGAATTTGACATTTAACGTTCACTAGATTTATTGTTTATTCTCTGCGATTGTATCATTTGGTTTGATTTTTTGACAGATGTTATGAAGAGAACCCCGTACATGTTACGTTGTCCGTACGTGTTTTAGAAGTATAATGATAATGGTGCGGCTTTTAACAAAATCAAATTTTATAATTTATTATTATTATAATTTACAAGTACAAGTATATTACATTTGATTAAGTAATATAGACGTTGAACATTATAATGATTTATGATCAATAAGATGGATCAAGGAAAAAAATATTTATGAGATTTAATATTTTTGGAATGCCTCGTTATTCTCCTGTTTCATTCGTGTAGAAAACGTTATTTTATTTTAAAATGATTTTCGGCTTTGTAATTATCGTTTTTTCGCACCTATAAAATTATGTCCCGTCTTTCCGGTTTATAAAAAAAGGTCTGATTTTTCGGATTGAAATTTTCAAAAATTCGCCAGGGTTTTAAAAAATACGATAAAAAAAAATTCATGATGTCTTGGAATATTTGTCAAAACCGGATTTTTTTTTTAATGTGATGCAAGTGGTCTATTGCCTCCACCGCGTTTTTCCTGCGCTTCTTGTGCCTATAATTTGGGCAGTCAACGCACCATAAACACTGTATATGATTATCAAATAAGTAATTTCTTCCGTATTTCATTTGCGCAACATTTTTAAGCCGAAATACGAGATTCGAGCGCCGAGAGCGTAACCTTTTCCCTCGAAGAAAGGGCAATAAAACTATCAAAGTTCACTGCATTATGCTTGCAGCATGCAAACATTGTTTGTAACTTACTTTTTTTTAAGTTTGTCCCATATTCAAAGAATGTTTTCTTGTATCCAGTATGAAAAAATCACGAAAAAGGATGACTGCTTTTTTTTTCTCCACGTCCAATTCATTAAGAAAATTAAATGCATTTATGTTTCGAGATGTCTAAATTTTAGTTTAGAATAAAAGATTTTTTCGTTTAAAAGATGATATTATAAAAATAATAAATTAAAGAATAGTATCAATAAAAGTGTGTCTTCCTGTATTCCCGTGTTTTATCGTGTGAATAACCTTATTATTAGATAATTTTATCACTTGGCGTAAAATAGATAAAAAAATATATTTTATCATTTCATCATCCTTATTACATAGTATAAAATGAAGTCGCCCAAAACGTATGTGCGCATAGATATTTTAAACTACGCAACGGATTTTCATGCGGTTTTCACCAATAGATAGAGTGATTCAAGAGAAAGGTTTATATGTATAATACATGCTTATTATAGAAGAGAAAAGCCGAGAAACTCAAATAGTCAATTCGAGCAGCGGGCAGCAGGCAGCTGGCAGCTGGCAAGCGGGTGGTGTGGATTTTATAAAGGTTGGGTAATGGCGTTGTGTTTCGTTAGCCACAGCAACGTGTGGCCAGGTCTGCTAGTTTGATATAAATTAATACACATGAAAATTAATATTTATTTATTTATTTATTGTTATTAAACGCCCGTAGGGGCTTTTACATAGATTAGAAAATAATATTTAAGATATCGAGGATTACACATACATAGAATTTATACCAAAAGTTATAAAAGTGAAAAAACTTTTAAGAATATACAAGTAGTTTTAAAAAAAAAAAAAACCACTTGTATAATCTTGTGGAAAACCTTGAAATATTTTAAACAATGTAATATTTAACAATAACATAGAACAAAATATAATATAAACATTACAATAACAAATCAAATCGTTAAATATATTATACCCATGTTACAATAATTTGTAGGATTCCACAAAGTGTTGGTTTAAATTGCATTTTAAAATGTAAAGGGAATCAGCGAATACATCTACAATACCACCAAACTTGTTGCCTAAATAATGCATCCTATTGGTAAGTGAGTGTGATTGATAGTTAGTTGTGTATGTGTTGCAAAAGAATGTTATATTTTGTCTAGTATTCCTCGTCGGTACATGAAGTTTAATAGTAGCAACGATGGCAAATAAAAAATTATTATTAATAAACTATAAAAAAGATAAAGATGGAAATAAGAAAAATTACCCAATACGATGTTTATATTGCATAATTCTATTCGGGTCTAAATAGACCGATATGTAAGTAGTTCTATACATAAACAGAAAATTTTGAATTTAATAATTTTTGGTTCTCCTTAATTTATTGGTCACATTATTTCAGCGTGCATCTCATTAAGAATCCATCTAAATTGAAATAATTAAGCGATGGGAATTCAAGCATAATTAAATAATAAATTTCTGCCGAGCGGTTTCCGACCATTCGCTAATTTAAATTCACGTCATCCATTTGTAGCAAACAAACACGGAAACACTGCACGGTGTGGAATTCCCCGTTTTAAAACAGAGGTTTAAACAAATTCTCGGAAAGTTCAGGAACAGAGCAGCCGCACCAGTTAGCGTAATAAGTGCAAACTTGCTCACTCCAACATGGTCCCTATTAATTATGACCATAAATATCAAAGTTGTAGCAACTAAATGCGCGTGTGTCATCTTATTTATAATGCTTTGTCTGCACAACTCGAATACTATTTCAAATTTAGAACGACTGTTGTTTATGAGGGCGACAAGTGTGATAAACTAACAAATTCGTTCGTATTTAAATTTTGGAAACACTGTGGAGGGAAACCTTGTCTTTTTTGGATATATATTGAGTTCGTGCAAGATTTGGAGATTTTTGGATGATTTTGAATTTGAAATGTCGTACAGAACAAAATGTTAATAATTTGTATGGCCTATTCTGATGAGCTATTATTGTAAAGTTTCATTCAAATCCATTCAGTAGTTTTCGCGTGAAAGGGTAACAAACATACGTCCAAACAAACTTTCGGCTTTATAATATTAGTAGGATTCTTGAAGATAATATCTACACAGAAACGCAAATTATATAAAATTCCCTCCATAGAAAAAAATCGCAAAGTACGCTCCAAAAATTATTATAAACACGTTTGATTAATTTATTTTACAAGTTATATGCATGAAAAAATTCACAGTGTTTTTTAAGTGCTGTTTAATACAACCCCCTTGAGATTTTTGCTCTATTTTAAACGAGTCGTGTTTTATTAAATATTTTCACAATTTTCGCATCGATTTTGTCGCTTTAAATGCTAGCGCGCTCCTCTAACATTCGTAATTTCATTTCTCTCCATCTTCTTCTTTTTGAGCCCGGTTGCGGAGCCTTAATGGTTTCTGTAAATTTCTTTAAAAACTGTATTTTTGATTTTTCAGGAAGAAAACCTCTTAAAGTGCACGTCGTAAAATACGCACTTTTTTTCCTAGAAATACTTTTTTTCCTAAAAATATTACGACGCAGATCGAAAGAGAAAAAAACGGAGAAAAATGGATTTACTGTCCTTTACAGCATTTCAAATATCCACCAAGTTCTTAGAGTTTTGAGTAATAAGTCGAACTTCCCTTCCTAAAAAAGATCCTCCACACAGCATCCCCAAAGATGACATAGGCCCTGAGGGGAATTAGATTCCTCAGAGCCTCCTGTGTGGAGCTAATGTTAAAAAAAATCTCTGTCCAGTGAGGTGAATGCATAGGCTAATTATTGGTTGTTTTATCCCAGTTAACAGAACAACTAACATATTTTTAACTTATATTTATGAGTGACAGTTTTTCTCATCATTGTATTTTTTCACGAAGTACAATTAAACGATACTCTTATCTGCGAAGTGCTATCAACTTTACGAAACAATATTATCGGACTGCTCAATGCTCAATGCAACGGTCGCTTGGGAGGAAGCGTTTCCTTGATAATGCTAATAATATCTGGTCACTATGGGAAACACAGTAAAGCCATTTACAAACAACATTTCTATATTGAATGGAGGCTACTGGTCAGAGGGATATGAAAAGTACTTGAAAGAAATTGATAAGATGTAGGCAAAGTCATGCACTCGTGTATTTAGGTTCAACACGATAAACTTTATATGCAGAGCAATGCGTTCAAATATTGAAGTTTCTACAAGTTGTTGTATTCATATTTTTATTTAGTTAACAGCATTGTGTGCTCTGATATAAGATATTATATTAAATGATGATATACGCAAAGTATTATTTATTGCAATTTTTTCCCAAATATATTAGGCTCACGTGTTATGAAAATTCACGTTATGAAAACAAGTACATTATATTTTCCTTGCAGATAAACCAAAATACATCGTACAATCACATTTAAATTACTTGATTAAAATCCGGTGAAACGCATATGAAGTACACATACATGACTTACAATTAATACAAAATCGAATAGCTATTTCATTTCAGAACCAAAATATTTATAAAACAATTAAATATGGAAACTTAACTCAACGCAACAACCTCCTTAACAAAATCGATATTTTTTCTGATCTGACATGTCAAAATTGACAGTTCGTGAGCCGCTACCGAGGCAATCTGTCAAAAATGCAACTGAAAAACGAGTGCCGTGGCGATCAGCAGTGCTGGGTTTTCAGTTGCATTATTGACAGATTACCATGGTAGAGGCTCACGAACTGCCAAGTTTTGATATGTCAGATAAGAAAAATATCGATTTTGTTAAGGAGGTTGATTACAGTTGCGTTGAGAACAAACTGTTTTTTTTTTTAAATTTTCTTCATGAGCGAAGGCCCTGAGAAAACTGTAGTGTTTTGCTTCCAGTGTCTTCTTATACACAAAATAAATAATAAACTCGTACATGCGTACAAACATAGCATTCATTAAAACGCCGCAAGTACGCGCACATTTTACACGTTTTTTAAGTAAGCAATCCATTGTACATTGGGGCAAATTGCATAATTGACTTCCAGAAAACATTTAAAATGAAAATAGTCTGGGTGCATCTATAATAATATAATTAATTTTTGTGTTTAATCAAAATAATGAAAGAGAGTAAAAAAGTAATGAAATGTATTTTAGTTATTTCTTGTTAAATACGTGAAAATGCAATTTTTCTCAAACAAAACTTTAAAAAAATCCTCATCAACGTACATTTTAAGGAACCTATTATATAAATATATGAATTAATACATTTTGTAAATTCCTACCACAATTTTATTAATTTTTATATGTATCATTGTAATTTTACACTGATATTCCCAACTCCTCTGAAAAGTTTGCTTGGTTGTCATGAAAATTGACCCTAATATATATATAATATATATATAATCAATGTAAAACCTAGTCAAAATAATGGTATACTAAAGTGCTATTACTGGAAATACGAGAATTTATTTATTTATTTATTTCAAAAACATACGGCACACATGTGCCATTGACATAATTATATTTATATATATTATAATACAATAACATAAGAAAGTGACATATAAATGTAAAGTTAAATATAAAAACAAAAGGTAAAAGAAATGAGTTAAGGTAATGAGTAGTAAATAGAATTATGATGTATAAAATGAAAGTATAAAGTAAAAATGTAAACTATAAAATATAAAGTATAATGTAAAAGTAAAAAGTTAAGATAAAAAGTTGAAAGGCAGGAAATAATATAAACTATAAGTTACCTTTGTAAATAATATAAATTACAAAAGTTATAAATATAAAAAAGTATGACAAGTAAACAGTAAGCAATGCTCTTAGGAGCCAAATATTGAAGATAACCAAAATTTAAAAAAATATATATAATAAAAAAAAGGAAGGTATTACGGAGTATACAAAGCGATATGAAAAGTAGGTAACTATGATATGTTTCTAAGCCATAGGTATCAGAGTGCATACTGGTAGGACATAATATTATGGTTACATGATTATTTATTTATTATGATTACGTGGTAGTACTAGCAGATAAATTTTGTCTAATGCATCTTTTGTATGATGACAGACTTTCGGCATGATCGATATGAGCAAATTCATTACCTAAAGTGTGTAAACGATGTATTATTGAATTTTGTTCTGCATTACTGAGAGTGTTGTTGGAATAATAAGGTGTATTGAGTCGAGTTGTTCTACTAGGTACATGATAATTTATTAACGATACCAATTCAGGGGAGTCAAACCAGTTATTGTTTATTTTAAATAAAAAAATAAGATCATTGAGTATTTTACATAGCACTTTAGTATACCATTATTTTGACTAGGTTTTACATTGATACTTTATTCTTTATAAAATTTATCTTAACAAGGAATAAATAAAAACATACAAAAACTATGTCAATTCTTTGGGTGTCTTGTATCACCATGAATGGTTCCATGACAATTGATCCCCCGGCGCACTTATATACTCGTACAATTTGCAGTTGCTTTAGGGAAAATACGTTATATCTAATTACACAAAATTTAACTAAGTTGTAACGGCTATGTATTTTAAAATGGAAAAAGAAACCTACGTCCGTGCCATTGTATCTTCTATTACTTGGATTGTACCTATGTGAGGACTCGTTTTATTAAGAATGTGTGTTTTAATATTTAATGTATGGCTAGCTTATGAAATCTGAAAGATAAAGCATGAATTATAACATACAGTATAATCAAATGAAAGTCTGATGCAATCGAATATATAAAAGATTTATTGATTATAAACATCAACATGACGCACTTAATTATTAGACTCTTTGGGTAATTATGTGATCTCAAAGGTGTGTTTGTATTCCTCGAAGAGGGTATAACAACAGTCAAACTATATTACAAAAATTATGAATTTACCTTTGATTATATAAATGTCTAGATAGAGTGTTGCGCTGTAACTCCAAAAAAAGAACGGGCCAGATTTGAAACGCTTGTGTACGTGACACGCACACAAGTATAGGTAACTTATATTGTTAACGATAAGCGCTCAACGTCACTGTAGGCGTGATGAGTGATACCAGCTCCCGAGTATTTCCCATAAAAATGGATAAAAAATATGTTTCGGTTTAGCAGGACCTATAATTCATTTAATTTTGAATTCATTTAAGTAAGATAGTTTTATACATATTATAATGATATAAATGAAAAGAAAACCATTGTTAAAAGAGATTTATTTTCGTTTGATTATTTTTAAAAAATAAATAAGAAATACAGAAAATAAGAAAGATACATTCATAGACGCTGCCAACTGGCCGGCAGGTATCGTTGTGTCTAAATTTAAATTTTTATCATCATCAAATAAAGAAAGTGGCCCACATCCAGGTAAATCCCTAAAAATGGTAAAACTATCTTGTCACACTAAAAAAGACAATGCAACTTTTTAAAACTAAAGCTATCGATAGTTATTATTTATTCTTAATGACCTTCCCTTTGAATTTGTTTTTTAAATAGTTTTCGTATAGATTTTACATCCCGGTTAATATTATCCAATTTTGTCTTATAGTGATATCTTAAGGCCAAATATTTTTCCACGGCCAAACTTATCAAATTAACTTGATGCAGAAAACCGTAAATATGATCGGTTTTTACTTCGAAATAATTATCGGGAAAATTTAATTTGAAGAACAGGCAACCCTGTAAACATGGCGTCAAAACATGGGGTCAAACGGCGTTGTCCTAAGACCAAATTACACTATTAAAACTGAATTGTTTCTTTAACTGAATGGTTATTTAAAGGTTATTAACCGATGATAGGTAACATTTTTAGTTGTTTTCAATCGTCCTATGTAATTCCTGCACACTGATATAGCGCAAATCGTCATTTTCAAATGTCACACAACACGTGTTTACCGTACAACGATAGTGTCGCCACTGAGCGGACAGGCCGAGCTTATCTGCCAACCTTTGGCAGATATTTTTTTTGGCGCTTCGTCACTCAAGCGCTATATCTAGACATTTATATAATCAAAGGAATTTACCTTAAGTGGAAGACAATGAACATGGTTGAGCGCCAGAGTTCTTAAACTACAAAACCCAAGTAAAACTATGCCTAACAAATGGTAACCTTGAATATACTAAGATGAGTTACTAGAGAAAACTATATTACGAAATCGGGACGCCATGGTATGCTGGTTTTTGTCCATCGCAGATAACCTCCTTGTCTTGGGCTTGCTTATTCCAAACTGACGGTAGACGCAGATCGTTTAGGAATATCTATGCTTCAGTGATGGGGCCAATGCTCTCCGATATTCGTGTTGTATTATCGCATTCGGGGTTGGAAGTTAACGATGTAAATAATCGGTTACAAAGTATCCCGTAGGGATGCGCAGAGATGATATACCGCCGAATAACAAGAGAATAAAACATATTTTCATTCAAATGCATCAAGGAAAAATCTGCCACTCTATTTACTATATGTACCAACGCATAAGTACAAAAAATCGACACTGCGTATAAATTCCTTAGATATTCCTTTTTGAAGTTGAACTGAATATCTTTTACGTGAGAAATTGGTAAATAATGCACAAAAAGTTAAAATTTTACAGTAAATATCATTTTGGGGAATCAATTTTCGGGGATCAATTGTTGAGTCACTATAAATATAGGCAATATGACTAAAAATCGCTTGGCAAGCGGAGTACAGAAATTGCCGTTAAGCTAAAAAGTTGTTTATTTATTTTGTGAAATATCAGAAGAAAGTTAATCAAGGGAAACTGTCACAAATAATCTTATAGGCAAAAAAAAGATTTTTTTTATTGTTTTTTATATTCGTTCATAAATTTGTAATTAAAAAATATTATTTCGTAGTTTATGCCTATATTTTCATATATAAGCAAAAATTGTATTTTAATTGTTCTCGACCGCAATTGTAAAACAGGTTAATGCTCCGCAACCGGGCTCGAAAAGATGAAGATGGAGAGATACGAAATTACGAATGTTAGAGGAGAGCGCTAACATTTACAGCGACAAAATCGATGCGAAAATTGCGAAAATGTTTAATAAAGCACGACTCGTTTAAAATAGAGCAAAAATCTCGCGGGGAGCATCTTACGTATCATTTAAAGGAACATTTTGAATTTTTTCACAAATATAATTTATAAGATGATAGAAATAGTCTTGTTTTTAATAATATTTGGAGCATACTTTGCGATTTTTTTTCTATCTAGGGAATTTCATATAATTTTCGTTTCAATATAAATAACAAATATTTTTTTAAGAGCTTGAAAACTTCAAATTTTTAAAGGAGATATGTAAAGATTCGGTAGAAATGCGGGTTGTGGGCCCTTAAATATTTAAAGCTTAATTAAAGCATAATATTTTTTGGTTTTCGTAATGGAAACCAATTCGCAATAAGGTAGTATTTTCACTGATAGCTTTGCCTTAAGATATTGATAGAAAATTATGTTTACTTTCCCATCGTTTTATATCACGAAAGTTTTTGGACGAAAGTCTCGCATTTAATCCTAGTTATTTGAGCTTTGTTCGATAACACGCGCAAAAATGTTCAACGAAAATTGTCGAAATTACTTAACTCAACCCGAAAAAGTCTCTGTGGGATATTGATAAACTTTTCATATTAAAGACGAAATATATTCCACGGAAGCTGTTCTCCCTTCAATTTTATTTCATAACTACTTCTATGGGGATTTTTATTTTTGAGAGGGTTTAAAATATGGATACATTCTTATGATCGAGCCTATACTGGTGCCCTCACCCAAACGCCCAGTCATTGACAGTTGTTATTGTAGTAATAACCTTGCAGTTTATGAATTGTGTAGGTATAATGCAAACAAGTAATGTACGGCTGCGAAACATGGTGCCTATCCGAAAGAGATAAACGGAGACTAGAGGTTTTTGAGATGTGGTCCTATAGAAGACTATTAGGAATTTTCTGGAGAGAACACATTACAAATGAAGAGGTTCTCCAAAGAATCGAAGGAGGAAGGCACCTGTTGTCCGAAAGGCGCGCAAGATGGATTGGCCATGTAATAAGACAAGAAGGCCTCTTGCATGCCATAATGGAGGGTATGACCGAGGGGACAAACGCTAGGGGACGCCCACGCCGAGAGTACCTGGAGGACCTGCTGGTGGACGTGCGCTGCTCATCATATGCAGACTTCAAAAGAGCCGCATAAGACAGGGAAGAGTGGAAGAAACGAATAGATGACATTGCTGCAAACCAATCCCAGGATTGAAACCAGAGAGAGAGAATGCAAACAATAATGTTAACTAAAATAAAGTTTTTGCTGTATGGAAACCTACTTTACACATTTATAAAAAAACCATAGATAAAATTGCGAGAAACAATTCACAAAAATTCTGCCTCAATACAGGTTCACCTAGTGAGGCAGGTTATGCACAACTAAAAATATTGTATAACTATACTACTCCTGTGTAACCTTTCTTACTTACTTTCTATTTGTTAATTTTTCTGTACTGATTGATGTAATCTATTTGTAAACTACATTGAGCATGTAATTTTTTTTTAGGTATAATGTTGTCAATTTCATTGAATAAAGGTATTATTATTATTATTATTAGTTGATTAAAAAAAGTATCAGAAAAATATTGTTTTTCAGGTATTATTTTTTTGCATCATGACGTCATAGAATGTGTAATGCATTTAAATAGTTAAAATAAAACACTTCTTCTTTGTGTATATTTAATCTTCATTCTTACAAACACGCCAACCAGTTTCAGCGCAGATATAATTAAAATAAAATATGGTAAAACCAGTTGGCATCTATCGTAAAAGTATAAATAAAGAAGCAGTAATTGGATATCCTAAGTTCCGGTTCCGGTGATCGAATAAATATTAATATTTATTTTAAAGATATAAATATGTTTATGATATATTATTATAAATATGTTGGTACCTACGAAGTTCCTGTGTTCACAAACAAAAAAGTTGTAGATACGCTTTTAGGTTTTCATGCCCAAACTATGGACATATGAATATATCTGGACCTGCCCTAAGTGATAAAAACGTATTATTTCCCCCTCCCCATGGAGCCGGCTATAGCTCCGCCTTGGAGCCAGCCAGGCTTACGAGAGGGTCGCTTGAATCTAAAAAATGTGACGTCATCATTCTTGAGCAGCGCGCTGGTCACATCGCACATTTTACGAACAAAAGTGAGAGCTTGTGCTATACATTATGCCCTAATATATGTGAACGTAGCGAATGTGGGCGTTTCTCCAGTGAGTTATAGGGGTAAGTAAATTATGAAACATTTGCAAAAGTGTCTCAACTAAACACGGCAATAAAATATTCCCGTGTGAAAAAGGGCGAACTTTTTTTTGCCGATTTCGACTACGCAAATATGATAATAACGTGGCGGGCAATTCGCGCTCCCATGTAAAAAGGTCTATTCATTGAAAAGCAGTTTTGCTTTTAAGAACTAAATGGTGATATTATAATGCGAGATGCCTATATACTGTCAGATTGATTTTTTAACAAATCACAGTCATCTTCCCCTCTTCACCCTCCATAGTTTGGTTTTACCCCTCATCTGTAACTTCTGGTCTATTAAATTTGGATGTCTATGACCCAAACGTATTTTCGTTTTTGTTTTTGGCTGCTTCTTATTTAGCGCTAACGAAGGAGATAGTGCAACACGGCATAACACCCCAAAAACAAATAACGATAAAAAAAGTTGTATCTCAAAATTATTATGATGCAAATACGTTTGTACGCTGTTTATTCTATTGGAAACTTAATTTCATTTTCTAAATGGCGTGCGTACTTTATGAAAATTTTACTGACTGTAAATATTGAACACACTTTATATTTCATGAAACCGAAAACTGAAAAACATAAAATATTCCATTTCACAGAGGAATTATCCGTCACACGCCAACAGTCGCCGGCCCCGTTTTAACACCCATCAATTACAACCAATTTTGAAAGTGCCTGTAATACATAAAGCTGTTGCCGAGAACATTCCAGATAACTGGCTCAATTATACTTGCGAACAAGTCTAATTCACAGAGCATTTCTGAACAAATTAGCCCGAATATCGTGCGTTCGATATGGCCAACACGTTCGAGATAAGCCAAACTCGCCCCTACTGTGCGCTTCAATTTACAATCGAAACATTCAATGGGTTCCTGGGTCAGGTCATCGACTAGTTGACGCCTTTAAGGCCCAATTTCCCTCGCTGGGTGTTGGGAATCGTTTGGCACACCTGCGCCGACTTGTATGCAAAGCGGACTCGAGTGTATCCAAAGTTGGCCGGGGGAATTTGTGGCAGCCCTGAATTGCTAATGTTAATCTAGTCCACGAGTATGATTCGCCAACATCATTACATACTGAAGATCAATGTTGTCAATAAATAAATCTAGAACGGCCCTAACTGAATTTTGGATTTAAGCTGAAAGCGGGTGAAGCCGGGCGAATCTCAATTCATATTTGATGGAAAATGTTACGTCGTGAGGTAAATAGATTCTGATGTTCCGGTGAAATGTATTATTCACCGCGTTTATTTTCCATCACACTACCTCTAGATATGTACTTTGACCTTTAATAAACAACTTACGCTATGCTGAGCGTGGTATGGTTGGACAAATTATTACAATCTACTAACCGGACGACGCACAAAACGGCCGGATTATTTAATCTTGTTTTTACACGAGACACGCCGAACTCCTTAGCGAGGGTTACATTGATTCACTGGCTTCTAAACGGTGTAATAGAGCACTTTTTTCTACAATTGAAAAACACTTTCGCATTACAGAACTCATTGTGTCGAGCTTTTAACCTAGCCACAACAGATGATAAACACTGACTGTGATTTACGCGTGCTAATAAGGATAGGTGCTGGGAATAGCCGGGCGCGGGGGGGTCCGTAAGTTTTGTAAACAAAACACTGCGCGTAACCGGACAAATTATGATTAAAATGGGTCGCTTTAAGCAGTTGGTTGCTTAAAACGGAGTCGTACTAAATGGATATGTTTTCCTAGTACCTAACTTGAGTTTACATTATCAAGCGCCCTTGAGGTGATTTTTCACAAAAATGGCGCTCTACAAATTATCCAATTATTATTATTATTAATAAGATCTATGACATTTATGTACTCTAAGTATCACCCAGGTAAGGCCACTGGTGTAAGGCTACCATTCAGAATTAAAACATTGCTTGAAATGACTTTATGGTCTAATGGCTAGTGACCAGATCTTTATTGGTCTTTAGGTGGGTACTACCCCACCTTCCTCTTTCCCATCTCTGTCTCCTACCCACTACCTTCAGTTTCGCAAGATTTCGCAATCGGGAATGCAATAATCTCACTTGCTCAAGACGGTTCCGAGCAGTTGAGACTCTTGTGAGATATTCGCATTAAAAAAATTAAATCTAGTCTAGCTTTAAAAAGTGTCAGCAATAAATTAAAATTATGGTTGTAACAGCTTGCTTAGCGTTATTGCATTTATTATAATAGTTTTACACTACTTTTTTTAATGCTGCTTTTATTTGATATCTCCAATAAAATAATGCTGCTCTATTAATATTCAAGTGAAAAACTTTCTCAAAATTGTTAAAAGCACCTCTTCACAATTTATGGTAATAGTTTTGCCACTGATAGCTTTTTAAAAACTGTAAACAATTTCACACGCTTATTTTTTAATGATTTATTTTGCTTTTCAACCACGATCACGCAACATGACTTAACAACATTTACATTTCCGTAATATTAAAAATTATATTTTAAATTTGTCACAAAGTGTATACTGGATATTTCCAGAGTTACAAGTTACAACATTCCGTAACATTAAGATATATGTACACTCGTACCTGCATGTTTAAAATTTATCACAAAGTGGATAGTTCCAATATTCTGTAAAATTAAGACACATATTTTGAATATACCATATATGTAAAAATAAAACATATATTTAAAATTTATTACTTTCCAATATTCTGTAACAGACGTAGGTATGTATATTTTAAATTTATCACGTTCCAATATTGCATAACATAACATACATTTTTAATTTTAATCATTACGTGTGTTCTGGATATTTCCTTAGTTCCAATAGGATTAAAGTTATAATTTACAAAGTAATGCGATATTATATTTTTGCTCAGTTTACTACACCACCCAAGTATAAAGTTTTATTCGGCCCAGATTTCGCTGTAAGGCTGTAATTCAAAAAATAAAATCCCTCCGAAAGCGATTTACCTTCAGAGATGTAACTCCCGGCCACGACGAAGGGTTCGGCATCCCCCTCCTATATATTTCAGCAGGACAAATGGCCATTGATTCCAAACCCCGTGCCCTATGCCCTCAGGTCGTGAAGTTACATTTCAAAGGGACTATACTTAAATACCTATGTCTCAGCGTGCGGCATTGACCGATGGAAGCGTAATGGGGAAAACACCAGATTGTCATGATGACAGCATAATGTTTTTTTGCCAATGTCGAGTAGATGGAAAATTATTATTAGTTTTTCTTATTTGTAGGTACGAGTATATCTAATTAAGAATTGGGCACAAATATTTTTATTTCTTTTTTTACCATTTTGATGACACCCCTTTCATGGATATCGCCAATAAAATACGAGGTGACATAGTCGTAAAAGCGTTTCTGGAATTCTCCACTAACAACCGTGTTAACCCTCCTCCCGTCGCGCCTTTTTTGTAATGCGAGGTGTCGCGCGGGGTCGCTTAGGACCCCAAAAATAAATATGTGTAAATTTTTGTTATAGCGTACATTTTATGTATTATTTTAACTCAATTCACAGTCAAGTGATAATGACTGCTTTAAAATAAAAATAAAAATAATATTAAAAATTTTATATTTATTATCAATGCAAGAGCTTGAAAATCAACAAGAAATCTTATTTTTTTAATAGAAAACTTTAAAAAAAAATCTAACCAATTTCTAACAAACTTATAACTATTTGATGTTGGTACAGACTTATTATTATTACAACAAAAACATCAATACAAAAATACAATAAAAAACATGTAAACTTGTTTTTTATGCTATTTTGTTGTTTTTTTTTAGCCACTGGAATTTTAAAGACCCCACGCGACGGGTCGAAGGTTAGTAGAATAATATATGCTGAATAATTATACTCATTGATAATATAATAATATTTGATGAAAGCGCATCACATAAATATTTATTATTTACTGATAACTTTGAAAACACCACATTATTTAATATAATAAAAAAGGCTCAAAGGCAATGGCTCCTTCGTCAAGATTTAACAAATATAACAATAGACAAACAAGTTTAATCAGTAGGTTCTGGTAGGTTCCTATGGACAATAAAATTATAATTAGCGGTGATTATTAGTTAGTTATCATTCAGGTGTCACAAAAAACATGTATATAAAATTAATAAAATTATTATAAATTAGAATATTACTGCATGTTTCCAAGAATAATTATTAATATATTTTTTATATGTTTATACATAACCGGTCAGTGGCTGAGTGCGCCTCGCGTTTGGGTCCCACCTGGGCGTCGCGTGTTCGATTCCTCGGCTGGCTTTTTTTTTTTTTTACATGAATACCGCACAAGAATCTCAACTGCTCCCGTCTGGAGCCAGTGAGACTATGGCATCCCCAATTGGGGTATGTTGTGAGGCTGAAGGTAGTGGGGAGGGGAAGGAGGTGGGAAAGAGGGAGGTTGGGAAGTACCTGGCTATTCAGATCTGGTCACCAAACACGGCTAAAGCCATTTTCAAGCAACGTTTCAATTCTGAATGGTGGTCTTACACCAGGGCGATACTAATAGTATCTTCTGTATACTAATAGTATCTTAATAAGTCCTCCATCACGACACAAACAACATTTTCCACTTACTGTGGTGGTAGTAGAAGATTTTCAAATTTTGTAGGGTTATTCGTAACCCGGGATTGCTTATCTTTCTTTTTAGAAAAAAAAAAGAAATTTTACATAATAATTTTATATGATTATTTTTTATGGTACATAAAAACTAATTATTCACCGCTCATTGTAAAGATTTGTCTACAATTGTTTATCTATTCTTATATTTGTTAATTTTCTTTTTCCGTGTATCATGACTAAGAAACCATTGGTTTTGAAACATGTCAATTATTCAGATTAAAAAGTGGTGTGTACAAGGTTATTTATTATCTGTTCATATGAAGCAGATACTTTGTGATGTGACATTATAATCAATATACGAGTATATTATAAAAGAAAGTCCAAAAAAGCGTGCGTCTTGCAAAAACTCAGAAACGAGTCCCGGTAAGATCAAGGGACTTATGTGGTGTGGTAGATCTCTAACAGCTCTCCAGGATGACGGTTCTCGTTTTCATCTAAAGTGCGTGCTTTTGAAGATATAAGGGCTGGAAGTTTCGTCCTCTTGAAATTTCTAGAAGAGTCTTCCGGAATGTTCTAGAAGGTTCGATAGAGCTCTAGAAATTCTGGAAGGAGTGGCGGAGTATGTCGTGGAATGTTCGGGAATGGAGAATCGGGAACATTATTGTGGAACATTCCAGAACACTCTCGAATGTTGTCATGAGCGAAGCCGGGTAACCCAGCTAGTCATTACATAGTATAAAATGAAGTCGCTCAAAATGTATGTGCGCGTTGATCTTTTAAACTACGGATTTTCATACAGTTTTCACCAATAGATAGAGGAATGTTTATTTGTATGATACATGTAAATTATATTAGAGAAAAGCCGAGAAATTCAAAGAAAACATATTTTTGTGCGATTTAAAACGGCTGGCGGGCCGTACTATGGTCACTTTTGAAATTCGTTCTACGGAAGAAATTGAAAAATAGATGTCCTAGAGTAAGTGGGTATCATTCATTAGATAGTATAATTCAAGTATAACTCAAAATGTATGTGCGCATAGATCTTTTAAAGTATGCAACGGATTTTCATGCGGTTTGCACCAATAGATAGATAGAGTGATTCAAGAGAAAGGTTTACATGTATAATACATGCTTATTATAGTAGAAAAAAGCCGAGAAATTCAAATATTGGGGCAGCGGGCAGCGGGCAGCTTGCAGCGGGCAGCGGGCAGCTGGCAAGTGGGTGGTGTGGACTTTACAAAGGTTGGGTAATGGCGTTGTGTTTCGGTAGCCACAGCATCGTGTGGCCGGGTCTGCTAGTTTAAAATAAAACAATTGCGTACTTTTTAAACACCACTTTTATTTTTTTATGCTTTATTCCTACTAGTATATTTTATTTTATTTATTTATTATCATTAATTTAAAATGACGCCTCTGAATTTGGGATTATCGAATAAGTAAATATATAAAAAAATACCCTTTAAAATATTAAAAGTTCATCCACAAAGCACTTTAGGTTTTTATGAACTGTGGAATGGACAGGTACGCAAAACCCAAACAGTTTCAGCAAGTATGTTTGCCTTATTCGTAGGGGTGTAAGAAAATCAATAAAATAAGACATATTCATTCCCGTACAATATTATGTTTTTATAAGTCAAAATATATTTTTGTAAATAAAAATACCCCCTTTAGTAAACTAAAATTTAACTAAGTAAACAAATTTTTATATTAAACAGGTATCAACCTAAATATTTAAAAAATATATCATCAGTTTCCTCGGTAAACAAATATTTCTAAAATTTCTTTCTAAAACAGTTTTTAATTTGGGAGGCGGGTATGGGTACCGCCGAGCCGGGAATCATTTATTGGATAACTAACACCCCTGCCATAGGTCACCCCAAGTGGTTCGCTACGTTTGGTGAGTTATCAGGGGTGCCCGGGTTCATGGGATGAGTTTTGTCCGGGTCTTGGCGGCGAATGCGTCTGCCCACCAGCTGCATGGTAGGCCGGATCGAGAGAGACTGGTTGAGCCTTTTGACCTTTCCAGCCAGACTCTCTCAACCTATCGCCTTGCACCGCAGTTGGAGGGGTGGAATCGTAGGTCCATCACTCATTGACACACTGACCCCCACATTCCTACCTTCCTACCATACCCTTTTCCTTCCTAGAACCTCCTCTACTTTCTTTCCAAAAAATAACTTCCACACAGCATCCCCTAAGACGACATAGGCCCAGAGGGAAATTATTTTCCTCAGGGCTTCCTGGGTAGGGCTAGTGTTAAAAAAAACAGTGTGCGTTAGACCACATGAATGAAATAAAACTTATTTAGCTCCATCTATAATCTATATGCTAGGAAGAGAGAAAGAAAATGTGCGCGCGCACTGCTCTCTCTTGCCCCTACAGTGCGATACAGACAATAGGCCTGCACTGTGTCTTAGATATACGAAACGTAACTGGCTATGAGAGAAAGAGAGAAAGAAAATGTGTGCTCGCACCTCTCTCTCTTGCTCCTGCAGTAATATACGAAACTTTCTCTCTTTCTATCTTCACTAACTTATATCTCCCTCTCAACTACCGTTCGCCTCGCTTTTCGTAACGCTCTCGTCACACATTCATCAGCTTACTCCCCAAGTCAAGCGTGCGTAAAGTAGTTTTACTTCAATAAAAAAACGTATGTACATTAAGACTAAAGTGATTTTCGAAGAATTGCCGAACTTCATTTATTATGAACATATTCTTACGGCTTTATATTACGAAGAGCTTCGATAATAATTCAATTTAGGCCATTTAGGGAATGAAATACATTTTTATAGATATTTTGCTTCTGGAAAAAAAAATAAAATTTATTTTGAGATTTTTATTACTAGCTGCGTATTCAAATAATTTATCTAAGAATATTACTAAGCAACTTAATTCACAGGCACGATAATTAATTAAAAAAAAATCGTGAAAAAATACAAGGAAAACGTTGACTCTTCTTGACTTTACCATGTTACATTATAATATTTACCCTTGAAGGTGGTACCGTCGGAAGGGTTAAAAAACGTAACAAAGCCATTTTAGACCGATGTTTAATTATTTTGACCTTGGGACAAATACACGTGGCGTTTATTTACTCATCGCGTGCAAGGCCTTGAATCAACCAACCATTAAATAAATTTTCAACCTGCACACGTTATTTTTCTCGATATCTGCAATTAAAAATAAATAAAATTAGCCAGTAGGGACTCTAGATTTTATCTAAACACGATACTTTTTTTGTAAATCCACATCATTTTAAATATGAAGCATAAACGAAAAATCCTGACTTTTTTCTAAAACTTATTTAAAAAAGGAGAATTAAAATAAGACTACCTTAATCAAAATTCACCGGGAGGCAAAATGTTGCAGATGTCGTTTGGTGCATTTAAGTTTAAAGCTAGTCTCACACGCACGCTAAACGCGTATGCGGTGTTTGGGAGTGGCCTATTTGAATAATAATATGTTCTATGTAGTCTCACGCGGAAGATATAATCTGCCTCTCCCCCATAAAGGAAGCAAAGGGGGGAGAGCGAGAGAGCACGGAATATCATTTCTTTTAACGGGATCTTTAACCTTGACAGTTGAGAGCCGCGACAGCTCCCTAATATATCTGACATCGATAGGGGGTGACAATATTTTAAAATATCGCTTGACTAGCATATCACATCATCTAGGTCATGCCCACTACTATAATATAATATTAATCGACTATTTGGGATTGTACGACAAGCGATAAGGTGATACAGTCCACACCCAAATACCGCATGAAGTTATAGTGCTCATGTGAGACAAAAATGTATGAAGTTATCATTTGCGTAAATATGCGAAGCTTTTAAAAATAACAGAATAGCTCGCAAACATGACACAAAAGACAACTTAAAAAATTTATTGTCCAATTAAATATTTCTGATAATCGACATCCCTAATCAATTTAAAATTTGGAATCAAAGTTACTTGCGTATTGTTGTTTTTTTAATAAATTTAATCGTGAATTCTACGATCCATACCGAATCGCAAGTATATTATTTGCATTTTAGATTTAACATCTTTAACTATTTTCTACATATTATGATATAACCAGTACACAACTTTAAAGATTACCTGAGATCCTTTTTTTGTCAATTTATAAATCACAGTTTTCGCAATACTTTTTCGTGAATTTGGTCGCTGGAATGAAGCGGATGGACGCTATTTCTGATTTCTTATGTGTGAGAGATTGCTGAAAATGATTACTTATGAAACGGGTGGTGGGGTTCAAATCCCAGCGCTGCAGCTATCAATCAAGCCAAGCCCACCGCCGTGGCACAAAGTGCCTCGAAAGCTTAATGGCTTTGTTTCAAGGGAACGAGAAAAACTTATCTTCTTTGTAACAAACGAAAAAAAAACATTCAAAGACGTTAAAACACAAATAAAATGTTTGTCTTTCTGAAAAGTTTTGATGGCTGTTAAAGGTTTATTTGGACAGTTGTTGTTAGTATCTATCAATATTATCTAGAATACAAGTCATCAGCTGGAGATCAATAATTTCAGGTCATAATATAGATAGATCTATGTCTCTTAATTTCCAGTTATACGGCAACTTAAGATGTGTTGGGAATCTTCTAAATAAGTGATAGGTTCGAGTGATTACTAGTTGGTTTATTTAGTTTTCGTGAATATTTACAATGAATATTAAACTGAACAGACGTCCTTATTAGACTAGGCTTTAAGTATTAGACTAAGTATTAGGCTAGGCTCGTTGACGCGGCGAGCGGATTTTTTTTTTTTACATTAACTCCACACATGTCATCTGGGATGCCGTGTGGAGGGTATTTTTAAGGAGAGGAAGGAATGAACATTGGTCTTGAAGATACCCATGTTGTAGGAAGGAGGAAATACAGAGGCCGGCAAATCATTCCAAAGCAGAGCTGTTGAATACAAGAACGAGTCGAAGAAACGACCCGTTCTCATGTGACAAATGTAAACCGTGTACAAATGTTGGGCACGCGTTTGGCGTGTTTCCCGACTATGCACCGGTGCCGAAGGGATCAATGATGATAGTTCCTCGGAGCATCTTCCATTGTAATACCGGTAGAACAAGGATAGCATTCCCACCAGACGCCTGTGCTCTAAAGATTGCAATCCGTCTGTTAAAATGGGAGAATCTATTAAACGGACCGCCCGTTTCTGCACAGAGTCGAGGGTGGGGGGATGTGGGAGCCCGCCCAACCTCACCGGTACCTTCGGCCATCACCGTAACCGTTCATAACTAAGACACGAACTGCGATAGATGATACTTTTCTGATATCATACTCAACTGCCATCTGTTGGGATATAGTAGAACTTCGTATTATAACTTAAGTTATCGAAATCTATTGAAAGCAGCTGAAACTACTTGAATAATCAATACACTATAATAAATTAAACAAAATTAAAGTTAATTCATGAAAGAGACTTGAATATTTTTATTAATGTACCCAATTAAGCGGTTTTGAATTTTGATTTTGGGTGTAATATTATTCTTACTGCTTTGAATCCCTGTATAAGGGAAGCGTGACAGTTATTAAATGTAATAAACCATTTACTAAGTTCGCTCTCAACCTTTACCGACCCATATTTTGTCTTGTTGCTTATTATTATACGCTTACACTTTAAAAGATATATTACAATAATAAAGGGATATAGGATGGAACTCAGGTTGATCACGCGGAAAAGATTTAGGAAATCCTTGTCGGGAGTCTAACGGAAGATATAAGTTATTAGTTAAGGTAATAACTCACGTATAATTGGTATTTTCTTATTATAAACCTTGTTAAAGTAACTGCTTGTATAGGTATATAAATATGATTAATTCTCAGAGACCGCCCTATCTCCGTCCGATCCACGAGAATTTGTCAGGTTTAATTATTAGGGGTAGACAACACATTTATCTTTCTGTAAATAAATTAGCGGATTCTGTGTGTCATACAGGGGACAGTGAAAAAGAGGTTGCCGCATCCCAAAGCCATAATTAGAGTAATCCCTTAAAGTCATTACAATAGAGGCTAAACTGCCCTTGCTAATGCCTGCTTCGTTTGTGGAAACGTTTGTAGTAATAAAGGGAAGCAAACTACACTTCAACAAATTACCTTCCGATGATGATTTATTTACCTTTATCGCCACCAGGACACCTTAAACTTCTGGTTTTAAATACCGTACTTTTTCTTCTTTGCGTGCCGTATCACGTCCCCCCGACGTTGGCGATCACTCTTGAGAATGTCTCTCTATCTTGCGCTGCCCGGAATAGCTCCTCCACACTTCTAATGCCGGTCCACTCTCGTATATTACGCAGCCAAGACATTTGTCTCCTACCAGGCCCTCGGCGACCCTCTATTTTGCCTTTCAATATCAAATGGAGCAAGTGATACTTCTCCCCTCGAAGTATATGACCCAGATATGAAATTTTCCTGATTTTTATTAATGTAAGCAGTTCTCTATCTGCTCTAGCCCGCCTGAGAATTTCTGTGTTGGTGATCATGTCAGTCCATGGGACCTTGAGCATTCTCCGGTGAAGCCACATTTCAAAAGCCTCTAACCTGTTCATGGTATTTACTTTCAAGGTCCATGTTTCACATCCATAGAGCAAGACCGACCACACATAACATTTTAGCATTCTCTGCCTTACTATTTATTATTCGTACTATTATCCGTACTATTTATTATTCGGTAACAAGGAAATCTATTCATCATTAAATCATTAAGAATACTAATTATGGTTGTCGGTGCGTTCTTCTAAACTCTTTTTTTACATGAGCTCCACGCCCTGATGAAAACAATTTCCTTCGGAGCCTGTGTCATCTTTGTGGATGATGTGTAGAGGGTCTTTTTAGGGAAAGGAAGGAGAGAAAGTTCTGGTATAAAAGGTATGACAGGTGGGTAGGAATTGGGGGATCAATGTGTCTAGGAGTGAAGGACCTATGAATCCATCTCTCTTACCATGGGTATAGCGCCCATGAGGTGATTTTTTTACAAAATGGCGCTCTAGAAATCATCCGATTTTTGATTTATTATAATCTTCAGACTTTATGTCCTGGTTAAATCTTCCCTACAGGAAAAACTAAACCCTTTCACAAACTTTTCCACAAATGATCATGTAGTCAATTTACGCTATGCAATTGCACTATATAAGTATAATAAATACAAAAAAATACGAGAACAACATGTCAACCTACCAAATAATGGGAAAATAATTCACCGACTCCAGATTTTATCATATCAGAGGGTTCGGCCCGGTAGAACTCCTAGCTGGACCGATAAATCCTACTGATCCCTCAATATAAATATTTTAAAAATCTTTTGTAATCCAACATGTATTTGAAATGCCTTAAAAAAATAAATTATTATTCATTATTATTATTATTATATGTCGAGAGTTCAGCTGAAAATGTAAAATGTCTCCATCAACCAGTCTCTCCCGATCCGGCCCGCCACGCTTTAGGTGGGCAAACGCAGGTGTCGCTAAGACCTAGAAAAACCTCACCCCATGATCCCTACTAAGTCACTAAACAAAGCGAACACTTGGGGTAACCTACGGCAGGGGTGTTAGTTATCCAATAAATGGTTCTCGACGCGGCGGTACCCATACCCACGGGAAACGTCTAAAAAAACTCAAATTTGGTTTGAATTTAAGTGTCATTTTCAAAATTGGAATTTATTTTGTGAAGAATTAAGCCGAGCTAGTAGTTAGGCACGCACCTATAATATAACATTTCAACAAAGTATAACAAATCTGGAATTATAAAATGCCATGAATTTCATTGATCTGCCTAGTAACACAATATTTTCAAGATAAGATTATTTTAATTTTCATTTAAAATTTTATCAAGTATTCAAACCATGTCGAGGTTTTTCACGGATCGGAGTTAGTATTTATTTATTCTAATAAAAGCTATTAAAATTGTGAATATTTCGCGTTTGTGTCGAGTTACACAAGGGAGGTTTTTGCCAAGCTTTGCGTGGGTAGTGATCGTGTTACCATTTTATGTTCAAGATGTGAGGAATGTGCTTATCCTTAAAAGCTTTTTCATTTTACAATTATGTTCAAAGTTCAATAAAGATATTCATTTTTGGAAGGCAAACTGGCTAAGAAAAACAGGATAAAAATGTCGTAACATAGGCGCTCTGTGCATTCCAGAATTTTTAAACACTTATTTCCTTATATCGGAGTATTACATTATTCGAATATTACCAAAAAATACCTTTTATGAAATGTTTAATTATTTTTTTGAAGTGAAAACTTCGTTAGCACCGTTGAGATTTGAAACTTGAGGAAACGAAAAAGCGACGCTAAAAACCTACAAATACGTACATCTACAGGATTTAGCCTGCGAGAGAATGAGATAGAATAATCGGTCTCCTCTTTGTGCGGTGCTTGGTAGCCTCTTCATTCTTGTCTACTTTAGTTTTCTGAAGTTTTCACTTATGTACGTGTATGTATATGTATGTATATGTATGTTTATGTATATATATTTTTCTCATTTTTTCAAATATATATATATATATGTCTTAATATTATCTATCTTAAAGTTTAAAAAAAAATTAAAAACTTTCTACTACACACATAAATACTTGTCACACTTAATCATAAACACGTAAACACCTCAGCACAGGTTCTCCTAGTGAGGTGTTCACGAAACATACAAAATTACCCATCCACAGTTTCACCTTCTCAAACCTACCTTACACCCAACATAATTAAATTGCAAAATATATTGTGTAAAAATGTTTTCAAAATATATTATGTAAAAATCTCAACAAATAGGTAAATACTGTAATATATAGAAATAAATAAATATAAATAAAATAAATACCGCATGTGAACCGCACCCTTGCATTTTTTATATTAATTACATACAGGAGTCTTTGGGGATGCTGCGTGGAAAGGAAGAAGAGGAAGTTTTGGAAAGAAAAATGGTTTTAGGGGTGGGTAGGAATCTGGAGGTCAGTGTATTCCGGAGTGACGGACGAATTAATCTGTCTCTCCTACTGTTGTGCAAGGCAATGTTCTGAGAGAGAGCTGCTGGAGAGGTCAAAACGTACTTCTCAGCCAGTCTCTCTCGATTCGGTCAATCACACTTTAAGTGGACAAACGCATGAGTCGCAAAGACCTAGACAAACCTCACCACGTTAACCCGCTAAGACATCAAACGTAACGAACTTACCAAAATACTTCTGAAATAAAATTATATTCAACAAGGACATTCACAGACATATTACACAAGGACGTGCAAGGGTATCAGGCTTCAAAAAAAGGACAAGGCGTGCAAAGTTCAAAGGGATGAAGTTATATAACACGCTACCAGAAACTTTAAAGTCCACATCAATTGGAAAGTTGAAGACGTATTGTAGGAGCTACATAAAATTTAGTTTGCAATATGAAATATAATCATTAATTAGAAATTTGTAAACTTAAATGTACAAATTACTAAAATAAAATTAAATAAATAACTACTTGGGGTGACCTATGGCAGAGGTATCGGTAGTCCAATAAACGATTCTAAAATTCAACGGTAGGTACCTATAGCCGCTGCCAAATTGAAAAATATCTTAGTAGTTGAAAATTTTTTTCTATCAACTAGTAAGCAAAAAAAAAAAATTACACATCCAAATCTTGCGGTGCGGCGAATTGATACATCGTTTTGGCTGCACGCGATTCAAACCTGCAATCTTCCGATACAAAGTCAAATACGTTGACCACACCAAGCTATGGAGGTCGAAATGTTGGTCAGTCGAAGACCAATTATTTAGGGCCAGTTGCATCGAAAATAGTTAAAGTTACTTTTTAGTTAAGGTTAAATAAAAGTAACTTTTTATCATTTCTTACAAATGGGTTGTTTCAACATCGTTTAAATAAAAGTTAACTAAATAGTTACAAAATAGTTACTTTTGTTTAACTCAGCAATGTGGAGAGTTTAAAGTTACATTTTGCTAACGATGCTAGCTGTCATCCGTCACCAAGGAACGAAATACTGTTTGAATGGAAAATAATAATAAAAATGTCTTGATAATTCGGGTTTTGATAATCGATTGATTAGAATATATAGGAAATAGGTAAAATAAGGAATAATACCATGAACCAATCATTTTCCGTTGGAAGAGATGGATTCTATTGTCAGATTTCGGATGTCGAAAATAATGGTCAGACAATTAACTTTTCTCGTTGCCAATGACAAACTACATTATTTACCAAACAAGTTTTTATTCAAATTTATATACCTACACTTCTCTTGATAATTTATACTGGCATTGTTATATTTCAATTAATGGAACTGAAACAAAATAATTTTTTTGTCTGATATGACATGCATGCACAATATAATAATATCATCAAACGTTGTTCACTTTTCTAAACTGCAACTGTGACATAACAAATAACCTTAAATAAACCAATTCCCAAATAACATAACCCTCAAAAGCTTCATAAACGTCTAAGAAATGCAATCTAAAAATCGGTGTTGACACCCGTAAAAATAATTGTGTGTTTATTTTTACAGAAATTTATCAAATCCAAGGAAAATTCGAAGCCATTTCAATGGCAACACTGGTAACTTTAAACTAACTATTTAAATGTTGATGCAACTCAATTGTGTTGAAATGCAGCTTAACTTAAGTTAGGGCTTAAACTCAGTAAAAATATTTAACTTTAAACCTTACTTTAACTTTTTTCGATGCAATCGGCCCTTAATATATAATCATAATATGAAACTAAACCTTTCCCACAATATCCTCTTTACGGATATTATTGTCAAACTAAAATATTCCTTACGTGCTCAAATATTATTCCACGAACAATTTACTTCCGTGAGAAATGATAATATGAAGTTACCAAGTTATTATGAACTAGTAAAATTATCGCCGACTCTAGGAGCCCTTAAATATACTTAAATTAAATCTCTAAAACAGGACAAGCAACCGAGTAGCTAAATCAAGTCGGAATTAGGGTTAGCATTACCAGGATCGCAGAATGGGTTAAGTTGATATTTCGCCAGTGCCGGTAGTAACTAAGCCAATATGAATAGGCACCATCTGGAGCGCGGCCGCCACCGCAATTATGGTGAAGTCTCGCCCATTAACGCGATTAAGGCATCTCAGTTTAGCTACTGCGATTGTTTTCACTTACTCCAT
This sequence comes from Limnephilus rhombicus, assembly GCA_929108145.2. Classification (NCBI taxonomy): domain Eukaryota; kingdom Metazoa; phylum Arthropoda; class Insecta; order Trichoptera; family Limnephilidae; genus Limnephilus; species Limnephilus rhombicus. The sequence continues at coordinate 21,027,757 of OV815278.1, read as the reverse complement.
CCCGCTGTGTTCTCCTGGCACTTAAACTCCGCTAGTGGGAAGTGAGTGCAGTGTGAGCTTTTGCGCGCAGAAAACTAAGAAAGTTTATACAAGGTAAACAGATAGTTCAAACAAAATGTTTTAATGGATCACGAGCGTTAATCGAATCATTGAAATTGGTTACGTTTCACAAATATTAAATTTAGTTGAAATTTAGTCGATATTTGTAGTTCCAGCTCTTTAATTGTACAAAATAATAATATTTTTTGTTTTATCAATATCACAAAAGACTCCCAACCGTTCCCCACTATTGGAAGTCTGTGTAGATAGGTCAACCACAATTCAAGAATTTTGAAAGACTGAATGGAGTGTGGCATGGAAAGACATGGAGTGGAGGCAAATTGGGAAGTATCTGGCTATTCAGATATGATTATCAAAAGTCTTTTTTTACATTAGCTCCACACACGAGGCCCTGAGAAAAAATAAATATGATGTACGCCCCGGGGTCTACCTCATATTTTGGGATTTTGTATGGAGGATAGGAGAAATGGAGAGATAGATATTTCTAGAGAAAGGAAGGAGAGGAAGTTCTGGGAAGGTATGAGGGGTGGGTAGGAATCTGAGGGGTTAAAGTGTCCAGGGGTGACGGACATTTTATGAGTCCATCTATCCAAATGCGCTTGGTCGAGAGAGTCCGGCTAGAGAGGTAAAATGTATCAACTAGTCTCTCCCGTTCCTGCCCGCCAAACAGTAGGTGGGCAAACGTGTGTACCGCCAAGACCTAGACAAACTTCACCCCATGAACCCGGACACCCGCGCTTAGTCACCAAACGAGCGTGGCGAACCACTTAGGGTAACCTATCGCAGGGATGTTGGTTGTTCAATAAATGGTTCCCACACCCATAACCGCCTCCCAAATTGACCATTCAGAGAACGCTTCGATTCTGAATAGTGGTCTTCCACAAAGGGCGTTAACGAGAATATCTTCCAATTTTGGATATATCTAATTTAGACAGCTAACTTTGTAGTCTACTTATATTTTTGTATCGTCACGTCTTTCTGATAGAAACTATCGTTATCTATATAACCTGTATTTATCGGATAATTTACAAATATAAGCATTCTTCTCAAAGAGATTTGTATACGTTTCAAGGGTTTTTCTGGTCACAATTAAAACAGCTCTAAGAAAAGAATGATTTAATTTTGAGTTTTAAACGACCATTGTATTCGTAAATATCTACAAAAAAAAGAAACCATAAATGAAACTACATTGAAAAACCATAAATTAAATTGTTATCAACATGCTAATGAAAAAAAATTAATCCCAAAATTTGCTGACTGCAAAATAAGGAAATTCTCAATCGCAAACATAAATAAAAGCCTAGAAAGCAATATTTTAAGAATCACATGATTTTACATTCAGTATTCAACATTGTTCATCCATTTTACTTACGAATATCAACAAAAAGGGAATTCAAATGTTTATCTTACCCTCGACAAACTATTATTTTGTGCCCTATGTCAATTCCATTTGTTTTTACATAAACAACTTTTAGGGGCGCTTTCTTCGCGGCCAATTGGAAATCGATAGAAACGAGGTGTATTTGAGGAAACCGGTGGAATTGACTTCGCATGGAGGAAGAAAACAACGATATAAATAGTGTTTTATGAGATGTTTAAATAATATTTGATACAGGTGGTTATACATACAAAACATACGGTGGCTGACTAGTAAAGGGTGATGCAAAACTACCGATATGTTTTGAATCTTATTAGACATTACAATAAGATTCAAAATAAAACGGTAGTTTTGCGCCACCCTATACAATACTGTACTTTGAGAATAATTGAAATTTTATCTTTTATTTTATTTTTTATTTTTTTAACGAAAGACAAACATTCACGGGTTACGAATAACCCAACAATGTTTGAAAATCTCCTACTAACACCACAGAAAGCCGAAAATGTTGCTTGTGTTGTGATGGAGGACTTAGCTAGCCGAGGAATCGAACACGTGACGCTCGGGTGGGACCCAAGCGCTATGCCCACTCACAACCACTGACCAATGAATTATAACCAAACAAATACGTTTATTGTGAAAACACATTGGTCATGTTCACGGATTTCAAACACGGTAAAGATTTTTTATGTGGAAAATATATGGCGGAAAACGGAGAAAAGCATTTTAAATTAGTTACTTATTAGTCGCGCGGATTATGGTACCTATCGACGGTTCGTATTAAGGTAATAGGCTACTTGCGTGGATTTCATAACGACTCGGAAAAAGTCGTGCGGATTGATTTTTTTACTAAGATTATGAAAATGTTAGTAAATATTTTTAGAAACGTACAGTTTTTTTTAAAATAAATAAATCCATTATTCGGGTTCGTGGCATCACTACGTGAAAATGTCCCGTCTCCAAGAATGTTCTTTTAATTTTACGAAATTCCACACTGATTTTTTTTTTATATGGCAACACTTTGATTTCAGGCAAATTTTTTAATTTGATATTTAACATTCAATAGATTTATTGCTTGTTCCCTGCGAACTTATCATTTGGTTTAACGTTTTGACAGATGTTACGAAGAGAACCCCGTACATTTTATGCCTTCTGTACCTATGGTAATGTGCTGATTTTAACAATATCAAATTTTATAATATTCTTATTATTATTATAATTTACTAGTACAAGTACATAACATTGGATTTAGTCATATATAGACGTTGAACATTATAAGGATTAATGATCAATAAGATAAATCAAGGAAAAAAATATGTATATGAGATGTAATATTTTTGGTATGGTTCGTTATTCTCCTGTGCCATTCGTGTGGAAAACGTTCTTTTTTTAAAAAATGAATTTCGGCTATGTAATTATCGTTTTTTCGCACCCATAAAATTATGTCCAGTCTTTCCAGTTTATAAAAAAGGGTCTGATTTTTCGGATTGAAATTTTCAAAAAATCGCCAGGGTTTCAAAAATACGATTAAAAACAAAAAAAAAATACGGAATGTCTTAGAATATGTGCCGAAACCGGAAAAAAAATGTGATGCAATGGCCTGTTGAATAGCCTAAATTACGCATTCTTTCTATTTCTTTCCATGATCTTGGCCACAAATACAAAATGGTCCGCTCCGCTTTGCTATATGAGTATCGCACCTTTTAGTCGATATTTAGTGATATTTCTAAATACTCGCAAATCAGTTCAATCTTGTGATTTATCATTTGTGATCCGCCGCAGTCAATAATCAGTTGCAGGTTACAGTTGTATTTTCACGATGTTATAATTATTGAGATGAATTATGTGAGTGTTATATGAGAGACATTTAATGTAACAAGTTATCAGCTGCTGTGACCCTTGGGAGCAGGCCAAAGAAAAGATAAGGTGAGTATGTGGCTTTCTTCCCAATCTTTCCAATTCTATTAGGAAATTCATTTTATTTTGGAAACGGAAGCATTTGAATAATTTGCGCAATCAGTTGTGATAATGAATTTTATTTTGCACCAGCCGCCGTACTACGGATTCCGTAACTTCTGGCTACAGAACTTATTATATTATAATTAATAGATAAGGGGTAAACTTATACGTATAACTACACACTAAGAAGAACAAATATGAAGAACTTGTTCGCAGCATCCTAGAATACAGCTCCATTATATGGGCCCCCTCTGAACAAAACCTATACTCGAAATAGAAAAAATACAAAAAAGGTTTATGCTTTCCCTGTATATGAGGGAATATACATACTATGCATTCCTGTATCCATCGTTGTTATTATCAGGAATGTTCGATCTTAATATTATAATTATTATTTTGCTCTGTTTCAATCTATAGCAACATACGGCATTATAGGATGGGGAGGTTGTGCAGCATCCATTCTCTACCCTCTAGTGACCATTCAAAAACTTTTGTTAAGGATCATCTTCAAATGTTCCCCCTCTCATCCATCAGAGCCACTCTTCAAAAAACTAGCTGTCTTAGACATTCGCCAATTGTACATTAAGATAGTTCTCATCCATATCTGGAAAAATGGTTTGATAAAATACACACAAAAAGATATACATACTCGTTACTTAACTCATGCAAAATGCACAATCCCTACAACAAAAACAACTTTTCGCAAAGGCAATACTCACACATCGCACCTAAAATATACAACGAACTAAATAACAACATTAAAAAATCTAGTACACTTACTCACTTTGCAACTAGTATCCAAATATGGATATCCGTAAAGGGTCGACTGTTTTTTAAAGAATTTATTTAGAAAATTTATTTGAAGAGAATTATGTCATTTCCAAACTTTGATTTATTTAAATATAAGCTTGGTGGGAAACAAAGGTCACGTGTCATTATCCATAATTCAAATTTAATTTTGCCTTAGCATTACATTATCGTTTTCTAATATTTTCTGCTAGAACAGGGATAGATATTTAATCCTTTTATGAAGGTCAACTTTTGCCTTAACCGCTTTTGCAATATGCTAGCAGCTAAACTGCATTTGACTCGATAAAATGATATATTCGAATCATAAAAAATACTCCTAAGTACTCGCACACTAAAATATTTATTTTTTTTCCACTTGTTAAAGAAAAATATTTTTTAATTATTATTTCACTTATTGTCCTCTTCTCGTGCATACATATCTACTTATTTTTTCTGTGAAAATGTGTTTTGCCATTGTGGAAACATCATCTGCAAATTATTGATATTTGTAAAATATAATATGTCATTATTATTTCATTTATCTGGAGGATAGCATCACTTTATTTTATTTTCATTGTGAAAATATAATAAAGCTTTCAACTTTTTTTATGAAATGTGGAAGAAGAAAATCATTGCTTAACCCTTTCCACTCTAAGTATTCTTTTGTTTTTATTACACCAGCGCTTTAGTTAAGCGAAATTGCGTTTTTTTTTTTTTTAAAGTTTTTAGTAATTTTTTGTAAATAAAATTGATATCGGTTTATATACCTCTAATAATTTTTTTTGGTTGTAATCACTATAATATAAATAGCCAAAAGTTTAAATACTTTTAAAAACTAATTCTTTAAAACTGTTTGGCACCACTGTGTCCTAGTGCCTATATCCACATGTTTAGCCCAGTGCCACCAGAAAATCACTGTAACAATAATAATTTACTCTAGTGACCAGTGTAATTCGCCGGACTCGAAACATAAATTTATTCCAAAATTTATTTGTACAAAAATTGGTTAGAAATAATGTACCTACCAATAAAACCACGTACACACAGATCTTCATTATAATCGTTATCATTTCTTATTTACATACTCTACAAAGTACTTACTTCGACTTTATATATTTTATAATTATATCATTTTTATATTCTTTCATGTATTGCCTTCTATGTTCTATACTTTTCATATTATTTTTATATTCTACTATATTCTTTCATACTCTTTTATACTCTATAGTAATTTATTGTTTCCATACTATTTAGTTATTTACATTATTTTATATTCATTTGTTTTCTTTAAATTTCTTTAATATTATTATATATTATATGTATATTTATATATTTTTATTTTATTTTTTATATTCTCACACATTTCTTTATATTGCATCTTTTAATATACTGTATATAAAAATCGACCACCACAACACAGGCATGTGCCTAGTATGGTGGTCGAAAAATCCCCAATTCATGTAATGAACATTTTAAAGAATAAAGAAACATTAAAAAAAAAAAATACCTTAGCAGCCCGCCAAAAAATATTTTTGGGGAAACATTTTTTAAGCTGATCTCCGGTATTGTACTGAATCCACCTATGTTAAAGGAGATAAACCTATATGTTCCTAACGCGTATACTCGTGGGAGATCTCACGCACTTTTTTATGCTCTGAAAGCGAGAACTTATTCCTTTCAGAATGCGCCTTAAACAGAGCAATTCAACTGCTTAACGATTCTCCATTGAGCATCGACATCTTCAATGTTACCTATAGAGTTCAGTAACTATCTTTTGAGTTACGTCAGAACATAGTAAAACTGCCCCCACGTACTTTTTTTTCTTCTTATTTTAAATTTTGCAATCTTCTCTGTATTAATTTGGTGTATAACTGTTTTATAGAGTACCTGAATAAAATAAATAAATACTCTATTCCACTTAATTTTATTCGACCGTAACCGGTTTCAGCTCGTCAAAGCCATCTTCAGACTGGTACAAATATTACGGTTACGGTCGAATAAAATTAAGTGGAATAAAGTTTTATATTCGTTTTATTATAATATATTATAATGGAATTCCACCATGAAATATCACTCTCAAAAATAGAAATGTTAAAAATAAATAATCAACTCAATTTCAGATTTTTCGGAGATGTCTGATTAATCAACTGGACGATCGATATTGATCCACTCCTCCCACTGCTGTGCCGTGCTAGATGGAAATATTTTATTTTTGCAACACCGTTTTAATACAGGTATTAAAAAAAAGTTAACAATTGCTATACAACCGAATCTATTTTAACAAACTGTAACGCACAGGATGAAGAATGTCCCCGGAGGGGCAAATACATGTGAATTACGTTGAGGGAAATGGGACAACATACACAAGAAGAATGATGGACGTTTTACCGCCGATGTTTGGCAGAAACATCCAATCGAATCTAGATGAAAACCAGACGTAGGTACCTAAGTTTTTATTCAAAATGCGAAACAAAATTTACGAACTGAAAATGAAGTAAGACTTTTATCAAGAAAATTGCATTATTATTTGGTTAAGAAGTTTCCACAATTTGATTATTTCGTTTAAATAAATGATAACAATATAAGAGAAACTCATTCGAAAATCTGGAGACAGAAAAATCAGAAAAGGATATTGGCACCTCTGGGACTTGAATCCAGGACCCTTTGCTTACAAGTGCTCTTGTCATGGCTCTTGTCATGGTTCTTGTCATGGCTCTTGTCATGGCAAGAGCAATTGCCATGTAAGCAAAGGGTCCTGTCTCTGTCAGTGCTCTTGTCATGGCTCTTGTCATGGTTCTTGTCATGGCTCTTGTCATGGCAAGAGCAATTGCCATGTAAGCAAAGGGTCCTGTCTCTGTCAGTGCTCTTGTCATGGCTCTCGTCATGGTTCTTGTCATGGCTCTTGTCATGGCAAGAGCAATTGCCATGTAAGCAAAGGGTCCTGTCGGAGTCCCAGAGGTGCCAATATCTTTTTCTGATTTTTCTGTCACCAGATTTTCGATTGAGTTTCGCTAATATTGTTATCATTTAATTAAATATTATAATTTGAGACTTTACTCATAAAGTTAAAAGTAAAAAAAAGATGATTTCGTAATTTAAAAAAAAAAAATTAATTAATTGAATTGTTAATTATATGATTTTAGGATTTTTCGAGCATCATGCTAGCCACATACTAGTGTTGTAATGTCTTATTTATGTTACCTATACATAATGATGGGTAACTTTCCATTTAATAATATTAAAATTTCCTTTATCTACGCCTTCTGCCAAGTATCACAAAAAATATAAAAATGAGCGGATAAATATCGCGTCTAACTACAATTCAATTACTATCGGCAATTTAGTCGTGCAGGTTGGGAGATAAAACAATCTATGCTATCGGTAACGGAGATAATCTTCGAGAACATAGAAAAGAATGCTTGCTCTCTGTAATAGCCGAATCTTGAAACCATCCATGAATCAGTGTGAAGAAATATGTAGAAATGTACACATCACTTCTGACCTGTAGTTAGTTCATTCCTAACATATCCAAGACAAAAGCAGTAGGATAGAGCCAAAAGTAGTATCCATACTTACATTAGATACAGAAATTTCAAAAATTTCTTCTGAACACATATTACATTATTGAACTCATTACGATTCCTTTTAAACTCTAGTTAACAATTCTATCTACATATATCTGACTGGAGTCATCCTTCTAAATATGCTATAAGAGAAAACCTAGGGTACAGACAAAATAAATTTTGAAATATTTTAAATAGATATGGAAAAGATGAGTGGACCTAAACTAGAGCCTTAGAGTACTCCTGATTGCATAAAAATGAAATATATGTGAATACTTCGTGTAACGCAAACAGGTACGGGGCACAGCTAGCAAAAAAAGTGAATTGTATGGCAATTCCCAATTACAGCAGTTTATTGAGTGAGACATCACGAGGCCTTTCAAACCTCATTAGAATGAACAATCTATCTGGTGATCTGTATTCGTAAATTTTGGTACATAATTAGTAAATACTCATACCATAAAAACCAATCAGTTTGTTTTGTAGATCAAGTTTTTTTAAATCCTTGCAGTACCAAAATTACAAACGGCTCCAATTGTGGTAGTGTGTAGGTAGGTATATATGAATGAAGAATCGCTTCAAGCAATTTATCCGGCACAGATAGTATTGTTATGGGTCTGACATTTTTCACAGAAGTCTTTGAACCGCTATTGGAAATCGTTTTTTTTTCCAGGAATTTATATGCTAATATATAATGTACATTTTAGTTATGCTAATCCATGCAGCCGCCAAATTGACATGATCATTTTTATTCTACGTTGTCACCACTGGCTGTCAATGTGACAGCGAGGTTGTCGCTTGACAAAATAAGTATTCCTGCCGTATCGGCCGGGGGTCGGTAGGGTAGCAATCTCGCCCTCATTCCTCCCTCACCCCTCAGCCAACCAGGCTAGGTGGGATGTCTGAATGCAAAGTAGACATTGATTGAAGGGGGAGCAGGCAGCGTTCTTGGCATTTACTATACCGATACATCCACGCAGTGTGACTACGAAACTCCTACAACTTTTTTTCACATTTAATACCTGTTTGTTATTCAAATTCTATCAGACAAAATATTATTCGTTGCTGATATCGCCTCATTCCGGGTGTTTATATGGTGCTTGTTTAATAGCATGTATAAATGGTATATCTCCCCACAGATACATAAATATCGTTGATCCCAAGATATTATTTTACATTATTATTGAAGTGAACATTCAATTTTCGTAATTATATTACACAAGAAGGAGTTTTCACAAATAAAATAATGAATTTGATCGAAATAATTCACGCAGATCATAAATTAACTAGTTTAACACTACGGTACACGCGCCTCTAAAATGTTCATAAGTGCTCGCGTGGGCTTCACTTGTAGCCCATTTTAAATTGAAATATCATCATCATCATCATCTGTGGCTCTACAACCCAGGTCGGGTCTTGGCCTCCAGCAGAGCCTGCCTCCATGACTGTCGGTGTTGTGCTGCGTTGCGCCAGTTTCGGATGCCGATGGTGCTTGCATCCTTCACCACTCCATCCAGCCATCGAAGCTTTGGTCTTCCAACTCTTCTCCGACCCCCAGGTGCACCATCCATAATTCGCTTTGGAATATCTCCTTCGCTTATTCTCTGGATATGTCCAGCCCACCTGAGTCTTCCAGTTTTAATTTCCTTGGAGATATTAGGGTCCTCGTAAAGATCGTATAGCTAAATTGAAATATACTGAAAGATAATCGTTTAATTTTTAAATAAAACATATTTATTATTATAAATGACATTAATTAAGTAAACTGCAATAAAAAATATCTACTCTTTCTTAAACTTAAAATATTAACAAAACTTCAGACTTCTCAAAAAATCCTGTAGCATTTCGAGCAAGTTTTCCTTGTGCTGCGATCGCGCATTGTTGGGCTTCATACGTAGCCCAACAACTTTAAATAATTTTATATAATACTACAATACTTAGATGCTTTACGTAATAATTCTTTGGTTTAATGGATATCTAATATGGAGATTCTTCATTGAATAGCCAAATATTTACAAATTGTTACAACCTAACACAAAAGACAAAAAATGTCTTCAACTCGAAATAATATTTGAATATTTTGAAAAATCTCGTCTGAGATGTAAGGATTTTTAGGTTTGATTGAGCTCTAGCCGAATTAATTAACTAACATTGAAAACATTTCAGCATTGAACAGGTTTTAATGCTTAATTAAAAAAAATAACTTAACCTTTACATCGCTGTATCAAAGAAGAGATTTTTTATTTCAAAATATTCCACTTACGATTTTTGGTGGCGATGATTGGTCACATCATGAATTTCCCAAAAATGTAAATTACTTAACTGGTATCTCAAGGAAAGAACGAAGACGATATACCTTATCGTATAGTTGTTTCGGACTTTAGTCTGCGGGGCACAGTTTTGATAATAGTCAATCTCCAATAGATAAGGTTATTAGAAGAAGAAAAATATACCTTCAAGTTATTATCAATAATGTAAATAATGAATCAATTTATAAATAATTAAAAACAAAACTATAAGTCCACGAATCAACAACAAAGGATTTTTTTTTAAATCGCTGATTGCTTCAATGTGGTCGATTTGAGTGTGAGAATAGGTTTTCAATATTATGAGGTATTTGTTCATATTATGCAATGTGCCCGGGGGTTAAGTGCACTAACGTCGGGAGGTGGTTCTACAACTCACGTGATGGTTGAACTTTAAAAAAATACAAAAATAACTTTTTTCAATGTTCCATTAAGTTCCTTCGCATGCAAACAATTCAACTTAGTTACATGGAAACATATCTTGTGTATTTTAATCTCGTAAATACTAACCACTCCTAGGAGGTAATTTTAAATAAGACTCAATGAACACATGACATTTTTTTTCAAATGTAAGGTTAGGTTAAAGAAGGGGCAATTTTTTCCACTGATCATTGCCATAACAGGTAACATTTTTTATTGCCCAAGTGGTTGAAGATAATTTATCTATTGTGTTAAAGATTTTGATGGAGTTAATTTTTCTTTGTGTTTTCTTTCGTACACAGATATTTCAGGAGATTTTTAAATGTTTTATATACCTATTTAATGGGTTCTGCTTGCATTGTATGGGAATAATATTCAGTATAGATTACTTTTACTAGAAAGAGGTACCTATCTCAAAATCACTAGATAATACACAATTTTACAGCAAATAAACAAATCACGATAATAATGGTTGGGGAATTCGTCATGATGATTTAAACTAATCCTGGAAAGTTTTCTTGTTTTCGAGTAATTAGTGACCCAATTAATTGTCATTAAAAACTAAGTTATTTACTAAATCCAAAGAAACAGTACTCCGAAGTTCTTGAAAATCGTAAGAAACACCATGTTGAATGCGATGAAAAAATCAGAGGCTTGTCTTTTTGCTCTAAAGACGGATAAGCCTGCCATAAATTAAGTTCTCCTTTTTGCAGCGTGTACCAAACTAAGACAAGTTGAGAACCAGGGTTGGTCAATTCGGTGGCTTTCATCTCGGCAATAGACAATTTATTCCCGCCTTGGGAAACGATGTCAGGGACAAGAAATTAGAAATTGTTATAACTTATAACATTTAACAAATAAGGTGTATTTACTTAAGTATTCCCTTGACGACTCTCATGGTCGAGGGGTGAGGTTCTCGACCAGCAATCCGAAGGTCGTGGGTTCAAATCTAAATAATTCAAAATAAATTTTGTTTGATGGAATTATGTTGTTTCACAATTTATTTATCTAAATAATTTAAAATATACTTGCGGCACGTTGAAGATATTCTCAATATCGCCCTGGAGTAAGACCACATTTCACTCAACTTCTTCACCTTCTTTTTCCCCATCTCATTCCCCAACCCACTACCTCCCGCCTCCTAATATACCAATTGGGGATGCCATGGTCTCACTGACTCCATGCGGTTGGGAGCAATCGAGACTCTTGTTAGAATAGATGGAAAACTAACATTTAAGTTCATTGTTTGATTATAATATGGTTGGTTCCTACCGGATGTCATTTATTCAGTTCTTACCTTTCGCTGTTAAAACTGTTAAAAATTTGGAACGTTTCCTAGTGCAAATTCTAATGTTTTAATGTTGAACCATGAAGAAGGATCTGGATTATCGTAGAAGCAAATTTTTAGTGTTGTCGTATACAATCTCGGATTTTTAAATTCATTTATTCATTTTGATAATAAATACCTAGATTTATAGCGGCGGAACTAACTACACTGCAATTATGTTCTGTACTCTTTCGCAGAGATGCTGTTTAGGCTCTGCAACCGGGCCCGAAAAGAAGAAGATGGAGAGATACGAAATTACGAATGTTAGAGGAGAGCGCTAACATTTACAGCGACAAAATCGATGCGAAAATTTGCGAAAATGTTTTATAAAACACGACTCGTTTAAAATAGAGCAAAAATCTCGCTGGCATTATCTTAAACAGCATTTAAAGAAACACTGTAAATTATTTTATACATATAACTTTTAAAATAACTGAAAAAAACGTGTTAATAATAATTTTTTGAGCATAATTTGCGATTTTTTTCTATCGGGGGAATTTTATATAATTTGCGTTTCGGCAGGGGCAAAGTCTAGATATTATCTTCAAGAATAACATATATTTTTTTAATAGCTTTAAAACTTACCGTGCTTAAGAGAAATATGTAATAAATCGGTACAAATCCGGGTTGCGGGCCCTTAAGTATTAGTATACACTTATCATTCAATGTCATCAAATACCATTTCGTTTGTTATTGCTTACAGATCATTTCCAAGTTGATCTAAAGCTGTATAATACGTAACCAATTTTGGATACTTCACTCGTAGAAATGTATTCATATCATGACTACCCAGTAAAGTTAAAGTTTTAATGGAGTTTTTTTCCATAAAATTTATATCTTATTGAAAAAAAACGAAATATTACGAAAAAAAATTGAGGAAAATGGTTTAAATCTAAATTCTGCTTTTGGAAATAACGTAACGTGTTGTAAATAGTTTTGACCTAGAAAACTCCGCATTTCATAACCCAATAGCTCACTGTTTGCAAATCGATTTGCTGCTTTTTAGGTGAGATATTGTAAAATTTCGACTTTTCGGCTATAAAATTTCAGATTTTTTAATCCCTGTGGTTGTAGGAAAACAATTCTTTCTGCAAACCCAGTACCCAGTATATAATCCCGTATCGCTATTTGCTACTTACTTGTCGTGCCATGTTGCATGCACGTTTTAACAAGCCGGCACACTACATATGTAGTACATGTTGCTATCGATGTGCAATTGCCAAGCGTATAATATGGTATGTAATCTGTAAACCATAATGGATATGGTTACTACCTATTAACATGATATTAACAAAGAGATTTCTGTAAGGCTGTCAAATACTGTGACAGTAACAAGAACATTGTTGACTTTCAACATATTAGCCAACTTGGTGAAATCGATAGATTACAGATACTATTTAAAAGTAGCACATTTGGATTTCCAGTTTTAAAGATTACATCATATTATTAAATACTTAGTTTTAATTTCCTAATTTTTTAAAGAAAGACTAACATTCCCGGGTTACGAATAACCTGACAATATTTGAAAATTTCCTACTACCACCACAGCAAGCCGAAAATGTTGTTTGATTCGTGATGGGTCACTTGCCAGCCGAGGAATCGAACACGGGACGCCTGGGTGGGACCCAAACGCGAAGACAACTTAGCCACTGATCGGTCTTAAACTTATTTTGAATTATTTTTTTTAAATATGTTTTTTTAATGTGAATACCGCAAAGGAATCCCAATTGCTCCCAGAGAGCCAGTGAGACTATAGCATCACCAATAGGCCACTTGCATCAGACTTTTTTTATGTGAATACCGCAAAAGAATCCCAATTGCTCCCAGAGAGCCAGTGAGACTATAGCATCACCAATAGGCCACTTGCATCAGATTTTTTAATGTGAATACCGCAAAGGAATCCCAATTGCTCCCAGAGAGCCAGTGAGACTATAGCATCACCAATAGGCCACTTGCATCAGATTAAAAAAAATCCGGTTTAGGCAAATATTCTAAGACATTCTGTTTTTTTTTATTGAATTTTTTTTTATCGTATTTTTGAAACACTGGCGATTTTTTGAAAATTTCAATCCGAAAAATCAGACCATTTTTTATAAATCGGAAAGACGGGACAAAATTTTATAGGTGCGAAAAAACGATAATTACATAGCCGAAAATCATTTTAAAAAAAGAACGTTTTCCACACGAATGACACAGGAGAATAACAGAATAACGAGGCATACCAAAAATATTAAATCTCATTAATATTTTTTTTCCTTGATTCATCTTATTGATCATAAATCATTATAATGTTCAACAAAATCAAATGAAATATACTTCTTCTTGTAAATTATAGTAATAATTATAGTAAATATTCTTAATATTATAAAATTTGTTTTTTTTTTAAATTCGCACCATTATCATTATACCTCTAAAACACGTACGGACAACGTAAAATGTACGGGGTTCTCTTCAAAACATCTGTCAAAAAATCAAACCAAATGATTCGTTCGCAGAGAACAAACAATAAATCTAGTGAACGTTAAATGTCAAATACAAAAATTCGCCTGAAATCAAAGTGATGCTATACATATAAAAAAAAATCAGTGTGGAATTTTATAAAAATTAAAAGGAACATTTTCGGAGACGGGACATTTTCATGTAGTGACGTCACGAGCCCAAGTAATGGATTTATTTATTTAAAAATAAAAAAAACGTACATATCTAAAAAATTTTACTATCATTTTCATAATCTTAGTAAAAAAATCTATCCACACGATTTTTTCCAAGTCGTTATGAAGTCCATGCAAGTGGCCTATTGTGAGGCTGAATGTAAGTAGGGAGGTGAAGGATATGCGGAAGAGGAATGTGAGGAAGTAATGGTTATATACAGTTACCAAACACGGCTAAAACCATTTCAAGCAACGTTTCAATTCTGAATGGTGGTCTTTCACCAGAATAATACACCTTAATATATTATTTTAATTGATTAAATTGTGAAAACCCAAATCAATAAAATAAAATTTACTTGCGCACACCGAAATTTGAACGCCCAACCTCCGGATCTCGAGAGCCTTATCCCTCAACCACGGAGACCGTTCAAGTTTTGGTAATATGCTGGAATTAAAATATCAAGTCAATAAGTAACCCACTAAAAGTGCCCCAAACATGCATAAAAAAACACCCAACTATATATATACGATTTTTTGACAATAACTCCCTCCGGGCTTTTGTCGTGTTTGGGGAAAGTCTTTTTAGGAAAAGGAAGGAGAGAAAAGGGGGATGAGGGCTAAACAGGAATACAGAGCCAATGTGTCCAGGAGTTACTTAAGTATGAATCCATCCACACTACTGCGGTGAGTGGCAATGGGTCGAGAGAGTACAGCTGGAAAATTCTAGGTTAGGTTTTTCTAACCAGTCTCTCCCGATCTGGCCCGCAACGCAGTAGGTGGGCAAACGCATTCACCAAGAAAGACATAGGCAAACCTTATCCACGAAAATTATCTGCGAAACATTTGGTGTGACCTATGGCAGGGTGTTAGTTATCCAATAAATGGTTCCCGGGGCGGCGCCGGCGGTACCTATGCCCTAAGTGAAAGATTATAATATTACAACAATATGAATATATATGTAATAGATCTTTTTTAATGTGCATTAAAATCATAATGTAAATTAAACTACTGTTTCAATGAAAAATAATTGACAATGAATTTTATTTCCTTGGATTGTCGATTGATAATTTCAGTCTCTCTGCACTGTTAATAGAAAGAAGCATTTTATTCGTAACAGACCAATCTCTGTTAATAATGTCGAAGGTTTGGCAATAAAAGTTGGTTATATACGAAGTAAATGGCATCAAAATTATTCCAGATACAGGAGACTTCCAGTGCCCATGTTATGAAATGAAAACATCGATGGTACAGATCGACACACTTAATTTTACAGTAGGTGGCGCGTCTACCGTAAATATTGGGGTTACAGGTGAAAATAAATGCCTGGACTTTATTTAGGCTTTATTTAAAATGTAGATAAAGAAAAAAGTGGAATGATAATAAAAATAATAATTCTTTATTCCAGTATGTGGGGTAGTGCAATCCCACACGTCCCATATAGTTATACATATTTATATTTTTACACAGTAAAGAAATAAGTGGAAAAAAAATAATAACAAAAATAAATAAAATCTTGTAAGGCGTGGTCTTGAGTAAGCTCGGTCCAACGCTCACTCAGGAGGGGCGCTCAGTACTGGAAGGCTGCGATCACCAATGTGTTTTAGGAGGCCATTAGCCGCATCCTGGCTCCAGTGACACGCTGTCTCATCAGGCTGGCGAATCCATGGAGTCCTAATTCCGTGAACATTGTTGATGCGCTGCTATATCTTCTGAATCCAAATATGATTCTGCATGCATCATTATATTGGATCCAGAGACGTTTCATCAAGCTTACTCAGTATGACAGTATTGTTTCACAAATAATAATGATAATCATAGCATAAAATTTTAATCGAATAAATTTATAGTTTTAAAAATAATTTAAATATTGACATCAATAAATTTATTCAAAACGATGAAGACTGATAAAAATACAGTAACCAATAATGAACGATGTTAACAAAACTATTCGTAATTCTCAGCTGTTCCTATATGCGGATGACAAAAAAATTGTCAAAATCATTAAATCTGAGATGGATTGTATAGAGCTCCAGGATGACCTGAACTCCCTGGTCAATGTGTATTGTTTAGAAAACCGCCTTCTTTTGAATGCAGATAAATGTTTCGTCATATCTTATTCTCGAAAGAAAAACACTATACTATATCCGTACATAATTAAAAACAATCTTCTAAATAGGGTAAATAAAATTAAAGATCTTGGAGTTCTATTAGACAGTAAGCTTCTTTTTCAATCTCACGTCGAGCACATCACGTCTAAGGCTTTGAAAATGCTAGGATTTATACTTAGAGTAAGTTCTGTTTTCAAAAATCCACAAACATTTAAGATTCTCTACATATCATACGTCAGGAGCCACCTAGAGTATGCTTCAATAGTATGGAACCCTCATTGTTCTACATATAAATCAAATATAGAAAGAGTCCAGAAAAAGTTTTTGAAATATGTTTCGTTTCGCATGCGAAATGATGTAAATTATGTCTCTATGAACCTCAAAACCCTTGATCAACGCAGAGATATCAGAGACCTAGTAATGCTTTATAAGATAATCCACAATTTTATTGATAGCCCTTACCTATTACAAAATATTAATTTCAGATGTCCAATAAGAGTCACTCAATCTCCAGACATATTTTATATTCCTAAGAGCAATGCTAATTATCTTCAAAATGTGTTTATAAGAAGAAGCTGTAGCACTTTCAATAGATTATGCACAGACATTGACATGTTTAACACGAACCTTGCTAACTTCATAAAATTCGTAAAAAGTAATATTCAACGGAAAACTTAATGTATCATTAATTCCTTATCTTTCTTTTCCATTTTTCATTTTCAATTTCATTTTTCTTCATTTTCATTACATTTTCTTTTTTGATTTCAGCAGTTTGCATTAAATAACCTCTTCAAAAATGTTACAGTATATATTACCCTTAAAAATACATTTTTTGTAGATTTAAGTGAGTAGATGCACTTTTTCAGAACTGTTTATATTACATACATATATTATTTTGTTTGTTTTTCTTTTTATTATGGTCTCAAATTTTTATGTCGTTTTTTTATTGGTCAATGATATGACTATCTCTAATACTGTTATATATGAACTTGTAATGACTGTTTATAACGCTAACAAATAAAATAAAAAATAACTGATTATTATTTCAGAAGTTAATACTATTATTCTTTTGGGTAATTACTATAATGCATATTTAAATTTTTATTCACACTTAAGGGTATTCTCGCCATTTATTCAACATCCGGAGAAAATGATAACGAAATAATATTTATTTTATCTTTAAACCGCGCTTTAGATGGTACTAAAACAGTTTCAGTAAAATAAGTTTCAATTATGAAATAAATAATAATGGAAGACACTTTTAGTGTGACCCTGAAGTTGACCGTTTCTCAGATATGAAAGGAAAGTAAAATAATTGCTATTAATTACTTATATTAATTAATAATATCAGCTATTAATTAGGCCCGAAATGTCAGGTACTTCTTACTTTCCTTGGCATACCTCTTGGCATAGGTACATTTTCTTTCCCACCGGTTTCGGGACGATGAACTTTGAACTCTTGTTTGTAATAATTGAAAAAACGAATTGAAAAGAATATATATTTTTTAATGAAGCTATCAGTTTGTGGTTATCCATTACAGATAAATGAAACAATTCAACTTGGTTTAAACCACTTATATAATGAGTAATTTAGCTTTTGTTACTCATTATATATTTTTACAAAAGTTGAAACAAAGTTGAATTGTTTCATTTATATTTTTTTAAATTTATTTATCCATATAAAGTATCTTTACATTGTGTTTTTCGATGCCTGTCTCAATAAGATATATCTGTATCGAACATGAGTAGAGGTATATAAATTAATATCGTAGTTACAAGAATATTTTATGTATAAATACATATTAATTTGAATACAATTAAAACGCAAATGTGATCGGAAGTGTTATCTTTTAAAGAGTGTTATCTTATAAATGTTTGAAGAGATGAAGTAAAGTAGTAAATTCTGTCACATCTATTTATGTAATTAAATAACATACTGTAAAAATTACTTATTCTTATTAAATTCCACAAAATACATGAATAGAGAACTCCAGTCCAATTTTTTTTTAATGAATGACCTTCTAACTTAAATAACTGCATTTTTATTTTAATTTTAAGAGTCAGTTTTAATAGTTAAAATAATTGTCAAAGTTTTAATTTTTCAAGACCCCCCGAAAACCACAGTGACGTCATCACTCCCGAAAAATTACTATAGGATCGAGAAATCAGCTGGTAAACTGCCGCCATTTTGAATTCCGTTGTTCGAAGTATTCTCCCTAGAAGAAGCTTTATCTACTATTTTTTTTGTGCAGTAGTTTTTGAATATTTTCAATAACAGAGATAAACTAATAAGAGATACCTTTATTTTTTAAACATTATTTAGTCCTAAATAAGATTTCAATAAACACAACAACTAAATCTCTATAAACAGCATGTAAATAAACGAATAAATTAATACATTGGCTTGTGTCATATTATACATTCCCATACAATGACTTTACGGTGGAGTCACGACACGTCGAACAGTGACGTCACCACTAAAATTTTAATAATGCCAACTTGACAGCGTGTTTTTACGACCCGATTAAAAATGGACTTTTTAATAATTTTTTAAAATATTAAGAATCACCGTTTATATGAACATATTTTTTTAAGGCCATATTATTTTTCACTGGAGTTCCTTATTTCGCCAAAGCAGACCAGATTGTTAGATAAAAAAATAGTTTTAATTATTAATCGACGATGAATATTATAATAACATTGTAGTAACCGTTACTGTCTAACCCTGTCAGATTTATTATTCATGTGTTAAACCGCCTTTAATCCCGAGCGCTGTTGTGAACCTAACGAGCCCAAAGTTTTGATTCCATCCATCAACTTAAAAATCAGGTAATAATACACACAGACTCGCTCCATATGTATCATAAATTTTCCATTTTGACGCAAATGAGCACCTAGAAAGGTTCATTGACATACTAAATAACCCCGCGGTGGTAAAATGTGGGTGGCAGAATGTGGGAGGTAGGAGGGTTGCGGGTGGAAAGGGAGAGAAGTATGTATGGAGACTTCATGTGGGAAGTGGGCGGGGCGGGGTCAGGGCGGGTAACCCCACCAAGGGGCTAATCGTCTGTAACAGAGGCCGCCTTACAAATCGTCATCTAGTTCCGGTTTGTTCCATATCCAAATTTTTGACGACCCGGAGAAAATTGAAAGTAAAACGAAATTTTAACATGCGATTTGAGGCTAATAAGTCATTGAAATAAGGGGAATTTCATATCTTAAATTGGTCGCATGTTGGTCATTTTTTAAAGTTTTATATTAGAATTATAAAAAAATATATTTTATTTCAGAACATCGTTATTTCTTTACTGTTCGTTGGTAGAACAATATTTTTGTGGTCGCCAATTTTACTGTTCAACTCTGCGCAGTTTTTCCATTAAACTCGTACCTTTAAATAGAATTAAAGAGTACCCGTTATAGAAGAAAACAAATAATAGTAGTTAGTCACGAAATTTGATTTTCCTTTGCGTTGTTTAATAAGATTATCTTTATTAAATCATGAAAACATCATATTTTATTTAAATATAAATTTAAACATTAATAATAATATATTATCGAACCTTCCCAAACTTGTTCACTACTGGGAATAGAATTAGACATAAACATAAACTGGAAAGAACATGTCTCAAAAATTGTAGAAAAAATCAGTAGTTTTTCTTATGTTCTGGGTACCTTGAGAAAAATATTGAACACCGAATCAGTAATAGCCGCATACTATGGTTATGTTTATTCAATAATAAAATACGGTATTATTTTTTGGGGAAACTCGGTAAACGCCAAAGATGTCTTCATCATACAAAAGAGATGCATAAGAAAAATTACAAACTCCGGTCGTTTAGATTCATGTAGACCCATGTTTAAAAATCTGAAAATTCTAACAGTCACAGACATATATATAATGGAGTTATGCATGTTAGTGCGATCATCTACAGACAAGTTCCCACTAAAAAAACTCAACACATAAATACGCTACAAGGCTCACAGAAAACCTATTAATACCAAAAGCAAACAAAACAACATTCCAAAAAGGACCATACTACATGGCCATTAAAGTATATAACAACCTTCCACATAACATTAAACAAATACAAGATACACACAAATTCAAATCGTCACTAAACACTTTCCTTGTTAATAAATGTCACTACACGTTGAGTGAATACCTCACGTAAATGAAACGCCTATTTTTATTGGTGTATATATTTGTATTTTTTTTTTCATTGGAATATTGTTATTTTATCTGTATAAACATTGTAATTATAATAAAACAAAGAATCATGAATTATTTTATAACCTCGAGCCGTGTTGTTTCCGTGAGTGAAACGGGATTTTTAAAAGTTTAGATGGTGAAGTCGCGAGTCGCCATATTGTCAATGTGCTCACCTTCACTCTCGTACTTGAGTGTGGATAATCGGTGTAATCCTTTGTTTGGCGTTCATGATAATAACGTGGCCAAGGCTTTGAGAGGGGTTATCCTCGCGGAACCCGATATTTGAGGCGGATGGAGGCCCGGCGCTGATCTATGAAGGGCGCGGTAAACGGCGTCTACCGAGATTTCACCGGTACGCACAACCGAGACTTTGAGCCTTTCCTGGTTCCTGTTCCCTGCTGAGGAGTCCCCAGGCCCTGGGGCCTTCCTCGGTTCCTGTCTATGGAGACCCCGCGTGCTCCTGGTCGCCTATTAACAGTGATTCGCGTCAGCGTTAGAGTCAGGATAATTTTAGATGAATTACGGTCCACAGGTATGCTCTCTTGCTTATGTGTACTGCTAAATATATCTACTTATGTACTGCTAAATTATTTCTTTTATTTAACTAAAAATGCCCGAAGATAAAGACTGTAATTCCCTTCCCACAAACTTGAGGGAGATTCTGATGCTCTACCAAGAAATACACGTCACATTTGGCGCTCCAACCTTTTAAAGGTGCTCCTATGAAATACAGTTTTTTTTTCTGGTATTTTCAGATTGTTTTTAATAATGTCAATGTAATAGAGTTGTGACGCATCGTGTTAATTGACTGAATTTGACTAATTTCCGGTTGCAGCCATTATTGACGGCCGAATTAATTATTTTCTTATTTGACTTTGGCAGTGTAAGAATATTTTAAATAAGTATTTCCGGTTTTGGTGGCAATTAATTTATTTTTGACTTCGTCAGTGTTCTTAATAGCATTTGTTTTGACTCAAGTAGTACTTACGGGCTGTTAAATGTCAAATGTTTTGTGGTTATCTATCAATTAATGATCCATTCGGCTATATTTATCAAGTAAATCCTAATTGAAGCAAATAGAATACTTTAGTAAGTTCGTATCTTGCGTACAGTTAACCGGAATACCATTGCAGTCTGTATTAAATTATTGTTCTAATAATATCTTTTGTTGCAACAAACAACCGCGCTGGGAGTTATTATTATTCCGACTTATTGTCAAAATATACATCTATTCTGCAGTATACAGGGACATGGGTCCGATTATTATTATTGGAAACCTGTTTCATATTTGTTTTTTAAATTATTTAAAGGACTTAAAAAACACTTTAACATCCCGTTATTGTATTTGTGTTCTTTTGACTGACGTTTAAATACTATAGATCATAATACAGACGGTTTGTTTACTTATTACAATTCTGTCATTGTCTTCAGCAAGCAACTTAAAATTTAATTAGTTTGAAATTAAATAATTGAATTTTGTTTTCAATATATTACAGGGACATGCGTTCGATTGTAACTGTGACTGTTGACCTTTTCAAATGTCAATCTGACGTTTCAGAATTCCATAGATTCGAAGTATTTGTTTACAATCTCAACATGATAGCTGTTGTTATTATTCTTATCTGACATATTGTCAAGGTCGGTACCTACAGTATATTTCAAGGTGTTTGGTAAATCAGATTATAAATATTAAATTAATTTATAATTATGAATTATTTTCTAATATTTTCGTAGTTAATATTTTTACATTTCCTTGGAAATATTTTTGTAGTTTCTTTTGTATAAATAGAAACGATTTATATAACAAAATGGCGTTATATACAAAACTACACCGTGTTCCTCTGCTCTCTGCATGCGAGTTTCGCAGAAGTTCACCTCTCATCAAACTAAATATGGACGCATATTTTTTGATGACAAATTTTGGTGAGGATATTAAACCTCATAGGCATATTTTAATTAAAATCCTAGTTTATTTATAGGTATTTATAAGTAGTTGTTTATATATAGTTAGCTATGTTAAATTTGTGTATAGGTATACTTATCTTTATAATTAGTACTATGCATATATTAGTATTAGAATAATACTACTTTCATATAATTAGATATATTAAAAACTATAAAGTTTTTTTAAATATTTTCTTTTTTATGCGGTGGCATGAGGGAATACCAAACCTTCATGCTACTTCATTTCATTTTTTTTCTCTTGTGTGATACTTTGCTCACGTGACTTGCAGTTTGGTACCTCCAAAGCACGTGCTCAGAGTGAGCACTACATTCTAGTTTTTTGATGATAAATAAACTATTTACCCTCGTTTAACTAGAATCTGATCTTCTGATCAGTGGCGCCCAATTTTTTTTTTGTTTTGTTTAGGTTATATTGTCTCAACTTACCTTAACTTTTAGTGATCTATACAGTTACATATTTGTATACAAATTTTAGAATTAATATTATATTCTATGCCGCAAACTTCTATTTTGCTTTATACAGTTTTTTCAACTGACAAATCGTCACATCTCGATAGTATTATGAATATTGTTATTGTCATTTGCCTTAGAGTTAAGCCAGTGTTCTTCCTCAAGTACTTTGGAATTGTATCACTTTTGTTTTTTTTCTTTTGTTTTAAAGCTCCCAGGCTCCCTTACCTTTTCCAAAGAATTTGAAGAAGACTATTCTCAAATTTTGTGTATGGGAAAATTTAAAAAAAAACTTTCCAATGCACGAAATTTGTTCTTGTTAATATTGTTGTTTTACTTGCTAATTTTAAGTTTAGTTTTAAAATAAAATAAGATTATTTTTGATGTATAAAATCAAATAAAGTAATGCTTCGGCGTACTTTCCTATTAAGTAAGTTCCAGCATGGAATATATAATACTCTACCTCTAGCACAGGAGAGCGTATTTTTGTATAGCTTATAGTCATAAGTAAAATAGTTGTATTAGTCTCACTGCTGAAACACCAGTGTTTCTCTACACAATTATGTACCTAGTGTCATTCAAATGTTTTGATTGATCACCAATTTAGATAGTGTCGATTATCACATGGATGTGTTCGATCACCAATACATATTGTCTGTTCAAGAAATTTTGCCTTTTGCTTACTTTTGAAGTAATATTTTGAAGGATCTCCGTCTACGGTGTGATCTCAGTCTTTTTTCTTGTGCAAACTATGTACACTATTTTAGTTATTAAAATGGTTTGTACTCTATATATTTAATCATACTGGTTCACTACTATTAGCTAGGTTTTTTTGTTAAATTGTAATCCCTATGCATTCAGCTAAACATTCTAGATTCTGTTTCGCTTGTCTTTGTGTTCCTACTGATACTCATTGTTACCACTTGTAGACAGGTATAACTTTGGTATTGTAAAACCTGATCTAATTTTTTATTTTTGAAACAAAGGTATTTCTTATTATGTAAACCCTATTGTAACCACCGGTACGGATAGGTATTTCTAAAAATGTAAACCCTAATCTAACCACTTTTAGTTGACAAGTTTTGCAATCTTGATCTAACTAATTCATTAATACACAAGTACTACTCATAAACTTATGGTTCTACATTGTTATAAATCTGTTTTTTTTAAACTGTTAGTTAAATATCTCTGAAAGATATTCCTCATTCTAGGTTTAATGTCTGTTCTGTATGTTAACCTATTAGACCTGTTGGACCTAGGTAGATAGAATAGTTACCTTTTCGCTATTAATAAATAGCCTAAATTCAGTGAAGTGAGGGATGGTTGACCACCCTAAAGTGAAGCCTTTTTTAATGGCAAAATTTCCTACTAAAGGAAAAGTGATGCCTTAAGCATACCTATTTTATATTTCCCTATAATTTTCTCCTTTTCTTATGTTGTTCTGTTCCTCTTGTTAAGATGTCTCGAGAACGGAAGGTTTTGGGCGACAGCCAATTTCGTCAACACCCAGTATCATCAATGCTGAAGGTGCTTGTGGACCACCTATTCTCGTGCCATTCTATTTTGTTGTTGTTCATTAATTTATCTAGATTTAAGTGACTTAGTTTTAAGTTTATGTTTCTTGGTAACTAAATATTAATTTAATTTTTTTTTAAATACCTGTTGGACCTATCTTTAGTTAGTTAATTTGTTCAGTTTTGCGGGCGTGGTTTTCTTGTTTGAGGGCAAACATTTTCGCGGGATTAGTTAATTAATTCGTTGCTTAGCAACGCTAGCCTCGACGTTTGCTTGTATTTTGGCTCTCTGATTTTTTTATTGTATCAGAAAGAAAAGAATTAGCTTTGATCCCAAAACATATAAATATTTGAAAATAAGTATATTAGATAACCTAATAAATAAACTGCCAGTCAACCGTAGGATATTTAGATAAATAAATACGATATAAAATTTTTCCTTTTGTGAGGGCTTCAGTAACCAAGGTAAACAACAGTATTTTGAGATTACTTTGAAATATATTTTGCAGGTAAATTTAATTATATATTTTATTTTGATAACATTATTCTAAAATATAATATTTATTATAGATTTGTAGTATTGAAGGGTAGTTTACATTAAAATATTTAATTTGGCCAAATTGAAAATTATTTGTTGACAAATGACAGTATTAGGTAACGACGACAGTTGCTTGGTTACTGGAATGTAGGAATAATAATAATAATCATTTCCAAGTTGTTTTGAACGGTGACAAAATGTCATTTTCAACCAACGGAAATGAAAATGGGTTGATTATGTCATCTTTACAGATGAACATTGATAATCTCAGACCCCAAAAAACAAAAGCAGGTATTCCTAGGCAGAGAATGAAATGGACGAACGATATCAATATGTTCATCGTACGTTCATATTTTTATGTGACGAAACTAGAAACAGATATGTTATTGTATAGGAAAAAATTACATTTACTTTTCTCACAAAATTATCCGGTTGCCCAAGTAAACGAACAAAGATTAGCTGACCAAAAAAGGGCAATTTTCAAAAATAATTTAATCCCTTTAGTAACATTAAATCAGATAAAAAAGGAAATAGGAGATAGATTGCAATTAGAGAATAATTTAGAACAAATTAATACGAGTAGTAATATTATATATTATATACATTGAATGAAGACAGTTTAGATAATATTCTAGTAGAAGAATCTAATGGTATTACAGTAGATTCAAATAACTTAGACGCTATTCATAATCTTAGGGAAATCAACATTGCAAATTTAAACTTACTAGATGATAATGTAATAGAATTAGCTAACTTGCTTCATAATAATATAAATAGATATATAGATATAGAGCCCACAGTTAGACCAAAATTACCAAAATTGCATACGTCAAAAAAATTATCTTAATTAATTTCTGAATTAAATAATTTAATTTTACCAAAAATAATATTTGACGATATTAGTTTTTTAGATCTTCATACGTTAGTGTACGCTAGTGCTATCACTATATGTACTAGGTTAGGAGTTAAATTAACATCCTCTGATGATAGATCATATAGTTATAGTAAACCAGAATGGCAGATTAGATTAGAAAATGATGTAGTATTTTTAAGAAGTAGTATAGCTAGAGTAATTGAATATAAAAATGGGAATAGAAGTAGAAATATTTTGAGACATGTTGATGAAATTGGGAGAAAATTTGGTTATAACATTGGTAGTAATAATAATGAAAATATAATCAATGATTTATTAGATTTATTAAAACAAAAATTAGGTGTAAAAGCTAGTAGATTAAAAAGATATAATTATACGTATAATAAAAGAAATAATAATAGATTATTTCAAAAAAATGAGAAAATATTTTATTCCAAACTTGATGATAAACAAAATATTATTTCGAATAATAATATTCCGTTGCCATCTGAATCAGATATGCGCGATTTTTGGACAAACATTTGGAGTAAAGATATAAAACATAATGAGGCAGGTTCATGGATAGAAAATGAAGAACTCAATTGTTCAGACATTGAACAAATGAGTTTTTCTGATATATCGGTTGAATTGTTAGCCAAAATTATAAAAAATACTCATAATTGGAAAGCCACGGGTTGCGATTGGATACATAATTTTTGGTACAAACGTCTTTACATCCTCTTTTTGCAAAAAATCTTTCAAAACTTGTCAAACAACCTCAAAATTTTCCTAATTTTCTAACTAAGGGCATTACTTATATGTTACCTAAAAGCGAAAATATTAATAATCCCTCTCAATATAGACCCATTACATGTCTACCGACAATATACAAAATTTTAACCTCTTGCTTAACAGATTTAATATATACTCATTTGGATGAAAAAAATATTTTATCTGAACAACAAAAAGGTTGTCGCAGAAAACATATGGGATGTAAAGAACAATTAGTTATTGATTCTGTAATTTTAAAACAAATTCAAAATCAAAAGCGTAATTTACATACTTGTTATATAGATTATCAAAAAGCTTTTGATAGTGTCCCGCACTCGTGGCTAATCAAAATATTAAAAATATATAAAGTTAACCCAATTATAATTAGCTTTTTGAAAAATATTATGTCCTTTTGGAATACAGATTTACTAGTAAATTTAAAAGGTAAGAAAATAGTAGTACCGGGCATTTCAATAAAAAGAGGGATTTTTCAAGGAGACTCATTGAGTCCTCTTTGGTTTTGCTTAGCATTGAATCCTATGTCTAAAATGTTAATTAAAAGCAAGTTTGGAATAAAAATTAAGGGTAATACAAGAGAGAGTAGTATAGTTTCACATCTATTATATATGGATGATATAAAATTATTTTCAAATTCTGAATCAAATTTAGAAAAAATGATTAAGGTAGTTAAAATTTTTTCAGATGATATTAAAATGACTTTTGGTTTAGATAAATGTAAAACGATCCATATAGAGAAAGGCAAAATTGTAGATGGAGACGAGGGTATATTTAGAAATTTCAATATTAAAAGTATGAAAGGGGATGAGGTTTATAAATATTTAGGATACCCGCAATCGAATAGATTAGATCACACTAGTATTAAAAATGATATTAGGATTAAATTTCAAACTAGGATCAGAAAAATTTTAAAATGCAATCTATCTGCTAAAAATTTAGTAAAAGCAATAAATACTTGGGCAATACCTTTATTAACGTACTCATTTGGCATAATTAAATGGTCCAATACAGATTTAGATAGTTTAGAACGATTAATTAGAACTACGTTAACAAAGTTTAATTGCCATCATCCAAATTCAGCTATAGAACGAATTAATTTACCTAGAAATTTAGGAGGTAGAGGTGTAGTCAAAATAACATCTTTGAAACACAATCAGGTAGAAATGCTTAGAAATTTTTTCCATAGGAAAGCTAATAGCTCAGAAATGCACAAAATAATTTGTAAGGCAGATAGAAACATTACACCTTTAAATTTATATGACGAGAATGCCAACATTCTTATAAATACTTACCAGGAATTATTAGATTCCTGGTCAAATAAAATGCAAAACACTTCAATTATCTCAACCAAACGTATGTTGACAAACTTTCGTCAAACAAATGGTTGAGTATTGGAGAGTTGAGCGCAGAAATAGAAGGATTTATGCTTGCCATTCAAGATAGAGTCATTAATACTAAAAATTATAGGAAGCATATAATCAAAGATATAAATCAAATTGATGATTTATGTAGAAAATGTTTGGCTTTTCCGGAAACTATAGAACATATTATATCGGGATGTTCTATATTAGCGCCGTCCGAGTATACATTTAGGCACAATCAGGTTTTAAAAATAATCCACCAAAGTTTGGTAATTAAACATAACTTGATTGACTGCCGTTATATAGTACCATATTATGAATATGAACCAAATTCATTTTTAGAAAACGAATTTTATAAAATATATTATGATAAAACTATACTAACAGACAGAACAATTAGTCATAATAGACCTGATATAGTTTTACATGACAAAATTAAAAAAATAACTTATATCATTGATGTAGCTATTCCAAATTCCTGTAATATTCAAAAAACTGTTTCTGAAAAAATTAGAAAATACACAGATTTAGGAAATGAGATTAAAAGAATTTGGCATTCTCGGAATATAAAAAATATTACCATTTGTTATTTCGGCTACTGGCATTATACCTAGGTCTCTGATTCAAAATTTAGGCGTATTAGATTTGTCAAAGAATTTATCCATAAAAATGCGAAAATCGGTAATTTTAAATACATGTAGGATTACAAAAGATTTTTTAAATATTTATATTGAGGGATCAGTAGGATTTATAGGTTCAATTAGGAATTCCACAGAGCCGAACCCTCTGATATGAAAATATCTGGAGTCGGTGAATTATTTTCCCATCTGGTCTCTGGTAGGTTGACATGTTGTTCTTGTATTGTTTTGTAATTTTAATACATATAGTGCAATTGCATAACGTGGATTGACCAGATGATCATTTGGGAAGTGTGTGAAAGGGTTTAGTTTTTCCTGTGGGGAAAATTAAACCCGGACATTTAAATCTGGTGCGTAAATATAAAAAATATTATATAAACATTGTAATTAAATAAATGTGGTTAGCTGGAAGAAATGGGGTCTACCCATAAGCTACACCTTTTGTAATTTTTATTTTACAATAAATATTTTTTGATTTGATTTGATTTGATTTGATTTGTCAAAACTTGTAATCTTTCGTCCGTGCTTAATTTTGAAAAAAATCGATGTGTTAAATCTTAGATAATATAAATGATTGGTTAATGATGTATACAGAATCGATTTTAACCACCCTGATTACAGAGAGCGGTAGATTCGCCCTACAGAAAATCACCGATCTGTGATGTTCTTTATTTATCTTCCTCTCGTTTCAGCTTTAAAACTTTTGTTACCAGCATCTGAGAATTATTAGCTACGGATAAGGAGCGATGCTTCTGCGACCTATATTGTTTTCCCAACCGGTATTTATGGACGGGTCTTTGAAAAAAGTTCACATAAATTCAACAAAAGAAAAGATACGGTCCAGATACGAAGCTTAATCGACAAAACTCTTTTTGGATTGTGAACACAACTTGCCGCATTATCGTTTTCCATTTTGTTATTATTTGTGATCGTAAATCATTGAATTGTATGCGTATGGCAATTAGGAATTGTTGAAACATGTTACTTAGATATTAGCGAGCTTTTGTTGAGAATTCTTGCAAATATTGGAAATCCTTTTGAAAGTCTTTGACATTATAACCATAGTGTTATTTAAAAATATATTTCTTTTCTTGTATAACCACTGGAACAATTTCGGTCGAAAAATCGACCACTTTTATTTTTCTGCGATTGAAATCAGTCGAAAAATGGACCGATTTTTCTACCATTCGTAAAATATTTATTGCAATTATTTAAAACCTTTCCATGGCCAGCTATTTGTTTTATCGAATAGCTGATAAAATATTCTTTATGTCTATGATCTTATCGGTTGTCTTTGAAGTGTTGTTTAATGTGTTTTCACGGTTTTCTAAGGCGTTCTGTCAAAAAACAAAATAAAACTTTTGACTATTTCGACGAATTTTGGTCTCTACCTAAAATGCCGTAAGTAATTCATTTATTGGGTTTTTAAAGAATATTTAGATACAAATTGTATACCTAGGTACACTTTTTTCGAAACATTCTTCAATAACATTAAGAATGTGCTCTTTAGTGATTTTTCATTACAAGTTACAAGGACATTTTTTCGTGGCTTTCATTCACTTGAAGAGTGCTGTTTTTTTAACGCAATATTTGTCAGTCTTTTTTCTTTAATTTGCTTAATGATTATTGTCACATTAATTGTTCTTTATTAAATACTAGTTTTTGCATGAAAGAGTAACAAACATACATCCATACAAACTTTCACCTTTATAATATTTGTAGGATATCTGCTGATTTTTCATTGTTATCCGTCGAGTATTATTTACAAATAGAATATTAAAGGCTGGGGGGCAATAGTGGGTAGGCTGTACAAACTGAAATGTTTCGTTTCGGTGATTATTTAAAAAAATATTTACTTATCACTTGCATAATCAAATTTACGGTATGGATTAACTACTTGGGGATACTCTAACAAAACTAATTTAAACCACCTACGATCAGTACAAAATTCTATGTTTAAGTTACACAGGCCTGCGACTGTTTTGTTTTCTTTGAAATAAGAGGTAATTTCCATGTATTTTTGATTGCTGAATTCGGGAATATTGTCAAAAAAAATCCATCACGTAAGGTTTTTCCGGAAAACTCAAAATCCTATGGGATGGCCTATCTTAAGGCGCAAAACGGAGTTTATTGCCGAAATATATATTTTTTTATTAATTCCAAATTATTATAAGATAATGTTATGTTTTATAGACTGAAACAAAACATTCGGTAACTCATGACGATAAAATTAATCAGCGTTGAATCACATATATCGGGATTTTCCATAGTAAGTATGATGTGAGAATGCCAAAATTCCCAAGTTGCCATTTCCCTTCCATGCCCTTTCATTTATTTATTTCTGTTCCAACTTTCGAAAAGTGCATTTTAAAAATGATTTTAAGAGATTGTCTAAATTCTTCTGAGAGTTTTTGCTATATTTGTGGTGAATTTGTAGTGAAAAAACATCAAAGAAATATTACTGATTTTGCTAAAAAATTGTATTTTGCGTACTTGGTGCGAAGACAAGGGACCAGGATAAATTTTGGAGTGTGTTCAGGGTATATTGAAGGACTTAGAATGTGATCAAAAGGTAAAGTTAAATCTTTTTTGGTATTCCCATGATCTGGAAAGAGCCTCAAAACCACAGCGATGACTGCTACTTTTGTTTGTGCAATGTGCAAGGTATAGTACCAAAAATAAAAAAAATAAAACAAACAAATTTGTTACCCAAACATGGATTCGGCACTCCAACCAGTCCATCACGGACCTGGCAATTCTACACCACAAGCACCCCAAAGCCTAGACGATTTGCCATTATCAGAAAGTGAATCAGGAGAAATTTCGGTAAATATCGGTTCGGACTGGCCACGCTTATTACGAATAATTTTTAGAAAAAAACTTTAGATTCGCCTTAATTACTATTAAAGGAAACTTTTTGGCTTTGGGGCGGCGGAAAATAATGCATTTTAATTTTCAATTGCATAAAACCAAAATTCACTTCGCGAGCCGACCCAGCGAAATTCCGCGGCCGTAAATGTCACTGTTATGTTGGTATCCTTGATAAATTAGCAAGAGCTCATACGACTGTAGCCGACTTCGTGGGATAAGGCGCGTAATTATGAAATTTGTCTAGCGGGCTTGTTTGTGTAACATGGTTTGTGATACAAAAGAATGTGCCCCTTTATAACGCCTACTCGCGTCAAGGCAAGAAAAACATCCCAGTTTTCAATTAGTTCAGCGGCTACGCTAGGTTTGTGTAACATGGTTTGTGATTCGCGGTATTTCATGTAGGTATCCCATGAAGTCGGCTACAGTCCATAACAGTGACAGCTACGGCCGCGGATTTTCGCTGCGTCGGTTCGCGAAGTGAATTTTGGTTTTATGCAATTGAAAATTAAAATGTATTATTTTCCGCCGCCCCACAGCCAAAAAGTTTCCTTTTATAGTAATTAAAGCGAATCTAAAGTTTTTTTCTATAAATTATTCGTAATAAGCGTGGCCAGTCCGAACCGATAATTACCGAAATTTCTAGTGACGAGTTTGAAGTAGGCGACTCCAGTGAACCTCAACAATTTTAATATAACGTCCCACAAAAGGAAAAGCACAAAACGAAGCTTCGAAACTAAAAAAAGCAGATTTTATATAGATTTATAATTGTACATGATGTAAATAAAATATTTTATGTCTTCAAATTAATTAAATTTGTATGATTTCATGATTTTTTTTCTATTTAACATTCCCTACAGAAGTAGTGGAAGGCGGGTTTTGCCTATATTTTAATTTCCACTTTGCGGAAAATCCTTTCGTGATGGGTTGAAATGGATAGCATACTCGGATTCAGCATACCGAAATACATATAATTCACCCATTACCATTAAAAAAAAAGTCAATTTGCAGACCTGTGATGCTCCATAGAGAACTTCCAGACATCCCACACAAACGGAAAAGTTCAAAACGGAGTTTTGAGGGAAAAAGATGTAGATATTATAAAGAATTATAAATCCTTATTGTATATACATATTATTTTTATCACATTGTATTTAAAATGTAAATAAACCAGTAATAGATTTTTTTTCATTTAAAAATGCATTTTTACCTATATGTACTGCGGGTTTTGCATAACTTTCATTTTGCGGAAAATCCCTACGTGCTGGAGAAAAACTGAGGGCATATTTGGACTCAGCGCACCAAAATACATACGATTCACACATTACGGTGAAAAAACTATCAACAAGAGTCAATTTGCAGGCCTGTGTTATTAGTTCAAAGAGTTCTTCACAGAGACGATTCATATCATTGTTGTATCGGAATTTAACAATATTAACGGTGCAGGCCTTATTATGGTACAAAATATTGATTTAGCATATATCTGAATCTGATTACAAGAGAAAAGTGGAACATGAACAAATGAACATAATACAAGGTTCACAAAGAATGAAGGAATGCTTGTTCCAAAATACAATAATATCTACGGACGGCAAAACCTGGAATATAAAGTGCTGAAAATATTCAACATATCACCAATTAATATTAAAAAAAATTGCGATTCTACAAATATATTGAGATATAATATGCTGAAACGATGGTAACTAAATAAAGATAGTTTAAATTAATTCATGTGTGTTAATTGTGACAATCTGTATGGTTATACTAATAATATTATTTATGTATGTTTAAATTGTAATTGAACATTAACATCCTGTTGACAAACTGCTTTATTGCGGTTTAACGGAATTGTACCTAGAAAACTAATATAAAAAAAAAACACATTAAATAAAAACAATTCACCGGATGGCCGTGTTATAAAATAATGCAATAAAAATACATAATATTTAATATGACCAAGTTGAAACAACTACCTACGTTGTTGTTTTATATAAGTATTATTTTTACAAGTTTTTTCCATTTAAAAC
Source organism: Limnephilus rhombicus (assembly GCA_929108145.2). Taxonomy (NCBI): domain Eukaryota; kingdom Metazoa; phylum Arthropoda; class Insecta; order Trichoptera; family Limnephilidae; genus Limnephilus; species Limnephilus rhombicus. Next base: position 20,993,983 of record OV815278.1, on the reverse strand, counting down.
TACCTCTCTTGTCATCGCCAATTTCCAGTATTCATTCAAAAAGTTCCCAACAAATAACGAGGTTTTTCTTGCGATAAAATGAATCATCTATCACCTTCCATATCATGATTCATGATGTTGTGGAAAAGTTTTAAAGAAATAGATTTATCCATCTTTGAGCTTTGTGCGAAATCTTATCGGAAATAAGATTAGCATAATTTCGTCTAAGTAATGTAGTTCATAAAATGTAACTCTGAAAGTTCAGGTTAGCGAAAAGCGTACATATATTTTTTTAAGTTACATACAGACAGTTTAAAAGAAGACGGAGTTATTATTACGAAACGCAAAAAGCTTTATTGAAGTCCAGTAGCTTTGTAATAGTTTATTTATTTCACCATAGTAAAAAAAAATAATCGGAAATACAAAGCCAGTAACATGTTTTATTCATTATACCGATTATAACTGATCAAGTCTGAATCTGGTTATCAAATTTGTTTTTTTGTCTTCTTATCAAAAACTTTTATTGTCACTTTTATAACAAAATTACAACCAAAAAACTAAAGTTAAATCTAAAGCTAAAAACTAAAAAACGCACATCTCCTAATCACTATTTTATTTTTATTTTTTATGATTCAGTATTTTATCACGCTTTTCAATTGTTTGTCACATGATTACAAAGCAAAAGGCGACAAAGACAACTTTTTGAGACACTCAAAACCTTTTGAGACCCTCAAAACCATCAAACCAATTAAATCATCCCTTTTTTTCTTGAATGTCAGTCGTAATTTATTTGGCTGCATTCCGAGTTGACTTTTCAGTTATCTGAACCGCTCCCGATCCCGATCCAATTCTCCAGCAGTGTTTATGGCGGTATAAGCGTGCAATCTTCGGCTTGATTGCCGATTTGGAACCGATTTTCACCGAATCCAATACAACCGCGGGGGAAAAACACCCCCCGTAGGGTTAAAAGCACACCCCCAGGTCTTCATTAATCCCCATTGTGAGCAAATGGCGCCGGCAGCGTCGGAAAAATGTGGCGTGTGAGAAAACTCTCGCGAACACCGCCAACTTATCCTGCGATCCTGGTATGTTAATAGGATTTTCCTTTAACTTTCCCGACCTATAAATGCGGATAATTTACGAGTTGTTGGTACCGTACATATTGGAAAATAAAATATTATATGGGATATACTTTATGTAGTCGTAAAAAACTCCGGATAGCTCAATTAACAAGGTAATAAAAATACATCAACAACAGATCTTTGAATTACCATGGTTGAACGAAAACAAAAAATTTCACATGGAATGACGTACGTAATTTAGATGGAATGACGTATTGGCATGATTGAATGAAAACAAAAAAAAAACAGATTGGATGACGGATTTTCTTTAAAAAATCAAAAGAGATGGATAATATCGTTTTTTCACTATGATCACAAATTTTCCAATTAAAATATACTTAGAATGAATACGTAATATTAATGTATATTCTTTCTGTATATTAATGGGGAATATGTATTATTATGATCTCAGAGCCGGCCTTTAGATGAGTGAGGCTTTTAATGAAATTATTTAACAAAGCAAATAAACAACTTGTCTTCACACTGCCCTACCTTTTGTGACTATCAGCTTAATTTTAAATTTTATTAACCTACCTACCATATGTACTGAGAAACAAGTTTAGTGAAAAAAAGGATTTTATCACAATCATGATCAAAAATCAAATCAAAACCAAGGAAGGATTTTAATAAATTTAAAATCAAAAATTTTGGCATTTGGAATAAAAGAGATGTTTATTTTTATCAAACAATAAAAACGATTTATTATAACAGCTACTACAAGCTCAACAAACAAAAATGCTATTTTTATTGTTAGTTTTGAATGGATCCAATGTTCGGTTGTTTTGTCACCGAGGGCCGAAAGGTCGAGTTTGTATCCAAACGTTGCATTAGCTACAATTATAGCTTTTCATTATAATGAAGTGGGAATACATTTTTTTAAAGTTATTTCTTTCTAGGGAATATTTCTTCTTTCAGAAAATAATACATAATAAAGGAGCCTCAGAACGGGATAGCCACCCAAAGAGTCCAACATTATTTAAAATGTAAACTAATGTAACAAAATAAAAATTTAAAAACAAATATCCTGCTTATTTTATATAACGTGAAAATGTATGGCGGGTTTTCAGAAAAGGGCAAACGACTTGAAAAACTCTTTGTCCTCCAAATCTTGATTTAAGAGAATAAATGTTTCAAATGAATATCTAATACAAAACTTTACATTTTTTCAATCATGTAAACAATTATTTTAAAGCCTTTTTTATTAAAACAGTGTGGCAGATAGTGTTTACTTTTCAATTGAATGGTCATAGTTCTAAAGATAAAAAGAGGCATTAAAAACTTACGTAGGTACTGAGTGTATTTTTCAAATTATTATAGAGATATTGGGGGAAGTTAATTTATTCACTGGGTATTAACTCCTTCCCTAGTTAATTTCCTGTGTTGTGTGAAGAACTACATCAAATACTATCAGGGATTTGTTCTTAAGAATTTTTAAATAACATCAATATTTCACATTCGATTTTGTAGAAAATACAATACAATTATTCATTTTAAGATGAAACGTTTTTCTCCCTTACTTCAAAACCTCGCGCCACAAAACTTTAAAAGTAAAAATCCCATCATTGGTTTAATTCGTGAACAAAGCGAGTTGGACTAGTATTTGTGTATTACTCACAGGGCTGAAGATGTTGAGTGTTAAGCAAAACTTTGTTCTCCGGCAAACAAGTTGATAGCATAGTAGGTGGCCGTGGCCCTATTGATTCTCCTATCCCAGAGCCGCTATCACAACATTTCACGGACCAATGCACTAAGAGAACTTTGGGTCTCCAGTTTCCTTTCGTTAAATCCAAATCTCCCAACTTTGAGATTGCTTAATGGCTCCACCCCTCCCCGTGAACAAAACGAACTGTTTCATGTACACAGATTTATAATCACAAAGACAGATTCACGATAACTTTAGAATTATTTGACATCCATAATAGAGCACTCAGTATTATACGGATACTTGGATAGTGGTTTGTTTGCAGATTCGAATGACTTAACAGGATCATTATTATTATCTACGTAATATTAGTTTATTTGCCTACTTCAACAATCTAGATTCCTCGTGTTACTTGTAACGGTTATGTGATACACTATTTGCAAATAATATCTACTTGACTGATACCAATTAAAATTGTTAGATATATTTAAAAATGAACAATTAATGTGACAAAAATGATGAAGCAAATTAAGGAAAAGCGACTAAGAACTGCGATCATAAATAAAAATAAAAATAATGTCGGACGAAATATCTTTTACAATAACCGTCATGATATGTGTAACAAGTGTTTATGCAATTTTGGGTACGACAGGAGTGGCGGCCAGCTCGAAGGAGCGGAGGAGCGGCACACTCCCAAAATTTCTGCTAATATAAAAATTCCTGAGCGCCAATAAAATATACTAAATATACAAAATTTCCGACACGCCTCATCACAGTTGACAATATACACTTCGGTTGTAATGCATACATAATATGGGTGACTACACAACTGCGCGCGTAACACAGCATATCGTTGTGTGTGGTTTTGTGCCTAATTCAGAGCGGTGGTTCGTTTTTCAAAAAGTGGGTAGGTTGAATCCTTTGCAAATTTTAGTATTTCGCGGACAGTTTCGAAAAATTTCCACTACATCAAAAGGAACGGTTCATTCTGCAGCATGTTAAACGGGACGCGTTTGTGTCATATTATTATCGAGATCGTGTCTTTATTTTAACATCCACACTTTTTCAACATCGACCAACGACAGTACAACAACATTATGAAATTATGACAGATATGTTATGATAATATGTATAGGTAGGTATATTTAATTCGAGTTTCGGATGCGTCGGGAAGTTCGGGAAGACGTTTGGATGTGTGACAAACTAAACTTTTTTTTTACTCGATTTTCGTAACAATCTACATACAATTTTTTGAATAAATTTTATTTAAGTAACGAACTGTTGTTTGAATTTGAATTTACAATCGCGGCAACTTTACAATTGCTAATGGGTCAATATTTATTTTAAATCTTTTACAAGTGTGGAATATGGAATTTTTTTTTTAAAGTGCTGTTAAAAAGTGTCTTTACAATTCCTGCGACGTCGGTTTAGATTTTAGATGGTGCGGTGTTTTTCAACTTTAAAAATATTTTTTATTAAGGAATACAATTGATTCAGACTCAATGCATTGCATGCCAGAGGCAACGGAGGATCGATATTATCTACAAATATGTATGATTTTTTCATAATTAAATTTATTTTAATTAGAGTAGGTAGTAGGTAGAGTCCAAGATTTTTAGCGCACCACATATTTTATGAGCACCAGCCGCCACTGGACAGGACATTGGTGTAACTTTTATAGCATGAACGCAATCGTTAGCGTATTTTAATATTATTTAAATTAAAGTTTTTGATGGTACCTACGCGGTTATATAATATGCATACGTAAGAACTGTCGGTAGATTAGATAGCTAAAAGTACAATAGAGCACCCTTCCACCACCGCATAGCTTATGGCAGAGATTACGCCAATCCAAGAATACGATTATCACTACTATGGCTGCCTGGATGAAGTTTCCCATGAAGTCTTGCCAGGAGATGGGGACGGTCAAATAATGTCCCCCATAAACGACTGTTTGCATAATAAATTTTAAATTAATATTTTTGCACTTTTCTATTTTCATTTTATGAATTATTTTTTTGTATTGCACTACCCCTATTTACATATGTACTGGAATAAACCATTATTATTAAATTTAGATGCGAAACATAATGAAAAACAACGTGGAATGAACATATTTAATGCTTGCTGGGGGCCTAAAAAATTGACGGAATCGAATGGGCAAGGAATAGACAATATTAACAAAATGTTCTTGTGTACCTAAAACTTTAATTTATGGCAATGAGTAATCGATAGGAAGATGTAGACGTACCACTGCTGGACACATCTAGGAAATTAGTTTCTAGTTTTAGTTCAAGTTTAGTTCAAATTAGAGAGAGACACGTGTCAGCACAAAGCTTGGCGCAAGGAGGGTGAAAACACTGTCTGCTTGGTGATATTCAACCAGCAAGAGATGATAACGATGATGCCGTTCGAAAATTAAAATGTCTTATGTTTCAATGTACAGAAACTCTTCATCTTCCAATCAAACAGTATTAATAGGCTAGAGACTGTACGGTTGAAATTTAAGAATTCGGTTAAGAAGGCAACTCTGACACTGCGCCATACGCAAAACCGTTTTCTACATGGAATTTGTGTACAAATGTACTTTTGTAATAGAACCGAAATAAAGCAATGCCAAAAGATGGCGCCACTTATGTAACAAGCATCCCCTGGCAGGCGTAAGTACTACAGATTTGAAATTATTATTGTAACTGGCATTGTCATTGTCTATCGTGGTTACTTTATCCCGTTGACTATCAGTGGATCATCAAGCTGTCTGAGGAACCGGCTATTTTTGGAACCAGTTCCTATCAGATTTTTAAAATGATCACCATGATGCCGTAGGCCGTAGATCTGCTGGCTCCGGGCAGTCAGCACCCCCTGCAGCGAAATAGTACGGTATAAGTTAGTTACGAAGGACTATTAATGTCTGCAAATTAGTTTTGTTTTTATCTGTGTGAATCAACATAAAATAAATAGCCGATAAAGAATCGTAGTATCTGTTGACTGTCGACACGGGGCGCATAAAGCCGCAGTAGCACGGTCTTAAATCTAAAATTCAACTTTATTCAGCGGGTGGGGACGTGTTATCTACCTCGGAGGCAAAGTGATGCCGGGGGTGAAGTTTTATTTATTTTTATCAGGTTTAGAACAGTAAAATCCATTTTCTCGCAGATTGTGGGAGAACGAGGGAGGGTCAGGGCCAGAGGCGTACCCCTTCAAACTGGCCGACTTTACAAGTTTATCGATTTTCTTCACAAAGGCCATTAACTAAAACAAATTTAAAAGCTGTACTACAACTTTTGTTTCCTATTTTAAACTTAATCGTAAATCAATATTCTGAAGTGGGTTTCTTTTGTTTGCGCTGTGTTGTATTTTATATTGTGATGTGTGTAATTCAATACAATTTATTCATTTTTAAAACATTACAAAATTAAAATTTCAAAGTGTTTTAAAAGAGTAAAAGACAGTGACGACTAGAGTAAAACCATTCCTATAAATTGCCTACTCAATATAAACATTGCACACTTAGTGCATCATTTTAATTAAGTATATTAAATCACTAACGAAGACAATGTCAATAAATCTCAATAGAAATATGTATTAGGCCAACACTGAAATTATAAAGGTAACGGTCGCAACTGGGACCGTCCGTTTCATATTTTTATCGTGTGTTGTTGATATTATATTTGTCAACGTTTAAATATATATATATATATATATATATATATATATATATACCCATATATGTATGTATATATATATATATATATATTTATATATATTAGCTCCACACAGGTGGCCCTAAGGAAAATAATTTCCCTCAGGGCCTATGTCGTATTTTGGGATGCTGCGTGGAGGGTCTTTTTAGGGAAAGGAAGAAGGGGAAGTTGTGCGAAGGGAAAAAAGTATGAGGGGTAGTAAGGAATCTGGGTTCAATGTATCCAGGAGGGAGAGACGTATAAATCCATCTCTCCCACTGCGGTACAAAGTGATGGATCGAGAGAGTCCGGCTGGAGAGATTAAAATGTCTCCCTCAACCAATCTCTCCCGATCCGGCCCGCCACGCAGTAGATGGGCAAACGCATGTGCCGCCAAGACACATGCCATTGACATGCCTCAATTTGGAAGGCGGAAATGGGTACCGCCGCCCCGGGAACCTTTATTGGATAACCAACACCTCTGTCATAGGTCACCCCAAGTGGTTCGCTACGTTTGGTGATTTAGCATGGGTACCCGGGTTCCTGGGGTGAGGTTTGTCTAGGTCTAGGAGGCTGATGACCAGGACACACTGAACCCCAGATTCCTACCCACCTCTTAAACCATTTTCATTCCCAGAACTCTCCTCTTCTTCCTTTCCTTAAAAAACCCTCCACACAGCGTCCCCAAAGATGACATAGGCCCTAATGGAAATTATTTTCCTCAGGGCCTCCTGTGTGGATTTAATGTAAAAAAATAAGAAAAAAAATGCCTCACCGCGTGAACCCGGACACCCCAATTAAGTCACTAAACTTATCAAACTACTTGAGGTTACCTATGGCTATCCAATAAATTCCAGAGACGGCGGTACCCGTACCCGCCTCCCAAATTGACTTTTTCATTATAATGAGCTTAATATATTTCAATAATATATTTCAATAATATATTAATATATTATAATAATATACTCAATATATTTCAATAATATATATTTCAATTAATCCCTTATTAATATTTAAATAAAAAGGGGTACTTAAACGTTTAGTTTAGGATGCGGAAAAATGTGACGGGTTCCAACCGAGGCGTCGTGGGTTTAATCCTGTGCTAGCTAAGTTCACCATCGCTGTAAAAACAACATGATTTGGTTACAATAATCAAATTAGGAGAATTTAAATTTTGACTGGTTTAAATACTTCTACATATCTTATATCCATTTTAGACAAAAAATGCCAACGTTTTTTTTCATTTATTACTAGCTGACGCCAAGAATTTAAAAAAAAAAATCTTGATTTTTTCCGATGTTTTTTTAGCTATTCTGCTATTCGAGGCGGAGACAAATCCAACAAATCAAAGATCATAAAAATTGGTCCAACGGTTCTCAAGTTATAACTAACCCGACTTTGTTTTTTATATAAATATTTTACTTTGACGATCCCTAAAAAAGGGTTGGAAACATTCTAATGCTTTTAATTCATCTAATTTAATTCCTGGCAACCCAAGCAATAATTCTGAATTTGGTGGTAATCCTGAAAGTATCTTCCACTTCGTGGAGAAGAAATTATTTTTATTATTCAGTGTTCACCTTGGCAAGCCCCAAATTCTTCGAATGTTGCTTAGCTACGGTCATGACAACCTTCCTGGTAGGGGCATAAATTAGATACTTCTAGAAAGTCGCAGACCCAAAATTCGGCAAAAAAATACAAGTAAGTCTTTCTCATAGTTTCACGGTGGTGGATTTTTATACGTTTATTTCTTTTTTATTGTAATACAAAGAATAAGAATTTCATTGAAGAAGAAAATATGGAAGAGAACAAAACACAGAAAAACAGAAAAAGATAATGGTCGCAACCGGGACACGAACCCAGAACCTCTCGTATTTTTCTGTTTTTCTGTGTCTTTTTCTCTTTCTTATTTTCGTTTAGTTTATTATTATTATCTTCTTCTTCAATTATATATTACATTAACCTTCAAACGTTATAAAAATAGAGTTTTTCTTATAAAAATTGAATATCAGTTACATGTATATACATATACATATTATATTTAAGTTCATTATTGGTCTTGTATACCTTATCAGAAAAGAGGAGAACTTGTGCCTGACGAGGGAGTCACGATTTTTACTTAGGTTGTATGTGATAATGTGTTTTGTATGAAATATTTACTCTGGAATATGTTTTTTTGAAAAATTGTTTAATTCTATTTATTTGTTCTGATTGGTTGATGATACAACGCAATTCGAAATGGAAGTTATAATGGTTTTTTTATGGCTTAGTAAATATAATTGTTTTGCATTTGTTTTTTATACCTTCAGTAATGCCCTGGTGATTTCACTTAAACTTTGTTTAGTGACAATTTATATACCTTCAACATCCTCTTCTCTTTCATGTATTCTTCTTCCTTTCGTTTCACAACTTTCTCTATTCAGGATACCATAGTTCCACTGGCTCTAGACATTTGGGACTTTCGTGCAGAAATCACAATTTTAAAACATCCAAAACGCATCTAATGCGGTTATGACGTTTGATATTTGGGGTTCTATCCAATCGTAAATGACACACTTCAACTACGTCTTCCAAGTTCCAATTTAAAAAATTTAAATGTTAATTGTCATCTTTCCAAGGTGATAGGAAGATACTCTCAGTATTGTTCTTGTAAAAGACGAATTTGTATTTTGTATTTATTACCAATTAAATTAGCCATGTTAGACGACTCGACCTGAATAGTCAGATACTTGCCAAACTTCATCTTCTCCATCTCCTTACCATCCCCACTCCATTCAGGTTCACAGTACTCCACCATTTTTTTTTAATGTGAATACCTCACTAGAATACTCTTCCATCTGGAGCCAGTGAGGCTACCCCTATGTTAAGGTAAGTTTTGATGGGAAGGATTTGGGAAAGAGGATGTTGGGGAAGTACCTTGCTATTTAGATCTAGTCACCAATTACGGCTAAAGTCATTTCAATCAACATTTAAATACTGAATGGTGGTATTACACCAGGGCGATAATATGAGACTCTGAACTCTGGAACGTGTCGCAGATATACCTTGTAATATTATAAATGATTTAATTGTGAAAACCCAAACCAATCAAATAAAATTTTACCCGGCGACTACAATAATTGGGGAAGTATGTCTCGTTGGCACCGGACAGTAAGGAGTATTTTGGATACTTTTACTATACTCACACATATTCAAACATATATATTTTTTAATCTAGCGATTACCAGTTACGCCTCTGTTCACGAGATTAGATGAATCTGGTATTACGCGAGGATTCATCCACCCTGCAGGGGGTGGTTATTTTTTAAACATTTGCTTTCTTCTTCTTTATCAGATGTTGTCTCCCTGTTTAATCCTGTTTTTTTCCTAATGCCTATTCCCCCCTCTCCCCTCTCCCCCTTCGCCTCCTCCTCTTCGCCATGCTAACTTGCGCAATAAACGATTTTCACCGGCCCAGTTATAAAATAACCGAAACACAAATTGTTTAGAAATTTAAAAAAAAGGCAATTTCAACGACTGAACGATATTTGAAGATTTGTAATTTTGACTGCTCAATTTACCTTGCAAACTCAAAATTTGCGCAGCAATGGATTTTCCAAAACTAAGTATGTATTACATCGTTTTTGTTAACTTTTTGGGCAATGGTCCTATTAAAGTTTCCTTTTAAAATGATTACAATTATTGGCGTTATTTGATAAACTTTCTAGAATATTTTATAAATCCTTTCAAAAATTTATTATTTAATTAAATTGATTTCGTTTATTCCAATATAATGGCCAAGGATATAACAAAACTGAGAATATAATAAATCTAATGCCAGGTTTAAAAACTAAGCACTAACCATATGCTTGGTGTAACCCTAAGTGACCAGCTCAGGTACGGGGGCTCGATCCAAGCCAGAGTAAAGTTAGCCTCCCAAAAACTGGGCGTACTGTACAGAGCCCGCAGATACCTTAATAGTACACAACTGCTAACCCTTTACAAATCACAAGTGCGCCCCACGGTTGAATTTCAGCTACCTCTGGTGTGGAGCTCCAAAATACCTGAAAAATTCCCTCGACTCTGTGCAGAAACGGGCGGTCCGTTTGATAGATTCTCCCATTTTAACAGACGGATTGTAATCTTTAGAGCACAGGCATCGGGTGGGAATGCTATCCTTGTTCTATTACAATGAAAGATGCTCCGAGGAACTAGCATAATTGATCCCTTCGGCACCAAACACGCCAAACGCGTGCCCAACATTTGTACACGGTTGACATTTGTCACATGAGAACGGGTCATTTTTTCGACTTGTTATTGTGTTCAACAGCTCGGCTGTGGAATGATTTGCCGGCCTCTGTGTTTCCTCCTTCCTACAATATGGGTATCTTCAAGACCAATATACATTCCTTCCTCTCCTCAAAAAGACCCTCCAAACAGCATCCCAGATGACATAGGCCCTGAGGGAAATTATTTTCCTCAAGGCCTCCTGTGTGGAGTTAGTCTAAAAAAAAAAGCATTTTCTCAATGTGTCGTTCCTACGATTCGTTCTTGAGTTCAACATCTCGGTCTCTGCGTTTTCTTCATCCTACAACATGGATCTTCTCAAAACCGTGGTATACCCCTCCCTATCCACAAAAGACCCTCCACAACAGTATCCCAAAGATAGACGAGGGAAATTTTTTTCCTTGTCAACAATTCAACTCATTTATTCAATCATTGAGTCAGACATTAAGCATGTTCCCATTGAGTTTAAATTATTCCAAGCATAAGTCGCGCTATCATTGAAGCTAATATATCCTATCTGACAGTTTTAGTAAAATTACGTGTTTAATATCGTTATTGAAGTGAAAATTTATTTAGCACCGTTGTGATTTGATGAAACGGAAAAGCGACACTAAAAAGAAACAAACAAGTTCATCTATAGGATTTAGCCTATGTGAGAATGAGGTAAAATAATAGGTCTCCGCTTTGTGCGGTGCTTCATAGCCTCGCCACTCTTGTCTACTTTAGTTTTATGAAGGTTTCACTTCTACTGCGTGCGAATTTCACACTCTGATTTTAATATATCTGACGTGGTTCTAATTCTAACTCTAACCTAACAACCTATTTACCCAATTTTTTATATTTTTTTATCATCACCTTTAATGACCTTTCTGGGGTGCTTCTGAGTTGGTTTCATTCTGAGTTGTCCGGTCACCATCTGATGTGTCTTTATAACGGCTTTAAAATATCTAATCATTTCAGTTATCAATAACAGCAGTTAGCAAATTTGTCCACATACAAAAAACATACTTATATCACTAAACCATTTTTTTGCAAACTAACGAAAAGGCAACATGATAAATAATGAAGTCTATAAATGGTGGTGTTGCTAGGCAAAGTTCGTAAAACATTAACTATGGTGTGCTAATGAATATTTTATTTATATTTAACCCATCAATTTCCATTAGAATTTAATTCGGCTCTACAGCCGTCCTGAAGCTGAGACAGGAAAATCCCGTCTCGGAAAACATACATTTTATGTAAATAGATACAATTCCTTCCCCCGCGAGAAAATCGGTTTGTGAACAAGAAAGATTATGGTGGGAAATAAATGGAAACTCGCTCCTAAGATTCGGTCAGACATTTTGTCTGGCTTTCTCGTTTGAATTGTGTCACGAACTGTTAAGTTTTTTATTGCACTTTTAAAAACCGTGCAATTTTATTTTGCATCTCGCTTTTACGATGCTGGGGAATCAAATCGGATAGTAGATTAGTAGATGAAAACAGTCAACTAAAATAGAATTAAATAATGAAACATTGTTACTTTGTTTGAACCACTTGTATATTTGTTTAAAGCCGACCGGTTTCGGAACGACCGTTCCCTCCTCAGGGCAAACGTAAACTTATTTGACAATTACAAAATAGTGGGTGGGAGCAATGTATTATAACTATGATTTGTGGTAGGGGTGGAGGTGTTGCTAGGGATTAATGAAGAGTGGGTGGGGGAACATATCCATGATTGGGCTGTAAGATAATATTTTTTGTTTGTTGATAATAGATTCATTATTTTAAAGGGATTTTTTATTTTATTTCCAAGGCTTCTAAGTTCTCGAAGAGTTTTCCTTTAGGGTTAATATGAAGAATATTTATTATTTATCCCCGTATTTTTTTTCAAAACTATGGTTATTTTCAATGATATGGTTAGCGAACATAGGTATTTATTTATTTATTTATATCTATATATTACAGTTTACGCCTTATTGTTAACATTTTTACATATGTAATATATTTTGAAAACTTACGTGTTTTTGATTAAGTGTGACAGGTACATGTATTTATGTGTTGTAGTATAAAGTTAGTTTTTTTTTTCTTTTTTTTTACATTTTAATGGTAATTGTACATAGATTACTTAGAAGAAAAAAAAATATATATAAGGTATATATGTATATATAAATATAACATATGTACATATGAATAGTTGGTAAATTCTTGATAGACATGTTTATTTATTTTACACTTTTTATAGTTTGGTTATGTTTGGTTGGGGATTAAAGTATTTTGAATAAAGTGAATATTTTGATTTTTGATCCAGGCTGTGATATGTTTTTTGTGGATGTTTGGAGATGTATTTGCAATTAGTTGTTGTTTCAGAGTAATGGGCAAATAATTAAAAAGTTTGGTTGCATAATACTGAAAATGTCTTTGTCCATGTGTGGTGTGTGTTATTGGTATGTTCAGGGTTATATTTTTTAATGACCTTGTTTTTATTATTATTTTGGGTTGAATTGGAATATGGAGTTTGTTTTGGAGGAAGTATAGCAGAGCAGATTTGGCATAAAGTTGTTTTATTGACATGATTTCTAATGTTTTGTATATTTCGGTTGAATCTGTGTAGAAAGGCACTTGCAGAATTAGTTTAATTATCGCCTTTGTATCTTTTGAATTGGGTCCCAAAATAACATTGTTTCATTTATCTATAATTGTTATGTATCTAAAAAGCTTCCGGCTTTTAGACATAGAGGGCGGTGATAAGAACTGTCAGTAGAATCCACTAGATGGCAGGTAGCTCTTCGTACCTAGGTTGTCCAGAAGAGGGACGGGGGCTGAGAGTGGGTGTTTTCTGTAAAACACTCGTTAGAAATAATTTAGCCATTTAGGTGGACTAACGAGGTCAATATTGTAATACGCGAAGTATTGAATAAAACCACAAAGTTATAGCTACATACATTCAAAAGTATAAAATAGATTTTATTAATTTCTGTGCTTCTGATTTATTGTGACATTCTTGAATAATTAGAGTCTTGATTATATCAATTTTTAGTTAATCTCTACACCGACATTGATATCTAGTAGATTCATATAATTATTTTAAGCTTGGACACATATTTTCTCAAATTACACTTTTATAACTTTTTTGAAGGTTTTACCCATCATTGTTATATACATATATCATTGAAGAAGAAGATAGTGCTAACGAATCTTAATGAAACATGAAAAAGAACAAGACACAGAAAAATCAATAAAAGCTAACGGTCGCAACTGGGACTCGAACTCAGAATCTCGTCTTACCGGGATGAACAAATAAAACGAAATGACTTAAAATTAAGAGATCTGAATGACTGACTTGGTAAAGGAGAAAGGAATTGGATAGGAGGGACTCTGTGTTCGAGTTCCAGTTGCGACCGTCAGCATTTTAATTGTCTGTTTTATACAAGTAACAATTTGGGAGGCGGGTATTGGTACCGCGGCACCGTGGAACTATTTATTGGATAACCAACACCGCTGAAATAAGTCACCCCAAGTGGTTCGCTACGTTTGTTGCCTTAACAGGAGTGCTCTGGTTCATGGGGTGAAGTTTGTCCGGATCTTGGCGGCGGATGCGTCTGCCCACCAACAGCGTGGCAGGCCATATCGGAAGAGACTGGTTAAGAGAGATTTTTTGACCTCTCCAGCAGGACTTTCTCGGAATATTGCCTTGCACCGCAGTGGAAAGCATGGATGTATTAGTCCTTCACTCCTGGACGCGCTGACCCCCCTAGATTTCTACCCATCCCTCATGCCTTTTTCCTTCCCAGAACTTCCTGACCTTGTTTTTCCTAAAAAGACTCTCCACACAGCATCCCCAAAGATGACAAGAGCCCTGAGTGGAATTATTTTCCTTAGGGTCTTCTGATGAAAAAAAGTAATAACTTCAACTGTGGAAATTAAAAGATGACTATTATTATAAGCAATAATCATCAGCCTGAAACACTCATCCACATTGAAAAATCTTCCGAGAAAAGATACATGACGCCAACGGGACCGGCAATCAGAAGGACACGGGTTCATGTCCCGTTGGCGTCATGTATCTTTTATCGGAAGATTTTTCAATGTGGATGAGTGTTTCAGGCTGATAATTATTGCTTATAATAATTGTTACCCTTTGTGCTATGCATCAAAATCTTCAATTAAAAATAATAATTAAAAGATGACTAATGATTTTTAAAATTACGTTTAAAAATCATTGTGTATGGAAAGTTAATATAATAATTTCAAAGGTTACAGCAATAGTTCAGCTGTTAGAAGCGTCGCAAAGGAAAGGAAGATGTCGGCATTTTATCTAGAGTGTTTTTTCCATCGATTTAAATATTCAATATTATTCTAATTCTATCGAATTTATGTTCGCAAACGCCTTGAATTTGCAATTTCTTTTCTGCATTAAAGCTGTAGAACCTTCCCTAATTATTACAATCAATTCCACGCTGGAGGAAGACAATGACTTACTACTATGGTGCCGGACGCTATAAATTAACCTAACCCCTTGCGAATCGATTCATAAAAGGGAAGATTCACGTTCTTTCTTTGTCTCGTTTGAGTTCTTATACCCATTCTTCTGTGATTTCCTCGACCCTCTTCGTTCCGCTTTGAGCTCATCTACCCACTCGAAAGCAGAAGTCCATTCAAACCAGAGACAATCGGCAATTCATGAACAAGTCTGTTCGTTCCTCTCGTCTTCTGCTGAAGGGTTTCCTCTTGACCGGTAGTTTGTTCTACAAACTTTAACTGGATTTTGTGTTCTCCCAAACGAAATAAACGAAATTATTTCCGGAATTAACCCGTGATTTTTAATAATGAGGAAGAATAAAAAAATATACACAACAAGTGACTTCAAAACCCATTTATTTTGTAATACCTACTTAAATCAAAATATAGTCCATAAGTTACATAAGTCGATGTCATTTTAAACCGGTGTGCAATTTTTTAATAAACAAAAAATTGTTGTGTAGGTATTTATTTTAGAAGGCTGTTATTTTTTTATAGATAATGGAATTTACAATTAGCATTATTTTTCATTTTATAACGTCAGATTTAATTAGGTTTTTAATAGATACATCAAATTATTTATTCAGGCACTTTCCCAATCCATTAAAAACATTTTTAGAAAATATTAACCATCTGCTTTCGGTAAAATCAGTTTTGAAAGAAAATACGATCCCGAGGATTAAAACATTTTGACAAACCTTTTTTTGACGTCGACATAACGGCAAACATTCCCATTTAAAAAAAATGTAAACAAGACTTTGAGATAAAAATAAGATAAAAGAATTGTATTTCTGTTGACATCATTCCGTACTTTTTCGTCGCTAAATTTATTATTCTCCTTCAGAATTCCAAATAATGAAAATAACGAGTAACTGTCGATTTGCGTCTCCTTTTTCAATTTCTCAGCACTTGATATCTTGAAAACACACCCTTGACCTCTTCCGTAATTCTAACCTCTCGTCTTTCAGGCATTCCACTTATTCCACTCACAATACAAGTGTCAAATGAATTCAAATCAACTTGACAGTCCGGAGTCGGAAAATTCCAAGCGTACCGCAAGGAAGCCTTAACTTCCTGGCGTCCACAGATATACAGTTCTAGCTAGAGTAGATGCCGCATCAGTCGTTAGGGATGCTACGGCAAATGGGGTGAAATTTTTTGGAAAACGATGTTGGTCTATATTGCAATATGTTCATCATGGCTGCATTGGTTCGTACGTAGTTCGAGTTTTAGCTCAATTCACGTGTTGTTATTTATTTTAAGTTCTTCGTAGCTTTTTTATGTGAACACTTTACAAGAGTCTCAGCTGCTACCGTCTGAAGCCAGTGAGACTATGGCATCCCCAATTGGGGTAAGTTTGTGAGGCTGAAGGTAGTGGGGAGGGGTAGGAGACGGTGGGAGGAAGGTGGGGAATTATCTGGCTACCCAGAACTCGTTACCAAACACGGCTAAAGCCATTTCCAGCATCGTTTCAATTCTGCCTTACACTTTATTATTCTGCCTTTAGCCTTACACCAGGGCGATAAATATAATATATTCCACTCTGAAACGTGCCGCAAATACACAATATATTATTTTAAATGAATTAATTGTTTAAATTAATCAAATAAAATTTATTTGCCCGTATCGGGATTCGGTCCCGCGACCTTCGGAATGTTAAGACTAAAAAGGAATTAATGTTTTTTTTTCTGTGATGACTGCAAAATAGTCAAACTGCCAGGAGTCAGTGGACAGGAATCTCCCATTTGGGGTGAGTTGTGGGGCTGAACTAAACGGTGGTTGGAAAATATTCAAATTTGGACACCAAATACGGCTGATGTCATCTCAAGCAATAATTTGATGCGGATGGTGATCTTTCACTGGAGTGCTACAGAGAGAAATTTTATTACAACCTCCTTACTTAATAGAAAAGTAATTAATATTGATTTCTACATGTGTGAGATTCGGTCATTATACGCCTCTTTCTTGCTAAAAATGAGGTAGAAAGATAATTAACTAACTACCATATCATTTCTCCGTATGGATAGTCAAATATGATAAACCGTCACTTCGTCTATCTTGGAACATCTATACTTATCTATACTTTATATCATATTTACTATACTCCTTGCCTCATTCACGTTCAACTTTAGTAAGTAGTATTCTACTGTTTCTACTTTTCGTTGGTCCCCTGACCATTCTACTGCCAGTTAAGTCCATGCCCGTTGTCTTACCGCAACGTTTTCGCATCGCTTTCGCAACCGCCTGCCTTATCGATTGCCGCCCGGCCGCAAAGTGCCGCCCACCTGGGTTGATTTAATTACGAGCCTTTTGGTGACAGCGCGGAAGAAACCCCAGGGTCCCTTTGCCCCTTACTCCGCCCCCGCCCATTTGTCCGCCCTACATGCAACCTCCCCATACCCCCTCACATCTGGCAAGATCCGGAGAATTTAAACATCGGAGGCGCATTCACAAACTCAAGCGCGTTCACATACTACATGAAATATTTTTAAGTATCTTGGTTTAGACATCGGAAAAGCAAATTCAATTCGACAAAGACATCTACCGTTTTAGATTGTGTACTGCAATGAGGAATGAGGAATTTCACTTTTTTTTTAACGTCTGCTGTCTAATATAAAAGCATGAACCCCACAATTTTCAAAGATTTTTTCTGGTTCCCATTTTAATTTTTAACGTACCATGGAAATAGATGACTAATCTCACCAAACTGTTCCGTAATGGATTGCCGATTGGTAAAGGATAACGTCAGGGACATTTTTCTGTCTGTTTGCTATTTAAAAAAAAAGTTAAATATACTTATATATCCAGAGCTTACGTTTGTTTATGAACATAATTAATTTATTAATTGTAGATATAATATTTGTCACCGGAAATCCTTATGAAGTAATCGTTTTTTAAACAAATGAAAATAAAATACTTGGTTTTAAGTCTCTTTATTCATATATTTTCAATGTCTACCGGTTTCTGGACCTCCGTACCATCATCAGAACTGTTATAAAAATAACGCTGTAAAATACAGAAGTATCTAGAAATATACTTTCAAAAATAAAAGTGTGTGTATATATGTGTACTTCCGTATTTGATAGCATTATTTTAATAACAGTCCTGATGATGGTACGGAGGTACCGAAACGGGTAGATAGTGAAAATATATCAATAAAGTGACATAAAACCAAGTATTTTCTTTTCTACAATAAAAAAAACACATACATTTTATTGTAAACTATGGTGAGCCACAAAGTTAATGCTTTTTACAAATATGTGTTTTCTTTTCATTTATTTAAAACAATGTGTTTGCTTCTTTTGAATAATTATTTGTTTTTTCGTCGTCAATGATCGCAAATTCACTTTATGACGTCATTTTAAATTAATGAAAGTAAATCACTTTGTGTACAGCACCATATAATACAAATAAGTCACATGTTTCTAATCAATGCTTTCTTCATCAGGAAAAACTTAAAAGAAACAATTGATGTCGATTATTTTGATTTAATGGTGATATCTATACTTACCTTCGTTTCTATTTTTTTTCGTACTTAACCAAACCATAAAGTTTCATTTACATAATAAATTAAAAACAATTTCGAACAATATAGATTAACTACTCAGTATAAGTTATATTTACGACCGTCAAAATGTTTGAGAATCTCGTCGATGTTCATGTGCCAAATACCTGTAGCTAGAATCTGATACCCGCCGTTTGTCTTAAAGTGAAACGGGCGACTATAAATCTAAATGTCGTGTTCCCAGACCGCCACCGCCCTCCTCCGAGGCCGAACCGAAAAACTACCCCTCTACTTAGCTCTTGCGAGTTGCGAGGGACCGCCGGACCCCGTATCATTAATATCGACACAACTCGGCAGTCAAAATGTCCAGGTTCTCTGCTTTTTTTAATAAAAAAAACAGGTGATGTAATCACGAAATGTTTCTAAAATTTTCTAGTAGGTATAAACACTTGTGTATTGGAATTTTATGAAAATAGCTTGTCAGCAGATACTCTTTAATGGCAAAATTTGTCTTGACTTCATAAATAGCAATTCTTGTGATACGTGTAAATATCAACCCCGTGGTTGAGGGGCACGGCTTGACTAGCTACTAGGAGGTCGCGGGTTGAAATCTCGGTGTGCGCAAACAATTTTTTTTTATTGATTTGTGTTTTCTCAATGTAATCATTTTTAAAATTTATTTTTTATTTTATTTAATCGACTTTACAAAATAATTCTATAAGTATACAAAATACAACGGTTATGTTAGTATTGTATTTCTTAGTCCTCCTCACTAGGGGTTCCTATGCCGAGACGCACTAAAATTGTTTAATTATAGTTTATTGGTCTTGTGTATAGAGTCTTTTCGTTGACCTCTATTAAATTTTTTTATTAGTTTTATGTCTTGGGGAAGAATATTACGGAGTTAAGTTGCAAGATAAGTGTAGTTTCTTTATTATATAAGATATATTTGGTACACTTGCAGCACTTTCCAGAAGATACTCTCAATATCGCCCTGGTGTAACACCACCAATCAGAATTTAAATGACTTTAGCCGTATTTGGTGACTAGATCTGAATAGCTTGGTACTTACCCATTATCTTCTTCCCCATATCCTTCCCCTCCTCACTAGCTTCAGCCTCACAACATACCCCAATTGGGGATGTCGTAGTCTCACAGGCTCCAGACAGTTGGGACTCTTCTACGGTATTCACATTAGAAAAAATACATATACTTTTGAATTTAGCTATAACTAAATAATGAATCTATTATCAACAAGCAAAAAATATTGTCTTATAGCCCAATCATGGATATGTTCCCCTACCCATCCACTCTTCATTAATACCTAGCAACGGCTCCACCCCTACTGTAATAATACATTGTTCCCATCCATATTTCAAAACTGTCAAATTAGTATACATTTGCCCTGAAGAAGGAACGGTCGTTCTGAAACCGGTCGGATTTACTCAAATATGAAAGTGGTTCAAACAAAGTTAAATTGTTTCATTTATCTAAAAAATATATATAAATCACCTCATTGGCGCTACGTTAGTACGTTGGGCGTGTAACAGCGTAGTTTATTATTTTTAATTTTAATCATTTGACAAGAAGATAATACTTATAAATCTAATTGAAACATGAAACAGAATAAATCAAAGAAAATGGAAAAAAAAACTTAACGGCCGCAACTGGGAATCGACCCAGTGTCTCTTCCTCTTCGGGTCAATATCTCTAACCATTCGGCCATAGTTACCAGACTTTTAAAAGTCATTTTTGTGGATCTCATAAATATTAATCATAACTCATTTTACCAGTTGCGACCGTTATATTTTTATTATCTCTCTCTTGTTTGGTTTCATGTTTCGTTTATATTTATTGATTAAATATTAGATTGAAAGGTATAACCCTCAAAACTTATTCCAATAAAATTAAATATTATTAAATTGCTCATGAATGTCACTCAAGTTCCTACTGCTCTCAATCATTTGAATCCAGAGGGACTGTTGCATTCCTATCTGGGGTCGGAATATTATGAGGCTGAGGGTAATGGGGAGGGGAGGGGGCGGGGAAGAGGAATTTTGTAAAAACCTCGCTTTTCAGATCTGGTCACCAAACACGGATACAGATCTAGTCACCACAGCAATACTGAGAACATATTCCGTTTTTCACTTTATTTCAAAACTAGCGCAGAGCCGCGACAATAAATAAAATAGTGTGGATTCTCGATAAATCTGTTCAAATTTTGTAAATTAAATTAAAATAATTTTCGGTTAAAAATGTTATATTATTCAATTCCTTCAACGTTATGGACATAAAACAGCTCTACTCAAGATCCATATTACTTAATTTACACAAAAACAACAAAACACCATACAAAGCTACACAAACAAAACACAATACCCGAGCCAAAAACAACGAACTTCTCCAAACTCCTTTTTTCAAAACCACCTTCGGGCAAAGACACTCTAAATACATAGCTTGCAAACTATACAATACACTACCAACTACGATCAGACAAAGTGACTCCTTTACAAAATTCAAACAAGATATTAAAAAATGGATTATAAGTATTGGACGCCACACTATCACGAATATCTGTAAAATAAATCACACATAGACATAAATAACTTTTCACATACAACCTAACCCATATAAAACAAATGAAAATAATGGAATCCTGTCAAATTTAACCTATAAATAGACTAGGCAGAATTGATTTCATTACTCCATCTCCAACATTTATAAAATAACTCTTTTTAAAAGATTTATTACCCTTCCAATCACCCTTATGTATTTTACCTGAAATATCCTTGTAATTACTATATTCATTTATATACCTGTACGCCTGTCTCGATACAGGTATACCCTAGTGAGACAGGCATACAAATAAAACCATTGTAAACATATTTTATTATAGATAAATAAATAAATAAATAAATAAATAAATTGGCAGGTAGGAGTGGAATGTATGCTTACAATTTCTGAAAAACCATTTCTAAAAAGTGTACGAATGTTGCTAATCTTACCCTATCTATTTTATCGCTTGTCTGAATTCTTCACAAAATAGGTTCCAATTTCAAAAATGACACTTAAATTCAAAGGATTTCACGCAGGACTAATGCACAGCACAGATATCCGAAGTTAGTATTATTTTATGAGAATAGTAGAGAGGATTATAAGGAAATATTTGTTTTCAAACATCATCGACTTCTCTTTTTATGAATATTGAGCGCCCTCTGCAGTCCAAGCATAAATGTTAGAAATCCTATCAAAGTCATTTAATATTAAATAAAATGATAATACCTAAGTTTAATTGTGGAAACCTACGGAAAGAAGAAAAGTTTTCAATGTCACCCAATAATACTTAATTTTATGACACCAACTTTACCGGGTGATAAATTATTTTACTGCGGTTGTTCGACACTTCCTAGACAGTGGAAAAATAATAATTTAATCGATCTTCTCAAATACTATCATTTACAACATTGAACAGATCGTATTGTAGGCGTGCCCAAATACCTAAAGTCTAAGAATTACTTTATTACACCTACGACGCTGAGCCGAAATTCATAGAAATGTGAGAAAGCTATGTATTTCGATGTGAAATTAAACTGATGTAACCGATTTACGACGTTTTGACTGCTAGGCCACATACCTGTGAAATTGGCCCAGTGGTTTATGAGTAATCCGAAAAATTATAATACCGCGAACACTGAGAATAATTGCTAATGCAATTATTATTATACTCAGGCGCACGGGAATGTATTTTCGAGAATAAATTGATGGCTTACTGCCAGAAGTTATTTACTAACAAAATGTTGATTTTGGGATAATTGACTTAATAATTTCAGCTACCTTATCAGTTCAACAGTCCAGAAGAACAATGTCGGATCTGCTAAAAATTGTAAATGATTCTGTTGGTTTATTCACTTGCTTAATTTGTTGTTTTAAAAGTCTGTATTTTCTGAATTTTAAAAGAAGTACCAAATATCAAAACAAAACTATCTCCCCTGATCTACAAAACAATAAAAATGCTGAAACGACACTGCAGGTTTACTGCAAAATCACAAAATCGCACATCTGACATTCTTCTTCAGGACCGTTGAGTTAAGTTTAATCAAGTTAAGATAATGAAATAGATTTTTTTAAATCCACATTTATTCATCTTTTAAGGATGCTCTTAAGCGAGATTTTTTTATTCATATTAAAAGGAAATAAAAATATAAACTGCATTTATAATAATAATAAATTTGGACAACTTATATAGCGCTGTTTTTGCGAAAAATCGCCTCAAGAGCGCTGTACAAATTAGCATGGATTTTACATTAGAATTTACTTAACTTAGGAGGCTCGATAACAACTCGTCTTGCAGCTATCAAGCGCATGGATTATTGGAATTCTAGCCCACCGAAAGTTAAATAAAATATATTTTTATACACATATTTCATTTTACTTAACTATGTAAGGGGCTAGATAACCACTCGTCTTGCAGATAACCACTCGCGCATGGATTGTTGGAATTCTAGCCTCCCAATAAATCAAATAAAATATCTTTTTATGTGTACGTATTTTAATTTACTTAACTGTGTAGGAGGCTAGATAACAACTCGTCTTGCAGCTATCAAGCGCATGGATTATTGAAATTCTTGCCCCGCAATAATACATTTACCTTACGTATTTAGTAATCTACTTAGCATCCTAAGTCGAGCTTAATCTAACTTAATCTACTTAATCTAACCTAACCTTACTTAATCTTACTCACACATACTCAAAACCTATATTTAAAAAATCTGCAGTCCATAACAACAATTGCAAAGAAACCATAAAAATAACATGTAATCAACGCTAACGAAAATGCATATACTCGTAATACACTGTAATAATTGTCCCTGTGAACTGTTTATTATTATTGATTGTTGTTTTAAACACTATCTCTTAGGTATTTTAAAATTCCGTTTAGTCACCATTTGCTTACATCACCATGTAAGAATGCAACAAGTATTCACCAAACTACTTTACTTGTACTTTATTTGCATGCCCTTTCATAATCACAATAACAAATTCATATAAAAAGGTTTTTATGATTTTGTATTAATAAATATTGGTATAATTTGCACTTAGTGACTAATATTGTGCTCTGTTAGCGATAAAGCTTGATAAAATAGGAAGATTGTAACTTCTAATTTAGATTTTTACAAAAATGCCACTTAATGACTTCTGGCAGAAAATCGACGAAATTTACTATTTTCATTGTGCAGAATTCCTCCATTCAACTAAATTTCCGCTGCAGAAACAATTTGTTTAATTTTAATAGAAACCACCGGCATTAACAGAGCGCACCAAACATTTGGTAAGTTCATTTCATTCCCGCATTCATAGGTGGATGAGCCTAAGCTCGGAGATGATTATTTTCTCGTGGATGCGCACAGTTAAGCTCGTTTATTCGGAGATGTAAAACGATTTAGCCTTAACGATTTTACTCCAAACCGTTAAGGTGTTAGACTCTCTGGCTGTGAATAAAACGAATGACATAATTCAAAATAAATCTACTTAGAATTTTCAGATGTTTTAACGCATGCAACATTGTAATTTAGTTAATGGCGCCGCCCCTAGAACCATTTATTGGACCTGCCATAGGTCACTTCAAGTGGTTCGCCACATTTGGTGACTTAGCAGGGGTATACGGGTTCAAAGAGTGAGGTTTTTCTTGCACAATGAACAATTCATATACTTACAAAACCAACTTATATACTCACAAACCTCTACAATGCTAGCTCACTCGGGAGTGCCTCGTGTTCACATTTCGTTCACAGACTCAATTCAAGACGATTATCGCTAAGTTATTGATAGAATAAATGCAGGAAGGTTTACAATAAATTAAAAGATCTCTTGTTGCTTCTTAAATATCTTAGGAACGTATTTATGGCTCGCCGCTACTAGGAAACGCGTTAAAACCCAATGTGAACTCTGTAAGTTACTGATTTTAAAAGAAAATGAGGAGCCGATTAGATAATAGATAATTATTTAAGATTTACGTACATTTACCCTGTCACCGGGTTACATCTGGGCTGGGCTGAGACATTGTCAGGAAACATCACTGAGTTGATTCAGATATATAAAATTTAATTATATTTTAAAACACGTGTTGCAGACAACTTAACGATTTGAATTCAAAGTGGCTCAGAAAGGCTTGACCCGAGCGCTTGATCCATGACTGGCCTGTCTGAAGTTAAAACCAAGAAGAAGCCAGCGAGGCCTCTTCTGCCACCGGCTGACCGCGCTTACTCCTCCCACTGAAATCTGGAGAATGCACGTCAGTGTTGCTCTGTTACAACGGTGACCAGACAACGCAGAATGAAACCAACTCAGAAGCACCACAGAAAGGTCATTAAGAATGATGATAAAAAAATATTTAAAAAATTGGTTAAATAGGTTAAGTTAGGTTAGGGTTACCGGCTATTTTAAAATTATTTTTTCGTAGCTTTTAATGACCTTTCTGAGGTGTTTCTGAGTTGGTTTCATTCTGAGTTGCCATGGAACCGTTACAACAAATATTAAATATTTAGTACGTGGCGCAAATCATCGTCACTGGCGTAGAACCCGGGGTAAAGTAATTTGAGTATCCACACAATCCAATCAAATTCAAATTACTCTCCACAATTAGTATCCCCAATCAAATTCAAATTACTTTTAATTACGTAGAACCCGGGGCGAATAACGTGGTGTCATCCCCCCCTCCCCCCATTAAAGTTGACTTTGAGAAATTCAAAACCCAAATTTCGACTTCATAAAAAATAAAAACATTACTACCTAGTCAAATGTAAATTGGTCCGTCCTGGGGGGGCTACCTACTAGTCGATAGATTCTCTTAAGATGGACTCTTTCGACCCAACACTTTGTACCGCAAGGGGGGTGGAAGGATACATACGTCCATTTCTTCTAGACCCCACATCGACCCCAGATTCCTACCCACCCTTTCCAGAACTTCCTCTCTTTCCTTTCCCAAAAAGACCCCTCTGACAGCCTCCCTAAAGATTGTAACGGATAAACAACACCGGTACCTTCCAACCCCGAATACATCACGAATATCGGATAGCGTTGACCACATCACTTGAGCATAGAGTTACGGTATGAAACTTTACCTACCTTCAGTTTGGATCGGACAAGCCCAAGGAGAGGAGCACGTACCTACGGCGGACGAAACTAACATCACCATGGCGTCTCTAATTGTAACGTTTATTTCTCATCCTAACATTTTATTTAGATTAGATATTATATTATCAAGGTTACCATTAGGTTATACCATTTTAAATACTTGAGTTTTGTAGTTTAAAAGCTCTGGCGTCCAACTTTTCGTTTTATCTTCCACATAACTTAAATTCTTATTTCGCATCATAGTTGATTGTTGTAATTCTTTTCGAAAATTACAAGCACCCCTTGAGATCATATAATTTTTAAGAGTCTTTTAAATATTTCTCAATGTCCTTATAATCTAAATTCAATAAATCACATTTTATATAATTAATTTCCTTCTTTTATTCCGATGGACTTGACTTATTTCATGTTCTACTTTTCAGACTGTAGCTAGCCATATATTTAATTATTTACACAATGCAATTCTAGAATAACAGTATATAGGTGAAGCTCTTTTTATAAACCGTTACAAGATAACATAGGTTTCGAGGGAAATTGATTTCTTCAGGGCCACCTTTAACACCAGTGTGGGGTTAATGTAACAAAAAACCTGCTCAAATAGTTCAGAAGTTCAGAGCAATAAAAATCCACGTATTTTCATATGGAAGACTATAAGTTTGTGGCTAATTGAAAGGTACAAGTCAAAGATATTGAAATTTAAATGCACGAGTAAATTGCTGTATTATAATAGTTTAAAAAGGGAAGTTAAAATAATTTGTCAGTTCGTTCAATACTTTTTTTAATATATATTTTACATGTTACGTTCGATGTGTCCATAAAACACCCGCTAAATTTGATACAGCGTTCAGCTCATGCAAAATATTATTCAATAAACTTTGAGTGCAGTGGAGTGATATCATAAATTTCCCCGTAAAAGCACATAACCAGTGGCAGGTCGCAGGTACGAGCAGTTATCACGACATAAACAACGGGCACGCTAGGTAAATCAAAACTAAGAGGTCCATAAAAATGCTACCGCATCAACGTGAAACTTACTCCAGTTCACAGCCAATGGGATCAATAGCAGTATCCAGATCAGAGCAGGTGGAAGTTATATTTATTTTTTTCATTTTTGAAGTGAAACTTCTTTAGCACAGTTGAAACTCCATGAAACGGAAGTGCGTCACTAAAATTTGTTATTTCACGGGTACTCGGTTCTAATATAATACGGTAAATTCTCGGTCTCGCGCAAGCCTCCCATGGTCCAGTGGCATAAAGCGTCTCACGAATCTAGTGGCCGGACATTCAGACGCCCTGGGTTCAAATCCTATAAAATACAAAAATAATAAAATTCTGACCCCCGTGCATGTCACGAAACAATTTCTATTGGGAATTTTGCTAGCCAGTGGGTCATTTGAAAACAGGTGCAAACGATCATTGTTTCCTTTATCTGAGAGTCCCTGATGCAAATGTGCTTTGTCGATGCTAATGGCCAGTTTTTTCTCCGTCCTTGATTAAAAGAATAATTAATAAGTCTATTCCCACGCGCTCCAGTAAAATGCAATTTAATGTTCCTTCGTAAA
Source organism: Limnephilus rhombicus (assembly GCA_929108145.2). Taxonomy (NCBI): domain Eukaryota; kingdom Metazoa; phylum Arthropoda; class Insecta; order Trichoptera; family Limnephilidae; genus Limnephilus; species Limnephilus rhombicus. The sequence goes on along the minus strand of OV815278.1, from coordinate 20,966,591 downwards.
ATAAATGTAAAATAATGTCGTCTACCATAACTTGACATGAAACCGACTAGATTTTACCGTAAATTAGTAACTATTTTATTTTATTTTATTTATAAAGTATTTTGTGTTGCGTTTTTAGCATTAGGGGATCGGAAAACGAACGACACAGAGAAATGCTATTTCTCACGTAGGTAGGCACTAACTCAAGGATCGAACGAAAACATTTTACTGAAAAAAAGTTTCCCAATAAACGAGGCGCGGTGTTGGCAAGGAAGAAATATCGCCTTTGTAAATAACAAGTGGAAATAAGCCACGGTATGTTTGTGAAATGCTCATTATAATGCAAACTAGGTTCCAAGTTTGGTATTGCATGCCAAACGACTAAAATCTTGTAGTTATGTCGGTACCTACACATTGTTTACGAAATTTCAAAGCGTGTCATACTTTTATAACTATTTTCATATCATTGAGCACGATTTAATAGTGTGGATAATTGGACTACAGAAATGCTTAGGATTTTGTATACTTTAAGGGTGTGTAATAGATATTTAGATTTAGATTTTAACACGCTTTGATAAATTAAGTGCAATGCTTCCAAATAATTTACGAGGAACAAAAACCTCTAGTAATTATTAGTATTTTATTTTTTTACAATTTTTTAGAAAATAATGTGTTCCTACTAAGGTACCTTGTTCAAAGGTCATATTGTACATTTTTACGTGTTTAAATTACAAGTAAGTACCTGTGTTAAAATATTACAAGAGGAAAATTATAAAATTTTATCTCGAAGAAAGCACAATACGAGCATTAATCTTTCTAAGGTTGTAAAATTGTTTCTATATTCTTCCTTCCCATGCACGTAACACATATCTTAATGCTTCTTTTGAATTTTTGAATTCGGTTTTTCAAGAGGGAGTATATTAAAAAAAATAAAGAGGAATATATGGATTTTTCTTTGTCCAAAATGTTATAGTTGTAGGTTTGTGTCACATATCCCAAAGAAAGTAATCTAATGGTGTGAGATAACACGATCGTGGAGGCCAATTCACAGGTACATTACGTGAAATTATGCGCTCACCAAATGTTTTCCGCAATTAATTGATGGTGGCAACCGCCGTGCACAATTGCACAATTTTCCAAAATTTGCACAATTTGCAAGCGCTGTTCTAACGTCAGTCTATTCATGGTGAAATGGCAAAACGTACTGACTACAAATCAACTGTCAACTATCAAATTGACAGTCTGTAGAAACAATGTTGCCAGTTTAAAAACCAAACCTCTAAAAAAAACACCATTTATAAACGTTAAGGAACATGGAACCAAGTGATTGGCCGTTTCAGAGAAAGACACGAAGAAAGCACTTCTAACTCACTTCTCCATTTATGATCTCCAGACATGCTTCATGTTAAAGTTTTGCTATTGAATAAATATTTTATTTTAATTAAACTCCGGTAGAACTCTACGTCACTGACAACCTCATTTACTTGCGGAATAAACAATTATAAATAATTGCATGTCGAGGAGTAATTAAATCGAAACAAAGTTAAACACTTTTTAATTCTATGTCTAAAAAAACACGTCAAGGAAAAAAATAAAAGGGTTATCTATTAGTGTACATGAAATTTCTGTAGAAGAACGTACAAACAAGTTTGATCTATGAAAATTGATTTACCGTGTTAAAAGCTTGGGTGGTTACGGGTTCAGTTCAATTCTCAATTAACAAAAATTTCATCAAACAGTGCAAAAACAAATCATTCATCAATTTTTTTGTCAGGTGATAATTAGGTGAACCAAAAGTAATTTGATTCACATTGATTCACAAGAGTTTTTTTTTTAAATGCCTATTGGGTTAATACATAGATACAAGAAAATTAGTTTTTTACATTAGCTCCACACAGGAGGCCCCGAGGAAAATAATTCCCCTCAGGGCCTATGTCATCTTTGGGAATGCTGTGTGGAGGGTCTTTTTAGGAAAGGAAGCTGAAGTTCTGGGAAGGAAAAGGGTATGAGGGGTGGGTAAATGGAATCTGGGGCTCGGTGTGTCCAGGAGTGACGGTATGAATCCATTCGTCCCACTGCGGTGCAAGGCGATATGCCAAAAGAGTTCTGCTGGAGTAGTTACAAGGTCTCCCTCAACTCTCAGTATCTCCAGATCCGGCCTGCCACGCAGATGGTTGGCAGACACATGCACTGCTAAGACCCGGACAAACCTCACCCGGGCACCCCTGCTTAGTCAACAAATGTAACTAACCACTTGGGGTGACCCACGGCAAAGGTGTTGGTTATATTAAGAATATGTAATAATGGAATCATCAATGGAAAATGGAATCTTGTGTCGTATTTATTGGCTAGGTGATAATTAATCGGTTCATGCCAACATAGAATGAAACCAACTTAGAACCACCAAGTAATTAAAAAATAATTTTAAAATAGCGGTAACCCTAACCTGAAGTCATCTATTTAACCATATTTTTTAATAACACTCAGCAGTCGACTAAATCTGTCAACATCCGTTAATGATTTTAAATATTAATAAAATATCTTAAAAAAACGATTTGATTGATTACTTTCAATAATTTCATTAAAACGCCACAATTTATATAACCATTTAGAATACGAAATTTGTAATTTATTTTTAAAAAATGTTGCTACAAAGCAGTCAACACTTTTACAATAATTCATAGTGGATAGTTAATTCTCTTGTGAACTGAATTCCTCCATTTGTTTCAATTAACCGCATTCGAAATATTACATCAGCCGACTATTTGGTGTTTATTTTTCCTGAAGGGGGACTAGAGGAGAACGGCGAGCGGAGAGTGTAATAAAGTTTGTGGAACATTCGCTGGCTTATGGCCTTTATTGTGCAAGCAATCTGCAAGTTTAACCACGTCATGCGGATACGTGCAACTCTGTCTGGGCTAATAAACGTTCCCGCTAGATGCGGATACTAGGAATACGAGTACTTCTGTGGAAAGGGGTTCAACACACCCGGATAAAGCTCCAGTAAAACTAAGGTTAGAACAAACCTGTTCCTAACCTTAGTTTTTTTTAACTGAAACTTATTTAGCCCCGTTAGAGTGATTTGAAATTCGGATGAAACGGAAATGACGCACTACGGCACCTACGAAGTATTAAACTGCGCACAAGGCTCCTATTGGTTTAGATATAAAACGGAAACGACGATAGGTCTGCGCTCATTGGCCGCTTTGTTTTTTACGGGTCGTCCGAATAAAATACGGTAAATTCGCGCCTCACCGTGTGCGTCCCATAGCGCAGCGGTATAGTGCGTCGCAAATCTCAGCGGCCAGATAAATCCAGTGGACTGTGGTTCGAATTCTACGAAATCCAAAAAATAAATATATATGTATTTTTGTAAATCAATATCCAATCTTCAAACCACTTTAAAATAAATAAGCAAAAGAAAGCGACATCTAACCACTTTCTAGTTTCACTTCTATCGCGTGTGCTTTATACACTCTATTTTATTTTACATTAGATTTTTCTTTACTAGAAAAGGGTATTAAAGGGGGGGTTGGAATCTGGGGGTCAGCGTGTCTAGAATTAACGGACGTGACGTATGAATTCATCCCTCCCACCGCGGTGCTAGGCGATGTTCCGAGAGAGTACGGCTGGAGAATTCAAAAGGACTCCCTCAACCATCCTCTCCCGATCCGGCCTACTATGCAGCTGGTGGGCAGATGCATCCGCTGCCAAGACTCGGACAAACCTCATACAATGAACCCGGGCACCCCGGCTAAGTCACCAAAAATAGCGAACCACTTGGGGTGAACTATGTCAGAGGTGTTGGTTATCCAATAAATGGTTCCGGAGGCGGCGGTACCCATGCCCGCCTTCCAAATTGTGCTGCCCGCCTCCTTAGTTCGAGCCCATAAACATTAAAATACATTTAACTACAAAAAAGCTAAAAAGCGGTTCCATGACAAAAAAGAACAGTGATAAAACAGATTCATCGAAGAAAACTGATTAAATGTAATGAAAACTAAAAAAAAAATTAAAACCATTTTATCAGGTTCTGCTTTGTCATTGATAGAGTGAAACTTATACAAAACGTTGCATTAGTTTGGGCCAAAAATAAGAAGAAAAAAATTTGCTTTCCCAAGAATTTGTGTTTTGGTCTACTTTACTGTCATTAAAACTGCATTATGTTTTCTGTTCGGATTTTTAGATCATTGCAACAATTTTCAGTAAAGTAATTTTTTCAATTCTGTTTCGTATGCTTTAATCGACTTTATGGACGAAATAGGGTGGAAAAAATAGGACCTAGTAATAAAAATAGAAAAGAAATTTCAAAGGCTCAGATATACAATTATGTTCTGCCCTGAAAACAATACTGTAGTTAAGCTTATATATTGTATATAATATTTAAAGATCGTACATGTATTAGTAATGTATGAATAACTAGAGGTACCTTTTGGAAAACCTTTTTGAAAGGTTGCTAAATAAAGCAATAGTTAATGATTCGCTCGCTAGAAAAATTATTAGTTTGTGTGTGTGATGAAACATCACCTCTGATTTAAACTCTGATTGTATTATGGAAAGTATTAGATGAATAAGGCTACACTTTCCTTAATGAATATTGAGGTATACCGATCATTTATCTAAATTTTCTATAGGGCTTAGCCCAAAAAGCGTATCAAAACCTGGAAAACGAAAAACAATGCAATAAATTGGAATAAAATACTCGTGGTTCTTAACGATTAAGCCTTGAAGTAAGTGGATGAGTTCGTGTACTTCAAAAACTCATTATTTGTTCATGGGAAACCTGATAAGGATATTGACCGACGAGGGTGAATGCAGTATTCTCCAAAAAAACCTTTAAGTGAGGCAAGCAGTTACCATTGACAAACCAATTTGGTACGGGTTTGCCTGATATAGACAGTAATGCGGATATGCCAACCGGCGTGGTCTAGGGGTAGGGATCTTGACTCGCAATCCAAAGGTCGCGTAAACAAATCCCGGCGTGGGCAAATAAATTTAATTTGATTGATTTGTGTTATTTCACAATTAATCAATTAAAAATAATTTATAGTATATTTGCGGCACGTTCCAGAGTGGAATATACTCTCAGTATCTCTCTGGTGTATGACCACCATTCAGAATTGAAACGTTGCTTGAATTGGATTTAACCGTGTTTGGTGACCAGATCTGAATAGCCAGGTACTTCCCCACCTCCCTCTTCCCCATCTCCTTCCCCTTCCCACTACCATCAGCCGCACAACATACCCCAGTTGGGGATGCCATAGTCTCACTGGCTCCAGAGGGAGCATCTGAGACTCTTGTGAGGGTTTCAAATAAAAATCAATAAAAAAGTTAGTCAAGGAAAGAAAAACTTTTACTGAATACAGATAGACTGAATTTGTGATAACATTTATTTGATGCTTTGCATAAGGTCATCCATTTGTTGTCTTTAGTCCATACAGAATAAGAATAGCACTTGCTCGTTATTACTAGGTATTTTCGGGATTTTCTACCGCCCGTAAGCCAAAGCATTCGCATTCCGTAAACTGCAGAACAGAAAGGAGAGAATTAAAAAAATATCTCTCTGTTCCTTTGAGCTTTTCCAGAGATTTGTTTAACATTCCTAGTTGCTTAAATTTTTAAGATGTACAAAATGGAAAACTATTGTTTTTCTTATTATGCTTACTGTTCATATTCTTTAATTAAATAAAGATGACATAATTACAACGGCCATTCCATTCAAACATTATTTGAAATTAATACTTATCTTTTATAATACACTAGCGAGTTCCCGGCATGCGTTGCTATGCCACTTAATGAAGAAATTATTTCTCCCAGCGTGGAGGAGAATTTTTCCATCCGAAATTTTTCCTATCCATTTCAAAACTTTCCCATTCATCCCGTTCCCCTTCCGCCTCCTTTTCCTCTCCCACGTCCCTTCCCCTCACGCGTTCCCACTCCGCCTTCCTTCTCCTCACTCCTCTCTCCCGCTTCCCCTGTCACGTGAACCCCCCTCACGAGTTCCCCTCCCCCCTCTCGCATTCCATGTATTCAGTCTCGCTATATTCAGTTTTCAAACAGTTAGCGTGCCACCTTATGCAATTTTCTTAATCAATTTCATAATTCCAGAGCTCACCAGTATACGTAGAAACCATCGCGGGCGCAGATGCATCACACATCAAATTCCCAAAGTTTCATCACAATTGGATGAGTGATTAGCAACGCACAATTTAATGATGCCTGAACTCACTATTATATAATACTTACAAAAACTATCGCGGGCATGCGCACATCAAATCCCCAAAGTTTCATCACAATCGGATGAATGGTTTAGCAACGCATAGACACTCGTCTATCCCCAAGCAAGCATATTTTGATTTTTACATATACGAGTATAAGATAAATGGATTACCAGAAAGCAGATACCAGTCAGATTAGATTAGGAACAAAGTTTGTAGAACATATTACAAGACATCGCAGGATGAAATCACCGTTTTAATAGAAAGCGTGAAATATTTTCACAATACATTTTTTGTCTAAGCGTGTTCGTTACGAAAAGAAACGGTGACCGTTTGCAAATCTGGCGACTTTCTATGTACTTACCTATTCTATATTTTTGTGGGAAAGTAAAAACAAGGCGAATTTATTAACTTTAAGTTAGATGTCCTTTTTGCCTTGGTGAACAAGGAAAAACGCTCTTGGTAATTTTTCATCTTTCTTATTTAAAAAAAAAATATCGATTTCTTGGATATACATAAATAGCTTTATGGACCCAATGACAGTAATATTTGATAGGTTTGAATCTGTAAAAATTCATGGTGGAATGAAATTTCAATTATGTGTTCTTCTTTGTATGGTGTAGGTCAAAGTGGTATTTTGAGAGTCTATCGGTATCGAACATAATATGAGAAAAAAGAATTTTCCTCATATCACCTACATTAGACACTTCTTTATTCGACACTTCTTTATTCGACACTTCTTTATTCGACACTTCTTTTTTCAACTGTCAAATCCCATCAATGTCTTTTCTGGTGCAGAATTATTAGCATTTTTCAAGTAGCTTTTTGATTACCAAACATTTATGTATCTATCGCAAAATCCTCGTAATCGCATAGTTATTACATTAGAAGTTTATCTTGTTCGAAGTAGCGCTCAATCATTGCAACTGACTCCTGCTGCAGTATTGTATGCTCACCATTCAGTTTTGAGAATATTGTTATTCTGCTCATGATTTTTCAAGACGATACTATCAAACAATTAGGTATCTTTTTCAAAATCCCTCTCTTTGCATACATTATAAGTAACTACCTTGTTTCATCTTAAATTGCAACTATTTCTTGCTTCAGAATTTTATGCTCGTCACTCAGTTTTACTATCTTGTTATTCGAGAGATGATTTAACACACGAATTGCGGAGAATTCTTTACGTATCATCCATTGTTCTCAGAACCCGAGGGTCTCTCCATTTTATTATTTCGTTTCACAGATTGTATTTTATATTCGCAACACTGACACGTAGTACCTACGTGGTTCGAATGGCACCGTAAACAAAAGAAGATTTTTGCCGGGAAATGCGCTTTTCGCAATGCAAAAAAATAGGTACTTTTTATACACCGTGTCACCAAAGTCGTCAGAGCCCGATTCATTTTTAGAGTTCGTAAAAACGAATATTTTTGTACCGTATTTAGGCCATTGAAGAAAAATATATCGGCCCGCGCGCCGTGCTGCGCCTGTGATAAGTTAATCACTCAATATAAATTCAAATTCATATATTGCTTTTCTCCCATGTACACCTTTAAAGGCATAATTTAAACTACTTTTTAGTAAAAAAGGGGTATTAGCTTTCGGCCTCCAAGAAATATTATTGACGTGTTATGTAATTGTTCGAAATTTAAAGAGTTACTTTTAATCTTAATTGGCTTATTCAATAGGTACATTAGGAGTAGTAGTAAACCTATAAATTTATTGATCCTAAAACTTTCAATTTTCTTTAACCACACTTAGCAATGTCCAAAACTTACTTCTGTTTTATGGTTCTTTTAAGTTTCATTTTTTTTTAAAACTATCTACCTTTGTAAAAATACATAATGGGAAAAAATTAAGAGATGAAAATCGCAAATTTGTCGTTTGTAGGTATGGAAGAAGTTTTGTGCATTATATATTAATTACTCATAATAAACATACAGTGTTTATTGGTTTTTCTTTTGTGGTCTGTGACACCTATACAAAAAACAAAAATCGTAAAAAACTATCAAGTGAACGAGATTAAACGAGTATATTTATTAGTTACCGTACCTGTGAGGCAGCGAGGTGGTGGCGCCACTTGAATGGGGTCAGAGTAGGAGCGGAGCATCCTCTCTGTGCATTTGACTGCCTGTGGTTTCTAATGAATTGAATGCCACCCGATACCAACAGCAGAGAATCTCACAATGGTACTTACGGCTGGTTATCTTGCGATGTTTTTTCTCGGGCTCACACTTGGTTTTTGGTTTGCAATGGTTGACTCATACAGGGGCGATAGTTAAGTATAACTCTCTGGGGTCCTATCTATTGGTCGATATAGGTTTTATCGAAAATGTCGGTAACTTGACATCGCTCCCAAGCACGACTGCAGGCCGCTAACGAACAAACAACAGTTCACATCGACTAAGGGTTCCTAATTTATTTGACGTAAACTGTTATTTCTTCGTTAGCGTCCTGCAGTCGTGCTCGGGAGCGATTTCAAGTTACCGACATTTTCGATAAAACCTATGTCGATCGACCATGCTAGGGGGGCTGGTCCACTAATTGTTCACAGCGGACGTCACATCAACCATGAACGGAACGGAACTTACCTAAGTCAGCGTGTTACGTGTAACAAAGCGATATTTATTTTATAATTCGGATTCATTAAACTACCGTAACCTAATTATTATTATGACCAGGCAAGAGTTAGTTGATAACTTTCACAGCGATACATACTTCAAATACTTTATTGACTGCAATCGGCGATCAATTTTACGCATGATGCAGATCCAACCTTACTGGTTGAATATTGGCTCTGCCATTGGCGGAAAGCGGAAACAACCCCTCAAGAATCAATGGTGTCACGAAACACTATCTGTGAATAAAAATTAAATTTATGAAATACGCAGAGTAACTGTTGTCGTTGTGGACAACTATTGTCGTTCCTCTCAACTTTAAACTTTCCGATGGTCGCTACTTTATATAAAAAGGTGCCAATGTACATTATTGGGCAAATTGTTGATAGATTTTTTTCTTCCTGTTTCAGGTGTACATAGTAGGCCACGTGCCCCCCGGCGCTGACGAGCGCCAAGGCGGAGCACCCCCTCCCCCACACGCCGCTATGTCCGAGGAGAGTAACCACCGCTACCTGAAGCTGGTGCGCAAGTACAGTCCCATCATTGCGGGGCAGTTCTTCGGCCACTTGCACTCAGACTCTTTTCGCATCATGTACAATGAAGCCGGTGAGTACCGAAAAATTCTATCGTAGTTACCCTATGTTAAGATGGCCAAAATTAAACATTTCTAATAAAATAGTTTACTATTACCTAAATACTTTACCTTTACCTAACCTTGATTGGGTAAAAGTTAACTTTCATTGGGTATCTTGTATTGCATATGCATGTTTTTGAATTCAGATTAAAGGATTTAAACATACGTTCAAATGAAATCAAGGTCAGTCAAAAGCAAATATAAACACACACTTCCCAAATGATCATCTGGTCTAATTACAAAACAATACAAGAACCACATGTCAACCTACCAGAGACCAGATGGGAAAATAATTCACCGACTCCAGATATTTTCATATCAGAGGGTTCGGCTCTGTGGAATTCCTACTTGAACCTATAAATCCTACTGATCCCTCAATATAAATATTTAAAAAATCTTTTGTAATCCTAGATGTATTTAAAATTACCGATTTTTGCCTTTTTATATATAAATTCTTTGACAAATCTAATACGCCTAAATTTTGAATCAGAGACCTAGGTATAATGCCAGTAGCCGAAATAACAAATGGTAATATTTTTATAGTCCGAGAATGCCAAATTCTTTTAATCTAAAGAATAAAAAATAATAAATAATAAATAATTTTAAATCAGTGTCAGTCAAAAGCAATTTTTTTTATTTACGCACCAGATTTAAATGTCCGGGTTTAATTTTCCCCACAGGAAAAACTAAACCCTTTCACACACTTCCCAAATGATCATCTGGTTAATCCACGTTAGGCAATTGCACTATATGTATTATAATTACAAAACAATACAAGAACAACATGTCAACCTACCAGAGACCAGATGGGAAAATAATTCACCGACTCCAGATATTTTCATATCAGAGGGTTCGGCTCTGTGGAATTCCTAATTGAACCTATAAATCCTACTGATCCCTCAATATAAATATTTAAAAAATCTTTTGTAATCCTACATGTATTTAAAATTACCGATTTTTGCATTTTTATGTATAAATTCTTTGACAAATCTAATACGCCTAAATTTTGAATCAGAGACCTAGGTATAATGCCAGTAGCCGAAATAACAAATGGTAATATTTTTATATTCCGAGAATGCCAAATTCTTTTAATCTCATTTCCTAAATCTGTGTATTTTCTAATTTTTTCAGAAACAGTTTTTTGAATATTACAGGAATTTGGAATAGCTACATCAATGATATAAGTTATTTTTTTAATTTTGTCATGTAAAACTATATCAGGTCTATTATGACTAATTGTTCTGTCTGTTAGTATAGTTTTATCATAATATATTTTATAAAATTCATTTTCTAAAAATGAATTTGGTTCATATTCATAATATGGTACTATATTACGGCAGTCAATCAAGTTATGTTTAATTACCAAACTTTGGTGGATTATTTTTAAAACCTGATTGTGCCTAAATGTATACTCGGACGGCGCTAATATAGAACATCCCGATATAATATGTTCTATAGTTTCCGGAAAAGCCAAACATTTTCTACATAAATCATCAATTTGATTTATATCTTTGATTATATGCTTCCTATAATTTTTAGTATTAATGACTCTATCTTGAATGGCAAGCATAAATCCTTCTATTTCTGCGCTCAACTCTCCAATACTCAACCATTTGTTTGACGAAAGTTTGTCAACATACGTTTGGTTGAGATAATTGAAGTGTTTTGCATGAATAATTTTATTTGACCAGGAATCTAATAATTCCTGGTTAGTATTTATAAGAATGTTGGCATTCTCGTCATATAAATTTAAAGGTGTAATGTTTCTATCTGCCTTACAAATTATTTGGTGCATTTCTGAGCTATTAGCTTTCCTATGGAAAAAATTTCTAAGCATTTCTACCTGATTGTGTTTCAAAGATGTTATTTTGACTATACCTCTACCTCCTAAATTTCTAGGTAAATTAATTCGTTCTATAGCTGAATTTGGATGATGGCAATTAAACTTTGTTAACGTAGTTCTAATTAATCGTTCTAAACTATCTAAATCTGTATTGGACCATTTAATTATGCCAAATGAGTACGTTAATAAAGGTATTGCCCAAGTATTTATTGCTTTTACTAAATTTTTAGCAGATAGATTGCATTTTAAAATTTTTCTGAACCTAGTTTGAAATTTAATCCTAATATCATTTTTAATACTAGTGTGATCTAATCTATTCGATTGCGGGTATCCTAAATATTTATAAACCTCATCCCCTTTCATACTTTTAATTTTGAAATTTCTAAATATACCCTCGTCTCCATCTACAATTTTGCCTTTCTCTATATGGATCGTTTTACATTTATCTAAACCAAAAGTCATTTTAATATCATCTGAAAAAATTTTAACTACCTTAATCATTTTTTCTAAATTTGATTCAGAATTTGAAAATAATTTTATATCATCCATATATAATAGATGTGAAACTATACTACTCTCTCTTGTATTACCCTTAATTTTTATTCCAAACTTGCTTTTAATTAACATTTTAGACATAGGATTCAATGCTAAGCAAAACCAAAGAGGACTCAATGAGTCTCCTTGAAAAATCCCTCTTTTTATTGAAATGCCCGGTACTACTATTTTCTTACCTTTTAAATTTACTAGTAAATCTGTATTCCAAAAGGACATAATATTTTTCAAAAATTAAAGATTATTATTTTCATAAATATTATTATTTGTTTTAGCTTTAAAAAAACTATTCTTTATTTGATTCTCATATAAGTTGTTATCATTCTCAAATCAGATATACATATTGTACCGTGCACATTTACCTTCAATATGTAAAGGTTCTAAGATACATTTAACCACGAACGTTTACTTGAAATACTAGGTTCTAACATTGCACCATAGACATTTACCTGGAACACGTGAAGGTTCTAAGATTACATTGTAACATGGAAATTAGTTGAATGCGAAAAGATTCTAAGATGCATTGTATTGAAAGAACATTTACATGGAATACGTTAAAGTTCTCAGATAAATTATACCATGGAAATTTACCTGGTAAATTTCAAGGTTCTAAGATTCATAATACCGGAGTATTTTTCTAGAAATGCGTAAAGATTCTAAGATACATTGTACTGCATGGATATTTAGCAGGAATACTCTAAGATACATTGTACTGCATGAATATTTAGCAGGAATACGTAAATACTCTAAGATACATTGTACTGCATGGATATTTAGCAGGAATACGTAAATACTCTAAGATACGTTCTACTGCATGGATATTTAGCAGGAATACATAAATACTCTAAGATACATTGTACTACATGGATTTTTCTATTTTTGAGAGTGATAAATTCATGGTGGAATTCCATTAAGTGGAATAAAGTGTTATATTAATTTTATTATAATATACTGCATGGATATTTAGCAGGAATACGTAAATACTCTAAGATACATTGTACTGCGTGGATATTTACCTGGAATACGTAAAGATTCTAAGATACATTGTACTGCGTGGATATTTACCTGGAATACGTAAAGATTCTAAGATACATTGTACTGCGTGGATATTTACCTGGAATACGTAAAGATTCTAAGATACATTGTACTGCATGGATATTTAGCAGGAATACGTAAATACTCTAAATTACATTGTACTGCTTGGATATTTACCTGGAATACGTAAAGGTTCTAAGATACATTGTACTGCGTGGATATTTACCTGGAATACGTAAAAATTCTAAGATACATTGTACTGCATGGATATTTACCTGGAATACGTAAAGGTTCTAAGATACATTGTACTGCATGGATATTTAGCAGGAATACGTAAATACTCTAAGATACATTGTACTGCATGGATACTTACCTGGAATACGTAAAGGTTCTAAGATACATTGTACTGCATGGATATTTAGCAGGAATACGTTAATACTCTAAGATACATTGTACTGCATGGATATTTAGCAGGAATACAGTGGGTGGCCAAATTATTATACTCAAACAAAAAATCGTCACTATCTGTGAAAGTGGTGGCTATAATTAATTTATTATTGGAAAAATGTTATTGTTTTTTAATTTACTGATTAGCCACTATATCTGGCAACACTTTCATTAATGTGGCAACACATAAATGTTTTTTTTTTATCAAAATGGCGGCCGTTAGTATCAGTACATGTCAAAAATTTTACTGTGCTGGCTTGTGAGAAGTCTTCGAAAAAAATCTTGACTTCAGAGTTATCGACTTATTATTCAGTAAGTGTTGTGCCATACTCTAATGATATTCTCAATCAGTTCTCTTTTGTTTGTTATAATTTTATCCCTTGACATTTCAGTTTTTAGGACTGCCCACACATTTTCTATAGGATTCAAGTCGGGCGAGTTTCCAGGCCAGTTCAGGGTATTAATCTGTTTGTTTTTTTATGTATTCTGTGATAGATTTGGCTTAATGACAGGGAGCAGAGTCTTGCATGAATATAAAATTCCTATTAGGGAACCATTCTGCCACCTGTGGGATCAGTTTTTCCTCCAGAACTTTCTTATACTGATCCTGACGCATAGTTTCTTGGACGATATACAGCCTTCCAGTCCCTTTGCTGATGACGGACCATATCATCACAGCAGGATGCTTTACACGTTCCACAATGCAGTCTTCATTGAATTTTTCATGCGTCTTTTGCCGAACAAACTCAGTTTTATCTTGGACAATCTGTATTGACAACTCGTCCGAGAAACAAAGCTGCAAGAAATTGTTTTTGTATAAATGTGTAAAAAACGATACTCTAAACATGTGTATTCCTGTATTAGGGTTATGCAAACCTTGCTCCAGTCTTCCTGTGTCCAGTGTCGATGCTCCTTGGCCCAGGCCAGACGTTTGGCCTTCATGGCAGGAGTGAGTTTTGGTTTTTTTAGTGGCCGACAACATTTCAGTCCCATTTCTACAAATCTTCGCCTCAGAGTCCGCTCCGATATTTGTACTCCGTTATCATTAAGAATTTTTTTATGACGAGCCGTGGCTTTCGACGGTTTTCAAGTGTAACGCGACGTATTTCTCGCTCAGTTCGAGGTGTTGTAATGCGTTTTCGCTCGCATTTACCGACTCGATCCTCCTTGATCGGTATTTCGGCGTCCACTTTTTGCTTGATATTATGCACACTGGACTGTGATACATCACACAAATCAGCAATTTGACGCTGGGTATATTGACAATGCCGTAACATTGTTGAAATCTGTGCTTTTTTCCTTGGTGTGAGATCAGCACACTTCCGCATATCTGTTAATAAACATTTTTAGGTTAGGTCGGTCGACAACCAATAAAAAAAACAAAAACTAACTAAAACATGACCACAATGTATTGATCCAGTACTAGAATAATTCTAAATGTAAAAAAATCGAACACTTACTGAATAATAAGTCGATAACACTGAAGCCAAGATTTTTTTCAAAGACTTCTCACAAGCCAGCACAGTAAAAATTTTGACGTGTACTGATACTAGCGGCCGCCATTTTGATAAAAAAATAAATTTATGTGTTGCCGCACTAATAAAAGTGTTGCCAGATATAGTGGCTATTCAGTAAATTAAAAAGCAATAACATTTTTCCAATAATAAATTAATTATAGCCACCACTTTCACAGATAGCGACGATTTTTTGTTTGAGTATAATAATTTGGCCACCCACTGTACGTAAATACTCTAAGATACATTGTACTACATGGATATTTCTATTTTTGAGAGTGATAATTCATGGTGGAATTCCATTATAATATATTATAATAAAACGAATATAAAACTTTATTTCACTTTATTTTTCGCTGTGTTTGCACTTTTTAATATTTCTATTTTTTGAGAGAGATAATTCATGGTGGAATTCCATTAAGTAGAATAAAGTATTATATTAATTTTATTATAATATACTGCATGGATATTTAGCAGAAATACGTAAATACTCTAAGATACATTGTACTGCTTGGATATTTACCTGGAATACGTAAAGATTCTAAGATACATTGTACTGCATGGACATAAGAAAAGGTTCTAAGATACATTGTATACTGTGGACATTTACTAGAAATATGTAACGGTTATTAAGCAAATTGACAAGTGAAAAGTAGGTACCTGGAGTATAAAGGTAAGAAATATGGTAAACTTCGAACACCAGCTAAACAATGGAATATTGAAGAAGTGTTGTAAAGTCAATTTCAGTTCTATTTGAATCTTTATTACGTGCTGATTTACTTTGTACCTGGAAGATTTTGAGAGTCGTAAAGTGAAATTTAATATAAATTTTCAAAAATTAAGAAAATACTTTATTTCAGGAAAACCCGTATCTTGGGCGATGCTGGCGCCATCTGTGACTCCTCGTCGAACTAACGGTGGACCCAATAACCCCGGCCTTAGACTCTACAAGTTTGACTCCGATAGGGGACAGGTAAATAAACTTTTTTTTTAGATCCTTGTATATTATCTGCTCTGTAATCCCCAGCAATTACACGAATTGCGATGTTTCTTCTTAATTTTGTCTTGCGTTTTAGCATGGTTTAAGTGGTTCGTTACGTTTGGTGACTTGGCAGGGGTGTCCGGGTTCGTGGGGTGAGGTTTGACCGGGTCTTGTTGGCAGATTCGTCTACTATGCTGCACGGCAGCATTCTACGCCGGACCGGGAGAGAATGGTTGAGTGAGTCCATTTGGATTCTCCAGCTATACTCTCTCGGAACATCGCCTTACACCGCAGTGGGAGGGATGGATTCATACGTCCGTCATTTCTGGACACACTGTCCCCCAGATTCCTACCCACCCCTAATGCCCTTTTCCCTATCAAAAAATTTCTCTCTTTCCTTTCCTAAAAACACCCTTCACACAGCATCCCCAAAAATGACAAAGACCGTGAGGGGAATACTTTCCTCAAGGCGTTCTGTGTGGAGCTGGCGGAAAATGGCAAGGAATGTAAAATTTTTGCCAAAAAGTTTCAATAAAAAATGTGGGGACGTAGCGTAAAATTAGGTTTTCGATCATTGTACAGGAAGACGAACGTAATCATGCCATTGCAAAGGAAAACATGGAATCCATATTTTGAATACTCTACAAATACCACACTCTATAAAAACATTTCAGAATTATCACAAATAATTTTTATTTTGAAAGGTTTTCACATTTAATAAAAAAGATAAGTATAATAAAATGAAACAATGCAACTTTGTATAAACCACTTATAAAATGTGCAAATCCGACCGGTTTCGGAACAAACGTTCCTTCGTCAGGGAAAGCTTATACTAATTTTTAATTATTTACAAAAATTAGTATAAGCTTTCCCTGACGAAGGAACGTTTGTTCCGAAACCGGTCGGATTTGCACATTTTATAAGTGGTTTATACAAAGTTGCATTGTTTCATTTTATTATAATGGATAACCACAAAGTAATAGCTACATTCAAAAATATAAGATAAGTATATTTTACACAACCCCTGTGTGCTTTCAGCGTCGTACGAATATTTAAAACGATACTCGAACAGATGTAGAGAATTATTATCGTGTTGAATTCCGTTTATTTGCTTTCAATCCAATCCGAACATTTCGCGTACATGGGGATACAAACGATTTAATAAATTGCAATCCAAAAGGCTAAAAAACCAAAACTCACTTTGACTAATGAAAACAAACACTTTTGTTTAATTTTAAAAGAGCGCTATTTTATTTAGTGAATTAATATTTTAACGAAGTACATATTGAAAAAAAAAATAAATTAATTACGGCTTAAAAAATATTACTGTAGTCTATGATGTCGTGTGGAAATCATGAGTCACGATGAATAAAGTGTTCTTAGTTGAACAAAATGAGGTTCATTGGAAGAAATGAGGTTTATGTCTGGAAGAAATTGCACAAGCGTGAAGAATTTCACATATGTACCCAACTTGACTGTCCCAAAACGGGAATACTCCTAGTTGGCAGACAAAATAATTTAATAAATTATGTTTATAACCTATAAATTACACCTCCTGGAATTACGAGTACGTTGTAATTGTCAACACAACTGTTTTTTTTGATGAATTTGGCTTTGAGTATTTAACGATGTGCTAAATAAATTTAACAAACAGGGTGTTAAGGGACGTACTTGACCTACTTTAACCAATGATTCCTTATTATTCCTTGATTATTTGGAGTAAAAAATGTAAATAAAATTTTGGTCTCCGGTGACATTTTTGATATATTTTTTTATTTTATTTTTTCTACAAAAGCATTAAAAAAATCGTAGTTGTTGGACAGTTGGAGACGGGGTTAGGGGTTGGTCGATTACTCGGCTGAGTGACCAGTGACAAAATTCGGAAGATTTTTTTTGTTGTTGGATTTTGAAGAAAAAAATTTTGAAAAAAAAAGTCAACCAAAAAGTTATCAGAGACCAAAATTTCATAAACATTTTTTACTCCAAATAATGTCAGGAATCACTGGTTAAAATAAGTCAAGGTTGTCCCTTAACACCCTGTGTGTGAAATTTTATATTATGTATTTTTTTAAATATATATATTTGATTACACCGCACAAGAGTTCCAACTGCTCCCAACCGTCTTGAGCAGAGATTCCCAATTTTTTTTTCTCGTCGACCCCTTTCAAAATTTTCCTGGTTTCGGTGGACCCCCTGCTGCTACCTTTCTGCCATATTCCCAAAACCCGTCAAAAAATGTGTAGCTAGATCTAATATTGGAAATTTGCGTCGCGGTTTAGTTCCAACCCTAAATTCGGAGTGGTATAAATAAAAAGAAAAAAAGAATATTCTTTGTGTTCTATTTATAATTTTTTTTTTTTTTACATTAACTACACACAGGAGGCCCTGAGGAAAATAATTTCCCTCAGGGCCTATGTTATCTGAGATGCTGTGTGGAGGGTCTTTTTGAGGAGAGGAAGGAATGAACATTGGTCTTGAAGAGACCCATGTTGTGAAACACAAAGGCCGGCAAATCGTTCCACGGTTGAGCTGTTGAACACAAGAATGAGTCGAAGAAGCGACCCGTTCTCATATGACAAATGTCAACCGTGTACATATGTTGGGCACGCGTCTGGCATGTTTCCCGACTATGCACCGGTGCTGAAGGGAACAATTATGCTAGTTCCTCGGAGCATCTTCCACTGATATACCTGTAGAACAATGATAGCATAGGAAAAATAAATGTTAAATTAGGAGAATCTATCAGACGGACCGCCCGTTTCTTTTTTTTACATTAGCTCCACACAGGAGGCCCTGAGGAAAATAATTCCCCTCAGGGCCTGTGTCATCTTTGGGAATGCTGTGTGGAGGGTCTTTTAAGGGAAAGGAAGGAGAGGTAGTCGTGGGAAGGAAAAAGGTATGAGGGGTGGGTAGGAATCTCGGGGTCAGTGTGCCCAGGAGTTACAGACATCATCGAGGGATTACATGAGAACCGTAGCTCCTAAAAAAATTGCCAAAAAACTGGAAAGTTAAAAAAAAACTTTAAAGTTTCAAAATGCTTTTTTTAAAGTCTCAATGCGACCATTTTTCATCGAAATACAGCCTGTTAAAAATCAGCGAAAAATTGATTTTTTTTGCTTCCTTAATTTTTTGAGTAGTCTATTATCTGCCTACATCGATAGGTAAAGACAAACCAACATTTTGTTCTTTACTATCGAAACCAGATAAATTTTGGTCGACCCCCACTTACAACTTGTGGACCACCATTTTTTTATTACTCCAACGTAGACCCCCGTCAAGTCTTTCGTGGGCCCCTGGGGTCCACCTGGACCACTTTGGGAATCACTGGTCTAGAGCCATTTCTCGATAAAGTCATCATCAATCATTGAGGTATATTGTGAAGCTGAAGGAATGGCTGATGGGAGGTGAAGGAAATGGAAAAAATAGGAAGGTGTGGGAGTACATGGCTGTTCAGGTCTGGTCACGAATCACAGCTAAAACCATTTCAAGCAACGTTTGACTTCTGAATGGTGGTCTTACACTAGGGCATTTGACGGTGTTTTCCACTATGACACAGATATTTTAGATATTATTTTAAAATAATAAATTGTAAAGTAACACAAATTAAGTAAATAAAATTTATCGGTATTGCTATTGGAGACGCTTATACCTCGACCACGGAGGCCGTCAAAATTTTGAAAAAAAAACAAAATGTTGTAGATGCAATTCTCTACATGTATAAATCCACCCATTTGTAATTCCGTCTGCGTGTACTTCCGTCCACCTGTAATTATTCTGGCAGTCTAGCTAACATTGGTACGTGAAATTAAGACAATATAAGCCATTTGGATTGTTTACCGAAAAAAGAAATGTTTATTTAATTTTTAAAACTGGAACCTTTTAAACAAAGATATGGAGTAGGGCGTAGTTGTAGCATGTAATAAGTAGCTATTTGCTTAGTTGAAGTAAAATTTAATATCCGCAATGAAAACTATAAATTCTCGATGCATATATTATTTTACATGGCCTCAAAAACACTGGTTAATATCTCGGTCCTCAAAGGGAAACATAATCGCAATTAATGAAACTGCTATTTAAACTTGGTAAACAACAAAACTAATCACTTCCATACTGCCAAATGTTTGCCATACATTTAATTTATAACTAGCTGGTACCCGGCATGCGTTGCAATTTGCAATGCCATTCAAAGAAATAAATTGTTTCTCTCTGCATGTCCATTCTTATGCGTCACCGTTCCCCTCCCGCGTTCCCCTTCCACCTTCCCCACCTTCCCGCAAACCTCACCTCCTACTTTACCCTCCCCCTCATGCCTACAATTTAAAACCACTCGCGCACCACCTGTATTTTTATACAAATTAATTTCATAACGTCAGAACTTACCATTATATATAGAAACACTCTTCTGCTAAAATGCTATGTGCTGTAAAATTTTTGAGTCAATCCATCGATTAATTCCGAGATTTGCGGACACAAACATACGGAACCAAAATTTTATACACTCACTAGCAGACCCGGTCACACGTTGCTGTGGCTAACGAAACACAACGCCATTACCCAACCTTTGTAAAATCCATACCACTCGCTTGCCAGCTGCCCGCTGCCCGCTGCCTGAATGGAATATTTGAATTTCTCGGCTTTTCTCTACATATAAACCTTCCACTTGAATCACTCTATCTATTGGTGAAAACCACATGAAAATCTGTTGCGTAGTTTAAAAGATCTATGCGCACGTACATTTTGAGCGACTTCATTTTATACTATGTAATGATATGTAGATTATAGCCATTCCACACATTTCATAGAAATTGTAAATATCGAAATCCATCAATATATATCTAATGTTAGCGCCAAGGTGAAACCGGTGCTATTTAAAACAGTAAAAAAAATAAGTGTAACGATTTTTAATAAAATACACACATTTATTTCATAATAATTATGTTGGTTCACAAAAGAGTTGAATTCAAGATATTCTGTCAATGGGCCCAACATCATGAAGTATATATATTTTTTTACGAAATATGGCTTATATTTATCTTTAAGTGAAACATGTTCCGAGGGTTGTTTGTTTGTATAGCAGAGTTGATTGACTGACAGCATGTTTGCCAAATGTGAACATAGACTCTCGTCTTGTTTACTCGTTCGAGTTCATTAGTTCTGACTTTCCGGGCAATTAAATAAAGCGTACCCAGCCCCAGTTAATGTAATGGTTTTCTATTAAGTTATTTGTACTGATCAACAAATTTATTGGATTTTTATTGAGTTTCCATCGAGACTGGAAATGAGTAATAATTAGTCTTGCCTTAAAATTAAAAGAAAAATACCAACATGGACAACATTATTGACAGGTCTTCGCAACACTGAAGACATAAAAATAATTTATTATTTCCAAAATTAATCTTTCATGCAATTTAATTTTAAAGGGCCTCTTTTATTATGTAAAAACTGGTCAATGAGTAAGAAGGATTTCCCTTTGAAAAGGGTAAATTAATGTTACAAGAGTATTTAAGCTGGGCGCCTTAAAGGTATCAATGGATCTTTTTCAACGTTACATTAGAGGAACTTGTATCAATGTCTCAATTTGCATTGAGTCTTATTCTCCAGTAGTCAGGAGAGGGCGAATTAAAATGTCGTTACAGTCTTCTGGCGGGCGTTGATCAGGGTTGAGGTGATAAAAATACAGGGGCTGCCAAAATCCAAAAGAGATGTTTTAAACATTTACACTAGCAGTTAAAAACCCCCTCCTCAGATTTTTACTGATAAGCCCTGCGGGCGGTTTTTGGTTTGGCTTCGCCCAATTTGATTATTATTGGTGACCATTTTATAAATTCTATAAGAACTGATTCCAAAAATAGCCGGTTCCTCGGATCAACTGGGATCCAGTGACAGCTAGTCACCGGGACAAAGAAAAGGGTAATGACGTATATAATATAAAATATACGTATATAATGTATAATATTAGACGCGTGGTATTATTATTCAGCCAGTTACAATAATAATCATATTACAAATCGATTGTACTTACGCTTGCCCAGGTGGGCAAGATGGTGCCACAGATGCTCCTTACGATAGTTGTTAACGTGAGTGGTGCCATCTATTGCTTTAATTCGATTATTTTACAAAAGTAGAGTTCTATACAAACTCCACGTACGAAAACAGTTTTGAATAAGGCGTGACATCAGAGTTATATTCTTAGCCGGATTCTTACATTTCAACCGTACTGGCTATTAATACCGTTTTTTTTTTTTTACATGAATACCGCACAAGAGTCCCCAACTGCTCCCGTCTGGAGCCAGTGAGACTATGACATCCCTAATTGGGGTATGTTGTGAGGCTGAAGGTAGTGGGGAGGGAAAGGAGATCTGGTCACCAAACACGGCTAAAGCCATTTCAAGCAACGTTTCAATTCTGAATGGTGGTCTTACACCAGGGCGATACTGAGAGTATCTTCCACTCTGGAGCGTGCAGGAAATATACCATATTATTGTAAATGAATAAATTGTGAAATAACACAAATTAATCAAATAAAATATATTTGCCACGCCGGGATTCGATCCCGCGACCTTCGGAGTGCCAGTCAAGAGTCTTACCACTGGACTACGCCGGCCGTCTGATGATTAAATGTAACAAATTCCATTAAACTTTGTAATTATTCTTCAGACTTTCGAGAGTTGGTTGTTACCTCTGTGATGTTGAGATTTGAAGTCAGTCGATAGCACTAAGCGTCGCTTAGCACAGCAGAGATCTGATATGTCCCAAGGGAACTGGTGGATTGGACCTCAACAATGTGTTATAAGTCCCGATGCGCTCATCTATATTTTATTCGCTCAGCGGCAGTTACCGGATCCATTGGACAACATCCAGCGGTTGGATGTTGTTCACGTTTTCCGAAATAATATCAAATATACTAATTTCGGTTGTCGGTATACCGGTGCATGTGTGATTTGAAATTGTATTCATGCGTCCTGCGTAAAATTATTCAAGTTCAAAAACTTTTTATTTGTAGAAATGTAACTAGTTACTTTAAATCACTATTTATTTTATTTTATTTTATTATTTATTTAACGCCCAGGGGGATTTTACATGTTAAGTAGTACAATTTTAATACGACTAATAATTTAGAAACAAAAGTCAGAAATATTAAGAGTAAAATTACATTAGATAAAAAATGCACACAAGTCATAAAAATACAAGAAACAAAAATGGAAAAAAAAAACAGCGATTTGATTAGTTTCATGATTCACAATACTCGATTAGTTGATACTAAATATATCAACATCACCTAAGTACGAATTTCCACGGTGTGAAATCGTTGTATCGTAGAGTGGACGATGCAGTTACGCTTATGAACGCTGCTGTAGAATAGTGTATCTTGTCGTGTTTTTACTTCGAATAAAATTATTTTATTAACTGATAATTCTCAATTTAAAAAGTGTATTTGTTTTGTTTAAATTTTTGGCATATTTAATTTTAATTAACAGGCCAATTCACATAAACACACTTTTAATAGAAAGTTTGTAATGGTCCGTCACCCCTGGCTTTGACACCAATTGTGATGAACCCTACCTAATTGATTTACTTTTCTAAGCTTCTACCTCGTAGTTCAAATCTCGTAGCTACGTTCATAATTCTACCCTTATGTCCTACTGATCACACCCCTAGGTATGATGGCCTGACTTAACCCCCTCCCCCTTTTCGATTTGTTTCTACCTCAGGCTCGTGATTTTCTAACCCCTATACTTTATAATCTAGCTGAACCTACCCTATTTTCTCAAATCCCTGCGATTTTCTCGCAGTAAACAAGATTTAAGATTTTTTGTTCACATTATTTCTATATTCTTCGTTGTGTATTTTTTTGTTTTAGAATTTACATCTGTTTGCATACTTAATATGCACACATATGTAGAGAAGATAATGTATTACGTGTGGTAACCCCTAGATTCTTTTAGAGAAAGTGTGAGAATTTTCCGATCTATTTAGTTATTATTATTTTAGTATATTAAACCGAGTTTGATAAACTAGCCTCACCCTTAAACCTCGTGTCTACTTGATTTCCGTAGGAATTTTGTTTGTTTATTTAATTCTTCCTATCACCGCTGATGCGTCGATAACATAAACCAACAGTTAATAAATTAAACATTTCAAGAAAGAAAACCTTACCTTTGTAGGATGGTCGTATTTGAAGGTCCAGTTTTATCACTCGAAGTCCTTGTCTGCAACTTCCCCTAACAAAGTGTTTTGTATTCATGGTTAGTACTCGCAAAATTGTAGAAAAGGTAGGAATGGATGGACATGGATGGATATGGGGATAATATGTTTGCTGAAAAGTCGGCTCCTCCGCTAACCAAGTGAAAACCAATGAACAACAATTACAAACCGGATTCTCCCCAGTACGTTTGCTAGGCTTATCCTTAGATCCGAGTTTTACCCTCTTCAGCGGGCGTCTCATGCTATGAAAGGGGCCCTTCACGCCAGCAGGGGGAATACCTAGTCTTCATGCCGTTTTTCTGTCTTACTCCGACTTCCGTCTCCTCCGGATTGAATTTAACTCTACTGAGTCTAGAAGGGGTATTACATGTCTTCCCTTATCATGCCTCTATCCGTTGAATGTGGCACGCAGCTGTTTTAGGCGAATCCATACTCCCACGTGACTAGCCATTAGCAATACGCTCCCCCACCTCTGACTAGCTGACATAAAACGCACCTCGTGAGCCTTATGTTTGCTTTCAGGTTCGACAAGGACTTACGGTATGCAAATAACCTGCAGCTTTAATGCCGCGTCAGCGTACTGTCCGCATACGTCCTTCCTCTTCCCCGTATGCCCACCTCGACAATACCGCCACAAGATCAAAGCTCTCCGACCAGAAAGGTTGACACTTACATTTCCGGATAGCTCATACTCACATACAGAAGCCTTGAAGTCTAGATACGTGTGCAAATTCAGGATTTAGGACTGTATGAGTATTTGAACACCAGTGTTTTTTAAATGAGGTCACTAGTTCCTCGTGTGTTAGGTATTTAGGTTTGCGGATGATTATGGATTCCTGGATATCTACTTCCTATAAAAAAAAATTATAAAATGAGATAAATCATGTTGTCATTGAATCAATGACCTCCTGAATAATTATGATGAGCTCTTTTTGAGTTTGAAGCTAGTCGCGGTACTTTACTTTGCGAAATTTTGCATGCTGTAACAATGCTACCTATTGGCGATCGCTCTAGTATAATCAAATTGTTTAGAATTGAGTGAATTTACCGTCGATGTTGCTATCACATATTGAATGCAGGTTTCGTCGTAAGCTATAATTGATAAACTTGTCCCTTGGCATTTATGCCTTGTTTTATTTATTTGTTGATGGAATCTAGTTGACTGTGTCAATGGGTGACATTGAACTCCAATCGGAATTTTAGATACACAATCGAAGGTCATATAAACATACCCTAATCATGCTGGTGAAAGGAAGCTAATCGGTATTTGTTTTACAAGTACGCTAGGATGCCAAAATTGATTTAGTGATGCGTTTCTATCTAATTATTTGTTAAGTATTTGTTTTATTTAATGTATGTGTTGTTGTTAATTATTTTTCCCTCATCTTATTATTGTCTTTATTTTGTAATTTTAAAATATGGGATGTATTGCATTGCACTTCCCCTGCATACATACTGGAATAAATTATTATTATTATTATTATTATTATACAAGTATGCCAATGTAATTACCTAAAATTGATTGAGAGGTACATTTCTATTAAATCGTGTAGTACCTAATTACATTGCGCCAATAGTTAATTAACTCCAATGAACGAATGAACGATAAGGGATAGATACATCATTTTTTTATGGTTTATTTGTTTACACTTCACATGGACGACCTTCGGTATACTGACCTACTTTGGAGATTATTTATTTCTACGGTCATTGTCCTTTTGAAACACGATTCATTGTTTAACTAATTCTTTTATACTTTATTTGTCCTAGTTTTTTACCCAAACATTGGTCGTTTAAGTAGGTACTTTGCTAACCTAAGAGGTATCTGGATGACCTGGTTTCAACTAAGGTATAATTTGCTTGACCTAATTTTGAGAAATATAGGTATTTCGGTTACGAATCAAACTGATATCTTATGTCGCCGTATCCTTATGCGCGCTTAAATAATAAACAATAGACCTACCTAACTAAAACAAGTACTTGTATGACCTAATTTTTAAATAGGTATTTCCTGTGTGACCTAATTTTAAGACGCACGGTTACTCCCGCATACGAAATATAGAATAAAGAGCTTCCTCAATAATCATTCATTACGTTCTACGCGCCTCCATTCGTTTTATATGAGCTATAATAAATTAGCGTGTTTCTAAAGCAGGTATTTCCTATTTGACCTACTTTTGAGCAAGTGAGAATTGTTATTAGTGTGTCAGTGACAAAACTTTAAAGCTCCGATTGATTTATTGGTGATGCCGCCCGTCCCTTCCTTCTTTGTCTCTGAAAATAATTAATAATTGGTTAAATCTTACCAGCCTCGATCGATTACAATTTTTCAAGTCGGGAATTTTATGACAACGACATTGTGATCGAGGCTTCCCTCTTTTGTTTCCTAGCTAACGGATTCCTATCGGCCTTCTTGAGAAATGACTCTGATGATGGAAAAACTCTTCAAATATCTGTCTATTTAAGATTCACTTCGGTATTTTACTTAGTTTCTCAACCTCGTATTAACTATTGTTTTTATTTCATTCGATTCGAAAAATGATTTATCAAATTGCAATTCAGATGTTTTAATTTTAAAATCCGGAATTAGGTAAATTATTATTTATTCTCAATATTTTAAAATCACTTTAGAATTAATAACCGTAGATACGCACGTTTTCTAAGTGTTCGAATTATTATCACTATTGTTTATTGTAATTAGTTATTTAAATCACAATGAAATTTTAAGGCATCTTATTATAGAGACACTGTGGTAAAACCATGACTCGAGCAATTTGTTAATGTTATTAATTTCGCCGATGTTAAGTAATTTAAAGTAAAATTATAGTTTAATTATTATATCACCTTTAGTTAGTTTTAAAAATAATCGCGTGGTGTGTTTTCTTTTATCCGGTACACTGTATTTATTTTAATACACTGTATTTTTTGTTAAATATTAGAAAGTCAATAACGAATTTACTTCTTTGCAAACACTTGTAGAAATTTCAACTTTTAATAAAAAGTTTTACGTTTGTTCCTGGACCCCGGTCTGTATCCCAACTGCCAACGGACTCTCAACAAAACTCTCCACGAACTCCCCGTTCTTTATCAAACCATGGCGTTTTAAAGACTTCTTAAAGCTCTCCTTTCGTAGGAAAATGACTTCTGATCACCCAGACCTTCATAGAAAAAAACCCAAATTCGGTTCCTCCGTATACGACCTTTTGTCAAATCTCTGATAATCTCCTATTTCATGTTTTAGACCGAAACCAGCCTGACATCTCTCTCACGTAGGAAATCACATAAATTTCTCATTGACATGTATTTATTTAAAATTTTTATGTACTTTGGTAATAAGTCATTGTTAATGTGTTTGTAATAAAGTTTTATGGGAATTCTATAATCTAAACATTACGTTAGAGCAATGATAATTTTTATGGCCCTTTTTAATCGCTAATGGGCCTTGTTTAAATAAAAGGCATGTTCGGATCTTCATTGTTTTTGAAAACAAAATACATGTGTGGTCGACAACCATTTCCTGCGTCCACTTTGTTAGTAACCAAGCTCAATTATGTGATCATTTCAACGGCACAAATGACATAAAACAACCATTTCTATTGAATAAAATCATCCGTAATTTGTCCGGTATTGTTACTTGACCCCAGATACTTAACAATACTAATTGTATTTCCTTTGAGATTGCAACATGCCCCAACGAAACCACCATCTTTTTATTAAATTTTCTTCTAAAAATCGTCTTTCTAATATCTCCGCTTCATTTAGAATTGATAACAATAATTTTCCACTGTTTTATGTATATTTTTCATTTTTCCTTTCGTCAGACAACGTTAAGTATATTTTCCTGCGATTTGCTTTAATTGTAGAGTGACCAAAATGTACTGCGGTCTTAGATATATAATTTTCTCAATCTCCTGTTTGTTGTGAATGGTGTTGTCAGAACAGAGTAATCCTTATATCGGTACCTATTCAAGTAGTTCCAATTAGTTTTCTCTTGAGATATTTGGTTCTAATTACTTCGTTTCACCGTTCCATCACCATATAAATAGGGTTTTCCCCCTTTCCCAGGCTATTATCTTCAGTTTTGAAATTTTCCGAGATTCCACCCGTTTTTGCCATCATTCCAGGTCGGTTTTAATTAAATCGTCCCCCGGGACCATTCATGTTACGTTTTCCGTGCCCTTATCGATGTTATTTATTTTCAACATTCCCGTCTAAGATTTTTTTGTTTCCATTTGAAACTTTTGGCGCCCAAAACCTCCAGTTTTCGATCTCGCCTTATGTAAACACGATCCGGGGTTAATAATCCTTCAACTCTTTGTCTAAAGGTTTGTTTATTATACAGTACGTTCACCCTTTGTTCCTGTGAGAATTTATTCAAGGCCGCTCAATCTGATCAAAGTCCACCAGAACTCTACACGCCTCTAATCTCTCTGATTGGTTCAGATCATATTAATCGCCTTACACACTCTCTTATTGGTAGAATTTAAACTTTCTTTGTTCTCGAGACAATTACGATACGGGGCTTCCCTCGCTTCAGTCTTTATACAGATCTCTGTAATAGTTCCCAACTGCTCGGACAGATGTCGCCGAATGTACCGAATTCTCTACATAGTATTAAGGAGAAAAAAAATTCCTTGTGGGCTTCTCGTAGGTTGAAGGTTAGCATTCATCACAAGTTCAAGTTTGGAGAAGATACGACGCTGCACACAGAGGACACCGTAATTTAAAGAAAACTCTGCACATTGCATGATTTACAGAGGCTATTTTATCCCCTATTACCATTGAAATCCAGCAATTTTTCAACAAAAAAATGTAATTTTATTATAAATTATTATTATTTCAACGTCACTATGTACAAATTATGTATCAAATTCGCCAATTCCTCGCCTGCACAGTTTAGTAAATGAATATACCATTCTTTACCCTAAAGGATAAACTACATAAGTCGATAATTATTATATATGCATTGAACCGCTTACTGATAAATACGGAATATTTTTTATTCAAACAGTTAGATTTGGCTTTATTATTACGAAAAGTGTGTATTTATGTCGGGGGAGACAACAAAACATCCAAAAAATATGCATTTAACATTTTAATTTTGTTAAAATTATATGTATCGTTCTATTTTATAGACAATCAATCAATGCTGCCAATCATAGAAAAAATATTATTGCCATGTAAAACAATAATTTATTCATGTTATTAAGCGAATGCATTATTGACAAGTTAGTATCTGTATTTATAACAGCAGAACATGGAAAGAAATGCATTTGAATAATTACGCGTATCCGCTAGACAAACCCTGCTTTGCCAAACAAACCATTCAAAACCTGGGATGTGTATCTTAATTATGATGACATGCAACTTTCGTAGTTTGAACCTCAATCCAATAATTCAAAGTAGGTACTTTTTTGTTTTTATTTTGATGAGTATTTATTTTATAAGATTGGTACATCCGACAAATGTCATTTGATTGTCTATTAGTTAAAAAATAAATATTCCGTATTATCCGTTCATCAAACGTCGACAACACGCAAGTTCCGTATTATCCGTGAGGTGGACTCCATGCGTATTTACCAGATGTTTTTTTTTTTTTTTACAGTGAATACCGCACAAGAATCTCAACTGCTCCCGCCTGGAGCCAGTGAGACTATGGCATCCCCAATTGGGGTATGTTGTGAGGCTTAAGGTAGTGGGGAGGGGAAGGAGGTGGGGAAGAGGAAGGTTGGGAAGTACCTGGCTATTCAGATCTGGTCGCTAAACACGGCTAAAGCCATTTTCAAGCAACGTTTCAATTCTGAATGGTGGTCTTACACCAGGGCGATACTGATAGTATCTTCCACTCTGGAACACGCCGCAAATATACTATATATTATTTTTTTAAATGAATCAATTGTGAAATAACACAAATTAATCAAATAAAATTTTTTGCGCATGCCGGGTTCGAACCCGCGACCTCCGGATTGTGAGTCAAGAGTCTTACCCACTGGACTACGGAGGTCGTTGTTTAACAAGCTTAGATATTATTTCTGATAATTTCAGTTAATTATTATTATTTTTATTTAATCAAATTGTAAAACACTAATGTAAGAAATTATTTTTGCTACCTAATGATTATTAATAAGAAAAATTGTTAACATCAAGACCCCAATATAAAAGCCCTATGGGCGTTCAAAAGAATAAATAAATATAGAAAATTGACAATATTTGTTTTTGAAAGGCAATGAGGTTCATAATTCTTACAAATATAATATCCCGTTATTTTTCACGGGTCTGCGATAGTAATATCATATATTGTCGCAGGAAAGAAATATTGCTGTAACCGCCACATGAAAATGCATTTCATACACCATTTTGCAGAGTTTTTTTTCTGCGTCGATGTATCTGGGTCCCGTGACTCCACAATGATAAATAACATCCGTACTACGTTGAAAAAACTAGCTGTTTCATCAATAATATGTTTTTAACTGATCAATCAATTAAATGTTTTTTATATACATATCTCAAAATCCTGTGTTTTTTTTATGTTTGGCGGTTACGACAATATTCAATTTTAAAAGAAATAACAAAATCACTTCCATGGAAAAATTACACGCCTGGTTGGTACTTACAGCATTTTCAAAGATTGCATTCAAGTTAATACTACATTTAATTTGTTTTCATTTCTACAACTTGTCAGTACTTTTTAAAATAAGTTAGTGTTTTTACCGTTTACTACATTAGCAGCGGTGTTTATAACATTTTTGGTCTACACAAAAAAAAATCAACTGTTGTAAGCGCCAAAAACATTGTCCTTCTTCACTTATAAAATATTTAAATATTACCATTTGATGGACCATATTTTTTCAGCTAAGCATTTTAAAAATGACATTTCCCTGGTTTAAGAGTTCCAATTTTTTTTCTAAAATCTGAATAGATTTTGGGCTTTGGTGAACAATTTGGTTTTTATCTGATACATTAGTATTGCTTTCTTGTGACGATATTATAATCCTTGGGATTTAATTGCGCGATTTACAAAATACCTAAATTTGTACACCAACTATAATTAAAGTATTTGTAAGAATGTATATTATGCCAAGAATGGTTTTAGTTTATCTGCGATACCTAGAGCGGAAGATCGATGTTGTACCGTTTTTTTCTGTGATCGTTCTATAAATATCTTTCTCGACTCACCTTTAGATTTTACCGGATTGGGTGAAAATAAAATCCCTCTTCCAGGATCTCTTGTAAAAATAACTTGCAGCTACTTCGTACTTCGTAGGAATTTATGATAATATTTTGTATTGGTATTTGGCTTGTTGCGATATAACGTACCACTATTACTATCTTTGAAATTTTGCTAACGTAATCTAATTATTAGCATATTTATTTATTTATTTATTTATTGCTTCTTCACAATTTATGTACATATATTTTTAGCATGTAATTATTAACCTCACTAGGTTCGCCTGTATCGGGGTTAATAATTTCACAATATAATAAAAATAACACACGCAAATATCGGTCATGCAAAACAGTTAAGTAAAAGCAAAATAATAAAATTTAAAAATAAAATGATAAACAGAGAAAATAATAAGTGATAAAAATATATGAATTAATAACAAAGTGTTAAGAGATTAGACAAAATGTTCTCATTCATTATATCATTAGTTCATACCATTTTCAATAACAGATAAAATTTTAAAAAATATATGTCCTTAGGTTTTTTTTTTAAATATGTGTAAAAAATAAAAAATGAAACAAAACATAACAAGCATAACAACTATCTTTCTGGATTTTTCACTACTACGAGTATAGAATAAAAAATAACAGAATAAATGGAATAAGGACGTGTTTCGCGATCCAAAAGTCGGACAGATTGCACGTTAATTACAGATTCAAATATACGGACTCTCAGGACAAGTTCAAAAATTAAATGGACTGGCCATATGCCATGTCAAGTTCAGCGTAAGAGAGGTAGAAAATGCAATGCTGATTGGCTGTCTTGATCTAATAATCAAAAGCTAATAAGTCAGTGGCGACATTGATTTCCGTTCAAATCTATTGAAAAATTTGTCTGTAATCTATTTACAGCCGCCTTTTATGTTAATAAATAACATTACGTTCATGGAAGTTTCATTAAACTCAAGTGGATAAAAAATAATTTATTAAAAATAACCTATATTTTTATGTTAAGATGAATCCGTGCGAAAAAATGCAAAATCATACAAAATCATATATTTTTGTTTTGAAAATTTGATCGCTTAAGTATTATAGATGCTTTAATTAAATAATACGTGTAGAATTAAAATATCGGTAATTTTTTTATAAGTCCTTTAAAAAGCTTAGAAAAAATAAAGCAATAGGTCTATAAAAAAACATTTTCAAGTGTAAACTCTCCTACTCATAAACCTTTTTTCGGATATGGTTTTATTGTTTAATGTGGCAAATTCAGTTTCTTTTATAATAATCGCAAAAATATTATATTTTTGCCCGAATCTCACAAAATAAAATATGCGTTTTCGCGTTGTTATTTATGACATCAATCAATACGGCCGCCATTTGACGAATTTGGATTTTCGAAGTGAACCTTATGCCGTCCACCTAAGGACTACAGACTTGCCACACCCATTTTGTATAAGTTTGGCCCCAGCTGTGACGGGCAATACACATCTTAGACTTCACGTCGCTTGGTTCCGTGAAATCAATTTTAAATTTCCTTGTTATTACAATAAACAATGCGTAAAAAATGAGTTAATGTTTTTTACATGTCTTTACGAAATCAACATGAAAAAAAATTTCAAATACCTTTTCCAACTTTTCCAAAAGCTTTTTCTAAAGTATTTTTAAACTCTTCCCAAAAAGTGGCGTGAATTCCGATTTTGATTTTTTCCTGGAATATTGGATCACCTTAACAAAATTCAAGTAACAACATGATATTATAAAAGTACTAACACTTACTCAATATCGCAAATAATCGTAATTATATAATGAAAATAAATTACTTAGTATGCACCACTATATTAAATCGATAATGAGGCCAAAAGGTATTTTTGCGAAGTTTGAAGATATAGTAATTATGTTCAATTATACTAACAACTAACACAGTTGTGAAATGATCGTAATAATGCAAAATATGGGACAAAACATTATATGAATTGCGCGTAAAATCCCACATGTGACAAAAGAAATTTTGCTGCGAATAAGGAACTCCAGTGAAAAATATTATCGCTTTAAAAAAATATGTTCATATCGACCAGTAAACGTTTGACGACCTCCGTAGTCCAGTGGGTAAGACTCTTGACTCACAATCTGGAGGTCGCGGGTTCGAACCCGGCATGCGCAAATAAATTTTATTTGATTAATTTGTGTTATTTCGCAATTAATTCATTAAAAATAATATATAGTATATTTGCGGCATGTTCCAGAGTGGAAGATACTATCAGTATCGCCCTGGTGTAAGACCACCATTCATAATTGAAACGTTGCTTGAAAATGGCTTTAGCCGTGTTTGGTGACCAGATCTGAATAGCCAGGTACTTCCCAACCTTCCTCTTCCCCACCTCCTTCCCCTCCCCACTACCTTCAGCCTCACAACATACCCCATTTGGGGATGCCATAGTCTCACTGGCTCCAGACGGGAGCAGTTGAGATTCTTGTGCGGTATTCACTGTAAAAAAAAACGCTGATTCTGAATATATAAGTTTTATTTCATAATATTAAACGTAGAGTTCTTAAAAAATTATTAAAAAGTGCATTTTTTAACGTCTCGTTAAAATACACTGTAAAGTTGGTACGATTGAATGGTTAGCGCTGACGTCACGCTTCACCAGTCATTGTATCACATTGTATTGAAATCAATTGAAATGTAGGTATAGCACAAGCAATAAGTATTAACAACATTTCATGTTATTCTTTATTTCATACTGTTTATAGAGATTTAGTTGTTGTTTTAATTGAAACAATATTTAAGCCTTAATAATTCAGTACCAAAAATACAGGTACCTCTATTAGTTTATCTCAATTATTTAAAATATTCAAAAACTACTGCACAAAAAAATGGTAATGCTTCTTCTAGGGAGAATACTTTGAACAACGGAATTTCAAAATGGCGGTAGTTGATCAGCTGATTTCCCAATCCTATACTAATTTTTCAGGAGTAATGACGTCACACGATTTACCATATTTCCGATGGTTTTCGGGGGGTCTTGAAAAATTAAAACTTTGACAATTATTTTAACTATTAAAACTAACTCTAAAAATAAAAATAAAAATGCAGTTATTTAAGTTAGAAGGTCATTATTTATAAAAAAAATAAAAAAAATTGGACTGGAGTTCTCTATTAATGAAAAAACATGGCCACCGCGCTTGCGCAAATCTAGCGAAGTTCAATGCAGACAACATTAAAACGTCACCATGTTATTAGTAATTTCGTATAAATGCCGTTAACCGGTCACTGAACAGAAACACCGTTTAACGGTCGTTAAGTGTTTTTTTTATTAGTACCTAAGGCTTTTAGTGACTGCAAGCACTTTAACAATCTGAAAATTATATAAAAAGTGTAATATTTTACAAATATACACCAAACTTGGGCGTCAATGTAATGCTGGTAAATGAATAAGTACAACACTTAATAAAACTTTAGATATAAATAAAAGAGTTGTGGCAACAATTAAATTATATTATTAAATAATAAAATCAGAACATTAGACTCTAACAAAATAATAATATTCTAATACTTTTAAGAAAAAAAACTCAGGGTCGTGTTTAGCATTTTACAAAGAAACTAAATAGTTAGAAAACTAATAAATGAATCGATAGCTTCTCGTGTTTCAAAAATGATCTGAAGATGTTAAAATTACTACAAGGGCGCCTGTTCAAATAGAACAAAATATTAAATGGTACATCAATAAACTCAAACTAACCGAAATATTAGTTCACAGGTAATGGCGATCTCACCGAAGTATGTTTCTTCTCTCTTCCGGAATCTCTGGCTGCCTACTTGGAACTGCCCGATGAAAAATTCTATTGTTCGTAGTATGTTTTGGGCAACAAAAAAAATGCTGGATTCGATTTGTTCAAAGAAAATCTCAATTTGAATTGATACGTAGCAACCAACTTAATTATTGGGTGCTTACTTCATCAAGTGATTACTTGTGCATTATAATAATTTCAAACTGTTACAAAAGTTGTATAATTAGATAAAACTGCTTTATTCGCGAATAACTTGAAGATTACTGGAAAAAAGGTGTCGCTAGGAGGATTGACAAGGGATGGGGTAGCGCAGTTATCTATTCGAATCCTATTGCCACCGTTACTCCTTAAAGCCCCTTTTCCTCCCCTTTCTGCCACGGAGCTGAAGAACCATTGTAACAAGCATAATGGGGTCCGCTTGCATCATTAATCTTTGTCAGTACCCAAGGGGGTATATACATTTTCTGTGAGCTAGCTCTAATGCGTGATGCGAAGAGTACTTTCGCTTTCGCATTGGGGTATGTACGTGCGCGGTTAATAAGGAACTCCAGTGAAAAATATTCTGGCTTTAAAAAATTATGTTCATGTAGACCAGTGGTTCCCAACCTTTTTCTGACCCGGGACCACTTGTACGTTTATTTTTTCGACAGGGACCACAAGCAATGACATAGCAAGGGGGGGGGGCCACCCGACCGAGTTTCACCCCCCCCCCCCCCCCCCCCCAAGAGCACAATTCTCTGGCTGGCCGCCACCCCACCCCCCCCCCCCCCCCCCAGGGCGGACCAATTTTTTATGAATCGAAATTTGTGTCCGTCAACTTTAATGGGGGGGGGGGGTGAGACCACGTTGTCTGCTTTATCCGTCCCAGGTGCTACCTATGCTGGCCTTAGCCACTCTAGGCTAGCATGGGTGCCACCCGGGACGGATAGCACAACGGGAGGGGCGGAATGGGATAGGGTGGGACGGGTTCTAGCAAAATATTTACCACAACGGAGGGGGTAGAACGGGGTAGGATGGGGTGGGGCCAAACGGAATATTATAATGGCCACTGACCACAAGGTACAGTAATGATAAACTGAATATTGTCCCGATTTTTTAATTCAGACTTCTCTACCAGGGACAGCCCGCGCTCTGGCTCGTTTATTGACCGGCGGACCATCTCTAGTCTCTTGCGGACCACTGGTTGGGAAACCCTGATGTAGATCAATAAACGCTGATTCTGAATATATAAGTTTTATTTAACAATATTAAATGCAGAGTTTTTAAAAAAATATTAAAAAGTCCATTTTGAATCGGGTCGTAAAAACACGCCGTCAAGGTGACGTCACTGTTCGACGTGTCGTGACGTCACCGTAAAGTCATTGTGTGGGAATGTATGATATTACACAAGCCATCGTATTTATTTATTCGTTTATTTACATACTGTTTATAGATATTTAGTTCTTGTGTATATTGAAACATTATTTAGGCCTAAATAATGTTTCAATATACACAAGAACTAAAAAATAAAGGTATCTCTTATTAGTTTATCTCTATTATTGAAAATATTCAAAAACTAGTGCACAAAAAAATAGTAATGCTATTTCTAGGGAGAATACTTACTATTTCTAGAGAACAAAGGAATTCAAAATGGTGGCAGTAGATCAGCTGATTGCCCGATCATATATTAATTTTTCAGGAGTGATGACGTCACACGATTCATCATACATACGGTGGTTTTCGGGGGGTCTTGAAAAATTAAAATTTTGACAATTATTTTAACTATTAAAACTAACTCTAAAAATAAAAATAAAAATGCAGTTATTTTAATTAGAAGGTCATTATTCATTAAAAAAACTGGACTGGACTTGGACTGGAGTTCTCTATTATAATGCGTGGGATTAGTGGTCATTTAAATATAAAGTACGTTTGAAATTTAGCAAATATCTCAACTATTGTTCCAAACATCTTAAAGTTCTGAGTTTCATGATTCATGTGCAAGTTTTATTAATAATTCTAATTATTATTAACAATTTGTAATAATTTAGAGTACCAGAAAGAAAAATCAGGTTACTGATTTGACGGCCGGCGTGGTCCAGCGGTAAGGCTTTTCACTAGCACTCCGAAGGTCGCGGAATCGAATGAAATCGAAAGCGTGGCAAATAAATTTTATTTGATTAATTTGTGTTATTTAACAATTTATTCATTTAAAATAATATATAGTATATTTGCGACACGTTCCAGAGTAGAAGATACTCTCAGTATCGCCCTGGTGTAAGACCACCACTCAGAATTGAAACGTTGCTTGAAATGGCTTTAGCCGTCTTTGGTGACCAGATCTGAATAGCCAGTTACTTCCCCACCTTCCTCTTCCCTGTCTCCTTCCCCTCCCCACTACCTTCAGCCTCACAACGTACCCCAATTGGGGATGCCATAGTCCCACTAGCTCCAGACGGGAGCAGTTGGGACGCTTGTGCGGTATTCATGTAAAAAAAAAAAACTATCAACCCTCAATTAATGTTTTTAAATATTATTTGAACTACCACATAGGAGGCCCTGAGGAAAATAATTTCCCTCGGGGCCAGCGTCATCTTTGGGGATGCTGAAGGATATGTGAAGGGCATTTTTGGGAAAGGAAACAGAGGAAGTCCTGGGAAGGAAAAATGTATGACGTATTGATAAGAACCTGGGTCCGTCACTCCTTTGTGTCCAGGATTGACGGACTTATAAATCCATTCATTCTACTGCAGTGCGAGGTGATGAGTCGAAAAAGTCCGGTTGGAGAGGTCAAACGGACTCCCTCAACCAGTCTCTCCTAATTCGGCCCGCCATGCAGTAGGTGGGCAAACGCATCCTCCGCCAAGACCTGGTCAAACCTCACTCCATGAAACTGGGCACCCCTGCTAAGTCACCAAACGTAGTGAACCATTTTTAGTGACCCGTGGCAGGGGTGTTGGTTATCCAATAAATGTTTTCCGGGGCGGCGGCGCGCGGTACCCACACCGCAATGTATTGTAAACGATTTACAATAACACAAAATTTTTTACAGATTTCTATAAAAATATTTTGATGTTTCATAGGATACTAACAGTGTTATACAATGTATTTTGTAAAATATTATAAAACATGTTTCATCTTTTTTTAACATACCTATCTCTATATTACTAAAAAAATTCAATATTTCAAAGATCAAAAGCTGAGGACATGCTGTTACATAGGACCTTAATAAAAGTTTAAAACATTTATCTCCTGTGGAGGTTCGGCAAGTATTTTTTTAATATTTTTAAAGTAAACATCTTTTGAATGGGCTTAGGACTAAAACGAAAACCATTTTTTTTTTCAGAAATGCTTGCTTCGTTAGATTCTATACGAAGAAAAAGAGCTATTTAGTGTTCAGCTTTGCAATTTTCAGTCCAATCTACTACTTATTCACATGTTCTTAGTGTCGGATTATTAAAATGTGATTTTAAATAACGGGAATTAATAAGTTAGTAGTCTGTTGGTAGCCTACCAATTTTTCGACATTCAATATTTATTTTAATTTACCAGATTGTACTGAAATTTAAAAAAATGAAGAAGAAAAACTCTCAAAATGAAATATTAATCTCTTTGTTCATCGAGATTTCAGTTCTTTATTTCAGAACGGGAAACATTATAAAATTAATTACGTTTCCTGTTTGATTCGTGGTTGATTTCTAAAATCAATATTTTGCTGAACCATTGGCTTCATTTCAGCTAAAAAAAATACTAAGAAATGTGAATAAATATTACTTAGCCGGAATTATACGCAAACATGTTATTTGTGCATGTTTATTAAAGAATTTGATTCGAGGAAAATTGTGGGTGAATAATTAAAAAATGAATATTCGTTTTGTACTTGCAAACATAGCTACCTAGCTTATTTTGCACTCTAGAATGCCGTAAGTTAAAATATTATATACAAACCTATTATTATAAACAAGATGATAGGCCATGCAATTTTGCACCTCCGTTATGAAAATAGAAACCTATGTAAAAATTAATGGTAAGCTCATAAAATTGCGTGATACGATAATTATGAAATAATATCTTGGTTGAAAGACTAATAAACCTTTTACTGCGGCAGTTTAGTTGAATCAAATAATAGAAGTGTGTATAAAATGGAATAAGTCCCTTTACTATAGTTGCCAATCATTTTTATTGATGATGTGAAATTTTTTAGCGTTCTTTCAATGGATTAGTATCAAACAAATTCCAAACAAAATCATGCCCTTGAAATAGTAGATAAAACCAACAACATCGAAATCACCAAGAACAAAAAAGAATCAATAAAAATGCACTACACAAAAAAGTTATATATTTATTATCTAAACAGAAATACGTGAGGTGATGTCTCAGAAAGGAGACAAAATCAAAAACCTCTTTTAAAATTTAAAGAAATAGGCACTTAATAGCTATCTATCCTACTAATATTATAAAGGTGAAAGTTTGTATGGATGTATAATTGTTACTCTTTCACGCAAAAACTACTGAATAGATTTTAAAAATTCGTTCACTAATCGAAAGCTACATTATTTGCGAGATCTATAGGCTATATATATTGGTAAGCTCTGACGTTATGAAATTATTTATCATACGTTTTCTGTCGCTAACAAAAGCGATTTATTGCAAACGCCAATTGTCGCCATGGAAACGATGTTTTTTTTTAAAATTAGGTTACTATGGACATCCCTTTGATGTTAAAATTCAAATATGTATAAAATACTAATTTCTACTTGGATTATAATGAAACTTTACAATAATATAAACACATGGGTTATAGCTCAGAGCTCTGGCATTACGAAATTTGTATGAAAAAATTGCAATAGGTGGCACGATTAGTAAGATATCTATAATAAGGAACTCCAGTGAAAAATATTATGGCTTTAAAAAAATATGTTCATATAGACCAAGAAACGCTGATTCTGAATATATAAGTTTTATTTCATAATATTAAACGCAGAGTTTTTAAAAAAATATTAAAAAGTGCATTTTTAAACCTCTTCTCAAAACACAGCTTTAAGTTGGCATTACTGAAATGGTTAACTGTGACGTCACTCTTAACCTGTCACCTGGTGATAGTGTGTATTGTATTGACATTTGAAATGACTTGAAGTGCACACGTACCTATGCAATTCAACATTTCGTGTTTTTGGTTTATTTTCATACTGTTTATAGGGATTTAGATAAATAATAGTTATTGTGTTTATTGAAACATAATTTAGGCCCTCAACAATTTACGAAAAGGGATTGTCCACAAATTTACAATTTGCGGACAATCTGCAATAAATTTTGTCTATTTGAGGTTAAAGTCGTGTCATATTTTGTCATTTGCTTATGTATTTTCAAATTGTTTTTAGTATAGGGCTTTTTATACAAGTTGTTACACACTCGTCATGATCAGTGTATTATAAATACCAGTGT
This sequence comes from Limnephilus rhombicus, assembly GCA_929108145.2. Classification (NCBI taxonomy): domain Eukaryota; kingdom Metazoa; phylum Arthropoda; class Insecta; order Trichoptera; family Limnephilidae; genus Limnephilus; species Limnephilus rhombicus. Next base: position 20,926,184 of record OV815278.1, on the reverse strand, counting down.
TTCTGTATGTATTATACATAAAACAATGTACCTACAAAGTAACGCCTGACACAAAACACGATGTCACATGTATTTGCAATGAAAGAGATGATTTATTGTTTTTATATTGCACTTTGATTAAATACAATAACAGTAGCGGTGAAATGTGGACATTTTACCAATGTTTTTCTATATTAAAAGCAGTTAATCTTGAATAAAAAACACACCTCACACCTAAAAGTCATTACAAAGCATTCTGCCATGACCGCCATGATCAGTGTTGCCAGCCGTGTCTTGTAAAAAGTCACCTAAAATATATAAAAAAAGTAACCCTTTTGTGTGACAAATAACCTTTCGTATTTTTTCCAGTGGAATGGTAAAAAGTTGATAGAATACATGAGGATATAAATAAACCAATCATCATGAGGAGCTCAGTATTAAAGTGGGACATAAGCCATTTGGATTATTTTTGAGTAGAGCGAGTTTTTTGTTTTGTATATACCGGTATGAAAAATCTGATATTTTTTCTACCTGCATAACCTTGCCGGCGTAAATAGCGGGTACTCAAAATGCAAAAAGTCAGATTGAGCGATCAATCAGATTTGTCGAATGAGCGAGAAGCTATGGTTAATTTGTAATTTACACATTTTTTTTTTAGTTTAGTTTATTGAGGTAACAAACAGTAATACATATTTTAATAATAAAGTAACATATTACATGGTTGCATTAACCAGCGAAGTTTCCGGTAAAATTTATAATATATATATATAAAAACATAGATTAAAACATTAAAAAAAACATAAAGTGGTAGAAAAAAAAAAATATATATATATATACAACAGAAATGAAAAAAAAAATATACAAATTATAAAGCATTTTATAGGATATATAAATAATCCAAATATTATTATTATAATAAAAAGAAGGAAAACAAACATAATGAGAATGAAAAAAAAATAATAACATGCAGCAGGGGTGAAGAGTTCGTAATTAACAATTTGTTTAAATTTTTTCTATTACTGATTTAATAAATTGGCCTGAGGACAAATGAAAAATATCAGAGTCGTAAAAGATATCATTGAATTTTGTGCACGTCCTTCAGAAAAATGAATGTTGTGTGTAATTTGTTTTTGAGTGTGGGATGTGGAATAGTTGGTTTGATCTTGTGTTTCTTATTGGACAGTGGAAATTAATGTTTTCTAGAAGACAGTTGTTGTCAACAACGTTGTTAATGATTTTGAATAAAAATTTTTGGTCGGATATATTTCTTCTATCTTCTAAAGTTGATAAATTATGGAATGTTAATGAGTCTTTTAGGTTTTCTGATGTTCGAAAGGATTTAAAGTCTAGGTGTTTCAATATGTTTTTTTGAATTCTTTCTAACCTTTCAATATTTACTTTGTATTGGGGATTCCATATGACTGATCCGAATTCTAATATTGAGCGAAACGTGTTCCTCTTTCACAATAGTGTGAAAGAGAAAGAAGTAAAGTTTTGCAATAAGTGTATAGTCCATGATTTAGCAAGCCGTTAGCCAACACGAAAAAAAAACAAAAGAGCATTCCGTTTGACGTTGGTTCTGAAAAATCACCTAAAAGTAACCCTTTGAGTAGTGTAACCTGAAAGAAACCTTTCAGAGTAAAAAATCACCTAAAAGGTTACAAAAGTAATCTTCTGGCAACGATGGCCATGATTCTTCATTCAAACAGGGATGTTCTGCCCAAAAAAATTATTTCCCTAGATTTCGAAGTGAAATTTCCCTAGAATTTCACATTTACGCAATTACCTACGTAGCCACCCGATTGTGTAACACTAATCCTGTGATATGTTAATTAATATGATAATTAATTGGAAAGATATCGGAACTTGGTAAATATACTAATAATACCGTGATTTTCCAAATAAAACACTTTTTGCTACGTGAAGTAATAATTTAAAAGTACGAATACACTCACCACTGAATTAGAAACTGAATTCCAAATAAAAAAAAACACTTTGCAAAATAAAAATCATAAGCAACCCGCCGCTCATTTGTACCGAGCGTGGTATTTTGAAGACCCCCCCCCCCCCCCGAACGTGTCACGTAGTATGGGTACGTTCCATAATATCATTTTGAGTTGTCAGTGTTCAAAATAACATTGCATGTAAGTACATGAACAATAATTAAGATTCATAGGAATTCCAAAAAATATATATACGTATGTATATATATATATATAAATAATACCAGTAATATTGTCATATGTAATAAAATTTTTGCCAGAGTTCGAAATTTCCCTAGATTTTGTCCTGATTTCCCTTATCCCTAAAAAATATTTTTCTGCCCTAGATCTAGGGAAATTTTCTCGACATGACATCACTGATTCAAAATGACAACTTAAAAAGTAAAAAACTAACGGTGGGTGAAGACCACCATAGATACGGTGCGTTTCTGGGAGTCTTTAAAAATTAAAACTTTGACAATTATTTTAACTATTAAAACTAACTATAAAAATAAAAATAAAAATAAAAATGCAGTTATTTAAGTTTGAAGGTCTTTATTCCTTAAAAGAAATAAAAAAATTGGACTGGAGTTCTCTATTATTTAATGGATTTAAATTATTAGGGAAGTAGGTACTTCAAATAAATTCGCTCATTTAAATATTTTCTAAAATAGAATTTTTATTTAAGAATCTTTATTTTGCAAAATGTCATTCTCAAATTTTGACATTTTCTATCACGCAACAGATATCCCAGGTATCCCATTTTTTAAGTATAAAACTGCCGTACTGGATTTTTTGGTAGTTATATAAAAATAATCTAAAACTGAATTGAAATCTGAAACGTAATCTCTAAAACTGAATCACCGAAATGTAGGTATGTATGCGCATAAACCCGAACGACTGAACCAAATTGGATAATTCTTTTTTTTGGTTCGTTTTTTTTGCATAAAACTACCGTTGAGTTCTGGCATTGCGAAATTTGTATAAGAAATTATAATAGGTGGCATGCAAGCAGTTTGAAAATTGAATGTATCGGGAATATGTGGAATGCGAGAGATGAGTGGGGGGAGTGGGGAGGGGGGGAGGAAGTGTTGGGAGAGTTTTGGTGGAGGGGGACAGGGGAGGGGGGGGGAGGGTGGGGGGAGGGGGTTAGGGAGGGAGAGGGGGGAGGGAAGGAAGGGGAAAGGGGAAGGATGGTGGAGGGTGTGGGGAGGGGTAGGGGGTGGGGGTGTCACGATAATATTTATTTTGATTAAATAAATATTGTCTTGACCTAGTTAATCTTAAACTCACCTGGCCGCTCACGTTTTATCATGATCGCCGTAACGATGAGTTCTTTACCGCTAGCAAATAGCGCCATCTATTTCCGGAGGCACTTTTTGAATTCTCGTCGTCTAGGGAGCCGACGCCAATTCGACAAGTCGCCGAATTATTTAAGTTGCTTGTTAAATATGTGATAGTTTCACCTTTACGGGTTTTACCCATTTTAAAAAAGAATCATGAATTATTTTATAACCGCGAGCCGTGTTGTTTCCGTGAGTGAAACGGGATTTTTAAAAGTTTAAATGGTGAAGTCGCGAGTCGCCATATTGTCAATGTGCTCACCTTCACTCTCGTACTTGAGTGTGGATAATCGGTGTAATCCTTTGTGTGGCGTTCATGATATTAACGTGGCCAAGGCTTTGAGAGGGGTTATCCTCGCGGAACTCGATATTTGAGGCGGATGGAGGCCCGGCGCTGATCTATGAAGGGCGCGGTAAACGGCGTCTACCGAGATTTCACCGGTACGCACGACCGAGACTTTGAGCCTTTCCTGGTTCCTGTTCCCTGTGGAGGAGTCCCCATCCTCTGGGGCCTTTCCTGGTTCCTGTTCCCTGGTGAGGAGTCCCCAGGCCCTGTGGCCTTCCTCGGTTCCTGTCTATGGAGACCCCGCGTGTTCCTGGTCGCCTATTAACAGTGATTCGCGTCAGCGTTAGAGTCAGGATAATTTAGATAAATTACGGTCCACAGGTATGCTCTCTTGCTTATGTGTTATTTTATTATTTCTTTAGGAAATGTGGAATTCTTGACCCCTTAGAGGGCACCCATGTATACACCATACCTTTAAAATATAGGTGATATTGTACTGCTAAATTATTTCTTTTATTTAACTAAAAATGCCCGAAGATAAAGACTGTAATTCCCTTCCCACAAACTTGAGGGAGATTCTGATGCTCTACCAAGAAATACACGTTACATTTGGCGCTCCAACCTTTTAAATGTGCTCCTATGAAATACAGTTTTTTTTTCTGGTATTTTCAGATTGTTTTTAATAATGTCAATGTAATAGAGTTGTGACGCATCGTGTTAATTGACTGAATTTGACTAATTTCCGGTTGCAGCCATTATTGACGGCCGAATTAATTATTTTCTTATTTGACTTTGGCAGTGTAAGAATATTTTAAATAAGTATTTCCGGTTTTGGTGGCAATTAATTTATTTTTGACTTCGTCAGTGTTCTTAATAGCATTTGTTTTGACTCAAGTAGTACTTACGGGCTGTTAAATGTCAAATGTTTTTGCTTGTTATCAACTAATGATCCGTCCAGCTATATTTATCAAGTAAATCCTAATTGAAGCAAATAGAATACTTTAGTATGTTCGTATCTTGCGTACAGTTAACCGGAATACCATTGCAGTCTGTATTAAATTATTGTTCTAATAATATCTTTTGTTGCAACAAACAACCGCGCTGGGAGTTATTATTATTCCGACTTATTGTCAAAATATACATCTATTCTGCAGTATACAGGGACATGGGTCCGATTATTATTATTGGAAACCTGTTTCATATTTGTTTTTTAAATTATTTAAAGGACTTAAAAAACACTTTAACTTCCCGTTATTGTTTTTGTGTTCTTTTGACTGACGTTTACATACTATAGATCACAATACAGACGGTTTGTTTACTTATTACAATTCTGTCATTGTCTTCAGCAAGCAACTTAAAATTTAATTAGTTTGAAATTAAATAATTGAATTTTGTTTTCAATATATTACAGGGACATGCGTTCGATTGTAACTGTGACTGTTGACCTTTTCAAATGTCAATCTGACGTTTCAGAATCCCATAGATTCGAAGTATTTGTTTACAATCTCAACATGATAGCTGTTGTTATTATTCTTATCTGACATATTGTCAAGGTCGGTACCTACAGTATATTTCAAGGTGTTTGGTAAATCAGATTATAAATATTAAATTAATTTATAATTATGAATTATTTTCTAATATTTTCGTAGTTAATATTTTTACATTTCTTTGGAAATATTTTTGTAGTTTCTTTTGTATAAATAGAAACGATTTTTATAACAAAATGGCGTTATATACAAAACTACACCGTGTTCCTCTGCTCTCTGCATGCGAGTTTCGCAGAAGTTCACCTCTCATCAAACTAAATATGGACGCATATTTTTTGATGACAAATTTTGGTGAGGATATTAAACCTCATAGGCATATTTTAATTAAAATCCTAGTTTATTTATAGGTATTTATAAGTAGTTGTTTATATATAGTTAGCTATGTTAAATTTGTGTATAGGTATACTTATCTTTATAATTAGTACTATGCATATATTAGTATTAGAATAATACTACTTTCATATAATTAGATATATTAAAAACTATAAAGTTTTTTTAAATATTTTCTTTTTTATGCGGTGGCATGAGGGAATACCAAACCTTCATGCTACTTCATTTCATTTTTTTTCTCTTGTGTGATACTTTGCTCACGTGTCTTGTAGTTTGGTACCTCCAAAGCACGGGCTCAGAGTGAGCACTACATTCTAGTTTTTTGATGATAAATAAACTATTTACCCTCGTTTAACTAGAATCTGATCTTCTGATCAGTGGCGCCCAATTTTTTTTGTTTTGTTTAGGTTATATGGTGTCAACTTACCTTAACTTTTAGTGATCTATACAGTTATATATTTGTATACAAATTTTAGAATTAATATTATATTCTATGCCGCAAACTTCTATTTTGCTTTATACAGTTTTTTCAACTGACAAATCGTCACATCTCGATAGTATTATGAATATTGTTATTGTCATTTGCCTTAGAGTTAAGCCAGTGTTCTTCCTCAAGTACTTTGGAATTGTATCACTTTTGTTTTTTTTCTTTTGTTTTAAAGCTCCCAGGCTCCCTTACCTTTTCCAAAGAATTTGAAGAAGACTATTCTCAAATTTTGTGTATGGGAAAATTTAAAAAAAAACTTTCCAATGCACGAAATTTGTTCTTGTTAATATTGTTGTTTGACTTGATAATTTTAAGTTTAGTTTTAAAATAAAATAAGATTATTTTTGATGTATAAAATCAAATAAAGTAATGCTTCGGCGTACTTTCCTATTAAGTAAGTTCCAGCATGGAATATATAATACTCTACCTCTAGCACAGGAGAGCGTATTTTTGTATAGCTTATAGTCATAAGTAAAATAGTTGTATTAGTCTCACTGCTGAAACACCAGTGTTTCTCTACACAATTATGTACCTAGTGTCATTCAAATGTTTTGATTGATCACCAATTTAGATAGTGTCGATTATCACATGGATGTGTTCGATCACCAATACATATTGTCTGTTCAAGAAATTTTGCCTTTTGCTTACTTTTGAAGTAATATTTTGAAGGATCTCCGTCTACGGTGTGATCTCAGTCTTTTTTCTTGTGCAAACTATGTACACTATTTTAGTTATTAAAATGGTTTGTACTCTATATATTTAATCATACTGGTTCACTACTATTAGCTAGGTTTTTTTTGTTAAATTGTAATCCCTATGCATTCAGCTAAACATTCTAGATTCTGTTTCGCTTGTCTTTGTGTTCCTACTGATACTCATTGTTACCACTTGTAGACAGGTATAACTTTGGTATTGTAAAACCTGATCTAATTTTTTATTTTTGAAACAAAGGTATTTCTTATTATGTAAACCCTATTGTAACCACCGGTACGGATAGGTATTTCTAAAAATGTAAACCCTAATCTAACCACTTTTAGTTGACAAGTTTTGCAATCTTGATCTAACTAATTCATTAATACACAAGTACTACTCATAAACTTATGGTTCTACATTGTTATAAATCTGTTTTTTTAAACTGTTAGTTAAATATCTCTGAAAGATATTCCTCATTCTAGGTTTAATGTCTGTTCTGTATGTTAACCTATTAGACCTGTTGGACCTAGGTAGATAGAATAGTTACCTTTTCGCTATTAATAAATAGCCTAAATTCAGTGAAGTGAGGGATGGTTGACCACCCTAAAGTGAAGCCTTTTTAATGGCAAAATTTCCTGCTGAAGGAAAAGTGATGCCTCGTGCATACCTATTTGTTTTATTCTGTTCTCTATTTATGCTAATTTTCTCTCTTTTAAGGTATTTCTCTTGTTAAAGATGACACGAGAATGGAAGGGTTCGGGCGACAGCCAGTTCCAGCAGCACCCAGTATCATCAATGCTGAAGGTGCTTGTGGACCACCTATTCTCGGGCCATTCTATTTTGTTGTTGTTCATTAATTTATCTAGATTTAAGTGACTAAGTTTTAAGTTTATGTTTCTTGGTAACTAAATATTAATTTAATTTTTTTTTTAAATACCTGTTGGACCTATCTTTAGTTAGTTAATTTGTTCAGTTTTGCGGGCGTGGTTTTCTTGTTTGAGGGCAAACATTTTCGCGGGAAGGGGGGAATTGTCACGATAATATTTATTTTGATTAAATAAATATTGTCTTGACCTAGTTAATCTTAAACTCACCTGGCCGCTCACGTTTTATCATGATCGCCGTAACGATGAGTTCTTTACCGCTAGCAAATAGCGCCATCTATTTCCGGAGGCACTTTTTGAATTCTCGTCGTCTAGGGAGCCGACGCCAATTCGACAAGTCGCCGAATTATTTAAGTTGCTTGTTAAATATGTGATAGTTTCACCTTTACGGGTTTTACCCATTTTAAAAAAGAATCATGAATTATTTTATAACCGCGAGCCGTGTTGTTTCCGTGAGTGAAACGGGATTTTTAAAAGTTTAAATGGTGAAGTCGCGAGTCGCCATATTGTCAATGTGCTCACCTTCACTCTCGTACTTGAGTGTGGATAATCGGTGTAATCCTTTGTGTGGCGTTCATGATATTAACGTGGCCAAGGCTTTGAGAGGGGTTATCCTCGCGGAACTCGATATTTGAGGCGGATGGAGGCCCGGCGCTGATCTATGAAGGGCGCGGTAAACGGCGTCTACCGAGATTTCACCGGTACGCACGACCGAGACTTTGAGCCTTTCCTGGTTCCTGTTCCCTGTGGAGGAGTCCCCATCCTCTGGGGCCTTTCCTGGTTCCTGTTCCCTGGTGAGGAGTCCCCAGGCCCTGTGGCCTTCCTCGGTTCCTGTCTATGGAGACCCCGCGTGCTCCTGGTCGCCTATTAACAGTGATTCGCGTCAGCGTTAGAGTCAGGATAATTTAGATAAATTACGGTCCACAGGTATGCTCTCTTGCTTATGTGTTATTTTATTATTTCTTTAGGAAATGTGGAATTCTTGACCCCTTGGAGGGCACCCATGTATACACCATACCTTTAAAATATAGGTGATATTGTACTGCTAAATTATTTCTTTTATTTAACTAAAAATGCCCGAAGATAAAGACTGTAATTCCCTTCCCACAAACTTGAGGGAGATTCTGATGCTCTACCAAGAAATACACGTTACAGGGGGAAGTAGGTTGATGGTGGGGAGTGGTGTTGGGAAAGGGAATGTGGAGGGGTAGGGGGTGAGGGGAGTGGTGGGTGGAGGGAGAGGGGGAGGGAGTTGATGGGGGAGTGGAGTGGGGAGAGGGAAGGTGGAGGAGGCGGAGTGGGGTAGAAGAGGGGTAGGAAAGGGAGGGAAGGGGAAGGGATGGAGGAAGGTGGGGGGATATGGAGTGGGGAGGGTGTGGTGTGGGGGAGGGGTAGGTGGAGGAGGAGGAGGGAGAGGGGGGTTGATGGATGAGTGGTGTGGGGAGAGGGAAGGTGGAGGGGCGAGGAGTGGGGGAAGGGGCGGGTGGAGGGGGAGAGGGATTGATGGGGGGAGTGGAGTGGGGAGAAGGAAAGTGGAGGAGGCTGGAGTGAAGCCGCGGGAAAAAGCTAGTTTATATATATATAACAGCAATCGATTTTAATATATATATATATATATATATTAAAATCGATTGCTGTTCGTTTGTCTCGCTAAAACTCGAGAACGGCTGGGCCGATTTAGCTGATTTTGATTTTGAAATGTTTGTCGTAGACAAGGAAAGGTTTAAACGATGAGAAAATATGGACAAGTTGCGAGGAAGATAGTAAAAACAACAATTTAATTTTCCCATATAAACTGTTCTAACTACTTTCCTGTCAAACATTTGACGTTCGTCCCTTCGGTACGGTAGACTCGGATCCACTAGAATTGAAGCAAATAAAATAATAATAATAATATAAGCTTTTTTTAAGTTCTGGCATCATGAAATTATGAATTGCTAACCGAAACTTTGGTGAGTTGTTGTGAGCACGAGCGTTGAAGGTTTCTATATATATATATACTGGTGAGCTCTGGCATTATGAAATTTGTATAAAAAATTGCAATTGGTGTCATGCGAACTGGTTGAAAACTGAATGTACCGGGACTGAATGAATTGAATGCGGGAGGGGGAGGCGGATGGGGGAGGGGTGAGGATGAGGGAGGAGAGGGGAGGGGAACCTGGGAGGGGGGAGGGAAACTTGGGAGGTTGGAGGAGAAATCGGGAGGGGGGTTGAGGGGACAGGGGAAGCGGGCGAGGGGAGTGGGAAGGGACGCGGGAGAGAAACGGGACGAATGGGAAAGGACACGAGCTCTGGCATCATGAAATTTTTATAAAAAATTGCAATAGGTGGCACGCGAGCTGTTTGAAAACTGAATGTATCGGGAATGAATGTCTGGAATGCAGGAGGGGGGAGGGGAACACAGGAGGGCGGAGGGGAACTCGGGAGCGGGGAGGGTACCTCGGGAGGGGGATCCTCGGGAGGGGGGGGGGGAGGGGAACTCGGGAGAACGGTTCACTGGACGGGGAAGGGGTTGGAATGTAGAGTGAGGAGAGGGAAGGTGTAGGAGGAGGAGAGGGGAATGGGTAGCGGGAGATGAAGGGGAGGAGGACGGTGAACGAGACGAATGGGAAAGGACACGCATGCAGAAACAATTTCTTTTTTAAATGGCATAGCAATGCATGCCGGGTACCAGCTAGTTCGAAATAAATATCAGCTTTACCAACTTCGGATTTGTCCATGTTGTAGGAAGGAACAAACTTCAGCCAAAACATTAACAAACATTATTTGATAATAGAGTTGGTAGTGATGTTGATTCTGACGGCTAGGTAGGAAGATTAAAACCTTGGGGATACAAAAAAAAACAAGTTTTAAAAGACATATGAACACAGACGTATTACCTTGTGTATGCAAATCATGTTTTTTACGGGTTCATTTTTTTATAAATTCTATCAGCTACACAAATTCTACGAATACAAAATTCCGCGGTTTATCAAGGGTTTTTGTTCATATTATTTTTATTATAATGTTTTCTCTAAACTTGTGTACCTATAACCCTGTATAGCACGTCCGAATTAATAACACGAGTATACTAACATTTTTCTAACTACGAATGTGTGAAGAAGTGGGTACTCCTCGACGCCATGTTGGACGCTACTATGGGGGCATTTTCATTGTCATCAATCTATTGACCTAATTCTGAATAAGTAAATGGACGTTGTCATCACAATAATATGATTTATCATTAGCCAACAGCAATAGGAATATAGATGTTATCATTAAAAGTACTTTGACTTTTCGGTGATTTGATGATGTTTTTTCGGCTTTACGAACAACGGAACATCATTAGGCATAATGTATTAGGTATAATCGTCGATTTATAAAAATATTATTGAAAAAACCAAGAAATTTTTGAAGAAACTAATGATTTTTAACTGAAGTGAGATTTTTGGCCAAAATGAGAAAATAATTTTTTTCTTTATGTACAATATTTTCTACATCAATATTTTATTCGGTTTCCTAAATAATCCGACATTAAATGTATCCCATTATTCAAATTAAAATTTTCATGATTTTAGCGGCAATTTTGGTAACTACTTATGAGTAAATTGTAATTATTAAAAAAAAAACATGTGTGCAGTTCACACGCGGTACAAGTAAAACCTTTAGAAAACAAAACTTCGCGAGAATGAGACGAATGCGGAGTATGAGTAGGACAATTTTAGGGTTTATTTATTACAATGTTGTTACCAAGTTTAAAAATTATCTTACACTTGCTGAAGTCCCCAGCGATTCCCGGGCTTTACACAGAGTTTTCGAAATCAAATGTAGACAGTGGCCTTCATTTGCATACAAATCAAATCCATACCGCACGCTTATCAGCCCGCTCGTCAACCACATACAGACATTATCCTTTATATATTATATATTTCAAACAATTTTCACAAAACCTTGCTTAATTATATAACTAAACTTTCTCATGAATCACTCTATCTATTGGTAAAATCCACATGAAAATCCGTTCAGTAGTTTTGAGTTTATCGCGAACAGACAGACAGACAATTTGGGAGGCGGGAATGGGTACTGCCGCCCCGGGAACCTTTATTGGATAACCAACACCTCTGCCATAGGTCACCCCAAGTGGTTCGCTAGGTTTAGTGATTTAGCAGGGGTGCCCGGGTTCATGGGGTGAGGTTTGTCTAGGTCTCGGAGGCGGATGACCAGGACATACTGAACCCCAGATTCCTATCCACCCCTTAAACCCTTTTCCTTTCTAGAACTCTCCTCTCCTTCTTTTCCTAAAAAAACCCTCCACACAGCATCCCAAAAGATGACATAGGCCCTGAGGGAAATTATTTTCCTCAGGGCCTCCTGCGTAGAGCTCATGTATAAAAAAAGACAGTCGAAATATTTTGGTAAATTTTTTTGATATTAAAATTTCATTGTTTTAAAAAAATCAACAATTATTTAAAATAATATTAAAATACCAAAATTACAAAATACAAACACCTGAAATACTTATTTAGTTTCTATAATATACGGCAAAAAAAAATTGTGACACTTTCAAAATAACTCCGAAAGAATTCCGAAATATCATAAGAAATGCCATCGTTGGGACTTGAAGGAAAAAAATATTTAAAAACCTGAAGGTTTTACCTTTGGGTGCAGAATCATTTTTGGCTTTCGTTTTTTTTTTAAATTAACGTCTTTTTATGAAGGTTAGGAAAACCAGTTATTGTGAAGGTACTCCTATCAGAAATAATACACTTAGAATCGCTTTTCCGACACGCAATATTATGTCGATATCAGAAGTTTCAGCTCATTATGAAGTTCATTACATGCTTGTAACAGGAACCTGTTTGATGTAAGAAGCCCTTTCAAGATGAGAGAATAGTTGGATAATTTCTTGATTACGATCGTGGAAGCCGTTCAGGCTTGTTTGTATGTGTGAAATATTTGGTGCCCAAAATTTTCTAAGTGTTGAAGGGTATTTTGAATAAATATTTAATTTCTTTTTCAAACGTGAGTAATAATAATATGTACTTACCTAATAAGTTTCTTTGAGAAAGTGAGAAGTCTGGTATTTTTTACATATTTTTATTTATATAATACATATTTTTCGGATGATTAATAAAATAAAACAGTATTTTTTTACAAAGTTATTATTTTTCAACATGAACTCATAAAGTTTCTGTGAAACCGCAATAATATTTTTATCAGTCAATTCATTTTCAGTAATTCCCCAGTTTCCTCTTCCCGTCTGCTTCCCCTCCCCACTACCTGGCTCCAAACGGTTGGGAGCAGTTGGGAATCTTCCGCGGTATTTACATAATAAGGATACAGACGAGAGGAAATTCTGGGAAGGAAAACATATGGGGTGCAGGAGAAACGGATTTGAGAATCCATCCCTATGGATTTTAGATCGAGAGAGTCCTGCTGGAGAGGTTAAAAGGCCTCCATCGACCCTCTCCATCCGGCCTGCCAGGGGAGCAGATACATTTGCCGCTAAGACCTAGGCAAAAATCGCTCCCTAAAAGAATTAAAAATTCGCAAACAATAAAATCTCTTTAATTGCACGCTACGGTGGCAGAATTTCAAATATTTTTTAATCTTGTTCAGGTTTCTTCAACCTTCTCGAATGAAAATTTAAATTAATATTTATGCAGCATCCCTTGGTGATTTGACTTAGTTCTGTACAAGATTGGCGTAGTTTCATCTAATACATTCATTAAAAAATATAGCTTTTTCGTCTTTATCACATTATGTAAAAAATTAAAAGATCGAACAAAAATCCAGGTAACGACACATCAGTGACCGGACAAATAAAAATCTACTCATCTCAACACCTTTTTGAAAATCATTTTAAGATGAAAAAAATGGTTAAACACGTTACGTTAAATTAGGCAATGGGCTATTTTTAATTTTTTTCTAAGCTTTTAATGACTTTTCAAAGACGTGTTGATTATAAGGTCACGCGTAAGAGCACAATTTAGGCACGTTACAAATAGAGATCATACCATAAAAGATTTCTACTGCTTTTAAAATAGTATGTGTCTAAGTTATAATTGAAACCATGTTAATTAAAATAAAAACATGAAACGAAAAATGAAATGATAAGTACCCCAGAAAATAACAAAAAGATGCCACGATGTAATAGAAAAAGGGGCCACGTGAAATGGTACTCGGATCTACCGCTTGGCGGGCAGTTGTGTTCTAAACTACACCATGTCACCTCTTTTTCAACTTGAGAAAAATCCTCTTTTACAATTTTTTGTGTTCAAAATATTTCCGTTTTGTTGTTTTGATTCATCCAAGAGGCATCCACTTTAATGTTCATGTTTTCTCCCCAGGTCCTAGACTATACCCAGTACTACCTGGACATTGGTAACGCCAACCGTCTCGGGGAGGCCGAGTGGCAGCCGGAATATAACCTCACTAACTACTATGGTCTGCAGGAGATCAGCGCCAACTCTCTGCACAACCTTGTGGAGAAGTTCAAGCACGACAGACCTAGCGCCAATTACCTCTTTTCCAAGTAAGTAACTAACTAACTAAAAACTAACGATCACGCCATTTTTCCGCGTTGATAGAGAACATAACACCGTATAATTCTGCCTCTGCAGCCACACATTGTTTTGTTAACATTCATACATCGAATAATAACAATTTTGTGGCTAATTTATATACCGCCGTTTTTATAAAAAATCAGCTCACGAACGAATTAATATTACTGTCTTTCAACGGTCGGCGTAGTTCAGCGGTAAGGCTCTTGACTCGCGCACCGAAGGTCGCGGGAACCTCAATTATTAATTTGTGTTATTTCACAATTTATTCATTTAAATAATATATAGTATATTTGCTGCACGTTCCAGAGTGGAAGATACTCTCAGTATCGCCCTGGTGTAAGACCACCGTTCAGAATTGAAACGTTGGTTGAAACGGCAATAGCCGTGTTTGGTGGCCAGATCTTAATAGCCAGGTACATCCCCACCTTCCTCTTCCCTATATAATTCCCTTCCCCACTACCTTCAGCCTCGGAACTAGGGTTGCCATCTTCTAAAATAAAAAAAGCCAGACTCTGCGCTGTATTAGGCCGGACATTTTGCCCTAAAAGCCGGACATACGTACGTAATTTTGGACATAACTTTTATACATAATAATAAAAAAAAATTGTTACAAATTACAGCTGTTTATCAATCACACATTAACCAGTTTAACAATAACAATCATTAATTAGTCTTATTCTTGTCATCGTTTGGCATTTATATTGATTATGTCAATAACAAAATAAGGTATATTTAGTCTTCTGTCTGTAGATATAACAAACAAACATACAAAACATCACGCTTTTTCTGGTTAAACAGTTAACTAAAAAAAATCATTAAACAAATATATAATGAAACATTTCTATCTTTGTGGACAAGAACAAAAAAATTTAATTAAAATTTCGACTTTTCCGAATTATTCAAAATTTACAAAAGTCTACAACAGCCTTTTCACCTACTTTACCCCAAACGTCGTTTTGTTTGGAAATCATTTCATAAAATTCTTGATATGTCATTTTTAAATTACACAATGTGTACATCATCTTAGCAATTGTTTCTGTTTGCAATTTATTGTGTTCCTTGGTTCACTGTGCGTTTATTAAAGAGAAAACTCTTTCAAAATTGGCGTTATGGCTTGGAATCGCAAAGTTCTGCCATTGGTCAAAAAGTTTACTGTCATCTAAATTTTTTTTAGACAGAATGTCTATCGTTTCTGCTACGTGCTCTCAGCTTGGTACCTCAGCTAAAGTCATCCACTTAACATGTTTCAATTCGGCAGTGAATTCACTCGTCCAAGAGTTTAAGTATTCTTTAACAATTTTGTACATATTATTCACGTTTTTTTTTATACTTCCACGCGATCTGGGTGAACCTCCGATAAATGTCGTAAATTGCGGTTAACTTGGTTGGGCAGAAATTTTATTTCAATCTATCATTTTTTATATTGTCCATTATTTGTGAACACTGGTCAATTACTTCATTGACTGAAATATCTGAAGCTTCCGTACATTTGATTCGACTTTGATATATTGACATAAAAGAGCCACTAACAAGCCGACTAAAGACAAAACCCTCTTGAACCAAGAATGGCCACTGTCGCCCACCCCTGCCTCGCCCGTAACACGTTGCGCCTTGCATAGTTTGCGTTGCGTTCGTTCTGCAGGCGCTGCGTGCCCCGCGTTACACTAACAAAAAGCCTAACAAAAGCCGTACAGGCCGGACATATAAATATTTAGCCGGACACGACCTAAAAAAGCCAAACATGTCCGGCTAAAGCCGGACAGATGGCAACCCTACTCGGAACATACCCCAATTGGGGATGCCATAGTCTCACTGGCTCCAGACGGGAGCAGTTGGGGCTCTTGTGCGGTATTCATATAAAAAAAACTAAGATTTATAATTATAACCAGTAACTTACATCTAAGACTTGTAGATAGTAGCTTATATTACTAGCTCACAACTAAGATTTACAATTATAACAGTAACTTACATCTAAGACTTAGGTATAGCTAGTGACTTATGAACAAGACATAAATGCTGACCTTATACTAGTGACTTACTAACATACATGTTTAAAATAAGATTTGCGCCAGAAGAAGTAAGAAGTTTTTTTCATAATATTACAATTTAAGAACAGGGGTGCAAAAATGATCTTAATAAGTTAACTGGATTTACGGAAAGGTATCTTAAGCAAATTAATGAAATTAAAAGTCAATTTTTACCGCATTAAAATGATTCATCACTCAACATTAAATAAATTGAGGAGTTACCACTGACATTGTCCATTGGTAGGTAAATAAAAAGCACTTTGACCTTATCATGAGTAGTTGCAGAGAATTGTAAAAGAAAATAATATATGTATTCTTGGACATCAATAAAATTATTAGACTATAAACAAACTGAGAAAAAAAAAACAAAAAAATTGCGAAGTTTAAATAGAATAACGAATGTATGTGAATGAGTATCCAAAAAGTGAGTTTTCGGCTTAATCTAAATTCCGCTGGGTTAGTTATGCATCTCGATTCCATAGGAAGTTTATTCCAAGCCTCACTCCGAATGCACGATCACCAAACTTAGTGTTCGGATTTCGCTTAGATTCTTTCAACCTTCCAATTGCAGATGATGTCGCTGATCTAAGAGTTGACTGCCTCTGGCCTATATTTTCCGGAATGCATAGTTCAGAGATATAGGGTGAAGCCATTTCATTGATAACTTGTACTCGACAGGATTCAGGACACTTCAACCAGTGAAGATTTCGGAGGTGTTCCGAAATATATGAAAACTTGGGTACCCTAGTGATTAGTCATGCTACGGCGTGTTAGGAGCGGGCCCCCAAACATGTCCCAAGCTAGCTCTCAGGGGAGGCATGATTTACCCTCTATTCAGGTGGTGGGTCGCTCGAGGCTTCAGAAATTCCTTCGCATCTCAGTCGTCTGGCAGGATACTCCCTCTCTAGGAAACCCTCCTGCCGTAGCAGAATAATAACAGGATTGAGTTAAATAGATTCATGTATTGCAAATTTAAAACACAGTACATAGGTCATTACAGTACAATTCAACACAAGAAATACATACTACACAATCCTAGCTATCGTGTTTATAACCTCAAGATCCCTAAACGAAACTCTCTGAGTGATGGCTTTGCGCGGGAGTTTACAGTCTATCGTTAAAGGACACAATCAAATGAGGAAACAATTGTACAGCTTACATGATGTTGGGGGGTCTTCGTCTTCCGGCTTCCAGGGGCACCTCCCGAGTTTAGGACAGAACCGAAGTTTACACAGGCATGGTGAAATATCAGCGCTAAACCCGTAGGTTATTGAATTAACATTGCAGGTTATATTTGAGTACAATTCGAGCGATAGTACGCCGGGCGCGAACAGTGGGAATCCACGCGCGGGCTTAACGTGTGCCCGAGGCGGCTCGCAATTCTCAACTGGTGGAAGGGATCGCGTGCGGGTGGGCGGATGGGATAGGAAGTAGGAAGCAGGGAACAGGGGGGAGAGCAGGGTGTTGTGTAGTTTGCGGCGAATTAGGAGTTTGAATTCTTTGTCGTTTGGGCGTACCATAACACTTCCCCCCGCGCTTGGAAAAAAAGCGACGTGGCAATGGAGCTGTAGGGAAAAAAAAATCCTCTTATGCTTCCATCGGGGTTTTTGAGAGATTCGTTGCTTGAGAGATTTCCTAGCTAGAACATACAGTTTTATGCTATAGTTTGGGTCACAATGTTTGTAGGGAATGGGTGGGGGTACATACAATGTTTGGACAAGACAAATTTGGGAAAAGTACATGGTGTAAAACAACATACAAGGTTATGCAATTGAAAATAACAATACACATGGTTAAGCAATTGAAAGAATGACAATACACATGGTTATGCAATTGAAAGAATGACAATACACATGGTTATGCAATTGAAAGAATGACAATACATTTGTACAAGAGAAGAGAAAAAGTGTGTGATTCTAAGGTTTCATTGGTCTTGGAGCTAAGTTTGTGAAGCGTGGATTTGTTTGGTTTCGGAGAATTTCGAAGAAAAGGACGTGACTTCACGGATTCTAAGGATTACATTATCACTGTAATCAGACCCATTTGAGACAACGCTCAGGAGTACACTTGGGCCTTAGAAAACACTTGGTTTTGTCGAAGACGTCGAAGTTCACGAAGTGGAGACTGTGGTTGCTGTGCCGCGACTATGGTTACAGAGGTCATTGAAGAGAAGAATTCAGTATCTGCAGACATGCCAGTGCGAATCCTAAGTGTTATTATGGTAAACACGGATCGTATATAATGGTTATTGAAGCATAATGTAGCTCAAGATAACTTGTATTGGTGCGCATTCAGCGAATACTGGTGGGTCAAGGTAATGATGGTTTACACATGACGATATATGCGTCACTGCATGACAGAGCAAGAGACGACAAGGTTGGCATTGATAGCAAGAGTAAGAACAAACCTAAGAGCTAGCGTGCCCAAAAGGTAGTTTAGAGTGTCATAAAGTATAGTGGGACAACTCAGCTTGCTGTGGCACGACAAGACAACATACGTATGGGCGGTATGGTCTGTGCTTTCAGGAACAATTGCGTAGAAAATGGCAGCAGGAGAGACCTTGTAACCACAGCGCGTGCTGTCAGGAAGTGAAGCTCAGCTTGGCTGTTGGTGATGACATCCGCCTGGGCTTCTTTTTAAATCCGGGAGGAATTATTATTAGAGCAAAATTCTTGAAGTTTACCTGCCTAGGGACCAATGAAGAAAAGGTTTGGAGAGAAACAAAATGTGTCCAGATAATGAAATAACGAAATTTTAACCACCGACCCAGAGAGTGACGAAGAGAGATTCCTAACTAAATTGTGATTACATGAACATTTTCCTTTGCCAGGATGACTTGGCGTTTGCCTAGTGACAATATGTCTTGGTTAAAAAACAACCGGCCCTCTATGGCCTATGCTAACATGAGATGGTAACATTTTCGTAGAATTTCAAAGAACGAGACAAAGAATCGTGAACTAGTCACGGCAAAGGGAAACCAATTCATGAATAAAGGTTGTCAAAAGGAGACAGACGGTACGCCAAGTGCATATCGTACATATCCAACATTCATGAATGTGTTTCGTGGAATTGAGAAAAGAGAGAAAAAACTGGTGAGACATATGCAGAGATTGAGGGGGAAAACCTGTAGATAACCGGACAGTTACCTATTCGAACTCCAAGTGAGGGCGAGATATGGTCAACGACAGATTTTTCACTTCATAACATAAGTCTGAAACATGGGGAATGGGAGGAGGAGGGGAGAAGGGAGACGAGTTGCGAAACTTGCTAGAGGCTGGACTAATTTCCGATTCAAACTCTATGTGAAAATGAAACATAATCAACCAGCAGATTTCCTGACTCTTTACATTTATCAAAAAGGATGAGGAGACATTTGAATACACATTATATCAAAGAGGCTAATCTTTCGCGTGTATTGGGCAAAAGATTAGGGGTCATTTTAAAAACTTCTACATGATTGTGAGAAAAGACAGACCCTTGCTCCAATTTCACAAACCTGGGGGTTTTCTTGTTCGTTCTCCAGACAACGAGTTAGGTGGTTTTTTGTGCTCAATCGATTAACTCCCACAGCACTATGCCCCATAATTGACAGTGAAGCTGAAAACTAGTCCTTTTGGGATAGTAGATATTCCTGGGCTTCTTTCCTTTTTGCAAAGAAGTAAAAAAACAGGAAGTCCACGGGCATTGGCGTTGAATGACAACAAAGGGTTGTGGACTACATTTCGTAGATTGCACACAAAGGGTTTGATATTATTTCGTTCGCACGACTCATGGTAAGTGTTTTAACGTCTCCACGTATAGTGTACAAAATATGTAAGTACAT
The DNA here is from genome assembly GCA_929108145.2 of Limnephilus rhombicus. Classification (NCBI taxonomy): domain Eukaryota; kingdom Metazoa; phylum Arthropoda; class Insecta; order Trichoptera; family Limnephilidae; genus Limnephilus; species Limnephilus rhombicus. Next base: position 20,906,258 of record OV815278.1, on the reverse strand, counting down.
ACAAGATATAACTCAATTATAGACAGAAGTCAAAGAGTTTATACAATGCATCCTAAAGAAGATAGCAAAGCCGATATTATGTCGTTCACACGAATCACGGTAAGTATTGTTATTACGTCTCCACGTCTCGTGTACAGAGTTTATACACAGTTATACATAAAAGCGGTACTCATGACAAATAAATGACACACGACCGGAACAGGTTATACGAAAAGGGTGGTACTCATGGCAAATGAATGGTACACGACCAAAATAGAATGTACAAAATGGTTCTCATGACAAATGAATGGCACACGACCAGCTCAATAACATTTAGCTATGAGAAAAAAGTGATTATGACGAACTTCTCGTATCGCGGCAGGTATTTTAAGGATCCCTCCTATAATGGTGGATGTTCTAAGGATCTCTCCTATAATGTAACAGGGTTACGTTTAAATACAACACAATAAACGTTAACTATGCTTGTTTTGACACAGTTTATAAAGATTTGTTAGATTAACTAACTCCGTAGCCCAGGAGCGTACGATAGGATAACAAGGAGGTAAACAATTTAATGTCACTTCGTATGTTATAAAGGCGGGGTGATGACAGAGTACATTTCTGTTTACACCATGTGACAAACAAAGACAGACCTACATGGTTTTACATACTGTCTATTGCAGCAAACTTCAGTGGGGACAAATAAAAGGGACCAATTGTGGTTTTACATACCCTTTGTGTGGTTACAACATACCAGGTTATGTGCAATTTAGGTTGCAAATACTTGGTTAAATGGCGAAACAGGAGTTGAATGCCTATGTTTGTAAAACGATGATCAAACAAAACATTGATGATTTACGTTAAACTGCGGTTATTTATGTACGGAAATCAGGGCTGCCGTTAGGTTTTATTAACCTTTTCCGTAAGGGTTGAAGCATGTAATACAAGACATACATGTTGTGAAGAGGGACAAATCGAGGACTTCTTATAACAACAAAAGACCGAGTATTTGGTTTTACGTACTTTAGTTGAAACGAGTCCATGAGGATTTGTACAAGGATGGAAAAACCAATTTAAAGGCTTTTCCTTTATTTATATACATATGATTTCAAAATGGATGTGTCAAAATCCAATTTGTTAGCAAAGAGCTCGGGTAGGACGCCATCAATTTTTGACATTTGAGAAAAAATTGAAAACTACTATACACAAGGAATGTGATTATGTGAGTAACCACTTATCTTTACCATGATGGGTAAAATATGGAGCATGTTGAGATGGTTTACTAGTCCTGGGTCGTGATTTAACGCTTTGGAGTTTACCAAATCGATTTTAGAACGGCGCTCCAGTATTTACAGAACATAAAAAGAAAAAAAAATGAAGAGATTCCTTCCGATATGATGAAAAAAAAACAACAAACAAAAATGGTGAAAATTACAATATTGCATTACATGGCAAAGCGTGCCATGGCATGAACGTTGCGTAGTGTGAGGGGTTGAGAGGCAATGATTGGGTTCATGACTTCCCGAACACTGTCACTCGAGGGGTGTCTCTGCTCTAAAGTGATCAATTTTGGAACAGGTGAGAAAAAAGAAAGAAAAAAGAAAAAAAATAAAAAAACGTGTGAGACAAAAATTACGGTGGTTGCCAATTCACGAACATGAACGGGGCAAACTACACCGTGGATTGTACATAAATTTACAAAAATGATTTTTTAACAATATTCGTTTTATCAACGAAAGGGTGGGCATGTAATTGACACTTTACACGCCAGCCATTGTAAGACTTGGTGTGCTTACAAAAAGGTTGTGGTGATACACACTGGATCATTTTAAGTTTGCTGAGATAGTGGGGGCAGTTTTACTTGACTCCTCACTTCCAGATTTTGCGATATCCTTAATATGGTAATTACCAATGTGTTTTCCAGAGCAGTCAGACAAGGAGTACACTAGATCTGATATCTTTCTTAGAACTTTGGCCTTCACGAAACGTGGTGCCAGCTTGGCAGAGAAATACATGGCTCCTTGGGAAAGTGTGTTGTTCTTTCTCCAAACTATGTCTCCTGTATTGAAGGTGACATGTTTCCTACGTAGGTTGTATCTGTCCGCACTCTTTTGATGAGCCAGGAGCAAAGCATCAGTGACTTCACTGTAGATGGCCGACAGTTCTTCCAGACGATGGGCATAGTCCGCGGTAGGGTTGCTTGTGGTGGCAATTGACGTAGGAAAGTTTGTGTTCCTATGTAGAGAACCATGAACAACTTGTTCCATACCGTGTTTTAAGAAGAAAGGTGTGTAACCAGTGGCCAGATTAACAGTGTTGTTCATTGCAGCCTGAATTTTATCTAGGTTTTTACACCAAGTACGTTGATCTTTATCAACTAGAATAGCCAGAGCTGTGTTGATTGTTTGGTTATAACGTTCGACGGTGTTATTTTGTGGAGTATACAAGGTATTATAGTAAATATCCTTGATTCCGTATTTGGCAAGAAAATCTTTGAATTCTTGGGCAATAAATTGTTTTCCGTTATCAACAATTACGGTTCTGGGTGTTCCGTAAGGTATAAAAATGTGTTTTTCCAGAAGTTTGATGATGGCGGACGCGTTGGCTCTTTTTAAAGGAAAGATCCAACAGAATTTAGTGAAAACATCCACTACACTAAGTATGTGCATGTGTCCGGCATAACTTCGGGGAAAGGGTCCGACGAGGTCCATTGACAATGATTGTAGGGGTCTGTCGGCACGTTTGGGATTACCCATTAGGCCGGCAGGTGCTGCCGTGCTATGTTTATAGGCTTTACAAGTTTCACATTTAGAGATGTAATTGCGAATTTGCTTGAAGAGACCAGGCCAGTAATACTTCAAGGAGATCTTTTTATACGTCTTGAAATTTCCTGGGTGTATGGAGTCGGGAGCACTATGATTGTCAATAATTATTTGTTCTCTACCTTCGAGGGGAACGACAAGTTTCCACGAGTAATCTTCGAGGATGGATAGTGGTACCTTGCAATTACGGTATAGTTGTCCTTCTTTTATGATAAAATTAGGAAACTTTTGTTGGTTATTTTTACAACCTTCGAAGATTTTCAAGTACCATTCATCTTTTGTAGATGGAGGGGGGGCAATTGTGTCAACATTTAATGAAGCCAGTTCAATTCTTGAAAGGGCGTCGGGAACAATATTGTCCGCGCCTTTACGGTGAACAACATCAAAATTGTATTGAGACAAACGGGAGGACCAACGAGCGAGCCTACCGGAGGGATTACTTAAAGAGATCAACCATTTCAAACTACTATGGTCTGTAACTACAGTAAATTTGCTACCGTCTATGTAACCGCGGAAATGGTGAACAGAATCCAATACAGCCAATAACTCTTTCTCGGTAATTCCGTAGTTTTTCTCGTGTTTGTTTAATGTACGGGAAAAATACGCTACAGGGTGTTCGCCATCTGGGAATTCTTGAGTAAGGACTCCACCGATTCCTACATTGGAGGCATCCGTGTGGAGGGTAAAAGAGAGTGCAAAATCCGGGCAATTCAGAACGGGAGCTTTTTGAAGGGCATTTTTTAGAGTTGTAAACGCTTCTTCAGCTTCGACAGACCATCGGAAATTGCTGACACCTTTACGGATGCCGGTAATTTTATTTAAGGGGGCTGCGATAGTGGAAAAGTCTTTGATGAATCTCCTGTAGTAACCTGCAAGTCCAAGGAAACCTTTGACTTCCTTCGCGTTTTTGGGTCGGGGAAAATTTGCCATGGCTTCCACCTTAGCGGGGTCTGTTCTTAGACCTTTTTCGTCGATAATGAATCCCAAATAACGTAGACGGGACTTACAGAATTCAGACTTCTTCAAGTTGATGGTTAAACCAGCGAACTTGAGTTGTTGAAAAACTTTTTCCAGCATTAATAGGTGTTTTTCAAAGGTATCGCTGACGATGATGAGGTCGTCAAGGTAACAAAACAGGCTGTTATCGACTTCAGGACCGAAAAGTTTGTCCATCAGTCTTTGTAACTCGGCGGGGCTGTTTTTTAGACCAAAGGGTAATCTTTTAAAATGGAACATTCCCCTACCAGGTACAACGAAAGCAGTTTTTTCGCACGATTCTGCGTCCAAGGGTATTTGCCAAAACGCTTTGCTGAGATCGACAGAAGAGATGAACTTGGCGTTACGCAGCTTGTCTAAGGTTGCGTGAACGTGAGGTAAGGGATACGCATCAGCTTCCGTGCAAGAGTTTAAACGTCTACTGTCGAGACAGAAACGTGCAGAGCCGTCTTTTTTAGAAACCAAAAGAGTTGGGTTGGTCCATGCACTTCTGCTGGGAACCACCACACCCATTTTTAACATTTCATCAAGTTCGTTTTCTAAAAGTTTAAGTTTTTGGGGGGCTAAGTTGTAATAACGTTGCTTGATGGGTGGGCCATTGGTTTTGATATGGTGTTCAACCAAATTTGTCAAACCTAATCCACATTTTTCGAAAGATATTGACTCGAATTTATTGACCATTTCTTTTAGTTGGAGAGCCTGGTCCGTGCTTAAATTTTCGTGAGGTATTATTGTGCGGATCTCACTAATTTGAGCAGCAGTGGAGGTTTCGCCAAGAGTATTAAATACTTGGGGAGCAACATTGAATGCCTTCCAGAAGTCAACGCCAAGGATGAAATTCTGGGATATAGAGGGCACTATTAGAAAATTGATTGTAACTATTTTATTGTTACAATTAATTGGCAGGGCAAGGGCACCGATGACCGGTTGAGAAACATTATCCGCAGTCGTCAGGTGTGTTGATTGGGGCGAAATTCTAAAATCACTGTTAACAAAAGGCAGGTGAGCATTGTTGCCAAGACAGCTGACAGATGCACCACTATCAAGTAATCCGGAAAAGGGCACATTGTTAACAGAGAAAAAAGCGTAGGGTCTCCCATCTTTAGCTTGTTTGCAACAAACCGAAGAAACATTTAAGGTCTGGTTAAAATACTTAATGTGTGCTAACCAATCAGTCCATTCTTTAGACCTTGGTTCAGAATGGGTGCCTGAGAGGTTATTATTTAGTTTTTTGGCCTCTTCATGTAGAAATTTGGTGGGGGCTTGGAGAAATCCACCTGAGGTCTGACATCGCTTGGGTTTTGTAACCTTTCCATGTTGTGCCTTGATTTCTTGAAAATGTTGCGCAGTTCGTCGCTTGGAGGAGAGCGGTCCCTAGAGTGATGCCTCTTGAAAGTTCGGGGTTCCTTAGATTCCAGAAACCTTGCTTGCTTGAAACAAGTAGTGGCCAGATGGCCTACTTTTTTGCAAAAAGAGCACACTTTTTTGTTGTTGAATTCTGGTTTTAAACCCGACGAACGGCTTGTCACAACTACATTATTTGACACATTCTTTATGTTTTTCCTATCCTGGTACGATTCCAGAAGGAGACAGACTTCGTTTAGCTGGGCTAGGGATGCAATTTTCTGTGAGGTAATGATGTTCTCGTATTTGCTTAAAAGGCCATCAGTTATGACTGGTAATAGTTCAGCTTCCGAAACGGGATGTGAAAGCTTGATGTTAATGGATTCAGCCCTTTCTATGAATGTTGCTACAGGTTCATTTACTAGCTGTTTAATAGATAGTAAAGATAATTTGATCCGGTGCTGGGCTTCCGTTTTTCCGAAGCTCGAGATTAGGGCAGATCTGAGTTTATTCCAATCTTTGCATTTAGTTTTTTGAATGCGGTGCCAGGGTATCAATTCTGGGGAGATGAGTTCTATGAAGTTTTTTCGTAGAATCTCGAATGGGATATTTTTGATTGTAGCCGTTTCTTCAATACGGTCAATGAAATCCAGTACATCGGAGACGCCATTATATTTGATTTTCCACGAGGATAAATCGTAGGTTTTATCTTGTGTCAAGGTGGGTGCGATGTCCTGTTTTATCATTACTTGTGGCATAGGTTCTTCGTTAGGAACAAGATTATTCAAAACTTGCGTAGCCGAGCGTGAATTATTTTCGCTTGAGGGGGCGAGGTTTATTCTCTTAATGTACTTTTTGTTGAATAAAAGTGCATAAGCCTTTAATGTAGGTTTAGATTTGCTTGATGGCGAGAGTCCTCTATCCCTTAAAGCAGTTTGTAAGTGAGTTTTGGATAAGTTGTGCACGTTGGGAATGATGCCCAAATTGGATGATGCCATAGCTTGATTGTTTTCCATTGTGAGTTTCCCAGGTGGTGAAAAAAATTTGCCAGGGGTCTTCTTTAGCAAACGCAAAATTAATTTTGTGAGGCACTTTTCACTTGGTAATCACTGGTTGGTATTTCTAAAATAGTTATAGAAAACTGTATTCCATACTACAATTTGGTATATATGACACCAGAATCTTTGTCAAAGGAAGGCACAAGAAAAAATTTTTGCGTGGAAAGACCTAAGTAGTAAAGGTTTTTGTGTTTCACTGACCACTTTGAGAAAACTTGTGAAATTCACAAGTATTTATTTTTTTTCCAAAAAAATTTTGCCAGGACTGACCTTTAGAAAACGGGTTTTTTATTTTTCACAAACCACTTTTGAGAAAACTGTGAAATTCACAAGTATTTATTTATTTCCAAAAAATTTTGCCAGGACTGACCTTTAGAAAACGGGTTTTTTATTTTTCACAAACCACTTTGCACTGAGAAAGGCACTAAAATTCACAAAAGGCACTCTTCTGGCAAATAAGGACAAACTTCCGGATGAAAATAACTGAATATGGGATTTGTTACGAAACCACATTAAAATTATTTTATTTTTTCATGGAACCAATCATTGGTTTTATTATTATTTCACTTTTTTTATGTAAGGAAAAAAAACACAATTCACTTTACACTTATGCTGAAAAAAAAATGCGGTACCTATAACGTAGAATGTGGAAAGAAAGTCATTATTTTGTCCATTTGGTGAAATATACGTGGTACTAATTTGACAGACACAACAAGTGGGCCGATCGGTATATTGTGCAAGAAAAACGTGAGTGTGAGATTTTTTAATTAAAGAATCCACAAGGTTATTGGAATTCCAAAACCAAATTTACAATAGCGATCTCCATTGCTTCCGACCTTAGTGACAGAAGGGCGATTTTATTATTCAAAACACTGCATAGTGACAGGGAATTGTTCTGCCTGATTCAAACGGATTTTTGCCGTTGGAGTTTGGCGCGATAAACGCACTTTTATGCTTCGATGCGCGTGGGTGCGCGCGCAACTCAGAGATTAGGTATGTATTTACCGCGTGAAACATCGGGCCGTTGATTTGGCGCGAATTACTGTTGCTCGTCCGCTGCTTTGTGAACAAAGGGGTCGGCGCGTGCGCAGTCAGATTCGCGGTTTAAATGCTGCCGTCTTTCTGGTTAATACAAAATGGCCATGTTTTCAACTTTGACGCAATTTTTTTTATAATTGCAATCAAATCTGCGTTATGGACTTAACTTGCACATGGATTTCTGTGGTTTCCCACAGAATTCATTATTCACTGGGTATAAAACACCAAGACACAGTACAATCAATGTTTACAAACAGTTCCTATGCGGGGAAGATTTCGACAGGGAGCACTCCGTAAGGCGACTGAGACAATGGCAAAAATGAAAAAAAAATTCTGGGCCCCACTATGGACGCCAGTGTTAGGAGCGGGCCCCCAAACATGTCCCAAGCTAGCTCTCAGGGGAGGCATGATTTACCCTCTATTCAGGTGGTGGGTCGCTCGAGGCTTCAGAAATTCCTTCGCATCTCAGTCGTCTGGCAGGATACTCCCTCTCTAGGAAACCCTCCTGCCGTAGCAGAATAATAACAGGATTGAGTTAAATAGATTCATGTATTGCAAATTTAAAACACAGTACATAGGTCATTACAGTACAATTCAACACAAGAAATACATACTACACAATCCTAGCTATCGTGTTTATAACCTCAAGATCCCTAAACGAAACTCTCTGAGTGATGGCTTTGCGCGGGAGTTTACAGTCTATCGTTAAAGGACACAATCAAATGAGGAAACAATTGTACAGCTTACATGATGTTGGGGGGTCTTCGTCTTCCGGCTTCCAGGGGCACCTCCCGAGTTTAGGACAGAACCGAAGTTTACACAGGCATGGTGAAATATCAGCGCTAAACCCGTAGGTTATTGAATTAACATTGCAGGTTATATTTGAGTACAATTCGAGCGATAGTACGCCGGGCGCGAACAGTGGGAATCCACGCGCGGGCTTAACGTGTGCCCGAGGCGGCTCGCAATTCTCAACTGGTGGAAGGGATCGCGTGCGGGTGGGCGGATGGGATAGGAAGTAGGAAGCAGGGAACAGGGGGGAGAGCAGGGTGTTGTGTAGTTTGCGGCGAATTAGGAGTTTGAATTCTTTGTCGTTTGGGCGTACCATAACAGGCGTTGAAAACTGATTGAATCATACATAGGTACTCTTATGTTATTCTGATTCTCAATAAACATGACCTTTGTATATATTTTTGTTTGACCTTGCAACATCTTAATCGTGCGCCCCCGATTTCTTCTACCATTAAATTCTGGGTAAATTATTCTTTTAATCCTCTTTTCCTGTTCATCTGCCCCGCATGCCTAAACCATCTAACCATTCATTAATCTTATTAACCATTACAATTACAATAGCCTTGTATTTGTTGCAGAATCCACATTTTTAACACGGTCGTACAAAGTTTTACCATACATACGCCACAGGGATTTCATGTCTACCGCGTTCAGTCTACTTTCAAACGTGACAAAAGCAAAGATGAGGTAGTGTTAGAGAATTTTTTTGAATAAATTGTTGCGTGGAAATAAGACTTTCTTAGATTATGTAGGCAATACGAATAAAAGCTCGTGAAGTGTTAATACTAGGGCCAGTCAATAAGTAATGCCTCCTCTTTTTTCTCTCCTTTAATTGTCAAGAAATAAAAAATGCAATTACATGGGCTGAAAACCATACTATTGACGATTAATTTGTTTCTTTTCAATACAATGTCAATCTATTTTGACAGCTTTGATCCATCTTTAAACAGGGGCATGTATCACAGTATTGCAAAAAGCACGGTCACATCCAGAACACCATCGCCATAACTTTCCCCGCCGATCACACAGTTTTGTTTTTTTGTCCTTGGTGAGTTTGTGTAATGCCATTCCATTGACTTCCTCTTTGATTCTGGTTTAAAAAAATTAACCCATTTCTCGTCTCCGGTCACAATTTTTTTCAAGTGTTGTGAGGCCATTGTTATTTTTGTTTTTTTTTTTATCCTAGCCGGTTAAGTTTCTTGAAACAATCGTCATCACACTGCCTTTACTGAGGGAGAGAATGCGACATGTGTAGTTATCTGGGGTCACTACGAATAAGTGCAGTCGCTGCAATCAACGGCCTGCGCCGCTCTGCTTTTCCTCAGCCAGCGGTGTTTGTCCTTCAGCTTCTTTACAGTAACGAACCCATCGTCTATCAGTGCTGATGTCCACTGATGCATCATGGTACACATTTTTCAGTCTTACATGAATGTGAATTTTTGCGTTTCCCCTTCTACACTCAAGAATCAATCACGGTCACAATCACAATCACATTTTTCAATTTGGGAGGCGGGAATGGGTACTGCCACCCCGGGAACCTTTATTGGATAACCAACACCTCTGCCATAGGTCACCCCAAGTGGTTCGCTACGTTTGGTAATTTAGCAGGAGTGCCCGGATTCATGGGGTGAGGTTTGTCTAGGTCTTGGAGGCGGATGACCAGGACATATTGAACCCCAGATTCCTACCTACCCCTTGAACCCTTTTCCTTCCCAGAACTCTCCTTTTCTTTCTTTCCTTAAAAAAACCCCTCCACACAGCATCCTCAAAGATGACATAGGCCCTGAGGGAAATTATTTTCCTCAGGGCCTCCTGTGTGGAGCTCATGTAAAAAAAAAAAGTAGACCGCTATCTATTACGAACATTGATGTCGGCCGTTTTGCAACCGACTGCTGTGCTGCCACCTGTTGACGCAAAAATTACACTGCAGCGGATTGTAGAAGAAGGTTTGAGGAATAGCCCAAATTCGAAATTTTCACTAATGTAGAAAAAAATAGGAGGCATTACTTATTGACTGACCCTCGTATATTTAAAAACCGTAAAAAAATGAGTCAAAATGGTATGCACAGGAGGTCTTGAGAAAAAAAAAACCCTTAGGTCCTATATCGTCTCTGAGGATGCTATATGGAGGGACTCTTTAGGGAAAGGATAGAGAGGATGTTCTGAGAAGGAAAAAGATATGAGGGGTGGGTAAGAATCTGGGGGTCCTGTGTTTTGAACTGACGGACCAATGATTCCGTCACTCCCGGTGCAAGGCAATGAATCGAGAGAGACCGGCTGGAGAGGTCTAGTTTAGGCCTCCCTCAAGCAATCTCTCCCGATCCGACCTGCCACGCAGTTGGTTAGCAGATGCATCCGCCGCCAAGACCCGGAAAAAATCTCACCCCATGAGCCAGGGCACTCCTGCTGAGTAACCAATCGTAGCGAACCACAATAGGTAAACAATAGCAGGGGTGTTGGTTAACATGCAAATTTTTATAGCAAACCTGACGCACGAATCCTTTTTAATTTTCTTTATTTTTCCCTTAGCATTTAATAACTTAACAACAAAACTTTAATAATTTAATAACAAAATTGTATAACTCTATTTTTACAACCTAGTAATTTTTTTTTTCGCGGAACCCTCTAACACGTTTTTTTCAATCGTTATATCGACGCTTCAGATAAAAAATTCGAGATCATTCCGTTCTGCTGTCTGCGCATTTTGTTGCGCAGGCAAGTGTTGTTAGAGTCAAGGTGACATTTTGCTCAAAATATAATAATAATCGCGGTGCCTACAAAATATTGTAATACCCTTTTCCCTGTAATTTGGAACAAATTTACCAATCCACCAACACAGTTACTAGTTTCATAAATTTCTTATGGAAAAGTAATCCTTCGCCAAAAAAATATTTGGCAAAAAATGTAATTTTTGAGATTTTGAGCCATTTGGCAGAGAACATTTTGAAATATTTCATTCATTTATAAATTAATTGACTGAGCGTAGCGAAGTTCTATTTTAACTTGACCGTTTTCATTTCGCCTCTCTGTAAATTTGCTTTTGCATTCCGTTTCCTTTTTTAAAAATCTGCCGCATCCACTTTATTACTCAAGCAGGTCCATTGACTATGATTCAATAAAGATAAATTTTTTCAAAAGTGAAATCATCTTGTTTATTTAGACTTTCCTATTCTCATGTTTTTCAATGTTATGGTACCTGCCTACCTGCCCTCTGAGATGGTGATGTTTCTTTGGACAAATTTGAACAAGTACCTTCTTACGAATCTTTTGATTACGGCAGAATTGTTAGTTTTTCTGTATTAAGTAAGATAAATTTATAAACATACTTTTTGAACGCTGGGTCTACGTCTACACTGTTCACAGAATTACTAGTACATTGCCTCAGAGACTTCTGATGTTAATGAATGATTACACATTAAAAGTGTTACTATTACTTTAAATGAAATTTGTTATGTTTATTGTAAATGTGCATTTAAAATAAAATAAATAAATAAAATAAGTAATGAATAAGATTAAAACGAGTAATTTTGACATATCAACGTAAGGTCACTTCGCGACTGCTTAACGAGAGTTAACGTGTTTCATCGCGTTGACAATCAACCTGGTGCGCGCGACGAGTCGGGAGACCGAGGCCCGCGGGCAGAACACAGGGCACAGAGCGGCTCGCTTAGCGGAGTTAACTAGTTAGTAGTAAGTTATAGATAGTGGAGGTAAGTGTAGTGTACCTAGGTCCATAGGTGTAGTGTAGATAGTTCGCTGCAGTCTTCGCCAGCCGGGCTGGAATCCCGCGAGACACAACCTGAAACTTTGCGGCCTTAGCTAACCCGCCAAGCAGGCGAACTTCCTACTCTCTGAGCGAAATTTGAGATTTGCACCGGCATTATAATGAAGCATATTAAATCCTAATGTGCAGTCAGTGTGTACTGCACTTTTGACTGTTTTAAGTGCACATTAACCAAGCTTTTAGTATGCGAAAGTTGCTTCACGAATATTAATGTTTTCACCGCGATTAGTATTTATAAATTTTTAACTTTTTCAATTTGGGTGGCTCTTATCTATCTACACTACACCTATGGGTATCGCGGCCCCGGGAACTATTACTTGTAAACCACCACTCCTGCCGTAGGGCACCCTTAGTGGTTCGCTCCGTTTGGTGACTGAGCAAGGGTGCCCAAGTTCATGGCTAGGCGGCACGTGGTGGGCCGAAAAGCAGAAAGACTTGTTGATAGAGATATTTGACCTCTCCAACCGTATCCTCTCGACTTGTACTGCAGTAGGAGGGATGGATTCGAACTCCGTCACTCCTGGACACATTGACCCCCAAATTCCTACCCATCCCTCATACCCTTTTCCTTCCCAGAACTTCCTTTCCTTCCTTTCCCTAAAAAGACCCATCCCCAAATATGACATATAATACCCCGAAGGAATTGATTTCCTTCGTATAGAGCTAGTGTAAAATAAATAATATTTTATTGATTCTACATTTTTTCGTTAATACCGTACTAACCGCCACCAGGAGGACTATTATTACATCCTGAGTATGTTTCAAGGTTGGAGGTTAGGGAAGAGAAAGGTTTATAAGTACCGACCTGACTCATTTGATCTAGTCATTAAACACGGTAAAAGCCGTAACCTGATTGGTGCTCTTTCCCCAGAGGAATATTTATAGTATTCATAGACCTGGAATGTACCGGGAAATACTATGTATGAATCCTGGTGGAGTCTGAACAAAAAGCTATTAATTTTTATTTTTATGTTGAAGTCATAATAGAATTTTAACACAAATTAATTTATTTCCATTGTTTCAGGTATTTCCGGGCCAACTCTGTGCGAGTGCACGACTCGCCCATGGACGTGGGTTGCGAGAGCACGTGTGCGCATGCCCACTATTGCGCCATCACCCGGGTCGACTACGGAGACTTCAAGCGCTGCGTGGACACGGCAGCTAGCGCCCTGGCCTCGAACGGCAATTGCCTGGAAACCGTCTGGAAACCATTTTTGGCAACCCTGTTTTTGTCCATACTTAATACACTCCTTAGGCAACCTTTTAATATCTACGGCGTAACTTTATCTATATGAAAGGTCGGCCTATTTATGATATGAAGGGTAAAAAAAACATAATTATTATTTCATAATGTAGTCAAAATGTTTTAAAGGATAAGTATTCAATGTTTTGTTGTGTTTTTTTGATAATAGATGTCTCTAAAAAATGATTGTTGCTTTTTATATTGATTTTTTCTATGATATTTAATATTGATATTAAATTTAGTAATACTAACGGTGCAAAGGTAAATATGTTTGCGAAAGCCTCGCTTGACGGAAAATGAATAGATTTACGAGCAGAAAGATTTATTAACATGTAAAATTATTGTACTATAGATTAATTTGTGTAAGAAAAGACCAAAAGGAGAGCCAAATGATTTCTCTAAGGAAAAAAAATCTTTCTTAATTTATAAATTTCTAAAAAGTTCTACAGTGAAATTAATAAATTTAAATCCTCGGTAAAAAAAGATATTTTCATGCCAAGTAAAAAGAGTGGGAACTAAGTAAGATTTAAATGTAAAATATTAAAATTCAAATTCACTTACAGTTTCTGCGTTGTTCTTACACATTACGTACAGTTTATATTAATTTCTGTTAAATCACAAATATAACTTTGATGTCTTTTGAGAAGTGTTTTTAACTCAATGAAAATAATGTGATGCAACAACTGATTAAGTATAAAATACTTGCGTAATAAAATACACTTTATGTAAATAGAAAATAAGCGTAATGTAAGTGTTTTAATCGCTAGGTGTAGAATTTATGCATAATTTAAGAAATACTTAAAATCATATATAGCTTGGTATCAACGTAACTAATAATGGCAAATACAAATATTAAATAATACTTTTGGTGACTGTCAGAAATTGTTTTGTAATTAAATATTAATTTTGTCATTTACGCAAATTTTCTATTTTCTTTTTCTTTTTTAATTTCCATTTATGCATAAAAGAATAAGTAACTTTGGGTGATCACCATTCAGAATAGAAACTTAGCTTGATATGGCTCTAGTCGTGTTTATTGAAAAAATCTTAATATCTAGATACTTTCCAACCTTCCTCTTTCCCTTTCCTTTCATACTTTCTTCAGCCTCATAACATTACCACAAAATTAGGAGTGCCACACTTCCCCTTTAGGTGGTTTTGCTTCCACTTTTTAGTAAGGATTCTTGTGCAGTAATCACATTAAAACAACGTACATTATTTTGATATATCATAAAAATATGACAAAAAATAAAACATGAAAAGAGTATCCAAAATCTTGACTCCATATTATATATACACTCATAATGCGGAGTCAAAATTTAAGTTCATCAGAAAACTTAACTATTCCTTTATCAAACATAGCAAATTTATTTTGTGACACCATTTTTATTTAACATTAGTAAACACTTAGTTTTAACCAATTTTATTGTTTAAAAAATCAACATTTTTCGTTAGCAAAGCTTACTTGCATATTTAAAGTAAACCTTGATTGCTTACGAAACATGATTTTTTTAACTATTTATTTTGAAAATTAAAATTTTTCTTATCGCAAGTTTTAATTTTAGTTAATTTATGGTGTTTTTTTACGATTCGTTAAACTAAATGTTTGTTATTTTTTTAATGATTCGTTAAGGCTGGATGTTTGTTGTTTTTTTTTATATTCCAATATATGGATGTGTTTAAATGTTCAAGAAAATAAAGAAAAGGTGTAATTTTGTTTCAAGAAGAATCCAAAAATTGACGTAAATCGAAATATTTTTTTTAACCTTATGACTGGGTGTTAATAGTAAGACATTACCAAAACTGTGTTTTTCAAATATATATAACCTACGGTCATGGGTTGACGAAATTAAAACATAAAAAAATAAAATATGTATGTATAAAAAATATGTTTGAAACGTAAATTTAACTAATAGTTCATTACCCACCAATTGTATTGTGTAGCTTTTATTGAGTAAATTAATTTGTTTGATATTTTGACGCAGTCAACCCAAAGCCAATATTTAAGGATATCTATTTAAAACTACTCTTGGTGTTACTCAATCGTGTTAACGATATATGATAAATATGTTTAGGAATATGAAAAAAATATATAATTCATTTTTTTATACCTAAAAAAAGTAAAAGTGTACGCCATAGAATTGTTAACTTATCTTCATGCGCCTAAGGCATGATACTAGTTTTTTTGGGGAAAAATGTTGCGTCGCATATTTATTTTTGGGAAAACTTGGATTCGCGTTGATTAAAATTAAAATATGTTTGTAGGGAAAACACCGGTGGACCCAAAATCATAAATTTTTGTGTAAATTTTCGATCCATTTTAATTTATTATGTGAATATTGCTGAATTATATTTATTTTTTTAAAAACATGGATGGATGCACAAACATAAAGTTTTGGGGAACAAATAATTTTATTCTGAAAAAACAAACTTGAATCCTTGTTGTGAAATGTTAGGTATTTATAACAAGGGCATGGATCTAAAAACATTAATTTTTTTGGGAAAATGGATCTAAATTAAATTGTAAATGCAATGAACATTTATGTATAAAGATTTGTGCATGCAATGAACATTTATGTATAAAGATTTGTGCATGCAATGAACATGGATCTACAATCGATAAATGCTTTTTTTTCATTCTCAGTGGATAAAAATAAATGCTTATGTGGGCGATTTCGTTCTTTGGACACACATTCTCTCTTCAATTTAATTTTAACAATAGTTCAATGAAGCGAATAAGTAAACTTTTTTTTCAAATTAGTACATAAGTAGGTATCTACTAAATACATTCTGCTTAACCTACTGATTCAAGTAGTTGATTTTAATTAAATTATTTGAAAATGATAATTATTTCTTATCCCATTTTTCCATGGGTAAAATTTCCTTTCGTAAAAAAATTAATACCTACTTTATTTAAATTCTTAAAACTTTGTACGAGTACACGATATTTAAAAAGAAAATATAAATATTTTTTGTTAAGGACTTTGAAAATAATATGTTATTCTCATTAAAAATATTACCATTTAATACATACCTATGTGCATTTTTGGTGGACACTGTCAAGTTCATCAGTTTTTATTGACACATACATTTAAACAACTTGTAATAAATGGTAAAATATTTTACTAATATTATTATATAACATTAAACATTTCCATACGAAAGTGTTGTCAGTGTACCAATAAAGTACTATTTTCATAATAAATTGTGTTTCAATTATTTTTAACAATCCCACCGTTGATGATGAAGTGACATTTTCCAGGAAAGAGAAATTGGTAATGTAGTACGTAGGATGTTTAGAGCTTTTTCGTAAATATTCAAGTTGGGAATCATTTTTTCCGAATTACTGTTGTCTCTGTACTTTGTATAATTTCTGCCCAAAATTCAATGCCTGCATTTGACTGCTCCTAGTCCAGTATCTATATTCGTCTGCCCCAAGTTCAATTTCTTTTCACAAACAAAAATACATACTGTAATGAACATAAACTTCTCCAAAACAAGCGCAAAAGACATTGTGTGTGTATTAGAGCCATATCATAAGAAATAAAATATTAGAAGACATTAAGCGTGGATTTTGAGAGAGGCCGACAATTAGAGATTTTCAGAAAAACAGTGGAAAAAAGATGAGAATCATAATCTTCTTCAAACTCAATTTGCCGGGTTGTGACTGCAACTTTAAGAAAAATTACTTATTCCAAATTGGACGGTTATTGGATGGACTACGTAATGATCCAAAATACATGGTCATAGGCAACAACGCAACTATGAATATTACCACTACTAGTATTCAAGCTCACATTGCCTGTTATCCAGAATATTAAAAAAAAAGCTTTTTGTTTAAATGATGTCCTTTCTTTAAAAAATACATTGCATAATAACGTTAATATTGGTGTGCGTGTTAATAGTTCGGTACAAAACAATTACACACAATCGTTCAGTAACCTATTTTTACGGCAGTCTTCAATTTATAACAAAAAATATGAGTCTTAGTACAATGACCGTATAACGTATAACTGTACAGTTTTGTTCATGGGTGTAATGAACAGTTACGCCTCAGGGGAAATCACGACTGGGAATCCTCGAGGATGAAAGACCAAAAGTGTTTTTCAAGTAAATTGTACTGGTGTAAAAACGAACCCGAAGTTACCTACCTACATGAGAAAATAGGTTTTTTTTCAAAGTTGGGAAATACGTTTTTACAATAAATTATTGTCTCAGGAATAAAACAAAAATTAGGTGTTTCAATTTTATAAATGGTTCTTTCATAGGATCCTTGTCATATTGCATATCCAGGATTGCAACAATAAAATCTCACACAATTAAAAAAAAATCAGAGTGTGCAATTCACACGCGGCAGAAGTAAAACTAGAAAGTCGCTAGATGTCGCTTTGTTTTCTTTTGCCAGTTTATTTTTAAGTGATTTGAAGATTGGATATTGATTTTACAAAAATAATATTTTTTTTTTTAAGTAAAACTTTTGTACGCACGCTTGACTTGGGGAGTAAGCTGGTGAATGCGTAACGAGAGCGTTACAAGAAGTGTGATCGGGCGAGGCGAACGGTCGGGCCTTTACGCACGCTTGTCTTGGGGAGTAAGCTGGTGAATGCGTGACGAGAGCGTTATGAAAAGTGTGATCGGGCGAGGCGAACGGAAGTTGAGAGGGAGATATAAGTTAGTGAAGTTTTACTTCAGTCGTGCGGTCTAAAGCACACTTGTTTTTTTTTATTAGTTAGGATTCCGTTGTGGGTATGATAAAATGACAGGTATAGAGGAATGGGTAAGAGAGGAACATGTGACAATACAAGCTACACATACAGGGTGTCACTCTGGACAAGTACTGGATGTCTCTCTGGGCACCGAGAGTCAGCACTGTGCTATCGGAGGCTCGCACGTAGCCGTGAATTTACCGCATTATATTAGAACCGAGAACGTCAAATAATAAATTTTAGTGACGCAGTTCCGTTTCATCCAAATTTCCAATCACAACAAGGATAAACAAGTTTCATTAAAAAAAATAAAATAAAAAACACTGAAAATCACTGTTAATTTGCTCGCAATAAAAAACGGAACTTCAGGCTATCGCAACCGGCAACAAGTGTTTCAACTAGTGTGGTAGATATAGTAGGGAGACGATGAAGTGGCATTAAAGTTAAGTAAAATAGGGATTTTTAGTGCACTGACTACGACTTATTGATGCTAGTTTAAAAAACTACTTCCGGCCATGTTTACCTGATTAGGTCTGGAAGGCTTAAATGTTCAATACACACTTTCAACCAATCAGAAGTCGGCTAGTCAAGCTAAGCGGCCATGTTGTTTTTTTTTTATTAATTTTAGGGAAAATTGACATCAAATCTGAGATTACATAATAAAACAATGATAAGATAGTTGATTATGCCAATTATGAGCTCTCAAGATGATAGTGATAGTAGATAGTGAATGATAAAAACTGATAATAGATAGTGAATGATAAAATGTGACATTGGGAGTTTTCTTTTTTTTTTACATGAGCTTCACACAGGAGGCCCTGAGGAACATAATTTCCCTCAGGACCTATGTCATCTTTGGGAATGCTGTGTGAAAAGGGTTTAAGGGGTGGGTAGTAATCTGGGGTTCAGTATGTCCTCGTCATCCGCCTCCAAGACCTAGACAAACCTCACCCCATGAACCCGGGTACCCCTGCTAAATCACCAAACGTAGCGAACCACTTGGGGTAACCTTTAGCAGAGGTGTTGGTTATCCAATAAAGGTTACCGGGGCGGCGGTAGCCACTCCCGCCTCCCAAATTATTAAAATTATATTTTAAGTTACAATATAAGGAAAAGGAAGGGGGGTTAGAGGATTAGGATTAAGAGGTAAAGGTTGGGAATATATTGGGATTGAACTTTCTAGTTAGAGTCATGTCACTTAGTGAGTTTTCGTTGTATGTCAGATAGAGACGAGTTAAAAATGTCAATGTGGTAATAATTTAAGTTAAATGAATGTGTGGATCTGTAGATAAATGAGTTCTGTTTGGAGTTGTTCTTGCTAAGAGGGAGATTAAAGGAAAACGACTGACAGTTAACGTCTGCATATTGAAGAACTTTGCAGAGTCTTCATTAGTAACATGAGATCGAAAAGAGCGAAAGTCAAGGTACCTTAAAAATCTATTTTGAACACTTTCAATTCTGTTTTTGTGTATTGCATAGCCTGAGTTCCACACTTGAGATGCGTATTCTAGGATACTACGAACGTATGAGAAATACAGTATTTTGAAGGTAATAAAATCTTGAATTGTTTACAGGAGCATTTATGAAACTAAGCATAGAAGGTGCGTTAGTGACTATGTGGTCGATATGTTTATTGAAATTCAGTTTGCTATCAAGTATTCGTATAACCCCAAGGTTCTTAATTTCTGATTTGATAGATAACGCTCGTTGATTAATTAAGTATTCGTGGATAAATAAATAAAAATAATAGTTGAATAATTTTTTATAATTTTTTTTGTGAAAAATCGCCTTAATGGGGCTGAAAAATTTATTATGAATTCTTAAATTTTATCTAATTTTATTATTTTCAAATAGATACACAAAAATACTTACCTGGCAGGTCTATTCCAAGAAACACACTATATTAGAAAGTTAGTTAGTAGGCTGCGTATTGTTTGTCTAAAAATATATTTAATTGTGTAATTTACTTTTATCTACGTAAAAAATGACTTTACTGACTCCACAATCAATATAACCTAAGTCAATAGCTCAAATAAGAAGGTAAGTTTAAAAAAAATGAATATTTATGTATTTACAACAATTAAAAAAAAAAAAGTTTTCTTCATTTTAAGCACCCGCTAAACTGCCAAAGTAGTTTGTCAGCAGGTCAAACAAACAATATTTATATAACACTAAAGCAGAATATAACAAGAAACTACAACATAGAAAATAGATACAAAAGAATAACTTTTAAGTAACTACAATATAAAAGCATAAAATAAGCAAACAGACATATATATTACATATGTAAAAATGTTAAAAATATGGTGTAAACTGTAATATATAGATATAAATAAATAAAATATAATAGACAGATATAACACAGCAAATTACTCATAGTCATATTTATACGCAGGTAAGATTTCAAACAATATCAATATAAAAAGTGAATGTTCATATTTATTTATAATTTTCGGAACTGACAAACCCTCATTTTTACTACATCCAGTGCAAATGCATGATCAAATTTTATATTGAATCGTCCGAACAAATTTATACAGAGATGAACTGCAAGCTCTTTCGTTAAAACAGGACTTCAATGACTGTACAATATTTCGACGTCAATATTCAGCACCCTTTTTAATACGCTAAAAAAAATTAAAGTTTCGTGTTCAGGGCCTTTAACCAGCCAGTGGCCGAATATCCACATTTCGTCGAAAGACTTTCTTACGATCGTACAGGGCGGTTTCAATGAGAAAGATTAATTATTCTCCTTACCAGCTTTTTAAAATTATAACCCAATATCAATTTAATTTCCTTCCAAATTTGCTTTCATTTATGCCTACATGCAAAAATGTTAAAAGGCGTGATGATAAAACTATTAAAATTATGTACTTTTTGTAATTGTTTTTTGATCATAAGTATTTATCATTTTTCAATAATGTCTAAGCAAAATAGGAATGTAAAAAAAATCAAAAATATATTAATTTGTAAGACAGTAAATAGATGACAAAATAGGAAATAGTTCGGATATTTTTTTTAATGATTTTATTTGAACGAAAATTAAACATGAAAAATGTCTTGTAAAATGAGATTTTTCGTTTGAAAATTTTTCAAATCTGCCAACATGACATGAAAAATGTCTTGTAAAATGAGATTTTTCGTTTGAAAATTTTTCAAATCTGCCAACATGACATGAAAAATGTCTTGTAAAATGAGATTTTTCGTTTGAAAATTTTTCAAATCTGCCAACGACGTATGGTATAACCTTATCATATGTTATGCTAAAAATAAACATTTTTTCTCAAAATTTAAAACGTGTGTTTTCCAGATAAAAATACAATCTTTCTAAATAAATTTACATATATTTTTTATTTTAACTTTATGAGTAAGACCTCAACGTGTAATATTTAATTAAATGAAGACAATATAAGCGAAACTCAATAAAAAATCTGGAAACAGAAAAATCAGGAAAAGACATTGACATTGAGATACTGTCAATATCTTTTTCTGATTTTTCTGTTTCCAGATTTTCGATTGAGTTTCACTTATATTGTTTTCATTATATTTTTTGTTAGAAAAGAGTCAATACATCTAAAATTTGATTTAAAAATGACATATTTCCGGTTTTCTCTGCTTAAACGGTCTTCAATACGAAATCATAATAAATTAACCCAAGTGTGGTTATGCGTAATAGCGATATCTCAAAGTCTCGTAAAAGTAACTCTATAATTTTAATTGATCAATTAGTACATTCAAACTTTTGGAATGGCGATAATTGGAATTTAAAACAAACTTTGCAGTTTAAAATCAAACCATTCAAACTTTAGGTCTACTACCTGCCTGACAGTTGAACAAAACTTACCATTGTTTCTTTCCCGTCATCGCGTAACCAAATTTTAATGTTGGAAACCTGAGTCTTAAAGCAAAGCGGTCTCCAGGGAAAAAAAAACTTTCGTTATTATTTGTAGGTTGGTACCTATGATGCTTAATACTACAAACTGCTTGAAGAGGATTTTTGCCAGATGTAAATAGTTTGCTGTATATTTTATGCACGATGAAGGTCATAAAAGTTATTTCCAGAAATCATGATACAGTACCCAATAATTTGAAATTTTAAAATTACAAAATCACTCACATGGAATATACATATCGAAAATAAACTTTGTTTATGCAGAACTCTTTATTATACACCCAAACAGTGACTTTTCCAAATAAAATGTCTTTGGAAAGGAGACCATGGATCATTCAAAAAGATTTTCATATCGATTCTAATATATTAAATTTTGATCATTTGAAAAAAACTTAATTTTTGGGTATATTATTGTACCTACATAATATATTAAATTGATGGCAATGAATTAAGTTTGTTTACAGAACGTTCGTTTGGTGGTGTTCAATTCAGACAATGATAACATTTTTTGGAGGGTCTTAGCTCCCACAAGAAGTAACTAGTCAAAAAAGGAAAACATACCGACGCGCTAGTGGTCAATAACTATATAATATTAAAAGAAAAATTTTCAGTAGTGTCAAAATTGAGAGAGGAAATTGGGGAACACTTTGTATAAAACGCCCTACGGTTTTCTCTTGATCTACTAAAAAGACAAACTTATCAGTGGTAACGTACTTCATTGTTGTGAATCCCTGCTCACATCAAGTATACATAGCCACCAGTACAAATTGTACACATTTATTTATTTGTTTACGCCTTGATGGCTTTTACATGAAAGGTAAATTGTACAGGAGCATTATAACAAGTATGTAGATTCATAACAAGTATATAGTTCATAAAATAATAAACAGAGCATGACAGACCTAAGTTGGCACAACACAAGTAGGTATGAGTATTCGATAAGTAAATTCTTAACAAAGGAGTTCAACCAGCATATTCTTATTTGGGCTCAGGCTATTTATAATAGTTTCAGAAATTATTTTCACAATATTACACAAAACACGATTACAAACATACTCGAAGCAAACCTGTTGGCAGAGGTGTATAACATTTTTTTGCTGTTAGTATCAAAATAGGTAAATTTCTTGTAATTTAAAATATTTTTTTTTTGTGCTATTAAAAATGTACGTAAGTTTGTTATTAAAAGTTATTATTATGAAAAAATAAATAAAAGGTACACAGCAATTACATATATAAAGAAGGAATTAGGTAATATGATAGTAGTTACAGAGCAGTGTGTATTAAATTTTCTGCTGTTAACAAATTGAAACATTCAAGAATTTTTATGTAAGTTTGTTATTTTTATGAAAAAAAAAAAAAAAAAAAAATGAATGGTACACAGCAATTACATATATAAATAAGTAAGTAGGTACTATGAAAGTAGTTACAGAGCAGTGGGTATTTAATTGGTTACTGTAAACAATCTGGAACATTTAAGGATTTTTGCATCTGCATACATGTACGTTTTTTAAAAGAAGCGATTTTTTTATAAAAAAATATGTCAACAGAACAAGTTTCATTCCCCACACGATGCAATCTCTGAAGACAAGAGTTAAACATAAAATTAGTGCGAGAAGCAACTAGGTTAAATGGAGCATGAAGTCTAGTATTATGATTGTCGGGGACTTGATAATTCATCATATTCACAAATTCAGGGCTATCCAAATACCCGTTGATGATTTTATAATATAAAACATGAGACATAAATTCAAATTCTTACATTACCATATTTGTCTCATGATTCTCATCCTTATAACATTTATAACAAAGGCACAAGCAACATTTAACGCTTACGCTTTGTGATGGTAGTAAGAGGAACATAAATATTGTCAGGTTATTAATAATCTGGGAATGTTTATCTTTCTCTAAAAAAATACCTTTAAAATGGCAACAAAATTGAAACTACGCCTAACTTTCCCCATATTAATATAATAATCTATTTATGACCATTTTCTGATTACTTATTTTCATAAGTGATTTAGTGATTTATAATGAACACCATATTCAACATTAGTTATTTAGCATCATAAGTACATTAATCAGTTATTAAAACGTTTAAATTAATCATAGAATTAGGAAAAGAAAAGAATTGATTTAAAAAACTCAGGAGCTAGTTAACTCCATTGGCGAAGAAATGCTTTTAATACTTTTTTTTTATTGGTGCCCTTTTTTACTCATTTAAAGTACGCTCTAGCGTGTTTAAATCGCACTTTATGGAACGCGCGTTTTTTAAAGTTACCATGGCAACATCAACTAATCAACAAAATGTGAAGTCTAAATGTCAACTTTTAACTATAAATCTGACAGGAATATTTTAAACGTCAAATAAAACAAACACTTTGAATACATACGCCTTCTTAGCAATGTCATCCTTGCTAATTGCCTTCATGAATGCATGCACTTTCACAAATGATTTTAAATCAACCCCTTTATTTATCCTCAACAGACATTGCAATTTCGAATGTATGGCCCACATAGTCGATGCTTTGTACTGTTCCGACATTTTCGGAAGGTAAACAAGCACAACTCGTTCATCTATATCTACTACGTTTTGCTCCTCCATCCATGTTATGAATCTTTCATATTCTTTTTTATAAACGTCTTTGGATTTTTCAGGTATTAACCGCGATTCTGCTTTGGTATTTAAATTATCAATGTTAGAACTCATTTTACAACACACAATAACTAGTAAAAACTGTGATGTCAACTATTAATCTTATGTGACAGATTGCAAATTAATTTTTGTGTTTTTCATTTCCATGACAACAAGATATTGTGATGTCATATCACGAATTCATTAATAGTTCTTAATTCCAAATTTTTAATAATAATATCAATATTTATGTTTTCAAAGTGTACCAATAAAAAAAAATAGCGCAAAGTATTCGTGGATAACTGGTCTTTAAAACACTTGCTTTATTTCGAGCACTCGGCTACGCCGTCGTGCTCGAAAAATCGCGCGTGTTTTAAAGACCTGTTTATCCACTTATATTTTAATATACTATTATTAAATCCAAATTGTGCACTTAAATTAACAATGTCAACTTTGGGGATGTTTCGTAGAGAGTTTTTTTAGGAAAGTAAGAAGATGAAGTTCTGAGAAGGAAAAGGGTATGACGGGTGGGTAGTAATCTGGGAGTCCGTATATCCAGGAGTGACGAACTCGAACTGCGGTGCAAGGCGATGTTCCGAGAGAGCCCTGCCGGAGAGGTCAAAAGCTGGTTGGTTGGTTGGCTGAAACGCCTCCGCTGCCAAGACCAGGAAAAACCTCACTCCATGAACCCGGGGACCACTGGTAAGTCACCTCTCGAGGTGACCAATGGCAGAGGTGTTGGTTATCTAATAAATGATTTCCAGGCTTCAGTATGTACCCATCTCCGAAACAATACTTCAAAGAAAAAAAAATCAGAGTGTGCAATTCACACGCGAAAAAAGTGAAACCTTCAGAAAACTAAACTTCGAGAAATTAAGACGAATGCAGAGTTTCAGGAGTAGGATAATTGTAGGGTTTATTTATTATTATATTATTACCAAGTTTAAAAATTATTTTACATTTTATTCTACGCAGCACCACACAAAGAGGATGCCGATAGGCTACGAAGCACCGTACAAAAAATACACCTATTAGTCTATCTCATTCACTCGCGGACTAAATCCTATAGATGAACGTGTTTGTCCTTTTTTAGTGTCGCTCGTTTCCGTTTCATTGAGTTTCAAATCACAACGAGAAAAAACGAGACGTGAAGTCTTGCACCGAGCCGGCAAGGAAGGCAACAGCAGTGGCCGACTCGACAGCATGCGGATAGATCAAAATGTCGCGTGTGTTTTTGATGAGATGTTTGTGTGAAAACTGCAAGCTGCCGAAATGCTGTTGTCACCTCCAAGCTGCTCTTTTTGTGCGGCACTTGGGGTAGCCAAACTGCACTGTCAATCTGTTACAATTTATAGCTCAGATCTATGATTTAATCACAATTAGTATTTCTCTATGGGCAAGATTTCTTATGCGGAGGGCCGTTGAAAGCGAAAAGTATTTCCTTATATTTAAATCATGATGTCGTGTTTACTATCAAGGTTGATTGCCGCATTACATGACCAACTTATAACCCAAAACTAATGCCAACTGCTTAATTACTCAGCGTTGGAAATAGCGCTTCCTAATCTTGTATCGGAAAACTTGTACCGACAAAGCTCACAAAAACATTCGTGATGCTACCCGCCTCGTAAAGTTTTACTTTATATGGCCTGCTTAGCGTTATCATCCCAATACCTGTTGTGATTTCACAGACGCTTGGTATCATGCTACACCCTCATAAATATCCCAAAACAGCGAGGAGTGGCGCTAGAGGGGTAGATATGGAATCCTGCTGTTTCGGAGCACAACTTCGTAAAATATTCTTCACAATACCATTTTCAGCGCTGTTTCTGTATAAAGAACGGAAAAATATGCAATAAACTTGCTTCCAACAGACAAATTAATTCTGCATTTCAGATAAAACAAAGAAAATAGCGTACAATCAACAATCATTTTTAAAGAAGTGCAAAACGTTGTGACAAAGGAAGCAGTAACAAAGATCCATTTAGAAAAGGCAATATTTTATTAAAATTCGTCACCATTTGAGTTAGTGAAATTTGTAGCAACGATGTTCTCTCTGTCATTAGAAATATGGATGTACATTGTTTTAAATCAGTGGTTCCTGACCTTATTTTACTAGTGACCACTATGACATTCATTTATTCTCACAGGGACCAAAAGGTACAATAATGATATACTGTTAATCACGTAATTTTACTTTCATTGTTTTTCATGTGTTTGCTTCTGTGAAAATGCATATGTAATTACTGCAGACACATTAGTCTAGGGATATTTATATTTTTATTTTTATTTATTTTATATTACCATAAAAATGTTTTATAAATATCCTGTTTGTGTCAAATAAATAAATAAGTAATTAAATGCGTCCATGCAATTACTATTTAGCAATTCCATGTGCTCTTCTTGGACTGCTTCAGCTACCTCTCTATCATTAATATCAAAAGGGTTACGAATCAGCTTTTGGATACCTTTCGATTCGGTTTTGTAGTATATAAAAATAAATAAAAAATATTGATTTACTACAAATTGTAGTAAATCAACGGACCACCGGTTAGGAACCACTGTATTAAATGCTTAAAAAAGTAAAGTATGTATTTATTTTTAACATCGACTGTCTCGAATTAGTCAGAAAGACGTTTTTTGAAAGTGTGTTTTAAAAAAGTAAGATTAGGATTTAAGATTGGTCCTGCAAAAAAGTGGTCCCAAAAATAAAACATTGTTTGAAGGTTATAGGACTGCTACGTGCTGAGAACTAAAGGTGTTAAAAATTAATTATAAAACCCACGGATATAAGGTAAGGCCATATACATACGTATCAATAATCTGCTAATCAGCCAAAGCATACTAAAAAGCGGCTAAGCTATACAAATAGAATTTCTAAATTAACTAAAGTGCATTAACGTATTGTGTTTTTTTCGACGTTTTTGACATTTGTGTCGTGAATTCAAAATATTCAATGGTTCCATGAAATTTTCAGCAAGCCGGAGTTCAAAGACTTTCTGTGTCTTCTATGTCGCTTTTGTCAAATTTCACCCTTTAACCATTAAACATACTTTCCTTTCAATATTAGAGTTAGCTCCGCAACTATTTTTCTTTACCATCCAATATGATATCGCCCAAAAGGGTGTAAACCGTCCGGTGCCAGTGGGATTATAAACTCCCCAATTAGGAGAATGCTTTGAGGCTGAACAATTTTGAGTTGAAAAAGAGACGAGAAAATGAAGATTTATGAAAATCTGACTATTCTAAGAGAGTTAAAAACTAACATTACTAAAAGTGTTTCAGGCAACGTGAATCAAATTCGAAGGTGAATCAAATTGAAAAGCAATTTGAAGTGGTGGTCGATGGTCAGGGTGATAATGATAGTTGTTTCTTTCAATGCCTTTTACTGAACTGCGTTTAGTGTATAAATAATTTTAATATGCATGTGCATTTTGTTTACCCCCTCGGGAATTTGAAGCTGAAACCTCCGGTCTCAGAACTAAGAAATTTACCATTTCCTTGATACTTCTCTCTTTTCATGATAAATACTCTAAAAGATCCAATCATTTTTCGTTTCCGCGTAAATGGTTTTATATTAACGGGAGCGATTGTTCAGTAATATCCTCTGTCCTGTCTGTCGGTGATTTACCGTATGTTATGATTTATGTTTGTAATGACATATTGTTATGTGCGTGTGTTATATTTTAAAGGGAAAAGTAACGTTGAGCCTTGGTCGGGCTCGGGTGTATTCTGCCAGTCAACTTTGATTTCTTCTCAGGAAATCTTGGACGCCAAACCCAGTCTAATGTCTGGGTATGTCAACTAGCGGAGATCACGGTACTCAATTCTCAGAGTGTGGGTCATGGTTTTATAACATTCCTGAAAAGGCTGCACAAGGAATTCTACATAATAAAACACAGAGTAGAGTTGACAATCGGTACACTGTATTGAAATTATAAAATATAATAAAACAAATTGGATGGACTCACCCCGGGACCAATGTCGTAATCTATGCTATTCCTAGCTACACTAATTAAGTTTTACTGCCGCCGTTCCCCCGATGTCGCGTGAACCAACACCACCTCCTGGTGGCAAGGGAGGTCCCAACCTCTGCGGCCCAGCATGTGCCTGCGACCTCCACGGCGGTCGCCCGGAAGGGATGATGGACCTGGACCCTCAGAGAACGGGAGGAGTACCCAAACACTCCTCCAAATTGTATAGGAAGGCTCGACAGCAATCGAGGCGGTGTATCGTTCAACCCTGCGGTAATCTCGGGTTTGTTCCGTAAATAAACCCCCGGTGGGAATTCAATGTTTGCCCTGCATTCAATGACAGGCGCGGCGGGTAATTATTTACACCGATCTCTCGGATAAAGAGGTACTTTAAACATAACAATCGAACACCGCCATTAACTCGTGTTCACTTTTGGGGACCCGCGCGAAAACTCACATTTTACGTGAATAATCTTCGAAATTAATATATTTTCTTTTTTAAAAAAACACAACGTGTTTCCTTCCCCCGGATGCAGATGCCCAAAACTTGGATTTCAATCACATCGTATTTAAAACTTAATAATTAAGTGACCGTTGTTTTCACGGCGTACCGCACATTACGCCGTCAAAACCAGAGTCCGGAAACGGAAAAAAACAAACGCCGCCTACCGACGCGTTGAACGAAACTCCCCCAGCTTTGCCAACCTAACCAATAAAAATGCATTTAAAAAATAGTACCTAACTTACGATTAATACAATCGCTTCATAACACGTACCTACATTTGAATACTGGGCCTAATTTATTCAAAAACGTTGATAAGAAATCAACGTCCATTTTTTAATGGGATGGGTTCCATCAATTTTGCCCTCGGTACTCGAAAAAGCAATTTGATTAATGACATAACCATTGACCACAAAAATAATCAAATTGAATGAGCCAGTTTACAAAAGCCGTGTGCTCGAAAGTATTCGTATATTTTTTTGAACTCACAAAATACCGTCATGAAAAATCAAACACGGCGTTAAATAATGTACAATGCCTGACAAAAATCAGGGAAATGCTTGATTCTTGCTGTGATTAGATTTAATTGTGTATTTTTCCATTCATTATTTGACTGATAATCAATATTTTTTAATGAAATGATTTTAGTGCTGCGAGAGATAAACTTGCTTTAGATCGCATAATTTTAGTTGAAGATAATAATAATAAAAACGTTTATTCATCAATAGACTTTTTTACCATATTACACATTTTGTTATTTTATCATTGATTCTGTTGATGAAAAGGTCACTGCTTTCAGGATTTCTCCTGGAAACCAGCTGGTTTTCAGCAGTGCCTCCAATATAAAACAGAAAATAAATAAGAAATTAAATAAAAAATTGATAAATGAAGTATGAATAAACCTTATCGGTATGACTAAGAAGGGACTGAAATAGAAGTTTTCTGTGCTACAGGAAACAGGATGGCAAAAAAACGGTTTCGGGTGCGAAATGAAAAAACTTTTAAAAAAAACTGACATATGTGTAGAAACACAGAGAACGCGAGTTTCTGAGTCGGCGCATGAGAAACCGCACACGGTGAAGCCAAATTCAGGTGTCCACAACAATGTACAAACTGCCGTCGAAAGACGAAATCCGCGTTCTTTGTATTTCTACACAATGAATGTATAAAACAGGGCGCCGCACAGTGTTTTGTTTCATACAAGCTAGACGGAAAAAATCTTAGATAATAATAAAGTAAACAGAACCCTCTTGTGGGGAGTACTTAATCCGAAATTATTGAAAATTTGGGTTGAAAGTGATTAATACATTTTTTTGCCACTCACAAAATTTGACAACAAATCTTTCGAGAATCCGAGAGGCTGCGATCCACTTTTTGCTTACATTCTAAGATATTAACTGTATTTGGGTTTTCAATTTTTTTCACTGCTTGCACTGAGATTTTGAAGTTCAAATTTAATTAAAATATGATTATGTATTCCTTAGAACTCCTCCATGTGTCAAACAATTCCTGCCTGGAAATCTGGTATGTGGTGCCTGTGAAACGACAAAATATAATCGGTGAGCATTAATGAGCAAAAATATCGAAACTGATTTGAATAGAAAAAATATTTTTAGATCCATACAAAAAAAATGAAACGAACTTTTTCATACTTTATCCGAAATAAATTCTCGAGAAGTTAGAAATTAAATATTTTTAAACCGCATAAAAACGCACAAGTTAAACAATATTTTTTTTAGAAAAAAAAAACTAACATGTTTTTTTAATAAAATTTTACAAAAAAACATACTACATACCTTCCAAAGTAGCCTTCATTTTTTTAGAACCGAAACAAAACCCTTTAAACACATAAACAACCTTACAACTCGCGCGACAAGATGCGATTGAAAGCAATTGATAATTCATTAATTAATTTACCTTAATTTGGGGCTCTGATATGAGTCAACCCGTGCTTTACTTACCACAATTAAAAATACATTTGTCATACTAACTATCTGTTAATACCCCCGTAACGTCATTTTTCAAGAATTCCGAGGTGAGTTTTTTCCATCTAGCTATATGAAACGAAACACTGTGCGCCGCCCGGTAGGCTCATGAGAAGATTAAGATAGGCCAGGGCATTGCACTCGAAACCTGTAAAAGATAATATTTATAGAATGATATCTGCACTATGGCGTCTTTCATCAATCTTCTCTTATATTATTTATAATTGTGAGGATTTATTATATTATATTTATTATTTTCGGAATCTGCGAACGTCTTAATTAAGGTTTGGTATTTCCTTGATGTATCCAGGTAATTGGGTTTGTCTGCAGTACGTTGTGAAGTTTTTGTTAAAATTTAATATTTAGAAACAAATTAAGGGGAAAGTCTGATCCAGCCGATCGAAAAATCTACTTTCTGCCTCTAAGTCTTCCTATAGTTGTGGAGAATACATTCCCAACGTTATGGCATCAAATTCGACAACGGAGCGACCCGGTTAAAAGCGAAACCTTTTAACGTGTTTTTCTCAAAACCATATTTTTTTAGCTGGTTGGAATCGTAGTTCATCAAATTTTCATTCAAAGTTTAAATTAAGTATGCGGATGAACCTCGACTTACGAAAATATCTATATTTTTTTATTGTAAAATTAAGGTCGATTTTTCAAATCAGTATTTTTTTTTTTTAAAACTGTAGTTCATGCGCATTCTACATTCGCAATACAAAGATTTTTCTTGAATTTCATGTTTCAGATAATGTCCAAGGACTCCAGTATTCTAGTCGATTTGGCCAGATCCTTTGTTTGCAGCTGCTATACCAATATGTAAATATCAATTTTAAAACTTTTTTTCCGTTTGCTCGAGATTTTCAGGAGATAATTTTTTAATTTTTTAGCCAACATTAAAAAAATCATACCTTCGAATTTTGACATGGAGAGATAAAAAAATACTGTAGTGCTATATAGCCAATGAATTAACCTTTATGTTACCGTTTATCTAATATTTTTAGGATTTATAAAAAAATATATAAAAAAAAATCGTAAAGTTTATAACCACACGAATTCTGCGTGTTTGTTACTTTGAAACTACCGTGAGAGGTACTTATTCGTATCAACATAAAATATTTTCTTTTTCTGTATATTGTTTGTGGTAAACTTAATAATGAAAGGTGCATATCTATGGAAAAATGACTTAATTTTAACCGTAAACATTTGTTCAGAAATTCAGCGTGAAAAAATAATTATAAAAATGTATTTTTAACATCGTTATAAAAGAGTCTACGAAGTTCGGATTTGCGACATCTATGGTCATAATAGATAAAGCATTTCAAAAGCTTCATTTTAAGTCCAAAATAAATTATATTTTAAAAAAATGCTGAATTGAGAGATAATTGCCTTTTTTATCCGAAAACCCATTGGAGACACTTAAAATGGTGCCAATATAATGGCAAAAATCGCTCCAGTGGATATATGTATAGATATTCAAATCAAATTTTCAGCAGTATTTTTTCTTCTTCAAATGTTCCTTCATATGTAAACAAAAGTTTCGAGAACAAAAATAAATTTTGACTTAGAAAAAAAAACGCATTGAATAAAATACTCGGCTGCACCAGACTCCTCCTTTAAATTCAAAGCTAAGCTTATAGCTGGTAAGCTTCATAATGAGAAGATTGAGTACGAACATTTTCTAATGCATCTTCTGACCTATAAAATTACTTAAAATTCCGGAACCGGTGGATACAATCAACAACCCTACATCCCAAAGTATTATGATCTTTATTAATTTATCATTTCGACTACGCTAGCTGGTGATGCATGGGTTGCAATACATCATGCCGTATGCCGTGTTGACCTACAATAATAATTGCAATGCACCCACAATATTAATTAATCTCACGCCCTTTGTAACTATTATGAATATTCAAAGGTACGTAGGTTGGTAGGTACATTAAATATTAGGATGGGCTGTCATTTTAATTCAATTTTACGTAAGTACATAAAGGTTCTCAAAAGTTGCGCTTTCAACACTGAAAATGTAAAAAAAAATATCTGTACTTTTTTGTTTGATAACCCTAAGTGGAATAAGTGTTGAAGGAAATCATTGTTTAAGCCAGTAAAATAAGTCACTAGCTATAATTCTTGGACGTTAGTCACTGGTTATAATTAGTTGTAAGCCAGAAATATTATTTTTTATGTATTTATTTCTACAGCGCCCTTGAGGTGATTTTTCACAAAAACGGCGGTATATAAATTAGTCAAATATTATTATTAATTATTAAGGATAAAACTGCATAAAGTCTGTCATATTATTATATAATATACTCTACAATCAGCACACAGGTACCCGAAAGGTAGTTCTTTCTCCTTCCGCACACCTACCTACATAAGACTGCATTTCTAAGGTTATTTTTTATGGCAGCCCACAATTTTAAGCAGAACCGTGGATAAACTACGGAAAGTCGCTTTTGGTCTTTAAATTGATTGATCACATTGCAGAAACATGAAAACTTTGTAAAAAAAACACATTTTTTCCGCTAACAAATTGTCCCGTATTCAAGCTTCGGTAGAGGGTCAAAAGTCTATCTACTATTGAATCTGATATTTAAAAAGGGTTTTTAATCTAGGTAGTAATCAGTAATCATAATCAATGGTATTGATACCCATAAAAAACAAAATAACCAAAAAATTATCATTTCAACTAATATGAATAAGCACACACTTCACCACTAAAACTTACACATCTACCGGATCTGCCAGATCTGAATTGTTGATGGACACTGCAACGATGTCCAAAACGTTGGCTAAAGAAGGAGGTAGCGCAACACGGCATAACAACCCAAAAACAAATGACGAATTGTTTTTTGTAGTCCGAATATTTTTAATAAAAAAAATTAAGCGTTTTTTTCTACGACATCAACATCTACAGTATCGTATTTTAAATATAAGCACTCCTACATGCTCAAAAAGTCTATATCGTTTTTACATCTCCATTTTATAAATTGTAAACAAAATCGATATAATTCAAAACCAATTCTTCAAATATCATTGATACAAGTTCTTTGTACGATTTAATAATTATGAATACTTTAAAATAGATTGATTAAGTGTACGATGGCATCACAATAATGCATTATTGTGTAGCTAAATAACATTCAAATGTACCTGTCCACTCCACGTGCTCTTTTGTCCAAATAAACTGTTAACAAAATTCTTGCTTCAAAACAGACTACGTATTCTGTTAATCTTTTAATGTAAGGGGGTAGTCTATAATTGGTTGTACTTTTTGCATAATTAAAAAAAAATTATAATTTTAGCTCTTGATATCCCAAACTCAAATAAATAAATAAGTAGCTGATATACGCAGGTTACGCACAGTATAAGGACTTATTACTTAGTACACAATTACGCATTCTCTCTTTTATTTAAAAAAAAATGAACAGTGAAATTTAACCTTTTTTTCCGTGTCATTTCAACCGCCATTTTAGAGTTTTTTAATATTATCTCGACACGGGAGGCCCTAAGGAAAAAAATTCTTCAGGGCCTAGGACATCTTCGGAAATGCTATGTGGAGTATTGAAGAGTGACGGACGTACGAATCCATTCCTCCCACCGCGGTGCAAGGCGATGAGATAATCTGGCTGTAGAGATCTAGTTAGGTCTCCCTCAACCAATCTCCCCTGATCCGGCCCGCCTCACCCCATGAAATCTGGCACCCCTACTAAGTCACCAAACTAGTGAACCACTTGAAGTGGCCTATGTCAGGGGTGTTGGTTATCCATTAAATGGTTCCAGAGGCGACGGTATCCAATTTAGATAGGGTTGTCCATGTGTTGAAAAAAAAGACCGTGCCTGGATGGTCCACCCTATTATACGTGAATGGGTGCGATAGGTACACGCTGATGTGATTAATGATACAATTGAAATAATAATCTCTCTTCAATTAGTGGAATTCTTAGTGAGATATTACATACACAGTACAGACCCGACGCAGCCTCGTATACCATGAGGGGTCTTCATGGAAAATTAATCAGTATGATATTGTTCTATTTAGATTTCCCCGGAAGCGAGATCTCTTCGCTGTTCTGTTATTGTGAAGCAAACAATCAATGAGAGAGGCACATGTTAACTTGTGTAATTTAAACAATTGACTGAGCGAGTTATAATGCTTCTAGAACATCTAGAAGATGTTCCAAAGGGGGTTCTAGGAAGAATAGTCTCAAAATTAATTTCGACTTGACAAGAAGACATTTTGAATGTCTTCTTCTCAAGTCGGTTCCTCATTGCGGAGGATCGTGACCTCTACTCCAATTTTCATGATGGATAAGGCTTCTCCACTTCTCGCGGTCCTGCACTGCATGGAAAGCTGCGGACACCGACTCTATAGCACATTGGTGACCTTCCTCTACTTTTTCCGTCTTTCACTTTGCCAGAGACTATGTTGGAGTCCTCAGTTTGTTGAGGTACGTGTCCATAGTATCTGAAGATACGTTATAGACAGATAAAAGCCCATTGCGAGTGCCTAGCTCTTCCAGAATAAACACATTTTTGCGTCTGGCTGTCCATGACCATGGAATCCTGAGCGTTTTTCTCCAGCATCTCATTTCGAGAACGTCCATCCACTTTTTTTCTTTGGTTCTAACTTTCCATGTTTCCACACCGTACGGAGAAAATCAAATTTTGAATGGAGTGTTCAACAAAAAATCGTTTAGGGTAAATTAATGGAGTGCTCTTTCATAAGCATGAATTTAATTATTTTAGGAAAAAACCCTTCTTACTAGTTTTACTTTAAAATATTAAGATTTTTTAGTTATTTACGCAAACCCATACCTGCCTCCCAAATAGAAAATTGTTTCCTTATAATATATTTTAGTAATGTTACTCAGGCAAAACAGTAAAGTTTATTTTGTTAGCCCTCAGACCTCGTCCATATTCTGTCAGTAGGTTGTAATGTTTTCGCTTTGCATTAACAAACCAAATAATTAGAATATTTGTGAACTTATCCAGAAATTATAAACTGTTTTTGAAAGGTGATGAAATACACTCTCAAGTTTTATCATTAGAAATAACCACATATTTTTAAAATGTACATTTTTTTAATGCGAACTTTAAAAAGTTTAAAA
This sequence comes from Limnephilus rhombicus, assembly GCA_929108145.2. Lineage (NCBI taxonomy): Eukaryota > Metazoa > Arthropoda > Insecta > Trichoptera > Limnephilidae > Limnephilus > Limnephilus rhombicus. Next base: position 20,870,397 of record OV815278.1, on the reverse strand, counting down.
AATGGAACATCTTACATTTTTTCTAACTTAAGTTACTGGCGATGAAAAAAAACACATGCATATTTTATTAGACAAACATACTATTATAAACTTTATCATCACATTATTCTTTTTATCGTTTCATGTACAAATATATTTTTTTAAATTCACAAAGTATCGTAATTTTTTTAAAATTGTGACCGGAAACTTTGGTTTCATAAAGGCGTAAATTTTAACCCTTTTGTGGTTACTTAAAGATTTAAATACAAAGCGTGTGTTTTTCATTCCAATATCGTTTAGATCAATTTGGCGGGTGTGGGTACCGCCGCTCCGGGAACCGTTTATTGGATAACCAACACCTCTGCAAGGTCACCCCAAGCGGTTCGAAACGTTTGGTAACTCGGAAGGGGTGCCCGGGTTTATAGGGTGAGGTTTGTGCGGGTCGTGGCGGCGGATGCGTCTGCCAATCAGCTGCATGGCAGGCCAGATCGGGAGAGAATAGTTGAGGGAATATCTTTGACCTCTTCCGCTGTACTATATCTCGGAACATTGCCTCGCACCGCAGTGGGAGGGATGAATTCATACATCTGTCACTTCTGGCTCCCCCCAGATTTCTACCCACCTCTAATACTCTTTTCGATCCCAGAACTTCCTCTCATTCCTTTCCTAAAAAAACCCTTTACACAACATCTCCAAAGATGACGAAGGCCCTCAGGGGAATTATTTTCCTCAGGGCCTCCTGTGTGGGGTTAATGTAAAAAATAAATAAAAAATACCTGTCTCCCAAATTGAAAATGTGTTTAATTTTTTAAATTTTATAATGTTACTTATTCAAAAATGCAAAAAAAAATTATTTTATTTTGTTTAAAATAGTCAGGGGATGCCTCTATTATTCGGTGTTTTAATAAATAATATCAATATTCTGAGACCCGTCTCAATTATTGCCGAAACCACAGACAACCTTTCTTGGAAGCTTGTTTGGTGCCCATCTCGGAGTGTCCAACAGTAATTGGTCGCATTGCCAAGTTTGGTTCTGGAATGCAATTAAGCATTTTGACATGATTAAGTAATGAATAATAATAATTATGACCGGCAAACAGTGTACACAATATGGGGGTTAGTTGATGGGTCTCCGATGACGACTCTATCGGAAGATAAATGGCTTATCACTGGCCGTAATGGCAGCTCGTTTTGCTGGGACCATTAATAACCCCGGATGCGTATATATACTGTTACAGTAGGCAGTGAAGGCCTGTATATATACTGTTACAGTAGGCAGTGAAGGCCTTTAAAGCGCCTCTGCCGGTGGGCAAGGGTAAGACTACTAATAATACGCGAGTAATCTTTACATAGTAAGTATAAAATGAAGTTTGTGCACTTAGATCTTTTAAACAGTTTAATTATAGATAGTAACATAAAGTGGAAATTATAAATCAATACAACAGTAGAAAGGTTAAGAAAATTAATTTACATATTTCTTAGAATACGAAACATATTAAATATTGGACTATTAAGAACCATCTATTTTTCCCTAATTCAATCAGTACTACAATATGGAATTGTTGTCTGGGGTGGTGCTTTCAAAACTTCTCTTTTACCTTTAGAAATTATCCAAAGAATATTAATAAAAATATTTCTAAAAAAGCCATACGATTACCATACCTACTAAATTATTTCAAGAATTTAGAGTAGGAACTTTCACTTCATACTATTTAAAAAAAAAAATACATTTTTACAAATACACAAAGATTGTTTCAATAATGTGAGCTTCACTCTTTTTTCTAACAGCAATAGAACAAATATATAAATTTACTGTCAAACTATTGTGAAATTAGATATATTATGAGCGCATCAGCAGAATGCTGCCTGCTCATTATATAATAATAAACAATATCCTTGACTCTTTCACTATACCGCGCTATTACACCACCACAGCCCAACAATTCTAGACGTAAACATAGCAAAGTTCCCCAGCTTTTCCCATTCTTATCATCGTGTCACTGCTTATAAACATAATCACATTTGTTTTAGGAAATGGTTCGTGGCAAGCAAACAAATCAATAATAGTTTGGACGTCTTTGTCATCCCTCTTAATTCGTGTAGGCCTCATCTCTGCATGTTGCTCTGACGTTCGTGATTCAACCCCACAGAATGAATCGATATCCTCCCAAATGTTATGCAGATAAAGAAATCCATAATCCTATAAGAGGTATAATTCTGTGTAACCTAAGTTATGAACAACAAAAGTTTCATGGGGGCTGGCAGCTATGGTGAACTTTTGAGAAAAAAAAAACAAAAAATTCAATACAAAAATAACCAATTCCCAAAAAATATCTCTTAAAATGTCTTTTTGTTCATGATTTTTGTATTTAAAAAGAGCTAAATTATCTGAAAAAACCATATAAGAAGCTAAACCACATTTTTGGAGCTGACGAATTCAATTTAGAACTAAATGACACACGATGGCCAGTCCTGGAGTGACTAATTGGCGCCAACTGCAGGGAACCATGGGGGCAGTGAAACGGGCGGAGGAAGGGGGGGGGGGAGGTGAACCCCACTCTCGTTAATTTACTTATAGTTATTATATGTAAAAATGTAATGTGAACAAATGTCGAATGACGTAGTAATATCGTGATAAATTTTCTGTTTTCACCTACCGATATTTGTTTATTCATACTTTAAATCAGTAAAAACACTACAAACAAATAAAAACCACACTTCATTTTAGAAATTTTATTCTCTGCAAAATTGATATTTTGTAATTTTTTCACAAAATTGTACTGAAAAAGAGGAACACACAAAAAACCAAACCAAGTCGTGCAATTTACCTGTTTATTTAAACTTTTACACATTTTTACGGCTGTGTATCTCAATACTTATTAGAGATAAAAGACATTTTTTTGAATAAAAATTGTAGGTAATTTTATATTCTACTAAAGTTGTGAACATACTTTAGCCGAAATCTTTATTGGCAACGAAATATTTGAGAAAAACTAGATTTTTTGCGCGATTTCGGCTGTTTTTTTCAAAATGGCGGCGGAAGCTCAAGTGATCCAAGGTCGAAAACTCAGATTTTTCATCAGGAGATGAGTGTACAAATCATATAAAAAAAAATGGGACTACTGGAATAATTCCGATCGCGACTCCCTTTTTTGCGCTAATTGCACTGGCCTAAGATGAATATTTTGAATTAACGATCTTTTATTTATTTATTTCTTTTATTAACAGATCGTTATGCAATTATAACACAGATTGCACAAAAATAAACATCAGTTAAATTATAATTTGTGAACATGGTTTTGATGATATACATATGTAAGATTCAAGCTATATCAAAAGTTTTTCTGGTTACAGTTATAGTAGTCCAGCGCTGATGAATGTGAGGCTATATAAATATTTTAATTTTGATATTTTTTCAAGCCAAATCAACAATTTTTCAATATCGAACACGGTGGGTTTTATTTAATTTTAATTATATGTGTACAAGTGTTATTATGTCTCATCAGGTCGATGTTAGTTCCTATCTAGGTGGATTATCTAAGAAACGAACTTGTCGTGAAAATGCCAAATGAAGATTAATTAAAAACTCAATTAAAACTTCATAATGTGGTTTTAATTGAGATTCCAATATATTGAGAGAACCGTTATTAGAATTAGATACACGTCATTCTTTGTTTCTAATGTTAGTTTTTTTATTGATAAAATCTTTTTGTTAAAAACCTCTCATTTACTTTATAATATATTTAGAATCGGAGTGCATTTTAAAGTGAGGAGACCAAACAGGAGAGTTATATTCTTTCAAACTTATAGATTTCGAACAAGAGCAGAATGTAATATATTTAATATTAAAACATTTTGAAGGTTTTTATCATTACAAAAAATGAAGCCAAGAATTTTTAATTATTTATTAGTAACTGTATTTAGAGGAAACTGGGTGGCGTTTTATCCGTACAAACGTTTTCTCCAATTTCCTCTCTGGATTTTGACACAACCACAAATGTTTTTTTTTTTTTATGTAATACAGATATAGACTACCAACTTGTCGGTACGTTTTTTTTGATAAGTTACTTCCTGTACGAGTTAGGACCTTCCAAAATCGTTAAATTGACCTGGTTTGAACGTCATAAAAAGATGTTCAGTATATAAACTAGACAATGTATTTTTTAAAAAAGCAAAAGGTATAGACAAATAATACTTTCTTCTAATGCAGAAAGTAAAAAAAAATAAAATGGGTCCCGTTTCGGAGGAGAAAAATGGGGAACACTTTGACGATTTTATTTAGGTATTATCAGCCTGGGGTGCATTTGTCTCTTTCGCTCAGTATTTGGGGAAGTAAGAACGACAGTCAACAGTTTGGTAAAATACCTTTTGTTCAAATTTCTTCACGGCCGGGTAACTTCTTAATATGTGAAAGAAAATAAGTGAAAGGTTGATTCATCCTGAAAAATATTAATATGTGGTTTTTACAAATGCTCAGATAGAGTTTGAAAAAGATCGGTCGCAAGGGATTAACTATCAGCTGCTTGATGATGTATTTTATAATGTGTGTTTGATATTGAATTTTAAAAATTTAAAATGTTTAGCCTGAATTCGGTGTTTCCGAAAAAAGGGAAAAGTTTAAAAAACGAAACGATAAGATCGGTAAAGTAAATTTCGGACACTGTAAATTACGTACATAGGCTGATCGTAAAATCAGGCAGATCATGATGCGCCTAATGCACATCACGGTCTGACACCATTTCACGATGCGGTAGATCATGATGTGGCCTGCGACATATAAAATTGGACTAATATAATAATGTATTATAAGTGGAAAATCATGGAACATTTTCAGTTTGGGAGGCGGGTATTATTGAATAACCAACACCTTTGCCATATGTCACCCCAAGTGGTTATCTGCGTTTGGTGACTTAGGGTTACCCGGATTCATGGGATTAGGTTTGTTCAGGTTTTGCCTGCCCTGCTTTGATCTGCCCTGCGTGGATCTACTGCGTGGCGGGACGCATCGAGAGATACTGGTTGAGAGTGGCCTTTTGACCTCTGCATCCGGACAGTCTCTACCCATCGCCTTGCACCGCAGTTTTTTTTTATTTTTACATTAGCTCCATACAGGAGGCTCTGAGGAAAATAATTTCCCTCAGGGCCTATGTCATCTTAGGAGATGCTGTCTGGCGGGTTGTTTTAAGGAAAGGAAGGAGAGGAAGTTCTGGAAAGGAAAAAGGTACGAGGGATGGGTAAGAAACTGGGGGTCAGTGAGTCCAGGAGTGACGGACGTATGAATCCATCCCTCCAACTGTGGTGCAAGGCGATGAATCGAGAGATTCTGGCCTGGAGAGGATAAAAGATCTCCCTCAACCACTCTCTCTCGATCCTGTCCACCACGCAGCAGGTGAGCAGACGCATCGGCCGCCAAGACCTGGACAAACTTCACCCGCATGAAACCGGGCAACCCTGCTAAGTCACCAAACGTAGCGAACCACTTGGGGTGACCTATGGTAGTTGGAGGGATGAATTCATACGTAACCACCCATTATTCCCATTTCCTTCCCAGAACTTCATCTCTGTAAAAAGACCCTCCATACAGCATCTTCTAAGAAAACAAAAGCCCGGAGGGAAATTATTTTATAGGACCTGAAACTTTAGACCACTCAGCCACTAACTAGTCACATTGTAAATTTACTTAGTCACGTATTCAATAAGGGTTTAAACATTACGACATAATTACTGCAGTAGGTATTTCTTAATGAGCATTAATTATGAGCGGTAGTCAGCGTAGGAACCAGTAACACTGACCAAAATGCGCGCATCGTAATAGTTAAAATAACCTTACGTTATTTATTATATTGGGTTTAATATAAAGAATCCCATTTTTACAATTTTATTTAAATTAAATCAACTGTAATAATTACATGCACCCATTATTAAGTTCTGCTAATAATACGGTTTTTATTATCGTGACAGCTGTTTCGGCGCTCAAGGCCTTTGCCAAACTTATTTTGTGCACATTCCTGATATTTCACTTCAAACGTGCGCCGATAATAATAATAATAATAGTAGTTTAAATGAATAAATGTATGTAGGGGAAGGGCAATGCAATACATTCTATATTTTTAAATAACAAAGGAAAGACAAATAAGGTAAAAAGTAAATAACAACCCATAAATTAAATTTGAAAAAAAAAACAAACCAACATGAGAAATCAAATACGAAAAAAATACCTCGTAATAATTTTATGTATTTAATACCAATATATCTTAATAAAACGTTTTAAAATCATCTACATCCAAGTTATTCTGTGAACTGCGAATTGTTCTTTGTTTTTTGAAGTTTTTTTTTTAAATCATTCACGTCCATGTTCTTCTGTGAACTGTTTTCATAGTATTTTTGTAAAATAATTTACATACAAGTTTTTCTTTGAACTGTGAATGGTACCTCGTTTTCAAAGTATTTTTGTAAAATCATGTACTTAGATACATCTTTTTCTGTGGAACTGTGATTGGTACCTTATTTTTGAAGTACTTTTATAAAATCATGTACTTACTAAAGGAGGCTGAAAAGTAATGCACACATGCTTGTAAAATACGAACAAAACCAAATAGCAAGATGGGGAAAAAAGTACACTGAAGTGCAATTCTTAAGCTTTAAAATCATATATTTATTTTTCAACATGGTCACCGCATTTCTAATGCATTTCTCCCAACGTTTAACAAGTTTATTCATTACGTAACTTAAAAATTCTTCCCACGTTTCTCAAATGCAGGACTTATCAGCTGCCTTCATCTCATCATCCGAAGTGTAATGATTACCCTTGAGATGTTTCTCAAGTAGAGGAAAAAAATAAAAATCGCAAAGAGAAAGATCGTGGGAGTGCAAAGGGTGTGGAATCGGTTCAAAATTCAGTTTTGCTGAGGCTCTAATCGACGCTGTTTATTCTCGTCTATGAAACGGCGTGGTACCCATTGTCCACAGATTTTACGGTATCCTAGTTGTTCAACAATGAAGCCGACCCATTCCTTGGATATTCCAAAATGGTTTGTGGTAAGCTTTTCAGTGGTCCCCCAGTCATTTTGAACCAAATCGTGGATGATTTTGTATTGTTTATCGTCTGTATCATCGGACGTCCGCTCGGTGTTTCATCAACAATTATTGCCTTTCAAGGCTCACAATCGTGAAATTTTATTTCTCATGAATTTACAGTAGACCTATCAACGGCATCATCACCGTAAACATCCTTTAACCGACGATGAATCTCAGTAGGAGTCACTTTTCAGCAGTTAAAAATTCGATAACAGCACGTTTACCTTGCGTTGACATAACACTGAAACACGTCTCCGTACTTCCGTTTCTCAAATACACTGATTGACCACTAAATTGACCGGTCAGTGGTTGAGTGGGCATAGCACTTGGGTCCCACCTGGGCGTCGCGTGTTCGGTTCCTCGGCTGGTTAAGTCCTCCATCACAACACAGGCAACATTTTTGGCTTTCTGTAGTGGTAGTAGGTGATTTTCAAACATTCTAGGGTTATTCGTAACCCGGGAATGTTTGTCTTTCTTTAAAAAAAAAATAAAAAAAAAATTTAAAAAAATAATAATAAATAAATAAAAAAATTCAATGACCTCAAACTTGCACGAACTTATAGATGAGGAATGTCACTTTCATATTCCACCTGGAGCGCTTCTGAAAGTCATTTTGTTCGCGCTGCACAAGCATGTGTGCATAACTTTTCAGGCTACCTACCTACATACATGTTTTTTTCTGTGGAAGTGTGAATAGTACTTTGCTTTCAGTATTATTGTAAAATTATGTAAAATCACGTACAACCAATTGCATCCGTGTTTTTCTGTGAAACTGTGAAAAGTATGTCATAGTATTTTGTACTTTGAATTTTTGTATTTTGAACTGTGAGAAGTATGTCATAGTATTTTGTATTAGAATTCAATAACCAAACCTCGCTTATTACATAATTATAATGACGATACAGCTTTGTTACAATACATATTGAATTTAAATTACGTCCTACTAGAGGAATATGCAACGTTATGTAATATATATAGTATGAAAATAATGTCGGTATGTCGTATCGCCATTTGAATACAGCGCTTTACTCATAATGAAAGTTAGTCCGGCACCACCGCCAGCGCCACCGGGGAGAGCGATGTGCTACCTACTTTGTTTACAGCGTTTTCCTCCGCAATGAAAACCTCAAATAATGTATGAAGTAGGTATTTGTGTTGGATCTCGTCTTTGCAAGGGATTAAAAAGCTGGAAAAAGAAAATATGCGTTTGAAAACTCACCATAGTTAAAAAAAAGTTAAGATTTATTATTTTATTATAATGTACGTAAATCCAATTTCTTACGGAAATTGGGTATTCGATATTTTTTTGCAAAAGATAAACAATTTTTCAGTTTGGTTTGTCTTGAGAAACAATTTCCTGTTTTAAATAATACCAAAATGAAGTATGCATGCGAAACTTAAAATTAGAAAAAAAATAACACGCTATAAAAAAAATATACATAGCTCGAAAAAAACCATCACAATGTTCGATTCCTTCAATGTTCAATCCTTCGCTACAAACTAAATCTTCCATCTTCGCACAAGCAACAATTTCAGCTTTTCATGACGAGAGTAGGAGAAGTCAGTTATATTATGTGAATACATCACAAGAGCCCCAACTGCTCCAGTCTGAAGTTAGTGAGACTACGACATCCCCATTTGGGGTAGGTATGTTATGAGGTTGAAGGAAAGTGGGGAGGGGAAGGAGATGAGTAGGAGAAGGTGGGAAAGTACCTGGCTATTCAGGTCTTGTCACCAAACATGGCTAAAGTCATTTCAAGCAACGTTTCAATTCTGATACACCAGGGTGATACTGAGAGTGAACGTGCCGCAAATATACTATATATTATTTTTAATTGATTAAATTGTGAAATATCACAAATCAATCAAATAAAATTTATCTGTGCACGTCGGGATTTGAGCCCGCGACCTCGGGATCGGGTTGAGAGCCTTACCCCTCGAACAAAACGTAGGAAGGTGCATGTGTTTTTAAAACATTGTTATTTTGAAAAACAAAACCGAGTGTGTAATTCACACGCGGTAGGAGTAAAACAAGAGTGGGCAGGCTACGAAGCACCGCATAAAGAGGAGACCGATTATACTATTTCATTCTCTCAAAAATGTACGTGTTTGTCTCTTCGCAGCGTCGATATTTTGCGTTTCATCGAGTTTTAATGTTGCTAAAGAAGTTTTCACTTCCAAAAAATTACGAATAAAAAACCTTTTCATAAAATCAAAAAAAAAAACACAACGGTATTTTTCAAAAAACGCAATACCCACCAGACCTGACAGCCGCACATTTAAAAAAAAAGATTAATAGTTTTTTTGGTACATACATACATTGGTTATTTTACAATACATACAGACTTTTTTATATAAACATTTAAAATGTAGAGAATAATACAAATTAGCAGATTAACCAAAAAAATCCCACACAGGCATCGCCAGTTCGTGGGTATACTTGTATGTTTTTAAAACAGTTAAAATTTACTCATATACATAAGTGCATTATATCTTTGAAGAGATTTAAAAATAAAATAATATTTTTAAAAAAAGAAAAAAGTTTTTATATTCAATAAAGGTATTTTTGCCCTGTTGAGTGAAAGGCAGAAAATCTCCCGTAAATAAAGTAGGTGACGTTATTTCGATCTCTTTCGTCTTCGGCCGCAGCAGCAACTCGTGTTTGCTGAGTGCCTGCACTGAAAGCGAAGAAAAACGCTTCGTAATGGAATACCTCGGTCCATCCTGGCCTCGTATGCTTTTTTTTTACATTCCTAATGACTCGTCCTGGAGGTGAGGATTCAAACATAAATATGCAACCTAAAATTATTATTAATACGAATATCGAAATTATGCAAAAATATAGTGTAAATAAAACGAACACGCGCGCCGTTTTTTTACTCTACATTTTTGCACAATTTCGATGCATAAATTCGTATGTATCTGATAAAATTTCATCTTTATCGATCTTTATACTAAATGTAAGTTTACAAATTAACAAAATTGCATTTTTTTAACGTTAACACCATACAGGAGGCCCAAATCAAAAAGGTAAGGAGGGTGGGTGGGAATCTTGGGTTCAGTATGTCCAGGTCATCCGCCGCCAAGAAATAGACATCTAGACAAACCTCACCCCATCAACCCGGACACGGACACCCCTGTTGAGTCACCAAAGGTAGCGAACCATATGGGGTGACCTCTCAAATTTGCTTAATGTGGTTCTTACAATTTATTTTAATTTATTGCTTGGTGTATTTTTATTGTTTCCGGCAGCGCATTACAATATTTTATTCCTTAGTAGATTTGACTGTTTCACGTTTTGACTTTTTTTCCTTTTTTATTGATTTCAGTGCACGTCCTTATGTTATAATGTTACCGAAAGAAAAACATAAATACGTCATTGTGTTATAATGTTACCGAAAGAAAAACACAAACACGTCATTGTGTTATAATGTTACCGAAAGAAAAACATAAATACGTCATTGTATTATAATGTTAACGAAACACGTCCGTGTGTTATTATGTTAACGAAATTAACACAAACACGTCATTGTGTTATAATGTTACCGAAAGAAAAACATAAATACGTCATTGTATTATAATGTTAACGAAACACATAAACACTTTCGTGTGTTATTATGTTAACGAAATTAACACAAACACGTCATTGTGTTATAATGTTACCGAACGAAAAACATAAATACGTCATTGTATTATAATGTTAACGAAACACATAAACACGTCCGTGTGTTATTATGTTAACGAAAAATCATATATCGTTAATGAATGTATAAAAACTGTTTATAACTCAAATGAATAAAATAAAATAAAACATAAACACGTTATTTTGTAACAATGTTATGGAAATAATCAGATAAATTAACGAAATAAATACAAAAAACCCGTCATTGTGTTATAATGTTGATGAATGTTAACGAAATAAGCACATAAACACGTCATTGTGTTATAATATTAACGATAGAAACACATAAACACTGGTGTTGTAATAAAAATAAAAATAAAATAAAGCTATTTTAAAAAAATATCATGTGTTTATATATATCAGTAAGAAGTTGAGTTTAGAGATTTCAAATTATAATCTTTTTATCTTCCTTATAGGATTATTCAATTAGTTCTGTGATAATATGTACAAACGCTTTCTACCGATTGAACGGCGTCCTTTTAAAACAAAAATAATAATACTGATTCCCATTTAAAGCCAGATAAGGATGTGAATAAATAAATGAATTTTGATTTTTGAGGCAGGTAGGTATAAAAATAAAAGCTTTATTAGGAGAGTGATTGAAATATTGATGTTATAATTATGTTGTAAAATTGTAAACTTGTCAAATGTTAAACAAAAAATAATAAAAAAATAAAAATTTCATCGAGTTTCGCTACAAAAAAAAAAAAATATATATATATATATATAAATAAAATATCTCTTAATGTAGTTCTTGTTAAATTCTCTACTAGCTGAGTCCTTCATCACTTCACAGTTGACAATATCCGCTTATAAGAGTAATGTTGGAAGTAGGAGTAACTCAAATATTTTAAGTCTATGAGTAACCAGAGAATGTTTGAAAAAAAAGCAATTTTTCACATCAAAAATCTCATATTATCTGGCAACGACTCCTTAACCCCTCGTGTCTCGACCGTATTTTGACAGAAGGCCAAAATATTTCGGTTTTGCATTAAAATGCAAACAAGTGGAATAATTCTCAATACATCCGAAAACTAAAAACCGTTTTGGAAAGTGATGATATACGCTTTCAAATTTTGAACACGTAATTTTTGAAATGTACAAATTTTGCATGCAAAAATAAAAAAGTTTTAAAAATGGCACACCTTACGTTTTTTCTATCTAAAATTACTTATAACGAAAAACCATACACGTATTATAAACGTTTTCGTCAACTCAATAGTTCTTTTGTTGTTTCATGTAAAAATAATTAATAAAAATTCTCACAGTTTCATATTTTTTTTTCAAATTGCAGTCGTAAACTTTGAATTCATAAAGGTGTATGTGTCAATTATTTTGCGGTTTACTTTTTTCATAAGTAACTTAGATCAATTATCTAGATTAGAAGAACTAACTTAGATTTGAACATAAAACGTGGTTTTTTATCTTTCTAAGACCGGATCACTGTCCCTACCATTCATTCAAGTAAAACCTTTGTCAATTTCATCAAAATGACTGTCGAAACGCCTCTTAGGCATATCATTTTGCTTTACTTACTAAAAAAAATACTAGTTTTTGCCATAGCCTCAGGAAAACAATTAAAAATTCATTTTTATGTTAAAATAAGTCCATTTTTTGTTTTAATATTGAAAACACACTTTTTTCACACGTTTTTAATGAAAATAATTTTGATTGGTGGGAATTTCATTTGATTTCGATCATTTATTGTTTAAATCATACTTCTGGGAAAAATATGATCGTTGAAAATATGATTTCGATGAAATCGGTGCATATGAAATGAATCATTGCTTAATTTGAAATTTGCAGGTTTCTGCTAATATTATTTAATTTTTTCTGCCGCAAAAATATTTGTGTTTATTTTATTCAATGCAATACTGCAGAATTTTAGCCGTTGGTAGATATACGATTCGCACAAATCGCATATCTGGGTTAAATTATTAAATTTAAATAATTTAATGCGGAGTTGTTGAATTATTTAATGTTTGAATTATTTCGAGGGAAAACGGATATTTATTTTTCAGAAGTGGAATATAATTTCTGCACAGTTGAGTACGGTTGCAGTCAGCAAAAGGAGGAACTAACGAACGAATGCATTTTTATTTTCCAAAACTATACCCGCGACGCCGATGCATCTGACCTAAATACGACCAGAGCCGTAGGTCAATATCATAAAATATTCACACAATTTTATAAAAAAATTATTCTTTTTAGTTGGTCAGTTATCAACGGGATGTTTTCCTAAAGTTTGCATTTTAGTTAGTTTTTGATAATAATCGTGCCTTTTCCAAGTCATAGATAACTGCATTTTCACTATGTCATGATAAAGATGTTTTTAAATAACTGGTACGGATCGATTCATTTTTAACCTTTCTATACTCCAGCGTTGATCTCTCAGACCAACAAATCAATTATTCGTTATTTTCTCAAAATAATAACAATGGAACTTTCACGTTTTTAGTGGCTGCTTGATTTGTTGTTGGGCATTTTATCTTTTAGTTAAGTAACAATCACCTTGCACTGGAGTGAGAGGGATGGATTTGTACGTCTCTCACTCCTGGATACATTGATCCCCAGATTTTTACCCACCGCTCGTACCTTTTTCCTTCACAGAACTTCCTCTCCTTAATTTCCTTAAAAATATCCTCCACACAGCATCATTAAAGATGACATAGGCCCTGAGTAATTTAATGGCAGGGGTGCTGGTTATCCAATAAATGATTCTCGGGGCGGCGGTAAGCATATCCGCCTCCTAAATCTTAAGTGGATATTGCACATATAAGTATGTCGTATTTTGCTATTCGTCAGTTTTCATTCAGAATTGAAACGTTGATTGAAATGGCTTTAGCCGTGTTTGGTGACTAAATCTGAAGAGCTAGGTACATTTTCCACATCTCCTTCCCCTCCCCACTACCTTCAGCAACACACCATACTAAAATTGGGGATGCTATAGTCTCACTGGTTCGAGACGGTCGGGAGCAGTTGGGACTCTTGGATTATATTCAGATAAAAAAGTTATTTTATATGCAAGTAGGAATCTTTTTTAAAGAGTCAAAATTATTAGGAAAAATATTTTTACAGCGGATTTTCACTCAAGATGCCTTCAGATATAAGTATATTGACTTTGGTTGTACTGCTGTATATCCTCTTTGCATGCTTACTTGAAGAATACCTACATCTTCTAATCTTTCAGCCGGACCAAATGTTGCCGGACCAACGGTCATGAAACCATTGTGGTATATTGCGTTGTGTTATGCCATTAGATACGAAGGTTAAATGATTTTTTCAAAAGAAAGGGTTGGGTTTATATTATATACCTACCTACTAATCATTAAAATCTGTAATTTTGGGTGTCAGTCCTGCGTAACTATGGTTGAACGATTGGATTCTTGACATGCTTTGAATTTAAGAGTAAATTTTTAAAATTGAAACTGTTTGTTCCAAAAATTCATAAAATCATAACTCACTTTAAATAAAGTTTTAACTTAAACTATAAAATCAGAACTCAATTGAAATTGATTTCTCCAGACTTTAGCCTCATGACTTTGAGAACTTTCCGCTAATATTTAAAATAATCATGTAGCGACTCTGATGGGATCCCATATAACCAGGTTAAATGTTAAAAGAGCCTTATTTAAAGTATATATTAATTTAGCCCTTTGATCTATTCAAAACCTACACCACATAACGCAGCTAAACTACTAGCGTGGAGGACAAAATACTACAGGTAAATTTGTAATTTAAATATATTAAGTATATTAAGAACCAGCTGGCTCCCGGCATACGCTGCAATCCATATTCAAAGAAATAAATTGTTTCTACCTGCATTGTCTTTTCCGTGCATCACCGTTCCCATATCGCATCCTCTTCTTCTCCCGCGTTTCCCTTCCACCTTCCCCGCCTAACCTCTCCCCTCTCTCGCTCTCCCGTCCCGCCAATCCCCCTCCCGCGTTCCATATAATCAGTCACAGTACATTCAGTTTTCAAACAGCTCGCGTGCCACCTATTACAATTTTTCTATTCAAATTTTCATATATAACGAATATTCATTTTTGAATATTATAATAACAATCAATGAAATTAAGTACCCAAATATCTATAATTTAAAAAAAACCGTAGTTTGGGAGGCGGATATGAGAGGAGGGAACCATTTATTGGACAACCAACACCCCTGCCACAGGTCACCCTAAGTGGTTCGCTACCAAGTGATCACCCCAAGTGGTTTGGTGACTTAGCGGGGGTGCCCGGGTTCATGGGATGAGGTTTGTCTAGGTCTTGGTGGCGGATACGTTTGCCCAATGACTGCGTGGCGGGCAGGATCGGAGGAGACTGATTGAGGGAGGCCTTTTGACCTCTCCAGCCGGATTCTCCCGACCCTTCGCCTTGCACCGCAGTGTGAGGTATAGATTCATACGTCCGTCACTCCTGGCCACACTGACCCCCAGATTCCTACCCACCCCTCGTACCTCTTTCCTTCCCATATCTTCTTCTCCTTCCTTTCCCTTAAAAAACCCTCCTCACAGCATCCTGAAAGATGACATAGGCCCTTAGGGAAATTGTTTTCCTCGGTGCCTCCTGTGTGGAGCTAATGTAAAAAAAGACGTTTCTTTTGTTACAAAAAAAAACAGCTGCCTGCTTCACATTTATCAAACGAGCGAAGTTAAAATAGTCCTTAAGTTTTCTGAAATTATCCAATTTTCTGCGCAATTTTCTTAATTTTTCTTTCCGTAAGAACCTTCTACAAAGTATTAAAAAAAAATTATAAAAAGGATAAATGAAATAGGTAAAGTCGTTCTGAAGTTGGCGTGACCAAGGGAAACAGGGTTTAATTTATGTATATATAGATAAAAAATAATATAAAATATAAAATCATAATTCTTAACTTTTCGTTAAATTGAAGAAAACTTCACAAAAATTCTAACTTTAACCAATGTAGCGTTTTCAGCCACACTTCGGCCAATTTGCGAACACCCGCGGGCACCCGCAGGTCAAAATGTGGCCAAATTAAAGAGATTTAAAAAATATTTATTTTTGGATATATTTTTAAAATTCCCACGTGTTGAGTAAGATCTTCGATAATTAGCTAAGTTCGTTTCAAGTGATATTTCGAATCCTTTCTTAATTATTTTTTATTGACATTCGCGAACCGAAATTATTGAATTATTTTTTTCTTACAAATCATTAATCGTGTGTTAAGGTAGTAAAAATGCATGTACGAATTTAAATGTATATTTGTAATTATCAAATAGGCTGCAGAAAACACACAAAAGTCATACGTAATAATTAATATTGCTCCAAATATGTACAACATCCTACTTCAATTTTAAAGTAAAATTCGCAGCATTTACGCGTTTATAAATTTAACTTCTTTTTTTTGAATCCTAAAAATATGGCAAAAATGATAAATATTGGTCCATTCATTGGCTCTCTAACACTAAAAAAAGTAGTTTGCATGTCTCCATATTAAAATTCGGAAGTACGATTTTTTAATTTGGGCGGAAAACTTCTAAACCGAATGCATAAATATTTCCTGAGGCTGAAATTGATCATGTTGCGGAATACTCCAGTGGTTAATATGTTTTTGGAATACGAGACAATGAATTCTACGAAATCCACAAGATTGTTCCCCTCTTGGCTAGGAGATACTAGAAGAGTGATATAATGCAAAAAAAATAAGGAAACGTGATATACTGGCAAATCATTGCGAAATGAATTGATGGATTCTCCGAATATCATCCACGTGTTCAGAGTGGATTGTTGACCCAATATTCCCCCCTTTTATCAGAAAAGGGAAGGAAACTCGTGATATAATAATGAAAATGACCAAAGATGGCTACGGGTGTGGCTATATTAAAACAAAGCATCATCAAACAAGAAATGCGTGATATGGCTGAAGATAATATTTTTAGTGACCAAATTTTAGTGAATCATGTTGCATTGGCTCCGGGAGGATGCAAACTTTTGTGAAATATTATTACGTAACGTTGTGGAATTTTACTTAACTACTTCTTTTACTAAATTGATTTAATTCATTTAGTAAACAGTTTACTCAACAAGTTAAATAAATTAAATGAATTAAATAATTTAAATTAATTAAATAAATTAAACAAAATAAAAAAATTAAATAAATTACTTTTTCTAATAGTGCAAAATTATTTTGTGGTAACATTTTAAATTCAAATTAATAGATAACTTTGTATTAACCACTTAATTATTTACAAAAACCGACATGTTTCGTCAGCAAAGCTGACTTCTTCAGGGTTTCGTTTAGAAAAAAAAAGAGCTCGAGCCGCCATCTTGGATTGAAGGTGCCAAAATTTGGTTTTTTCAAAATAATTCCTCAACGGTTGATTTTACAACAAAAATTGCTACGGAAAATTTGAAGAAGACTGAATTAAGTACATTTTACTTTTGAAGTTTTTTTATAAATGAAATATATATTGACTTACAGCGGTAGAAAAAAGAAACTTTTGACAAAAAATAGTAAAACTCAAGTTGTCTTGATAAATTTTGTAAGCATATATATACACAATATCATTTTAACATATTTCTACAATACAATATAATTATATATCAAAATCTATTTCAAATTACACTAATTTTTCGTGTTACATAGAGGAGAGAAAGAGACGGCAGCCTGCCGCGTGCCTGCAGTCCTGACTGCAACGTTGCCAGCTCAGCGCCTATATTGCTATGACAAACCCGACGTCATTGAGTGCATGGATGAAACTACTTTGTAGTGATAGTGAACGTTTAGTAAGCCTTAAAAAGCTGGTCAGCTAGTACGCCTTCATCGAGTACACGAATGAAAACAACATGATGCAAAACCAGAAGACATAGCATATGCAGGAACACGCTTTCTTGTTGCTTTGTACGGGAGTGACATGGATGAGAAAACCTTGGAAGAAGTCCGCTACCAACGTTTTGCAAAGTCAACAACAAAAAAGACTTTTGCAAGCTTAAGAGGGAATCCGGGCGGCGTTTTTTTCCATACAAACGTATTCCCCGTTTATCTCTCTGGATTTTGACCCTAGAGCAATTTTTTTTGTAAAATAGATATTGACCACTAGCATGTCGGTAAGTTTTGCCTTTTTTGATAATTTACTTCTTATAGAAGTGAGGACCTTCCAAAAATGAATGAAATTATCTGGTTTAAACGCCGTCAAAAGACCTTCAGTATACAAACTAAACAATGTATTTAAAAAAAAAAACACAACCTACCGACATAGAATATTTTCTTCTAATACAGTCAATGAAAAAAAATTTTAAAATCGGTCCAGTTTTGGAGAAAAAAAATGGGGAATACAAAACATCGATTTCGAAGATTTTATTTAGGTATTTTCGGCCCGATGTGCAGGTGTCCCTTTCGCTCAGTTCCCCTAAGGGGGGCCGGGGAGCGAGGGTTTTGACAAATACATACAAAGCGAAGTAGTGATGTAACGAATTTTATCGGTAGCCTAGTGTTGTCCTTCTCCGAGTAATCGATATTTTTTATTCGTTTTTTTCTGTTTAGTGACTTATCGCGGTATACCAATACTGATCGAGCTTTCATACGTAAATTGAGCCAAACTAAAATTGTTTATGTCAAGTACTATAATAAATTTTCAATTTGGGAGGCGTTATAGGTACCATCGCCCCGGGATCCATTTATTGGATAACCAACACCCCGCCACTTGGTCACTCCAAGTGTTCCGCTATGTTTGGTGACTGAGCCTGGGTTCCCGGGTTCACGGGTGAGGTCTGCATGGGTTTTGGTGGCAGATAATTTTGTCAACTTACTGCGTGGCGGGCCGGATTGGGAGAAACTGGAAGAGGGAGAACTTTTGATCTCTACAGCCGGACTCTCCACAATCATTTCATACTTTTACCTACCTTTTCCCTACCCAGAACTTCCTCTTCTTCCTTATCCTAAAAATACCCTCCACACAGCTTCTCCAATGATGTCCAACAACTTTTCCAACAAAGTTCCTGAGCGATTATTTTTCCTCGGTGCCTTTAATGTGGGTTTATGTTTTTAAAAAAATCTGTTTCAAATTTTCGGTTGAGAGTCGCTTACATTGCCTTCAGTGATTAATTGAATTTTTTTTGTTTGTAAACACTTAATTGTACAAAATTTTTTACAACTAGACAATGAATTTTAAACAATTTATGATTTAGATCTTTCTTTCGCCGGTAAATTTCTTGGTATGCGACCGTCAATTATTTCTGGTAAAAGGCATTGGTGGTAGAAGTTTTCTAACAGTGGTTCAATTTTTTGCCAGATTGAATTGTCCCTTTCAATTTTTTCATACAGCAAACCTTTAGGACTCCACACGACAAAATAACAGTATTTACGACGAGTAATGTGTAACTGGCCTTGTACTTGGTAGAAGTAATTGTGATTTTGTTTTAATGTAATTTTTTTTTTGTTCAATTCCTTCTTCTGGTGACATATTTGCTATACTGTATTTAGATTTAACTTCAATTATAGAATCCTTGCCGATAAGGCCATCCGGACTTGCCGCTAAAAAGTTTTTGTTTTCATCGATAAATAGTCCACAGGCAAATACCTCTAATTTTGTTTCTTTTGTAAATTGCTCAATTGCTTGGTTTTCATTGGACTGTTTTGTGTACAATTTAATCGGTTTAAAACTTTTAAACAATTGTAAATTGCAGGTCAATAACACAAAAAAGCACAATTTCAAGATTCACTTTTTTTCAAAGAAAACAATTTTCGAGAATATTAGCTTTTGGTGTCTTAAACGAAATGACATTTTACGAAAACTTTTAGTTATAACCGCTTCACAATTAAAGCTCTATAAATGAAACATTTCTGAACGTAGCCGAATAGTAAAAACTGTTTTAGAAAGGTTACAAAATAGGCTTTCAAATTATTGTATTACAAATAAATATTAGCATTTGTAAATATTAAAATTTAGAACGCAAACATTAAAAATAGGTAAAAATGACTCACGTGATGTTTTTATGTGAAAACGGTACTAAAATCACAGATTATGCAAACAACAATACTTATTCTATTGTATATATGTGTAAAGAACACTTTTGTCACCTCACTTTTTTATCATTTCATATAAAAATATTTAATAAAAATTTAAAATGTGGAACGCGGTGGAGCTGCCGGTAGCAAATTTGCGCGGGTAAATATTTTTGTCAACTACACGATTGACAGCTGATTCCTGTTATGTATTTCCATAGACAACTTGATAGAAATGTGCAGCTTGATCTACTATCGACCTTTGACTTTTTGTTTTAGGGATGTAACTAAAACAATAACGGAGTTATAACGATTTCTATGGAAACACACGCGCTGACGTATAAACACGCTTATTGTACTTGACTGCTGTCCTATTTTTCACGCTTATATCTGCTTACGTTGCGGAGGGGTCTCAATAACATTATAATATTTAAAACTGAAATAAATAGCGGGATTAAAAAGTGGAGAGATCAGAAATAGACAATATACTTACAGCAAATACGAACTGAAACAGAAACCACTCAACTGCACTAAACAAATTCACCGAATATAACAACAAAATATATCAGACATTTCCGAAAAATCGAAATTTTAATGGAGTATGTAAAAGTGTACAATACTCAGATCACTCAAAAACACCACAAAATCATCACTTACAAAATGTTATTTTTTCTGAGTCACTAGTAGGGTATTTCAAAATGTCATACTAATGTACCAAACCGTCAAGCCTCCCGGTCTTATTGTATAGCATATTTAATAGCAATAGCATAATATTTAATGTGCAAATAAATTTTATTTGATTAATTTGTGTTATTTCACAATTAATTGATTTAAAATAATATAAAGTATATTTGCGGCATGTTCCAAACTGGAAGGTACTATCAGTATCGCCCTGGTGTAAGACCACCATTCAGAATTGAAACGTTGCTTGAAAATGGCTTTAGCCGTGTTTGGCGACCAGATCTGAATAGCTAGGTACTTCCCAACCTTCCTCTTCCCACCCACCTCCTTCCCCTCCCCACTACCTTCAGCCTCACAACATACCCCAATTGGGGATGCCATAGCCTCACTGGCTCCCTGACGGGAGCAGTTGAGATTCTTGTGCGGTATTAACTGTAAAAAAAAAAAAAAAATAGGTAAAACACAGACACATGTATGTAATTTTTACTTCGAATATTGTTTTTCTCCATATTTTCTCAATCAACTGGACGATCGATGTATTATGTATATAACTCATTCTAAAATCTTGTATTAATCATGTAAATTTATTTTAGTATGTAATTGAAATCCCCAGCGTAGGAGAAACCGGTGACGATATCATATAGAAATATATTTTTTTGTTACAAGTTACTTGTACCTAACAAAAAAAAAAAAATCTTCTTCTTCCTTGCGCTGGCCCAACTCATTGCCTAGGTAGGCTGTTGGGATCGGCTCTTCTCGTTCTCAGGTTGTTATTTCTTCTGTTCTGAGATCGGCTTCATCCAGGCCGTTTCTCTGAAGTATTTTGGAGCATTGCATCATCCAGGAATTCTTCGGTCTTCCTCTGGATGACTGTCGATGAAGCTCCGTAGACATTGCCTGCTTCACTGTGTGGTCTGATGGTCTCCGTCTTATATGCCCATATCATCTCAACTGTCGTTCCTCCAGCTTACTAAAAAAAGAAGAATAAAAATGAAAATAATACAATATCTTTATCTTCTTTACTAAGTATAAAATGAAGTCGCTGACGCTGTATGTGCGCTTAGATCTTTTAAGCTACGCAACAGATTTTCATGCGGTTTTCACCAATAGATAAAGTGATTCATGAGGAAGGTTTTTAAGTATATAATTTGTCAAGGTTTTGTGTAAATTGGTTGAAATACATAATATATCTGGCCAAGCGGCAGCGGGCAGCCGGCAGTGGACAGCATGGTGTGGATTTGATTTAACAGATGGCGTTGGTTATAAAGGTTTCATTAGCCACAGCAACTTGTGGCCGGGTCCGCTTCATTTTTTATACATTTGATAGGTTCATTTTATAACTGATTTTAAGTCCGTTTTATCAATTAAAGTGTTGCACTAAACCATTTTTGAAACTACGAGAAAAAGTACATCTCTCGTGTTGTCATGCTTATCAACTGATCACAGTTTGACAGAAAGCAAAAACAAACCGTTCATCAGCGTTTACCGAGAACCCAATGGGGACGGACTCTGTGGTCAAGGGGCAAGGCTCTCGACTAGTGGTCGCGAGTTCAAGCCCCGGTGGGCACAAATAAATTTTATTATTTTCTTCACATTTAAATCTTTTAAAATAATATAAGGTATACTTGCGGCAAGTGCCAGAATGGAATATACTCTCATTATCGCCCTGATGTAAGACCACTATTCAGATTCGAAACGTTATTTGAAATGGCTTTAGCCCTGTTTGTTGACTAGATCGGAATAGCCAGGTACATTCCTTTCTCATATCCTTCCCCTCCCCACTTACTTTTAGCCTCACAACATACCCCAATTGAGGATGCCATAGTCTCACTGGATACAGGCGGTTGGGAGCAGTTGGGATTGTTGTACGACACTCACATAAAAAATCTTTTAAATATATAAGGACAAGATATTTAAAAAAATTTAAACAATTCATCAAACAATTGAAGTTTATTTTCACGTTCTGTGTAAGTTCTATTATTATATCATTATAGACCAGTTGCTCCATAAAATTGTAATAATCACAGAACTTTCACAGAACGTGAAAATTAATTTCGAATATTTAATGAACAGTAAAATTTTTTTTAAACAACCCATTCTTAATTTTAGACCGATTAGGTTTGAATACGTTGTCACTGTTTTAACCACAAATACCGTTAGAATTGAACCTATAGCCAACGACGTTACATAAATAGACTCACATACAAGCAAAACAATGTGGCAAGTAAGCAACACTCTTTTGTTTTCAGTAATTTCTTATTTTAAAAGTTATTCATATATTAAAAAGATATGTTACTTCCACACCGAAGCCAAACTTCCAACTCGAACTTCCAACGCAACAACTACCCTTCTACACAATCGTACGAAAGTTTGAAGTTGGAAGTTGTCCTCGGTGTGGCCGTACCATAAGACAATCAAAGAATGTGTGTTTTTTCTCTAATGACGCACAAAATTGTTAATGACAGGTAACATAAAATTAATTGTATTGCTTATAATAATAAATAATAATAAGTAATTTGTGTGTACATATAAATGAAATGTTCTTTATACACTTTTATGAATATAGAAAATGTTTCCATTATACTTGCCGTGTAATGGAAACATTTTCTCATCACACAGGAGGGCATTTTGGTGCTTTTTAAATGCAATTTTCTTACTGGTGAGACACGACCTTACTCGACGAGTGACAGCTTAGACTAAAGTACTGGGAATCGAGACCAGTGCAATTGCCTTGCGTTTGGCTTCCCACTTTGAGATTTCTACCCCACGTC
This sequence comes from Limnephilus rhombicus, assembly GCA_929108145.2. NCBI lineage: Eukaryota > Metazoa > Arthropoda > Insecta > Trichoptera > Limnephilidae > Limnephilus > Limnephilus rhombicus. The sequence goes on along the minus strand of OV815278.1, from coordinate 20,847,236 downwards.
TATAGTATATAACGTCTTTGCCTATTTCCATTCGGAGGCTCCTGGGAACAACAATAGTTCTACGCAAATCTTTTTTTCATATTGACTTTGAGGAAGGACTCTCGGTGACATTAGAAAAGGGAGGAATGTGGTGGGAACGTACGTCTCTATATTCTAATATGCAAAACGTGAGCCATTATGCCATCTTAATAATGCCCTTAAATATTATTATTTTCGTATAAGGAGACATCTAAATTATGCAAATATGTCAGGTCTGTGTCATCTTATCTCCTCGAACCAGAAAGACGTTTCTTTATTGCTTCAGTTCATACGTCTTATATTATGTGAAACTATTTACGAGTTTCAACTTACAAAATATTCGGAATCCCAATTTTAATGTGTTATATTAGACTATCATTTAGTTACTGCATTACTTTATTTGTCTAGGCACTCTTGGGGTCACATGGCTCGTTGCCGAGTTGTTCCGACGATGACCGAAGGTAAATGTGTGGAGTCATTATAGTTCAAACGTAGCTTTCAGCCAGGAAGGACGAATTTGTCCTCCGAAGTATTATTATAAATAATAATACGTCAATAAACAGTCACTGTGTTTTAAGAACCTAAACCTTTCAATACGCATCCTATATAGTAACAGAGAATACATATCCCAGTATTTACAAATTACGAATATTTCTGAAGAGAACAAAGAAGACATTAAATTGGGATTAAAATGATAACCTAATAAAAATAACTCTAATATATTATAATATAACAAATATAAAACTTATTTCACTTTAATTTATTTACCGTGACCGGTTACAACCTGTTAAGGCCGTCTTCAGACTGGTACAAATTATTCATAACTCACGGTTTATACACACAAATATTGTGGAGGGGTAGAGGGGTGGTCTACAAGGATTTTATTCGAATAGGTATATGGGTTTTCATACAATTCTTACTAAATGGTTTTTGGCTGTCTAATTTCTAATTATTTTGGTTTTTTCCAGTAGGCTTAATTTCCTCCAAGGAAAACTCCAATACTGTTTAGGAAAAACCTTACAAGTAATATACAATATTAATGATTTTTTTCTATTTTTTATTTTTTGGAAATTTAATTAAAATTAAATTTGATAACGTTATTATCGAGTTCTGCAAGCATTTTAGTTTAGAATATATTTTAGTTACAGCTGTTTCGACGTGTAAGGTCACAACGGTCGAAACGGCTGTAACTAAAATACTTGCAGAACTCGATAATAACATTATCAAATTTAATTTTAATTAAATTTGATAATGTTATTATGGAGTTCTACGAATTAAACACAACAACAATTAATACAATATTAATGACCTAATTTTTATTGTTATTATATTTATGTTGACTGTTGATATTGAATTTTGAAGGGCCCCATATTTTATATTTTAGTTGGAATAATCTTATAATGGTCATTATAACATAACCAAAATACATATTATACATTTTAATTTAGAACCTATGTTGAAAATTATAATGGATATAGGAGCGGAGATTTAGCGAATGATTCTAATTGTTTATTCATTACAAAGTTAGGTCTATTTTTAGTTAGTCGGGAGATTTCTAATGATTCTAGCATGTTTAGTTTATGGCCTTTATTACAAGTATAGAGAATTTTATCGTGTCTATCTGTCAAACGAGAGTTGGTTTTCTAATAGGTGTTAAACACATTCGAAAATTCACCTTTATTATTCACCCAATTTCCACCTCTTCCCCTCCCCCATATATGTGTATATATCATAGTCAAAGGTCGATATGCAGTCTATTCGCGGAATGACTGGTTTATCCTAGGTTTGATCAAAGCCTTTGGGCCAAGAACTTCAAGTCAGACATGAGGATTGACTAGTCAAACCTAGGAGCGCTGGAACTTCGAGGATTGACTATAACATATATAAATCGTGAGTTATGAATAATTTGTACCAGTCTTAAGATGGCCTTAACAGGCTGAAACCGGTTACGGTCAATACATTAAAGTGGAAATAAGTTTTATATTTGTTTTATTATAATACTCGTATATTATAATGGAATTACACCATGAATTATCAGTCTCGAAAATGGAAATATTCAAAAATAACTCCAGGTTCACTGCTCTTCTTTGTGGTATAGTTTATTTATTCATTTGACGTAAAATAGCACATAATATTAGATGTATAAGGTGGTAAAATATGTAAAAAAAAATAAATTATATTATACAGCAATAAAGTCACTGACTAAGTAGGTACCGTATTTAAGAATACCAAAAAAATGGCGGCCATGATGGAACGACAAATATTTATAACTTATCATATAAACTGAATAATAACTTGTCGCGTACCTCGGTGGAAGTACCCACATTCTGCACCAAAACTAGCTCAGATAGGTCGGCGGAACAGGAGGGGCTCTTGGCAAAAGAGGTCGTAGGTCGTTTGCCCCCGTATTTTATTTAATTTTGCGTATTAATTCTGTAGGTACCTTATTAATTCATATTTGAACGAATAAAAATATTTTAACATTGCAAAACGGTATGTCAAGTCCTCTTCTTAGGTATTTTGTTTAATTTTACGTATAAATTCTTTAGGTACTGTATTAGTTCATATTTAACCGGATAAAAAAAAATTATATTGCAAAACGGTATGCCAAGTCCTCCTTTTAGATATTTTCTTTAATTTTAAATATTAGTTCTGCAGGTACTGTATTAGTTCATATTTGACCGAATAAAAACATTTTAGTATTGCAATACGGTATGCTTAGTCCACCTCTTAGGTATTTTGTTGAATTTTAGATTTTAATTCTGTATGTAGGTACTGTATTAGTTCATATTTGACTAAATAAACTATACCGCCCGAGTAATGCCGCTAGGACAAAGGCTTTACTCTCTATTTGAAATAATTAATCATCATACATAAATAGGTGTTCCAATTTAATTAGCGGTTTAAAAGCAGTGACATTAAAGTGCATCAATTCATTCAATGTGCAATGTGCATCATCAGTTACTCTAATTTAAATTCAGTATCAAAGCAATCGCCACCTAAAAATATAAATAATGTGTAGTTTAGGTACATTTACACGAAGCATCGCATTTATTTGTGACACCTGCATTGTTTAACTTTATATTATAGCTTGATGCTGTGCGGGGATATTTCTAAGGGAAGGAAGGAGAGGAAGTTTTGAAAAAGAAAAATATATGAGGGGTGGGTAGCAGTGGCGGTCCGTGAGTTTTCAGTGAGTTGGAACGCTAAGGTTGAAAAATACGACGTTATTGATGTTTTTATAGCTGAAAACGAATTTTATTTTTTTATTTTTTTTATTTCAACTTTTTGTATGAAGCTATACTGAAAATCTTCATATACGGTATAGAAAATTTAAAAAAAATCATTTTCAGCTACAACAACATCAATAACGTCGTATTTTTCAATCTTAGCACTCTAGCTCACTGAAAACTCGCAGACCGCCATTGGTGGGTAGGTGTCTGAGGGTCAGTGGGTCAAGGAGTGACGGACGAATCCATCTCTACCACCGCAGTCCGATATTCCGAAGGAAGTCGGGCTGAAGAGGTCAAAGGGTCTCCCTCAACCATTCTCTCCCGATTCAGTCCGCCATGCAGTAGGTGTGTAGTCGCATCCGCCTCCAAGACCCGGACAAACCTCAACCCATGAACCCAGGCACCTTCGCCAAGTCACCAAAAATACCGAACCACTTCGGGTGACTTATGCAGAGGTGTTGGTATTCCCATAAATGGTTCCCGGGCCGGCGGTAATAAGGAACTCCATTGAAAAATATTATGGCATTAAAAAAATATGTTCATATAGGACAATTAAAGCTGATTCTGAATACATAAGTTTTATTAAATAATACGCCGTCAAGTTGGCAGTATTAAAATGTTTAGTGGTGACGTCACTGCTCATCTTGTCGTGACGTCGCCGTAACGTTATTGTATGGGAATGTAGGTTTGACACAAGCCATCGTATTAATTTATTCCTTTATTTACATACTGTTAATAGTTACTATAAGATCGGGCAATCAGCTGATCAACTACCGCCATTTTGAATTCCGTCGTTCGAAGTATTCTCCATAGAAGAAGCATTACTATTTTTTTGTGCAGTAGTTTTTTAATATTTTCAATAATTAGAGATACCTTTATTTTTGAAACATTATTTAGGCCTAAATAATTTTTCAATAAACACAACAACTAAATCTCTATAAACCGTATGTAAATAAACGAATAAATTAATACGATGGCTTGTGTCATACCGTACATTACATTCAATGACTTTAAGGTGACGTCACGACACGTCGAACAGTGACGTCACCACTAAAATTTCAATAATGCCAACTTGACGGCGTATTTTTACGACCCGATTAAAAATGAACTTTTTAATATTTTTTTAAAAACTCTGTAAAAACTATATATTCAGAATCAGCGTTTATTGGTCATAATATTTTTCACTGGAGTTCCTTATTGATTTGGCGGTGTTTATGAGTAGTCTGAGTATTGTGCCAGCTACAGGGTAGGTACACTAACTTTTACATGCATACACAACTCAAATTTCGATTTTTGTTTGACTAATCAACAGGACTAACGATATTGTTATTATTAAAATTGAACCCTTAACATGGATAGATTTTCATTTATTCCGTTACATTTTTTTTTATGATTTCAATTAGAAAAAATGTTTTTGTATACAAAGTTATGAAACTCGATAGAATCCGGATAGTAAGCGAGTTGGTCATAAAACATTTTTTTCCGATGAACGATCATTATTGAAACAACGCTTCGGACAGCGTAGTAGTGCGCATATCATTAGATGAGACGGTTGGAGAGTGGAAGCTGGATGTATGTCTTTCAGGGATTTTCACCTGTATTGTATATTGGTGTCACAGTTAATCCCGTTAATGTTGGCTGTACCGGTCACTGTTCGAATTACCCTTGAAGCCGGGTCAGTTTTCAGGGTTACAGGTTAATATGGACTAATGAAAATCCTTATTAACCGGTGTCATTGAACTCTGAAGAGATGACACCGGTTTGTACGAAAGTCTGACTTAGTACAAGGTTATTTATCACAGCATTTGAAGGTCATTCTGTAATGACCCTTAAATGAGTCCTTGAACTTTAACAAATCTCGAATTCTGGAAAAAAAGTATTGCCAAGATTTTATTGAACATCTAGCTACTAGTAAATTAACCGAATTGTAATTTTTCGAAATCAATTGTTCGAAATGCATTTTCCGAATTTAAATTTTTCGAAAACATATTTTTCGAACATCAATTGACCGAAACACTAGTTTTTCGAATTCGGATGGACAGTATCAACTAACCTAACCTAACCTAACAGTATCTTTTTTATATTTTTTATGAATACCGCACAAGAGTCCCAACTGCTCCCGTCTGGAAAAGTAAGACTATGGCATTCCCAATTGGGGTATTGTGTGAGGCTGAAGGTAGTGGGGAATGGAAGGAGATAGGGAAGAGGAAGGTGGTAAAGTACCTGGTTATTCAGATAGATCACCAAATACGGCTAAAGCTATTTCAAGGAACGTTTCAATTCTGAATGGAGGTCTTTACTCCAGGGCGATACTGAGAGTTTCTTTCACTCTGGAACGTGCCGCAAATATAGTATTTATTATTTTTAATAAATTAATTGCTAAATACCACAAATTAATCAAATAAAATTTATTCGCGCATGCCGGGTTCGAACCAGCGACCTTCGGATTGTGAGTCGAGAATGTCACCTCGGGACCACGGAGGCCGTCAGGCCGACCCTGAAACGCCTGCACAGATTTTCATGAATTGTAGTTAAGAACCGTCTCGATCACGTCAGCTTTCAAACAAAACAACAACATTTTGACAAAAATGCTGTCTACACATGGCTATGTGTGGACAGCATTACAGTTTATGTTTGATAACTATGTTTGATAACTTTAATTTAACTTTTTGATAACTATGCCAAATACACCAATACGAAAATATGTAAGCTGCGACCATGAGCTGTAAATATCGATAAAAACGTATTTACAGCTCTGCTGCCCTACCTTCCCTACAATTTTTTTTCGGTTGTTCTCCAATTAAATAAATATTTTGGTTGATTAATGAGCAACTTGCTTTCATTGTCTTCATTTATCGGTATATTAATACATGAAGCAAAAACTTTGTACTTTTTTTTACGAAAATTGCGCGGACGGAAAAGTATGAAATTTCGCACATTTATAGTTTATATAGAGTGCAGAATGCTAATATTTTTTTTAAATTATGCAAAAAATCAATAAAAAAAACATCACACTAAGGTCGAATTTCAACCATTGGACGACCACTATTATAGTTTCTTATTTGTTTCATCAGTAAATTCAGTTTCAATTTGGGAGGCGGGGATGGTCACGGCTGCCACGGGTACGTTTTATTTTGGATAACCAACACCTCTACAATAGGTCAGCGCAAGTGGTTTGCTACGTTTGGTGACTAAGCAGGAGTGCCCGGGTTCATGGGGTGAGGTTTTAACGGCGAATATGTTTGCCCATCTACTGGTCGGATCAGAAGAGACTGGTCGAGGGATACCTAACCTAGACCTATCCAGTCGGACTCTCTTGAACCATCGCCATCGGCTTGCACCGCAGTGGGAGGGATCGATTCATATATCCGACACTCCTAAACACATTAACCCCCAGATTCTTACTCACCCCTCACACACATTATTCCTTCCCGCATTTTTCTTTCCTTTCCCTAAAAAGACCTTCCACATACCATCCCCACAGATGACATAGGCCCTGAGGGATTTTTTTCTTCAGGGCCTCCTGTGTGAATCGAATGTAAACTAAAAATCATTTGTTTATGATAAGTCTTCAGTGCACTTGCAAAGAAAGTACAATAATAAAAATAACAACTTTGTAAGTACATAATCTACACGAGATTAAAATGTTGAGTAATATATTTATGAAATTTTTAATTTCTTGAAAATGCTCAGAAAATATCATAAATAAGTGAAGGAACTATTAACTTGACGGCCTCTATGATCGATGGTAAGGTTCTCGACTAGCAATCCGAAAGTCGCGGGTTCAAATCACGGCGTACGCAAGCAATTTTTATTTGATTTGTTTGTGTTATTTCTGAAATCATATTATTAAAAAAATATATATTTTATTTGTTGCACTTTCCAGAGTGGAAGCTACTCTCAGTACCGCCCCGATGAAAGATAACCTTTCAGAATGAAATGTCTTTAGCCGTGTTTTTTGACCAGGTCTGCTTCCCCACTACCTCTGCCATCTCCTTCCCCATCTTCCCCGTCACCTTCACCCTCACAACTTACTTCAATGGGGGATGCCAAAGTCAAACTGACTCCAGACGATTGGGAGCAGTTGGAACTCTTGTGCGGTATTTACATATAAACAAAAAAAATATCCTCCATTATACGTGTCATTGTTTAAATTATATTTGATGATATTATTTCTTACGTTTAATTTTTTTATGAAGTGAATGTGAATTAAACAAAGTGAATGAAACAAGTATTTTGATAAACAATATACGTGGACTTTCACAAAAATAACGCGCTCTAAACAATTCAATAATGTATGTCGTTTGAAAATCACTTAAATTTACAACGATGTGTGTTGTTTTAACATCACTATATTATAATAAAAAAAAATTATATGTTCAATAATATTATTATTTCATCGATGAAAACAGTTTATTATAAACAAGTTCTGCTTTGTAATTATTATTACGCGTGACAGGCGGTTTTGACCTCTGTAGGCATTATCAATTATCAAACTGTAGTTGCACCACTTACAAACGGTGTATTTATATCATTTCTAGACAGGTACTTATGATGAAAAAATTAATTGCTTTTATTTTTATTACCTGCGCCCTTATTAAGTAAAATGACTGAAAATATTAATGGCTCCTTTTAAGTTTAAGTTAAGTTAAGTTTCCCAATAGCTGCAATTGTTCAAATTTGACTGAAGGTCGTTATTAAAGCGAAAAGTTTTAACCACATTTATTGTTTACAAAAAACCGTCATTTTTCGTGAGCAATTTTCACCTCCTCAGGGTTCACTTGAAACTTAAAAAAGAAGTTTTTAAAGTAAACCCTGAGGAGCGAAACATGTCAGTTTTTTATAAACACTAAACGCGATTAAAACTAAGTAATCTATTAATTTTGAATTAAAATGGTGCCACAAAATAAGTATCCCGTGTTTGAAGAAGTGATATTATAATGAAAAATGAAACAATTCAACTTTGTATAAACCACTTATATAATGCGTAAATCCGACCGGTTTCAGAACAAACGTTCCTTCTTCAGGGAAAGCTTATACTAATTTGACAGTTTCGAACAATTTTTTTTTATGGTAGGGGTGGAGCCGTTGCTAGTTATTAATGTAGATTGGGTGGGTAGGTATTAATGTAGAGTGGGTGGGTGGGGGAACAAATCCATGATTGGGCTATAAGACAATATTTTTTGTTTGTTGATAATAGATTCATTATTTTTAAGGGATTTTAAAAATTTCCAAGGCTTCTAAGTTATCTAAATGTTTTCCTTTATGATTAATATGGAGAATATTTATCATGTATTTTTTTCAAAACATGATATTATAATGATTTATTCGTACTTTTTTTGCTAAAGAACTTTTTCCAGAGTGGATATTTGACAGGAAGTTCACGTTGTCATTTTCTTATTTATTTTTTGGGAATTAAAATATTGATTTAACTCAAATAATAATTAATTATTAGAGCGGACGCAATTTTAATTATTACATAATTATCAATTATTGCAGTGGAAAAATGTATTAAATCTTCTTCGAAGGTTGGTGTTAAAGTTAAAAAAAAACGGTGGTGGTAAGAACACAACTAAATGAAATAAAAAGGTCACGCTAAGGTCCATTGTGTTGGTCAAAAAAGGGTTCAATTACAGGAATAGGATAGGTACGGGCTAGATACCAAGTAGGTAGATATCTAGGTTAGTATTACCAAGCACCTTTGATAATATAACAATTGCGGGAGACTCATTCCCCTCGGTTTCTAGTGCTATTATTTAAAAAAACCAGGACCCTTTGTCGAGGTGATGGCAAACCTTGTTTACCGATCCTACCCTCTTTTCGTTGGAAGGATGTCCTATGTAAATTTCGCCCACGACCGCTGGGATAGTCGATTTTTTAAGTTTTCCCTTAACCAAATGTGTTTCGAAAACCGCAACGTTAAATAATTCCCTTTTCTTTTTGCCTGTTTTGGGATTTCGGGCGCCGCCCTTACACGACGCTGTTGTTTATTTTTATTTTTGAAAGTCGTATATTTTAGTGACTGCGGGGAACTTCATACAAATCCAGTAAGGGCATAAATAATAACACTACCTGCTGCCTTTTCTGTCTAAATATGTATAAGTACTTTGAAAAATTTGCTGTGTATGAGATTCATAGCGACGTAGAGATACATAGTTACGAGATTCATGCATTCATTTATTGTTTCAAAGTTCACTCCTTTATTTTTATTATTATTTATTTATCGTTTTTTAAATTTTTTAAGTAAAACTTTTTTAGCACTGTTGTGACTTGAAACTCGATGAAACGAAAAATAGCGACATTAAAAAGAGATAAACACATACATCTATAGGATTTAGCCTGCGAGAGAATGAGGTGGTTTCATCGGTCTCCTCTTCGTGCGGTGCTTCGTAGACTCCCCACTCTAGTCTTAAGTTTTCCGAAGGATTCACTTTTACCGTGTGTGAATTGCACACTCCGTTTTTAAAGTAAAACATCTTTACCAACTTTGTCATTTGAGATTCGAAACAAACAAACCTCCCCACAATTGTTTACTTTAGTTTTCTGAAGATTTAACTTCTACCGCGTTTAAACTGAATACTAGTAATTTTTTTTCTGTAACAAATTTCCAATATTTAGTTATTTTTATACATATTTTTATACACGCATTTTGTTTGCATTCTGGAACGTTCCAAAACAAATTCAAATTGGTTGACAGCACCTTCGGAATGCAATGCAGTTGTCAAGCATCAAAACCAGCGACAAAACAAAGCCCTTTTACAATACAGTTTTTTTAAATGAAAATGAAAATCCTCATAAAAAATTTCTATTTTGTTTGCGCGCACAATATGATCAACTTTCGCTAATATTACGGTGTATACTTTTGTGAAATAAATGCATTTATGATAATAACGAAATTAAATAAACACATGCTTTAACTGCAAAATTAATTACATGTAAAGTGCAATATTTCGGTTTTCACCGCCCACTACGCTGACGTTAAATATTTAAACAATTTTGATTACCAAATTTTATGGTCGTATGAAGTTATAGTCATCGCTACGATAAATCTTTTTCACTAGCGATTTATTAATGCTTAAATTTAATATTGTGTAAATTATTCAGAAAAAAATAATAACACATAATGGTATTTTTTTCAAAGTTTCAACAGTTTATAAATAGAAAGAGAAATAATATAGATAAACATATCTTATTTAGTGCTTTTTTACATTAGCTCCACACGTAAAGCCCTGAGGAAAAAAAATCCCTCAGCGCTTATGTCATCTTAGGGGATGTTCTGTGGAGGGTTTTTTTAAGGAAAGGAAGAAACAGGTATGAGGGGTGGATAGGCATTAGGGGGTCAGTGTGTCCAGGAGTGACGGACGTATGAATCCATCCCTTCAAATACGGTGCAAGGCGATAGGTCGAGAGATTCTGGTTCGAGAGATCAAAATACATTCTCAACCAGTCTCTCTCAATCCGGCCCACCACGCAACAGGTGAACAGACAAATCGGCCGCCAAAACCTTGACAAATCTCACTCCATGAGCGCGGGCACCCCTGCTAAGTCACTAAACAGTAGCAAACCACTCGTGTGTTCTGTGGCAGAGGTGATTATTACCCATACCCACCTCCCAAAATGCAAATGTTTAATAAATAACTGCATCTAATTTTCGTTCAACTTATATTGAAATGTCTGAGTGTGCATAATAAAAGTGATTCAGTTTTTGCTATTATCGTACCATTAAAATGAAAATACAATAAAAAATTAGGTCAGTGGCGGTTATCCACCACTTACCCGCCCTGGTATAAGTAACAGATGGTTACTCCTTCAAGGCTCTCGCAAGGACTCTAATTTTTTTGAAAGAACGAATCTACATTTATGTTTGAACGAATCTAGACCTCCAGTGTCCCTGCATACGGTGTTAGGAAGCAGTATGCAAGTGCTTACATAATATACAAAATGCGAATAATATAAAGCGAGTCAGGGATAAACTAATTGAAAAAAAGATAACAGATAAACATAAAAGGCGACTGCTCGCAGGGTAATGGCACCTTGCATAATATGTTGCAAGCATCTGCAAGAAAATCTAATGTAAACAAGTATTGTGATATGAGGAACGCTTGTGTCGGGTTTAAATTAGGTCACATAAATTATTATTGGCTTTGTATCTTCATAACTATTGAAGGGAGAACTTAAATATATTATAAAAATCACTCCTTTTAATCAGCCGAGATATCTATAAAATCATTTCATACCATGAAATCTCGCACACAGAAATGAAATATATTTACTAGAGTAATTTTACGACAATTAATTGTAAAATATCCTTGAACACAGTAAAATCAACAAATTTTGCACGTTTTAATGGGAAAATAATTAGCATTAAAATGTTCGGCTTATTTGAAAATATTACAAAAAAAATTTTATGCATCTAGGGAAAATTTTATGAAATTCAGCAGCTAAGTAGGTTTAGGTTTTGTAGTTGGTGCTGAAATTCAGCAAAAAGCGTTCCAGTGGTTATATATATATATATATATGTAGAACAATTTTCTCGGTTTACCCGCGTAACGTAGTCCTTAAAAGGACTTTTTAACTCCTGACGTTTCGGACAGATCACATTGTCCATCTTCAGAGGCCTTATGTCTTGAGTTTTTGTCTCAAACTGATAGCTTTCGCATGTCTGTTCGGTCCAAAAGCTAAAACTTAAGTGAGTGCAAGTCACTTCTTATGTCTAGAACGAAGTACCCGGGTTGCAGGTGATTGATGGTGGAGGGGGTGGGGGGCGGGGCTGACAGTAGATACCTGATTGGTAAAGCTAATTGGAGACACTACTGGTAATTTTGGAAATGCCGTTTTTGGGGTATTTTCATCGATTAAGACTTTCCAGGTGTTGGGAATTCTGATTGCGTCATTTCTAGTATTCATTCACTAGAAATGACGCAATCAGAATTCCCAACACCTGGAAAGTCTTAATCGATGAAAATACCCCAAAAACGGCATTTCCAAAATTACCAGTAGTGTCTCCAATTAGCTTTACCAATCAGGTATCTACTGTCAGCCCCGCCCCCCACCCCCTCCACCATCAATCACCTGCAACCCGGGTACTTCGTTCTAGACATAAGAAGTGACTTGCACTCACTTAATTTTTAGCTTTTGGACCGAACAGACATGCGAAAGCTATCAGTTTGAGACAAAAACTCAAGACATAAGGCCTCTGAAGATGGACAGTGTGATCTGTCCGAAACGTCAGGAGTTAAAAAGTCCTTTTAAGGACTACGTTACGCGGGTAAACCGAGAAAATTGTTCTACATCTTACACCCGTGAAAACCTTAATCATAACATATATATATATATATATATATATATATATATATATATATATATATATATATATATATATATATATATATATATATATAAACATCGTGGTTCCACATCCAAACGTCACTGGTTTGGAAGCCGGCGTAGCAAGTAATGTTTTATTTTATTTTTTAAATAAATAATCAAATAATTCATCCAAAAAAATGCATAAATAAAATAATAAATGGATACATTTGAGAGTGGCTCCGTTTATAGTACTAAGAATAATGACAATCATTGAAACCTTTATGTTATTGACTCAAACTTTCTCTCTCTCTCTTCTCTTTTTAGCCAAATATGATGTTCAGTATGAACGCGGGAATTGGTTCTTTTTGTTTTAATAAACATACCGATTTTTTTTTGTTTTTAGGAGACATTTTGACATTTTTTGTTAAAAATCGTTTATGAATAAATCACGTTCCTGCTACTTTAGAAAGGTCATGACACATTAAATGAAAATACACTAATGGTAAAAAAGCGGTTTTTTGGGTCGAATTTGGAAAAAGTGGCTAACATTGCGTCTTACGTAGGCGAAGTTTTGAAGCGATGTTTAGCGAAACGACGTGAAATAGCACCCTGTTTCGCATGCTAATCGGCCGCTCCGTCTTTGTAATTTTCAGTAACCTGTTTCGGTTGAAGAAAGATTCATGGTGACTGAGAAATGATATGATTAAAAAATTTATAAAGTAATACACCTAGTACAATACTCAACAGACAATAATATTTTTTCAATTTGTCCGCCGCGTGCAATTAGCGCGAAAATATCTAACGAATATATCGAACAAAGTACCAAGCTGCTTTTCACGTAGGACACTTTCAAATTGCGTTGACCGTTTGATATTTACGCGCAGCGCCGCGTTACTTTCGCAAAAATCTAAACTTAAATATATGTCTTATTCCATTGTGTATGGGGACATTATTTGGTATTTACACATGATTTTTTTAAATTTAAAAATAATGCGCCAGAACACAAATATTGTACATATTGCAAATTTTGTACTGCAAATTGTCTTTGCATAATAAAGTTATAATAATAATAATATGACATTGAATGACATCTAATAGAATAAATAAAGCCATGCAATACGAACAGCGGGGAAAGTACCTTGCTGGCTGCAAAAGCTCTTCAGGGCAGGGAGCTTTTTTTAATTTATTCATCGAGTTTTGTTTGGGGTTTAACAAATAGTAGTAAATCGCCGCCTGACCTTTATTTATGTAACTGTGTCCGTGTTATCCGCTGGTAAACACGCCGGCCATTGCCAATCTGTTCAGTTCTGTTCTGCGGGCTCTGTGCTGGGTGAAACGGTTCAGATTATGAAAATGTGGAGGTGTAACGAATTGTTGGAGGTGTTCAATATAAACTCACCTTTTTTATAAACCAGGATTTTAATTACAAACAAAGTTTACGTTGAAGACAATTTTTGAAGTGAAACTTCTTTAGCCACTTTAGAGTTATTTGAAATTTGAATGAAACGGACATGACGCAAAGCACCAAACTGCGCTCAAGGCTACTATTGGTTGAGATATAAAACGGAAACAAGTTATTCAATTACAAAGCGATGTTGAACTACAAGCTAGATATAACAATCTCCCCAAATAAAGTCAGGAATCACTGGTTATATGAAGTCAAGCACGTCCCTTAACATTTTGTTTATAATATAAACATTATTGCAATAATAATTGCCACACTTCTAGCATAAAAAAGATCATTACGTATAATTTATTGAAATTAGTTAACCCTAGAGTACTAATCATCGCCTGGGAGGCCGCACTCAAACAGTTTTTTCGTTATAATTTCAAATCGTGCCACCGTTACGACTCGAACGCTCACCTCAACTCAGTGCCCAACGTGACAATGTGAATTACAGCATGTTGGATCGCTTGGGAGGCGATCATTAGTATTAAAGGTTTTTTTTTGAGAAAATGTTATTAACAAAGTTTTTTTTTAAGAAAATGTCATTAAAAAAGGAAAACAAAGCATATGCAACTTTTCCAAGCAAAAAAAAGACGCATGAGTGCATACTACTGTGTGAAATGCAACAAACTATATTGTCTGGAACACGATCGCCTAATTGTTTCACTTGTGATAAGAAATAAATAGACAAACTTCAAAGTTATATGACATAAAAACTGTAATGCTAAATGCTACTTTTTTATAATGATCTCAACAGACTGATATTGTATTTTCATAAAAATGTTTAGTTTTTAAGATTTTTGCAAGAATTATTTTTTTTTCATACTCTTAATGTGCCTTTGTTTTGCCAAAAAAAGACTGTGTTGATTTGGAAAACGCATTTTTTGTTATTGCATTTAAAAAGGCAGAGGTTGCTCTCTTATGTAAAAAAACTTATTTTTCATATTTTAATAAAGAAACTTAAAAAAACTACTTATTTATAGCGATGATTAGTAGTAAGCAGTAAAAAAATAAGATTAGTTTTCTAGGGTTAAATAAATATAAAATTATATTGCGGACAATATATATGTATGCTACAAAATGTAGAAAACTAATTCACGTAATCAGAGCACAATTTAATTTAAACTGTTTGACTAGAGGCCTTCTATGCAGATTCATTCTAAAGGTAAAACCAATATTGTGTTCACAATGCAAATTCCTGCTGCGGATTCATCTGCTAACCCTTACGCATTTCGAAGGTAAAACCATTTTGGTGTTCTAGGTGCAGTATTAATTAAAGCTGGGGACTCGCAATCCTATTCGCTCTGAAGGAAAAACCAGTTTTGTGTTGAAAATGCAATGATAAAATTCCTCGTGTGATTTCGTCTGCTTACGCATTTCGTAGAAACCCGTTCTCGTTTTTGAAGTGCATTTATAAAATTCTAGTTGCTTTTGTGCTGCCAGTATTAGAGAAAAGCCATTTTCATGTACTCAGTAAAATGGCTATACTCAGTAGTTTTAAGTTTCCGCGTACAGATTCACCCTATACCTGAAACCCTATAATATGTTGAATGCAACGAAAAAATTCCAGATCGGGTTTAATTTTTTGACGCATTCTTTGTGTTAGAAGTGCATTTATAAAATTTTGGTTGTGTACTTTGTGCTGCCAGAAATGGAGGACAGCCATTTTAATGTTCTGAGTGGAGTTGTAATTCCCCGCGTACAAACTCACTTTATAATTAAAAGTTCTGTGTTTAGGAATGCAACGAAAAAATTCCTGGCGGGGTTTTATCTATTATTTATTTATTATTAAAGAGTGTTGGCAACTGCTATTACGTAACTATTTTTTTTAAAATTAGTTCAAGTTAAACCACTTCTTTGATTCGAGTGTGCAACCCCCCCCCCCTCTCGAGATGGAAATCGGAGTGCATCCCGTGGGTTAAAGTGTGAACATCTAAATGGCCCGCGACGCTAAAAAGGTTCCCCACCCCTGGTATATATGACCATTTTTTTTAAAGCCAAAATATTTTTCACTGGAGTTCCTTATTACCAACGGAAACCATATACAGACGGAAACCGAAACCACTCAGCTGCACTAAAAATATATGTAATATATTTATAATTTTTTTCAAATAAAACACTTCATCAAAAATTATAATTAGGTATTTCACATTATTACATAGTGAGGATATTATTAGCTCTATTTCTTAAAAAAAAGTGCAATGCGTATGGATTGTGGATACTAAATAAATAGGTTTAAAAAAATAAATTTAAATCGAGAAAACTGTTTTTAGTTTATGATGCAACAAATCCTTAAATATTTCATCAGTATTAAGTGCTCATAGACCCATGTTGGTGATAAGTCAGTGCGAGTATATATAAGGCAGTATCTACGTAACGCTATTTGGAGGTTAATTCGCCAATTTTACTACCAGCCTTGATAGATGATTTATTCAAAATCACTTTACAGTTTTCTTACTGTTTTAAACATTCATTAGAGCTTTGGTAAAATCAATATGCAAAATCAGTCATCGTCACTTATTCG
Organism: Limnephilus rhombicus; assembly: GCA_929108145.2. Lineage (NCBI taxonomy): Eukaryota > Metazoa > Arthropoda > Insecta > Trichoptera > Limnephilidae > Limnephilus > Limnephilus rhombicus. The sequence continues at coordinate 20,830,705 of OV815278.1, read as the reverse complement.
AACTCAAATTCGCATTCAAACACAACGAGCCACTAAGCTTTTTCCTGAAATGTCTAAAGGAAATGTACGGCTTGTCTCCTCACAGTTTGAAAACCTGAGACATTTGTCCTTACCGAAGATACGAAAGAAGGCGGTTCTCCCAATGCAATGTAGCGACAATTTCGATAAAATAAACAATCAAAATAACCTTCCAATAAACTATGGAGTTTCGCAGGGATCAACGTAGGGGTCACTCCTGTTTCAAATTATTACGTATTTATGATAAAATTCTCAATTACATTTTCAAAACAGGTTTTTTCTTAAGTTTTCCAAAATTAAAAAACATTCCGAGCATTAACATGACATCCAAATGTTGGACAACGTTTTTTACACATTTCAAACGAAAAAAATAAACTAAACCATCATACTGCACAACACAATTACCACACAAGACGTAGACATCAAAACATGACTCCGAAAAGAAATACTACATACGAATAATTTGGCTCCAAATTTTTTTTATTTAATTGAGAAAGATATTAAAAATATTCACATGACAAAAAATGCAAATCTTAAACACAAAATTCATACGTGGATAGTCAGCAAAGGCATCGTATACTGCAGGCAGATAACTTCTACAATATAACAACCCACTCAACGCCTGGATCTTTTCTCTTTTCCTCTCAATTATTTGTTATTATTATATTCTTTCTTTTATCTTTTTTTCCCTTTTCCACATCCCTTTTTCTTTATTCTTTTATTTTTATTTTTCTTTCATTCTATTTATCTACTCAAATTTAACTTCAAATTTTTATCTTATTTTATCTTCCAAGATTACGTATCAAAATTAGATTAAATTACTGCCATCTCGGAGCAAACTCAACCTAGTGAGGTGGTATATACCAAAAAAATGTATGTTGATATTTTATCTTGGTTAATAAATAATGTTTTAAATTTAAAAAAAACGCTACATTATATTTTAAATATCTTGTTATTATAATTTATTTTTATTTATATATATTTTCATGAAAGTACTGCAGCAGAAATGGTTTGCACTAGTGTCCGACCGAAACAGGACTTTCTACCGAAACCAAAACCGAAACCGAAACTTCGGTGTCTGTCTCATATTCGGCCGAAACCGAAACTTTTTAGACATTTTAAAAATCGATTGTTTTCAGTTATTTGGCTTATTTTGTACACTTATTCAGACAGTTAACATATGTTAAAATAAATAAATAAATTAAACAATAATTGAAGTAGGTGAAAAAATATATTTTTCTTATATTACTTCTATAAAACAAACAAAATTTAAAAAAAAATAACAAAACATGTTAACTACTTCTTTGAACAAAAATTTGTCAATAATCAACACTTACATTATAAAGGAAGGACCTCATTAATCGAGTATTTTAATTTTTATTGCGATTACAATCACAAAATTCTTTTTATACGTGTTAAATGAAATAAAAAAATATATAAATTATGTAAAAAAAAATATTTTACTGCTATAAAACAAATCAAAATAAACAAACATGTTAACTACTTCTTGGAACAAAAATTTGTCAATAATCAACACTTAAAAGAAGGACGTCATTAATTGAGTATTTTGCTGATGATGGCGGGTGACATACGAGCCACGAACTCTCCCGAAGTCAGCCGGACGAGAAGTTCCAAGAAGTAGTTCACATGTTTTGTTATTTTTTTATAAATTTTGTTTGTCCTATATAAGTAATATAAAAATATGCTCATACTTCAAATATTGTTTTTTTTATTTATTTAATTTAACACGTGTTAACTGTCTGAATAAGTGCCGAAACCGAAACTGATGCCGAAACTAATTTTTTTTGCAAAAACTGAAACTTGCTGCGAAACTGCGAAACTTGCCAAAACTGAAACCGAACCTTCGGTCGGTCACTATCAGTCGGTCAGTTTGCACTATCCACCCAATCGGGTTATAAAACATTAAAAAATATAGCTGCATTAATTACACTTGAGGTAAGTGCTACAATCGCATAAAAAAGTATCGCATTTCGATTAAAAAAGCTTACACTTGTTGTTAATAATATAACGAAAGGGTAAATTATGTGACTTGCTTGGTATAGAAAAAGGAATTTGATTTTTGATTAATTCCAATATTTCTAACAAGAACAATAATCAGAAGCATGAATAGGCCACTTGCATGGACTTCACAACGACTTGGAAAAAATCATGTGGATAGATTTTTTACTAAGATTAAGAAAATGTAAAATTAGTAAAATTTTTTAGAAATATACAGTTTTTTTTTTTAAATAAATAAATCCATTATTTGGGCTCGTGAGGTCATTACATGAAAATGTCCCGTCTCCGAAAATGTTCCTATTAATTTTATAAAATTCCACACTGATTGATTTTTTTTATATGGCATCACTTTGATTTCAGACGAATTTTTGAATTTGACATTTAACGTTCACTAGATTTATTGTTTGTTCTCTGCGAACGAATCATTTGGTTTGATTTTTTGACAGATGTTTTTTATTTTATTTTTTTTTTTATTGGTTTTCAAGGTACAATCCCGTTAAACCGCAATAAAGCAGTTTGTCAACAGGATGTTAATGTTCAGTTACAATTTAAACATTACATTATATTATTACTATAAACATACAGATTATAACAATTAACACATATGAATTAATATAAACTATCTCTATTTAGCAGCCATTGTTTCAGCATATATCTGAATCTATTTGTGGAATCGCAATTTTTAATATTAATTGGTAACATGTTAAATATTTTTGGCACGTTATATTCCAGGGTTCGCCGTCCGTAGTTATTATTATATTTTGGAATAATCATTCCTTCATTCTTCGTGAACCTTGTATTATAATCATACATATGCTGAATCAATATTTTGTAACATAATAAGGCCTGCACCGGTAATATTGTTAAATTCCCATACAACAATGATATGTTTCGTCTATGTGAAAAAATATGTTTTTGAACTAATAACTTAACCATAGAATTTTGTACTGATTGTAGGTAGCTCAAATTAGTCTTGCAAGAGTGTCCCCAAGTTGTTAATCCATACCGTAAAGTTGATTCTGCGAGTGATAAGTAAATGATTATTAAAATATTCACCGGAACGAAACATTTCAGTTTCTACAGCCTACCCACTATCGCCCTCAGCCGTTTACAAATTTTGTTTATTTGTACATCCCATTTAAAATTACAATCAACAGTCACTCCCAAATAAACATATTCATTTACAAGTTCAATACTATCACACATGCAGGGCTGCAAAATGTTTTGATGAATACATGTAAAGTCATGAGATATTATTTTAGGCGTTTTCTGAGATGAAGCATGTGGAGATCGTATGTGCATCAATTTTGTTTTTTTGGTATTAATGATTAGACCTGCGTCATGTGACCATTTTATAAGTGGAGTAAAGTCATGTTGCATATATTTAATCGCAATGGATAATTGTTCATCAGATATGACAAGAGCAGTGTCGTCAGCATATACAAAGTGTTTTACATATTTAAATAGTTTTTTTCATTATTGATACAAATATAATATAGAGGGTTGGACCCAAAATTGACCCCTGCGGGACTCCAGCACAAATTTTTTTCCTCCCACTCATTTTTTCTAATATTTTTACATAGATATGTCTATTAAATAAATAATTTTTAAACAAATTAAGTAGGCTTCCCCTAATTCCAATTGCTTCTAAGATTTTTAATAATTTTTGTGGGTCAATTGTATCAAACGCTTTGGAGTTATCGATAAATAGTACTAAAAGATGTCTTTTATGGTTTAATTCATTATTAATATAATTTGAAAAATCCTGTAATAAATTCTCTGTACTTTTTTTCTTCTGAAAGCCATATTGTTTTTGGTCTATAATGCCAAATTTTTCTAAGTATTTATTTAATTTTAAGGAAATATATTTTTCAAAAATTTTTTCAAGTTCAGGAAAGATACTGATAGGTCGATAGTTTCCTATTTCTAAGTGCTTTCCTCCTTTTTTTATAGGTCTAATAATAGCACATTTAAGATCATTAGGCAATTCAGCCTCTATAATAAGTCTATTAACTAAGTGCGTTATAACGGGTCCTAAAATATCTATATGTCTTTTTATGTCGTACATTCTTATGTTGTCCATTCCCAAGGATTTTGAATTTTTCATTTTTTTAACAATATTTTTTATCTCAGTGAGAGTTGCCTTTGGTAAATACATACTATGATGTAATTCTACTTGATTAACATTGGATGATTCAAAATCACATCTGTGCAACATTTGGCCTATACTATCTGAGAAATAATTTACATATTGATTTCTTACACTCTCCACTGTCTGATCCTTTAACACATATCTTGAGATGACTTCATCACAATTACTTTTAGTTTTTCTTCCCAACATTTTATTTATTTCATCCCAGGTTTGTTTAGTATTATTAAAAGTACATTTGAATTTATCTTTAAAAAAACAATTTTTTCTCTTAGTAATTAATTTGTTGACATTATTTCGCATGGACCTGTATTCATTTTCATAAATTTTATTAAGAGGAGAATTTTTCCACCTTCGAAACAATAAATCCCTTTTTTTTATTAACTCTAAAATATCAGTAGTTTATTGCATGGGGTCTTTTGGTTGGTTTTTCAAAAAATGACACAGTGCTTTTTTCATACAAATTAATGAAATTATTTTTAATTTGTTGATTCAAAGTATTATTTTTTTATTTTTTGGTAGAAAGCAGTCACTTTGTGGTTTGACATATTAATTAAAGGAAAACAATCACTTTGTTTGTAACCACGATTTATTGATTTAATTTTTATTTATATAAAGTAAGAGTGAGAGAGTGTAATTAACATCCTGCATAGTGATAGAGAGAAAGAGACGGGTATATGAATAATTACATACGCTAATGTAATTATTCATATACCCGTCTCTTTCTCTCTATCACTATGTAGGATGTTAATTACACTCTCTCACTCTTACTTTATATTATGTTTTGTCTCTGTCTGTATGTATATATAAGCTCACACAATGTATTTTTTCATCAGTTTTAATTTTTACCCTGAAGATGCTTGTATTAAGCGAAACCGGTCGGTAAATAAAAATTAAATCAATAAATCGTGGTTACAAACAAAGTGATTGTTTTCCTTTAATTATTACTTTTTTGTTCATTAAGTAAAGAATTCCACTCTACTTCTCATATGTGATTATCAATATGTTTTTGGGACAAAATAGTTATCTTCTTCATTTTTTTTAGTGGTTCTTTTTGCACATTATATTTAATATTAACCGTTATCATATAATGATCTGCTATGGAAATCTCACATACAGACGCTGATAGCGAGTCCACTTGTTTAAGCCCGTTACTGTGCCTAACATATATATGATCTATGCATGATTGTGTTTTGCGTCCGCATACAATTGCTTCCCGTGTCACACCGTCTATGCATTTGATCAAATAATTGCTTGCAAGAATATTTTCATAGGAATTAACTATAGGATCATGAAAATCCATCAAGTTTATATTAGTGTCCCCAAAGAGCAAAACATTGTCTCGGGGACCTATGAAATTCGTCAGAATAGATTCAATTTCACCAATAAACGAAAGTTTGTTAAGATTCGGCGGTCGATATATAGCTAATATACTCAAACTTTGTTTATTTGGAAGAGTAATTACACCAAAAACATTTTCAAAAAAATTTGATTCTAGTGGTAATTGTTTAAATACCATATTTTTCCTTATATATAGCGATATTCCCCCACCTGATTTGTTCTTACGACAATAGTTGTAATTTGAATAGCCCGGAATCTCATACATATTAATTAGGTCAGCTTGTATATTTGTTTCGCTTATCATTAAAATGTCTATGCGCTCCCAACAACTTCTTAAATAAACATGCAAAACATCCCAATTCTTACATAATGATCTGATATTTACATGAATACAAATTAATTCCCCTATATCACTTTTTTAAATTTTTATCCACTGATGGAGATCGTTAGTTCTCAAAAATTCTACTTCATTATCTTCTTCCAGATAATTACTTAAAGCCATATTTTTTTACATAATTAGTTCACATTCTGTACGTATCCTATTAATTTGATAATTTAATACATCTCTGGTTACTATACCTGAGTATTTATTTGGGTAATGATTGGTAAGTAGGTTTACATATATCATTATTATATTTATTTCAATTTGAATGCAATTTGTAAGAAATAATGGGTAATCTAAAATATTAACAATAATGAATTTAGTCAGAATGAATACTGCAACTGCGCTATTATTATTTTTGTTTATAGTTGTCTGAATATATTTAAAATAATTGCGCTGCCGTCGTTAAGCATTCGTCAGTGACTCATAATTTGTAAATGTCTTGTTTAACACTATGCGGCCCGGCTGCATTTTAAAATTATTGATTTTAATTAAAATAGTAAATTTATTCTGCGTTGTAATCAATTTTTTGTTTGGCAACTTTTAACATATAATATCTAAACTTACATGCTGTACTATTTGGTAGGTGATCCGTAGGGAAATTTTTTTGTTTCTTTTGATTAGAATCCCAGCAGTTGGCACATTTGGGGGGACAATTCAGAGATTTACATTCCCGGTATTGGTGTTCTCCGGCGCAGTGCGTACATCTTGGATTCTTCATTTTATCTAGGCACTTATGTGCTGTATGGCCAAATCTTAAACAATGGTAGCACAGGCTTAAAGGGTTGCAATCTTCAACATATATCCTCAAGAATCCTAAGTTGACACGTTTTTTCCTTATAAGGTAATTTCTCATGTTTCCATTTGTTTCGACAATTATATTGTGGGATTTATTTCTTTTGTTGTCGGTGATAGTTTTCACCTGAAATATATCAGGATTTTGATCAGTCATTATTTTAATGTCTTCATTTTGGAGTATTAAGTCTGTTAAAAATTCTTCTTTTGTGTAATTTGTTTGTATTCCTTTGAATATTACACATGGTTTTTTTCTTTGTATTTCTTCTGCCGTGATGTCTTTTTTTGATATTTTGTTGATTTCATTTTTTAGTTTGGTTGCATCTTGTTTTTTAGTTAGGGCAAGTAATAATTAATCGGTTGTTAGTAATTTTTTTCATACTGTTTACTCCGATGCCCAGAGCAGATATTTTTATTTTATTCTGTATTGTTTCCTTAAGTTGGTCTTGATTTTGGTTCGTATTTAATGATGTTATTATAATTGGGAAGTTTCTTTCTTCAGTCTCAGTTTCTTGATGATAATTGGTTTTTAATGTTGACGCGTACGTCACTCTTTCATTTTTATTTAATATCAGTTTATTTTGTAGCTCAATTATTTTCTCTTGCAATTGAAGTTTTACCTTGCACAATATTTCTTCTAGTTGGCTTATATCTTGTTCTATGATTAATCTCTGCTTCGCCTTTTTGATACTTGAGCATTTTTTTAATTTCAGTTTTAATAGAGTCAATTAGTTCTTGTACGTTCCGGTCCATAATGAGTTAAATGCGGGCTGTCTGGCGAATAAAAACATCAGTCAGCCTGCTATGTTTACAACAATAATTTGTTTAACTGCTTGGCACTGTACTTAGGTGGTTACTGTATTTCTGGGCGTGCGGGCTGCACGGCGACAGAAACTGAACTAACTGAAGAGAAGAAGAACGAAGAACGAAGAACGAAGGAGAATTTGAAGAGAACCCCGTACATTTTACGTTGTCCGTACGTGTTTTAGAGGTATAATCATAATGGTGCGGATTTTAACAAAATCAAATTATATAATATTCTTATTATTACTTTAATTTACAAGTACAAGTATATTACATATGATTTAGTAATATAGACGTTGAACATTGTAATGATTTATGATCAATAAGATGGATCAAGCAAAAAAATATTTATGAGATTTAATATTTTTGGTACGCCTCGTTATTCTCCTGTGTCATTCGTGTGGAAAACGTTATTTTTTAAAATGATTTTCTGCTATGTAGTTATCGTTTTTTCACACCTATAAAATTATGTCCCGTCTTTCCGGTTTATAAAAAATGGTCTAATTTTTCTGATTGAAATTTTCAAAAAATCCCCAGGGTTTCAAAAATATGATTAAAAAAAAATACAGAATGTCTTAGAATATTTGCCTGAACCGGAAATTTTTTTTAAAAATGTAATGCAAGTGGCCTATTCACATTTTTTCTAACAAACACACAGTTGCAGAGAAAAAAACGTTATGGATTTATAGCTAAATTGTAAACATTAAGGTTATGTAAAATGATATTACACCTGTAAAATTTGATATAAAAAGTACATCCCTTTTCAGAGCGCAGCGGTGAATTATTTTCTTTGTTGCGAAAGAATAAAGAAAAAAATTCTAAAAAGCTGAGAAATATTGCAGACATGCTTTAAATAACGTGTAGTAAATTGAACGAGCAAAATAATTGAAAAATTCCGCCAAAAAACGCATATAAAACAAATTACGCGCTTGACGTTTTTAATATTCCGGAATTCCTTCGGTTTATTCCCTCGCCATTTTTAATAATAAAAAAATCATGGCAGGCCAGTTAAGAAAATTCTGGCACATAACTTTATACTGATTTTGTTAATTTTCAGTCTGAAATTGACGAAGTGCGCGATGAACTTTTGCTTTTTTGTATAGGAAAAATATTGAAAAATTTTGTCCGTATGTCTGGAAACTTTTTTCTACTACTAGGGTTGTTTTGTCTTGTTATGTTCATGATTTTTATATTATAATGTTTCAACAGAACCCCACGCAACTGTTCACACCAATAATAATTGATTTTATAGATTGTAGGAAAACGATTAACTATTCCTACTACCGCCACGGAAAGCGGAAAATGTTGCTTGTGTTGTGATGGAGGACTTAGCCAAAACGCGATGCCAACTCAGCCTCTGCACTGTACAGACACATTCATTAATTTTTTTTTTTTTTACATTAATACCGCACAAGAGTCCCAACTGTTCCCGTCTGGAGCCAGTGGGACTATGGCATCCCCAATTGGGGTATGTTGTGAGGCTAAAGGTAGTGGGGAGGGGAAGGAGATAAGGAAGAGAAAGGTGGGGAAGTACCTGACTATTCAGATCTGGTCACCAAACACGGCTAAATCCATTTCAAGCAACGTTATTCATGCGGTTTCTACCAATAGATAGAGTGATTCAAGAGGAAGGTTTATATGTATAATACATGCTTATTACAGTAGAGAAAAGCCGAGAAATTCAAATATTCAATTCAAACAGAGGGCAGCGGGCAGCTGGCAAGCGGGTGGTGTGGATTTTATAAAGGTTGGGTAATGGCGTTGTGTTTCGTTAGCCACAGCAACGTGTGGCCGGGTCTTTTATTTATATTATAATATATTTATATTATTTACACACCAATGACAGGTTAAACGTGCCACAGGTCACCGTTTCAACGACACTATCTCTAACCTCAAGGGATCTGGTAGAGTAAACCAATATTGTATTGAGTGACCGCGAACCAATGACTTTATATAAATAGACTCGCCATAGTCTCACAAAATAATGTGACAAATAAGCAACACTCTTTTTTTTCAGTAATTTCTTAATTCAAAAGTTATTCATGTTTTAAAAAATTATGCTACTTCCACACTGAAGCCAAACTTCCAACTCCTACTTCCAACGCATGAACTACCCTTCTACGCATTCGTCCGAAAGTTTGAAGTTGGCCTCAGTGTGGCCGTTCCATAAGACAATCAAAGAATGTGTGTTTTTTCTCTAATGACGTACAAAATTGTCGGACGGGGAACATGAAAATCAATTGTATTGCTTATAATAATCGATAATAATAAGTAATTTGTGTGTACATACCTATGTTATTTCTTCACTTATACTAATGTTTGCCGTGTAATGGAAACATTTTCTCAACATGCAGGAGGGCATTTTGGCGCTTTTTAAATGCAATTTTCCTACTGGTAAGTCACGACCTTACTTGACGAGTGACAGTTTAGTACTAAAGTACTAGAAATCGAGACCAGTGCAATTGTCTTGCTTTTGGCTTCCTACTTTGAGATTTCTACCCCGCGACTAAAGTATGTAACGTCTTTCCCGCGAACACCTTCAAGTTTAATCGTCCTAATGAAGGGCATCATATTATGAATGATCATTGTATTTGCTACACAATTAAAATTTACTTATTTCCAGGGACCCAATGAACAACAATTTGTAATGCGTTATGTTGATTCCTAATTGATGCAATTTGTGGAGTCACAATTCATTCTACTTTGAATTATTCAATAACATTGCCTGCTTCAATTCATTGTGTCAATACTATTGAATATTTATATATATATATATTTTTAAAGATATTTATATGAATATGAAGTCTCGCATATATTTAAAAAAACTATCTACATACTATCATGGCATGTCGTGTTCTATTTATGTGAAGAAGAGCTGACCCGGCGAACTTTGTACCGCCTCAGAATCAACTGTTGTGTTAAATTTTAGCCGTATTAAATTCAGTTTTTTCATTAAGTTAAGAATTGCACAATGAAGCAATTATCGAGCGCAATTTTCCGTGTTTTGTTTTTGTCAGTATCAGAGATAGCGTTGTGTAGGGATTTATAATTTTTGTGATTTTCTTTCTTTTCCACTTACAGGAATTGCGTTTCATTTTCTTTATGCGTATGAGTGAGATTTATTATAATTATTGTATTTTTTCTTTGGATGGGTGCAGACAAACGTTCACCGTTTGTCCCATTTTCGACTGTTGACATTTAGCGTGTAAGAAAGAGGGAAAGCATTATATGTTTAAGAACAAAAGCAAAACAATCAGCGCATTGACATTTGAGGTTTTTAAATTTTTAGAATTTACTCACTACTCAATATTATACCAACTTATCACAATATATCTGCAGATTTTTCAAAAGATGAGCATTCGTTCCATGTAAAATTTATGAAGCAAAGAATTTTCTTCATTGATTTTTTTTTGTGAATTTTTCCAATATTTTAATAGCTATTCTGCTATTTGGGGCGGAGACAAATCCAACAAATCAAAGATCATAATAATTGGTCAAGCCGTTCTTGAGTTATAAATGGTGTAACTAACCCGACTTAAATTGGTATATCTTAAATTGTTTTTTTTTTTTTTTTTTACATGTATACCGCACAAGAGTCAGTCCCAACTGCTCCCGTCTGGAACCAGTGGGACTATGGCATCCCCAATTGGGGTATGTTTTGAGGCTGATGGTAGTGGGGAGGGGAAGGAGATAGGAAAGAGGAAGGTGAGGAAGTACCTGGCTATTCAGATCTGGTCACCAAACACGGCTAAGGCCATTTCCAGCAACGTTTCAATTCTGAATGGTGGTCTCACACCAGGGCGATACTGAGAGTATCTTCCACTCTGGAACGTGCTGCAAATATACTATATAATTTTTTTAAATGAATAATTGTGAAATAACACAAATTAATCAAATAAAATTTATTTGCCACGCCGGGATTCGATCCCGCGACCTTCGGAGTGCCAGTCACGAACCTTACCACTGGACTACGCCGGCCGTCAACGTCGGTCGCCGGTTGTGTTTGTGTTAATGAGAGTTGTCGTAATTTACTTGATTTTTTTTCTCTTTTTAACTTTGTATTAATGTTTTTTTATTCTTATTTCACCCTATATTTCGTTTTAATAATTAGTTATTTCTTTAAACTTCGCAGTAAAAGATAAATAGTAAACCATGTATTTTGTGAATAATTTCGACAGGATTATTAACACTTCCGCACTTCCATATGCGGGATTTATGACTGAAGATACTAGCGAGTACCCGGCATGCGTTGAAAAGAAAGTTTTTGAGTTTTAATTTTGTTTATTGAAGTGCTTTTGGATACACATTACACATTGTTTTTGGTTATCCTTAAGATGCGCACACGAATAAATCAGAAGGTTATAAGATGCGTGAGCAGACCACATACCGCGCCCGTGTGAACTGCAAGAATTTTCCAACTTAACGTCTTGCTATTCCCTTCCGCTACTATGTCTCCTATACAATTCCCTTTAGATTCCCCTCCTTCTCCCTCCTTCCCTCCATCCCGCTAAACTATATGATATACGCACATTTTAATACATAACTAGCGCGCCACCTATTGAAAAATTTATATACATATTTCACAGTGCCAGAGCTCACCATTATATACAGACCTTCGCGGGCATGCGCACTTCAAATCCATACCAAAGTTTCATCGCAATCGGAAGAATGGTATAGGAAGGCATACAGGACAACAAAGAAACATTCATTTTTATATACAAAGATTAACATTCGTCGCCTCAGTTCTTAATTGTCCAAACGACCATTTTAGTTTTTGTTCAATCTCCGCTTTAAAACTAAAAACAAAGTATAAAAAAGGATGATTAATCACTTAATTAAGAATTATTAAAACTAATCAGATCTTTGCCTTTACGGAAATAGCTTTATCTTAAATACCTATCATAATGTTTCATTGAAATAATGAAAGAAAACCTTCACCTCCTGTCAAATTTTCAAATGGTCGTTTGGACAATTAAGAACTAAGGCATGGAGTGTCGTCTTAACATTGTTAAGACGACACTCCCTAAAAAATATTCAGAATCTTAACGACGTAAGTAAAGAAGCCGTGTATTCAAATTGCGATTCGCGACCCGTGTATTGGAGGGACTTGCTGTCGAATTTGCTATATCAAAGAAAAGAAGAAGAAAAAAAATAATGTGAGTAAAGAAGCGTGTAAATAGATATGCGCCCGCGGCACGGCGTATTGGACGGACATACGGTTGAATTCACTCTAGCAGGCCTGGAGATTCGACCTTTCCGCCGGGTTCATTTTAATTCATTCTGAAGAACGTGTTACTAATATGTAAGATGTTTCTAATACCTCCCGAAGTTATTAATTCATCGTCTAGAAAAATAAAAATGTGGTGCTCACCCCTAGCTTTAATCGTACAACTTTTTACATTTTTTTAAAGGCGTTGTACGTAGTAGTATTTTTATCAATCTAAAATATAAAAAAAACGAGTGTGCTTTAGACCACATGACTGAAGTACAACTTCACTAACTTATTAGCTCACCTTAACGAATAATACCATCGCATAAACCATTAAAAAAAGAAGAAAAAGACCTACATATTCTAGATTGCGAAAAATACCTGGGCTTATATATTGATAAACATCTGACATTTAAACAACATGCAGAAAAACTTAAAACAAAAATCATCCCATTAATTGGTGAATTTGGTACAATTGCTCATCTTCTACCAACAGAGGTAAAGAGAGGCTTATACTTTAGCTTAATACAGTCCCACCTAAATTATTTAATAGAAATATGGGGAAACACATACATTACGTATTTAAACGACTTACAAATAATACAGAACAAAGTTATTAAAAAAATTCTTCAACTATAACCCAGACACTCCCACAAAAAAACTATACCAGGAAATGAATCTTTTGAAAATAAGAACATTGTACCAATAAAACATATGTCTTTTAATCTACTAAATACAAAATGGACTCATACACACAAACACAACATTTATAAAAACATCACAAGTACACGAACATTATACTAGACAACACAATAAATTGTATACAAATACTGTCAAGACTGAAAGTGGCAAGAAAAGTATTGGCCACGAGGGAGGGAAAAAAAAGTATTTAAACTTAAGATGTTGGAGCAAAACTAAAAATATTACTACTATACTTGTACTATATACTATATATGCTCTGTACTTAAGTTAAGAAAGCGAAATATTATATTTCTTTTAACTTAATAATAAAAAAATATATATATTTATATCTCTCTCTCAACTTCTGTTCGCCTCGCCTGACCGTTCGCCTCACCCGATCACACTTTTCATAACGCTCTCGTCACGCATTCACCAGCTTACTCCCCAAGCCAAGCATGCGTAAAGAAGTTTTACTTTAAAAATTCGCATCCCTTGTGAGGCATGGAAATAAAAATGATAATTCAATTACGGATTCACCGAAATAAATTAAAATGTAAGCCTCGAGCAAACTCCCGATAAACGTAGTCTCGCCTTAACACTCTGTAAATGTACCAAAGTTTAAATAAATACTGATGTTTCAACGGATTAATTATTTTCTATAGCCAAATTTATAAAAATGTCGCGATTGTTCTGTGAACATCCTTGAATTCGTGTTGAATTTATTATTCACTATCGCTTCAATGCTTTTATACCAGCCCCTGTAAAACAAATAACACGAGTAGAGACATATTTTTGAAAGCTTAACAATGTTATCGAGTCCTCTGTGGCCAATTTTTCATCGTAAATAGAAAAGAGGAAATGGTCCAATTTTGATATTTTTATTTAGTACTCGCGGGAACTTCGCTGGTATCAAAGGTAAATAAATATTGTTGTACGCAAGTAAGAATGTTAATTTTGACATATTTTTTTAATAGATTTTTGAAGTGAAAACTTCTTTAGCACCGTTGTGATTTGAAACTGCATGCATCGAAAAATAGCGATACTAAAAAGAAATAAACACAGACGTACACAGATTTAGCCTGCAAGAGAATGAGAGAGTATAATCAGTCTACTCCATAGACATATGAATATTATTAGACCAGAGCATAAAGGTGAGGGGTAGACAACAACTACAGCGGGGCGCAGAGCGGAAAGATGACTTTGGAGATATGTGATTCGTCAATAACTCAATATGACAGTATATAAGCATCTTGCATTGTAATATCACCATTTAGTTCTTAAAAGTAAACTCTGCTTTTGAATAAATAGACCTTTTTACATGGGAGCGCGAATTGCTCGCCGCATAATGAACACATTTGTGAAGTCAAAATACGGCAAAGTAAAGTTCGCCTATTTTCAGACTCCAATATTTTATTGCGGCATTTAGTTAGGACATTTTTACAAATGTTTCATAATTTACTTACCCCAGTAAACATCGACGAGCACACGCCATGTATCTCGAGTGATAGTATATATTTACACGTTTTCAAAATACAAACCATGTTTTTTGCGGTGTTATTTCGTAAAATGCACCGATGAGCGCTCGACGCTGGCTCGCAGAAGAATGATGACGTCACATTTTTTAGATTCATGCGAAGCTATACTCAATCCCAGCCGGTTCCAATGGAATCGGTATGGGGAGGTGAAAATAATAATATTTTATCACTTAGGGCAGGTCTCGTAATATTCATATGTCTCTGGTCTACTCTTTGTGCGGTGCTTCTCGGTAGCCTCTATACTCTCTCTTCCTCAGTTTTCTGAAGGTTTCACTTCTACCGCGTGTGAATTGTACACTCTGATTTTTTTGTTCTCGACAATCCGGTAATAATTACATTCGTTGTGTAGGGACCAGAATTTACTTTGAAACCGGAATCTGGATATTGCGTAATCAATTTTCATTGAAAGTTAAACGAAAATAATTTGTAGATTTCCATATTTATGAGAATTTTACGAATACGTGTTGTTTTGTTTCATTATTTGAAATTAATTAAAATATTTTTGCGGATGCTGTAACGAAAACAATTCTATCTATTTATGTTTAAATCAATATTTTCTTATTTAATTAAACAATAATTAATATTTATTAATCAACTGACTCCGGTGAAATTTAATTAAAAACTTGTAATATTTCAATCGCCTTGATTCAAGCTGGTCGTTTGCGAGTCTGTTTACGCTTTTAACAACTTTCTGCGTCACTCTTGGAATCACATCGATTACACTGGGACATGATCAAAATCCGATAAGGTACCCAATTTCAATAGTATGATATTGTATGTGGGAAATTAAGGGGGTATGTATTCTAGTCTATTTATAGAAGCTTGAATTGTAGGTATTAATGAAAGAAAAAATAATGATATTTTAGTTGCCATTGTTTTACCAAATATTTATTAACACTAGGTGGTTCCCGGTATGCGCTGCAATGACATAATCAAAGAAATAAATTGTTTCTCCCTGCATGTCCTTTCCCGTGCGTCACCGTTCCCCTCCCGCGTCCCTTCCCCTCCCGCGTTCCCCTCCATCTGTCTTCCCATCCCCTCTCCAGCTCCGGGATGGGGGAACTTAAAATTAATGATAGGTTATTTATAACAGCATCATTAAGTTTTTCACTTTCTTAAGTCAAATAAATAAAACTGACAGCATCTAAAATGCTAAAAAGCATTAGTCACTAAAAATATTTGTCCATAACTAAAAAAGGCAGTGTTATGTCAAACGCATTGAAAACAAAATTAGCAATATCAAAATCTCACGAAAAAGACATTAAAAAAATGTATTTCAAATAATTGAACTCTCACAGATTTTGTGATTACCGTACTTACTAGCTTTATATTTTTACAATGTTTGAACCAAGTGGTGTAAATACTAAATCAATAATTAAAACCTTTTTTGTTTGCAAATGAATACCTGACAGCACCAGATTATAGTTTTTATAATTCTGCCCATCTTTGTATCAACTCCACGCAGAAATAAATTTAAAAAATAATATTCAAATCAAAAGGTAAATTAAAGAAATCAAATTAAAAACACTAACAATTCTTTATAAGGCCTCGTGAACTGTACCTTTGTGTTCATTTATGTACAATTTGTTTTATAAAGTAAATTGAAAAGTGTATATAATCCCGTGAAATCCTCCGTGCCATTCATTATGACCTTTTCGCCTTGGCCGTCCGTTTCGCAGTAGTCGTATATATTTAAAAGGACGTTATATTTTATCCCGGGTAATATTTTACCATCAGCGAGGCTTCTCTGTGAAGAATAATTCTCTAATGAATAATTCAGGTATTAATTACTTCACGCCAACGCGAACGGAAAACATGTGTAGCTACAACAGATGAATACAATGATTTTTACCTGAAATATTACGCAACACTGTTGGAGAGTTTACAATAGGTACATTGTATTGTGTTGGTTTGATTGACAGCCTGGGATTTGATTTCAGACAAATTAATGGTTACATTTTTAATTATGCCTGCACGTTTTATATTATTTTGTGTAGATTTTGTAGAAAAAAATATTATTATTTAAACGAAAATATGAAAGACAACAAAACACAGAAAAATAGATAAAGATAATGGTCGCAACTGATACACAAACCCAGAACTTCTTGTCTAACCGGTACGTGTGCTTTCAGACCCATTCAGCCATTGCCACCTTCTAAGAAACCGTCAAAAGTATCAATCTCATATTTATAAAATTTTAGAATTAACAATACTATTTTCAACTATTTTTTCCATATCATAGGCAACTACCTTTTTCATTGGAAACAATCGTTCCAAGAAATGGTTTGTAACCTATATAGCGTCTCGGATAAATTTATCCGATTTTATTTATATGGAACATTAATTTGACCTTTTTACAAAAGTCTAAATCAGTATTCAATTTTTTTATAAGAACAACTTTCTTTTTATAACTTTTGGAGGTTATTCCTATCAATGAATACATCATTGAATGACGAAGATAACATTAATAATCTAAACGAAAATATGAATTATGACGGTTTCTTTGAAGGTGGCAATGACTGAATTGGTAAAAGCGCACGTACTGGTTAGACGAAAGGTTCTGGGTTAGTGTCCCAGTTGCGACCATTATCTTTTTCTATTTGTCTTTTTCCTTTTTTCTTTCACATTTCCGTTTATATTATTAGTGTTATCTTCTTTTTCTTCAATGATATATGTATAACATTGATGGGAATAACCTTCAACAGTTATAAATGAGAGAGTTGTTCTTATGAAAAAAATATTATTTATTAGTTTTGACCATTATATTATATTTATACTAGCTTTTGCCCCCGGCTTCGCACGCGCCACTCGCCTTTCCTCCCCCCCCCCTTCCTCCATACCCGTTACATTCATTTTTTTTCATTTCAGCTCGCATGTGTGATGAATGCTAACCTTCAACCTACGAGAAGCCCACAAGGATTTTTCCCCCCTTTATATTATGTAGAGGAATCGGTACATTCGGTGACACCTGTACGAGCAATTGGAAACTATTACAGAAATCTGTATAAAGACCGGAGCGAGGGAAGCCCCATATCATAGTTATCTTGAGAACAAAGAAAGTTTAAATTCTACCAATAAGGGATTGAGTAAGGCGATTAAAAATAATCTGAACCAATCAGAGAAATAAGAGGCGTGTATGGTCTAGTGGACTTTGATCATTTTGAGCGACCTTGAGTTCTTTCTCACAGGAACGAACGGAATTGTAAACAGAGCTGGGGACAAAGAATTGGAAGATTATTGACCCCGGGTCGTGTTTACATAAGGCGCGATCGAGAACTGGAGGTTTTGGGCGCCTAAGATTTCAAATGGAAACAAAAAAATCTTAGACGGGAATGTTGAAAATAAATAAATGAAAACTCATCAATAAGGGCACGGAAAACGTAACATGGATGCTACCAGGGGATGATTTAATCAAAATCGACCTGGAGTGATCACAAAAACGGGTAAAATCGTGGGAAATTACACGGACTGAAGATGATAGCCTGGAAAAGTGGAAAAACCTATTAATATGGAAATGGAACGGTAGAACGAAGTTATTTGAAACAGATATCCCAAAAGAAAACTAATTAGAACTACTTAAATTAACCTTAATGGCAGCGGTATAAAGATTGCTCTGATCTGACAACACCATTGACAATAAACAGGAGATTGAGAATATTGCATATCTAAGGCCACGGTACATTTTGGTCACTCAACAATTAAATCAAATCACAGAAAAAGATGCTTAACGTAGACTGATACTGGAAAATACGCGTGTATCGTCGAAGGAATTGCTAATCGTTGGACAAGAAAAAAAGATTGGCTATCACTTTGTTGACATGATATTATATAAATAAATTTGTAGAACACGATTTCAAGCAATTAGAAGGGTGATTAATAAGAAACGATCTAAAGAAAATTACACAAGCGGAATACGAGTATTTACTTTACTAAAAAAAACCATTACTTTTTATGGTGTGGGCATTAACAATGACTTATGACCAAAGTACGTAAAATTTAAATATAAATACATGTCAATGAGAAAAATTTATGTGATTTTCTACGAGAGGGAGATACTAGACTAGTTTGGATCTAAGACATGAGATAAGAGATCATCAGAGATTAAGGAGGTGGCTTGGTTGATTTAACAAAAGGTCATATACGGAATATCCGAATTTGGGAGGGTTTTCTATGAAAGTCTGGGTGATCAGAAGTCATTTTCCTACAAAGAGAAAGCTCTAAGAAGTCTCTAAAAATGCCATGTTTTAGAAAGGAAGGGGAGTGCGTTAGCAGATGGGATACAGTCTGGGATCCAAGAAAAACGTAAAAATGCGCGGTTATAGGAGTCATCGTGGAAGATTCTTCTAGTAAAGTTGAAATTTCTACAAGTGTTTGCAAATAGTAATCTCAGTATTTTATTTTCCTTTTAAAGTTGAGGAATAAAATTTGCATAGACGACCAACAGAGAGTCCGGAAAAGTGCCTAAAATAATACTTCGTGAAAGTTTGGGTGTTTTATTATGAAAATTTTTAAACCAGTAAATTAGAATTTAATAATATTCGAGGTTTTCTCTGACAACATATAGTTATTGGTTTTATAACATTTAACAAAAATACAGTGCCTTAAATTAAAAAAAGTGTACCGGATAAAAGAAAACACATAACGCGATTTTTAAAACTAACTAAAGGTGATATAAAAATTAAAACTATAATAATTTTACTTAAAATTACTTAACATCGGTGAAATAAATAACAATAACGAATTGCTCGAGTCATGGTTTCGCGACAGTGTTTCCATAAAAAGATGCCTTAAAATTTCATTGTGAATTACATAATGAATTATAATAAACAATAGTGATAGTAACTCGAACACTTAGAAAACGTGTGTATCTACGGTCGTTAATTCTAAAGTGATATTAAAATATTCAGGATAAATAATAATTTACCTAATTCCTAATTATAAAAAATTAAAACACCTGATTTGCTAAATTTGATAAATCATTTCTCGAATGCGAATGAAATAAAAACAATAGTTAATACGAGGTTGAAAAACTAAGTGAAATACCGAAGTGAACCTTATAATAGACAGATATTTGAAAAGTTTAGGGAAGGGTCAATCCTCAAAAAGCCGGTAGGAACCCATTTAACAAGAAAACGGAAAAAGGGAAGCCTCGATCACAATGTCGAAGTTATAAAATTCCCGACTGGAAAAATTGTAATCGATCGAGGCTGGTAAGATTTAAGTAAATTCTAAAAAAAAAGTACACAACGAAGAATATAGAAATAATGTCAACAAAAATCTTAAATCTTGATTACTGTGAGAAAATCACAGGGATTTGAGAAAATAGGGTAGGATTAGCTAGATTATAAAACTAAAGGGGTTTGAAAATCACGAGCCTGAGGTAGAAACAAACCGGAAAGAGGGTTAAGTCAGGCCATCATACCCAGTGGTGTGATCAGTAGGACATAAGGGTAGAATTATGAACGTAGCTACGAGATTTGAACTACGAGGTAGAAGCTTAGAAAAATAATCAATCAGGTAGGGTTCATCACAATTGGTGTCAAAAGCCAGGAGTGTCGGACCATTACACATGCCACCTATTAAAACGAAACAATCAAACGCGCAATAAATTTGAACTATTAAAGGTATCTCCACAGTAACCTAAACAAATAACAAAATGACAGCGCACGTCAAACAATTACCTAGCAACGCCTTTGTTTTCGCCTGGACAATAAACGCATAATAAATAATTTCATAACGCCAGAGCTTATAAATATACATAGCCTGTAGTACTTGCAAATAATGTAGCTTTCTATAAGTAAAAGAATTTTTTAAATCCATTCAGTAGTTTTTGGGTGAAAGAGTAACAAACAAAAATACATCCATACAAACTTTCGCCTTTATAATATTATTAATAAATATTATAATAATACTAGGAAGGATGGGATAGGACTTATTATCAAAATATTGGTTATATGAAAATCAATTTATTAACATGTAAGAAAAAAATCATAATAATTCTTAGAGAAATGATTTAAATATTTATCTTATTAAAATTAATGAAAACACAGAAAACTCTGACAAAACACTGACATCAACTTCTTGGCATTTCCAATGCACAATTGCTAGAATTTAAAAAATACATAAATTTAAGCATTTGCATAAGAAGGTACCTACATACATATTTTAGTACAAAATCAAAAATAAAAATTATTTATTTATTTATATTTGAGGTTGTGATGTATTGCATTGATCAACAGTGAAAATTAGAAAATATCGTAGCTTCCCACTTTAATTTAAAAAGAAAATATCAATTACTTGAAAAACGGACACACCTACGACATCTATCGGATCAGAGTAAAGTGAATTCATATTTACGGTAGGGATCTATAATTAGATAAAGTGAGACGAGTATTGATTAAAAAATCACAGATGGTATCAACAAATAACCACGGACAGGAACATCCCAATTTTTTTAGGCCAAATTCCAAATATTGATATCTTGACAGCCAATTAGGTTGCAACGAAAGCAATAAAAGTATTGAACAGACCCATTAATAAACAGAAAGGCGTACACCAACGGGGAACAAAGGATTGAACTTTGGACTCGGCAATTAAGAATGTAATTAATTATCCGTTCGTTCTCATCGGACCGAGAGGTGAATAAACTCCATGGGAAACAGGGACCGATTCAGGGACATGAGCACATTGAACCCGCGTTTGAAACTAAACATAAGAGTAAATTAAGAGGTAAGGAACCGCAGTTTTCAAGATAATATGGAAAAATTAAAGATGAAAAAAAGATACACGTAAACAACGATGGAAAAGTTTAAGTGAAAAATTGAATAGCAAGTGACGAAAACGTGTTGGAAGATGTTAAGGAAGTTTCCATCTATAATGCGATTGTTTGTGACGACCGGAGAGGATCGATTCAAGGGAAAACGTGCTAAAGAAAATGGAAATGTTGGAAAAACAATGGAAAATTGTTGTTATCAATTCTAGATGGAGCGAGGATATTACGATAAAAGAGTTAGGGAGAAAACTTCAAAAAAAAGAATGAGAGTTATAAAGAGTGTACGAGAGGACATTTCAGAGGTTTAGTGCAGTAACAAGTGTTTGAGAGGAAAATAGAGTAGAGTATCTAGGGGAGTGGAAAATGCTGAAAACATTGCGATAGATTTAACTCAGGAAAAGTAGTCATTTTACGTAATTAAAATGGAGTATATAGTGTAACATAGCACGCGACTGCAGGGAAAAATGAGACATTACAATGGTTGTCGATCTCACATGTATTTTGTTGATATAAACAAGGAATATTCGAACATGAAAAGTGTTTAGATTAAAGCAATTAGTCGCTAAAAGGGCTATAAAGATTAACATTGGTCTTACGTAATATTTACATTATAGGATTCCCATAAAAGTTAACGACACTGAAATAAAAGAAAATTTATTACGAGGTGGGTACAGATATTAAATTAAACAACTGTCAAAGCTTATGGTTTATGAGATTCTGGGTAAGAGAGGGACAGAATTTGGGGGAAGTTCACTATGGAGTAATAAAAATGACAGAAATTTATGGGCCGAAGTGGAGGTATCTCCTATAAAAATGTTAAAAATGATATATTAATTAATAACAAATAGAAAATGAAATTTTCCAAGAGGCAGCAAACATAAAAAAACGATATGGTTATGTGAGGAGGGTACAGTGAAACGATGGGAGAGTAGATACGACATAGAAAAACAAAGGAAATCTTAGAATAGCAGTGAATAAAATAAATACGGCTTGAAATATAAAAATTTATATGGATATAGACAATAGCGTGAGAATAAATAAGGAAATTCATGTAAAGAGTGTCTAGAATAAAAGAAAATTCGAGAAAAAAATGGAAAATTCAAATATACGACGTAAATAGAGAAAATTCGGTTTTAAATGGAAAGGTTCATATAGAATACAGAAAAACTCGAGGAAAAATAATAAAATAAAAATGAACAGTTTGCGAGAAAGACTACGACATGAAGATATCTCTGATAGGCGAATTTGGGGACAGATTTGGAACATATGGTAGAAGCCGTACGCATGGACATGTTGCCAAATAGATGAAAATAGAACTTTAAAATTATTAAATTCAAGCTAATTTTGTATGAACACCAGGACAAAGGAAGTTGAGGCGATTTAACATGATCGTACTGAATCCGGGTCTTGTAAGTATGAAAGTACGGGACAGGAGTCAAAGCTACAATCGCGGAAGGACTAAGGGACAGCATTCGATAATAATGAGGAAATTTCAAGAAATTACGAGTTGATAGAAATTAGATTGGTTTATTACAGGAAATTCAGATACTCTCTTTTGGACCTGAGAGGGGTATAAAAGGGAAGACAAATGCCAATTGGAAGTAGTCTACGGTCGTTGTTGAAAGGGTTGAAGGTTCGTGAGACGTGACGAAACGTTTTGTAATTTAAAGTTGAAAAATTCTAAGTGATAATTATTATGAGACTTAGAAAAATTTCACATTCAAGCCAGTGATCTACAAAAAAATACTTTGCAGTTAAAGTCAGTGAAAATAAAAAATAAAGTCAACGCATTAATTTCGCGTCTAGTACCAGTGATAATTAAGTGCGAAGAATTTATAATTAAATACGTGTGTCCAATCTAAATGAAAAGTGTTCTAACAAATAATAAATATTTAAATTAATTATCTAAAATAATAATAATAAAACCAAATAATAATTTATTACAACATAAAAGTTCGGAGGGATAAAAATTTAATTTAACAACAATTTACCATCTCGAAATTAATCGTGAAGTAACTATCATTTAAAGTGTTATTTAACCAACGAGTTTTGAAATAAAATACAGTTTAGAACGATAGAGTTTATACATCATTTAAATTAATTAGATTAAACGAAAAAAAAAAAATTGAAGTCAAAAATATTTATTTAAATTTAGAACAATGAAAATTAATTTAGGAAAATTGCAGCAAGGTTTAACCGTGTAGATCCCGGTGGGAAAACCTTGTAGGGGTAAGTTTTTCCCATTATAAAATTTTCCAGATTCCAAGGAGAAAGGGGCATGCAGCAACCGTTGGTATTTGAATTAATTATTTTAACAAAATATTAATCGCTTAATATGTGATATGTAACTATATTAAAATATTTTAAATATAATAGGTATATTATATATATATATATATAATATAATTTTATTGTTCCCAAGAAAAAATTAATCAAAAAGAAAAACACTCATATAAAAAGAAAAAAAAAGGGTATCGATTCCTACCTCTGAATTCATCAATAACTATTAAAAATAGTTGTGTGTTTGATAAATTTCCAAGTCAATGTTTTGTATTTAATTTTATATATGTATTAATATAACTTCAGAAAATCCAGAGCATTTGAAATAAGTTATGATATTAGAAATTATTTCAATCGTAATATAATTATATATACCAGTATATTATTAATTATTTATTGAGACAAAGTATATATAATTGAATATATATGTATACATAATGACTATACTTATCGGGGATCAGACTAGACAATTGCGCAAGGTAGGTCATTATCATACAAAGAAAGAAATTAGAGCCATCGCACACGTCTTCGGGAATGTCTAAAGTAAACACACATCATACGCTTTGAATCTAGGTCACGAGACCGTCGGGAATGTTTACATAATTAAAATTGTTTACAAAATAAGTCGGTCACTGGGATACTAGTTCGAATACGTTAAAAGAAGAAAAAAAAATGACCTTGATTAGTGGATATCGTACTTAGGTATTAAATTCTAGGAACGGGATAAAGTTATGATATTGCGCAATTATGAGAAACAAAAAAAATTAAACACAATCTTTAATTTGAACGTAAAGAGATATCTATAGAACTAAACAATTGAAAATAAACAGATTTATTATAGCAAATCAAATAAAAGGTGTATTGAAGATTTACATGAAGCAGTTGATAAATCACGGGATAGCTTA
This sequence comes from Limnephilus rhombicus, assembly GCA_929108145.2. NCBI lineage: Eukaryota > Metazoa > Arthropoda > Insecta > Trichoptera > Limnephilidae > Limnephilus > Limnephilus rhombicus. Next base: position 20,805,815 of record OV815278.1, on the reverse strand, counting down.
AAAAGGTGTATTGAAGGTTTACATGAAGCAGTTGATAAATCACGGGATAGCTTAATAAGGTGTAATGAAAATTTACATGAAGCAGCTGATAAATCACGGGATAGCTTAATAAGGTGTATTGAAGATTTACATGAAGCAGTTGATAAATCACGGGATAGCTTAATAAGGTATTGAAGATTTACATGAAGCAGTTGATAAATCACGGGATAGCTTAATAAGGTGTATTGAAGGTTTACATGAAGCAGTTGATAAATCACGGGATAGCTTAATAAGGTGTAATGAAAGTTTACATGAAGCAGCTGATAAATCACGGGATAGTTTAATAAGGTGTAATGAAAATTTACATGAAGCAGCTGATAAATCACGGGATAGTTTAATAAGGTGTAATGAAAAATTACATGAAGCAGCTGATAAATCACGGGATAGCTTAATAAGGTGTATTGAAGATTTACATGAAGCAGTTGATAAATCACGGGATAGCTTAATAAGGTGTAACGAAGATTTACATGAATCAATTGAGAATCAGGGGATTGTAAGAATTTATCAAAAGTTGAACCCTGGAGGGGAGGGAAAGAAAAAAAATACAGTTCAACCAACAGAAGGCAGTGGTCGCTTCTATAACAAGGACCATTCACCAAACAATCGAGATGACGGGTCTCTCAAATAAAACCGTCAAAAAACCAAACAAAAGCTTGGAGTTTTGGCGAATCTCCAGAACACATCGCCAGATAAGATCTTAATCTACTAATATTTATTTATATTACCCACTATTCTTACGTATGTATTCGGTACCAAACTTAGAATTTCGCAGAATTATGGGCGAGATCCGACGTTGAAATGCGATGCAAGTAGTTTCGTATTGCAAGTTATAAACCTTCCCAAAATGTATGTTTATATATATATATATATATCTTTTTATGTACTGTTCATTAGATGAAACGAACTCACTTACAATTGGTGCTTTAGGCCTGTCGGGTCACTCACGTCTCATTTCTTGAACGTGGAGGGAGGATTCACGACCCGTAACTCCACACAACCCCGTGAGTATATGATTGCATATAGGACGAAACCGGTTCGCCCTAAGTAAATAGTAAATCTTGGAGGAGCAGAAATTTGGAGGTATCTAGGCTCGGGTGAAGACCTGAAGGCAGCGCATGATGGCGAGAGGAAGGTTCGGTTGGGACGCGATAACTGAGGTATCAATCAATCGAACCGTGCCAAAAGATTGTGCGAATTTCTAGTTGAAACCTGATCACCTTGCTTACTTGATGGAGGCAGGAGCCAAATTTTGCCAGAAAAGGGTTATTCCGAGTTCGTCAAATATGCAATTAACTAATTACATTAACCTACTAAATCCATCTTTATATGTACCTTATAGCAGCTGAATCAAAATGGAGGGGCGCCAAGCAGATATAAGATACAATCATAATCAAATTTACTAACATTAAACCATTTGAGTTATATTTAATTAACTGTTCAATTAGTCATGTGTAGTTTCGATTAGTACTGATTATTTACGGATTCATTAGGATGTAGGGAATCATAATAAACGACAAAGGGAAGTTAGCTCATTTAGAGAAATTACTTAAAGTTAGATTCGCAAGAGAGAGACCAATACAGTTTGAAACTCAACGCTCCGTTTAGAATCAAAAGGGTTACCACAAAAATGAAAGTAATTAAAGTCCTATATCATAAATCAAAAAAATTACACAACGTTTGATGGAGTTTAATTACAACCTAAATACGAAAATATTTACGTTCAAAGTCGTAAATAACGTATTAATTAGTTAAGTACATAACAGGTGCCAAGTGCGCATGAGTAAATAAATATATACATAATAAAAAGAAGAATATTACAACTGTCTTGCCGAGGACCAGGAGATTTATATAAGAATAAAATAAAACGATAAAAGACGAAACATCACAAGGTTGATTTTGAACAGCTGAAAAAACTATTCATTTATGAGTAAATAATAATAAGAATAATATTGAATGATTTTTTCAAGGGCGCTAATAGTAGACACCTCCCTACATTAATAAATTTAAATTAAAACTCACAAAACCATCTCACTTTCCTTTCAAAGACGCAATGTATTTTTATAGAAATATATTTTAAAAAAAACATATATTTGAACAACAAAACAGCTAACGCGCGTAATACACTTTTCGTTTGGGATTTGCTAACTGCTATATGGAGGACTGAACGCCGTTGGCGCCAACAAAAAACTGTCCAAATAAGCGAAGTTAGCCGTCCATAATGGAGTGCTTTTTTTTTTTTTTACATGAGCTCCACACAGGAGGCCCTGAGGAAAATAATTTCCCTCAGGGCCTATGTCATCTTTGAGGATGCTGTGTGGAGGGTTTTTTTTAAGGAAAAGGGAAGGAGAGGAGAGTTCTGGGAAGGAAAAGGGTTTAAGGGGTGGATAGGAATCTGGGGTTCAGTATGTCCCGGTCATCCGCCTCCAAGACCTAGACAAACCTCACCCCATGAACCCGGGCACCCCTGCTAAATCACCAAACGTAGCGAACCACTTGGGGTGACCTATAACAGAGGTGTTGGTTATCCAATAAAGGTTCCCGGGGCGGCGGTACCCATTCCCGCCTCCAAAATTACCTGTTGTACCGCTGGTACCTACCCTGATGTATGGCAGTGAGGCATGGAACTGGCAGAGGAAGGATGAAAGTAGACTGAATGCGGTAGAGATGAGATCCCTGAGGCGTATGTGTGTAAAACCATGTACGATCGTGTGAGTAATGTGAAGATGAGGGAAATGTAGGGAAACGGTATGATGGTTAGTTAGTTAGTTAATAAGTGCTAGGTTGTCAAATTAGTTCCCAAATACATGAGAAAAACAAATGGATTTTGTATTTTTTGACCACCACATAGAGATGGTAAAATAATCATCTTAAGCACGTTCAAAAAAACATTAATTAAAAAATTTCAATATGCAAAATACAGTAACTTAGTATGAAAGTAACTATTATAATCTTGGTATGTATCTATTACTTACATATATTTTTCCCACGAATGTAGCACATATCCTGCGGAAAGTGCTAAGACTTGTAGCTTCTTTTAGGGCTTTCGGTAGGTTATTATAACTTTGTTAAGTTTGTTAATATCTGAGTTTCTGGAAAAACTTAAATATTTAATATTTCTTTCGTAAGTGACGCACATAGAAAAACAAGTAGTTATTGCTTAATTCACAATTGTTTATATAAAAATGACATAAAAAGTTAGAACGATATTTTGTTTAGAATTCGAAGAGCAGTAAAAAAAGGCTTTAGACGTTCGGGGGTTTTAAGATGTACAAAATAAAGAACCCTTCGCAATACAAATAACAATCTTTTCTTATCGGTCAAAATAATTTTTATTTCAAATGTTACCTTTTTCCCGAGCTAAACATGAAAAACTCTGGTTAAACTCTTTCGCTGTGCTGAGTTAAATAAAATTAAAGAAAATTTTGTCAGAGTAAATTGAGATTGAGGACCTACAAAAGAAGAAATCAGAAAAGTTTGGGCGATCTCGGTTACCTAAATGGTCCGAGTAACTGTCCACCAAGCGCGAATCCTGAGACCGAAAGTACTCAGCGTTGATTGAATGTTAAGGATTAATAGTAACGACTCTTCGCCCTTCGAGGACTGGCTGACAATCCGGAAAGTTTTTTTTTCCTTTTTTTTCAAAAGGATTTACCGCTGGGTCAATCCTATTTGTTGTGAATTCCTTCCTTTATGTGCGTTAGTTGTTCAATGTGCCATTGATTTTTTTTATTAACTTTTAGGGTGCTGAGTTGTGTTTCGTATTCTCCTACGAGATTAAGCATTATCTAGTTTGAATTTGTTAGATTTAGCCAATTTAGCCGGTTGTATTTGATAGCATTCTGTCAATTCTGTCAATCTAGATAATTCAAACCTGAATTATCCAGAATGAATTTGTTAGATTTAGCCAAAGTTAGTTTTTGGTTGTATTTGACTTATCTGCTCTGAATGAACATTTTCTTCGATGCTGCAAAGCTCTCCAAAGCATTAGTCTAAAGAGTATGAGAATCCGACCACGCGTTGTTGTGGCTAACGAAACACAACGCCGTCGACTGGACGGTTGCCCAACCTTCATAACCACGATAAATTAACTCATACCGCACATCTGTTAATTTGCATACAAATCAAATCCATACTGCCCGCTTGCCAGCCCGCTCATCTGTTCTGGATAGGGACACCCTAATCACCTAGCGATATGAAATATACTTTACGACCTTTTCCCATACCTACCAAATATACGTTAAAAAAAAAATCGGTCCAGCAGTTTCGGATTAAAGTCACCACAAACACCGTGACACGAGATTTTTATATACATATGTATATGTAGAGATGACAAAAGCTTGTAATGATTTCTGCTATGAACGGCCATTCATATGATTTCGCATAATAGCCCCTACTTTCCAGAGACAGCAGAACATGCAAGGTTCGAAAGATAGTAAGGAAAAAGAAAATTCGAAAATTGGGGAAACACCCGCCTTGTTATTGATCTGATTATAGTAAATCCATTTCAAATACCAAAATTTTGTTAATACTGAAAGTATCTTCCAATTTTGATTGAAAAAGCAACACAACAAATTTTATTTTTAATTATCTATGAAACTTAGTGAGGTTAGCATATTAAGTTAGGTTAACATTGGTGCATAAAATGATAAATATCAACTCAAAAAAGCAGCAAAACATGAAATTATAGTAAAGTAAAAAGTATCGCTAAATAAAACTGGGTGACCGCTATTTTCACTGATAAATTCAAATACCCTTATTATTGGTGTTTGAATACGTTAAGGGCGTTTAACCAGACACGGCCGAAAATCCACATTTCATCAAAAGATGTTCTTCAGTACAGGGTGGTTTCAATGAGAAAGATTAATTATTCTCCGTACCAGCTTTTTAAAATTATAACTCATTATCGATTTTATTTCATTCCAAATTTGCTTTAATTTATACCTACATCCAAAAATGCTGAAAGGTGTTGGTTGCGCCAGTTTGGATTTGAATTATTGTTTGTTTATGATATAGTAACCGAGTAACTGCTTCGTTCCCTTATTCCAATTCCTACCTTTATCAAAATGCCAAAAGTAGTGTTGTCACACAAAAACTCTGACCGCCTGTGACATACGCAAAGATGTATTCCCGCTATTGTATTTTGATCCGCCGCTTTAAAAACAACGTATTTTCGCACCACGAGTATTCTTGTTGTTCCACTGCCGCGCTGTTGACCACATCAGGAATCTATCCAGCTACTCAGTACGACTGTCGTGTATTGCATCGCACCGTGTAATGAATTATTTGACCCGCACCTTGTGTGAATCTATCGTGAATTATTGGATTGTTTTACCCGCCGATATTGTAATACCCCCCGCCGCGGCAGTAAATTGCCGTTTTTTACAGTATTGTGAAAATAATAGAGACTAAAACCAGTGGCCTAAAGTAGACTATAAAGAGAAGTGGACTAGTCAAAAGTGCAGTTTGGTAAGTTTTGACACGCTATTTTTTAACCCTTCCTTCATTTTGCAGTTGTTCAGTGAATTGTTTTATTATTTAGCACACACGCATATGCGCTCACCCCGCTTTGCAAACGAATTCAAGTTTAGAACAGCCGCAACCAAGTATAATGATAAAACTATTAAAGTTATGTATTTTTTTTTAAGTTAAGTATTTATCATTTTCAATAATGTCTAAGCAAAATAAGAATGTAAAAAAATCTGAAATACATTAGTTTGTAAGTGCCCAAATAAATACACAAACGGACCAATTTTCGTGAAGAACCAAATGTACCTATCTATTTTTTAATAATTGTATTTAAACTAAAATTAAAATTCTGAAACATACGTTTCCTAGACAATGTAATGATTTATTTTATGAATGGGTGTTATATAATACAAAATCTTTTATGAAAATTTAACAAATCTGCCAACGTCCTATGGTATAACCTTATTATACTAAAAATTATCAATTTTTCTCAAAATTTAAAACCCGCGTTTACTATATAAAAAAATAATCTTTCGAAATCAATTTATAATTTCTCGTGGAAAAAATTCAATACGTCTAAAATCTGATTTAAAAATGACGTATTTCTGGTTTTCTCTGGCTATATCCTCTAAATCGAATATGTTACTCATTACTACCCGTCATCACTTATCCGTGATTTATATACGGACAACGTTTGATTGGAATCAATGATGAATAGGTTTTTTTTAGTCTGAAAATGAAATAAAATATATCGTCAAGCTTTACAAATATAAGAATACAATCTCGTAACCACCTTCATTAAATCAGTTTGCCACTTCTCTAGGGAAAAGAAATACCTTCAAAAAATATTAATACTACTTTTAAAAATAAAAATGATATACACGGCAGATGAGTTAACAATAAATAAACAATCGAAGAGTTAGCAATAAATTGATGTCAAATGATTGTTGGAAAATTTCTAAATACCGAAGTTATTTTATTTTCATGTCAATTTTTTTTTCATTGTGTAACTACAATTCGCCAACAATGATATATCGTCCCATAAATATCTACCGATTGGTTTTAGATGCATTATTCATAAATGACCGGAGAATCCGGTACTGAATCATTGCCATCGCCGATATAATATGTCGGCATATTTTATATTCGAGAATACTGAGTAATGTATGGAATAAAGTTATCTCCGCAAAAACTAGAATGAAATAATAAATCGTACATATTTTCAATACTTGCTAGGGTAGCAGAAGTTTTTGTAAATAATGTCGAATTTTATGAAAATGGCGAAAAGTATTTCAATAATATTCGGGAAATTTATACAAATATATCTTCATAATTATAAATCCATTTTTACACGTGCTTTATCAGAATACGGTATGTTGTAAGTCTCAAAGGAGTGGGAGGAAAAAGACATTGGAAAGAGAGGGTTTGGGAAGTATGTTGCTCCTTGTCGATTCTGATCTGGTCACTAAAAACCTGTAAAACCATCTCAAGCCACGTTTCAATCCTGAAAGGTACTTTAGAAGACGATAATGAGTGATTAAACGAACTCTGAAACGTGTAAGTGTAATTATTGAAATAAACAACAACATTCTAACTTTATTTCATTTAAAATAAGTAACATGCCTACCTCTATGTTTTCAATTATTTTTCAGAATCGATAAAATTTCTGTTTCAAGAAATAATAATGAAAATCAAATTATTCCTTGAGGTATGCAGGGGTGGTGCAGTGTAACACGTTTCATATTTCAAAGTAATAAAAAAAATAACAATACAAAGATAGAATAAGAGCAGAAAACGAGGGAAAAAATATTAAATATAATTTTTTTTGCTAATAGATGTTCATGGAGGATATTTCTCGTCTCCAGGTGGTATGGCAGTGAAAATGGTATTCTTGGATTGGCGTAGTCTACGCCATAAGCTTCCCATGCGGTTACGGAGAAGTGCTCGGAAAAAGTAGTCTTTCCACTGGAAACATTTCCGTAGCGCTGCAGTATCTCGGTTGGCGGAATAGTTGCCATGAGCATTGTTGTAGGTGACTTTTAGCTTATGCCATAGGGATGCAGTGTTATCTAACCACCGTTTTGACGTACAGAGCGATGTGCAGAATGCATTGAACAGTATTATTTTGACGTTTGTACTGCAAAAGTGAAAACAACTTGACAGCATTCGTGACACAAACGGATATCACTTTTTTCGATGTCTTTCGGGTCGTCTGTGATAATATGCATGTTCTACGCTAATTTATAAAGAGCTTTATGATTCGATCCTGAAAGGTCAAGAAACCATCACAGAAAACGTGTCGTAAAATATAATATAAAAAGCTTCCAAGTCAAAAATAATATTCTATCTTGACCGTATTTTTCATGGTGTTTTTTTTGTTGTTATTGTCCAATGTAATATTATTATTCCACGCAATGTACCATTTTATTCAAAGACGAAATGTGTCCGGAAAGGTGCAATTTATTTTGACAATGGTGCGAGCCGGTGGGGGGCGGTGGTGGTGTCGTCTCCTGACCCGAAATGGAATGTCAACACGGCATGTTTGCCGCCAGGAATCAAATAACCTTTATTCTGACGGAAGCCTGGCCGCCCGCCACTTTCGTCAGCTCGCGCCAACACAGAATGAAAAACATTTCGCTTTCCTTAGATATTAAAAGACATAAAACATAAGTATAAAGCGGCGTTCGCAGCGAGAAAGAGGCAAAAAGAAATAGAAAATATCTTGTATTTGTATTTGCCCATAGAGATGATTGATAGAAAACATATTTTCATAAGTGAATGATACACTTTGGACATCGTCCCGCATTGCTCATGAGTAAAATATGCTATGTATGTAAATAAAATGAAACATATTTGATGTGCGATCGACAAGAATTCAAGACCCGTCCACAATAATTCCATGACTTATGTTGGTAGCATACTATTGGACTTATTCATTATTTGTAAAATTCCATGATATTTATATTACCTATGTAAGAGAAAGAATTAAGAATATGCAATCTGTAAGAATTTTTTTTCACATATCTTCATTTACAAACAATTTGGCAGGCAGGTATGGGTACCGCCGCCCTGGGAACCTTTTAATGGAATTTGAATTTTTTTATGTAAATTTTGTAAATACACAATGTATACTATTTTATGCCATCTGCATCTTTAAAAACTTTCTCTTGTATTGTAATGCATTATTTTGACTAAAATGTATCTTTATACTTTCCATTCATGTGATGTTTACTTTTTCAAGTTCATCTTTTTTATTGTTCAACTTTGTCTCTGTATTATAAACTTATGTGTAAAAGCCCATCAGGGCGTTGATATATTAATAAATAAATAACCAACACCCCTGCCATAGGCTACCCCAAGGGTTCTCTACCTTTGGTGACTTTGGTGAGCAGGGATGCCTGGGTTTACGAAGAGAATCGGCCGATAGGTCTGCCCACCTACCGTGTGGTGGGCAGCATCAAGAGAAACTGGATAAAGGAGTATTTTATCATCTGCAACCGGAATCTCTCGACCCATCGCCTTGAGGGATGGATTCATACTTCCGTCACTCCTGGATACATTGACCCCCAGATTCCTAGCCACCAGTTAAACGTTTTTTCCTTCCCAGAACGTTCTCATCTTCTTTTCCCTAAAATACCCTCCACACAGCATCCCCAAAGATGACACAGGCCACGAGAAAAATTGTTTTCCTCAAGGCCTTCTAATGCTAATAAAGCTAATGCAAAAAAATGATTTTAATGAAAATAAAATCCTTCATATCTACCACCATTTTATAAAAATAATGGAGTTTTTTCGAAACGATATTTATACTCGTATATAAACGAGTGTCTTCGTTTTGATAGACTTAAAGTGAATTTTTGATTATTGAAGGAAAAATCGGAGGTCTAATTATCGTGAGACATTTTTGGTCTACTACGCCGTGTTGCACTTCCTTGTTCTATTTCCCAACGTTTCGGCTCTATCTACCCCCAAACAAAGACATAACTGATTTAGAGTCAAAAGGCCTTGCTTTCTTGCTTTATATGCACAATGTTACTCATAGAACTACCAGGATGTTGAGGAAAGAAAATATGAAGGCTCTCTTTGGAATGACGTGACAACGAATATCCAAGATCTTGTGAGGCCCGCAAAAATCAAAACTGCCTGGGTTTTGACGAGGTCTCCAAAAATTGATGAATTCATAGGTACCTACGTAAATACATTTAATTACACAACGGATTTCAAAAGCTTTCTAAACCATCTTATTATTTATTTTTAAACCCTTAAAGGGCTTTTACATGTTTGGTAGTACAGTTAATTTTATGACAGATGATTTTTAAACGGATACAGAAATAATAAAAATGAAATTAGATAAAAAAGCACACAGGTCATAAATACAAAAAATACAGCAATTTCATAGGTTTACAAAAATACAGATATGTTTAGGAATAGTTTTGGAATAAGTTTTTTACAAGATCAACAAAATTCGCCAAGTTTATGTTAAATATATATATATATATATATATATATATATATATATATATATTTAATATATATATATATATATATATATATATATATATATATATATATATATATATATATATATATATATATATATCACCTAAGTAAGTACTGATTTTCCATAGTGTGAAATGTTGTATCGGAAAGCGTGCAATGTAGTTCCGCTTATGAATGCTACAGTAAAATAGTGTATTTTGTCGTGTAGTATTCGTAAGTTTATGAGTTGCAGGAGTTCGCAACAGTCAAATTTAGAGTTAAGTATTTTTAATAAAAATGTTAAGTCGTTTATTTTACGTCTGTTTTCTAGTGTGTGTATTTTTAGAATATTTAATAATAAATTATATTTTAAGTCTTCTAGTGGTATATTTAATTTAAAATTTTGTAAGATGGAGACCAAATTACCGAGTTATATTCCATTAGGCTTCTAACTAATCTTTATTTGTTTTCGAAAGTTCGGTAGGTTTCAACCCTTTAACAATCTTTATAATTATTTTCTTAAAGAACCAATATTGAAAATCGACTTATACATTTAACCAAGTTTGTATGAATTCTTTACCCGAACGCATTTCCCGTGCATTTTCTGCATTACCCATCATTCAGTACTTCTTTGGAAATACATGTTCACGACTTTCAATATCCCTCTCCTAGAAAGGATTCATAGACAGAAAAGTGCCTCGGCTAACCCAGATCCTGGAGGAAAAGTAATTTTCTTTTCAGTGAATGGATCAGCGTTCAGCTTGACTGAAGAGGGAATCCATAAAAAAAGCATTTTGTTAATACATTTACTGCTTTTGACATGCACATCTAAACCTAACTTTTTGCATTTATTTTATTAAAAGATATATTCTTATATCCCCCGTTCAACGCTAGTTCTTGTCCCGTTTCAGCATGTGATCAAATTGTATTTGCAAACCCATTAAGTATACAGTTTGATGTTTTATTGGGCTGAGAATCGGTGTTCGTCCTGTCAAAATATCAAAAATTCAAAATGGCGCCCATCAAATTTTATCAGATTTCAAAAACCCAATTACAGTGATGTATTTTCTTACAAAGCAATCATATAGTACCTAGTAAAATTCAAAAATGTGAGTAGGACCTACCATCAATCAATACTTATTTTGAAGAGTGCATGATACCAAAAAAGGCATCATAATATATAACTGTGTAGGATATATATATATATATATATATATATATATATATATATATATATATATATATATATATAAATTTTTAAGATCTTCAAAACTAAGACGACCCTTAGAAAATAAACAAAAAATATCACGCCTCTCTAACTTATTCTCGAGAAGAATGTGAAATCGGAAGCAAGCAAATGAACTTTATGAATTAAGGCATCCGTTATCGACGGGTTAGGCTCTCAACTAGCAATCCGGAGGTCGCGGGTTTGAATCCCGGCCTGAACAAGTAAATGTATTGATTAATTTGTTTATTTCACATTTTATTCATTTAAAATAATGCGGGATGTTTCAGAGTGGAAGATAATTTCAGTATCGCCTGTGTGCAAGACCACCATACACAATTTAAAACTGTTTTATCTCATTTAGTGCGATATTTAAAATTAAACAAAAAATATTTTCCGTTATTAATGATACGATTCATTGTTTTTTTTTATAAGAGTATCACTTCTTACGTTTAATTTTTTTATGAAGTTCTCAAATGTAATACGAAAACTATGTGAACTATTCTTTGATTCGAAAATATTCACTTAGCTCACAGGCGGGCAGGGTGTGGGCAAGTTATTGAACAAACACAGCTACTTTCGAATATTTATATGGGATATACCATGATCAGATATCTAATACGTGGCGTTTATTCTGCTGTCTTGGATAATAGATCAAATATCACCGATCCATTTTTTTTTAGTTAGTTAACCGTAGTAAATTTTGATTCTATCGAATTTCGTATGGCGTGATATGATTTCCCTGAGTGCATGTAAATAGAACTACGTAATAATAGAGAACTCCAGTCCATTTAAAAAATATATTAATGAATACTGACCTTCTAACTTAAATAACTAAATTTTAATTTTAATTTTTAGAGTTAGTTTTAAAAGTTAAAATAATTGTCAAAGTTTTAATTTTTCAAGACCCCCCGAAAACCACCGTAAGTATGGTGAATCGTGTGACTCCTGAAAAATTAGTATAGGATCGGGCAATCAGCCGATCTACTGCCGCCATTTTAAATTCCTTTGTTCTCTAGAAATAGTAAGTACTCTCCCTAGAAATAGCATTACTATTTTTTTTTGTGCAGTAGTTTTTGAATATTTTCAATAATAGAGATAAACTAATAAGAATTTATTTTATTTTTGAAACATTATTTAGGCCTAAATAATGTTTCAATATACACAACAACTTTGTTATATCATACATTCCCATACAATGACTTTACGGTGACGTCACGACACGTCGAACAGTGACGTCACCTTGGCGGCGTGTTTTTACGACCCGATTAAAAATGGACTTTTTTATAATTTTTTAAAAACTCTGCGTATAATATTATTGAATAAAACTTATATATTCAGAATCGGCCTTTATTGGTCTATATGAAAATATTTTTTTAAAGCCAGAATATTTTTCACTGGAGTTCCTTATTATGAATGATGAGATAATCCTATTCTGAGGACGGTTGATTGATCAGTATTTCATTGCTAATCAGACAATTACAGTAGGTATCTGTATAGATATATCTGTTAAATTTGGAAGGAAAATGTGGGTTCCGCCATAGATAGGTCACCTCAAGTTCGCTACCTTTGGTGATTCAGTAGGAGTGCCCGTGTTCAAGGGGTGAAGTTTGTCTTGGTGGCGAATGCTTTTTCCTATCTACTACGGGCCGGATCGGTATAGACTGAATGAGAGATATATAACCTAGACCTCTTCAGCTCGACTCTCTCGACCCATTGCTTGCACCGCAGTGGGAGGAATGGAAACGTACGCCCGTCACTCCTGGACATCTGGATTCCTACCCACCCTTCATACCTTTTTCGTTCCCAGAACTTCCTGTCCCTTAAAAGACCCCCTGAGGATTTTTTTTTACTATGAGGCATCCTGTGTGGAGTTAATTTAAAAAAAACTGATGAGATGAAATTTGAAGATTCTAAAGTCTTTCTACGGATATTTCGGTAAAGCTACTTCCTAGGAAGTAATAACAGAGGAACCCCCGTTCATATTTATTTTTGTTGGGATGAAAATTAGTTAATCATATAAAGTATAGTGCGATAAAAAACAACTATATTAAATTGATTAATGCAGGGTGAGGAAAGGAAAGGTAGGACAAACAAACAAACTTACCCGTGGTCTGTATGGCTGCTTCTCAAGGCCTTGGTATTCCCCAGCTGGTCACAGCTCTCACATAAAAAGATTGCCTATCAAATCATATAAATATAAAAACGAGTGTGCTTTAGACCACACAACCGAAGTTAAACTTCTGCTCCATCTATATGAAAGGAGGAGAGAAACAAAATGTGCGCGCGCACTGCTCTCCCTTGCTCCCACAGTGTGATACAGTCAATAGGCCTGCATTGTGTAATGTAACTGGCTATGAGAGAAAGAGAGAAAAAAAATGTTTGCTCGCACCTCACTCTCTCTCTTGCCCCTACATTTACGAAGCATTCGCCTCGCTTTTCGTAACGCTCTCGTCACGCATTCGCCAGCTTACTCCCCAAGTCAAGAGTGCGTAAAGAAGTTTTACTTGAAAAACAGTACGTATAAAGATATAAATAATATTTAAACGACTTAACATTTTTATTCAAAATACTTAACTCTAAATTTGACTGTTGCGAACTACTGCAACTCATAAAATTACGAATACCGACAGTAACTACACGACAAAATACACTATTCTACTGTAGCATTCATAAGCGGAACAACATTGCCCACTCTCCGATACAACGATTTCACACTATGGAAAATCAGTACTTAGGTGATATTGACATATTTAACATAAACTTGGCAAAATTTGTTGATCTTGTAAAAAACTTATTCCAAAACTATTCCTAAACCTATCTGTTTTTCTGAAAACCTATGAAATCCGCTGTATTTTTGTTTTTATGACTTGTGTGCTTTTTTATCAAATTTTATTTTTATTTCTGTATATGTTAAATAATCTATCATGAATTATTTTGTACTAACAAAATGTAAAAGCCCATCGGGCGTTAAATAAATAAATAAAAAATAAATAATTGCGCTAGGGGGAGTAGGGGGGCGGTTTCGCAGACTCACGAGAATGATAGATTTGTGGGTTATTCAAAAATGGCGTCATTTTTGACAACTTCCAAGTTAAACAGCGGAACGTTGGTTGTCCATCGACTGTTTCAAATCATATTAAAAAACACTCAGCACTGAGAATTGTTTGTGGTTTTAGATTTTGAAAAATGAAGGAACAGGAAACCATATTTTTGCAATCTAACTACAATAATTTTCAAACCAGTTAATTTATACATAAGTAGGTACCAAACATTGTTACCTTACATTCTGTAAAATATGTACGTGTTTCTGAAAATGTGACATGTTTAACGTCCTGCAACCATTTCTAACTTACGAGTACTGTTCATACTGTAATGTTACCCCTTTGAAATGCTGTATCTGTTCGTTCGACAAAGTCTCCTGAATCACAGCATCTGTCAGTAAGTAGAGTATCACAGGATATTTAATATGTAAATATACAGCCCCATCTCAATCATATAGTAACGCAGCACTCCGACGGAGATATCGGGTAACCAATCATTGTTGTGCAAATTGCACGGCATTCTGGTTCATTAGGCATATCTAGGTGCTAATGAAGACGTTCTAGTTAGAGTAGACGCAATGCTCCTGAATATGACATATCGTAATTAGTCCTACCGCCGAGAGAAGTTAATTATAAATTTTTATTTTATTTTTCTCTACTATAATAAGCATGTATTATACATATAAACTAATTAACTCGCCACTAATTATACAATGCTTGCAATGCAACACTGGATATTTGAAAAGGGACAATCAAATACCTACTTACTCTAGGACATCTATTTTCCAATTTCTTCCGTAGAACGAATTTCAAAAGTGACTACAGTACGGCCCGCAAGCCGTTTTAAATCGCACAAAAATATGTTTTCTTTGAATTTCTCGGCTTTTCTCTAATGTAATTTACATGTATTATACATATAAACATTCCTCTTCAATTACTATCTATTGGTGAAAACCGTATGAAAATCCGTAGCGTAGTTTAAAAGATTAACGCGCACATACATTTTGAACGACTTCATTTTATATTATGTAATGATGATATTTAAAAAACTTAATTTTCTAAAAATGAATTTGGTTCATATTCAATATTATTATTATTTTATATATGTAAATTATAACATGAATGCATTGTGTAAAATTTCCACTTGTAATGTGTTTGTAAAAGCCCTACGGGCGTTAAATAATTATATAAATACGGTTTTAAAATGTTGATAGCTGTTATTTCTCTAGTATTTTGTTGTTAACTTCCATCATTCATCGATTTTAAAATACATAATCCATCGGTAGTCTATTTTTGCCAATCATCTAATTCTTCTACCAGCCAGGTAGACATGGAAAATTATATTTTCATAGTTGTGTTTAAATGAAAGCCACAGAATCAGATGGAAGCCATCATTGAAAGATCTATAGATAGCGGCAGAGATTCTGTTGAATTTGTCACACGTACCATTACAAATGTAGAGCTAAGATAATATTGAAGTCCAAGATATCGTACCATTAAGACTATTGATTTCGCTAAAAAGGATATAGTTTTAATTTGTATGGATGTAGTTATCTAATTACATGTGAAGTTAAACATCGCTAAATAACTGATTTACAAATTTAAATAAACGAAGACAATATAAGCGAAACTCAATCGAAAATCTGGAAACAGAAAAATCAGAAAAACATATTGACACCTCTGGGACTCGAACCCAGGACCTCTTGCTTTCCGGGCAAACGTGCTAACCACTGCGCCACGGTGTCGATATGAAATTCGGTCATGTTTAACTGTACCATACTTCGACTAAGAACCACCTACATTATCTTCATTTTCTTTAACGCATATATTATTGGCAAACACAAAGATAGTTGCCAATAATATATGCGTTCATGAGCTATTCATGTATTAAAAAGATTTGCTACTTCCACACCGAAGTCAAACTTCCAACGCACGAACTACCCATCTACAAAATCGTCCGAAAGTTGGAAGTTGGCCTCAGTGTGGCCGTACAATAAGACAATCAAAGAGTGTGTGTTTTTTCCAATGACGTCAGTATATAACGTCGTTGCTTATACGTTGCAGATGGTTATGAAAATTATTTTGGTAATTGAAATGAACACAAGAAATGCTTTGGCATTCAAAGGTCATTTTTGAAAAAAAAATGTCAGTTAAAACCCTATCCAAATGAAGTGACGATATATCTCCATCTTCTTCTTTTTGAGCGGGTACACCGCGCTTTAATACGTCTCTCAATTATACATCAACTTCTACTCGCTTTCTACAGTGCGTACCAGGATTCACAAAGAGAAAGATTTATAGATTTTAATCATCGCAAGAATCAAGCCTAACTATGAACCATTCAAAAGAGTTTCATCAAGCAACATACCCAATCCCAAGAAATACATAATTTCATAGTACTCGTAGGTACCTATCTATATTTGATTATTTTCAAGATGGCACACAAAACACTTTCATCTCAAGCGAAAACGTACATGAAATTTCAATATTCTACTAAATATATATATTTGTTTGCGGAAATCAACATTGTTTTGAAAATACAGTTCTACAGCAAATTTTGTTATTATTTCTTGGTTAAATACGCTGAAAAATAATATCTCTGAAAAGGGATGGAGAACAAAATATGTTTGAGAAATTTTGGTAAAGATTATCTTTTGGAATGTACATCAAAAAGTTTCAAACATTTATTATTATTGAACTTGAGAACAATTTTCATCTGACCTCGAAACGGCTGTCAAAAGTCTGGCGGTCATCATTTTTCTAAAACGATTTTAATCCATCCAAAAATCTTGTATTTCGAGAAATTACCTACGTTTTCAATATAAAAATAACTTTTCTGAAATTTCATTGTGAAGCGTAACCTAATTCGTTTTCTCTCAGAAAAAGCGGAATGAAATAAAATTTCGGGTCTCGGAACTTCAATAACTAGTTTAATACTTTCGCATAAAATTTCATCCTTTGCACGACGACCTGTTCGAATTGACCTTTCGTCTGCGATTTTTGTCCAATTTTCAAATATATATATATATATATATATATTTTTTTTTTATATTTGTCATCATAACCACTTATGGTAGAAGGCATCTACAAAATTTATAATAATTTTATCTGTGCGAAGTTTCTAAATTATTTTTGTACTTTTCTTGACCAAAACCGATCGACCAAAATGATTAATATTTAAGCCTTTTTGTTACACCTCAAAAGCAAATAAATTATACTTTCTTTCAATTTCCTGTTGTGTTTGTAATTTTCCAAACGTCGATATAAACACGATTTTCTATAAAAATACGAAAATATGCGGCCCATGGAAAAAACCAAGTAAATCCTTCGATGTTCAAATAATCGAAAATATGTAGAGGACCAAAATTTAAAATGTTGTGGTAATTTTGAATCGATGGTAATTATTTCATTCTGATTACACCTAACATATTGGTGATATAAGGTGAGATAGTATGGGCACATAAGACCGAGACCACCAGACCACACGGTGAAGCAGGTAATGTTTATGAAGCTTCATCGACAGTCATCCAGAGGAAGATCAAATAACTCCTGGTTGACTCAATGCTCCAAAATATAGATTTTATTGTTTTCAGTACTTTTCCATGCACCTAACTATCAAAATAACTATACAAGTATATAAAAAAAAATATATATATATATTAGGTACTTTATGTAACCCAGGTTGACTTTAAAAATACAACCATTATGTAGAATTTAAAACATGCGTTCATACGTATCAAACTAAAATATTCGACGTTACCCGCATTTATTTTCAATTGCACTTCGTCAAACGACGTTCTTTCTGCAGCACTAAAATTTACTATCATCGTTTTTATTATATTTTTAAGTATACGAGCTCTATTTATGTTATTGCAATAACACAGTTAATCGGTCGCGCTGTGGTTTTTTTTAGTAAGGCTGATAGAGTCTAAGGGATAAAAGGACAAGTAACAGAAAGGCAAATAGGGAGTTACAACTTATCATCGTGAGTTTTTAATTTTTAATACATGCAAGATAACTCTAAGAAACTAACGCCATCTGTTGAAAAAATCAGGAAGTACGTTAACAAGTACCGAACCATTCTAGATCGAGAAACGGCTATTCAGTCACCACATACGACGTGTTTAATAATCCACGAGAGGGCACCTGTAGTACCAAAACAACAGAATATCTCAACAAAAATGGACTGCACTTCGTAAAATCCAGAGCGAACTAGAAATGTAACAGAAACATTAACACAAAATATAAACAACACACTGGAAGAAAAGTTTAAAATTTTGGATGAAAAATACGAAAACCTCAAAGAAAAGTTGGAAAACTTAGAAAAACGAATTTATTTCCTTGTAAAACAGGCACGAAAAAATAAAATCGTCTTTTTCGGCATTGAGGAAACCGAAACCTCATACCAAATATTGGAAAACATTATAATCAACTTTGTAAAAGAATATTTGTATCTAAACCTAGATCACAGCGATGTCCAAGAAGCAAAGAGAATCGGCAAAAAGGAGGAAGGTCTCGACAAATAATTGCCACATTTACCAGACTCAGAACCAAAATAAAAATATTTAAACAGAGAAGCGAGGCACTAAGAGAAACCACATATTACATAACGGAAGACTATCCGAAGCAAATACTAGAGAAAAAAGTGCAAGCAAAACTCGAGAGAGATAAAGGCAATAAAGTAAAGATTAAGTATGATAAATTTGTCATACAAGTACACCTCTAAAATGATTCACAATTACTCGGAACATCACACAAATATAAATTTAAATAAATCCAGTGGAATTGTAATTTACATCAGAAACGGTCTACAAGCACAAGTCGACGAAATTTTACTATCACAAGCAAACTGTATGAAAATTGTATTGAACAATAACTTATGTATTTTTGCAATCTATAGATCACCCTCATTCCAAAATATTGATACTTTTTTGAATTCTTTACAATCAATCATCAACAATTCAAAACAATTAGAACGGCAAATCATTTTAGGCGATTTAAATATTAATACGATTCCTGAGTACCACCGTCAATCCGAAGATTATCTATGTCTGCTTACGGAAAATGGGTTCATACAGACAATTAACAGCCCTACCCGAGAACAGGGTACAAGTAAATCTTGTCTAGACCACATTAACATCAAAAAAATTAAACATATCGAATCATTTATTATCCACACCACAATTTCTGACCACTACTCTACAGCTCTCTGCCTTAAAAATAAACCTCCCACTACTGCTAAAATTAAATTCATACCTCGAATAAACTACTTCAACCTACTTAAGGACTTAAATTCAGAAAAATGGGAAAACGTTCTAGACCAAAGGGATACTGATTTAGCAATGACGAATTTCATCACCAAATTACACGAT
This sequence comes from Limnephilus rhombicus, assembly GCA_929108145.2. Classification (NCBI taxonomy): domain Eukaryota; kingdom Metazoa; phylum Arthropoda; class Insecta; order Trichoptera; family Limnephilidae; genus Limnephilus; species Limnephilus rhombicus. Next base: position 20,786,190 of record OV815278.1, on the reverse strand, counting down.
TACATATATAAACACACTAGTAACAAACTTATATCTAACAAACAATTAAAACTCACGCCATGGATCACCCCTGGTCTTGTAAAATCAATACACAGGAGGAATCAACTACACAAAAAGGCGAATAGGAACCCAGAGAATATCATACTACAAACTCGATATAAAAATTATAGGAACTTGTGTAAAAATTTAATTACATCAACTAAAGAAAACTACTTTAAAAAAATTATTTACGAAACCAACTATACGTCAAAAACGCTATGGGAAGCTTTTCGTAATATATCTTAATCTAAAACCAATAAATCATCTGAAATTAAATCATTGAACATTGATCACACTATCACGTCAGATCCAAAAAAGATGGTAAATTTTGCAAATAACTACTTCGCGTCAGTGGGAACCACACTGTCAAAAAAAATTCTTGATAAATATAACACAACTGAAACTGATCTTGCTAAGTTAACTGGCTGTAATCTCAGTCATAAAATAGATAACATTCGAACTACATCACAAGAAGTGATGAAAATAATTGACGAGCTTAAGTCATCCAATGCGTGTGGCCCAGATAAGATCTCTTCAAATCTGTTAAAAAATATAAAATCCGCCATAGCATCACCGATATCGTTCATTTGTAATCTAAGCTTTAACTCTGGAAAATTCCCAAATCATTTAAAACAATCAATTGTTATTCTACTTCACAAAAATGGGGATAAATCACAGATTAACAACTACCGACCAGTTTCTTTGATCAACTCTGTGTCTAAAATTATTGAGAAGATTGTTAAGAATCGGCTCAGCCTGTACCTAGAAAACAACAACATCCTTTCCAATAGCCAATACGGTTTCCGACCAGGTTTAGGCACTGAAAATGCCATTGCCAATTTGACAAAAATTATCTCTAATAACATAGATAGGGGTACAAAATGCATTGCGCTCTTCCTGGATCTAGCAAAAGCATTCGACACTATCTCTCACAAAATTCTGAAGATTAAACTACAGCGCATCGGTATACAAGGTCAGCTCTTCAATTGGTTGTGTAGCTATTTAGATAACAGGAGCCAAAGAGTGTTCATCAACGACACTATAAGCGATTCAGCTAATATTAAATTCGGTGTACCCCAAGGCAGTAATTTAGGACCACTTCTATTCAATATATATATAAATGATCTATGTAACAGTTCCCTTGCCGACCACATTATCACCTTTGCTGATGATACAGTCTTACTATTTGAAGACAAAAGCTGGAATGTTGTTCACAGTAAAGCAGAAGTAGGGTTAAACAAGGTCAAACAATGGTTAGACAATAATCTCCTAACACTTAACCTAGATAAAACCAAATACATCCGTTTCAGATCAACACAAGCAGGAGAACCAAAAGAAATACACAACATCATTATTCACCATTGTATTGACCGGACCTCATGTAAATGCTTAAACTTAGAATGTGTCGATAGTATAAAATATCTAGGAATTATCATAGATAAGTCTCTGAGATGGGACGAACATATTGTCTCGACTTCCACAAAGATTAGAAAACTTACTCATCTATTCATGTCTGTTAGAAATATTCTTTGCGTAAAAGATCTGAAACAAATGTACCATGCCTTGTGTAACTCACTGCTAGAATATGCATCCTTGGGATGGGGCGGCTGTTCCAAAACAATAATTGATCCCCTAGCAAAAGCACAAAAATCACTTTTAAGGGTCATCCTTAAGAAACCATTTAGGTATCCCAGTGAGCTATTATTTAAAGAGATACGAGTTCTTGATGTACGGCAACTATACATAAGAAAAATTATTTTACATACACAAAAACACCGTCACCACTATCCATCCATCGATCATCTCCACAACACCCGTCATGCAGGGAGGAATCCAGTAATTCCGCCTACTACAAACACAGCACATGCCCAAAGACAATACTCCTACTTAGGGCCTAAATTGTTCAACTTCATACCCGATGCTTGGAAACTGAAAAGTACAAGCTTTTTACGGAAATTGGTTAGCAATTGGCTTCTGGATATGGGGAGAGTCGAGAGCGAACATATGCTAACACAATCTCACATACCTAATATGTAATAAAAAGTTTATATTATTGCATAAAAATAAAACTTTTACTCTGTTTTTTGATCCGTGTAAAATAAGGACTGGTCTTTGACTCTTGTAAAATAACGACTAGACATTTCAAAAATAAGTTTTGAAAATTTCTATATAAATACATTGGTAATTCATATTTATTTAGTCGGGTTTATAAATGGGTAATTTCTTTTACTTAGGAAAATCTAAAAATAATAGTACATTTATTAAAATTAAATGGTCATAAATGCATTGGTGATTCATATTTCAAATAATGGTGTATAAATGTGTAAATTCTAATAATGCAACTGCAAATGTTCTCCAAATTAACCCAGAAAAATATCATAATTGTGATCTCCCGAAAGAAACCATTAACTTATTCGGAATGCAATTATTAATGTTATTAAATGTAATGCCTTTGTAATTTCATTGAAAAAAAAAAAAAATTGGTTAACTTTTTTACCTAAAATATTGAGTTCGAAATTGGATAGGTCCGATGGTTTCGAACTCCTGCAACTCCACAGAGAGGTACAGGAGGTCGGTACCATCGATACATTGCATCGGCTTGACACAGCGAAACATACTTATAGGTGTAAAGACACGGTTAATGTTGCAATTTTGCAAACCTTGGTTCACTTTTAAATTTGTTGGTTGGATTTTTATATTATGTACGTATTTTCTAATGGTAACATATTGATATTATATATCTCACTGTAAAAAAATTTTGTTGCATTTTTTTATTTAATTTATATACTTTTTATTCACATCGTAACTTTATCTAAACTATTTGTTTTCTCATGTTAAAGATGGAGGTACTGCCTTTATTATTTATTATTTATGTAAAAGCCCTCTGCTCGTAAAATAAAATAAATAAATAAACAACTAAATAAATTAATGTTCTCCAAAACGAGGTTGAAAAATCATTTGTCATATATTTGGATTATAATTGTGTAATTTCTACTTTTTAAGAAATTCAAAAAATTATAGTACTTTAAAATTAAACAGTTATAAATACATTGTGAATTCATATGTCAAATATTGGTTTATAAATGTGTAAATTCTGATTATGCAATTGTAAATGTTCTCTAAAATGGCCTGGAAAGAATCTCCTACTTGTGATCTCACTAAAGAAAACACTCTTAGAACATTAATAAATGCATTCACTCTGAATGCATTTATTTACGTTCTCCAAATTGACCTTGAAAAAAATCACATCTTTGCGATTCTTTTAAAGACATAAAGAAACCATCCCTTAATTATATACAATTCTTAGTGTTCTCAAAAGTTGTCTTGACAGAAGCAAATTCCCTTGATATCTTGAACGAAACTATTCCTTTGTTAAGAATATTATGAACTAAATATACAATTTGGCTGTCCTGAAACGGGTATTCTACCCAGTTGGACAGACAAATGTTCACATTGTAATGTATTGTTAATATATATGCATATGTAAATAAATAAATAAATAAATAAAAATAAATAAAGTAAAAAATAAAACCACGGACAGTAATAAGAGAATGCTTACATCATCTCCTGAAATACCTACAGACGACGAAATAAAAGTACAGGCCAACAAGAAAAATAAACAACAGACACAAAAAAGAAGAATTTTTGGCCTGTGTGAAGGAATTTGGCAACCAAGCATGCATAACTTCTTAGTAAATAAAAATACTACTTGTAGAAACTACCGCCCCTTCCGATATAGGTAACATAGGCAAAAACAACAATAATAACCAAACCTCATCTTCCAACCCGGCTGGTCAAAAATCAAATCTGGTCGGCTTGTGGAAGATCAAGACCAAAACCCTCTGAAGAAGAAATTTTAAACTTCCTCAAAAATACAAAAAGTGACCAAAACACAAGAAATACTTAACCCTGTGATATTTTCGCTCTCATACCTCATATTCTTATTTTATTTACTCCTGGGCACTTGGCACCAGTCGTGATATTTTGCGTTTTTTTTACATATTATTATTATCATTATATATATATAATTTTCTTTTTACTTTTCTCTTGGCTCTGATCGAAATTTAAATTTTTAAGGCTATGTGTAGTGGGGATGGAAAATTCCTCCCCTACGTCACACAAGCCTTCATGAAAATTGGACCCTTATTTTCTTTGATAACTACAGAAAGCTACTTAAAGCTCCCTTGTACTACATAACTTTATAGATATATGTACTTAACTAATTAATACGTTATTTACGACCTTGAACGTAAATATTTTCGTATTTATGTTGTAATTAAAGTCCATCATACGTTGTGTATTTTTTTTGATTTATGATATTATAGGACTTTAATTACTTTCACCTTTGTGGTAACCTTTTGATTCTAAACAGGGCGTTGAGCTTCGAATTGTATTGGCCTCTCTAAATTAAAATCAAAATTTAAATATCTTTATTAAATCTAACTTTAAATAGTTTCTTTAAATGAGCTAACTTTCCTTTGTCGCTTATTATGATTACCTACATCCTTATAAATTCGTAAATAAACTGTACTAATCGAAATTATACATGTTTAATTGAACAGGTAATTAAATATAACTCAAATGGTTAATTGTTAGTAAATTTGATTATGATTGTTTCTTGTGTCTGCTTGGCATCCCTCCATTATGATTCTGCTGCTATAAAGTACATATAAAAATGGATTTAGTAGGTTAATTAACTTAGTTAATTGCATATTAGACGAACTTAGAATAACCCTTTTCTGGCAAAATTTGGCTCCTTTCCTCCGACAATAAGCAAGGTGATCAGGTTCCAACTAGAAATTCGCACAATCTTTTGGCACGGTTCGACTGATTGATACCTAAGTTATCGCGTCCTAATCAAACCTTCCTCTCGCCATCATGCACTGCCTTCAGGCCTTCACCCGAGCCCAGATACCTCCAAATTCCAGCGCCTCCAAGGTCTACTATTTACTTAGGGCGACCCGGTTTCGTCTTATATACAATCATATACTCACGGTGTTGTGTGGAGATTTGGGTCGTGAATCCACGCCTCCACGTGCAAGAGATAATGCGAGAGTAATCCGACAGACTTAAAATGCAACCTATATGCAAGTTCGCATTTTCCAATGAACTTGACATCAAAAGATATATATGTAAACATACATTTTGGGAAGGTTTATAACTTGCAATACGAAGCTACTTGCATCGCATCCCAAGCTCGGATCTCGTACAAAGAATTCTGCGAAATTCTAAGCTTGGTAACCGAATGAATACATTCTGATAGTAGGTTATATAAATATATACTAGTAAACTAAGATCTTATCTTAGGCGATATGTTCTGGAGATTCGCCAAAACTCCAAGCTTTTGTTTAGTTTTTTGACGATTTTATTTAAGAGACTCATCATCTCTATTTGTTTGGTTAATGGTCTTTGTTTTTAGAAGCGACCACTGCCTCCTATTGGTAGAACTGTATTTTTTATTTTCCCCAAGGTTCAACTTTTGATAAATTCTTACTATCCCGTGATTTTTCAACTGCTTTATGTAAATTTTCAATAAATTATATTAGGCTATCTCGTGATTTTTCAACTGCTTCATGTAAATCCTCAATACACTTTATTAGACTATCCCGTGATTTTTCAACTGTTTCATATAAATGATTGATACCTATGAGAGTAATTATTCCATAAATTTTTACTAGAATTTCCCATGTAATTCTTCAATACACTTTTAGGCTAACCCGTGATTTCTCAACTGTTTCATTTGAATCTTCAATACATTTTATTTGGCTATTCCGTGATTTTTCAAATGTTTGATGTACATATTTTTTTGTCTAGCTACAATAAAATCTGTTCATTTTTCAATTTTTTTGTTCTAAAGGTATCTCCTCATGTTCAAATCAAAGATTGTGTTTAAATTTTTTTTTTTCATAATTGCGCAATTTCATAAATGTTTGTCCCGTTCTAGAAGTCAATACCTAAGTACGATATCCATTCCTGACAATTATCTATTCAAGATCCAAGGTCATTTTTCTTTTAAGTAGTCGACCTAGTGCCCCAGTGACCGATTTATTTAATAAACATTTCAATTATATAAACATTCCCGGTAACCTACTGACCTACTGAGTACACAAAACGACGCGTGTGTGATATTGTTTATCTAAACATACCTAACACTTTTTATAAGTCATATTTTTTTGTTTATTGTGCAAAATTAATCTCAACAACTTTAGTATTTCATTTTTAATTAAATATTTAATCACCTTTATCTGGAAAAGATTTCTTTTCTACTCATTGCATCATTAATCCCTGTTAGTTATTACGATACATTCTAAACATTCCATATATCCTCAATATAAATACGACTCATACAATATATCTACATATATATAGATATATAGTTAATGATTATATAATTTTGTCTCAACAAGTAATTAATAATATACTGATGTATATAATTATATTATGATTAAAATAAATTCCAATATTATAAACTTATTTCAATTGCTATATATTAGCTGAAATTATAATAGTACATATATAAATATACCTATTTCAAATAAAATATTTTGATTTAAGTACATATCACACAAATTAATCAAGTAATATGTTGTTATAAAAATTAAATCCAAATACCAGCTGTCTGCTTTCTGCTTTCTGCTTTTTCCTTGGTGCCTGGAAAATTTTTATAATAGAAAAAAACTAACCCCCCAAGGTTTTCTTATCCGGGTGTTACACGGATAAAACTTGTTGCAATTTTCCTACTTAAATATCTATTGTTCTAACTAATATTTTTAATAAATATTTTCGAGTTAAATTTTTTTTTCTCGTTTAATCTAACTAAATTAAATGATATATAAACTTTATCGTTCTAAACTGTATACTATTTTCAAACACTTTGCTAAATTCAAATTTTGAACTTCACGATTTATTCCGAAATGGTAAATTGTTGTTGAGTTAATTTTTATTCCTCCGAACTTTATTTAGTAACTAAATATTTTTATATTTTATTATTTTTATCCTTCTTTTCTTTATATCTTTTTTATTTAAATTTTGTAGTAATAAATTATTATAGTGTTAATCTTTTTTTTTATTATCGCACAATAAATTATGATTAATCACTTTATTTATTCTAAATTTTATAATTTTACGAATAAATTTATTTCGACTACACTTTTTTTAAATTAATAAAAGATTTAGCATTTAATTTAAAGCACTCAATTTAATTAAAGATTTTCGTTGAAACTTTTCCGTTTAAACTGGATGCACTTATTTATTTATTAACTCTTTTCAAAATGCACTATTTTTAAATAATTAATTTAAATATTTAATATTTGTTAGAACTCTTTCCGTTGAGACTGGACACACGTATTTATTTATAACTTCTTTATATTTAATTATAACATCACTTCATTTATTAACTTCACTGATTCTAGACGTGAAAATACTCAAAAATACAATATTTTAATATAAAATCCTAATTTTCCACTAAAACAAATTGTGTTTATCACAAGCACCTTTTTAACTTTTTCACAAGTAATTAAAACGTTAACTTTATTTTTATTTTCACTGACTTTAACTGCAAATTTTTATAAGTCACTGGCTTGAATATGAAATTTTTCTGAGTCTCCTAAATTCAAACTCTTAGAAACTTTTCCACAAGTAAATTACCGAGCGTTTCGTCGCGTCACACGAACCTCCAATTTTTCCAAAACCGACCGCTGACTGTCCACAAATGCCGTCTGCATCGTGTTAAAAACTCCCTCTCAGGTCCAAAAGAGAATATCTGAATTTCCTTTGATAATTTATTCTAACTTCTATCAACTCGTAATCTTTTGAAATTTCCTCATTATTATCGTTTGATGCTCTTTAAGCCCTCCTCCGGTTGCATCCTCGCTTTTTGTCTCGTATTTTCATACCTTTAAGGTCCAAATTCAGTAATTTTGTATAAGATTGCCCTAACGTTCTTTGTTCTGCTACTCATACAAAATTAGCTTGAATTTCATAATTTTGTCCATGTCATGTCCATGCGTACGGCATCTACCATATGTCCCAAATCTATCCCCAAATTTGCGTAACAGAGATACCTTCATGCCGAAGTCTTTCTTGCAAATTTTCCATCTTTATTTTATGATTTCCCCTCCAGTTTTTCTGTCTTCTATATGAACCTTTCCATTTAAAATCGTATTTTCTCTATTTACGTCGTAGATTTGAATTTTCCCCCTTTTTCTTGAATTTTCTTTTATTTACGACGCTGTTTCTACGAATTTCTTTCTTTATCCTTAAGTTATTGTACATAACCCTATAAATAATTATTTTTCAAGCCGTATTTATTTTATTCATTGTTAATTTAAGATTTCCTTTGTTTTTCTCTGTCGTATCTACTTTCACATAGCTTCACTGTACCCTCCTCTCCTAACCATATTGTTTTTTGATGTTTGCTGCCTCTTGGAAAATTCCATTTTCTATCTTTTATTAATTAATATATCATTTTTCATATTTTTATAGGAGATATCCCCAGTTTGACCCTTATATATCTGTCATTTTTATTATTTCGTCTGGACTGTCCCCCATTTTCCATCTCTCTTTTACTCAAAATTCCATAAACTGTAAGTTTTGACATGTGTTGATATTATTTCCTCTACGTACCGTGCCATAAATTACTTTTTATTTGAAAGTCGTTAATTTTTATGGGATTTCTATAATCTAAATACTACGTAAGAGCTGGGCTAATTTTTATGGTCCTTTTTAACGGCTAATTGCGTTAATCTAAATAAAACTCATGTTCGAATATTCATTGTTTATACAAACAATACACATGTGAGATCAACAACCATTTGTAATGTCTCATTTTTCTCTGCAGTCTCGTGCAACTCTATGCTCCACCCATCATCATAAATACGTAAAATGACTCCTTTTTATGAGTTAAATCTATCGCAATGTGTTCAGTATTATCACCCTCCCCTAGAAATTCTATTCTAATTTCCTCAAAACCCTTCAATCGCACTCAAACCTCTGAAACGTCCCCTCGTTCAGTCGCTACACTCTTTATAAACTCCAATTTTTTTAATAAATTTTCTTCCCAAATCGTTTTCCCAATATCTCCGCTCCATCTAGAATTGATAACAATAAGTTTCCATTTTTTTCGGCATTTCCAATTTCCCTTCGCACGTTTTCCTTCGAATTGATCATCTCCGGTCGTCACACACAATCGTATTATAGATGAAAATCCCCTTAATAGCTTCCTTTAAGTTTTTCTCACTTTCTATTCAATTTTTCATAAAAATTTTTTCATCGTTGTTCACGTGTATTTTTTTTTAAACCTTAAGGTTTCCACATACCTTCGAAAACTATGGTTTACTATCCAAAAATATAAGCGTTACTCATAACATTGCTTGGGTTCATCGTACCAAAGTGCCTGAAACGTCTCTTGTTTATCATTGAGTTTATTCACCTCTTGATTCGGTGGGAATGAAATGGTCATTAATTATCTCTTTAATTGCCGGGTGTAAAGATCAATCTTTTGTTCCCCGTTGGTGTACGCCCTCCAGTTTAGTGATTGTTTTGTTTAATTCCTTATAGTTTTTGTTCCAATCTAATTGGTTGTCAATATATCAATGTTTGTAATCGCGCCTCAGAAGGTGATCTTTTTTTTTTTAAGTGAATACCGCACAAGAATCTCAACTGCTCCCGTCTGGAGCCAGTGAGACTATGACATCCCCAATTGGGGTATGTTGTGAGGCTGAAGGTATTGGGGAGGGGAAGGAGGTGGGGAAGAGGAAGGTTGGGAAGTGCCTGGCTATTCAGATCTGGTCACCAAACACGGCTAAAGCCATTTTCAAGCAACGTTTCAATTCTGAATGGTGGTCTTACACCAGGGCGATACTAATAGTATCTTCCACTCTGGAACATGCCACAAATATACCACAAATATATTTTAAATGAATTAATTGTGAAATAACACAAATTAATCACATAAAATTTATTTGCGCATGCCGGGTTCGAACCCGCGACCTCCGGATTGTGAGTCAAGAGTCTTACCCACTGGACTACGGAGGTCGTCATCTCCTTGCGTCGTGACGATTTTAACACCATCTGTAAACTTTTCATCAACACTCGTTACAATTTGGTTTATTATAGACGTCTACTGTCAATATGAACTCAATTTACTCTGATCCGATAGATGCCGTAAGTGTGTCCGTTTTATAAGTAATTGATATTTTTTAAAAATTAAAGTAGGAAGCTACGATATTTTCTTACTTTCGCTGTTGATTAATGCAATACATCACAACCCTACGAACAAAACAAGAAATAAATGGAATTTTTAGAGGAGGCCTTCACCTTCGCCTGAGAGAGGGATTCTTGCTTATGAATAATTTAAGATACCTTTATTACATTTTTTGTAAATAGCGTTAATTATATTTTTTCTTACTTTTTATGACTCTTCAACTTACCTACCTAATTGCAAGAAATAAAAGGATTTTTATTTTATTTTTTATTTATTATAAATTCTTTCTCCACACAAATTTATCTTTTATTAATTATACAAATTAAAGAAAGTACGACACATTCCTCAAGTAAATTTACAGACGCTAAATAAAGTCCTCTAGCTCTGACTACACATATTTTTTATGTGAGCCAACAATGCCTATAAAAATCTTATGACTGAACTTTACCACGCCAGTAAAAACTTTATTTTAGTTAATTTGCGTAAATGAAACACTGCCGTTTTTCTTTGTCAACGCGGGTTTTGTATTTTCAACAAATAACATAAACGAATTCTTAAGGCTAATTTTGTTAATGATTTTATTATTTGATAATACGTAGAACAGGTAACGTTAGTAACATAATACGCAAAAATGTGAACCAAAAGTTAAGCTCAATCGCGTTGGTGATACTAAAAATGTGAATTTGGACTAAATTTTTAACATCCAACGCATAGTTTTAAGGCAGTCATTATAATAATTATCCCCTTTAAAAAATGTATTAATTTGACTTGTTATTCGAAATATACAATTAATTGTGAAAAGTTCTATTTTGGTACACAGTGGGATATTCATGTAATAATACCTAAGACTTTTCTTTGTCAAATTAACACAATTTTAAAATATGCTAAAATACAAACATTCTAACCGTCTAGGTCTAGGGTAAATACCAAGTAAATACAGATTAAAAATAATCATTACATACTAATCCATTCGTATTAATAAAAATAATAGAACAAAGATAAAAGAGAATGTTTTGGGGTGTTCAGGAGGCCAACGTCATTTTAGGGTGTACCGACAAACGAATACAATGTGACAAGACCTTTAATATTTCAATATTAATTAATTAATTTTCCACCTGTATTGACCTCCAGACAGTGTTTATGGCATTCGGAGTTTAATAACACCCATTTAATAATTCAACTACAGTATACCCATATGTTTTCAGCCAAACCTAAATAAATCCATACCTACAGCGTTTTTGGACTAACTAAATCCAACAGATCTATTACTGTAATCCCAGTTTACATGGCCAGTCGATTTGAACGCCATGTTGTACACATTTTCAAATTGGATATCATAACTGAAATGCATTGAATACATGAAATTCGTAGAACCGTAAAGACAGCTTTCTGCTTACGGCGCTCCACAATAGCCACAAAATGCTTTAAAGTTTAGTGATTTATTTATGAGGTCCAATCAAAGATCTTGCTGAAAATCGTCACTTCCCTTGCTTTTTATATGAATTGCAAACATGTTTCCCAACTGCTCCCAATCGTCTGAAGTCAGTGAGTGTCATCTCCAATCGGGTTACGATATGAGGCAGAAAGAAGTGGGAATGGGGAAAGGGGAAGGTAGGGAATTTCCTATGTAGGTAGATCTGAATAGTCAGATCTGGTCGCCAAACAAATTAAAATGCAATAAATCTTAAAATTTGTTTTCCAAAACCTTTCTCTGGTTTAAAAACAAATATTTACCTAAGACGTCCCCGACTTCTTATTTCATCGAATTTTGCTCCACAACCGGTGTAGTTCTTTCGCCCTTACGCCACCCTTTGTTTCTCCCTTGGCTGGGGACTGATCAGTGTTTACCGGTAACGCTACAATGTCAATATTTAACGATTAGGTTCCGCTACGGAAGACGGTGGCAACCCTGAAATGGAGCAATTTTAGAAACGAAAAAGGTTGTATGTTTGTATTTCGCTTTTGGATAATAGCTTTTCTCCGGAAATAGAGCATTCGATTTTTTTTAATGCATAAAAATAAATGTATTTGTTCCCAAAATTAAAAAAAAATTATTACATTTATGGAGGGGCGAGTTCCCGGCTATGCAGTACTTATTAGATCCAGGGTGGCAGGAATGATAGAAAGGATAAGCAGCTCTGGAAATATCCTCGTCATGGAAGTCCGCCTCAGTTCATCATCCAGCATTGATGCATACTGAAAAAAGTACTGGCTCCTAATGTGTTCACAGAATCCTAAACGCCAATTATTAATACTTTCTTTTATTATTACCTTTTCTTTCATGTACAATCATATTCACCTGCTTTTCTTTTTTTTCTCTTTAAAATATTTTGTATAATATGTATTTTAACCCTTATGGAATGTGTGAGACTGCACTATTCATAACACTTATTATTACTTATGTAGGTACATACGAGTAGGTAATGTTACAACATTTTTAGTTGAATTACATCATTTGAATTTCTACATTAGGTGTGTTTTGGGATTTTTATTATTATTTCGCAAATCGTCATGCCACATTTCAAATGAATGTGTTTATTCTTTTGATCTCTTATAAATTTAAGATAAAAAAACATTTTTAGACAAATATAAAAATGCCTTTAAAAAAATCTAATTAAATTCTTTTGAAAGTAGGCTAACAACTGCTTTTCGTCAAATCGGTAATGAAAAACTTTTCTGCGTCACCCAAACAAAAATCCTTTGTCCGTTATTTGGCAACAAGTTTGGGTACAATCGAGAAATACCCATTTTAAACATTGAAAAAACCTTTTCACGATTTTTATCCAAATTCACTTAGTAACAAGTGGTCTTAGTTTTGGTATTAGTCCTTCATTGAATCCCTCGACTATCTCTTGCGAATAATATATCATTTCGTACTAGCAATTTCTTCTACTTAGAGCTACTGCGTCTCTAGCATCCTTTGGACCATTACTCTTCTCTTGTCATTACTCTGACGAGCGTGAGAGGAGTGGCGTAAAGAGAGGACTCATTCACTAAGCCCAAGAAAGGCAGGTGAAAGAAAGGAGGAAAAATCCTAATGGAGAAAATTCTAGTATGAATGCTAAATCAATATCTGGGAAAGAGTTTATAGGTCAACTGCGGTAAGGGGCCGCTTAAATTGATATAAATAACCCCGAGTAGCCAGAGTTGAACCATGTTGAAAAGAGAAGTTTTATTTGGTGAAACGGCTTGAAAAAATATGGTTCGTATTGTTTTACCTTTGAAGGATTAAATAATATTTCAATATCGGTACTATACACCATGTTCCGCTGTAGTACTGCGAAACTTAACTTTTTTTTAGAGTTTTAGTGCTAAAAATGATAAAACATTATTTTCCTCGGTTTACCAAGCATTTTATGAACACACCTTTATTATTATAATTTCTCAGCGCTCGTTCAGCTGTTTTATTGTTCTGTTGAAATAACTTGCTTTGATTTTGAATTTGCAGCCTTTTCTCCGCCTGTACCTTTTTTTCGTTATCTACGCATTAAGAACTCTTGCTGTGTCTGTATCATGCAGTTAATCATATGAATTACATAATACTTTCCTATCAGGGGTTAAAAATTAATACATAAAATTACTTGTACCTTATCATGCTGCTTCAACCTTTTAAGAGCGTTTCCTAAAAATCCACATTTCGTCGAAAGTTGTTCTTATGATCGTGCAAGGCGGTTACAATGAGAAAGATTAATTATTCTCTGTACCAGCTTTTTAAAATTATAACTCAATATCGATTTTATTTCATTCCAAATTTGCTTTAATTTATACCTACATCAAAAAATGCTGAAAGACGTGATGATAAAACTATTAAAATAATGGTATTTTTGTAATTATTTTTTGATTATAAGTATTTATCATTTTTCAATAATGTCTAAGTTAAATAAGAATGTAAAAAAAAATAGAAATATATTAGTTTGCAAGTGCGTAAATAAATACACAAACGGACCAATTTTCGTCAAGAAAAACACGTACGTACATGTATATTTTTTTATTATTTTATTTAAACTAAAATTAAAATTCTAAAACATGCGATACCCAGATAATTTATTGATTTATTTTTCTGCATGATTAGATGATTTGAAATGGTTGTAGTATAATACAATATCTTTTTTGAAAATTTAACAAATCTGCCAACGACCTATAGTATAACCTTATTATACTAAAAATAAACATTTTTTCTCAAAATTTAAAACATGCGAATGCTAGATAAAAAAACAATCTTTCGAAATCCATTTATAATTTTTTGTGGAAAAGAGTCAATACTTCTAAAATCTAATTTAAAAATGACATATTTCTGATTTTTTTCTGGTAATACCCTCCTAATGCCTCTCAGATTGCAAAAATTAAGCTATGATTACCCAGATAATTTTTATTGCTTCTTTGTTAAAACTTTTAATGTTTTTTTATTAATTAAAATGAATAATCAATCATCGCCAAATTTTCGCGGTATGAGCTCAGGCTATGGTGTATTTCGTAAGATGTTTGAACAAAGGACATTATTCTTAAATTTCTGATAATGCCGAAAATTCATTAAAATTAATTTCACCAATCTCGCGTTTGAGGATGCGTAATAAGTAATGATAGTGTGATATGATATGATGGTGTTAAAATACAGTACATAGATATGACGAGGATTTTATCAAATAATATTAATGTCATTGTAATAGTGCAAGAACTTGTTCATTTGACTCACCACGTCCGATATAGTTGTTGTTTCACGGAATTTAAACATTAATTGTGCGCATATAATAATTTATTTTGTAGAAAACTAATGATAGTGATAGGCATTGATGTACAATTGGTCGACGGTGATAGGTGTATTATTCTCAAGGGAATTTTGAGATCAGTGTAAAAATCATCGCGCAATAATATTTATACGTATATATATTTATCTGCTTAAATAATATATTAGGCAGGTGTATATTAAAAAATAACCATTTTTGATTTTGATATTTCACAACAATAGATATTACAAAGAATTTTTTTTAGAAACTAATATGTAATTAAAAAAGAACATATGAAGTTAGTGTAACTACTCACCAAATTCTAATCAAATTTTCACTATCGGATAAGTTGTAGCAAAATTTTATTAGAATTAACTATTACAGTTGCATCAAAATGATCCACGCAACGAAATACAGTGGAAATAAGTGATAAAGCAAGATTTTTCTTGTTCATTCGTTTGATATCGTCAAACACCATTTTTCGTAGTAATGCAGGTTTTGGAACACTGGTAAATTGTTTATCAAATGCATTCACGGATATATTTTTGCACTTTGGAACGAGTAGTAATGACGAGATGCTGACATTTTACCTAGTGGTTTTCAATAAAAAAACTAAACATTAAAAAAGGTCTCTACTCTCGACGCTGCCATAAAAAAAGTGCCTAATGAAAAACAATCTAGGCTTTTTGTGACCGGTGTCTTAACAAAGAGAAAAGCAGAATTGGAGAGACCTGAAAAATTAAGGTTGTTAATTCATCAAATATTTTAAATTAATTTTCACGTTCCGTCAAAGCTCTATTCAAGTTAATTGATCATTTCGGTTTGATGAAGCAACTGACCTATAATGGTATAATAACAGAACTTAAATAGAGCTTACACAGAATATAAAAATTAACCTTAAATATTTTATGAATCGTAATATTTTTTTAAACAACTTATCCTACAACTGTGAATATTATTTTAACTAATAAAACTACCGATAAGAATAAAAAATATGCTGCGACTTGTACGTATTTAATTTAGAAGGTCATCACTAGTAAAAAGAGGCTGAAGTTCCTTATTCTTGGTATTTTAAATGGTAATGATTGGAATAAAATAATTGCAAAATCAACCATGTGCAAACTCACTGACAGCTGTTTAGTGGGATGGAAAAATCATAGACTTCTCTCTTGACGGCATTGATAAAGTGCAATGTTGTTATCGGCAATGTTGTCTATTTCAGTAAACTCGTTTTTCGTCTGGCTGCACAGGCAGCAGCACGTTCAATAATTTAAAAAAGTAATGTTCAAATTACGTCAGTCACAAGAAACGCTTGTAAAAGTTCCCTCAGTCAACAAAATTATTTGATCTAAATGCAGTGACTGGCACCTCGAAAAGCCCAGCTAACCATTATAGGGTATAGGTTCTCAACCTTATTTTGCACACCGCCCACTTAATGTGTGGAATCTTTCAGTTCAATTTTCATCCACTTCCCGAACTACCGAAATATGTGAATTTTTGCACAAATGATAAAAATGAAGACCATGCATACAATAACAAAAATAAACCAATATTACAGTTTACTTTGCTTTATTAGTACTCGATTAGCGTTTTTTGCCTTTTTTAGATAATATTTTTATTACCTGCCCACCAAGCCCTCACTGTGCCATCTCAACGCCCCCTAATTTTCTCTGGGTCTTCTACCGCCCCCCTGAAAGTCTCGAACGTCTACAAGGGGGCGCTATCCCCACGTTGAGAACCTATGATACAGAGAATTCAATTTAATTATAATTATTTGACGAATAGGTACAAAGTATTGCAAAATACAACATAATTGTTTCATAAATATCTATTTTTGGTAATAATTATGAACGGACGAAGAGTAGATAAAAATTCATATAATTATGGGATGCAGTAGGTACTAATTTTAGACAGCGAAAGTAGGTATCTTATCATTTGGTATTTTTAAGCTGCATCGCCATAAAATCTGCTTTCTTGTAAATGTATTCGCCCACCACTGCCTCTGCTTTTGGTAGGAGACATTTCCCTGATGACCAAGCAGCTTCCTGCCCGGTGCAATTTCCATACGGAATTAACCGACAAGTCGCTTTTTTCTTACAGAGCTAAAATTCATGAAGCAAGACTTTGGCTAATTGAAGTAGGAAGGGGTTTTGTATGCTCGACTAAATCGCTTCCCGTGTAATGGCGTAATTTAATTGAATAGTGTTGAATGCAAAGACAGGTCCTGTTCATAATTTCATTTACCTCCTACTCTACGAAACAAAAATAGCATGCATTTGATTTTTAAGTAGAATTTCAATATGGCACTATTTTTTTTTTGTTTTTAATATTATGAACAGGAAAAGAAACCTATTTACCTTTTTCTTTTAATATAGCCGGGGTAGAGATGAACATTTACTTTGTAACCCATTGTAGTATTAATTATTATGTTTAAGGCTCTGCAACCGGGCCCGAAAAGAAGAAGATGGAGAGATACGAAATTACGAATGTTAGAGGAGAGCGCTAACATTTACAGCAACAAAATCGATGCGAAAATTACGAAAATGTTTAATAAAACACGACTCGTTTAAAATAGAGCAAAAATATCGCAGGCATTATCTTAAAGAGCATTTAAAGAAACACTGTAAATTTTTTCATACATATAACTTGTAAAATAAGTGAAACAAACGTGTTAATCTGCGATTTCTTTCTATCGAGGGAATTTTTATATAATTTGCGTTTTGGCGCGGGCAAAGTCTAGATATTATCTTGAAGAATAACTTATATTTTTTAAGAGCTTTTAAAGGAAAGCGAGTTTAAGGGAAATATGTAATAAATCGGTACAAATCCGGGTTGCGGGCCCTTAATGTTGTGATGTATTTAATTGAAATTGACGTGTCTCAATATATATCTGCAATATTATATTCTCTGAGTTACTTCCCTCAACTCGAATTATTTCTAAAAAAAATAAAAAATAACCTTGAAAACAGGATATAAATAAAAAACTTTCATTGCTATCGGTGTGCACAAATACATTCTAATAGTCCTCTACAGTATTTTTACTATACTTATTTTTACTATAAGTAATAAGCCTTACTAATAAAGTGGTGAAAACTTTATGGAATTCATCACAACCGTGAATGTGAAAACCTTACTAATAAACATAACATAAAATAGTTCATGAATTTTTCTTCTCAGTTGAGAAGAAAAATTAGTTAATACTCATCAAATTTCAGAATTTTTCTAATGTATTTTAATCTTATATTTAAAAATCTCGTGTCGGGCTGTTTGAGGCCGCACTCCTCGGAAACGGCTTTACCGATTTTTATGAATTTTTTTATGTATATTTATTATTTATTTTATTTGACATAATATCTAACATTTTTCAATACAATTCAGCAATGTCGGCCTCACGGGATAGCTCACCGGTGCTGAGGCCTCCATATTTGATAGGTATGAGAATAGGTTTTAGAGTAAATTTCATACCACTGGGTGATCAGGGTGTCCCTATCCAAAAAAGCGATTTTTTTTACAATTTATTTTTTAATTTGGAATCAAAAATAACCCCGAATTTTAACCTACTACCCGCACTCTGCCATTTTAGTATTTTTGTAAGAACAAATTTAACCGTCTTTCGTACATCAAACAAAACAAAATTATTTATGTTCTTGAATGACAGATGGCGCTTTGTCCGCCTCATTGAAATTTCATCCACACATGCGCAAGTCATTCACGAGAAGCGTCGCGTCATTTTGATATTTCATTCAGCATTATGGTCTCGCGTGAGCAAACCATCGAGCTTATTTGTGTTGGCTAAAGACGGACTGACAAAAATATCGTACACTCAATTGATTTTCGAAATTCATATTTATTTTCTTTATTTAATTTTCCTACTTAAGTTGGTGTTTTCTGTTTTTATCGGCGGTCAGCGTCTATAGCGCTCCATTCTTTTTCTGTCGTAGATCCCATCCCCACACACTTACAATACATTCGTTATTTTTTATTTTACAACCAAAATATTCACTAGAAATAATTTATATGGCAGAACGACGTTTGTCGGGTCCGCCAGTATCCTATATATTTCTTCGTTTTTAACATGTTGTTAAAAGAGATATAAACAGCTTTTAGATTTTTGTATTTGCAATATATTAATATTGACAAACTGCCATATTATAATTTCAAACATGAAAAATATTAGAATATAGCTTCCACAAACATTTGTAATCAAAATGTTGAAAAAATTAAGATACGTAATTAAAAAAAACTCTGTCTTTTTTTCAAAAATTCGCAAGAAAACTGTCGTATCACCTTGTTCATAGAATTAAAAAAATATATGTGAACAATAATTATGATAATAATTCCACGAAAATAACAAAAAAAACTGATATTTTGGAGTCATTTATGAAAACATAATGTCAACAAAAACATCACTTTAATGTAAGTGTTATGAAAGTAATTAAAAAAGATATATGTCAGAAATAACCCACTTTTTCCGGTAACAAAAAACTAAATTCACAAAATGACATTAATAATGGATTAAAACAAAAAACTGTCGAAAAAAAAACACAAATTATTAATTAATTTTACTAATATCATAGTGAATTGTTCAATAGAATAGAAATTATGAGCAAAAACACTACTTGAGTCACACATCACAAAACAAAGCTGTCATATGGCATGTTTTTATTAAAGCCATTTTACCAGGGACCACACGCTCAAGTGCCAGTTTTTCAAAATGAAATTGTCACGATAATAATTATTGCACTTGCAATAATTATTGTCTTGACTTGATAAACCTCCGCCTGGCTGCATATTTAATTGTTGATTCGCTTTTGTTTTTTTTTCTGAGACGGGCAACTCTATCAACACGATTTTCGGCAAGACTTACTCTTTGAATTCGCACCGTATTATATTCGACTTGTCACTTCAGTGATAGTTCTGGATTAAAAAATGAGATAATCCCTTCATTACAAATTGTTTTTAAACGATTTTAATCGCGAGCCGGGCGATGTACATTTTGCGAACGCTTCTTTCGCATTGTTTCTAATGTGATCGATCACCGCCACTGGGTCCGATATTTGTCCGCAACATAATGGTATTGTAAATTACCTACATAATCGCGAATGGCATATTGAAGAGCTTCGCGAGGGAGAGTTCTTATGACCTGGTACGGTCGTTGCTGCTCATAATTGTGACGGATGGTTACTCGGCGTTTTTATTTCCTGATGAGGCGTGCTGATGGAAATCGTATTTTTATCCGGTGGGATCAACCAGAGCACTGGTGCTGATCTTGGATCCTACTCCCTGGCGAGGGGTCCTCATTCTCTGGAGCCTTCCTGGCGGTCTTTCCCGGTTCCCATCCTAGAGATTGCGCGAGAATATGGCCCGCGGTTCCTCAACGCGCTATCTTGAAGTAAATTAAGAGTTCGTGTCAGTGTAGAAGTAATTTGATAAAGATCCATGGTCCGCAGGTACGATATTTCTTTCTGCTTAATTATGTTCCTGTCAAATTTTCAGAATCTGTTATGTTTTTGGGGATGTGAAACCCGGCCCCTCAAAAGGGCAACATTTTTATGTTCTTAATAAAAAGTATACTGGGATTTGGTTGTTTTGGAAATGAACTCTTTTATTACTAAGACAAATCTAACCTCACAAGTTGGAACCTGTATTCGTTTATTCCCATAATCCTGAAGAGATTCTCTCACTCTACCATTAAATAGAATAATCCGAAGGTGCATTCGGATGATTACCGTTACACAATGTTGCTCGTTCTTTCGCAGAACAGTTAGAGACCTTTTTTATTTGTAAAAATTTGAAATGGAAATTGTAGTATTTATTCAATGTATAAACTAAAACACCGTTTAACGGTTGGAAAGGTTGTTTTCTTAATGGGGCTTTTTGTTGTTGTTTTTTTTTTTTAATATTTGGGTTGTAATGTATTATTATGTATGTATACTACACTAGCTGACTTGACAAACGTTGTTCCGCTACATAAAATATTTCTAGTGAATATTTTAGTTGTTAAATAAAAAATAACGAACGTATTGTAAGTGTGTGGGGATGGGATCTATGACAGAAAAAGGAATGAAGCGTTGTAGACGATGACCGCCGATAAAAACAAAAAAAACACCAACTGAAATAGGAAAATGAAATTTAAAAAAATCAATATGAATTTCGAAGAGCAATTGAGTGTACGATATTTTTTGTCAGTCCGTCTTTAGCCAACACAAATAAGCTCGATGGTTTGCTCACGCGAGAACATGATGCCGAATGAAATATCAAAATGACGCGATGCTTCTCGTGAATGTCTTGCGCATGTGTAGATGAAAGTTCGATGTTCGATGAGGTGGACGTAGCGCCATCTGTCATTCAACAACTTAAGTAATTTCGTTCTGTTTGAAATACGAAAGACGGTTAAATTTGTTCATACAAAAATACTGAAATCGCGATTAAAAAATGGGAGGGTGGGGGTGGGGTGTTAAAATTTGGGGTTATAGATATTTTTTGTTACCAAATAAAAAAATAAAAAATTGTCAACCAGATAGAATTTTTTCCTCGATAGGGACACCCTTATCATCTAGCGGTATGAAATATACTTTAAAACTTATTCTCATTACATACCGCAAACACCGTGATACGAGATATATATAAGACAAGCACAAAATATTAATATTATCAGAGACGAAACAATTTCTATCAGACTCAATATATCAGCAGTGGAGAAGGAAATTGAATCTTCACAACACCGACTTCAAGACTAGTAGCTACAAAACATAATATTATTATTATGCTTACAAAAACTTAACAACCATAAATATATTTTTTGGGAATGGAGCCAGCAATACGGAACAAATCTTATTAAACTTGTCTTACTCTGCTTTTCGGTTCTAATTCTAGTATTTCTTATTCAAATAGTTATAATAATAACGAATAATTACACTTTCCCGTTAGACAAACCATGCTTGCCATATACACCATTCACAATCTGGGATGTATTTTTTAATTTTTTTTTTATATGAATACCACTCAAGATAAATTCCAACTGCTCCCGTCTGGAGCCAGTGGCACCATGGCATCTCCAATTGTGGTATGTTGTGAGGCTGAAGGTAGTGGGGAAGGGAAGGAGATGGGGAAGAGGGAGTGGGGAAGTACCTGGCTATTTAGATCTGGTCACCAAACACGGCTAACGCCATTTCAAGCAACGTTTCAATTCTGAATGGTGGTCTTACACCAGGGCGATGCTGAGAGTATCTTCCACTCTGGAACGTGGCGCAAATATACTATATGTTATTTTAAATGAATAAATTGTGAAATAACACAAATTAATCAAATAAAATTTATTTGCTTAGCCGGGATTCGATCCCGCGACCTTCCGAGTGCTAGTCAAGAGCCTTACCGCTGGACTACGCCGGCCATCATATATATCTAAATGATCATGACATGCAGCTTCCGATGCTTGAACCTCAACACATTACCGTTAATATCAGGAATAATTCGAATTAGTTACTTTTGTTTTCATTTTGAAGAATTTATTTTATGAGGTTGGTACTTCCGACAAACGTCATACTTGAGCGTCCATAAATTTAAATTAAAAGAAATATTCCGTGTTATCCGTTTATGGAACTTCGACAAGGAATATTCCGTATTATCCGTGAAGCGGACTTAAACATTTTTACCCTAATCTGAATGCGTAGAGCACCGCACAACGAGAAACGCTCTTTCAGGAAATTATGAAAGCGAATATGCGATGTAGGTGGTGTACATTACATTTTTATTTATTTTATTAATCGCGTAAGTACAAATGAAATATTTATGAAAGCACTTTCAGAACATAAGCAAGTATTCAGCCAGAAAAGGTTATATGATGTGAATAATTTGGCAGACGTGTGTTTCGGAGGTTTAATACTCGCACGATAAAACCCGTAAAGTTTGACATAAAATTTTAACATATATTTTCACTTTCACTGGATGAAGCCTATTTAACCGTGAGTAAAAATCCCTTACGATCTCGTGTTTACCTAACAACAGCCAAAGCATGAGAAAACAAAGCGATTTTCATACAAAACCATGAAAGTGTATTAGGCGAGGTAATAAATGAGTTAATAAAATAACAGAACCGACGTATAATGTAGTACCGGGGCATGTTCTTAGAATACTTGCCGTAAATTATTCCAATGTTTTGCAAAGTAATGCGGAGTCATTTCTCTTTCCTTTTCCGCGTTACGGAAGATTGAACAGCCAGGAGTCTTTTACTGATTAATTCAACGGAAGCGATCCACCTTCTCCAGTCTAGTGTCTTCCCTATCCACTTGACCTTAATAGAGGATTGAAAATACAATCAAAATGTTGAGCGGCATTAACTCCACGTCAATATTCAGCTTTAGAGTTTTTTATTATTATTTTCGATCGCAAAGTAATAAATCATTTTTTTATGATCAAGTATCTTCGTAGGTATCTAAATGTACGTATTTGGCACGTGTTGGACTTCAATTATTATTGACTATTGAATTTCGTTTTCGCAACATGATTTTGTGTTTGTTTTTCCCTAATAAAAATAAACAAGTGTGAATAGTCGTGAAGGTATTAAGGTATTATAGTATACATTATACATGTTACCTTGTGAAAAATTACAAAGGAAAATTATTTCCGGTACCTAGAGCTAGAATGTGGGAACGCAGAATTATTTCATTTAATTTATATTGCACAAGAGTGTCAAATCACTGTAGCTAGTGAAACCGTGGAATGGTGTGGCATGAGAAAGGATGGAGCCAAAAATTGGAAACACTATCTTGATCTGGTCAGTAATAATAGCTATAGACATTTCAATATGTCATTTGTAAATAGTTGCCTGATACAAGGACTAAGGCTAGAAGTAAGTACTAGCCATAAATGATCTGTCAATGGGGTATTTCCACAAACGAGGAATTCTGTTGAAAATGTACGGAATATTTAAAGATTATTTTTCTGATTTTAATAATCCTACTAAAAATGTTTTATTTTTATGTTTTCATTCAATATTATTGATTTTAAAAACGATCTAAAACTGATCAAATCAAAACGGCCCATGGTTGGGAAATGGGTTTGTGACGTCACAGGTGTCGCTAAGCTGAACTAGCATAAATAAACACTGTCAATGAGCGTCCTCACTCATGACGTCACACGATAGCCACGCCCCAAAATATCGTTTCTGCGGTAATTCCAAAATGGGAAACTTTAACTCGCTGTAGAAAATTTATTTATTTATTTATTTATTTACTGTTCTTATACGCCCGTAGGGGCTTTTACATAGATTATAAAATAATATTTAAGATATCGAGGATTACACATACATAGAATTTATATCAAACGTTATAAAAGTGAAAAAACTTTTAAGAATATACAAGTAGTTTTTAAAGAAAAAACCACTTCTATATTCTTGCTTAAAACTGTGAAATATTTTAAACAATGTAATATTTAACAATAACATAGAACAAAATATAATATAAAACATTACAATAACACATCAAATCGTTAAATATATTATACTCACGTTACAATAAGTTGTAGGATTCCACAAAGTGTTGGTTTAAATTGCATTTTAGAATGTAAAGGGAATCAGCGAATACATCTACAATACCACCAAACTTGTTGCCTAAATCATGCATCCTATTGGTAAGTGAGTGTGATTGATAGTTGGTTGTGTATGTGTTGCAAAAGAATGTTATATTTTGTCTAGTATTCCTTGTCGGTACATGGAGTTTAATACTAGAAACGATGGCAGGGCTGTCAATTAGGTTGTTCATAACTCTGTACAATAAAATTAGGTCTGAAATAATTCTTCTGTCAGACAGCGTAATTAAATTTAGTCGATTCATTAAACTTAAATAATTAATGTTTTCTATTGGAATTTTGAGTTTGAAATTTAAGTACCTAAGAAATTTGTTTTGAACGCGTTCTATTTTGTTAGAGTGTACTTTATAGAAAGGGGACCAAATAGGTGAATTATATTCTACTTGACATCTAACTAATGAAATGTAGAGTGTGTTCGTCAACATAAAAATAAAATAAAAATGCTGTAATCATCGTAATTTTTTGGTTCATTTTTTTAAGCAATAAAAAAAACACGTGGAAATACCCCATTGAAATGATTCCATTGTCTGCTTTTCCGCTAAATTGACAATTACATACTACTCACACTTTGGAAAATTTGCAATCTCTCGCTCTTGTGATGAACATGAGAACAAATAATGAAGATAAATAGTATACAAATATTACGTATGTGTATGTATGATGATCATTATAAGTATGTCATGTGATTGGTAAGAGAGATATTTTGAAAACGATGTGTTATAAAGTTGTGAACGGTGAAACCAAAAGGATTTTGGTTATTTTGTCGATGTACGTATTTTCGGTAGTGGGAGACTAATATGATATTCGAATATTTATAGAGGGGTATCAAATTATTAACAATCCCTCGTCGATACAGTAGGGTTCATTTAGCAAAGTCAAAATCACATTCGGACAAAGAAACTACACATATTCCGCAATAAAACTCCATAACATCCTTCCCCAATACATAAAACAAATGAAAAAAATGAATGAATACAAATCAAGAATAAAAATATGGCTAAAAGAAGTCAACGAAAAAACCCTAATGAAGACTCTGAAAACGACATAGAAGACAATATTTAAATAATTTAGTCCGCTTCGGCACAGGACCCCCTAGTGAGGAGGACTAAGAAATACTTGTACTTAAATTCACCATTATATTTTGTATGTATAATAATTTATATAGTCGCTAAATAAAAAATAAAAAATAAAATAGAAAGAGGATTGAATTCAAGAAAGCGACACTACCTAACTGAGCTCTAATAGAGCGGATGGACGGTAGAGGTATATCAGAGGAATGCGTGACTTCAAGGATGGAATAAGACCTGGCGATCTCGGGAAGACATTACATACATAATTAAGTGAATCAAAAACTTGATGAAGGCCAAGAACCTGCTATCCCCTACCGCTACTCTATGTCTCCTTTGAAATCCCTCCCTCTGCTCCTCCCTCTGCTCCTCCCACCACTCCTCCCTCGACTCTCACTCCTCCCTCACCCCCTCCATCTTCCCTCCATCTTCCTCCCCTCTCCCGAATTTCCCTCCCTCTACCGCCTTCCCTCCGTGCTGCTAAACTATATGAAATACACACATTTTTGAAACAACCCGCGCGCCACTGCAAATTTTAAATACAAATTTCAGAACGCCAAGTCTCGCCATTATACAGAGAAACTTTTGCTGGCGTGCACACAAGAAATCATCAAAGATTCATCGCAATCGGATGAATGGTATGGGAATGCTTACAGGACAAACATATATATTGTACCGAGTCGTTGACTGCGTACGGTCACCAAATGAAAAAATGTTAACCGAGATAGTCATTAAATAAAAGCTTGCGAACTGATTCGAAATTGTGCTTTACGTGAAAAATCAGTTCTTATTGCGTACTTATCTTATAATATTTATTTGATACAGGTTAACAAAATTGTTTGATGAAAACTAATTTGATAAATCACTATAATGAATATCAAAAAATGTTAAATGAAAAATGTGCAAAAATTATTATTCTAATATTGCCCACAACGTGTTTTAAATGAACCATTATTTTAACGTTAATAACGGGTTTAAAATATGATATTCAAATAAAATGGTATCACAATAATTACTCGTCCAGAGATAAATGTGTTATTATAGAAGTTATAAAAAGGGTGAATAGTTAATTAAATATTATTAAAAACTATTTTCCTATCTTGGAAAATTTATGTTCACAATAATACCATAAAATACAAATTTAAAATATTTTTTATTATGTAGTTTTATTTTGCTCCTTGATTTCTTTGTTTTATTTTTTCGAAGTTATCTGTTAAATAAATACAATATTATAATTTTAAAATAATTTTATTTATTTTATGTTTTTGTTTTTCAGAAAAATAACTAATACCTTCTTCCATCGTTTTTTTGTTATATTTTTGGCTATAGGTCTATGGTAATTTGTCTATTATTTTTTTCTTTAATTGTCGGAATACTTTTATTTATTTACTTTGTCCTAATATTAAGATTATAATGATACTGGTTCGCAAACAGATTTAAACAAAATAAGGTACTCTCTCACTAATCCGCCACACCCAAAACAGGACAAATTTACAATAAATGCAAACGGCACATTAAAGGGATATATAAAATCTGCTAAAAAATAAAACTGACGTTTCTTAACTGAGTATGACTACGAATAACAGCGAATTACAGAGATTGATTTCATGCTTTCAACTTATAAAAAAGTGACAATGGATTATAATAGATGTCATTGTCATGATCAATTCATTCTAATATTGCAATGATTCGCAAAGTGAATAACTTAAGGAATGCATTATTTACAAATAGCATGTTACAAAAATCACCCAGCCCATTTTTTTCGAAAAT
The DNA here is from genome assembly GCA_929108145.2 of Limnephilus rhombicus. Taxonomy (NCBI): domain Eukaryota; kingdom Metazoa; phylum Arthropoda; class Insecta; order Trichoptera; family Limnephilidae; genus Limnephilus; species Limnephilus rhombicus. The sequence goes on along the minus strand of OV815278.1, from coordinate 20,758,798 downwards.
GTACATTGAAGAACATTTACAGCTTCTCTAACTAAAAGTTTCCCCTAACTTATACACGCGTGAATTTAACACAAAACGTGTGAATATAACACTGCTCGTAAGGTTGAAACAGTGAAATTTTGACTTACAACACAAGATTCGCCCGGTTAAAATGGCATTACACCTAGGGATGCAACGATATATCGGACAAACGATAAATATCGATATAATGACCCCTAAAAATATCGATATTTATCGATATCGACGATGCGCCGATATCGATATATCAATATCAGATGAAGATAAAGGTGAATTTGATTTTTGGAAGCACCATAAATCTTTGGCTCACCAAAAAGAAAAAAAAAACTAACAGTAACGACGAGCTTACGCAATATATTTCTGCTCCTGTAAATACTCTAAAAGTAAACATTCTTGAAACATGCCAAGAGATGCAAGGTGTATATCCCAATCTTTTTAAAGTTGCAATGAGTTATCTACCAATTGTGGCAACAAGTGTTCCTTCTGAAGTTCTGAACATCTTTTTTTAAAGGCAGGAGCCACTATAACTCAAAGCAGAAGCCGGCTGCAAGGAAGCAGACTGTCAAAGTTACTATTTTTAAGTTCGATAGCTGGTTAATTTATTTTTAAATGGAATTAATTTTTTAAATAAATTTATGAAAAAAAAAATTTATATACCTATCCAAATTTTGTGATTATTCACACAGAGAAATATAAAAAAATATATACCTACATAAAAAAGAAAAAATATCGAAATATCGGCCTACTAGACCGATATATCGATATATCAATATCGACTTAATTCGATATATATCTATATATATATGAAAATACACTAGTCTTAAGGACGACTTTTCCATACCAATGTTGAACTGGCGTATAAGAATCTAATTATTCATGTTTTGCTATGTCTAGTGACCGGGATAAACTTACTTTACCTTTATATGGGTTCGAAAGCAGTGTAATTTTTATGTGCTTAACTTTACATAACAAGTGATTTTAGTAGTGGAAGGAACTATATTTATGTCAGCAAATATCGCTTTTTCATCTTTAGTTACAAGTTACAACTTTATAATAATTAATGAAAATCATCTCATGATGGCGCTCAATTTTCAACGTGGCTCCGGTGTGAGTGGCTCGGGGGAAGGGAAATGATTTATGTAACGGTGGGGTAGGCCACCCTTGAGAAGCAACTTCTTAAGCAAAGATAAATAGAAGTCTAGAAAGTTCACTGGGTTGAGAAGACTGTTAGACTATTGAAACTTAATTCTCATTACTAATATAAGATCGCTTAATCACAAAATTTTATACGGAAAGCATATTTAGAAACAATTTGCATAAGTTGTTACTATCTTCAGACAAAGTTGTACCTTATCTACAATGATGTCGTACTTTAAACTCTCTCTCTTTCTGTCTCTATGTCGTATAAAACTTAAATCGCACCTTTTCAGATTTCGAATCGAACCGGTTGTCACGCACTACGTAAATACATTTACTTTTTTTTACATGATAGAACTTAAATCAGTTTTAATAAGTCCAAAATAATAAATTTGTGTAATGCGGTTCGAAAACTCTAGAAACTGTCTTTCTAACGATTTCTTAACCGAATCAAACCAAACGATCGTTCAGCAACAAGTTACCCTTAGCGAAAGACTGAGCAACAACCGTTTTGCTGAGCTTTTGCACAGTTTCAAAACGCATAAATATGTTTTATAGTATTTTTTTAACTCTTGGAAATCTGCCGGATGACAGTGTTGTATGAAGGCATCATACAACAAATATGTTTATTTAGTAATAACATCACAATCTGTTTATTTTACGCCTTTAAGCATAAAGAGCCAATAGACGAGGCCCGAACACTTTAAATTATGTACCCTTGTAGATTATAACATCGACTTGGATAAACATATTTATATTTTCCTCTACGGTAAACAAAGCATGCAACTGTTCAAAATGAGGGACGCCGCCATTCCGTGACGTGTTTCATAATAATATTAACATGAAGGTAAATCTTTTGCTAACTCTCATTTATTTACAATCACGTCTTGTTTACTTTGCCAGTAGATGTTTTCATCACGCGTTGGCATAATATTTTCATGAAATTTCCCTCATAGTTATACATTTTTTCTCATGTAAATTTTGGCATAGGTATGAACTCTGAATATGAACTGAAATTCGCTGTGATGAACTCTGTGGGAAAAATGTAATAACATCTCCGAAGGCTAGGAAAAAAAAGAGAATGCCAACAATATTACCATTATTTTCATGCAAACCATCAATAAAGAGTTGGTAGATTTAGATTATAAATTTTATTTAGTTGTGTAAATTTGTATCAATTTTCTAATAGAATTTTGTGATTTTATAATAAATGAAAAGGATACATTAATGATAAAGGAAAATGTCACCGACCACAATTCACGCAGGGAAAATTAACTGCCCACAAAACATATTGAATATAATAAGTCTCAATCGTGTTTAGTACTATTTGCATTAGATTAGTACCGAGTTAAACAAATCTAACCTCACCTAACTAATAGTGGGTTCAAAAAAGTTTTTGGTTTCGAACCGCTGCAGCTGGAGTGCGGCAATGTTGCCTTTTAAAATAAGACGTCGTAAATTTTACTCACCGTGCCTACTCTTTTTTGTATTAAAAAACTATATTTATTCCACAGAAATTATAACAGAAGTGATTCAAGAGGCATTGATAGCAAAATGCATGAATGTACAAAGTTTTCAAAGTTTACAGAATTGACGATTTTAAACAATTATTTCGTATCTTAAAATATTATTTCGGTCTACGATCGACACGCTATAGATTTTTGTAATCTATCGTTCAATAAAATTGAGTAAATAAAAGTATTAATATTTCAATATTTTCTCGTAGCAATATGTTTAAAAAACGGTAATTTACCCAAATTTTGTAAGTTTCATTACACGATAGTTCAGTTGCACGACGCAAAAGTTACATCCATACCCTACCCAACCAACCAACCATACTATACATAGGTGAATTATTTTCATTATATTTTACAACTATTTACACAAATTTACTACGATTCGGTGGTTTACTGTTTCTTTTCAATGTGCATACTTGAATTCTGACTTTCCAGTGAAATCAGGCATAACCGTTCTATATTCTTTTCATAAGCGATGCTATATTTTTTGTATGATTAGTATAAATATAACGTGTCTTAAACTTGTATAATGTCATTGGATAGATGTCGTAATTTTATAAGTTAACCAACATTCTATATGTAAATTTATTCTTTTGAAAGGCAACATTTTTTAAATATAAAATTAATTACAATATCTGGTGATTTTTAACAGGTTTGGGCCAGTTAACGTTATATTACTGAATCTGCAATGTTATCTTTTAATGAGAAAAGAAAAATTGTATATAGATGTGTTGCATTTTCAGTTTAAACTGAAGAGGAATTCTTTCACTCCGTGCTGTGATACATTATTTCTCCCCCTGGGATACCTTCAATGGGCCCAATTTCCCCATCTCCCAATCCAATGATAATGCTGTCTTTTCCACGGTAATGATGGGAAATTAGGCCCCGAACAGCGGAGACAGGGGCCCATAAAACGGCGCCTGGCCCATAACTCCGATCAGAGCCTACTCAGATTGTTAAACTGTAGAGCATTCCTGACGAGTGTTTAAGAAAAATAATAAAAAAGGTGCAATCTCTCAGTTTGAAAACAATATAAATTATATAAACCCTTCACGTTAAAATCCTTTCTGATTCAATTGAAAATATTCATCATAAATGTATAAGATATAAACTCTGTGTTTAATAATAAGCCCAATAAACCCATGTAAAGTATAAATTACAATCGCTTGACGAAAGAAATAAGACTTTTATTTTATTTTTAAAATTGTTAATTGTACTATAGGCAGCCCTGCTTAACTCAGCCAAATTATCGTTCATATGCCAACTAGAAATAGACATTGGTTCAATTCCTAGATGTGACGGTATCTTTTTCAGATTTTTCTGTTCAAAATTTATTGAGAATCGCTAGTATTGTCTTCAGTGATTTAGATATAATTAGTAGCAAAGCCTTGTTTTACTGGACCGTTTGGCATTTCATTTGTCTGTAAAATTGATGTACTTTACGTTTCTGGTTTCAAAAATCTAGTGCATCAATTTAATTATTGAATCAAGCCTCATTATGACTAGATGGCTAAATTTGAATGAGCTTTTCAATATTGTAGTTATTACCTGCCTGAAGAAAGTTTGAAAATAGAATTGTCATTGATAAAATAACGTTTCTTTGGACAATTGTATAATTTATTATTTTTGATTTTAAAAAATGTGGTTTACAATAACGTTAGTATTATAATACATTCTATAATTTTTGGTTTTGATTTACTAAATAATAGAAAATTTTGTACTATTTTTCACTGTCCACAGAACTCCTAGTATGTAATGAAATGATGTTTAATGTAAATAAATGACAATACAGTTCAGCGTTAAGTCTGGCGTTTCATGATAACTGTCTACCCGTTATTAGAAATGACATGATGGCTAGTTAGGTACCTGGACAAGCCAGTGAAACCATCCTCTAAAGTTTTTTGATCAGGGAGCCTACAAGCTCCTACCCAAAGGTGCAACCAAAACAGATAACCCAACAACCACCCGCAAGGAGGGAATTTATTGATATTGTTCTTCAGAAATCGAATGGATTTGAGGTTGGACCGAGGTAGATTTGTTGTAGTGCTTTATTACCAAGGTATACACTATTATCCCTTAAAAGGTTTCCACTTTGCGTTGTTTATTCCTTTTTGTCACTTATTTTGTAAATAATGACCGTGAAGTTGACCCTGGAATCGCACAACACAGTTCTCAGTATTTTAACATTGTTCAAACTCCTACGATGGGATTATAGATATATAATTTTTTTTGGTGAAAATATTTATTTTGACATTGATTTTGACATGATATTTTAAATTCAACAATAACATTGAATACGAAGTTGTTAAATATAAGAAATCACACAACACGCTTAAACAGTCTAAAAAGATAGTTCTGAAAATTCCGGTTACGACTAAAATTGACGAATTATTTAAAAGCTTTCAAGTTTTCAGTGTGCAAAATATTTAAAAAATATATTTTATTAAAAGTTTTGAAAAATGGTGCCTAACATAAATTGTCAACAATGTCAATAATCCAAAATATACTGATCATTCCCAGTTTGATTACATATTTTAGACACGGAAATATTAAATTTCATACTACGAAGTAAACACTCTAGGAAAAAATAGGAGGCATTAATTTTTGACTAGCCGTCGTATATTTCAAACAATATTCAAACATGTGTGAGAAAACTGAGTGAAAATCAACTTGCAAACATTATGAAGATATTTTAAAGGTAATTAGATACTCAATAATTCAAAACAATACAAGCTACGAGCCGCCACAGAACGGTAAACCAAAGTGAGGAGGGCTTTGAACGTGAACACTATGACACTATTCTTATTCTTACTGCTCATTATTATGCTTTCCTCAATGTGCTTTATACCTTTAAGCACCAGATTTAAATGGCCGGGTTAAATTTTCCCCACAGGACAAACTAAAACTAAAAACTCTTTCACACACTTCCTCAAATGATCATCTAGTTTCAGGCTATGCAATTGCACTATATAAGTATAATAAATACAAAACAATTTATTTATTTATTTATTTATTTATCTATAATAAAATATGTTTACAATGGTTTTATTTGTATGCCTGTCTCACTAGGGTATACCTGTGTCGAGACAGGCGTACAGGTATATAAATGAATATAGTAATTACAAGAATATTTCAGGTAAAATACATATTATGAATAGAATTAAAACAGAAGGGTGATTGGAAGGGTAATAAATCTTTTAAAGAGAGTTATTTTATAAATGTTGGAGATGGAGTAATGAAATCAATTCTGCCTAGTCTATTTATAGGTTAAATTTGACAGGATTCCATTATTTTCATTTGTTTTATATGGGTTAGGTTGTATGTGAATAGTTATTTATGTCTATGTGTGATTTATTTTACAGATATTTGTGATAGTGTGGCGTCCAATACTTATAATCCATTTTTTAATATCTTGTTTGAATTTTGTAAAGGAGTCACTTTGTCTGATCGTAGTTGGTAGTGTATTGTATAGTTTGCAAGCTATGTATTTAGAGTGTCTTTGCCCGAGGGTGGTTTTGAAAAAAGGAGTTTGGAGAAGTTCGTTGTTTTTGGCTCGGGTATTGTGTATTGTTTGTGTAGCTTTGTATGGTGTTTTGTTGTTTTTGTGTAAATTAAGTAATATGGATCTTGAGTAGAGCTGTTTTATGTCCATAACGTTGAAGGAATTGAAGATAGTATCAGTGCTGGTAGTAAGCGGCATTTTAAGAATTATTTTTATGATTAGTTTTTGTGCTTTCATGATGGGATCAAGGGCATTGGAATATGCATTACCCCAGGCTAGAATTCCGTATTCGATGTGAGATTGGCACAATGAGTAATATACTGTTTTTAAAAGTTTTAGGTGAAGGAAATTGCGTGTTTGTTTGAAAAAGTATATAGATTTTCGGATTTTGTTTGTAGTATTATGTATATGTTGCTTCCAATTCAGGTGTGTATCGAAGGTTACTCCTAAATATTTGATAATGTTTACTTGCTCTAGGCATGGGCAGTCACAGTTTTGGTTTAGAGATGAATTTTTACATTTGTGTATTTTTAATGGCGAAGAACAACATGTCAACCTACCAGAGACCAAATGGGAAAATAATTCACCGACTCCAGATATTTTCATGTCTGAGGGTTCGGCTCTGTGGAACTCCTAATTGGACCTATAAATCCTACTGATCCCTCAAAATAAATATTTTAAAAATATTTTGTAATCCTACATGTATTTAAAATGATTGATTTTTGCATTTTTATAATAAATTCTTTGACAAATCTAATATGCCTAAATTTTTAATGAGAGAGCTAGGTAAAATGCCACTAGCCAAAATAACAAATGGTAATATTTTTATAGTCTGATAATGCCAAATTCTTTTAATCTCATTTCCTTAATCTGTATACGTTCTTATTTTTTTAGAAATTGATTTTTGAAGTTATGTAATTATTAATTAAATAATTATCATTTATAAACTTTGAAACTATTTTTACCATTACAGTTAAGAAAATACAACGATTTCCATGAGACCTGTGAGCTGCTTCCAAAAGCGAAAAAATGAGTCTGATCATCATTAAATAACTTTTGTATGCAGTTTTTTGCAGGTTTTTCGATTACCACACGAGGCACATGCCCGTATTATGGTAGTCGAAAGCCGTTAACAGGAAGGATATGATTTTAGATTGTAACGACCAAAAGTACTTGTATTAGTTTTATTTTTTATTTCCAACAAAAACACAATTCACATAAATATATATTTTAGACAATTTAGTAGTCCTGCGAAGCTGCCACTTGGCTGCTTGTCTGCAGGTTCTACCTCAATATACATTCGTAGTCTTACCGAAGAATTAGATAAAATAACAGATTTGGTATCATTCAAACAAAATGTCAAAATATTCTTAAAAAATTAACTACCATAACATCACCAATCTTTCTTTTATTTCTTTGTTTATTCTGTTTTTTTTTTACAGACACATAGATTTTTCATTGATAAGCCACATTTTTACAATTTTGATGTCTAAATTCTCATTTTCCTCAAAAGAAAAATATTTTTGAGCATATTAAAAATCACTGGTACTCAGTACTCCAGCGTTCGGCTTCCATACTTATTGGATATTTTAGGTATTTTCAGGCCTTTTTTTCTGTGAAACGTGTGCTGTGACTATGTACCAGTGGTCTTTTGTAAGTATTATCTCCCCAGTAATCCTTAATGGTAATTAACCAAAATATACCTTTTATTGAGAGTAGGCCCTCAGCACAATATAAGAGTTGCACATTGGGTCTTTGTCTATATATATTTGGTGATAAAATTTGTTTTATGATAGAGGTTTGCAAATTTGTTAATAATAATAATAATAATCTTTATTCAATGAAATAACAACAATATAACAAAAAAAATTATATGCTCAATGTAGTTTCCAAATAGATTACATCAATCAGTACAGAAAAATTAACAAACAGAAAGTAACGTAAGAAAGGTTACACAGGAGTAGTATAGTTATACAGTATTTTTAGTTGTGCATAGCCTGCCTCACTAGGTGAACCTGTATTGAGGCAGAATTTTTGTTAATTGTTTCTCGCAATTTTATCTATGGTTTTTTTATAAATGTGTAAAGTAGGTTTCCATACAGCAAAAACTTTATTTTAGTTAACATTATTGTTTGCTTATACCTACACAATTCATGAACTGCAAGGTTATTACTACAATAATGTTGTTACTAGAACGTTTAATAACACCACTATAGCTTTAATATGGTTACCTCCTATACTAGTTTCGCTAATGCAAAACAAAAAGATAATGTATGTACTTTAAAAAAAGGGCGAACTTTCTTCGTAGGTTAAAAATATCCTGGCAATATTTCTAAAACTCCAACTGGCAGATTTAGTGGAAAATATTCCATAATTATGTAGGATTTGGCTAGCGGGGGAATTGAACCCACGACGCCTGGATAGGATTGAGCCTGGTATTTGACAAATCAGCTACTATCCTGTCGTTAATATTGAAATCGATAAAAATCGAATATATTATATTGAGCTTTTTTCTGAACATTTGAATGTACATTTTTATTCAAATCTTATTTCTTCCTCAATTTATTTAAATAAAATATCTTTATATTCTTGGAAACCATCTGCGAGCGAAGCCACGGGAAAAAGCTAATTTCAAATATTTTTATTTACACAATTATTTTCTCGGTGGCATCAAGTATTGACCACATAAATTCATTTACATAATAATTCCCTTTGAGTTTGTTAGTCTCCAATTAAATATTTAGCGGCCGTCTACCGCTTGTCATACAAGCGTTTATTTTTAATCATGGAATAGATTTACGTTACTGACCTTACCCGAAATTCTGCCACTCTGGGAAGAGAAAGTATTAATATCTACTCCCCACGTTATGCATTGTAGTATGAATTTGGTAGCGGTAGCACAGGATGTTGAAAAAATAAAGCTAGTGTACGCAACTTTTGCCTGTAAAAAGTTAAACAATTAATTACGTTCACCTAATGAAACTAGAAAATACCATAAAGAAGAAAAGAAATGAGGGAAATTGTTCTGATATTCATGTAATAGAGAACTCCAGTCCATTTTTTTTAATGAATAATGACATTCTAATTTAAATAACTGCAATTTTTAGTGTTAGTTTTAATAGTTAAAATAATTGTCAAAGTTTTCATTTTTTAAGATCCCCCTAAATCCACCGTATTTATGATGAATCGTGTGACGTCATCACTCCTAAAAAGTTAATATAGGATCGGCCAATCAGCTGATCAACTGCCGCCATTTTGAATTTCGTTATTCGAAGTATTCCTCCTAGAAGTAGCATTACTATTTTTTTGCGCAGTAGTTTATTAATATTTTCAATAATAGAGATAAACTAATAAGAGATAACTTTATTTTTTAAACATTATTTAGGCCTAAATAATGTTTCAATAAACACAACAACCAAATCTCTGTAAACAGTATGTTAATAAACGAATAAATTAATACGATGACTTGTGTCATACCTACATTCCCATACAATGACTTTACGGTGACGTCACGACACGGAAAACAGTGACGTCACCACTAAACATTTCAATAATGCCAACTTATCGGCGTGTTTCTACGACCCGATTAAAAATGGACTTTTTAATAATTTTTTTAAAACTCTGCGTTTAATATTATTAAATAAAACTTATATATTCAGAATCAACGTTTATTGGTCTATATGAACATATTTTTTTTAAGCCATAATATTTTTCACCGGAGTTCCTTATTTGAGGTCTTATTCATTGTTCGTCGACTTTTGTTTTTTGAGAAGTGTTTAATTTTTTTTTTTACATGAGCTCCATATAGGGGGCCCTGAGGAAAATTATTTCCTTCTATTGAAGCTGTGTGGAGGGTTTTTTAAGGATAGGAAGGAGAGGAAAGTTTTGGGAAGGAAGAGGGTTTAAGGGGTGGGTAGGAATCTGGGGTTCAGTGTGTCCTGGTTATCCGCCTCCAAGACCTAGACAAACCTCACCCCGTGAACCCCCCACCCCTGCTAGATCACCAAACGTAGCCAACCACTTGGGGTGACCTACGGCAGAGGTGTTGATTATCCAATAAAGGTTCCCGGGGCGGCGGTACCCACTTACATACTTTATACTATTATTATGTTATGTACTCTCTTATTATACTCCTTAGTACAACTTAGTACTCCTTATTATGTTATGAACTTCTTATTAATCTCATTATAATACAACTTACCAATATAATGTAACTAGATGTAAAACCTACTACTCATTATTCTGTAACGAAATAATTAAGTTGTTCCTACTTACCATGTTATGTCATGTACTATATAATTATACTCCTTTGTACAACTTAACGAGATAATTAAATGCAACTACATGTAAAACCTACTTACGTACTTTATACTCTTATTACGTTAGGTACTATCTTATTTTACTTCTTTGTACAACTTACCAACGTAATCACATGTAAAACTTAAAGGATAAAAAAAAAAAAGATAAAAAATATAGTCATATTATGATGGTTAGTGACATATACATCATTGCGTGGTAACCACCCTCAAAATAACATTACCCAAACAATGTTATTAGACCAACTGGCTAACAACAAAAAAAAAAACAGATTATTATTGTTGTCGTTTGTATAATTCAATAGGAGAATATATTAAATATGATAACCGTAGACAATGCACACGAGTAGTACTTTATGTACACTTGTCATAGGCAACCAATCCATTACTTCGGAATAAAAAATAATTTTTCTTTCTATTTGATTTTCAATTAAATTTTATTTTCACTTTAAAATTGTGTTCTTGCATAAACGAGGAATATTGTTAAAATGTTAATTATTTAAAGAGTTTTTTTTTGTTTCGACTTTTTTCATGAAGTATTTATGTACAGCAACCAACCTATACTTGTTTTGCTATAATTATTGCTCTTAAAACCTGAAATCAGAGTCCTTTCTGAATGAATAAAAAAATTGAAGATATAGATACTGACTCAATGCGCGTAGTTCTGTACTTGGTCCAGTGGACATACTGAATTGCATGTAAGTGCATTTAGAATCGCATATCGCAAAAGTTCGTTCTTCTGACAAGCTGTCACCGGATGTCACAAAGTAATGTCTGATTCTGCAGGGATATTTTCGTTTTCGGTAATCATTCTAGAAAATGAATTCATTAAAATTAAAACAGTTTGGAAGGGCCTTTAAAATTGTGATTTTAGTTAATTTTTGGAAATATCCCATTGTGCAATTCAGAAAGCTAGTATAAAATAAATGTGTTTTGTGAAATTTTAATTTGAAGGCCATTTAAGTGTTTATCGTGTCGTGTCGTGATGCATCAAAACGGTATCGGTTTCAAACATTTAGTGTGGTGACGTTTATATCAATCAGTCGCTAGTGTCATGATTCAATTTAATTCAATTCAATTCAATTTAATTCAATTAAATTTAATTCAATTTAATTTATTCATTTTAAAAACATTACAAAATTACAATTTCAAATCGTTTTTAAACGCGAAAATATTTACAGATAAAAAGATTTAGACAAACAGCAGCAAAGCTTTTTGTTTGAATTGATGTTTAACATATCGATATTTGATGTGATTCTATTTTATAACAAGACAGCTCTCCCGACTGGCATAACATTGGCAAGTTAGTTCTGCAAGCCGGGAGATAATACAGTCTATGCTGTCGGTGACGGAGATAACCACCGGAAACAAATAAACTAATGCTCTCCATGATAGCCGAGTTCTCGAACCTTCCACGAATCAGTCTGAAGAAATGTGTTACGATGAGTACATCCCTTCTGACCTGTAGATGGTTCATACCAAGCATGCCCAAGAGATACTCCCTTAGGGAAAGAAATCTCTGAAGTTTCTTCTGAGCCCTTTCCGACATGAAGGAATACTTCACTTGGAGTGGGCTCCAAACCACCGACCCACTCTCAAAGTCTACTCCGTGATGCGTTCTGACGTATTGCATCTGCATTTTCGTCAGAGCACTGACAGGGGGGGGGAGGCGGCCGCGTCACGATAGGTTAGACAAATGTAACCCACCATTACCCACAATTATTTCCGTGATTGTATGTGGAAATTAATATGAGGTGAATTTAGATATGAACCATTTAAATAAAGAAAAAAGTTATATGAAATAATATTTTTATTTGGTAATTTTTTTTAAAAATTAATTTGTGTTATTTCACAATTAATTCATTTAAAATAATATATAGTATCTATATGTGCGGAACGTTCCAGAGTGTAAGATACTATCAGTATCGCCCTGTGTAAGACCACAATTCAGAATTGCAAACGTTGCTTAAAACGGCTTTAGCCGCGTTTGGTAACTAGATCTGAATAGATAGGTATTTCCCCACCTTTCTCTTCCCCAATTCTTTCCTCCCCACTACCTCCAGCCTCTCAATATTGTGGATGGCGTAGTCTCACTGGCTCCAGATAAAAAAAAAAATAAATAAAAAAAACAGAGTGTGCGATTCATACGTGGTAGAAGTAAAACTTTCAAAAAATTAAAGTAGGCAAGAGTGGAGAGACTACGAAGGACCGCACAAGGAGGAGACCGATTATACTATCTCATTCTCTCGGAGGCTAAATCCTATTTTTTGTCTCTTTTTAGTGTCGCTATTTTTCGTTTCATCAAGTTTCAAATCACAACGGTGCTATAAAAGTTTTTACATCAAAAAATAAATACTGATAACACCCATTATCCTTCCGTAGTCCATCACTTAACCACGTCATCAGAGTGGCCAAGAATAGAAAACCCGATGCTTATAAATTTATAAACGAAAGGCGGAAAACCGGATGTAGGTATATTGTGTGAGCATTCACAGCGCTCACACAATCGGATTTAATAATCGAGGCTTTCAATTCTCGATTTCCGGCGCTTCAACGTAAATCAAGCGATGCCTACATCCGCTCATTCGCGCTCCGGGTACACGAAATGACGTCGAACCAAGTGCTGCCTTGTATGTACTTGAGGTAAGAGATGAATATTACAAATAGACATATAGAGGGACAGAGATAGAGTGTGGTAAATACAAATTTCAAATAATAATAAAAAACACCGTATAACAAGAGATGAATGAAAGAAAAATGTTTCCCCTACTGAAATTATTATGTACAAAGGTTACAGGGGTTAAAGTAGTATTTGCTTTAGATTGAGGCTGCTCTGAATAACTCAAGTCATGGTTCCGTTCGAATCACGAGAAAATCTAAATTTTTAGAAATTTAATTAAAATTAAATTTGATAATGTTATTATCGAGTTCTGCAAGTTTTTTGGTTAGTGTTTTAGTTACAGCTGTTTGGACTTGTAAGGTCATTTTCAAACTGTGGTGAAGCCACGTACGGACGACTTATTTATAAGATTTTAAATGTCAATTTTTGAAGGTGTCTTAGTTGATTTATTACCGGTTAAACCAATTTGTAGAGACACTAATTAAGAGAGTGCTAATGTGGGATTCGGAGTATTTCCCTTTGGTTTGCCTTGCACTAAGTGTAAGGGTTTTCTTACACTAAGTGTAAGAACTATATTTAAACCACATTTTTTAATTTCTTTTGCAATTTTTAAAGATATTGGGCCGAGGAATTCGAGACATGCAAATTTTTCTATTTTTTTGTTATGTACCGGATTTATTAAATTAATTTAATTTTTTTGTATTTCTTGTTTTTTATTATTTTTTCAATGTTATATGTTATATAGCTTTAAGAACAAATAATAATATGGGAACAAGCCTTAAAAACTCAAAAAGTAGAAATCCTAAACTCAATAACGGTGGCATATATGAATTAAAATGTGACCACGCCGACTGTAACGCTACATACATCGGACAAACAGGTAGGGCATTCTCAACTAGATTCAAAGAACATATAAGATGTTATAAAAATAAAAACACCTCTTCAAAATTCGCCGAACATCTCTTAGTGAATAATCAGGTTCCACTTAAAAATAACCAGCCAAAACCATTACATATAGAACGAAAGGGTCTTAGATTAAATTTGCTTGAACAATTAGAAATCAATAAAGGAAACGAATGACCCTAACATAATGCTAATTAATAAAGTAAGGAAAATTATTTATTCCCCACTACTTAGTATGTTTACCAAACCTAAAAAATATAATGCACTTAAATGAGTCATAGCAATAACGTCATTCTAAATCAATTAAGAAAACCCTTACACTTAGTGCAAGGCAAACCAAAGGGAAATACTCCGAATCCCACATTAGCACTCTCTCAATTAGTGTCTCTACAAATTGGTTTAACCGATAATAAATCAACTTAGACACCTTCAAAAATTGACATTTAAAATCTTATAAATAAGTCGTCCGTACGAGGCTTCACCGCAGTTTGAAAATGACCTTACAAGTCAAAACAGCTGTAACTAAAACACTAACCAAAAAACTTGCAGAACTCGATAATAACATTATCAAATTTAATTTTAATTAAATTTCTAAAAATTAAAATGGAGTTCTACGAAATAAACACAAAAACAATTAAGAAAATCGAAATATTACAATTAAAATAGAGCTCATGATAACAGTTCCTTAATGTTCAACTAGCTGGTACCCGGCATGCGTTGCTTTGCCATTCAAATAAATAAATTGATTCTCCCTGTATGTCCTTTCCTGTGCGTCCCCGTTCCCTCCCACCTTCTCCACCTTTCCCTCCCTCGTCTCTTCCCTCTCCGCAAACCCCACCTTCCCCCTGCCTTTCCTCCCTGCCGCTAAAATATATGAATTACACACATTTTCATTTAAACAAATTTCATAATACTAGAGCTTACCATTATTACCATTATATAGCCTATGTTAGTCGCTGAAAGTATAGCTTTCTATTGGTGAAAGAATTTTTCAAATCGGTTCAGTAGTTTCGGAGCCTATTCAATGCAAACAAACAATCAAATCTTTCCTCTTTATAGTATTAGAAAGATAATGGGTTCCACGACAATTCAACTTTAGTGTATCTAAAAGCTTCCTGTTTTGTCACATAGGTGTCAGGTATAAAAGCTTTCCGTAAAATCCGTAAGATGTCAGCAGGATTGGGTTCCCAGCAAGGTTGCTAGAGAGGTCAACCCACAAAACACAGTGGCCACCAGATCAATTATAGTAAGCTCTTAGTTAGGTCGACTATCCCGTTGTCACAACCTTGTAAATCCGTGTAATGTTAATAAAACTAAGATTGTTCAAAAGAACTCTATTCTTTCTCCTTCCAGTGTCGGAGATCTCTGTTTGTGAGATCACAACATCAACGAAGAACAATATTGAAAAAGCATTAAAAGAGAGGAAAAAATAATCCGAAACCTAACTCAATGTAACTTATTTAAGCAATTTTTTATTTTATTTTCATCACTTTTAATGACTTTTTAAAGGAGTGATGAAGTTGTACATTGTTGAATTGTTCGGTCACCATCGAAGGTTATTTTTTACGATCCAACAGTTCACTTAACATTAAAGTGCGAAACTTACTTACAATTGTCTCGAGACAGGTATCCTATATATCCTAATGAGACAGGCATAAAAAAAAAACAATGTAAATATACTTTTTATAGATAAATAAATAAATTTAAAAAAAAAATTACAGTACAGTGCAAAATACAAATAAATAGTAATTCTGTTTTCAAAATCAATCGGCAGGCGGGTATGGATACCGCTGCCCAGGGAACTATGTATTGTATAACCAACACCTCTGTCAAAGGTCACCCGAAAAGGAAGTTCGCAACGTTTGATGATTTACCTGGGTGCCCGGGTTCAAGGGGTAAGGTTTTTTTAGGTCTTTTCAGCGGATTCAAGGGATAAGGTTTGTTTAGGTCTTTACAGTGGATGCCCACGGCGGGAATGCATGGCGGGCTGGATCATCAGGGACTGGTTGAAGGAGACCATTTTGACCTCTCTCGACCAAGGAACGGATTCATACGTCCATCACTCTTAGACGCACGGTTCCTGTCAGCTCCTCGTAGCTTATTCCTCTCACAGAACTTTCTCTCCGTCCTTTACTTAAAAAGACCATCCACACAGGGATGTTGTGTGTGAACCATGCATAACATCCCCAAAGACGATATAGTTCCCGAGGGAAATTATTTTTCTCACAGCCTTCCTTGTAGAGCTAATGTAAAAAAATAGGATTCTTATCATGTTTTAGGCCTGATTGAGCATGTCTCGAGAATGAACAAAATGAAAAAGGAAAAAAAAAAGATTGGTCACCTTAAGTCCTTGGTTTCACCTTTTCCTGTGAGGTAAAGTGTGTCGGGATAGAATTTTCGGAGTTTTTTACTTGATTCGTTTTGTTGGCACTTGAGAAAGGTCAGATCCTCAAAGGAATACATTTTACAGGGACGACGAGAGGTTTAAAAAGCGACAAAATCTGGTCTTAGCATTTATTTTAATTTTTTAACCCGTAATGACGACAAAATAAAAAAAAATCAATGCAGTTAAATAGAATAAACAGTTTATTCAAAGAGTGAAGCCTTATATTATATTTATATTTGTAGCAACAGCCAAACCACGTAAAATGACACTTCGATTCTTCATATCTATTTTTTTAATAATGTTTCCAAAATGCTATTTTTCGTTTACAATGTTTAGGAATCAAACAGTTATGTTTCACATTTTGTTAAACATTATATTTTATGTTACCTATATTTAGTTAACTTTATACTTTTTGTAACTTATATTTTTTTAGCTTTTATATCATATTTTCTTTGTAAATTTTCATAAAAAGATGTACCTACTGCGTCGCATGTAAAAGCCTCTTGGGCGTTAAAAATAAAATTAAATAAATTACACAGTAAAACAAACGTGTGTTATTTATTATTATACAAAATTAATTTATTAAAAATAATATATAGGTAGTATATTTTCGGAAAGTAAGATACTCTCAGTACCGCCCTGGTGTAAGACCACCATTCAGAATTGAAACGTTGCTTGAAATGGCTTTAACCGTGTTTAGCAATCGGGTCTGAATAGCCAGGTACTTCCCCATCTTTCTTTTACCCATATACTTCCTCTCCCTTCTACCTTTAGCCTCACAGCATACCCCAATTGGGGATGCCATAGTCTCTCTAGTTCCAGACGGGATCATTCACATAAAAAATATCAAATTGCTGAAATCAGAGGTAAAGAATTACGCTAGTTCCTCGGAGCATCTTGCATTGTAATACCGGTTCAAAAAAGACAGCATTCCTAACTTAACGCCTGTGCTCTAAATATTGCAATCTGAATATGTAGTTTAGTACATGTAATAAGTATGTGAGAATACGCAAAATTCATTAATGCGATGTATCTGCGAAACATTCAATATTCAACGATGTGTGGACATTTACAAGTATACTTTGAAAATAAAATAATAAAATAAATAGACAGAATCTATCTCTTGATGGAAAAATTGTTGATACTAATATTCACTTACGTTCATAATAGCTCCACACGGAAAACCCTGAGGAAAAAAATTCTCTCAGGGCTCATTTCATCTTTGGGAATACAGTTTGGAGGGTCTTTTTAGAGAAAAGAAGTTCTGGGAAAGGAAAAGATATGACGGTGAGTAGGAATCTGAGAGCTAGTATGTCAAGGAGTGACGGACGTATAATTTCAATCCTTTCACCTGGGGAACGATGTGGGAGGGAGTGAGGAGAAGGACAGGGGGAAGAGGAAGGTGAGAAAGTACCTGGCTTTTCAGATCTGGTCACCAAATATGGCTAAAGCCATTTAAAGCAATGTTTGAATTCTAAATGGCGGTGTTGCACGAGGGCAATACTGAAAGTATATTTCATTCAATCAACGCGCCGCAAATGTAATAAAAGTTTATCATTCTAAATAACTATATTGACACAAATTAATCAAATAAAATTGAAAATTGTTATGACAAATAAAATTTATTGGCGTACGCCGGGATTTGAACATGAAACCATCGACTTTTTTGTTGTTTTTTAATCATTATTTGGATGTATGCTATTTTTTTCATTCATCTAGTAAGAAAAATAGATAAAATAAAAAATAAAAACATAAAATACTGTAAGTAGTTACATTGATATAAAAATCACAGATAATGGAATACAGAATCATTTTATTTATAAGAAAAACTCTCTTTTTATAATTTTTTAAGGTTATTCCCAGCAATTTAATTAATATATCATTGAAGAAGAAGATAACAATAATAATCTAAACGAAACTATGAAAGAGAAAAAGATAATGGTCGCAACTGGGACACGAACCCATAACCTCTCGTATATCCAGGACATCCGGTTACCAATTTCGCCATTGCCACCGTCATATTAGTCAATCTCATATTTGAAATTTTAGAATTAATAATAATAATAATAATAATAATTTATAAAGCGCCGTTTTCATGAAAAATCATCTCAAGGGCGCTGTACATATAATAAGCATACAATAAAATAAAATGAATACGATAGGCTTACAACTAGGATTCAAACTTATAACTAGGAACCTACATTTAAGACTTATATGTAGCTAGTGACTTACAACTAAGACTTATTACTACTGACTTAAAACTGGTGACATACAAATATTTGCAACCGTGACTTAAAATTAGAGATTTACAATTAAAATAGGTATTTACATACAACAATAAATATTTTTAGTTTTGCCAGGTATCTAATATTACCAAGTGATCAACAAAACTCTACAGATATAGGTACAGACAGAGAAAGAGAGTCGAAGCAGTTTGAGGATATTATATATACATGTATACATACATAGATATTTTATTCTACACATTTTACAAATTATTTTATACCGTATTTTAATATTAATATTGTTAGCGCCAGAAGAAGAAGGAAGTTCGTACATAATATTACAATTTTATAACACGGTTGTGAAAATGATTGTAATGGGTTAACAGTTTTTAAAGGAAAGCATAGGTATCTTAAATGAATGAATGAATTTAATCGTCGATCTCAACTGCAATTAACTATATATTATCGTCAACTACCCTTTAAATTGGAAACAATCGTTCTAAGAATTGGTTTGTAACCTAAATAGCGTCAAGGATAAATATATTTTATTATATTATATGGATAAGTATATTTGTATGGAACTGTTGACTTTTTATAAAAGTGTAAATTAATACTCATTTTTTCATAAGAAAAACTCTCTTTTTATAACTTTTGAAGGTTATTCCTATCAAAAAACAGTTGCGACCATTATCTTGTTCTGTGTCTTGTTTTCTTTCATATTTTTGTTTAGATTATAAATTGTTATCATTTTCTTCAATGAATACAGAATTGTTTAAAGATCACATATAATGGAATATAGTTTCATTGTTTAAAAAAAACAGTTTATGAAATACAGTTTCATTGGTTGAAAAGACACAATTTATGAAATACAGTTTCATTGGTTTAAAAAAAAAACAGTTTATGAAATACAGTTGCGTTGATTTAAGAGTAATTAAAATAATCTTGGTAAGTATATTCGTACACAAATCATAATTTTGTTACTTAATTAAAATCCTTACCCCTCGACCATGGATACTCCTACGACTCGTTCCAAGTTCAACAGCTCGGCTATGAAGCAATCTGCTTCATAGCCGAGCCAAGACCTTCCACATATCATCTTTAAAGATGATGTAGAAGAAAGAACGGTCGTTCCGAAACCGGTCGGCTTTACTCAAATATATAAGTGGTTCAAACAAAGTAAAATTGTTTCATTTATCTTGAACATTTTCACTCATTTTTTGATCGCATCTTCTACTACGCATTATACTAACAGGTATTGATGAATGTTATTTATTTAAGTTGACTTTAATATGCTGCCGAGCCAAAGTGTGATAATACCTTCGAAGGGTAAAACAGATCGTTGTTCGTAAAATTACCTTGTTGATTTTCATAAATACAAATGCTTTTTAAAAATCGGTATATCAAAATATAATAAAAGACCTCCTGCTCAGTATTCTCTAATGGCAGAAATGATAATTTGCTGATAATGGATAAACTGACAACTGACAGTTGCAGAATTGGTAATACAAACAGTACAATACGATCTGTTGAATATGAATAATTTAAGCAAAACTAATAATGATTCGCATTAATTCAGAATATTTTGGTAGTCAATAAATTATTTTATTGAATGCAGTTTTTAAATGTAATGATCTAGAGATATTTCAATCTCAATATTTGGAGATATATTGTTTATAGATATCATATTGAAATATATTATGTATGTAGAGTAGACAATAAGAAGACGTGAGTAGTATTGTGAGAGATTAACAATGTGTTCTTCCAGGAAGCCAAAAGAGGACGAATGGAAAACAATCACACCCTTTTATGCATTACTCATGCTGTCTCACTCACACACGCATGTTTCTTTCATACCTTAAGACATACATTCACCACATTATATTTGATTACTTTCGGTATCGCTTTGGTTAAAGACAACAATTTAGAAAGTAAATATTAATAGCTTTTGCCGTATTTGGTTATCAGGTCTGAATAACCAGTTACTTCCCCCTTCCTCTTCCTTCTCTTCAATATCTTCAGCCCCACAAATTACGCCATTGGGGTAATAATTGTCCTGTGAGCAAACAAATCACACACTTATCCCCTAAAATCAGTTCACCGAGTGTTTTCACAATGAAATCTGAAATGAAGAAGAGGGGATCAACTCCTGAAGACTCTTAGGTATATGGAAATTCTTCGTCACAGCCTCACAAAATACGCCAATACCAATTGGGGATGCCATAGACCCACTGGTTCCAGACGGTTAAGGGCTGTTTGGACTCCTACGCGGTAAACATATAAAACCAACCAAAAAAAAGTGCGTGCCGTGGTTATACTAATTAATTATAATTATGTAGTTTTGTACGGCGCGGCGCCTAAAACATCGTGCATTTAAAAGCAACTTTATCTACCGTGTTATCCACATAGAAACAACGATTAATTAAGACACTTACCTCACTTATATATCTTATATTGTAAACCTGAATGTAATTTCTCCCACGTGTCATCATGTCCCTAGTTAACATTGTTCACTTGTCTTAGAAAAATAATACTCCGCAATCTTTCAATTTGCTAATGAATGTATTATATAATTGTATACATTAGTTTAAACTACGATTTGAATCATTGTCAAATATGAGGTAAATTAATAATATTATGTACAAGATAATAGAAAATTAACAGACGGAAACAAAAAAAAGCAAGAACAAAAATAAACAAGAATTCAATTAAATATCAAAAAGTTAGATAAAAATAACGTATGCATATGTTTCATATGTATGTGTGTGAATATGCATTTTTTTAACATGAGCTCCACACCGGAGGCCCTGAGGAAAATAATTTCCCTCAGGGCCTATGTCATCTTTATCTTTTGAGATGTTGTGTGGAGGGTTTTTTTAAGGAAAGGAAGGAGAGGAGAGTTCTGGGAAGGAAAAAGGTTGAAGGGATGGTTAGGAATCTGGGGTTCAGTGAGTCCTGGTCATCCGCCTCCAAAACCTTGACAAACTTCACCCCATGAACCCGGGCACCCCTGCTAAATCACCAAACGTAGCGAACGTATAACGTATGTATGCGTGCATATTTATTAGTTTAATATATAATATATAAGTATATATATACTTAAGGACAATGTTTACAAGCACAAAAACACAAACAAAAAAATTTAAAATACGTATTTAAGTGTAATATATAAGTATATAATATATACTTAAATATGTATTTAAAAAAAAAAATATTTGTGTTTTCGTGCTTGGAAGCATTATCCAAATATTTCTGATTATTACTGTGAAATTTAAATTGATTGCGATTACTGCGAGCTATTTAAGAAGTAAATTATGCAATTTGACTGAATTAAAACAGGAAATCTTCTGGTTCGACAGTCAAAGCTTTCTTTTCCGTATTTTTATGTTCAAATAAATAAATAAAATATGTTCATTTTTTTAGTGTTTTTTGTTATTTTTTTGTTACCTCCACATTAAGAACTCTTGCTGTCTCTGTATCATGCAGTTAATCATATGATTTATACAATACTTTCCTATCAGGAGTTAAAAATTAATACATAAAATTACTTGTACCCTAACATGCTGCTTCAACCTATTAAAAGCGTTTAACCATCCAGCTGCCGAAAATCCACATTACAGGGCGGTTCCAATGAGAAAGATTAAGTATTCTCCGTACCAGCTTTTTAAAATAATAACTCAATGTCGATTTTATTTCATTCCAAAATTGCTTTAATTTATACCTACATCCAAAAATGCTGAAAAGCGTGATGATAAAACTATTAAAATTATGTACTTTTTGTAATTATTTTTTGATTATAAGTATTAATCATTTTTTAATAATGTCTAAGTTAAGTAAGAATGTAAAAAAAATCTGAAATATATTAGTTTGTAAGTGCGCAAATAAATACACAAACGGACCAATTTTCCTCAAGAAACACTTGTTCGTATATATTTTTAATGATTTTATTTAAACTAAAATTAAAATTCTAAAACATGCGTTTGCCAGATAATGTATTGATTTATTTTACTGCATGATTATATGATTTGAAATGGGTGTGATAAAATAACAAATCTTTTTTAAAAATTTAACAAATCTGCCAACGACCTATGGTATAACCTTATTTTACTAAAAATTAACATTTTTCTCAAAATTTAAAGCATGCTAATGCTAGATAAAAGAACAGTCTTTCGAAATCCATTTATAATTTTTTGTGGAAAAGAGTCAATACGTCTAAAATCTGATTTAAAAATGACATATATTTCTGGTTTTCTCTAATAATACCCTCTTAAGATATCTCATCGATACCACATATCCGCACAAACTGTTAACCGTAGTAGGTACTCTATTCGCACTGGTACATATGCTAGTAGTCATGACCATATTTTACATTTATCGTGTAGGAATGGTTACCGTAAGCCCCCACTAATGCCCTGTTAGGTATAGCGACAAATTGCCCGGGCGACTTCTACCGCTGTCTCAGTCCTCGTATAATAAACCTCCTAGTACCCTCTGCGCTCCTGATATATTGGATAGTTTAATTCACGTTTGGGGCACTTAATTAGAGAATCAAAAAAAAGATATTTAATTGAGTAAGTAAGGAAATTAATTATATCGTTAGTACCCAGTACCTGGGTGCCGCAAGAACGTGGGAATGACCAATGAGATTTATTGTTTCAAGATTTACGTTCAAGAGGCATTTTGGCTTTACCTGCAATTGATTTATAATTCTTAACGAATTTTAAAAGTTTTATTACTAAATACCTTGGACACATAATAATCAGTAATCTGATGGACGATGATGACATCGATAGGCAAAGAAGAGCTCTCAGCGTAAAAGCAAACATGCTCAGCAGAAGATTTCGCCTTCGCAGTATCGCTGTAAAAAGGACGCTCTTCCTTTCCTTCTGCGCAACGCTATGTACGTGCGAACTCTGGGCAAACTCCAAGAAGAGTAGTATAGAAAGACTCCGGGTTCAGTACAACAACGCCTTCCGCATAATGCTTTGTCTCCCCATATATTGCAGCGCTTCACGGATGTTCATGGAGGGGCGAGTTCCCGGCTACGCAGCCCTTATTAGATCCAGGGTTGCAGGAATGAGGGAAAGGATAAGCAACTCTGTAAATATCCTCGACATGGAAGCCCGCCTCAGTTCATCATCCAGCATTGATGCACACTGGAGAAACATACTGGCTCCTAATGTGGTCACAGAATCCCAAAAGCCAATTATCATTATTTTCCTTTGTTATTACCTTTTCTTTCACGTACAATAATATTCACCTGCTTTTCTTTTTTTTTCTCTTTAAAATATTTTGTGTATAATGTGTGGGATTATACTATTCTTCCCACATATCGGGATAAACATTTATTATCATTATTGTTATTATTACACATTTGTATAAAATGTGTGCTACATATTCTAATGTACCTACAATGAATAGTTTCAAATGTAATGCTTCTAAGCATCCTCGATTTTTCTTGTATTACGATTTTAATAGCTTCATTGCTTGTGACCTTTGACCTTTCTTCTGTTGTTAAACTGCTGTACGTAGCTAAATATACGTTTTCATATGTTATGTTTTTTAGCGTTTTTAATTAAAATTTAACTGTTGTTGATGACTAATGACTATAATCTGATTCTTCCGTTATTGTGTCGTATAGGGACAGTCGGAGGCTTTTAGAATCATTTGCTGGTTGCTTAGTTTTAAGAGGAATATAAACGCTAGAAATATTTCGAATCTCATGCCTGCAAAATTTTATAATCGGGCGTCTTTTTGCACGAGGCTAGTAAGTGAAAAAGTGGTTTTTATTTATTTTGTGCATAATAATATACGAACGAAAAAAAGTTTGAACATGGAAAACCTCAAAAATAGTCTTAGCCATAAAGGGGTATTTTAAAAAAAATTGTTTCTTGTATTACTTCATAGTTAAGTCATGAAAAAACATTTTTTTTTGTGGTTTACGCTTATATTTTTTGTTACGTAAATAATAATGTTATTGTAATTCCAATACATATAAAAGCTAGTAAAAGCTTCGATTTATCCGTAGCATATTTTTTGATGTTCAAACTGTAAGCCGATTCGTCATAAAGATTAATCAAACTAGTATCTAAATAGGATTTCACGTATATATTCATCTTAAAAACAAAAATTTGCTCTTGACGTGAGAACAAATAGAGGGACTAAACGGTCCGAGAAAGTGGTGGGTGCCCTTGACTGATTCTTCTATTTTATTTTCTTATTTTCCATGATTTTGCGGTCTCTCTTTTATTTGTAATTTTTCTTTTATATATGGTTCTTATTATGTTTTTTGTGCTTATTATGTTTTTTGTTATTATTTATAATTCTTGCTTTCAAGGGAATGATTAGAATTGCTATATTCCTTAGAGTCCCGCAGAGTCTTGATTTGTTGATTACCAGGACAATTATAATGCACGTATACGGTGATACAAGCTGTGATGATGAGTTATACTGCCCTAGCTATATTATTTTTAAGTGTGCATTTAAATTTTATTCTAAACAAGGAGATTAAATAATGAGGAGAAAGTATTTCAAATAGGTTTCATTTTTTTATGTGCCGTATATTTGTTACTCAGTCTAAATACGTATACTAACTAACTAACGCTATGTACAGGAACACTGGAGAGTCTAGAGTTGTTCGTAATAATAAAATTTAACTTCATTTCATTATAAAAAAAATGAATCTTTACGTATACAACGAAGGCGGTAAACGATCAGTTTCCTTACTCAGTCGTTTGGGAAAGGGGTGGGACCCATCCAATGTACCTCCTATGAATAAGTATCTAATAATATATGACTTATGCTAACATAAAAAAGTGAACTCAGTCAACCGAGCGTTTAAACGTAATTATTACCTGTGAACTTGTAAGAAAGTGAATAGAAGACGAATGAAATGCCAAATTTGACGGACTACTACCTACGTAGAAAATATGGACAATTTTGTAAATGAAACTCCACTCAACTTATTTCTTTGCGAGTAGTAATATTGCTGGCCTACTAGAATTCGTTATTTTGTCATCGAAGTCGATTGGAAACACGTTTTGAATAAATGATTTGCCCTGATCATGGAGAAAATGGACAATTAAATTCGAGTATGATATATTTTATGTTTACATGAAAATTGTTTTTTTTTTAATGTGAATACCGCGCAAGAGTCACAACTGCTCCCGTCTGGAGCCAGTGGGACTACAGCATCCCCAATTAGGGTATGTTGTGAGGCTGAAGTGGGTATGTAGTTTGGAGGGGAAGGAGATGGGAAAGAGTAAGGTCGGGAAGAACCTATGCAGATCTGGCCACCAAACACGGCTAAAGTCATTTCAAGCAACCTTTCATTTCTAAATGGTGGTCTTACACCAGGGCAATACTGAGAGTATCTTCCACTCCTAAGTTTTATTATTATTTAATTAACATTTATTTGCACACGCCGGGATTTGAACCCGCGACCTTCGGAATGATAGTCGAGATCCTTACCTTCTATCACGGAGGCCGTCAAACGTCCGTTTGCTAAAACCATGTTAATTTTATTTTTGTGTACAAAATTTAAAGAATTTAAAAAAATAAAATGACAAATTCTTAAATAAATGTTTTGGACTGCTTTATCATTTTCTGGCTTGGGGCATAATATATTGTGATACGTAAATGTCGAAAATGAATGAATTTTAAAGCCTGTTCTATGGTAACTCAATATGAGGCAAAATACCGCCGATTCTGAGAGGAGGTCGGGCTATTATTGGATTTATTCTCATACAATCACTTCAACTGTCACTCAAGAGAACTCAAGATAGAATAAATCCGGAAAGATGAGACAAATAAAGGGTTTTTCTTTTGTGTCACTTCTAATCATAAAATAGTGAATAAAATTCTCATTTTCCTTCTGAGAATGCTCATTTATTGTTAACTGACATTAATAAAACATAAATTATTTCGAGTCAAATAAATGTAAAAAGTATATTACCTGAAATATAAAATACAAGTCGAAAAGAAAATCTTTTTTAACGCCATGTGTGTTGGTAGAAATAATTATTTTTTAAATAAAATCTGCTAAAATTAGTAGTATAACATAAATTGTCAGTTTTTATCATAGCCCCACGGTGGGCATCAACTGATAATGTTTATTATATATTAAGTACTGCGTGAGTTCGAACAGAGAGCTTTTATTCAGGAGAAAAATATAACACAACAATAGTAATAATAAGTACACAGAATGAGTATAACGATATATCAAGAAATATATAGGAACGCGGCGCGTAATTTCTGACTGAGGTCTGACTATCTCTAAGACTCCTCTACCATATCAATGTGGACAAGAAAATATCTCACAGTTGATCCTGGGTATTGAGTCTTAGGACTGTCTTCTGGTTCTCTACTTGTTCAAGGCCGCGCTCTCGTTTATATAGGGCGGCCGTGGTACATCCTTTGGTAATTAGGTGACCGGGAGTGGGGAGCTGCTCGGTGAATAGCCGATGGTTTGATTTGTACATGCTATTCCTACGGCATGCTGCGTTTGTAGATAAGGACGCTGTATCAGGTGTGAGCGAGAAATTATTCGAGCCCGCGCGGTGTCTCTCATTATAGTAGGTACTACCTACCAACCAATTTATTTCCATAGTTTTAAAAGTTTTCTATATAATTTTTCATTCATTTCAAGGACTTAAGGTTGTTTAAGGAATGGACCAATGATTTTAAAAACCCTTTTCGTAGGACACATAAGTGGCAGTTTGGTCCAGAATCAAGTTCTTTAGTACCTATTAAAAATCACCGAAGAAATAGCTTCTGGGTAAATACGCGATTGTCTTGTCTCCAGGATGAGCAACGGTGCCAAAGGGATCAATAAAATACCGGTAAAACAGTCGCAACAGTCCAATTTGTTTCTCATCTGCCATGTTTAAATCCATTCGTCCAGGTAGTAGAGTTTTTGGACACATTCACCATTTTTTGAAGCCGGGTGTTTAGCTCAAAGCCAAGTGTTGATTTCAATCTCAGGTTCATTCAAGTCCCAGTGTCAGTGCAAGAGGGGCGCACTTGTGATTTGTAAACAGGTAACAGTAGTTTACTACCCGGAGCATCTGTGGATCCAATACAAAGCACCCAGTTTCCGAAACGCTGGCATCAATAGAGCCACCTGATTGGTGGGGGAGTCTAGTGAGAGGCATTCCACTTCCGGCGAACAAAATTGTTTATTGGTTTCTCTGCGATGTGACGATTTTTGAAAGGACAAGGACAAGAGGATTTTATGTTGAAGTGAAGTCATTTTGATTGCGGAAGGATTTTTCCACCCTGCCATAGGAATTTTACAAGTTACACCGCTAAACATCTAAAGATGTATGATATATAAAATGTTTTAAGCATATTGTGAGTGTATCACTACTAACGCATGTCATAATAATAACATTGATATTTGAAGATAATTCAAGAGTTTTTTTCATTAATGCCAACTTATTATTTACCAATCGAACAAAAAATATAGCATCGCTTATAAAAAAGATAGCCAATCAAAAAATACGTATCTATGTGAATGGGGCTCTAAATTATGTCCACTGGCCCTTGTTCATGGAAACCATATTGTTATTGCTGTTCTTGTTAATATTGCGCATTATTTCAATATATCTTTTCTTTATTTATTCATTTGCTCAGTCAAGCATTTGAACTAACCAAAGCGCAAGATGGAAATGGAAACCTTATTACATTTTTTTTTGTAATAATGGAAAAATAAAAATGGAACAAAACAAAAAAATGTTTATAAATTAACTTTGGTATGACGTGATAGGTTTGGTCTGACATGATAGGTAGTTCCAGTTGTGAAAATTCAAAGTTTGCCAATAAATAATACCTTTAATAGACAATAATAGCATACGTATGTACGTAATGTAGTGGAGCATTTTGATCCGTGTATGAGGATCTGTTAAATTGTTCCTGGAATTTTGTGAGGCTTGTATAATAGCGTGATATTATGTATGTAAATTTTTTTTGAGAGGTGAGGATCTTTTTTGCTCCTTATCACAGTGAAAGTTTGCTGTTGATAGACAAAATATTTTTTTCCTTGTGTAAACGGGGGCAAATGATTTCATGTCTAATGTGGTCACAGTTAGGTGATAGTTATTTATTTTTAAGTGA
The DNA here is from genome assembly GCA_929108145.2 of Limnephilus rhombicus. Taxonomy (NCBI): domain Eukaryota; kingdom Metazoa; phylum Arthropoda; class Insecta; order Trichoptera; family Limnephilidae; genus Limnephilus; species Limnephilus rhombicus. Next base: position 20,730,064 of record OV815278.1, on the reverse strand, counting down.
ATACCGCACAAGAGTCCCAATCCTTTCGGGCCTGTGTGTATATTTGAAAGCACAATGATCTTAATTTTAAATAATTTTTCCTCCCTATCTAGAGGGAATAAAAATTAGTAGCTTTCATTTTTCAATTGCTGGTATAGCTGGCTGTGCGCGCTATTTTTTATGGAATTTTAGCTACTACGAGTTATTCAGGTGGTATAGCCATTTTTATATATTGTGAGATGATTTCGACCGAATTTTTTCTCACGATGTTTTTGCGATACTTTTGAAGATATTTTTTCGATGTATATTTTTTTAAAATTTTTTTTAAATTTAATAAAATGTTGTGTTTTTGGTGCGTAGCTTAGGATTTGTTAATTTACGTGAAACACGTCCTTTGATACCATATGTTATTTCAAATAAAAGTACCAATAACTTTGAAACTATTGAAAAAAAAAAACAAAAAAAAAATTTCAAATACTCCTAACTCTACCAATTGTCACTCTACCAAGCATCAAATTTGTTTTACCACTGAGAATTTTAATTCAGGGCTGAAATAGTTAAATTTCATCTTTCACGATCGGTCCTAAGTAGGTGCAGATAAGATAAAAAAAAACTCGACCCCTCGAATAATGTGCGTTACACCACCGTTGCACCATTTCTCCTAAATATCAGGTTACTTTTAATCGAGATATTAAAATATTGTAAATCATTTTCACATGTCTGCATCGTATCGCGGGCACGTGCATAATGTGTGAAAGTCGACGCTCACCGGCCGATTGCCACGTGTACCGCTTCCCCTAAAGTACGTTGAATACATAACTCTGCGCGGATGGGGTATAAATCTCCCCTGGAGCCTTTTGTTGCCGCTTTCCGCTGTTGGCTGGTTGCTGGTTGCTGTTGACACAGGCTGCGGGGTGAAACCTGCCCACCTCGCGTGGAATTAATACGTTTTAGTTTAACTGCCCATTTAAGGGGGGGTTATGAATGCTAATGCGATCGCTTTAAATTGTATATTTTCTGGGAATGTTTATTAAGGCAGCGCGTTAGTGCGCACAAATGAAATTTCAAATTAATATCCAAAATTCTATTGAATTTGAGGAACGTTTTCACAAAAAAGAAATATCTATCAAAACCTTTTCGTGAGATATTTTTAAAAGAAATAATAACTCGGGGTCAGTATTTTATGATAATCTTTAAATGCAAATTCAATTAACTGTCAGACATATGAATAATAAGAAAATTCAATTCATTTATAAAAAGCCACCTTTATTTAAAATTAAGTCGAAAAGTGCGAATTTTGACAAAAGATAAATAAGCAACGTTGATACGTCCGTACAACATGCATAAGTAATAAAAACATAGGCAATTTTTTTACAGGGAATCAGAAAAATGATTTTTTTATTATAAAACTAGGGGCCTACTCAGATACATTAAAATAAGATACATCATACACCCACCTGGTTACTTCACTTTTATATAGATGAAGGTTTCTCTTTGTGAAAAAGTATATGTATTATAGTATATGAATAAGGTAAATTTATCGATATTTGAAAATCTGAATTAGCCATTTCGTAAATATCTTTTTTTTTTTAATTTTTTTTATTCTTCATTTTAAGCACCCGCTAAACTGCCAAAGCAGTTTGTCAGCAGGTCAATTTAACAATATTAATATAACATTAAATCACAAATACAACAAGAAACCACAATATACAAAATAAATACAAAAGAATAACTTTTAAATAGCTACAACACAAAAGTATAAAATATACAGATAGACAGATATAACACAGGCAAATTACTCTTAGTCATATTTATACATAAGATTACAAACAATATCAGTATAAAAAGTTTTGATCCATTAGCCATTTTTTAATTTTTTTTTTGAAATCGATGGTGCAATTTGATTCGATTTTTATGTTCACTAGCATCTTATTATATATGGTAGGGACAAGATAAGTTGATGTCCGTTGTCCGTATTTATTTATAATTTTCGGAACGGATAAACCCTCATTTTTACTAAATCTAGTGCCATGTGCATGGTCAACTTTTTATTTATATATTGAATCCGACAAAAGGTTTTGGCATACAATTTTAAACCACAATATCGCTCGAACAGGTAATATATCAACTGACTCATATAATAATTTTATGTCTCTTCTTTGTGCATAAATATTTTTGCTTACCAAGAGCTTAGTCAAAGAGTTTTGAATTGTTTGAATGTAACCTATATTTGTCTTGCACGAGTTTCCCCAAGACGTTATTCCATATCATATAATGACAAATAAATTATTTTTAACGTACTTATGGACATGAAATATTTAATTTTGTAAATTCGCCCAGCAATAGCTCGTAGGCATTTGCAGATGTTGCTTATGTGAGTATCCCATTTCATATGCGTATCTACAGTTATCCCCAAATATATACACGTTTGTACAATTTCAATGGTTCCGCATTTGCAGGATTATGACGAATTGTATATACACTCAAATATATGCGATTTTATTACGGGCGTGATGGTATATTTGGCATGTGGAGATCGTATATGCATTAATTTAGTTTTCTTGGAATTTATTATAAGACCCGCATCATGTGACCATTTCTGTAAGGAAAGGAAATCGTGCTGCATGAGTTTTATTGCAATCCATAATTCTTCATGCGAAATGACTAGTGCCGTGTCATCTGCATAAACGTAATGTTTGACAAATGTGAAACCTACTAAGAGAATACGAATTAATTAAAAAAAGAAACATGTTTTGAATTTGTATTTTCTCTTTGTGAAAACGCTTCTCAATTTTATTGTGTAGGCTAGCTTTTTCCCCCGGCTTCGCTCGCATAGTATTAGGGGTTCCCACTCCGCCTCCTCCACCTACCCTATCCCCACTGTAGCGACCCCCTCCCCCCCATCTCCACACCCGTTACATTCATTTTTCAAACAGCTCGCGTGCCACCTATTAAAACGTAACAATGCAACACGCACAGTTTCGCATTTATAATAATATTAGTATAGATTGGTTTTTTATACATATTTGAATCATAGATAGTATCCTAAACAAATAACAAAATGACGGCACACGTCAAACAATTACTTAGCAATTCTTTGCTTTTCGTCCGGACAATAAACGCATAATAAATAATTTCATAACGTCAGAGCTTACCAATATATACAGCCTATATTACTCGCAAATAATGTAGCTTTTTATTAGTGAATGAATTTTTAAAGTCCTTTCAGTATTTATTAACAAACATCCATACATCCATGCAAACTTTCGCCTTTATAATATATCAGAAGGATGATTATGAAAAAATTAATTAAAGTATCGATGTATTGAAACGATTGACTGACTTGACTTGAATTTGTACCTTATGGCATAACTTTGACATAATATACTTAGTAATGATATTTTTTGATATATTTGTTGAATAAGGTTTTTAGTTTGTAAGTTCGAACAAGATGTATATGTATATATATAATGTATATTCCTAATCGCTATTAAAAAACAATGAAAAGTTTTAATGCATACTATAATGTAATATGTTTGAAGCAGAGGTTGTTCAAGTATTTTTTAAGACATTCACAGAACACCTTCTTTCAACAGCACATTTCTGATGTCAAGATGTAATTCTTAATTTACATAAATGAATTGTGTAATCTGCTTACATTATGTGTATACCAAAATTGTGAGTTTTGATTGTATGATTTTATTGATGATACGATTCTCCTCTTCAAATCAAGTAACCGAATCAATTTCTTTATTTTTAAAATTTATGATTAATAATTATTTTATTTAAGATTTATTTAAAGACATACCCACTGTCGTTAAAAGATGGTTTGACAATAAAAGACTAACAATGAATACGACAAAAACTTAATAAAAGACCACAAATTTTAATTAAATGAATGCACAACTATAGAAAAGGTACAGCATGAGCATCTCCTGTCCCCATCCCACCTTCCTCTGCCTCTTGCCCTTTCCTATTCCTTCTTCCTTCTAATATACTTATATATTTTATTGTTGTTGTTGTTATTTTAATTTTCATTTAATGGTTAATACCAATTACAATTGTATATTATATCATAATAACCAACATTAGCATAAGAAACTGTTTTGGCTTACCTCATGTTTAACCTCTTGTATAACTCATCCTGTATATAAATTGCTGTTTGTTTCTTACAATAAATAAATAAATAAATACATTGAGTTTTACTTTAATCCTTCCTTGTATCCCAGTAAATCAAATTAAAATATGTGATTGGGCCTTTAAAATTACCTCTCCCTTAAACGGTGACTAAAATCAAATGTTCGGGTATTATTTTTGTCCGTAATTTTAAGTTGAAAGAACATAATAATTTTCACCACGGCAAACAAACTGAGAAAATTCGCCAACTTGAATCAACACAAAATAATTTACTATGCACTATGTCAATCTTTAATCGAGTACAGTGTACAATATTATAGCCCGGGGGAGAAACATTGCCACCATTGATCTGATTTTTAAGCTCGACAACTAACTATAAACAAAAGCATACCTTTTCAAACGTAGAACTGCTTTTGAAAATTTCCATTAGATAGCGTTATTAGAGATTACACAACTTATTTTTAATATAAATCTGACATCAAGTCTTGGATCATTAGCGAAGACAGATCTAAGATTAAAGATTTTATCAAAACCGATAAGTTTTCAAATAATATTTTATTTTGAACGAGTAAGGAAAATATATGACGCAAATGTGAATGGTAGAAGAAGTCGAAGATGCCCTAGAAAGACATAGCACGACCAAGTGAATCAGATATTTGATTCGAGCCATGTCAAGAGTCAGAATAATAGAAGAGCATGTATAAGACAATGTATGAATGTAAACGAGGCAAGGAGCGTATGCCAAGAGCGAGTTGTTTGGCGGTCCGTCCTCTCTATCTATCCCTGCGGAGAAACGGCGCGATGGTTAGATAGTTGTTTAGTCGTGTGTTTAAAGTTAGAATAAATCTGGCTCCTAAGAAACTGGGCGTTTGTACAGGGCTAGCATTTTCTAGCCGCTTACCTTATACAAATCTCAAGCACGCGAAACAATTTAATTTTGGAGCCAACTCTAGGCTGGAGCCCAACAGTAATTGATGTTTATCAATTACTAGCAGACCCGGCCACACTTTGCTGTGGCTAACGAAACACAACGCCATTACCCAATCTTTATAAAATCCACACCACCCGCTTGCCAGTTGCCCGATGCCCGCTGCCTGAATTGAATATTTGAATTTATCGGCTTTTCGCTACTAAAATAAGCATGTTTTTATACATATAAACCTTCCTCTTGAATCACTCTATCTGTTGGTGAAAACCGCATGAAAATCCGTTACGTAGTTTAAAAGATCTATGCGCACATATAGTTTGAGCGACTTCATCAAATAAAATAATTCAAATCAAATACCTACTTACTCTAGGACATCTATTTTCCAATTTCTTCCGTAGAACTAATTTAAAAAGTAACTATAGTACGGCCCGCCATCAGCCGTTTTATATCGCACAAAAATATGTTTTCTTTGAATTTCTCGGCTTTTCTCTAATATAATTTACATGTATTATACATATAAACATTCCTCTTCAATCACTCTATCTATTGGTGAAAACCGTATAAAAATCCGTTACGTAGTTAAAAGATTAACGCGCACATACATTTTGAGCGACTTCATTTTATATTATGTAATGAAAATGATGATTATACGCAAAGAACGGCGAACACTTAGTAACAGTTGGATTCATGAGATCGGGTCTTTTCTTCGACTCGTTTTTGTATAAGTCGACTCGTGTGTGGAACGATCTACCTACATCTGTTTTTCCAACATCATGTAATCCTTTACCTACAGCCCCTCCCTTAACCCACCTTACAACGTGGCCCAACCGGGTGGCGACGTAGTTCCCTTGCCTTTACACCATTCTGACAAGGGCGCTCTTGTGAGGTGTAAAATAAAAATAAAATAGAGTGCAGTTTATGCGGTAGAAGCGAAACACTACCAAAACAATCTCAACCAATACTTGAAAAGTGAGGTCATATTCAAAACGACCAATGAGCGCAGAGCAGCGTAATTTCCGTTTCATATCTCAACCAATAGGAGCCTTTAAAAGTGACATCATAATCAAAGCGGCCAATGAGCGCAGTTGATGCGTCGCAGGTATCGTGATTTCCGTTTCATCTGAAATCTAAATCACGGCGGAGCTATAGAAGTTTCATTTCAAAAAGACAAAGAGGATTCTAACAATAATACCACGTTTTCATCCTATTTTTCAGAATTAGGGGGCAGAATTTTTTTTTTTTACGTAGGTTGGTTTTGGGTGTAACGCGTTGTGCGTGGAATTGCGTAAGAAGTAATAAACCGAGATGAAACACTTTACGGCCCACATGTGTAGTCTAAATTGACTTACAAAATATATTAATAAATAATCATGAAAGCTTTAGAAAATTGTTTTGAGATCGGTTTGGGTAAAGTCAACGACCTTTTAGGAGTTTTTTTTTTTGTTTTACTTTTAACCGCTCTATTTATACTTTCTCCCTAATACGCTGTTCAGTACGTTATGTAGGTTACTCCGAAAAAAAAAGCATATAAAACTTCTAAATCGCCTTTGATGATTTCACCAAGTACCACTGCGTTTATTGTTTTTTGGACGCTGATTTTTAATTCAGATGAATAATTATCAGAAAATGATAACAAGAATGGAAGATACTTTCGGAATCGCCCCGATGCGGAAGACCACCGTTCAGAATCAAATCATTTTTTCAAATGACCAGCTGTTTTTAATGACCATAATTATTATTAGAATAGTTAAATTCTTCCGAATCTTTTTATTTCCCATATTCTTCTTTTTCACACTCTCTTCAGCATCCCAGTTGTTCGTAAGTGGTCATCCCAAGTTGTTCGTAACGTTTGTTGATTTAGCAGGGATGCCCGGATTCATGGGGTGAGGTTTATCCAGATTGTAGCGGTAGATGCGTTTGCCCACGTGCTGCTTGGCAAGCTGAATCGGGAGACACTGATTGGGGGAGACCTTCTGCGTCTTCAGCAGGAATCTTTCCACCCGTCGCCTTACATCGCAGTGGGAGGGATGGATTCATACGTCCGTCACTCCTGGATACATTGTCCCTATTTTTCTATCCACCCTCATGCCATTTTCCTTCCCAGAACTTCGTATCCTTCCTTTCGCTAAAAATACCCTCCACACCGCATCCTCAATGATGACACAGGCCACGCAGGAAATTTTTCTTTAAAGCCTCCTGTGTGGAGTTAACGTAAAAAAAGTGGTTCACTACGTTTGATAACTTAGCAAGTGGGCCCGGGTTCGTAGGAAGAGGTTTGTCCAGATCTTGACGGCGGACGCATCTGCCCAACAACTACTGCGTTATGGGTCGTATCGGGTGGTCCGGTTGAGGGATGGATTCACATTTCACCCCTGGACACACTGACCTCCAGATTTTTACCCACGTACCCATACGAGTAATCCTTCTAAGACTGTTGACCCGTTGGGACTCATGTTCGGTAATTACATTCAAAATAAATAAATATTAACGCTTCATTAGATATTCAATTTTATTTTGCTTAATTAAGCCAATAATAGTGATTCAATTCCTACTGCAAATTTTAAAGAGCAATTTTTGAAATAAAACCATTATTTTTATAACGCAGTTATCCACCATCACTTGTTAAGTTAAAAACTAATCATGCGAATTTTATTAAATTTTCCAACCCTATAAAATACGTATCAAGCCCGTGCAATAATCAACTTGCAATTTGGAAAATTTCATGAATGAATTGCAACGGAAACGTGTGAAGAATTCAAGAAGATGGGCAGGAAATGGGGAAGGAAAGAAAAAAGTGGAAGGAAAGGCAGAGAATGAGAGCAAAGGAAGAAGCTAATCGGGGAGATAATATTCTTTAAATTCCGCAGATGGTGAAGGGAAAACAGTATGTCCATTTATGGAAAACTCACGAGGATTATTTATCATATTCTTTATCAATTAATGAGGTGATGACGTTTTCAGTAAATTACAAATTAAATAAAATAATTTGCGCGTTCACACCACAATTTATTTATCTATAATATTAACGCCTTTTGGCTCTTATATATTATTATAACATAGTATCAAGTTAACCATATAGCATGAATACGAAAAGAATTCGTTTATTTAGTTGATTTTTTGAAGGTGTGTTTGTTTTTGGAATTGGTTTTTTTTTTACCTCGTCCTCCACACAGGAGAGGCCTTGAGGGAAATTATTTACCTACGTCATCTAGGATGCTGTGTGGAGGGTCGTGGAGGAGAGGAAGGAATGAACATTGGTCTTAAAAAGACCCATGTTGTAGAAAGGAGGAAACACAGAGGCCGGACAACACGACCCGTTCTCATGTGACAAATGTCAACCGTGTACAAATGTTGGGCAAGAGTTTGGCGTGTTTCCCGACTATGCACCGGTGCCGAAGGGATCAATGACGCTAGTTCCTCGGAGCATTTTCCATTGTAATACCGGTAGAACAAGGATAGCATTCCCACCCGACGCCTGTGCTCTAAAGATTGCAATTTGGGAGGCGGGAATGGGTACTGCCGCCCCGGGAACCTTTATTGGATAACCAACACCTCTGCCATAGGTCACCCCAAGTGGTTCGCTACGTTTGGCTATTTAGCAGGGGTGGTTCATGGGGTGAGGTTTGTCTAGGTCTTGGAGGCGGATGAGCAGGACATACTGAACCCCCATCCTACCCACCCCTTAAACCCTTTTTCCTTCCCAGAAATCTCCACTCCTTCCTTTCCTAAAAAAAAACCCTCCACACAGCATTCCCAAAGATGACATAGGCCCTGAGGGAAATTATTTTCTGTGTGGAGCTCATGTAAAAAAAATAAAAATAATAATAATAATAAAAATAAATAAATAAAAAATAAAAAAATAAAAATAAAATAAATAAATAAAAATAAATAAAATAAAAAATCCGTCTGTTAAGATGGTTAACAATATTGGCGACACACGCCTCATTTCGATACTATAAACAAAACAAAAAATTCAATCTTTAAAAGTTGTGTTATATTATTGTCAGGTACCCTTTCAGTTGTAGCATAATCACATAGCAATGTAATCGCCCTCAGTACATGCCTATCTGTATTATTGATATCATAATATTTTAAAACCATCACCTAAACCAAATAAGAAGGTATTTAGAACGGGGTAATTTAAAAAAAACTTCAATCTGAAACGTAGATCTTCAACAATTTCCAAAATATAAACTCTTGAATTCGAACTAGTTTTTTTTGCTGAGACATTGCGGGCCGCAGTGATTGTCTACAATTACAATGTGATTGTTCATCTACGATAGAAAATGTTCTCGTTGGAAGATAACCTTCACAATGCAAAATATGATGAGGTAGGTACGCAATGCTGATGGATTTATTTGACGCAATTTCTTTATTAGATTTCGACGTCAAAACGTATATTTACATGGTAGTCGTAAACATATATAAAACGATATATTATCATTTATATCCGAATTATCCTCATTGTAAGAGATGTATGTCCCCGAGAAAGAGAAGGCAAATTCGATAGTGATCCGTCTCTGACGAGAAAAGATTTTCCTGACTTATTTCGATCGGAGCAAGCGAGAACCTTCCAAAATCTGAATAATTTTCTATTTGCACATTTTTAATAATTTCAACGAATTTATTCCATTGAAACATCTCAAATGAACAGTCCACTTAATTACATCACTAAATAGTTTAACTTAACCAGTGAGGAAAAAATACAAACTGATTGATTGTGTAAGAAGAGTAGACATTAAATTGTATCGGCAATGAAAAGTCTGACTGTGTTGCGACTTCTTCAAGGTTTCTTGAAAATGTAACATTGAATTTACACTGCAAAGTAAGAAATAAAATTATTCATGGTTTGCGGTCAAGGTCACAATATTCATTTGTGTGGACAAATTTTGAATTTAATTTATGAAGTTTTATTTCTTTGTTCCTTTGGTAGTCATGGTCATCGCTTTAATGTCATTATTTTTAAACCTGTGTTGGCGCCCATAAAACTTTTATTGGTGTGTTACAATTTTATTTTCTACACATCATTTCGGGGAATAATGCCATCCACATGGAGAGTTTTATCATTATTATCATTATTTAATGATCAGGCAGCATTCTGTTGATGTGCTCGTGCTTAAACCTAATTTTAAAAGTACAATATGTTTCGTTCTTATATTCGGGTAAATAAATTTGAGCTTATTTTTGAATGATAATAATATATTATGTTTTAAAATACATAAACGGTATTCATGATTTTGAGAAAGAGGAACTCCAGTCTAATTTATTTTTATTTTTTTTAATGAATAATGACCTTCTAACTTAAATCCCTGCATATTTATTTTTTTTATTTTTAGAGTTAGTTTTAATAGTTAAAATAAAAGTAAAAGTTTTAATTTTTCAAGATTCCCCGAAAACCATCGTATGTATGGTGAATCGTGTGACGTCATCACTAACCAATTTTTTTATTATTTTCAACAGGTGTTGTCATTTTGTATGACAGTTATATGGAAGAAGCTATGGAACTATTCAATAATTTAAAACATTATTTAGGTGGAATTATTTATTTATTATATTCTTTTATTTTTCAATATTATTAAGGGAGAGTGGTATAAAAATTTGGTTGAAATTATTATTTTTTTAGCTTTACAAATCGAAATCAGTATTACGAGAACCGAAGAATCGGTAGGCAACTGATAAGATATGGCACCGGATCAGCTGTTTGTCGTCCGCCATTTTGAAGTTCATAGTTGGAAGTAACATTACATTTTTTTGGGAAATGTAAAAGTGTTTGAATATTTTAAATAATAGAGATAAGCTAATATAAACCTCTATTCTTGATACTCAATTATTTAGGCCTAAATAATGTTTCAATAAACACAACAACTAAATCTGTATAAACAGTATTTAAATAAACAATAACATGAAATATTGTTAATACCGACGGCTTGTGTCATACATTTCAATACAATGACTAGAAAATTATGGTGAGCAGTGAAGTCAGTACAAAACATTCAATAATACGAACTTGACAGTATGTTTTAAAGAAATGATTAAAAATTGACTTTTTAATATATTTTTTTAAACTCATATACAATAAGCATGTGGGCATTATCTTTTCGCCATCAGAAAGAACGTACGAGAAACACATCTAATATTCGCGCGGCGCCGGCAACCTACTTGCCTAGGTACCTTCCTATCTATGCCGGCACAATGTACTTTGCTCGCCTGCCACGGCCGTCTCGATGAATGATAATATCGCCACCGCCTAGAAAGGTCTAGAGTTTATAAGCCGCCTGAATATTCAGCACCGGGTATGTTCGAGTACCTTCTAGTGTACACATTGCCGGCGAATGGAAAATTACTCCACCGGTCGCGCTGGTATATAAAGCGACTCAACTCGGCGCTCGCTCAGTCAGTATCAGTTCAACAACCCGCCAATATCTCAGCATGTAACGATCTCCGCACAAGTGCTCCTGCATGGCATCTCCACACATCCAGTGCAGCTTCCTCGAGGATTTCATCACGTCTCAGCTATAAGGCCCATCGTGCAACAGCTACATCCCGCGACTTACAAGGCTTGCGTCACCTTCAGTCCAGGGATCAGCTCACCCTTTCATGGCACTCCGAAGCCCACCATGCTTCGCTACCATGGAAACACGCTTCGCCTCGTCAGGACTACCTGCTGGTGGCTCAGCTCACAGAGCCACTCACCGTTCATCTCCGCGACTCAAAGCGTCGAGCAACGGCCTGGAAGATAAGTCATCTCCACCGCCACGCTGTCGAGCAACGCGCCGGTGACCTGCAGACTCGAAATCTGCCCCGCCGACCTTCACCACACCATCACCTCCGTGCGCCTGCAGCAATCACATCTACGGCACTCCGCATACATCATGTTACCGTTTCACCGACCTTGCTACGTAGCTACAAATAAACGACTGACTCACATCCTTGACTGACGCCTTTCATTTCTGTCTTCGTCTCTGCCGATCCGGCCCGCTCCCTCAAGTATGTTAAACTTCATACATTAAAACATAATTACAATTCAGCCAAAATTACAGTGGTTTCCAGGTAACACATGAGAGGGCGGATATACTACCTTTGGTCCCGGGGCCAGCGCTAGGTCCCCTCACCCGTCTCCTTGCTGCGGCTAGCTCTTGCGGCAGTGGAGTCTCTCTACTCCTGGGCTACGAGTTGGCTGATAGCCTCATCTTACCAGCGTTATTTACGGGTGAATACCTCGGGTCATTTTTAATAAAAGAGGAAGTACAAACACGAGGTTTATTCTACCGAAAACATATTTATAAAACAGCAGAAAAATGAGTTCTAAAAGGGAAATCCTCTACCTAAACTGGCATTGAATCATTAATTGTCGCATCTCTGTTACATGAGGTTTAGCTAATTAAATTTTGGCTAACTTAAATTACGAGAAACATGTCTCTCCACATTTTAAAACCGTTTTTACAATATATATTTATATTTTTTTTTACTTGAATACCTTTGTGTAACGGAAAACCCCCGCCAAATTGTAAACATGGACGTTAATAACAGGATATTTTCACTGTTATTTTTTCGAAAAAAATACTATAATGAAGTTTTGATCTATAATGAAAATTTATGTTGCATAACGATTTAAAATATACCGTTTTAGATATACTGCCAAAGCTATATGTTTGTTTTTATTCGTGAATTCGGTAGCGTTGGCGTCATGCCGGGTATTTTTCGTGACAGTAGTCTTTCCAGCCAGTGGCGTTGTCTACGTTATAATAACGTTATAGCCAGTTGGAACCGTGGAACCGTTTTGGAATGTGCTGTTTTTCTAATCAATAGTCAATCTGAATGTAAAAAATAAAATTACACATTTTTATTAAAATGATCAGAATCAGAATAATTTAAATCATCAAAACATTTTTTAAATATGCATAGCAGGGATGTTACGGATATTCACATATCCGCATTAATTCAGACATCTGCATCCGCATCCGCATCCGCAGATGTGAACCTCTAATAATCCGCATCCGCGGATTTCAAAATTATGCATATCAGGGGTGTTGCGGATATTCGCACCCACATCCGCAAATGCGGAACATCCGCTTTAATTCAGACATCTGCATCCGCATCCTCGGATGCCAAAATGTTAGCATCCGCAACAACCCTGATTAATAGCATGTGAAAATACCCTATTTTTTTGGATTTAACCCGTGGATAAAATATCTCCACGATTTGTGCATCTAAACAAAAAATTAAACAAAATTGTTGTTTCATTCCTTTTTAATAATTACTCCAAATATTTTATATTTATTATGTATTTCAAAATTTGTATTTTAGTTTTCAAGTTATTTATAAATAATACTTACATTGTTTTTCATGTGTTTGCTTCTATGACTATTCAAATGTGATTACTGCAGACACATTTATTAGTCTAGGGATATTTTTATTTGTATTTATTTTTATTTTTATATTATCTTCAAAAATCGATCCATATATATATAAATCTATTGCTGTTCGTTTGTCTCGCTAAAACTCGAGAACGGCTGGGCCGATTTAGCTGATTTTGGTTTTGAAATGTTTGTCAAAGTCCAGAGAAGGTTTAAACGGTGCAAAAATATCAATATAGTATAAACAACAATTTCATTTTCCCATACTAACCGTTCTACCTACTTTCCTGTCAATCGTTTGACGTTCGTCCCTTCGGTACGATAGACTCGGGTCCACTCGAATTGTAAAGCAATTGTAAAGCAAAAAATCACGTATTAAATTAAGGGTTTTGAATCGACAACATATATCCACATTACTCGGATTATCGCGTATTTAAATTTTAATATTTTGATGGTTGTTATTGTGTTAGTTCAGAATAACAAAATTGAAACGTCAGAAGAAAAACAAACAAATTGTTGCCTTGGAAACGCAGTTTTTTTTTTTAAATTAGGCAATTCACCCTAAAAAGGGTGCTTTTTTGGCGTCGTAGTTAATGTCTATCTCTTAAAATGAACCCCCAAATGTATGTATGCGTACAACTTCCAAACGACTGCACCAAATTGAATAATTCTTTTTTTTTGTTCGTTATTTTGTATAAAACTACTGTTGAGCTCTGGCATTATACAATATGTATAAAAAATTGTAATAGGTGGCACGCGATCAGTTTGAAAAATGAATGTACCGGGAATGAATGTGTGAAATGCGAGAGGTGTGATGGGGTGGGGGGAGGGTGCGGGGAGGGTGTAGGATGGTGGGGGGAAGGAGGAAGTGGGAGGGGTAGGGTTGGAGGGAGGGGTGGGGGGTGGGGAGAGGGAAGGCGGAGGAGGCGGAGTGAGAATCACCCTAATACCATGCGAGCGAAGCTGCGGGAAAAAGCTAGCGTGTTATGTGCAATCAAGATGCGGAAGTTGAAAGGCGTTGTGCTCATAATCCTACAGTGAAACGAACCATTGTCCAAAAACTGCGAACGTTTCTTCATCAGAACAATGATTTAGTAAAAATGTTCAAAACGGCATTAGATTTTATGCCATCGGACAGCCATAATATTAAACGAAACACGGATCTATATACATTTGTTACTCTTTCACGCAAAAACTTCTGAATGTATTTTAATGAAACTTCACAATAATATAGCTTATACATCAGAATAACATATACGAGCTGTGGCATCATGAAATTTGAAGCTGTTTTTAAACTGAATGTATCGGGAATGAACGAGCCCTGGGAACCTGAGGAACCTGGGAGGGCGGGAACTCGGAGGGGGGAGGGAACTCGGGATGGGGATCCTCTAGAGGGGGGGGCAGATACGGGAGGGGAGAGGGTAACTCGGGAAGGATGTTCGCGGAACGGAGGGAGGGAGGGAATTAGAATGAGAAGAGGGATGGTGGAGGAGGAGGAGTGGGAACGCGAGAGGGGAAGGGGACGTGGGGGAGGAAGGGGAAGAGAAAGGTGAACGGGACGAATGGGAAAGGATGCGCAGGAAGAAACAATTTCTTTATTAAATGGTTTAGCAACGCATGCCGGGTACTAGCTAGTGTTTTATAAATATCCTGTTTGTGTCTCCACATTATAAAAATTAAGATTTAAAAAAGGAAATATATGTTTAATGCATAGACGCCCGGGGTTAGATCCTTTAGAGTCAGAATCCCTAGATTCCAGTCTAATGGAATATAATGGTGTTTGTAGCTAGTAATGTCCTTCCGAGGCTTGAAGAGTTTTGAAAAACTTTTATGCTTCTTTATGTTAAAATTGTTGAATAATTTCCAATTTACCATTCCAATTTGGGAGGTGGGTAAGGGTACCCCCGCCGGAAACTATTTATTGGTTAACCAACACCCCCACCATAATCGTAGGTCACCCCTAACAAAATGATTCGCCACGTTTGGTGACTTAACAAGGGTACACGAGTTCATAGAGTGAGGTTTGGCTAAGTCTTGGCGGCGAATGCGTTTTCCCACCTTCTGCGTAGCGGGTCGAATCGGGAAAAATTGGTTGAGGGAGACCTAACCTTGAACTCTCCAGCCGGAACTTGCTTCCAGTCGCCTTGCACAGCAGTGGTAGGGATGCATTAATGTGTCTGTCATTCATGGGCTGACCCCCAGATTGCTACTCACCACTCATACCTTTTTCCTTCCCAGAATTTCCTTTTTTTTTCCCAAAAAGACCTTCCTCACAGCATCCACAATGTTTAATGTTGTTTTCCTCTTTATGGAGCTAATGTAAAAAAAATCATTCATCAAGGTAGGCGAACAAACTTTTTATTTTTCTAATAAAACAATTCAGAGACAATATTTTTTTAAAAACAAACCAACATAATGTATCATCACTTATTTTAAGAAAAAAAATAATTTTCGCTGAATTCTCGCATTCATCCAATATCAAGCAATATCGGAGGACACAAAAACAACCTCAATATTCGGATACAATTATATGGATGGGGCTGGCAAACCAGAGAATCTCGTTAAATATGTTTACCCACCCTGAAACGAGAAAAATCATCCAGTTATTTTTCCAAATACAGGAAAACATCCCTCTGTCTCATCATCTGTACTTTTATAGGTTATTGATACAACCACCGAAAAAAATCATCTGACAGATTGATGTGTTTTGTGGGGGTTTTCGTGCGCCCAAACTACGGTAAATGTTAGTTTTTAATTCAATTTAACTCCTTTAATATTTCCCACATATTTTGGATGATGTGTCGAAAATTCGTATAAATAAACCCTGTATTCAAAAATGTTGGCGAGCGGTTGGCATGTTTTCGAACTGTGCAATCGGTGCAAATCTATGACACGTATTCTTCCGATCATCTTCTATTGAAATATCGGTAAAACAAGGACACGATTCCCCTCTGACATCTGTGTTCCAAAGACAGCAACTCTGCTGAAATTGTTAAAACGTTTTTAAATTTCCATTTTTTTGCGATAATTATTTTTATGAGTTTAAACCGGAATTTTTTTTGTTGTTTAAATTGGTATAGTTTACAATTCTAGGGACTATCTTTAATTCATTGGATATAATAATATCGGAAAATACAAGTATGGTGAAGGAAATCAAAGTGGACTTACATATCGCTATTTCAGTCAAGCAGAACCGTGGTGAATTTGTTTTCTTTTGCAGGCGACTTATTGAATAGATTTTTCACGACAAACTAAACATTTTTTCGCATAATATTTTGCGAAATGATGACCAATTTTGTTATAAAGTTATAATAACGGACCTCCATGCATATAAAATATAAAGAATTATTAACGATTTAATCGAAGTTCTATTTTGAAATCCCAAAAATTTCGGAATTTGCAGCCCTTCTATGCTTATGTATATCCAATCCATTTCTATCCAGTCGATTAGCCAGACTTCTCCTAAAAATCAACATTTGAGTTGACTATGCAATTACATTTAAAAGTGTGCCCTCATCTGGTACAACACCTGGATTACTTAAAAACGCCACCGAATCATAACGCACAAAAAAACAAAACTTGTAGTGAATTAAACAAAATGATGATGTTTTCTGGGTCACTAGTTAAGACATTTGAAAATGTCGTTCTAATAATCTTGTGCATGACTTTTCTCTTTTTTTTCTATTTTACAGTTTCTATTACTTTTTTTGTTTTTTTTTTATGTTTTCATAATTCTCATTTTGTACTTTTACTATTTTTTCTTCAATTTTCAACATGTTTACAAGTATATTTAATTCATTTGTTAACAATAGACACCACAAAAAAAAAAATTTCATTAGTTACCATAAAAAAAGAATCCGTCTAGTATGGTGATGAAATGTATCATGTATGTGAAAATGTTCTATTGTTTTATCATGTTTTTAATAAATAAATAAAGTACCGAAACGCTTTGCCTCCCGGTGTTATTTTATACCATTTTTATTTATAAAACACAAACACGTGTAAATATTATTTATTTTGTGGTGAATATTCAAATATTTCTTTCCTCATCATCTCAAAACTTAGTATTTGGAGATGTCTGACTAATTAACTGGAAAATAGATATTTAAAAAAAAAGAAAATCTTAATTTTAAAATTTAATTTTATTAAAGAAATTAAAACGGTTTTTTTTTCAATCAACTCAAAATATAATAAACGTTGTCAATAACAAATCAGTTAACTGGAAGCGAGTTCGCAGTTTGTTTATTTTTCACAAGTGAATTAATTTTCTATTTCAAGATTCAATCCGAGATTCATACCTATCTAGGATGCCTACATATCTTTTCTATGAGAAATATTTTTTGTTGTTGTTTTATTTTCGTTCTTTTAAATACCTAGATAATAAATAGTTGGGCGAATTCGGTTAAACACGCCAATTCGAACTGGAATTTGAACGAATCTACGTGACTTCACTGCCTTTTCCACTGTGACAACCCTATCACTGACAATTCATATCGCTCACAGCTGCGCTGGCGCGATTTCACTGAACTGCCAAAATATAAACATTACATACACAGAGACCTTTTCGATATATTCAAATCCTTTTCACCCTGCATTAAAGCAAAAATAATTAGTTGTAAAAGCGCAAAACAGCAATCACCATATACAATTCAATTATTGCTCCACACTTCAACTACTGCTCAAGTATACTTTTCCTATGTAACGAAAGAGAACAAAATAAGTTACAAATTCTCCAAAACAGGGCAATGAGAATAATTTTTCGACGAAACAGATTTTCAAAAATTATTAAAATGTTAAAGGAACTAAATTGGTTGACCGTGAAACAGATGCTGACCTTGAACACGATGGTATTTATTCACAAAATATTGAACAACACGTTACCAAAATACTTCTCAAATAAAATTTTATACAATAAAGACATTCACAGATATAACACAAGGACGTGCAAGGAAATTAGGCTACAAAAAAAGGACAAAGCGAATACGCAGAACAGTCTACTGTACAAGGGAATGAAGTTGTATAACACACTACCAGAAACTTTAAAGTCCACACCAATTGCAAAGTTCAAGATGTATTGTAGGAGCTACATAAAACTTGAAAAAATATAGTGAATATGAAATATTATTATCAATTAGAAATTTGTAAACTTAAATGTGAAAAATAAAATTATTATTATTATTATTATTATTATAACTGATGTGTATTTCTGTATAATGTTTGTGAAAACCCTACATGGGCGTTAAGTTAATAAATAAAGAAAAAATGTTAATATAGAAATACAACTAATAGAGATACTTATTACTACTTAATGGATACTTAAAACAACTTAATGGATACTTAATACAACTTAATGGATACCTAATTCAACCTAATGGATATAAATTTTGAAATTTGTTTATTGATTAGCAGTCAAGCACACGGTTTTAAAAAAACTATCTGACAGATAATCGTCGGAACAAGTTTCGAATGTCAAAAATTCTACCTACATGTTTTTTGGCACATAAGCAAACTTTTTAGAAACTTAACTAATTTTATAAGAATCTAAATTGACTTACAATAAATCTAAACCAAAATATGAAAAAGAACATGACAAAGAAAAATTTTAAAAAAAGGTAACGGCCCGAACTGGGATTCGTCTTACAGGAATAAGTGTCTTAACCAACTCAGCAAGAGACCTCTTATTTTTAAGTCATTTTTGTTGATCTCAAATTTTAAATTCAGAATAAACACTATTATCTATCTACGAATTTTTTGGTTTTTCATGTTTTCGGCCGTTACTTTTTTTTTGTTCCGGTAAGACGGGAGATCCTGGATTTGAGTTCCAGTTGCGACTTTATCTTTTTTTTCGTGTCTTGTTCTTTTTCATAGTTTCGTTTAGATTTATTTCATTATCTTTTTCTTCAACAATATATGACATTGATGGGTATAACCTTCAAAAGTTATATAAAAGAGTTATCTAAATAAAAATTAAACATTAACATTTTTTCATGAAATTTTAATAATTGTAGACGGAACGGTTTAACGAAATTGCTGTGAATGAAGGAAATAACATTTTATCTTCTAAGCATTTTTATTTTTTTTTCTATAAGTTCAATGATCGACTAAGTAATAAATATCAAGAAATGTGTAAGATACAATCAGCACGAATAGCACAAGGTTCTTCAAATTTGAGGAGCTTAGAGTGATCATTAAAAACTATGCAGACTTTCCTATTTCCTCTTATTATATAATATCCTACAAGAGACACTTTTCCTAGTATTCTTGGCAATATTAAAAACGTTTTTTATTAATATTTTTAAACTTCATGAAGGTTCCTTTGATGATTTCCTAATCATTTAGATACAAATTAATTTGGCTCTCTTGTATTCATGTTCCTTGGACCTGAATGCGATGCTGCAAAATTGCAATTTAATGTCAATCAAGTATTCGTTTGAAAAAGTGAATTTACAAATTAAAATTGCATTTTGAGAGGGTTTTTTTTAATTACCAAATACATGTGAATTAAAATGGGGTTCAGGCGTGCTACACCAAAATTTAAAAAATAATACAAAATGATCGAAATACAATCCTAAAGAAGAATGATCTTTTTCCGCTCCTTAGAATTTTAAAGATACCAAAAAATTCCTAAAAATAATTCCCGAAAACCTACTATCAGAGGAAAAAACAACATTTTAATGGTCAGAGCCCCGTACAATCTATTTATTTTTTATTATTTAAGTAAATCGGTTTTCCTCAAAAATGTTACAAAATGGCACAAAAAAATCTTTGCTTTTTTATAAATGCGATTTTAACCCATTGTGTATAAAGAAACACTACAAAGCACAAAGTCAGAATCGCTTACACCAATGTCAATCTGGGACCTATGTTCTATTTCATTATTGTAGCTACTCTAAATGAATTTAAAAGATAAATGAAACAATTGAACTTTGTTTGAACCACTTTTATACTTGAGTAAATCCGACCGGTTTTAGAACGATCTTTACATTTGCATTTGCCCTGAAGTAGGAACATTCGTTCTGAAACCGGTCGGATTTACTCAATTATAAAAGTGGTTCAAACAAAGTTAAATTGTTTCATTTATCTATAATGGATAACCACAAAGTTTTAGCTACATTCAAAAATAGAATTTAAAAGAATTTAAGAAGGCTGCCAATGGCGAAATATCAATATTTTACGTTTCCAAATGAGTACAAAGGTTATTTTTTTTTGAAAACTACTTTGAATTGTATTTTTTCTTATTGTGTATGTATTCAAGTTTGTGTAGAAATAATAAAATTTGTTTATATTTGAATGAATATAGTTTTCGACAATTATTTTTTAAAATGTGAAATTTTTTAATCTTTTTTTTTGTTAGTTAGCTATTCTGGAAAAACTTCTTGTGATTTTATCATGAAATATACATGAATAATAACATATATTATCTGATAAACAGAAAACAATCCTCAAAAATATATAGCTTTATTTTAAATCGATATTTGACCATGACTCATCAAGGTAAATTTAGCGCGATTTTTCGAAATATTGTCCCACGTTCAACAGGTAAACCCACTTTAAACATAGGGGAGGGGTAAATAAAACCATCTATAAATTAGTTATCTCAACGTATCGTAAACACAGTTTGAAAATGACATTGAACGCTGAAAAATCTGTCACACTAATAAAAAGTATGTATAGTAATACCGTCAGTGTGTAATTCTGGTAGTATAATATTGATATATGACCTCCACGCATCATCTCAGATGACATAGGACCTGAGTGAAATTATTTTCCTCAGGACCTCCTGTGTGGAGTTAATGTAAAAAAAACATGAAATGTGTAGGTAATTTCGTCCTAACATCTAATGTGTTCACTCATTTTTACACATGGAGCAATACTTTTACTGAATAGTTTGACGTCTAAAGTCACAATGGAAAATGTTTTTTTTTTTTTATTTTATAATTTTTTTTCAGATATCTTTAAATCCCATTGCAAAGTTCTGAACTAATATCTTTATTCGTAAAAAAAAAAAATATGTACTTAACGGTGTATTTCTACGAAAATAAATGAACTTGAAACATATCTACTAATCGAAAAATTAAGCACTGGGATATGGTGAAAAACCTAATTTTTATTCTATTTTATCTGAATTTATTTTTACATTGATTGTACTTACCACATGATAAACAACAACAAATAAACGTATTTACATAATTTTAATGCTCGTAAGTTAGAGACTATAGAATAAAAGTGAACGTACGTCTCTGACCACAAACGCTATCAATAGACATTAAGTACACAAATTATGATGATGCAATATAAATGCAATTTAAATAAAAAGAAGAACGTGGACCAAGAGAATATTTTCTTTTAATAAAGTTATAAAAAGTTTTTAAAAAATTAAAAATCGATGCAGTTTTGGAGGAAAAAATGGGGAATACTTTTGTATTCCCCATTTATTTCCTCTATGATGACGATTTAAGTAATCAGCCTGAGATGCAGTCGTCCCTCTCGCTTAGTGTTGTGAGTTGGTGAGGGGGGGGGGGAGAAACAGCAACAATGGCAGCAACATTTTTATAAATTATGTATTTTTAGAATTTTCGCGAGAGCAGTTTCGCAACAATATAATATTTTTTAAACACAGAAAAATGTAGAATTGTGTACAAATGTAAATAATGTTATTATTAATGCAACCAATCTATTGTGTGATTACATTCTAATATAAGTGTAGGTATGTTCACAGCATTACAAATTGATGTAAAATAACTGCCTCAACACAGGCTAGCCTAGTGAGGCAGGTTACGAGAAACCTAAATTTATAATTATAAATTGTTATAAATCTTAAAATTTTTGTTCAATAAAGATATAAAAAAAAAATTTAAAAAATGTCTAAAAAGACATTCAACAAATGACTGAGTGCATTTTTCTTTGTTTTTCCATTGTGGTAGAGTTTGTAAGGAACAGCTTGTTATAGGGGTTGCTGTCCCAGAAGAATATGAATTTAAATGTGGAAACATTAGGCGTTACGGAGCCCCGATTTGGGGTGAGTGCGTAAATCAGAATAAAACCACCTTCTCGGGGCCCCGCGACGCAATAAATAAGGGCCAAACAACTGGGAAAACGCAAAACGCGGTCTAATTTGCCAAATAAATATGGCTCATTCATAACCGCCGCACAAATAATAATAGGGGACTTATGTGGAATAAACGTGATGGCGTATTCTCTTGAGATTTTTGACGACACGCTCATAAGTTGAACATGTACTCGACCTGGGATTAATTTATCAGTTGGGGGCGGTAGGAAGTAGGGACTACCCTGAGCCTGTTAGTCGGGGGGCGAAGACCCTTACGTTATATCTACTAGGTGAAGGTAGGGTCTGTAGTCAGAGCGGTCATATCGACAATTCTCCTTTTCTTACACGTTATTACACACTTTCTTTAAAATGACTTAAAAGCAGGTAGAGTAGTATGATGGGAAAGGAAGAAGAAAGCTAATCGGGGAGAAAACATTTTTTAGATTCCCAAGATGGTGAAGGAAAACATTGTTTCCATTGAACCCACAAGGATTACACTTTCTTAAACAAAGTCACAAGGGCTCGCAACAATAACATTTGGCTGTCATCAGTTCTTTTGTTTTGCTCTTTCAAAAAATATTCTTAAACCAATCTTTTTATTGTGTTTTGGCTGTAAAAAGTTTAGTGTGTTGGAATCTTCTCCCCCCTGATCTTCCAGGAGTCACTTCTTGCTGCTCATTTTCAGATATTTATATAATTTTTTTACTTCTGTCACTTTTTATATTAGCTGTAATTTTTTGAACAATGGAGGAGGATTTCCCTCCTGTACCCCTTACAAAGCCCCCAGATCCCCCTCCTGACCCTCCAGATGGAGACATTTCAGATAAAATAGACTTTTCAGAACATTCAAACATTTCAGACAATGCATCTGTCATCCTAACCTCAATTAAAAAAAGAAAATTTAGTCCCCTTTCCCCAAAAAAACATGATTCGCCTTTGTCTTCTCAGTCCCCTCCAGCTCTTCCTCAACCTCCTCCAACAATCTTTTACTCTACTCATTCCCGTGGCCCCTACATTGTATATGCGCAAAAAACTGAACAAGGTAAAACCATCCATCCTCTTGAATTTGGTAAATTTCTTTCAAATAACAAGAACCTTTCGATTAAACCTGGAGGTGTTAAAGCCGAGGGTCGCTTCCGAATCTCTGTTGAATTCCTGTCAGGTTCAGCCGCCAACAACTTTATCAAAAATATATTTATTTCATCAAATTCTAAATTCAAGGCGTACATCCCAACTTTCAATGTCACTCGAATGGGCCTGGTCAGGGGTATCTCGACCGATCTGTCCATTCCAGAAATCCTGTCCTCACTTTCAACCCCCCAACATATCGGCAATCCCATAAAAGCCAGGAGGCTAAATTATAAGGACACCTCTGAGGGCATCGTTTCCTGGAAGCCCTCCCAATCTGTCGTCATCACATTCGAAGGACAATCTCTTCCCTCCCATATTTATTTATTTTTCAACTCCTTACCAGTTGAAATGTACACTTATCCCACCACTCAATGTTACAACTGCTGCCGTTTTGGTCATACCAAAGCTGCATGCAGATCCCCTCCCAGATGTTTCAAATGTGGAGAAAACCACTCGGCTGACCAATGTTCTTCTCTCTCTTCACCTAAATGTTTTAACTGCTTAGGCGCTCATTCCGCCATTAACTCTTCTTGCCCCGAACAATCTCGCCAAAAAAATATAAAAATTTCTATGGCCTCTGAGAACTTGTCTTTTCTGCAGGCTTCTAAATTATTCCCGCCTGTCAAAAAATCATTTTCCGAGGTTTTATCCAGTAACTCTTCATCCAACCCTCTCGCCTCCTCCTCAACATCTTCCCGTTCAACAAAATTCACATACAAAAACCCTATCTCTAAACAGACTCGTGGATACGATCAGCAACAACACAACTCACTTCTCTTAAATCCCAATGGTTCTCCTCTTTCACACGCCACAAATGGGTGCGCAAACAATTATAATTCATCCTCAACAAACTATCAAAAGCTTTCTGAACAACTCTCCCAAGATAATTCTTCATTTATTCAAACTCTTATTATGCTTCTAATTGACCTAATTTCTTCTCAAACTAATCTACCGTCCAACGCTGCTTCTATTATTTCCACATTAAAATCATTTATTCAAAATGGCTCTTCAAGATGTCAGAATTCTTCAGTGGAATAGCCGCAGTGCTATTTCTAACAAATCAAACCTTCTTAACCTATTAAATTCAAACCTTGTTTCTGTGGCTGCTGTCTCGGAGACATGGTTTACTCCATCCACCCACTTTAATGTGGGAGGGTACTCCTGTCTCCGCGATGATCGCCCGGAAGGTACGGGCGGTGGTGCTGCCCTTTTTATTAAAAAATCCCTTCCGTTTTTCCCAATAAATAATATCAAACCCCCCAATGCTGACTTTCAAATGGTTGCAGCTAAAATAAAGGACACTTCCTTTGTTTCTATCTATCTTCCCCCAACATCGCACTTCAATAAACAAGCGTGGTTGCAAATTGTCCGTCAACTAAGCCGTCCTTTCTTTTTATTGGGTGATTTTAATGCCCATTCCCCCGTCTGGGGTTCTGCTTTCTGTGATCGAGACGGTCGAAGTGTGATGGATTTCCTAGATGAATCCAACCTTTTTCTTTTGAATGACGGATCTCCTACTAGAATCTCTCGCCCCAACACAAACCCCAGTGCAGTGGATCTCTCCATATGCTCTATTAATCTGGCACCTCTCTCCTCGTGGGTGGTGTCCCCCGACCCTTGCTCCAGTGATCATTTCCCGATCACCATCACTTATCAAACTTCTTTCCATTCAGACAAGTCCCATATTTCGACAAAGATTAAAACAAAACACACCAAATGGGACGAATTTAACTCACATATGGATAAGTTTATACAAAATTTATCCTATACCGATACATTATCTGTCAAAGATGACTACGATAACTTCAAATCAATGCTCGTAACTGCAATCAATAAATCAAATCCTCCCCCTAAAACCAAATCTCTCAAAAAACTCCCTCCAACTCCCTGGTGGGATGAGGAATGTTCCAAAGTAGTGAGAATTCGGAAAGCTAAATCTCTTTCCTATCGTCACAATATGACTATGGAGAACTATCTCATATACAAAAATGCCGAAGCGAATGCCAAAAGGGTATTGAGGTCAAAAAAAAAATCCGGGTGGTACAACTTCTGCAGTTCAGTATCTCCGAACACTCCAATTTCGGAAGTTTGGTCTATGATTCGAAGATTTCGATCCTCCTTCAGTCCAACATCTCCTCGAGCTTCTCATTCTAAATGGATAGACGAGTTCTTGGACAAAATTGCCCCCCCTTCTGTACCTAACTTAGATGAAATAACTCCAATCCACAACACTCCTATGTCTGATCATTGGCTTGACTCTCCATTCACTTTAATTGAATTAAAAAATTGTTTATCAACAGTCAAGGACTCATCTCCAGGCAGAGATGGTATACCTTATAGCATTATCAAAAATAGTAATGATAATGTTCTAAATCACTTTTATGCATCTTAAATAAAATCTTTCAGACTGGCATAATACCTGATGACTGGAGTTCTCAAATAATCATCCCAATTCTAAAATTAAACAAATCACCCAATTCTGGATCCAACTATAGGCCAATTGCTCTTTCATCCACCCTTAGTAAAATTTATGAAAAATTAATTAAAAACCGCTTAGAATTTTTTGTCGAGAGTAATCATCTTCTCTCTCCATCCCAATTTGGATTTAGGAAAAAGAAATCTACACAAGATAACCTTGCCATCATCAGCACTGATATTAATTTATCCATTTCTAACAAAGAAGTATGTCTTGCAGTCTTTATAGACATAGAAGGCGCCTTTGACAATGTTTCCATCCCAATTCTTAAAAAAAAACTTTTAGGCCTTGGCTTACCCCTCATGTTTGTCCAATCTATTATTAATCTTTTTCTCGATAGGAAAATTTTCATTGAGCTACCAGATGTTACTCCTCAGAGTAGGTCAATTTGGAAGGGTTTACCCCAAGGCGATGTATTATCCCCCTTACTGTATAATATATACACACACGATATGCATGTCACCATTCCCCCTCAAGTAAAAGTTGTTGAGTTCGCAGATGACATAGCTTTCTTCTTATCATCCAAAATCATTCCATCCGCCGTCAAATATCTTAACGAAGCCATGGATGCCCTTTGCACATGGCTTACTTTAAATGGTCTTGAACTTTCAGTACAAAAGAGTCAGTGTGTTACCTTCTCAAATCGTCATAATAACCCCCCTGTTCAAATTTTATTTAAAAACTCTCCAATCCCCAATGCTTCCGAAGTTAAATTTTTGGGAGTAACATTTGATAGGAAACTTAAATGGTCTTCCCACATTAATAATATAGTTACTAAATGTGAAAAAAATTTAAATATTATCAGATCATTGACTGGCGTTTGGTGGGGTGCTCATCCTATCTGCATTAAGTTGCTCTACAATGCACTTATTCGAAGTCATCTCGACTATGCCTGCCCACTTTTTAGTACTGCATCCAAAAATGCACTCAGTAAATTAGACAAAATTCAATCTAAGTCATTGCGAATAATAACTGGCGCGATGCAATCGTCGCCCATCAATTCCCTTCAAGTAGAATGTTCTGATCCTCCTCTTTATTTAAGGCGTCAATTATTTGCTGACAAATTTGTTCTTAAATGTTTAAATTCTAAAAGTCATCAGATTATTCCCAGAGTCTCGTTGTTCAACGACTCAACACATTCATCTACAGTCAGAGCTCGAACTAAACCTCTCCCTGCCATCTGTAAAAATTTTCGCTCTCTCTCAGAGCTTCAAATTATCAAAAATGATCTTCTTCCTTTGTACAAATTAAAATATAGTCACGTCACCCTATCCCCAACGATATTAGAAGGGATCGGCATCCTTAAAAGTCATTCCAATCTCCCAGCCCGTACTGTCAATAATATGTTCAATGACATTATTTCTTCTAAATGGCCCAACTCTTCTCTTTTATTTACTGATGGCTCCAAATCTCCAGACTCTCCTAACTGTGGTATTGGTATTAACGTTTACCACAATAATTCTAATGAAAGAATATTTTATTCAATTTCAAACCAATTTTCAATATTTTCTGCCGAGTGCATTGCGATTATTGAATCTCTCAAATATATAATAAAAAATAATTTTGAACATTCTCTTGTCCTCTCTGACTCTCTCAGTTCCCTCCAAAAACTTAAAACAAGTCCTCTTCTTCATCCTGATGATCACTTTGTATGTCTTATTCGAGTATTGATAACCTCCATTCAAAGCTCTGGAAAAACTGTCACTCTGATTTGGATTCCTGGACATGTTGGCATAGTGGGTAACGATATTGCTGATTCCTTGGCAAAACAAGGAGCGTCTAACCCTACCGTTACCCTCGTAAATCATATTCCCCTGTCTGATATTTTTTTCATCATCAAAGATAGATCCCACAATGTTTGGACAGAGTATTGGAACATTGCTAGTCAATCCAAGGGTGCCCGTTACGCCTCAATACAAAGGACTATCCCATCAAAACCGTGGTTTCAAAAATTCCCCCATTTTTCCAAAAAAGAAATTTCCTTACTTATTCGTATGAGAATCGGACATTGTTCCGTTCCTTCTCACCTTTATAAAATTCATGTGCTTGACTCCCCAGATTGTACGTTCTGTGGTCTAGATGTGGGAACTTTAGATCACATATTTTTTGATTGTCCCTCTCTAAATAAATATCCTCTCTTCTATCAAGCGTTATCAAAAATTGCCTCTCCTCCATTCAACATCTCATCTCTTCTAAGTCTGAACTCTACTCCAATCTTCCATAAAATTCTGAAATTTGCACATTTAAATAAAATTAATATATAAATTCTCCTTTGCTTTTTCTGAAATTATAAATGATGGCCTAGAACACCCTTGAAGGGTGAAAGCCAGAAATAATGGAAAAAAAAAAACAAAGTCACGAGGTGATCACGTTTTCAGTTAACTACAAATTAAATTAAATGATAATTGCGCGTTCAAACCATTATTTATTTATATGTAATATTAACGCCTTTCCGCTTTTACATATTATCTCTATAAAAATAAAATTAGCCTTTATTGCTGTTAAACTCATAAACATAATTAAAACATTTTTTAAAATATTATTCTAAATTATCAGCGTTCGGGTCATTATTTTTAGGAACAGCTTGTCTTTCGACATAGGCCCCCTCTAAAGATTTTCATTTTTCTCTATCCTTTGCAACTCTGATCCATTCTGGACCAGCCACCCTTTTTTGATCATCTTCCCATCTTTTCGTTTGGCCACCTTTGTTTCTTTTACCGTCTCTTGGATACCACTCTGTTACTATTCTGGTCCATTTCTCTTGCCTTTCTCTCAACATAAGTCCAGTCCATCGCCATTTTAGTGTTCGATGTACAGAATGTACCTGTTTGAAATGAGTTCTGTTTTTTTTTTTTTTCTGTTAATTTTACTTTATCTCTTCTATTAACTCCAATGACATTTCTTTCTATGCTATTTTGACAGACGCTTAGTTCATTTGTTAAGGTTTTCGTTATTATCTCTACATTTTTATATATTAAAGTCCTCCGCTGCGTCTGTCTGTCTTTTCGCGATAAACTCAAAAACTACTGAACGGATTTTCATGCGGTTAACCAATAGATAGAGTGATTTATGAGGAAGGTTTAAGTTTATAATTTGTCAAGGTTTTGTGTATATTGGTTTAAATTTATATTATATAAAAGATAATGTCTGGATGTGGTGGACCAGCGGGCGGTGTGGGTTTGATTTGTATGTTGTTTTCTAAAACCCTGTGTAAAGGCCGGGCATCGCCGGGGACTTCAGCTAGTATCGTATAAGCCAAAAACATTAGATTCTGTGCCAATCATGGGCACACAATGTTTGTTGTTTACTAAGCATGAGACTACATTGTCATAGTATAAAAGATACTACACGGGGATGTTTGTTGTGTTTTTCGGTTTCAAAAAATGTGTAGATATTTTCGTTATTTGTTTTTGGGGTGTTATGCCGTGTTGCGCTACCTCCTTCTTTAGCCAACGTTTCGGACATCGTTGCAGTGTCCATCATCAGGGCAGATCCGGCAGATCCGGTAGATGTGGTATCTGCCGGATCTGCCCTGATGATGGACACTGCAACGATGTCCGAAACGTTGGCTAAAGAAGGAGGTAGCGCAACACGGCATAACACCCCAAAAACAAATAACGAAAATGCTTTTGGCCGTGAAAATCTTAAAACTTATCTGTGTAGATATTGTCCGTAATATGTACCTGTCCGTAATATGAATAAAGTACTAACATTTATTAAACTCGAATGGTTTTTAATTCAGTTTTTTCTCTCCGAACTACGATAGATTATATTGATTTACAGCGGTAACAAAGAAATGTGTAGAATTTTCTTTCTGATGTTCGTTTTGAAATCAAAAATGAACTGTTAATTTTGGTATTCAAAATAATGTATTCAATAATAAAAGCGTTTTAAAAAATTACATGAATTTGAGCCTAGCTAATAATAATAGCTGGTTCCCGGCATGCGTTGCAACGCCATGTCCAAAGAAATACATTTTTTCTCCCTGAATCACCTTTTCCGTGCGTCCCCATTCCCCTCCCACGTCTCCTTCCTAGCTAGCATTATACATTGTAGCCTATATATTATTGTAAAGTATGAGCTATATTATTATAAAGTTTCATTAAAATCCATTTAGTGGTTTCACATACATTCATAGAAACTTTCGCGTTTATAATATTAGTAAGAAATAGTCCTGGGTCGATTGTGAAAGACCTGATCGTCGAAACCCACTCACGAGCCACCAAAGAGCGAGTGGGTTATTTATTCGTCAGCACCTGGGTCTCACGATCCGCAACTCGCGAACAACGTGACAAGAACAACGCGACGCACTCCCGCGACACGTGAACCGCGACACAATCCCGCGACACAAACTCAAACTAAGACACACTCCTGCATCCCGTGACTCACGGACCGATCGCCAGTTACCCATGTGGCGAGTGGCGTGACATGTCAGCAGTTCGATTTTTGAATATTCGACTAGACACGGAGACGTTTTTAATTAGAGCGTATCTTGGTATTGTCAATCAAAGTGCTAAGTGCTGTTTTCATAAAAACTTTTCATTTTTCGTGTCAGTGTGAATGTAATTGTGCATTGTAATAGAAACTACAAACTGGTAAAAGTGTAAAATGTTTGACCTTAATAAAAAGAAATTATAATAAAGCATTACAGCTTACAGTTAATATACTTATTTAAATTCGCAATAAATGCTTCAGAACAACAATTTTTAACAAGGTTTTTATATCCCTCAAAACATGATAAAACATTGTTTTTTTTTTACCCCTGAAGCATGTCTTTTTTAAATTTATTTCTGGGACGTGACATTACTAGTTAAAGGTATGAGCTGTGAGAGAACGTTCACATAATTATAACCTGGGTTTCATGTTGCGTATGACTTGACCGGTCTGGGCGGCGAACGTCTACCGCGCGGCGCACCCGTAGAAAGTAACTGGGTGATGAGTAATCGAGTTTCGTATTTTGTGTCGCGAAAAAAACGGGTCGTCGCGACCCGCTCGTGACGCCAGTGTATCGTGAGCGACCTGGCTCGTGTAAAACGATCGATCGACCCAGGACTAGTAAGAAACGTCAGGCACATCACGCGCGCAAGCTCTTCTTTTTCACAGTTCTTTTCATGCTTAGAGGTCTTGCATGGTCATTCTATAAATTCCTAAATTAAAACGATATTGACCAAATCCGTTAAGTATGGTCAGTTATCAATATTTGCGAGCACGGTCTACGATTGATAACACGTATCCCGACCAACGATTGATAAATTCAATAAAATCAGGTAAAAAACCCAAACTATCAATATACACATATTTTCAAATTATGACGTTCGTTATGCAAAATTTTTGGCTTCTTTAACTCTTCAATTCTCATGTCAAAGTTAATAAAGATTTTTCTTTTCTCTTTAAATAAAATAGCTAACATATATATGGTTAAGACAAAAAAATATTAAAAATTAAAATAAATTACCCCCCCCCCCTTATTTATGGGTGTGTCACCTACAGGTGACACTGGGCATTGTGCTTGAAGGCTCTGAAGAGGAAACAGCATTTTACTTATTCTTAGGGTAGGAATAAAGTAACAGTTTCATAATAATATTTGTTTAAATAAAGTTTTGTAATAATATTTTTTATATAAAAAAACAGAGCACTTATTTATTGTGAAAGCTGTACCAACACTTTAGATGCAAACCGATATTGCACTTGGCACACATTTTTCTGGTGCGTTGGTAACAATACCCACATATGAGAATACTAGGTTTTATCTTGAGAATGGGGGCAAATTTTAAAAGTATGTTAACATTAAAACATCTGTATTGCTCACTAGTACGAAGCAGATTAGAATACAATTCCTCTGTATGGTCACCATACTACAATGTTCATTCTCAATCATTGGAAAAGGTACAAAACAAATTTCTTCGGTACATCAATTTTAAAATAAAAATTCCAATCGAATTTATAAATTATAATTACTTACGCGCTGAAACCAGACTTCTTAAATTATCAGATAGAAGAGTGTTAATTGATATTATTTTTATACAAAATTATAAAATCTTTAATTGACAGCCCTAATTTGTTGGAACTAATTTGCATTAGCATACCCGCTAGACAAACTCGTAGTAAAGATATTTTTAAATGCAACAATAAACTCAACACTAATTACTCTATATACTCACCAGTTCCAAGAATCCATAACCTTGCGAATAAATACTTCGAATCTATAGATATATTTAGTGTTGACAGTTTTGAATGTTTCAAAAATCAACTAATCTCGATTCTATCTGCTAATAATTAACTATTATTATTTTTTTTGTTTTTCTCATAAAATATTTTCTGATCTAAACCTCACCAGTAAAATGTATACTTACTTTATAATATTTTTGCTGTTCTATTTACACTTTGTTCTATGTCAGGTCTTATTATTATTGTTAATAATATGTTTAAATATTTAAAGCTGAATTGCTTTAGTTTTTTATAAGTACAACTTGTACTATTTCATTTCATTTCTTTTTTATGTTGTAATATTCTTTACCTAACGAGTCGATTGCATTCATATTTATTCTGTTTTATTGTTTATGTAATACATGTAATTAATATTGTTAATTATATATTTGCTTCTTTTTTTGTAAAAGCCCACTAGAGCGTTAATAAAATATAAATAAATAAATATTCGTTGAGAACAGACGATTTGCGAGTGATCGTCAACACTTCCTGCACTCCTACCTCGGTAGGCACTCTTATCTGCAGAAGTATGCCACAATCGGATTTGAGGATCGGAGGCTTTCCACATTTATAGTATTTGGCTGTGACATTTCGCCAAAAATTGCAGTAGTTCCATTTGTTTTCTGACTGTCTTTAGAGCAGTCATGCATTTTGGCAAGCTGCATCTAAACAAAACGCAAACAGAGGAAACCACCACTATTTGCCGCGAAGAGCTACCCTCATGGAGTGAACGCTTTCGTCAAAACGGTCTACCCCACCCATGTAGGTACTTATTGTACATCTTGATAATTGCTGGGCAATCTACTTGAATTTTTGCCCTTTTTTATCCACAAATCTAATTCGTTCCACTTTCGAGATAGGATTCAATCCATGGCAGTTAGATGCAATGGTGATAATACTATTTTCATGCGATTTAGCTGCAATGATTTTCTTAGAAACTTTATGACACAACACTTTCTTACCTCTTGGCTCTTTTTTCATGTCATTTGAGTGTGGCAAATTGCAGTTCTCCAGACGGTTTTCCCGAATAGTACCTGTGCCCCCAGCATTCAGCTCTCGCAATTATTTAGAGTTAGAAAATACTTCTTCATTACAGTCTCACTTACCACCAGAAATAAAAGTATTGCTGAGACCGTTGTATCATTTTTTATAGTACTGTCTTTTCTTTTTTTTCTTTGGGGCAGGAAGTCGATTTCATCTCCTTCTTCCAAGTAATGTACACTATTTTCTCTAGAGATGTAAGGTCTATTTTGGAGTCCTACTAGATATCGAAACATGCGACTGGGAAGATGAAAAATATTAGTCCCTTTTTATCTCCACTATCTTCGTCCATCACACACCATCTATCAGGAGGAAATAAAATAATGTCTTTTCTTAAAAAAAATAAATAAATACAATAATATCGCCTGGGCCCACCCCGGCCTGCAATTCCTCCACAATCTCATCTAACGTCAACCTGTAATATGTAAACAAATTCTAAAACACCATCACAACGTAGCGATGAGGCCAAAATGTAAACAACGGTCTAGTTATTTATTACTTAGAATGAATTTCAAACAATAGTCATTATACCAATTCAATAGTTACAATGTCCAGTGGCACCCACAGGTGACACGGCATATTTCCAAAGTTGTATCAAACATTCTATAAATTATTTTTGTCATAAAATACATTTGTACTTTAGCTTATTTATTCATTTATTGTATACAATAAGAAAAAAAATAATACTTACGGCTTAGGCATTTTTATTTCACTTTATGTCGCAAGAGATCACACAAAATCAGACTGCTCCAATTCCGTGTGAAACACGAGAATGAATTTGATAAATGGCATGTGGCTAGTGTTGCCAGAAAAAGAGTAACTATTTGACTTTACTACGGTAGTAGTAGAATTTAAAAATAAAATTTCCACGTGGTAGAAAAAAATACTAAACTTCTGTCACCTACAGGTGACTCTGGGAATTGAAGAGTTAATGAACGCATTTAACTACCTTAGCTCTTAGACATGAAAGAAGTCGTATACGAGATCCATGGACTAAAATAATGCTTCAATTCAAGACTCAATCAATTTATTCCGTTCGATCTTTTGAGAAACGTAAATGATTGAAATATGAATAAAGACCTCATTAACTAATTAATTCTCGTGTAGTATCAAAAAGTAAATGCGGAATGCGAATCTCATTTAGGTTAAATATATCAATTTAACTTTGCAAAATTATTAATATTTTTAAGTAATTGCTTGGCGTCTGACATTTCGTAGTGTCAATTCATAGAAAAGTTTGGCTGTCAATGGTGAAAGCGTGTTCGGACATCGATATAAAATCATCAGAAGTTACGCCTATCGATTCGAAATCGTAAAGTTATCGATTTCACAGTGCTAGAGAGCTCATGGACATCAAAGCAGAGAAAAAACATTATTTTCAAAGGCTCTAGATTCTTCAACAAAAGTGAAACCAAAGTTGATCCCAAAAATCTCCAGATCAACTTACCAAATAACGTCACTTGCCCCCCATTCGTGCTACCTTAATTGCTACTACCATCGACAGTGCTTTTCAGTAGCCCGGATAAGGAATCGGCTTGTCCGGTGCCAAGAGAAGGTCACGCCCCGTGCAAAATGGAAGGCCTCCGTTGTCCTAAGCAACCCCTTGTCGCGGGCGGGGAGGGAAGAACATGGGCCCGGTGGGCGGGAAGGGTCCGAGGGCGGGAGTCGGACTTGCCCTTGGGCGTGTTTGGTAACCCTACAATACCGTGGCTTTGTCACATCGCAGATTTATTTTCCTTTTATTGTTTGTTTGTCACATATTTGGCGGTGTATTAAATAAGTCTAAAGTGTTGAAAGTTATTCTTTCCTAGCATTTTTTTGTAAATAGATATCTTCGCGAGTGTCATAAAAATTATCGTTATCATTGATCGAGAATAAAATACACGTATGTATTAGTTTTTTTTTTAATCAACACGAAAGATAAACATGTCTGGGTTACATAAAACCTGACTTTTTTTTACTCTCCTTATTTTTATACTGGGAGGCGGGTATAGGTACCACTGCCCCGGGAACCATTTATTTAATAACCAACACCTCTGCCATATGTCTCCCCAAGTGGTTCGCTACATTTACGTGGTGCAAGGGTTCATGGGGCGAGGTTTATTCAGATCTTAGCGACGGATGCGTCTGCCCACCTGCTGCATTTTTTTAAAGTGAATACCGCACAAGAGTCCCCAACTGCTCCCGTCTGGAGGCAGTGGGACTATGGCATCCCTAATTGGGGTATGTTGTAAGGCTGAAGGTAGTGGGGAGGGGAAGGTTGGGATAGTACCTGGCTATTCAGATCTGGTCACCAAACACGGCTAAAGCCATTTCGAGCAACGTTTCAATTTTGAATGATGGTCTTACACCAGGGCGATACTGACAGTATCTTCCACTCTGGAACGTGCAGGAAATATACTTTATATTATTTTTTTTAAATGAATAAATTGTGAAATTACACAAATAAAATTAATCAAATAAAATTTATAGCCACGCCGGGATTCGATCCCGCGACCTTCGGAGTGATAGTCAAGAGCCTTACGGCTGGATTTTGCCGGCCGTCAGGCCGGCAAAGTCCAGCGGTTGGCATATTCCAGGCCGCATGGCGAGCCGGATCGAGAGAGATTGGTTGAGGGAAGCTTTTTGATCATTCCAGCTATTTTTTTTGCATTTTGTTTTTCCTGTTAAGCACTTGCATACTGCTTACTAACAACGTATGCATGGACACTGGAGGTCTAGATTCGTTCAAAATAAATAAATGTAGCTTCGTTTAATAAAAAAAATTAGAATCTTGCGAGAGCCTTGAAGGAGTAACCATCAGTTACTTATACCAGGGCGGGTAAGAGGTGGATAACCTCCACTGACCTTTCCAGCTGGACTCTCTCGACCCATCCCGCAGTTGGAGGGATAGGTTCATATGTCCATCACTCTTATTCATTCTAACCCCAGATTCCCACCCACCCGTCATACCTTTTTCCTTCCCAGAACTTCCTATCCTTCCCTTCCTTAAAAAGACCCTCCACACAGCATCCTATAAAAGATGACATAGGCTTTGAGAGAAATTATTTTCCTGAGGGCTTCCTGTGTGAAATGTTTCCTTAATAATCAAGAAGCAAATAATTTAACCCGCGATGTCTTGAAGCGAACCCAGCGCTTAGGACTACCCCGCTAAATATCGCCTTTCTTATTTTGTCCATTTTATTTGTTATATTTTGGTCTATTAATAAAAAGCAATTTTATGCCTGCTTTTAAGAAATTTTAGTTATCAGTGACTCGAATTGCGGGCATTGTACAATTGGACAGGGGTCCAGATTGTAACACGTCTCACCAATTACGGAGGTTGTTAATACGGTTTCACTAGGCCCTTCAGGGTTTGCGAATACAACTTGTCCGTGGAAGGTGTCATGTGGGAGGCGAGGGTACCTCTGCTCTCCACCTACGGCCGCCTCCTTCCCCACCACCCACCGCCTCGCCTTACCGTCGGGTGTGGGGCCTAGATGGTGATTTACCTTCAGGGGCGCCCAGACACAGGGGTGATTGTTCCTTGGACGGCCACATTAATTATGTACACACGTCTCCAGTGGAATTGTGCCGAGGATCTGGGACATTAGTTTGGCGACCACTTCGTCTCTGACATACACGTTGTTAATGTGTGCGTGTCACTGTTACACTATTGACTGTTAATGTTCATGTACGACTTACTAGAAATAGCTTGATCTGTAAACTAGTGAGCCTAATTATTGCAATAAACTTGAACTATTCCACTTTAGTGTTCATAATACGAGTATAACACTGTTTTCATTGATTTGATTGTTTTATCTTAATATCCTACTAATAATATTAAGGCGAAAGTTTGTATGGATGTATGTTTGTTACTCTTTCACGCTAAAACTACTGAATGGATTTTAATAAAACTTTACAATAATATAGCTCATACATCAGAATAGGCTATAGGCTCTAGCTTAGAGCTCTGCCATTTTGAAATTTATATACAAAAATTGCAATAGGTGGCACGCGAGCTGTTTGAAAAATGAATGTAACGGGTGTGGAGGGGTGGTGAGGGGGATTGGATGAGGGGGCAGGGGGGATTGGGGAGGGGGGATGAGGGAGGGCGGAGGGTGGTGTGGGAGGGTGAGGGTTGAGGGGGGATTTTGGGATGGTTGGTGGGAGAGGGGTGAGAGGAGGCGGGGGAGAGGAGGAGGGGGGTGGGGATTAGAGTGAGTATAGAGAATCTGAAGGAGGCGCTGTGGGTACCCCCCTAATACTATGCGAGCGAATCCTAGGGAAAAAGCTAGTATAATATAAAGGTTTCTTTGTTTGTCCCTTATACGTTCCTAAACCATTCAACCAATTGCGACAAAACTTTGGTGATTAGTTGTAGGCATGCACGCAAAGGTCCCTTTACATAATGATGAGCTCTGGCATTATGAAATTATTTCTTATACCATTGATCCGATTGCGATGAAACTTTGGTGAATTTTTGTGCGCAAGCACATAAAGGTTTTTATATATACTGGTGACATGTGGCGTATTTAGAAAATTGTGTTTTATCATAAAATAAAATGTTAGTGGCAGGAAGGGAAGGGGGGAGGGGAAGGGAAATCCGCGAGTGGGGGAGAGGAACAAGGAGATTCAAGATTTCTAGGAGGGGTGATGAGGGAGGAGAACGAGGAAGGAGGGAGGCTGGGAAGGTGGAGGGTGGGGAAGTTCGCAGGACCACGAACGCGGGTAGGTGAAAGGCGGGGAAGGAGGAAGGGGAATATAGGAAGAAAAGGACAAGCAGGGAGAAACAATTTATTTATTTTTGTGGCATTATCCTTGAGATGATTTTTCACAAAAACTGCGCTCTACAAATTATAATTATAACGCATGCCGTTTATTCACTAATAGCTTATAAATGACGTTTATTCACTAATGGCTTATAAATGCCGATTATTCCCTAATGGCTTATAAATGCCGTTTATTCATTAATGGCTTATAAATGCCGTTTATTCACTAATGACTTATAAATGAGGTTTATTCACTAATGGCTTATAAATGCCGTTTATTCACTAATGGCTTATAAATGCCGTTTATTCACTAATGGCTTATGAATGCTGTTTATTCACCAATGGCTTATAAATGTGTCATTTTTTAAGAAGACCAAGCAACTTTAAAATCATCATAATTTCTGTTGCATGAACAGAGAAAACCTTTCAAGTTAATCAAGTTTAAATAAACGCTAGGAATCTCAACATCAAATTCAATAGAATAGAAGAAGTTAAATAAAATGAGATTCAGATTTTTTTCTCGGTTTTTTAAGTGTCTGACGAAAACTTTCTACTTTGTAAATGGTTTGTTTTTTGCAGCTGTGTTATTTTCATTTCTATTATTTGAGAAACGGAATGGAAAACAGTTACAAAGTTTTAAAAATAATTAAAAGGCTCGATGCCAATGACATTTATTTATTATTAATAGCACAAGTGCTATTTACGTACAGGGTAGTCATTGACAGTCGTAGTAGGTACTAATAATAATACGAAAAATAGAAATAAAACACAAATTATAAGATCGGTAGTAAGCACGTCACCGAACTTAGCGAACCGCTTTAGGTAACCTTAAGGTAGAGAGAAGTATTCGTTCTTTAATAAATGGTTCCCGGGGCGGAGGTACCCATACCTGCCTCCCAACGTGGTAACTGGTACGAATTGATATACATTAGTACAAAGTAAATTAATTCAATAAAGGATAAAATCAAAAAAAAATAAACCTGATGTACAGTGGACCTCTTCTATAATATGCACGGCCAAACTATTTAATACATAGATTTAGGTAGATGCAGCTTTATACTTTAAAAGATTTTTATTATATTATATTATACTAAAAATTTCCGGAATAATTGAATGCAGAAACTAAGTGTTAATATATAATTACTTATTACGCATTTTTGTGCAAACGCCCGTGAGGAAATATATTTTTCAGAAAAACAGCGCTATATAAATCTAAGTAATTAACTGTGCATCATTCCAAATTGAAACAGTATAACATATAGACATAATTACGTACACCAAGTTAGTTAACTATAAACTTTATATAGCGCCGTTTAGAGATAAAATTGTGATTATTAACAACAAAAGAACGGAAAGCACTATAAAATAGCTGGAATCCCAGGAAACGAATAAACTTACAAGCTTTAGATTAGGCCGACAAAAGTAAATTACAAAGTTAAAAAACTTATCAATCATGAAAAATATAAATGTTTTATTCCTTTATTTTAAACATGCGAGTTCCCGGCACGCGTTGCAATGCCACTCAATAAAGGAATTGTTTCTCCCTGCGTGTCTTTTCCCATTCTTCCCGTTCCCTTCCGCCACCCCTTCCCCCCATGTCAAATTCCTCTCATGCGTACCCCCCCAACCTTTCCCGCCTTCCCTCACCCCTCTCCCGCTTCCTCGTTTCGCAAAACCCCCTCCCGTGTTCCATATATTATTCAATCCCAGTACATTCGGTTTTCAAACAGCTCGCGTTCCACATACCTATTACAATTTTTTTATTCAAATTATCATTTTTCATATATTACAAACATTAATTTTTATATATTATAAGAACAATCAATCAAATTTGTTACATAACACAGGAACCTATTTAAAATAATTATAATTCCTATTTACTTAGAACTTCAAGTAAATTTATTAATTTAAAGATTGTATTCGAAAATTTATTTTGATTTAAAAATCAATGGTTTGCAAAATATCATTCTCAAATTGTGACATTTTTGACAGTTTCGTAAGAGCTTTTGTAATGATTAAAAAACTTTTCAGATGTATTGTCATGTGGTTGTAATAATTCAGAAACCTTCGCGAGAGTGTTTTAAGAAGGTATTTTGAAAGTTTCAAACTTTTCCTTTTTTTACATTAGTTTCACACAGTGAGGAAAATAATTTCTCTCAGGGCCTATGTCGTCTTAGGAGATGCTGTATGGAGGGTTGTTTTAAGGAAAGGAAGGAGAGGAAGTTCTGGAAAGGAAAAACTGGGAGAAACTGGGGGTCAGTGAGTCCAGAAGTGACAGACGTATGAATCCATCCGTCCAACTGTAGTGCAAGGCGATGCATCGAGAGATTCTGGCCTGGAGAGGATAAAATACCTCCCTCAACCAGTCTATCTCGATCCTGTCCACCACGCAGCAGGTGAGCAGATACATCGGCCGCCAAGACCTGGACAAACCTCACCCGCATGAACCCGGGCACCCCTGCTAAGTCACCAAACGTAGCGAACCACTTGGGGTGACCTATGGCAGAGGTGTTGGTTATCCAATGAATGGTTCCCGGGGAGGCGGTACCCATACCCGCCTCCCAAATTGTGCTTATGCTTAATATAGCAATACATAAACAATACATATACATATGAACAAGCGTATTCAGATTTTTATATACATTGATTACAAACAAAACGTATTCTACCGTGCATTTCATAAGAATATTTATTTCGTAACCTTGCAAATGTAATTATTCGTTATATGTAATTCCAAAATTACTGCTGGTTGACAGCACTACTTTGACTGATTCATTACCGCTAGCTAAATGGGTTTTGTGTTCTTGATAGCTTTATTCCTTTACTTTATATGTGAGTTCTCTCCGTTATGATAATCAAACTTCATGAAAACCCTATCTCCACGCCAATCCACAATCCACGTTGCAATCAAGAAATATGTTCAATGATATAGGTACAAAATCTTAATTGGAAATAGCAAATTAATAAACTATCTCTAAATTAAGATTTCTTGCATACATATTTTATGGACAGAAGTACTCACATTGATAAACAGATCAGAAGTCCAGTTTTTTTTTATTTTTTTTTTTATTTATTTTTTTTTATTTTTATTTTTTTTTATTATTTTTTTTTCTACATGAGCTCTTTTCTTCTACGTCATCTTTGAGGATGCTGTGTGGAGGGTTTTTTTTAAGGAAAGGAATGAGAGGAGAGTTCTGGGAAGGAAAAGGGTTTAAGGGGTGGGTAAGAATCTGGGGTTCAGTATGTCCTGGTCATCCGCCTTCAAGACCTAGACAAACCTCACCCCATGAACCCGGGCACCCCTGCTAAATCACCAAACGTAGCGAACCACTTGGGGTGACCTATGGCAGAGGTGTTGGTTATCCAATAAAGGTTCCCGGGGCGGCGGTACCCATTCCCGCCTCCCAAATTGAAAATCCTTGTTACAATCTTTCATCATTTACGGTATCGTAGGCTGGTGGTGCGGTTTATGCATTTATTACGGCTTGGCAAATAATTCAAAAGCGTATTATTAAAGTTATGTATAATAGAAATAAAACTTTCTCTACCGATTTTTTTTATAAAAATAAATCCATCACGGTTGATCCTTCGACAGCTGATCCCTTTCCCAGTTAATCCTTCGGACACTTGATTCCTTAAAAGATTTTATTTATGCTGTACGTCCTCATTCGTAAAATAATTGTTAAGGGATTCAAGTCGATATGCCTACTTACGAATATATCTGCAGGCGTCTTGAGTTAAAATCCACTACATAAATATATTTTTTAACAATAACGCCGAGTTGATAATAATCTCGTTGAATTTAATGTTTCAAAGACCGAATCTTGTCTGATTACGTCTAAAAGGGATCGAAATGAAAATCTAGTTTCAACGGAAGCAATCTTCCGAACAGGCCCTCCATTCATATGCTTGGTGTAACCCTAATAACCACCCAGCATAAGTAACCAGCTCAGGTATGGGGGCTCCATCAAAGCCAGAGTAAAGTTAGCCTCCCAAAAACTGGGCGTACCGTACAGGGCCCGCAGATACTTCAATAGCACACAACTGCTAACCCTGCTCAAATCACAAGTGCGCCCCACGATTGAATTTGGCAGCCACCTCTGGTCTGGAGATCCAAATACCTGAAAAATACCCTCGACTCTTGGCAGAAACGGGCGGTCCGTTTGATAGATTCTCCCATCTTAACAGACGGATTGCTATCTTTAGATCACAGGCGTCGGGTGGGAATGCTATCCTTGTTCTACTGGTATTACAATGGAAGATGCTCAGCGGAACTTGCGTCATTGATTCCTTCGGCACCGGTGCATAGTTGGGAAACATGCCAAACGCGTGCCCAACATTTGTACAGGGTTGACATTTGTCACATGAGAACGGGTCGCTTCTTCGACTCGTTCTTGTGTTCTTCAACTCGGCTGTGGAATGATTTGCCGGCCTCTGTGTTTCCTCCTTCCTACAACATGGGTGTCTTCAAGGCCAATGTTCATTCCTACCTCTCCTCAAAAAAACCCTTCACACAGCATCCCAGATGACATAGGCCCTTTGGGAAATTATTTTGCTCAGAGCCTCCTGTGTGGAGTTAATGTAAAAAAAAAGTCCCCAAATGAGTTTGCAGCGAGGAATAACAAAATACGAGATAATAATATATGCAGTCTGTTTATGGAAGCACGCTATATCTACCTACGTAATATATTATAATACAACTAAGTGTCCCCGAAGGGGCATGCAGGGAGGATATATGGCAGTAGGCGTAGGTGTAACGAAAACGGATGTACTTATATATGCAGGCGTCTTTAGTAGAAATCTGCCACACAAATATTTTTGCTAACAATAATGCCGTATCCCCGATGGAGTATTTAGTGAGGATATACCGCTGAATGACAAAATAAGACATACTAATAATATATGGGCAGTCGGTTTATAAAACATACGGTAAATAGTGTACGCTGTAAAATAATTTTGTATTATTGAATAACGATAAAATGAATTCCAAAAAAATCTGTTAAAATGTTTTATATTTTTTTCTTTTAATTAAATTTGTTTTTTGTACAAACTAAATACTTAAAAAAACTCAAAAAGACCATTTTGTGCCTTATGATAGTTCACGAATGAGGGATGCTTAAAAATATGCAGTCGGCTCAAAGATTTATTTATAGTAAAATAATATTTCGAATTGAAACTTGTTGAAACGAAAAAGCGATACTCAAAAGAGACAAACACATTTATCAACAGCATAGATTCTCAACCTTTTTTTGCCCACCGCCCCCTTTGAGAATATTATTTTTTCTAACGCCCACTAACTCGTGAATCTGAAACAGTAACCGTGGTCAGTCACGATTATATTTACAACAACGGGGGGGGGGGGGGGGAGGGGAGCTAATGGGATGGGGCGAGATGAGATATAATAATAACAATAAAAAATATATTAGTTTTTTACACCATTATAAATTTGAGTTTATTACTTGTAAGAAAAAACGCCATGAAAATATATATTCAAAATATATACAAAAATATGTTTTCAAATATTTTACTTAAAAGAAATTTCAAGAAAAATGGCAATCTCAAAAAAAGTTCAGGCGGTTGTGTAGATTTCGTCAATGTGGAGAGACTCTTTCAAGAATCAAAAGAATTTCCCTTTTGAATCTCTCCTCACTGATGCCAAATATACCAATCTCGGAGGTGATTTGGTTCAGGAGTAATATACTGCTTCCTAACGGGAAGACCATTGGCAAGTTAGTCCAACAGTTGTTAGTCCAACAGACGCCAAGCGGAATCTTTTGCCCTTTTCTACGGATCGGAGCAAATGGTTCAGGAGCCTACAAGGGTTCCTGATGTCCAGACTCACCGTTCCAATCTGTTAGACCTATTTTTAACTACTGTGCCACACGGTTACAGGATTGAAGTCACAGCGCCTTTAGGATCGTACGACCACTGCCTGGTGACGACATCAATCCCTGTAAACTTCAGACCACCTAACGAGAGGCTGAAGAGAAAAGTGTGGCACAAAGTGTGGCACTATAGGTCAGCAGATTGGTTCGGTCTTCGGGCACATTTTAATGCTTTTCCGTGGTCAAGATGTTCCCAGGAAATGTGAAGTCATCACATCCGCGATGGATGGCTTCATCCAATCTACTATTAAGGAAACTGGTGTAGGCTCGAAGCCGTGGTTCAGTCGACAATGCGCTGAAGCAGTGCGACGAAAAAACGCGGCTTACCGAGCCTACAACACATCTAGAACATCCGAAGACAGAACAGCTTACAACAAAATGGCAAAGGAAACCAAGAGCATCATAAATAGGTCAAAATTCGAGCACTACCAGCAGATCAGCAGAAAACTGACTGCATGCCCGCATGGCAACAGGCAATTCTGGTCGCTTGCGGGCTCAATAGGTCGCAATTTCTGCAAATCCAGTCTGCCACCTCTTACCAGACCTGACGGCTCACTAGCAAACACCGCCACCGAAAAGGCTAACTTACTAGGTAAAATGTTTGCGGATAACTCAACCCTCGATGACCAAGGTGCTGTCCCGACGTCGGTTCCTCACTGCG
Source organism: Limnephilus rhombicus (assembly GCA_929108145.2). Classification (NCBI taxonomy): domain Eukaryota; kingdom Metazoa; phylum Arthropoda; class Insecta; order Trichoptera; family Limnephilidae; genus Limnephilus; species Limnephilus rhombicus. Next base: position 20,685,462 of record OV815278.1, on the reverse strand, counting down.
GTTTTCGTATGAAAAAGCTGAGAATCCGGCATCGGGAAGTACTCCATGTTTTACGAGGGCTTGATGTTAATAAAGCTAGTGGGCCTGACGGAATACCTGCCCTGGTACTGCAGAGGTGCGCTGCAGAAATAGCTCCAATTTTGATGAAGCTTTTTAAAATGTCCCTGAAGACTGGCTCTGTGCCCTCTGGTTGGAAAAAAGCGGTTATCCATCCTATTCCAAAGAAATTATTAACGACCGTCAATATGAATTCCGGCGGAACCGCTCGTGTGGTGATCTTCTCGCGTATGTGACGCATGTTTGGGGGCGATGCCTGGAACGTTTCGGTGAGACCCAAACGGTTGCACTGGACATCTCCAAGGCCTTTGACCGGGTTTGGCACCGAGGACTTGTCAACAAACTGCATTATTACGGACTTCCCGCATCTTTGTGTACGTGGATTGCTGACTTCTTGAGGGAGAGGTCGATTCAGACGGTAGTCGATGGTTTCACCTCTTCCTCACACTCGATAAATGCTGGCGTTCCGCAGGGATCGGTTCTGTCTCCGACTTTGTTTTTGTTGCACATCAACAACCTTTTTTCATGTGCACCAATTCACTGTTATGCGGATGACAGTACAGTTCATGATAGCTTTTTGTTTGACAAGCCCCCAAAGGGCTCACAAACTCCAACAGCTCGTAGGGCTTAGAAGCAAAGAATGGACGGTTACCTCGAGAGTGTTTTCTCTTGGGGTAAAAATAATCTCGTTAAATTTTATGTTTCAAAGACCCAATCTTGTCTGATTACGTCTAAAAGGGATCGAAATGAAAATCTGGTCTCTTTCAACGGAATCAATCTTCCGAGCAGGCCGTCCATTGATATGCTCGGTGTAACCCTAAGTGACCAGCTCAGGTATGGGGGCTCCATCAAAGCCAGAGTAAAGTTAGCCTCTCAAAAGCTAGGCGTACTGTACAGGGCCCCGCAGATACTTTCATAGTACACAACTGCTAACCTTGTACAAATCACAAGTACGCCCCACGGTTGAATTTGGCAGCCATCTCTGGTCTGGAGCTCCAAAATACCTGGAAAATACCCTCGACTCTGTGCAGAAACGGGTGGTCCGTTTGATAGATTCTCCCGTCTTAACAGACGGATTGCAATCTTTAAAGCACAGGCGTCGGGTGGGAATGCTATCCTTGTTCTACCGGTATTACAATGGAAGATGCTCCGAGGAACTAGCATCATTGATCCCTTCGGCACCGGTGCATAGTCAGGAAACACGCCAAACGCGTGCCCATCATTTGTACACGGTTGACATTTGTCACATGAGAACGGGTCGTTCGGCTGTGGAATGATTTGCCGGCCTCTGTGTTTCCTCCTTCCTACAACATGGGTCTCTTCAAGACGTTCATTCCTTCCTCTCCTCAAAAAGACCCTCCACACAGCATCCCAGATGACATAGGCCCTGAGGGAAATTATTTTCCTCAGGGCCTCCTGTGTGGAGTTAATGTAAAAGAAAAAAAAATGTGGCCGCGTTATTAATGTCTAGAAGTGGAGGTTCTTTATGGTGGACCGATTGAAAATGATCAGCAAATGCGTTAGCCACACTTGAGCAAAGACATTCCTGATTATCTTTTATCATGGTGTGTTCAAGACCACCATCCTTCAGGATTTTATATATTGCCAAAACATCTTGTGATCATGCTTGATATTTTCCTCAATTTCAGACACGTAAGCTCGATAGGCCACTCGAACCTCGCGCCTAACTAACGCTAGGTAAAAACTGAACAGATCGTATTCACTCTGAAGGCCTCCAGCTTTTCAGTGCTTTTGATGGGCGTGTTTGATCTCTATATTCGAGATGACTTCTCTCGAAAACCACTTCGGATACTTGCGACCACTACCTGGAGCACTGATGGAGTGAGATGGGTTTCTCTGGGTCTCCTACCGCCCCCCCTGAAAGTCTGAAACGCCCCCCAATTTTCCCTTGGTCTTCTACCGCCCCTTGAAGGTCTGAAACGCCCCCCCCAAGGGGGCGTTATCGCTCACGTTCAGAACCTATGATCTACAGGATTTAGCCAGCAAAAGAATGCGATAGAATAATAATCGGTCTTTTCTTTGTGCCGTGCTTCATAGCCTATCGGTTTCTCTTCGTGCGGTGCTCCGTAGCCTCCCCACTCTTGTCTTGTCTACATTAGTTTTCTGAAGGTTATACTTCTACCGCATGTGAACTGCACACTTATATATTTTTATTTTTAAGAAACTATGAATTATATTTTATTTTTATTTTAACTTTATGAGTAAAACCTCAAATTGTAACATTTAATTAAATGAAGACAATATAAGTGAAACGCAATCGAAAATCTGGAAACAGAAAAATCAGAAAAAGATATTGACACCTCTGGGACAAGAACAAGAGGTCCTGGGTTCATGTCCCAGAGGTATCAATATCTTTTTCTGATTTTTCTGTTTCCAGATTTTCGATTGAGTTTCGCTTATATTGTCTTCATTTAATTAAATGTTACAATTATATTTTGAAAGATCCAAATTATTTTTTAAAAAAAATTTGGGAGGCGGGTATGGGTACCGACACCCCGGGAACCATTTATTGGACAACCAACACCCCTGCCACAGGTCACCCCAAGTGGTTCGCTACGTTTGGTGACTTAGCAGGGGTGCCCGGGTTCATGGGATGAGGTTTGTCTAGGTCTTGGTGGCGGATACGTTTGCCCAACCACTGCGTGGCGGGCAAAATCGGCCTTTTGACCTCTCCAGCTGAATTCTCCCGACCCTTCGCCTTGCACCGCAGTGTGAGGAATAGATTCATACGTCCTTCACTCCTGGCCACACCCACCCCTCACACCTTTTTCCTTCCCATGTCTTTTCCTTCCTTTCCCTCAAAAAACCCTCCACACAGCATCCTCAAAGATGACATAGGCCCCTAGGGAAATTTTTTTCCTCGGTGCCTCCTGTGTGGAGCTAATGTAAAAAAAAAATTAAAAAAACTCCTACATACATAATTTCGTATCATATCCTAACTATACATGAAAAAGCTCAAAATAACCATTTTTGGGTTACGATAGTTTACGTATAAGGGGTCAATAGAATAGTTTACGTATAAGGGGTCAATTAGATATGCAAAATATATCAAAACCTATTTGTTACCATGTACTTTTCGGCAATTCCGTTTAAATAAATTTAAGATATTATTCCAGTTTGTTCCCTTTATCTTCGTAAAAAATGTTGTCACGCCGTGTTCTACTCTGGGGCGAAGTATCGCGTTGCTTGTTCCCTACGTTTTAATTAACTAACACAGCCAAAGAGGATTTTCGTAATGAAAATGTAATTAAACAAAGCGACCAGCGCCCCATCGTGGACATTTTTCCATCCTTTCTCTAAATATCTTCTTACCAACAGAAAAATGAAGACACTCGGTAAAAAGCGTTGCCTAAACGATTTTTTTAATGTACACGTCAAATATCACAGTTTTGATAGTACATACCGGGAAGAGTTAAAATCATTAAGCTTTTGTAAATGCATTTTACTCTAAAAGGTAGAAATAAAATATTCTGATATTTGTGCAGTCCCACAGAAGACAAAACCCGAAAACTATATCCTCAATGTTTTTTTAATTTTATTTTAATTAAATTTTTTATTTTATTTTCTGTTTTATTTGAAGGTACAGCTGAAAACCAGCGGCATTCCAGAAGAAATCCTGAATTGTAGCTGAGAAGTGACCTTTTCATCATAGAATGACATGTTACATGGCATAAAAAACTGTGAATTGAGTTTCAGAAGGAAATGTATTAAAAATTGTTAAGTGAAATAAGTTTTTTGTACTAATCTCTGTTTTTCCGCTTTTCGTTTTAATGTTTTTTCCATTATTATTTTCACTTGGCTTTTCTTTTGATTTCTTTCATTTTCTCTGTTCTGTATTTCTTGTAAATTTTATACAATATTTTTTTTTTCCCAAAATAATATATGCTTTTATGTGTATTATAATGTAATAATGTGAATATTTTATGTACCTGTCTCTTTAAAAAAAAGTAAATGCCAAAAGAACCCGTTGACAAACTAATATCAATCAGTTCAACAAGACTTAATTTAAGAATGTAAAAAACTGTAAATAAATAAAAAACAAATTTTTTAATTGTATAAAAAAAAAACAAAATAAAAAAATCAATGTGTAATATTGTAAAAAATCTGTTGATGCATAAACGTTTTTATTATTATGTATTGATTACACTGAAGTCAAACCTCGCATTTCTAGATTTTTTTAAAATTAGCCTAACACAGGAGATTCTGAGGAGAATATTTCCCCTCGGGGCCTATAATATCTTTAGTGATGCTGTCTGAAGGAACTTTTGAGGAAAGGGAGGAGATGAAGTTCTTAGAAGGAAAACGGTATAAGGGGTGGGTAAAAACTGGAGGTCAGTGTCTCCAGGTGTGACGGACATATAAATTCATCCCTCCCATTTCGATGCAAGCCGATGTTCCGAGAGAGTCCAGCTGGAGAGGTCAACTAGTCTCTCCCTAACCACCACTTTGCTGGTGGGCAGATGCAGCCACCACTAAAAACCGGACAGACCTTACTGCATAAACCCGGGCACCCCTGCCCTCCAAACTCCGTGAACCACTTGGGGTGACCTACGGCAGAGGCATTGGTGCGTTTTTCTATCCTTGCATTAACCGATCTTTTCTCTGCTGGGAGTAATAAAATTATAAGAATGTTACAAAAAATCTATTCCTCCACTACTGTAGAATTGATTCTTCAGTCTTGTAGTCCGACAGAATTATGCTTGTACTGACCGCGTTAATTGTAATACCAAGAAGTTGGAAGTAATTATGTTTTTTTGTATTATTAAAAAACTTTTAGGTACATTATTGCTGTTTTCGTTCGTCAAAATCATATCTATTTCTATATTACTCGTATTTATATTACTAACCACAACACCTCGTAACAACTAATTATTTCTCAAAATGTAATCATGTTATTCTAAAATAAAATTATACATATCAAATTTTACGCTTTTTACACTGAACCTTAACAATAAACTGTAACTTCATCAAGATTCGACTTAACGAGCTTTGAGCACAAAATTCAGAGGATTTTTATGGCAGTGCGCATATTAATTTAATGCCAACCAGTGCGCTTAAAACATAACACTAAAACAACTTTTTTAGGAAAACACAATTATTGTGAAGACTGGAAAGTATGTTTGTTATTTTCAGAAAAAGATTAGCAAAAAATAAACAGGCAAAAGCCTAAGGTAAGTTACACATTATGAGCAGAGTAATTTAAATCATTATCATCATGTATGATTCATTATTGATTAGTCTCAATGTAAGGCAGAAATTCACGAGAAACTCTTAACCTTTTGGTTCCCTGGGCCATATTCAATAGAGTCATACTAATAATGTTGAGATGATTGGTGTGCTCGCCTACAATTGGGATCATCGCTATATAAGCATATTGAATGTAATAAAAATAATGTGGTTATTCTGATGGCGAGTCAATAAATAAAATAAAATAAAAATAAAAATTCCAATATAATACAGCAATTTGTACATGTATACACTCACACAACACAGTCTCTTACGCGTGAAATACTAGCTTATAAACCATATTAGTATGCATATTATGAGATACGAGCTTATGTAGAATAAAATGTTTTACACAACAAGTGGGTCCTTATTAAATATTTCGACTTGAGATGCGTGCTTAAATAAATACTGTACTTACATACGTGAGGTGCGACCTCACGAAATAAATTAATTTTCGGGTTACGAGAGATGTGTGCTTATAAAATATAAATGGTATTATAATATATTATAATATTTGATAAGTACTTCTGAAAACTTAACTTCTATACTATCTAGAAAATATACGAAGAATTTTCCAACTTCTGCTTTTTCTTTGATCAACTCTGATATCATCAAGTTAATTTTAAAGTTCGCGAGCTGTCGAAGCCGATTTTTTTTCATCGCGAAATAATTTCAACTTGCATTCTGAGTTTGAAAACGGTAACGGCTTGAACCGTAAATCGATAAGTGAACCTTTAATTAACGAAGTATTTTGTAAAGGCTGTGTTTGGATATTTCAACTTATATTATGTATTATTCCACCCGAAGTTTGGTTTATTTAGGCTGCGATGATGAAACTATGATAATAAAGCAGGTTAAACTATAAATATGTGCTTTTCCTCTCATTTCAACTGACCTTTCGGATTGTGCTAATATTAACTGATTAAGTACCAACCCAGGCATGTGTGTAGGTACAACCCACTGCTATATTAATACCCTTGCAAAAATAAATATTTCAATTAGTTACAAAAGCGGCGATTAATATTTTCACATTGGAATCTATTCAATTGTAGGGGAAAATTTTTAAAGTAAAGACATAAAAAAAACACACGAAAGTCATGCTTAGTATCCACTGGAGCGATTTTTGCCATATATTCCCGCGATTTTTAATGTCTCCAATTGCTTTTTGGATGAAAAAGGCAATTATCTCCTTGATTCGGCAAATATATATTTTTTTAAATATTTGTAGCTCCCACGTTATTTTGGACGTAAAATGAAGCTATTACAATGCTTTATCTATTTTTATCATTAATTGAAAATATTCGATGCTGACCCAAATAAGTACCTCGCACGGCAGTTTCAAAGTAACAATCACGCAGGATTCGCGCGGTAATAAATTTTACGATTTTTAATATTGTTTTAACAAATCCTACAAGTATGAAATAAACGGTAAAATACAGCTTAATTCATTGGCTTTACAGCATTATAATATTTTTTATGATTCCATGTTAAAATTCGAAGGTATGATTTTTTAATTTTGGCGAAAAATTTTAAAAATGAATTTCTGAAAACGTCGAGCAAACGGAGAAAAAAGTTTTTAAATGCACTGTCGCTCCAGTGAGTATAGTAATCATGAATGTATCATTCCTACACATATGTAAATATTCTTCGATTTATTTAAATAAATATTAATAGCCTTACTATTAAACGTGACGAAAATTTTATACATTTTTGAAAAAAAAAACCACTATACGTGAAAACCTTACAAATATAGAAACTGACAATAAATAGTTCGTGGAAAGATATGTATGTCGTAGGCCGATCGTAAAAGCAGGCAGATCATGGTGTGTCTAGCCACATCGAGAAGTGTCTGATTTTGCGATCAGTCTGCGACATATAAATTGCTTACTCAGCCAAAGAGCCAATGTTTATCTGTGGTATAAACTGTTAATAATAATAATTTCTCATCGAATTTTGAAATTTTTCCAAGGTATTTTAAATGTCCTTTATATTCCTTCTTTTTGAAGATGTATTAAAACAAATAACATTTTAGAAATAAGATAAAATTACCTTTTATATTTTTGTATACGAAATTTACTTTTGTATTTAAAATTTGAAATATAATTTAATACGAAAAAAGTTTCAAAAAAGGCTTATCGCACACATTTTGATTAAAGGTGTCGAAAAATTTAAAAAAGGCAGGGCTTTTATTTAAAGAATTTGCAAATAAACCTCACTTCTTATCTTATTCATTGAATTAAAAATCATAATAATCATTCCCGAAAATAATCAAAAACCCATGATTTTTCGAATTCATTGTTGCGCAATATGTTTATTTTAAGGCAAGGAATTTATTTTCGAAAACATAAATAAAATTCACAGAATGACATAAGTAATGACAGTTAATACTTTGAAATATACTAATAACTCATATGATGATGAATTGGTCAATAAATATGAACATAAGCATGATTTGAATCACACAACACGTATTACAAACGAAGGCTGTCATTTTGCCGGGAAACTGCTTACGGAAGAAAAAAATAGGCGATGAAAATATTGCATTAACCAAAAAATTCCAGATAGAAAAAAACGACATAATTTCAGGACGCCCTTACTCTCAGCTTGTTTTAGTAGAAACCAACGAACGTGCTTTTCTAATTAACTAATCATCATGCCTTTCCGCAGGAGTAGGGAGAGAGGATGGACCGCCAAACAACTCGGTTTTGACAAACACTTCTTTCCTCATTCACAGTCGTACACCGTCTCATATATACCCTTTTATTATTCTGACTCTTGATATGGTCCGACTCAAATTTCAGATTCACTTGATCGTGCCATGTCTTCCCCGACTTCTTCTACCGTTCACATTTGCGTCATATATTCTCCTTAGACTCCTTTTTTTGTTCATTTGCTCTACATGCCTAAACCATCTGAGCGTCGCTTTTTTATCTTATTCATTACATTTACATCAGCTTTGCAATCTTTGTGGATATCCAAATTTCGTGTTTAATAAAACATGTTTTTCTAATTTCTTAAATTTGTATATGATAAAATTACACCACGCACCAGTGTTGCAAAACTTATATTTTCACTTTGTATCCTTTTGAAGAAACCATTGTTTTCAAACATGATGATAATTTTTTTTTACTGCTGGTGGAGACAAGTTTAATGTTTATTTTTTTATTTTATTAAAATAACGCCAAGAAGTGATTTTGATATTATTGAAGAATTTTTTTTTTAAATCATGTTCTTCTAACCGCTACAAATTATCAAAAACCATGTAAGTAGTCGAAAACAATCATTATAAAAATTGTGGTACTAAGAACTCTCTTGCAATCGAACCAAACAGGTAAGCACTCAATCTAAAGAGGTTTTGTAAGTTCGTTTATGTAAAATTTATAATTTCATTACGTACCTACGTAAATGAATAAAAAAGTTTTAAATAGGTAATAAAAAATACTACATATTTTTAAACAATAATTACAAACAAAATGTTTATAAATTTGCTAACAAATCGTGCCCTTGGGAAACAAGGTACTATGTCATTTTAGCAAAAATTGACTTTATTACACCAAGTTTCTTAGATTTACTGTCTCTATTCCATCTCAAATTTATCTCAATCCATCCAACTTTTAACAATCCACTTTTATTTTTGGACAAACACGGTTCCATTTGCAAGTTTTACAGACAAATTTGTTATAAATGCCTTGGATAAAATATTTTTGGAGCAACATGGTTCTATTTGCATTGTGATCGAGACTTGGGATCTATCTAGGGGAATATCTGCCGATTGCGTGAAACTGAAAACATAAATGAAAAATTACGTACATCAAAAAGTTAAGAATAAGCAGAATGCGATGTAATTCACTATTTTTATGAACATTTTAATATGCAAAAACAAGGCATTTATTATGGCATGGCTTTGAACCCGATTTTTAATTGTCATTCGAACAGTTAGAACCTTGTTGTTCCAAGTGCTCGATTTTTTTTATATTAGCTCCACACATGAGGCCCTGAGGAAATTAATTTCCATCAGGATCTACGTTACCTTGGGGTATGCTGTGTTGAAGGCGTTTTTAAGGAAAGGAAGTAAGGAAGAAAACGATAAAGGTATGAGGGATTGGTAGGAATCTAGGGTCAGTGTATCCAGGAGTGACAGACGTATAAATGAAAAATATCCCTGCAACTCCGCTACAAGGCGGTGGATCGAGAGAGTCCGGCTGGAGAGGTCAAAAAGCCTGCCTCAACCAGTTTCTCTCTAACCGGCCCGCCATGCATCAGTCTTGCTAAGTCACCAAACGTAACGAACCACTTGGAGTGACCTATAGTAGAGGCATTGGTTATCCAATAAATGGTTCCCGGGCGATAGCTCATACGAACTTCTTCCTTCTCACATGTCTTGTTTGAAAACGAAAAAGACAGAATAATATACTAGTACGACGACGTTACGTACGATCTCTCGCTGGGGCTAGTTTATGAGATCTGAAACTGCTGATTAAATGACTTTGCTCTCGGCTGCAAATAATACGCTCTGGAGCACGCAGGTCTCGGGGGGTGACCACACAAATAACAAAACTGTAAATCAGGAGACTGCAGCGAAATTTTCGTAATCGCTTGACCAAAGCATCCGGAAACGAAATGAAGTCACCATTTATCACCATTACAGAGGGCGCTGTAAGCCGAGACCCGTGGAAGTATCTGGGTGTAGTCGGATCAAAGGCGGCCTTTGACATAGTCTGACTGGGCAAATGCCTAGGGTCTGAACATTTCCAGGGCCCGTAAAAATGTTTAGAACATTAGCGATGTAACTTATCAATTATGGTGTCTTTTTGGCATAGGCTAACTTGTGTGAGAAAAAAGATAATATTTTGTTTTGAAAATTTTGTTAAACGCATTTTTAAACCAGACTGGTTGTGGACAGCTTTTAATTTGTTAATTTTAATCTTCCATTCCATCCATTACCTATTTCACAGCTCTTTCTTAATAATACGAATTGTATAATTAACCTTTTGTTTTATAATTTGAGGAGATCAGCGCAATTCTGCAAAACCCTTAAATTACACGTAATTTAAAGGTACTGTATCGTACATAAATAAATAAAATAACCAAAAAGACAAATATTTAAAATATACCTCGAACATACATATATAATAAATGCGTGTTACTTATGTAAGTTTTGAGCACCATGCCTGTTCTATGCACATACTAAAATAATGTTTAGAAATTAGAAAAAATTATATATTATGTGCCAATTACATTTCACACAAAATATTTTTTTTTTAGAAATTAGGAAAATCTATATATTAACATGTACCATTTATATCCGTACGTGTAAAAAATGTTGAATATTTGAATACAAGCTACAATTTATTTAAATTTTTTATTATATTATTTTAGGGTCATTTCTTTTTTCTATACATTTATTTAATAATTTATTTTTCCTCCTATCCCATCTTATTTTTTACAATTCGTCAGTACCTTCCTAAGTTTCTGGGGTTTTATTTAGTAAAGCTTTGAAAGCATTTATATGTATACATTAACATGGGTAAGTTGTTCAGAAGTATAATACTGAGGATGGGTTGATTAAAAAAATTTGAACAATTCACCGAATAGATGTAAATTTAAAAAAAAATAAATAACCCGTCCTAAGTATATATTATATAACATAATATACTGAAAATGAAAGAGTACCTACGTAGTTACGTTTTTAGTTAAAGTTGTATAAAGGAGTTCAATAAATGTAAGTGTAATAAGAGTAAAAAATAAGTAATTAACACTAGAGTACACGCGTGGGCTACATATGTAGCCCAGGGTATTGTTTTTGTTCGTAACTTTGTGAAATCGCGTGATTTAACTACGAGTCTCTAGCTAAGCTTCGATTGGTTGTTGCTCGACGCATTCAGTGTGTCGTGAGCGATCGACGCTGGTGCACGTGTGAAAAATAACGATTTAAAGTTGTTGGGCTACGTATGTGGCCCATGCGTGCACTGGCGGGACACAAGGAAATACAAGGAAAACTGTATAAGGCGTATATGTAATGATCACCAAATTTTAATGTGTACTTATGTAATGATCACAAAAATTTTATTTGTCCTTCGTGTAATGAACATTTAAAAAAAAGTTTTAAAAAAATGTAAGAATTAAACCAAAAGTTGATTGATCTCAAATAAGTAAAAATTAGGTGATTTTTTGAGAAGCCTGAAGTTTTGTTAATATTTTAAGTTTAAGAAAGAGAAGATGTATTTTTTTTTTATTTCGGTTTACTTAATAAATGTCATTTATTATAATAAATGTGTTTTATTTAAAAATTAAACATTATCTTTCAGTATATTTCAATTTAAAATGGCTACAAGCAAAGATATTGAAATATAAGTAGATGTGCTATCTGCTGTTTTTACTATGTGGGTCTGCGCTTCCGGGTGTCGCCGATATTGTTTACCAATTAACAAATAAACTAAAAGAACAAATAATTAACGAATAAACCAAACGAACGTTAAACTAAATGAACGAATTCTTTCCTTATTCAAAATATATTGTAAACCAATATTAATGCACATTTTCAAAAAATCAACAAAATGAACAAATTCTTTTTGTATGAAAACTACGCTAATTAGACCGTAGTCCGGCGACAGTTGCGCGGATACCATAGCATATCTATTCTGTATTTGAATATCTTTGGCTACAAGTGAATCCCACGCGAGCACTCATGAGCGTTTTAGAGGCGCGTGTACCGTAGCGTTAAGGCGGCACACAAACTCGCATTTTAATCATTTTCGACGAATTCGAAACAATAATAACTTCTTTATTTTCATGACGCACAAGGGATGCAAATTTTTCATATTTTAGATTAATAAAAACAGTACCTACCCATTAATATATTTTACGTACGACAATTTTAAGACTTTATAACCCGTTTTTCAACTATAAGGTTAGTTGTAAGCACCAGATTTTATTTTTCTAGACGATGAATTAATAACTTCGGGAGGACAACATGAGACACATTTTAAGTGTCTGTAAATCATTCTTCAGAATTAATTAAAATAAACACGGCGGAAAGGCCCAATCTCCAGGCCTGCTGGGGTGAATTCGACCGTACGTTCGTCCAATACGCCGTGCCTCGGCATATATTTGTTTCCACGCTTTTTTCACGTACGTCGTTAAGATTCCCACATTATTTTTCTTCTTCTTCTTTTCTTTGAAACGGCAAATTCAACAGTAGTTCCGTCCAACACACGGGTCGCGAGTCGTAATTTGTATACACGCACGGACATATGAATATATATGGACCTGCCCTAAGTGATAAAAACGTATTATTTCCGCCTCCACATCTCGCCGGCTGGAACTCCTCCTTGGAACCGGCTCACTCAATGGGGAGGGGATAGAGCCTCGCTTGAATCTAAAATGTGTGACGTCATCATTCTTGCCGTGAATAGCGAGAAGCTAACATCCATACATTTAACGAAATATAACGCCAAAACGGTAGCTTATGCTATACAATATATCTACATATCAATGTGCACATAGCGAATGTGGGCGGTTCTTCATTGTGCTCGTCGCTGGTTACAGGGGTAAGTAAATTATGAAACATTTGTAAAAGTGTTTTAACTAAACACGGCAACAAAATATTGCTATGTGTATTGGGGCGAGTCTTTTTGGGGTGAGCATTTGGCCTTAGCAAATATGTTATTATCGTGGCAAGCAATTCGTGCTCCCGTGTAAAAAGGTCTATTCATTCAAAGCAGATTTTGCTTTTAAGAACTAAATGGTGATATTGCAATGCGAGATGCCTATTTACTGTCAGATTGATTGTATAACGAATCACAGTCATCTTTCCCCTCTTCGCCCTCCATAGTTTGGTTTTTCCCCCTCATCTGTAACTTCTTGTCTATCCATTTGGATGTCTATGTATACACGGATTTTTTATTTACATCATTAAGATTCTGAATATATTTTAGGGTATATTGTCGTCTTAAGGTACTTTGAAAGTAGTTACAGAGCAATGTGTTATAACTTTGTTGATTTTTTTTTATTTATTTCTGACTAATTTAATTTTTTTAAGTACCCTTTTTCAAAGCCTGTTTTCAAGATTACTTACACAATACTAAGATTATGCTTACATTTTTTTTTTACAAAACATGTTACAACTCACAAAACGATAAGAAAAATTTCCATCTGAGAACCTTGCCTCGGGCACCCGTTTTGCTTACTACGCCACTGTGTCGCACACCAAACAAAGCATATTTATCACAATAAGCTCTTTGCATATTGTGCGACATAAAATGATAGGACCTACCATCAATATATCTTCATGCACGAGATTCCATATGCTCACAACATCAGTGACATGTTGTTTTGCTCTTGCAAATTGTTGAACATGTCATCAAAATTAACAAAACCAAACTTCGGTTGAAACACGACAGGTGAAAGATCCATTGAAATAATAAAATTAAAGAAATAATAAATTTATTTCTGACCGTAACCGGTTTCAGCCTCTTAATGCCATCTTCAGACTGGTATAATAATTATTTCTTAAACTAAGGTTTACATACATGACGTTTGGAGGGAGGGGGGATTAACAAGGGTGTACAATGATGTAATTATTGATGTAATGAACTATTTATTGTCCGTCACTTATGTTCACAATGAGCCCCAGATTCATACCAACCCCTCATACCTTTTTCCTTTCCAGAAAGTCCACTCTTTCCTTTCCTAAAAAAAGATCCCCTTCACAGCATCCCCAGATGACAAAATTGATGACAAAATTATTTTCCTCAGTGCAACCTATGGGGAGCTAATGTAAAAAACAAAATTGTGAAATAATCCCACGAATTGTCATTACTAAAAATAGATCCATTAAAAATAAAATAAATAAATAAATATATTTTTGAAGGCAATTTTTTAAGCTTATAACCTGGGAATATTAAAATTATTTTCAATCATCTAGGTATCTATAATTATCATATGGAGAATTTCTATGTAAATACCTTTTTCAATGAAAAATGCCCCCAGAAATATGATTCCATAACTGAGTGTAGGTGAACTTTCGATACATACTAAAGTAAACCAACATTTTGAAAAATAACAATGAATAAAATTCACATTAAACAAATTAACTACGTATTTGGCAAGCTTACGTAAATTCGTAAATTACTTACAAGCGGGTAATTACTTGACATATTCGTTAAATTTTCTGAGAGGCTTTTATACATAGCCACGTCCAATAGGGGGGGCTTTTGTATTTTTTACGCCCATTCAATTACCTTCACGTAACTTCATCGCGTTAAAGGCTAATTGGGGAATCCTGCTTGCAAATTAGTTAGACGGGCATTTGACGTATTCGTGACATCACTAATTCACTCGGCACCAGGAGCGAATTGGTTGCATGTGACTTTTAAAATGACACAAACTTAATAAATAACAACAAAACTAAAAACACGCAACATCACTTTCACCTAGGCGTATTTTATTAAATTTGATCAATGATCATACACCATCAATGAAACCACACGGAATGGAAGCAGTATAAGATAAAATGTGTGAAAGTCTTTCACAAACATAATTAATCTATATTCCATTTCTGGATAAGATCGCGAATATCTATGAGGCCCATTTCATTCAAATATTTATTTTAGATTTGAAACTAAAATACCCAAACAAACTGAAAAGCTATGTTTTTAATCAAAGCGTTTATCAAATAACTAGTACATATATGCTACTTTATTTATTTTTGTTTTAAATTATAAAATATAGACCAATATTTATTAAATGTTTCATGATTATAGAGGCAATTTGAGCAATTATTTGAGAATATATTAAAAAAAAAGTATTTATTTTAAAAACGTGATAAAACATAAAATTTAACTTAATTTAAAAAAGCATATTCATTCGCGTGAAATTAAATTATTAATTTTTATTTTTATTTTAACTTTATGAGTAAAACCTCAAATTATAATATTTAATTAAATGAAGACAATATAAGCGAAACTCAATCGAAAATCTGAAAACAGAAAAATCAGAAAAAGATATTGACACATCTGGGACTCGAACCCAGGACCTCTCGCTTACCGGGCGAACGCGCTAACCACTGCGCCACCGTGTCGATATCCAATTCGGTCACTTTTAACTGTATCATACTTCGACTAAGAACCACCCACACTATCTTCATTTTTCTTAACGCATATACTATTGGCTGCTATCTTTATGTATGATTGCAAGATTCAAAACCCGAACTAAATGCTCTCTAGATAGTGTCTGGATAAATCTTTATCCATTTTTATTTAATATGCGACAGGTCCTGGGTTCGTGTCCCAGATGTGTCAATATCTTTTTCTGATTTTTCTGTTTTCAGATTTTCGATTGAGTTTCGCTTATATTGTCTTCATTTAATTAAATATTAAATTATTAATTATATATTTACGAAGAAGCACAAATTTTATCATAGGTAAATTAAAATTACTACCCAAAGCGCATTTTTACGATGTTTTATTTTTAGTTTTTCGGTATGTTTTTGTATATTTTGTAAAGCAAGATATTTTTTAAGTAATTATACTTAACTCATAAAAAAACTCCAAAGTTTCCTCCAAAATGAAGCAAAATTGAATTATTTCACTACCTATATATCGTCATTGAAAAAAAAATTTAAAATTTTTAATTTTGTAATGTTTTTGAAAGAATAAATAAATAATTTGAATTTGAATTTGAATTTGAATTGAAAACAATAATAAATAGTAGTGCAGCGGTAAGGCGCTTGACTAGCATTCCGAAGGTCGCGGGATCGAATCCCGGCGTGGCAAATAAATTTTAGTATTTCACAATTTATTCATTTAAAATAATATATAGTATATTTGCGGCACGTTCCAGAGTGGAAGATACTCTCAGTATCGCCCTGGTGTAAGACCACCATTCAGAATTGAAACGTTGCTTGAAATGGCTTCTGCCGTGTTTTGTGACCAGATCTGAAAAGCCAGGTACTTCCCCACCTTCCTCTTCCCTGTCTCCTTCCCCTCCCCACTTCAGCCTCACAAAATGGGACTCTTGTGCGGTATTCATATAAAAAAAAAAAAAAACGAGTGTGCTTTAGACCAAAAACTGAAGTAAAACTTCTGCTCCATCTATGTGATAAGAAGAGAAAAAGAAAATGTGCGCGCGCACTTCTCTCTCTTGCTCATACAGTGTGGTACAGACAATAGGCCTGCATTGTGTAACGTAACTGGCTATGAGAGAAAGAGAGAAAGAAAATGTGTGCTCGCACCTCTCTCTCTTACCCCTATAGTAATATACGAAGCGTAACTCTCTATCTTCAGTAACTTATTTCTCCCTCTCAACTACCGCTCTCGTCACGCATTCGCCAGATTACTCCACAAGTCAAGCGTGCATAAAGAAGTTTTACTTCAAAAAGCACATTTCCGCCCGTAAGCGCCCTAGAGGTGATTTCACGAAAATAGCGCTATGTAAATTAGCCACATGTAATTATTATAACCGTATTATTATTATTAAAAAATTAGTATTATTATTTAGGATTTTACATACATATATATAACAATATTAACGAAATTATACTAGTAAACAGTGCAGGAAACTAATGTTTAAAACACTTGCACAAAAATAAATACAAAGTAAAAATATTAGGTATTGAATTTGAACCACACAGAATGTAGGTACAAAATACAAAAAAAATCCGGAATAGTATTTTTTCTTTCAGCCAACAAAACACTGTCAATGTGTTAGTCAATTTTAATAGCTTTATCAAAATATTCCCCTATTTGATGAAAAAAACTTCAATAAGGTATGCTTATATAATAAAACTGATGTACTAAATATATCAACAACATCTGAGTATTTGTTTCCAAGCTGTTGAATCCGTCGCATAGGAGTATAATATTGGCTTGTTGATGTGGAATTGCTACAATAATATGGTAGGTACTGTCTTGTGACTGACCTGCCTGGAGTATGAAAAGAAATTACATATAATAAATCAGGGGTATCAAACATTGAATTATGATTTTATACAAACAGGTTAAATTGGATAAGCGTTCTTGATACTTAATACAACTTTTGATTACTTTTTTTCCACTTCTCGGAAGTAAACAAGCAAGCAGGCTTCCTAGAATTACGACTGCAATAAAATAACTGAAGAATACAAGTTGGGCTTGGGCTATATAACGAAACGCCGAATTCATAGCTACGCTTCCCTAATAAGACACCGGGTCACTGGCTTCAGGGAAAGAGTCAACAAGTGCAAAAACTCCGTAGATGGAGCATTTTTTGTGAAAGTCGCGCTTTAGCGAGCACTGTGACATTGCCACAAAGCCTGAACCATATTTTCATTTTTTTTTTTTTTTTTTTCATTTACCCCACTCAGACCCTGAGAAAAATAATTTCCCTCAGGGCCTATATTATCTTTGAAGATGCCGTGTGGAGGGTCTTTTTTAAGGAAAGTAAGGAGAGGCAATTTTGGGAAAGAAAAAAGGCATGATGGGTGGGGTAGGAATCTAGGGGTCAGCGTGTACAGGAATGATGCATCTAACGGGGACGTGTTGGACGTTTGTTGTACCGTCTTAATATTATTGAACCCTATGATTCTTGCAAATTAATTGTACACAAAAAGTAAACACTAACACCCAACTAAAATTGTGAATTTTATTAATATATCCGTTACGGTGGACTATTTTTCTTTATATCTAACTGACTAACTAACTAACCATCACGCCGTTTCCCAGCAGGGGTAGGCAGAGAGGACGGACCGCCAAACAACTCGATCTTGGCACACATTCCTTGC
This sequence comes from Limnephilus rhombicus, assembly GCA_929108145.2. NCBI lineage: Eukaryota > Metazoa > Arthropoda > Insecta > Trichoptera > Limnephilidae > Limnephilus > Limnephilus rhombicus. The sequence continues at coordinate 20,667,398 of OV815278.1, read as the reverse complement.
CTCGTTTACATTCATACAACGTCTCATACATGCTCTTCTATTATTTATCAATTTGTTAATAACAACAATAACCTATTATTTTTATTTAAACATCTTCAAACTATTTTCCTTTATTTCTTATCAAAACATTATTCTATAATTTTATCAGATGTAAGCTATTTTTTGATATCACACCGGTATGTGTCGCAAAATATTAATTTCCCTTTCTAGCATGGTTTTCGAAAAATCCACTAATTATGTTACCATCAAAATAATGAATGAGAAAAAGAAAAAAAAAAAAAACTCTTTATTATCAATTTGAAAGACAGGTATAGGTCCGGGAACCATTTATTGGACAATCAACACCTCTGCTATATGTCATTTCAAGCGGTTCCCTACTGGGATCATGGTGGTCAGGTTTGTCAAGATCTTGGCGGCGAATGCGTCTGCCCACTTATTGCGTGGCGGGCCAGATTTGTGAGAGACTGATTAGTGATTAACTCCTGACCTATCGCCTTGCATCATAGTGGAAGGAATGGAGTCGTACGTCTGTCACCACAGAGTCCCAAATTATTATTACCCAGCGCTTGCTTCCTCGTGAACTATCACCAACCTGTCCCATTATCTTGTCTTTAGTCATACTAACACTGAATGAGATTATGATTGTGTAGAGTGGATTGATACGTTTGTGTTAAGAATAACTGGGGAAGGACCTTGATTTTGTGTAACTATCACTGCCTGAAATGGTAAAAAACACATGTTGCATAGAAAGGAAAGGACTCACCAAAAGGATGAAAGAACTTGTTGGCTGGCAACGCACTCGTCTGCTTTCTCTCCCATCCAACAGGCACAAAACAGCAATAGGCGTGAATTTCGTTATTTTGATAGTACACAGCGGAGTTATTTTAATAGCGGTTCACCGATAGCGGAGCACAATGGCTATATGTTGCGGCGGGAGTTAATTACAGACTGAGTAAGAATTGACGGATACGCAATAGGGATAGGTAGGAAAGGAATTTGCAACAATATTAATACCAATCCCAAGCAGTGACAGTATGTATGCGTGCTATGTAGGTATGTGTATGTGTAGGTATGTGTATGGGCGCAACCAAACACTTATTGGATCTTGATTTTCCGCTAAGCATTTGCATACTGCTTACCAACAACATATACAGGGACCCTGGAGTTATAGATTCGTTTAAAATTAAATGTAAATTCGTTCATTCAAAAAAATTAGAGTCCTTGCGAGAGCTTTGAAAGAGAACCTTCCGTTATATCAGGGCGGGTAAGTGGTGGAAAACCTCCAATGACCCCCAAATTCATAAACATCCTTACATTTTTCCTTCTCAGAACTTCCCTCTTTCCTTTCCTTTAAAAGACCCTCCAAACATCATCCCCAAATATGACATAGACTTTTCTCAGGGCTTCTTACTTTCCTCAGGACCTGTGTGGAGCAGTGAAAATAGTAAACAATTTTATAGGGTAGTTTGGTACTTTCTTATGGGATTTAAAATGTTACCAATAAACTGATATTCCCACCCTGATAGCCTGAAGCGTTTTCCATACTTTTCCATACCCCTACTCGTAGACGAGGGCAGAGGGTGCATTTTGAGATCAGACGATCCTTTAAACTCTAGACTGGCGTGCGTGTAATGTTATTTCTAATGAATTTTTTTTAAATTGTCAGTTGAATGGCAGAAACTCATTAGAAAAGGCAATTAACTTATTAGGGTGATGTTAAGAATATAATACGCATATTTATCTTTTTGGATCACTTTGTTTAGAGATCTTTAAAAACATAGAGTAGTGTATATGGATGAAATAGTGTGTTCTTTGAGGCATCATTAGCTTTTTAAAATTCTTAACTTCAATTTTCTACGCTCGGGCTCATGTAAGTAATTCTCATTTCTCATAGTATATTTTATGTTTACATATTATATTACGATATGTAAAAATCGCCACATGTCAATGGATACAATGAACTAATTATTACTTATTCAATGTTCGATAATTCACTTTGTGGCGTCATTTTATTTATGTGAAAACAAATCACTTTGTTTATACCACTTGAAACCAATGATTCCTTCATCAGGATTAAATTTTATAATTATTAATACCTAATATTAATTATGTTTGTCAATATTTTTTATTTTTTATTTTATAAACAGAAACAAACAGTACATTATATACTTTGGTTAAAAAAAATACAATTAATAAATATATTAATTCATGGTGGGTACCTATAATGTTTTTCATTGTAGGATCTTATTTGGGGTATGCAAATTTAGTAATTACCGGATGATGTATGTAGTGGGAAGGTGTGTGTGTGTGTGTTAGTATGTGTGTATGTATGTATATATGTATTATATGAATGCGCATTGAACAATTTATATTATTGATATGATGCTCTTTTTAAATTTGGGCAGTGAATCGGAGAAAATGTCGATGTTAAAATTGAGACCATTAATATTGGAGATAATTCTTAATTAAAAAAATAAATAATTTATTTATTTGATGCAATATATTTACATTTTATACACAATTCAATGACGTTGGCCTCACTGGGTGGTTTACCCGTGCTGAGGCCTCCATTTCAAATACAAAATTATACACAACAAATATAAATATATATATATATATATATATATATATATATATATATATATATATATATATGTACATATACATAAATATATAAACATACATACATACACACATACATACATATATAATATTGGTGAAAAAACGGAAAATAGGAAATATAAAACAAACGATTAAGATAAATTAAACTTACAAAGTAGAGATTTAAAATTGACGTAAATGTATAAATAAATAATATTATATAAGGTTAAAAACGATATTTTTAATAAGTGTTGTGTGTTTGTGGGTGTTTGTGTTTTGTGTTGGTTTTGTGTGGAACTTGTATGTTTTTTTTATTTTATGCTATGATATTTTGGTAGTATTGTCTATATTGGTCTTTAATCCATTTTGTAATTTTCAGTCGGAATTTATTTTTGTTTTCCTTAATTTTATTTTCAAGTGTTAGAGTGTTGAATGCTTTTATAGCGTGATATTGGTAGTGTCTTTGTCCAAAGCTTGTATTGACCGTCGGAGTTTTTAAGTTTTCTTTGTATGCTTGTCTAACTGGTCTGTTCGTGATATTTTGTGTTTGTTGAAGGTTGTTTTTTTGGTCAAAAATGTAATTTACTAGCGATTTAACGTATAGTTGTCATATGTCTAGTACGTCACAACGGTTGAATATTTGGTCTGTATCAGTAAGTCTATGTTTTTTTAAGTATTACCTTTAAGATCGTTTTCTGCGCAATTTCCAGATGTTTGATAGCTGAGTTTGTTGCTCCTCCCCAAGCAATTATTCCATATTCTATTATAGACTGACATAGAGCAAAATATATTGTTTTCATTTGTTGTATTTTGTATATGTTTCTTATGTTTAGAAAAATGTGTATCGTTTTGAGGAGTTAATTTGTGATTTGTTGGATGTGATGTGTCCATCTAAGATTGTGATGAATGCTAACCTTCAACCTACGAGAAGCCCACAAGGAATTTTTTTTTCCTCCTTAATACTATGTAGAGGATTCGGTACATTCGGCGACATCTGCCCGAGCAGTTGGGAACTATTACAGAGATCTGTATAAAGACTGAAGCGAGGGAAGCCCCATATCATAATTGTCTCGAGAACAAAGAAAGTTTAAATTTTACCAATAAGAGAGTGTCTAAAGCGATTAATATGATCTGAACCAATCAGAGAGATTAGAGGCGTGTAGAGTTCTGGTGGACTTTGATCAGATTGAGCGGCCTTGAATAAATTCTCACAGGAACAATGGGTGAACGAACTGTATAATAAACAAACCTTTAGACAAAGGATTGGACGATTATTGACCCCGGATCGTGTTTACATAAGGCGAGATCGAGAACTGGAGGTTTTGGGCGCCAAAAGTTTCAAATGGAAACAAAAAAAATCTTAGACGGGAATGTTGAAAATAAATATCACTGATAAGGGCACGGAAAACGTAACATGAATGGTCCCGGGGAACGATTTAATTAAAACCGACCTGGAATGATCGCAAAAAACGGGTGGAATCTCGGAAAATTTCAAAACTGAAGATAATAGCCTGGGAAAGGGGGAAAACCCAATTTATATGGTGATGGAACGGTGAAACGAAGTAATTAGAACCAAATATCTCAAGAGAAAACTAATTGGAACTACTTGAATAGGTACCGATATAAGGATTACTCTGTTCTGACAGCACCATTCACAACAAACAGGAGATTGAGAAAATTATATCTAAGACCGCAGTACATTTTGGTCACTCTACAATTAAAGCAAATCGCAGGAAAGGATGCTTAACGTAGTCTGACGTAAGGAAAAATGAAAAATATACATAAAACAGTGGAAAATTATTGTTATCAATTCTAAATGAAGCGGAGATATTAGAAAGACGATTTTTAGAAGAAAATTTAATAAAAAGATGGTGGTTTCGTTGGGGGCATAGAGTGTGCTAGTTGCAATCTCAAAGGAATACAATTAGTATTGTTAAGTGTCTAGGGTCAAGTAACAATACCGGACAAATTACGGATGATTTTATTCAACAGAAATGGTCGTTTTATGTCATTTGTGCCGTTGAAAGGATCACATAATTGAGCTTGGCTACTGACAAAGTGGACGCAGGAAATGGTAGTCGACCACACATGTATTTTGTTTTCAAAAACAATGAAGATCCGAACATGCCTTTTATTTACACAAGGCCCATTATCGATTAAAAAGGGCAATAAAAATTAACGTTGCTCTAACGTAATGTATACATTATAGAATTCATATAAAATTTTATTACAAACACATTAACAATGACTTATTAATAAATTACCAAAGTACATAAAAATTTTAAATAAATACATGTCAATGAGAAAATTTATGTGATTTCCTACGTGAGAGAGATGTTAGGCTGGTTTCGGTTTAAAACATGAGATAGGAGATTATCAGAGATTTGACAAAAGGTCGTATACGGAGGAACCGAATTTGGGTTTTTTTCTATGAAGGTCTGGGTGAACAGAAGTCATTTTCCTACGAAAGGAGAGCTTTAAGAAGTCTTTAAAACGCCATGGTTGGAGAAAGAACGGGGAGTTCGTTGAGAGTTTTGTTGAGAGTCCGTTGGCAGTTGGGATACAGACCGGGGTCCAGGAACAAACGTATAACTCTTTATTAAAAGTTGAAATTTCTACAAGTGTTTGCAAAGGAGTAAATTCGGTATATAATCTCCCTTTTAAATTGAGGAATAAAAAATCCGAAAAAGTGCTTAAAAATAATACTTCGTGAAAGTTCGGGTGTTTTGTTTTATATTGAAAGTGTTTAAAATCAGTTAATAGGAATTTAATAATATTCGTGTTTCTTTTACAACATATAGTTATTGACTTTCTAATATTTAACAAAAATACAGTGTCTTAAAATAAATACAGTTTACCGGATACAAGAAAACACATGACGCGATTATTTTTAAAACTAACTAAAGATGATTTAATAATTACAACTATAATTTTACTTTAAATTACTTAATATCGGTGAAATTAATAACAATAACAAATTGCTCGATTCATGGTGTTACGACAATAAGATGCCTTAAAATTTCATTGTGATTTAAATAACTAATTACAATAAACAAAAGTGATAATCATTCGAACACTTAGAAAACGTGCGTATCTACGGTTATTAATTTAAAGTGATATTAAAATATTCAGAATAAATAATAATTTACCTAATTCCGGATTTTAAAATTAAAACATCTGAATTGCAATTTGATAAATCATTTTTCGAATCGAATGAAATAAAAACAATAGTTAATACGAGGTTGAGAAACTAAGTGAAATACCGAAGTGAATCTTAAATAGACAGATATTTGAAGAGTTTTTTCCCTCATCAGAGTCATTTCTCAAAAAGGACGATAGGAATCCGTTAGCTAGGAAACAAAAGAGGGAAGCCTCGATCACAATGTCGTTGTCATAAGATTCCCGACTTGAAAAATTGTAATCGATCGAGGCTGGTAAGATTTAACCAATTATTAATTATTTTCAGAGACAGAGAAGGAAGGGACGGGCGGCATCACCAATAAATCAATCGGAGCTTTAAAGTTTTGTCACTAACACACTGATAACAATTCTCACTTGCTCAAAAGTAGGTCAAATAGGAAATACCTGCTTTAGAATCAGGACATATATGAAGGTATTTTCTTCAGTTAGGTAAATACGCTAATTTATTATAACTCATATAAAACGAATCGAGGCGCGTAGAACGTAATGAATGACTATTGATGAAGCTCTTTATTCTATATTTCGTGTGCGAGAGTAACCGTGCGTCTTAAAATCAGGTCAAACAGGAAATACCTATTTATAAATTAGGTCATACAAGTACTTGTTTTAGTTAGGTAGGTCTATTGTTTATTTAAGCGCGCATAAGGATGCGGCGACATAAGATATCAGTTTGATTCGTAACCGAAATACCTATATTTCTCAAAACTAGGTCAAGCAAATTATACCTTAGTTGAAACTAGGTCATCCAGATACCTCTTAGGTTAGCAAAGTACCTACTTAAACGACTAATGTTTGGGTAAAAACTAGGACAAATAAAATATAAAAGAATTAGTTAAACAATGAATCGTGTTTCAAAAGGACAATGACCGTAGAAATAAACAATCTCCAAAGTAGGTCAGTATACCGAAGGTCGTTTATGTGAAGTGTAAACAAATAAACCATAAAAAATGATGTATCTATCCCTTATCGTTCATTCGTTCATCGGAGTTAATTAACTATTGACGCAATGTAATTAGGTACTACACGATTTAATAGAAATGTACCTCTCTATCAATTTTAGGTAATTACATTGGCATACTTGTATAATAATAATAATAATAATTTATTCCAGGGGAAGTGTATGCAGGGGAAGTGCAATGCAATACATTCCATATTTTAAAACTACCAAATAAAGACAATAATAAGATGAGGGAGAAATAATTAACAACAACACATACATTAAATAAAACAAATACTTAACACATAATTAGATAGAAACGCATCACTCAATCAATTTTGGCATCCTAGCGTACTTGTAAAACAAATACCTATTAGCTTCATTTCACCAGCATGATTAGGGTATGTTTATATGACCTTCGATTGTGTATCTAAAATTTCGATTGGAGTTCAATGTCACCCATTGACACAGTCACCTAGATCCATCAACAACTAAACAAAACCAAGCATTTATGTCAAGGGGCAGGTTTATCAATTATAGCTTACGACAAAATCTGCATTCAATATGTGATAGCAACATCGACGTTAAATTCACTCAATTCTAAACAACCTGATTATACTAGAGCGATCGCCAATAGGTAGCATTGGTTCAGCGTGCAAAATTTCGCAAAGTAAAGTACCGCGACTAGCTTCAAAGCCAAAGGGAGCTCATCACAATTATTCAGGAGGTCATTGATTCAATGACAACATGATTTATTTCATTTTATAAATTTCTCTAATAGGAAGTATGTATCCAGGAATCCATAATCATCCGCAATCCTAAATACCTAACACACGAGGAACTAGTGACCTCATTTAAAAAACACTGGTGATCAAATACTCATACAGTCCTAAATCCGAATTTGCGCACGTATCTAGACTTCAAGGCTTCTGTATGTGAGTATGGGCTATCCGGAAATGTAAGTGTCAACTTTTCTGGTCGGAGAGCTTTGATCTTGTGGCGGTATTGTCGAGGTGGGCATACGGGGAAGAGGAAGGACGTATGCGGACAATACGCTGACGCGGCATTAAAGCTGCAGGTTATTTGCATACCGTAAGTCCTTGTCGAACCTGAAAGCAAACATAAGGCTCACGAGGTGCGTTTTATGTCAGCTAGTCAGAGGTGGGGGAGCGTATTGCTAATGGCTAGTCACGTGGGAGTATGGATTCGCCTAAAACAGCTGCGTGCCACATTCAACGGATAGAGGCATGATAAGGGAAGACATGTAATACCCCTTCTAGACTCAGTAGAGATAAATTCAATCCGGAGGAGACGGAAGTCGGAGTAAGACAGAAAAACGGCATGAAGACTAGGTATTCCCCCTGCTGGCGTGAAGGGCCCCTTTCATAGCATGAGACGCTCGTTGAAGAGGGTAAAACTCGGATCTAAGGACAAGCCTAGCAAACGTACTGGGGAGAATCCGGTTTGTAATTGTTGTTTATCGGTTTTCACTTGGTTAGCGGAGGAGCCGACTTTTCAGCAAACATATTATCCCCATATCCATCCATGTCCATCCATTCCTGCTCTTTCAACAATTTTGCGAATACTAACCATGAATACAAAACACTATGTTAGGGGAAGTTGCAGACAAGGACTTCGAGTGATAAAACTGGACCTTCAAATACGACCATCCTACAAAGGTAAGGTTTTCTTTCTTGAAATGTTTGATTTATTAACTGTTGGTTTATGTTATCGACGCATCAGCGGTGATAGGAAGAATTAAATAAACAAACAAAATTCCTACAGAAATCAAGTAGACACGAGGTTTAAGGGTGAGGCTAGTTTATCAAATTCGGTTTAATATACTAAAATAATAATAACTAAATAGATCGGAAAATTCTCACACTTTCTCTAAAAGAATCTAGGGGTTACCACACGTAATACATTATCTTCTCTACATATGTGTGCATATTAAGTATGCAAACAGATGTAAATTCTAAAACAAAAAAATACACAACGAAGAATATAGAAATAATGTGAACAAAAAATCTTAAATCTTGTTTACTGCGAGAAAATCGCAGGGATTTGAGAAAATAGGGTAGGTTCAGCTAGATTATAAAGTATAGGGGTTAGAAAATCACGAGCCTGAGGTAGAAACAAATCGAAAAGGGGGAGGGGATTAAGTCAGGCCATCATACCTAGGGGTGTGATCAGTAGGACATAAGGGTAGAATTATGAACGTAGCTACGAGATTTGAACTACGAGGTAGGGGCTTAGAAAAGTAAATCAATTAGGTAGAGTTCATCACAATTGGTGTCAAAGCCAGGAGTGCCGGACCATTACAACTGTTGCCGCGTGACCAGGAGAGTAAAGGTTTACAAGTTGAGAAGATTCTGAGATATTATAAAAATAAAATAGAATAAACAAATAAATAAATAAATAAAATTATAATTAATTGAAAAATAAAAAATGTGAATAAACGAAAAGTGAAAAACGTGCCATTAAAAAATCTTCATGAAACGTAAAACAAGTGAAAAAAAACGTACCATTAAATAATACAGACGAAAAAAAAAAAACTCAAAAACCAAATAATTTGAAACAAAAGTGGAAAAACGTGCCCTAAACCGGATAAAACTCGTAAATTTCATAACACCTAGGAATATTGACCCAAATTTAGAAGGGTGGTGCGAACTGATTAACAAATGGAGCCGTTATATAAACAACATTGCATTCCTCCGACGAACTAAAACACTCGAATTCGAATCAGTCCAATAAACAAAGTCCAATATGTAAACAAACAATTGAATAAACACTGTCGCGAGGAAATGGTGATACGGTCACAAACACGTTCGGTTGTGACAAGATTTTGTGACCGAAATCTTTGTTATTGAACATCTCGAGATATTACTGTGAAAAAAAGAGATACTTACGATAAAGTTAAACAAACAAACGTCGAGTATATTATTGTTTCTTTCGAGTTTTGAAGAACGATTTTTGAAACAAATACTTCATTGACATGGTGACATAAAAATAAATAAAATCAACATAACATACACAGCAAAGGACGGATAAAAATAAAATAAAATACTACACATAAACATAAAATGCGCTTTTCAAATCGTTGCGTTCAAACATTTAACAGGGATGGATTGGACCTTTAGATACACCATTACATGGATACCGGCTGAATAAATTAGAAGTTTAGACTTACCGGGGATTGGCAATATTTCTCCGGTGACCGGATTATTTCCGATTTGCAATATAGAGCAAGTAAGCGGAATGGATTAAAACGCATCCGAATTCTAAAGGGGGTGACTTGTTTCGAATGTGGTTTAGATACATTGTTGCGGTTGAGAAAAATAAAGGAAAACTTAGGGAGGGGTTACGGAAGCAGAATCTTAGGGGGGGAGGTTACGGAAGAAGAGTCTTAGGGGGGAGTTGTGGAAATAAGAATCATGGGGAGGAAGGTATAGGGGTAAGAATCTTAGGGGGGTAGAACAAAGGGTAGGAACAGCAACTGACATAAGTAAGTTAACTCAAATAGGTCGTTGAGAGGACAAGAGTAAGTTGAAAAATGGTTTCAGCCCAGAGGAACACCGAACAGGATTCTACGATATAAAATAGTGAAAGGCAGGGGCGCGCAACAAGTTTGGAAAAAAAAGAAGAAAAAAAAAGAAAAAAAAGGAAGATTTAAGGAAAATTGTACAAAATTAGATCACCTATGTTTAGTTCTAATTCCATCAATTAACACTAGGAGGAGTGTTTACCACTGGAATTATAACTATAGGGGGGCTGTGATGAATGCTAACCTTCAACCTACGAGAAGCCCACAAGGAATTTTTTTTTCCTCCTTAATACTATGTAGAGAATTTGGTACATTCGGCGACATCTGTCCGAGCAGTTGGGAACTATTACAGAGATCTGTATAAAGACTGAAGCGAGGGAAGCCCCATATCATAATTGTCTCGAGAACAAAGAAAGTTTAAATTTTACCAATAAGAGAGTGTCTAAAGCGATTAATATGATCTGAACCAATCAGAGAGATTAGAGGCGTGTAGAGTTCTGGTGGACTTTGATCAGATTGAGCGGCCTTGAATAAATTCTCACAGGAACGATGGGTGAACGAACTGTATAATAAACAAACCTTTAGACAAAGGATTGGATGATTATTGACCCCGGATCGTGTTTACATAAGGCGAGATCGTGAACTGGAGGTTTTGGGCGCCAAAAGTTTCAAATGGAAACAAAAAAAATCTTAGACGGGAATGTTGAAAATAAATATCACTGATAAGGGCACGGAAAACGTAACATGAATGGTCCCGGGGAACGATTTAATTAAAACCGACCAGGAATGATCGCAAAAAACGGGTGGAATCTCGGAAAATTTCAAAACTGAAGATAATAGCCTGGGAAAGGGGGAAAACCCAATGTATATGGTGATGGAACGGTGAAACGAAGTAATTAGAACCAAATATCTCAAGAGAAAACTAATTGGAACTACTTGAATAGGTACCGATATAAGGATTACTCTGTTCTGACAGCACCATTCACAACAAACAGGAGATTGAGAAAATTATATCTAAGACCGAAGTACATTTTGGTCACTCTACAATTAAAGCAAATCGCAGGAAAGGATGCTTAACGTAGTCTGACGAAAGGAAAAATGAAAAATATACATAAAACAGTGGAAAATTATTGTTATCAATTCTAAATGAAGCGGAGATATTAGAAAGACGATTTTTAGAAGAAAATTTAATAAAAAGATGGTGGTTTCGTTGGGGGCATAGAGTGTGCTAGTTGCAATCTCAAAGGAATACAATTAGTATTGTTAAGTGTCTGGGGTCAAGTAACAATACCGGACAAATTACGGATGATTTTATTCAACAGAAATGGTCGTTTTATGTCATTTGTGCCGTTGAAAGGATCACATAATTGAGCTTGGCTACTGACAAAGTGGACGCAGGAAATGGTTGTCGACCACACATGTATTTTGTTTTCAAAAACAATGAAGATCCGAACATGCCTTTTATTTACACAAGGCCCATTATCGATTAAAAAGGGCAATAAAAATTAACGTTGCTCTAACGTAATGTATACATTATAGAATTCATATAAAATTTTATTACAAACACATTAACAATGACTTATTACCAAAGTACATAAAAATTTTAAATAAATACATGTCAATGAGAAAATTTATGTGATTTCCTACGTGAGAGAGATGTTAGGCTGGTTTCGGTCTAAAACATGAGATAGGAGATTATCAGAGATTTGACAAAAGGTCGTATACGGAGGAACCGAATTTGGGTTTTTTTCTATGAAGGTCTGGGTGAACAGAAGGGGGAGGGGGTTAAGTCAGGCCATCATACCTAGGGGTGTGATCAGTAGGACATAAGGGTAGAATTATGAACGTAGCTACGAGATTTGAACTACGAGGTAGGGGCTTAGAAAAGTAAATCAATTAGGTAGAGTTCATCACAATTGGTGTCAAAGCCAGGAGTGCCGGACCATTACAAGGTTATGGTCAATTATGATTCCTAGATACTTTATTTGTTCTTTTTTTTTCTAGAGGAGGGCAAACGCAAATTATATCTCATTTCTTTATCTTTTGTCTGTAATGGCACGACTCCCAAATTTAAACAAGAGAAATGTTTTTCTCTTTAAAATTGGGTAGATTCATTAACAAGAAATTTATTTATTTATTTATTGTTGTTATACGCCCGTAGGGGCTTTTACATAAATTAGAAAATAATATTTAAGATATCGAGGATTACACATACATAGAATTTATACCAAAAGTTATAAAAGTGAAAAAACTTTTAAGAATATACAAGTAGTTTTTAAAGAAAAAAAACCACTTGTATAATCTTGTGGAAAACCGTAAAATATTTTAAACAATGTAACATTTTACAATAACATAGAACAAAATATAATATAAATATAACAATAACAAATCAAATCGTTAAATATATTATACCCATGTTACAATAATTTGTAGGATTCCACAAAGTGTTGGTTTAAATTGCATTTTAGAATGTAAAGGGAATCAGCGAATACATCTATAATACCACCAAACTTGTTGCCTAAATAATGCATCCTATTGGTAAGTGAGTGTGATTGATAGTTAGTTGTGTATGTGTTGCGAAAGAATGTTATATTTTGTCTAGTATTCCTTGTCGGTACATGAAGTTACTTTATTTGTCATTATTTTTAAGAACCTATATTTTCCTTATGTAAATTTGTCATATGTATGTTTATTTAAAAAAAAATAATAATAATAAAATCACCGTAAAGTCATTGTATGGGACGGCCGGCGTAGTGCAGCGGTAAGGCGCTTGACTAGCATTCCGAAGGTCGCGGTATCGAATCCCGGAGTGGCAAATAAATTTTATTTGATTAATTTGTGTATTTCCCAATTGATTCATTTAAAATAATACATAGTATATTTGCGGCACGTTCCAGAGTGGAAGATACTCTCAGTATCGCCCTGGTGTAAGACCACCATTCAGAATTGAAACGTTGCTTGAAATGGCTTCTGCCGTGTTTGGTGACCAGATCTGAATAACCAGGTACTTCCCCATCTTCCTCTTCCCTATCTCCTTCTCCTCCCCACTGCCTTCAGCCTCACAACATACCCCAATTGGGGATGTCATAGTCCCACTGGCTCCAGACGGGAGCAGTTGGGACTCTTGTGCGGTATTAAAAAAAAGGGAAATGTACGGGAATGTAGAAATGACACAAGCCACCGTATTATTTTTTCGTTTATTTACATATCTACTGTTTATAGAGATTTAGTTGTTGTATTTATTGAAACATTATTTAGACCTAAATAGTTCAGTGTCAAAAATAGAGATATCTCTTTTATTTAAAATATTGAAAAACTTTAAACTGTATGAAAAAATCGTATAAATATACTATATTATAAAGCTACCTACTACTTCACGGCCAAATCAAAATTACCGCAATCGATCAGCTGTTATCATTTGCCTACACTTTTTTGGGTGATTCTTTGTTTTTGATAATATTGATTTTAAAAGCTAAAAAAATAATAATTTCAAACAATTTTTATACCACTCTCCCGTAACAATATTTTAAAATATAATTATATAATAAATATAATATAATGAATAAATAATTCCACCTAAATAATGTTTTAACTTATCGATTAGTATCATCTTTCCGCCGTATAATTATCATACAAAATGACAACACCTGTTGAAAATAAAAATAACATTCCAGGAGTTATGACGTCACACGATTCAATACACATGCGGTGGTTTTCGGGGATCTTGAAAAATTAAAACTTTGACAGTTATTTTAACCATTAAAACTATCTCTAAAAAAAACATTTATTTAAGTTAGAAGGCCTTTATTCAATAAAAAAAAAATAGTCTTGAGTTCTCTATTAAAAACCACTCTTCGTAATATTTTCTGTCTATGGGTAGTTATTTTTCTATACCTACTTGTGTATCTTTAGTAATTTTTGTTAATTTTAATTTTATCCTGACAAAGGAACTATTGGTTTCGAAACATGTCTATAAATAAGTGGTGTATGCAAAATGATCATTTAAATAAATTTTTAACTATGTAAAAAAATAGATACACACTATAGAAAACTACATACTTTTTTATGTGAATACCTCACAAAAGTCTTAACTACTTCCAAGAGTCTATATTTTTATGCGAATACCTCACAAAAGTCTTAACTGCTCCCAACAGAGGCACTATGGTATCCCAAATTGGGATGTATTGTGAGGATTTGGTTAGTGGGGTGGAAGAAGATACATACGTTACTTCTGGATATATTGACCACCAGATTCCACTCCTTCCCACCCCTCAGACCCTTTTCCTTCCCAGAAATTTCTCTACTTCCTTTCCAAAAAAAAGACCCTCCCAACAGCATTTCCAAAGATGGCATAGGCCCTGGCAAAACTATTTTTATCAGAGCGTCCTGTGAGGAGCTAATATAAAAAAAAAACTTTTTATCTTAGTTTGGAGGTCTTACTTTTAGTCCGCGGATCATAAAATCATGGCAAGCAAGGTAGTAACTATTATTTTTAAAAACTTTTTGTTTATGAGACTCAATGATACTTAAATGAAGAAGTTATTTTTTAATAAACGTTTTTCTTTTAAGTTACAAAGCAATTTTATAATGTAACGAACGTCGTCATATGGCTACGGAGTACAAGTCTCGTGTGTACACAACATTTAAGATTAAGCTTTAACTACCTAATAAAATGAACATTGTAAATTTATTCAGATTTCAAAATTACAACTTGACACGGATTACTGTGTAAAATATAATATTATATTTTACACAGTAATCCGTGTCAAGTTGTAATTTTGAAATCTGAATAAATTTACAATGTTCATTTTATTAGGTAGTTAAAGCTTAATCTTAAATGTTGTGTACACACGAGACTTGTACTCCGTAGCCATATGACGACGTTCGTTACATTATAAAATTGCTTTGTAACTTAAAAGAAAAACGTTTATTAAAAAATAACTTCTTCATTTAAGTATCATTGAGTCTCATAAACAAAAAGTTTTTAAAAATAATAGTTACTACCTTGCTTGCCATGATTTTATGATCCGCGGACTAAAAGTAAGACCTCCAAACTAAGATAAAAAGTTTTTTTTTTTATATTAGCTCCTCACAGGACGCTCTGATAAAAATAGTTTTGCCAGGGCCTATGCCATCTTTGGAAATGCTGTTGGGAGGGTCTTTTTTTTGGAAAGGAAGTAGAGAAATTTCTGGGAAGGAAAAGGGTCTGAGGGGTGGGAAGGAGTGGAATCTGGTGGTCAATATATCCAGAAGTAACGTATGTATCTTCTTCCACCCCACTAACCAAATCCTCACAATACATCCCAATTTGGGATACCATAGTGCCTCTGTTGGGAGCAGTTAAGACTTTTGTGAGGTATTCGCATAAAAATATAGACTCTTGGAAGTAGTTAAGACTTTTGTGAGGTATTCACATAAAAAAGTATGTAGTTTTCTATAGTGTGTATCTATTTTTTTACATAGTTAAAAATTTATTTAAATGATCATTTTGCATACACCACTTATTTATAGACATGTTTCGAAACCAATAGTTCCTTTGTCAGGATAAAATTAAAATTAACAAAAATTACTAAAGATACACAAGTAGGTATAGAAAAATAACTACCCATAGACAGAAAATATTACGAAGAGTGGTTTTTAATAGAGAACTCAAGACTATTTTTTTTTTATTGAATAAAGGCCTTCTAACTTAAATAAATGTTTTTTTTAGAGATAGTTTTAATGGTTAAAATAACTGTCAAAGTTTTAATTTTTCAAGATCCCCGAAAACCACCGCATGTGTATTGAATCGTGTGACGTCATAACTCCTGGAATGTTATTTTTATTTTCAACAGGTGTTGTCATTTTGTATGATAATTATACGGCGGAAAGATGATACTAATCGATAAGTTAAAACATTATTTAGGTGGAATTATTTATTCATTATATTATATTTATTATATAATTATATTTTAAAATATTGTTACGGGAGAGTGGTATAAAAATTGTTTGAAATTATTATTTTTTTAGCTTTTAAAATCAATATTATCAAAAACAAAGAATCACCCAAAAAAGTGTAGGCAAATGATAACAGCTGATCGATTGCGGTAATTTTGATTTGGCCGTGAAGTAGTAGGTAGCTTTATAATATAGTATATTTATACGATTTTTTCATACAGTTTAAAGTTTTTCAATATTTTAAATAAAAGAGATATCTCTATTTTTGACACTGAACTATTTAGGTCTAAATAATGTTTCAATAAATACAACAACTAAATCTCTATAAACAGTAGATATGTAAATAAACGAAAAAATAATACGGTGGCTTGTGTCATTTCTACATTCCCGTACATTTCCCTTTTTTTTAATACCGCACAAGAGTCCCAACTGCTCCCGTCTGGAGCCAGTGGGACTATGACATCCCCAATTGGGGTATGTTGTGAGGCTGAAGGCAGTGGGGAGGAGAAGGAGATAGGGAAGAGGAAGATGGGGAAGTACCTGGTTATTCAGATCTGGTCACCAAACACGGCAGAAGCCATTTCAAGCAACGTTTCAATTCTGAATGGTGGTCTTACACCAGGGCGATACTGAGAGTATCTTCCACTCTGGAACGTGCCGCAAATATACTATGTATTATTTTAAATGAATCAATTGGGAAATACACAAATTAATCAAATAAAATTTATTTGCCACTCCGGGATTCGATACCGCGACCTTCGGAATGCTAGTCAAGCGCCTTACCGCTGCACTACGCCGGCCGTCCCATACAATGACTTTACGGTGATTTTATTATTATTATTTTTTTTTAAATAAACATACATATGACAAATTTACATAAGGAAAATATAGGTTCTTAAAAATAATGACAAATAAAGTAACTTCATGTACCGACAAGGAATACTAGACAAAATATAACATTCTTTCGCAACACATACACAACTAACTATCAATCACACTCACTTACCAATAGGATGCATTATTTAGGCAACAAGTTTGGTGGTATTATAGATGTATTCGCTGATTCCCTTTACATTCTAAAATGCAATTTAAACCAACACTTTGTGGAATCCTACAAATTATTGTAACATGGGTATAATATATTTAACGATTTGATTTGTTATTGTTATATTTATATTATATTTTGTTCTATGTTATTGTAAAATGTTACATTGTTTAAAATATTTTACGGTTTTCCACAAGATTATACAAGTGGTTTTTTTTCTTTAAAAACTACTTGTATATTCTTAAAAGTTTTTTCACTTTTATAACTTTTGGTATAAATTCTATGTATGTGTAATCCTCGATATCTTAAATATTATTTTCTAATTTATGTAAAAGCCCCTACGGGCGTATAACAACAATAAATAAATAAATAAATTTCTTGTTAATGAATCTACCCAATTTTAAAGAGAAAAACATTTCTCTTGTTTAAATTTGGGAGTCGTGCCATTACAGACAAAAGATAAAGAAATGAGATATAATTTGCGTTTGCCCTCCTCTAGAAAAAAAAAGAACAAATAAAGTATCTAGGAATCATAATTGACCATAACCTTGTAATGGTCCGGCACTCCTGGCTTTGACACCAATTGTGATGAACTCTACCTAATTGATTTACTTTTCTAAGCCCCTACCTCGTAGTTCAAATCTCGTAGCTACGTTCATAATTCTACCCTTATGTCCTACTGATCACACCCCTAGGTATGATGGCCTGACTTAACCCCCTCCCCCTTCTGTTCACCCAGACCTTCATAGAAAAAAACCCAAATTCGGTTCCTCCGTATACGACCTTTTGTCAAATCTCTGATAATCTCCTATCTCATGTTTTAGACCGAAACCAGCCTAACATCTCTCTCACGTAGGAAATCACATAAATTTTCTCATTGACATGTATTTATTTAAAATTTTTATGTACTTTGGTAATAAGTCATTGTTAATGTGTTTGTAATAAAATTTTATATGAATTCTATAATGTATACATTACGTTAGAGCAACGTTAATTTTTATTGCCCTTTTTAATCGATAATGGGCCTTGTGTAAATAAAAGGCATGTTCGGATCTTCATTGTTTTTGAAAACAAAATACATGTGTGGTCGACAACCATTTCCTGCGTCCACTTTGTCAGTAGCCAAGCTCAATTATGTGATCCTTTCAACGGCACAAATGACATAAAACGACCATTTCTGTTGAATAAAATCATCCGTAATTTGTCCGGTATTGTTACTTGACCCCAGACACTTAACAATACTAATTGTATTCCTTTGAGATTGCAACTAGCACACTCTATGCCCCCAACGAAACCACCATCTTTTTATTAAATTTTCTTCTAAAAATCGTCTTTCTAATATCTCCGCTTCATTTAGAATTGATAACAATAATTTTCCACTGTTTTATGTATATTTTTCATTTTTCCTTTCGTCAGACTACGTTAAGCATCCTTTCCTGCGATTTGCTTTAATTGTAGAGTGACCAAAATGTACTTCGGTCTTAGATATAATTTTCTCAATCTCCTGTTTGTTGTGAATGGTGCTGTCAGAACAGAGTAATCCTTATATCGGTACCTATTCAAGTAGTTCCAATTAGTTTTCTCTTGAGATATTTGGTTCTAATTACTTCGTTTCACCGTTCCATCACCATATACATTGGGTTTTCCCCCTTTCCCAGGCTATTATCTTCAGTTTTGAAATTTTCCGAGATTCCACCCGTTTTTTGCGATCATTCCTGGTCGGTTTTAATTAAATCGTTCCCCGGGACCATTCATGTTACGTTTTCCGTGCCCTTATCAGTGATATTTATTTTCAACATTCCCGTCTAAGATTTTTTTTGTTTCCATTTGAAACTTTTGGCGCCCAAAACCTCCAGTTCACGATCTCGCCTTATGTAAACACGATCCGGGGTCAATAATCATCCAATCCTTTGTCTAAAGGTTTGTTTATTATACAGTTCGTTCACCCATCGTTCCTGTGAGAATTTATTCAAGGCCGCTCAATCTGATCAAAGTCCACCAGAACTCTACACGCCTCTAATCTCTCTGATTGGTTCAGATCATATTAATCGCTTTAGACACTCTCTTATTGGTAAAATTTAAACTTTCTTTGTTCTCGAGACAATTATGATATGGGGCTTCCCTCGCTTCAGTCTTTATACAGATCTCTGTAATAGTTCCCAACTGCTCGGACAGATGTCGCCGAATGTACCAAATTCTCTACATAGTATTAAGGAGGAAAAAAAAATTCCTTGTGGGCTTCTCGTAGGTTGAAGGTTAGCATTCATCACAGCCCCCCTATAGTTATAATTCCAGTGGTAAACACTCCTCCTAGTGTTAATTGATGGAATTAGAACTAAACATAGGTGATCTAATTTTGTACAATTTTCCTTAAATCTTCCTTTTTTTTCTTTTTTTTTCTTCTTTTTTTTCCAAACTTGTTGCGCGCCCCTGCCTTTCACTATTTTATATCGTAGAATCCTGTTCGGTGTTCCTCTGGGCTGAAACCATTTTTCAACTTACTCTTGTCCTCTCAACGACCTATTTGAGTTAACTTACTTATGTCAGTTGCTGTTCCTACCCTTTGTTCTACCCCCCTAAGATTCTTACCCCTATACCTTCCTCCCCATGATTCTTATTTCCACAACTCCCCCCTAAGACTCTTCTTCCGTAACCTCCCCCCCTAAGATTCTGCTTCCGTAACCCCTCCCTAAGTTTTCCTTTATTTTTCTCAACCGCAACAATGTATCTAAACCACATTCGAAACAAGTCACCCCCTTTAGAATTCGGATGCGTTTTAATCCATTCCGCTTACTTGCTCTATATTGCAAATCGGAAATAATCCGGTCACCGGAGAAATATTGCCAATCCCCGGTAAGTCTAAACTTCTAATTTATTCAGCCGGTATCCATGTAATGGTGTATCTAAAGGTCCAATCCATCCCTGTTAAATGTTTGAACGCAACGATTTGAAAAGCGCATTTTATGTTTATGTGTAGTATTTTATTTTATTTTTATCCGTCCTTTGCTGTGTATGTTATGTTGATTTTATTTATTTTTATGTCACCATGTCAATGAAGTATTTGTTTCAAAAATCGTTCTTCAAAACTCGAAAGAAACAATAATATACTCGACGTTTGTTTGTTTAACTTTATCGTAAGTATCTCTTTTTTTCACAGTAATATCTCGAGATGTTCAATAACAAAGATTTCGGTCACAAAATCTTGTCACAACCGAACGTGTTTGTGACCGTATCACCATTTCCTCGCGACAGTGTTTATTCAATTGTTTGTTTACATATTGGACTTTGTTTATTGGACTGATTCGAATTCGAGTGTTTTAGTTCGTCGGAGGAATGCAATGTTGTTTATATAACGGCTCCATTTGTTAATCAGTTCGCACCACCCTTCTAAATTTGGGTCAATATTCCTAGGTGTTATGAAATTTACGAGTTTTATCCGGTTTAGGGCACGTTTTTCCACTTTTGTTTCAAATTATTTGGTTTTTGAGTTTTTTTTTTTTCGTCTGTATTATTTAATGGTACGTTTTTTTTCACTTGTTTTACGTTTCATGAAGATTTTTTAATGGCACGTTTTTCACTTTTCGTTTATTCACATTTTTTATTTTTCAATTAATTATAATTTTATTTATTTATTTATTTGTTTATTCTATTTTATTTTTATAATATCTCAGAATCTTCTCAACTTGTAAACCTTTACTCTCCTGGTCACGCGGCAACAGTTGTAATGGTCCGGCACTCCTGGCTTTGACACCAATTGTGATGAACTCTACCTAATTGATTTACTTTTCTAAGCCCCTACCTCGTAGTTCAAATCTCGTAGCTACGTTCATAATTCTACCCTTATGTCCTACTGATCACACCCCTAGGTATGATGGCCTGACTTAATCCCCTCCCCCTTTTCGATTTGTTTCTACCTCAGGCTCGTGATTTTCTAACCCCTATACTTTATAATCTAGCTGAACCTACCCTATTTTCTCAAATCCCTGCGATTTTCTCGCAGTAAACAAGATTTAAGATTTTTTGTTCACATTATTTCTATATTCTTCGTTGTGTATTTTTTTGTTTTAGAATTTACATCTGTTTGCATACTTAATATGCACACATATGTAGAGAAGATAATGTATTACGTGTGGTAACCCCTAGATTCTTTTAGAGAAAGTGTGAGAATTTTCCGATCTATTTAGTTATTATTATTTTAGTATATTAAACCGAATTTGATAAACTAGCCTCACCCTTAAACCTCGTGTCTACTTGATTTCTGTAGGAATTTTGTTTGTTTATTTAATTCTTCCTATCACCGCTGATGCGTCGATAACATAAACCAACAGTTAATAAATCAAACATTTCAAGAAAGAAAACCTTACCTTTGTAGGATGGTCGTATTTGAAGGTCCAGTTTTATCACTCGAAGTCCTTGTCTGCAACTTCCCCTAACATAGTGTTTTGTATTCATGGTTAGTATTCGCAAAATTGTTGAAAGAGCAGGAATGGATGGACATGGATGGATATGGGGATAATATGTTTGCTGAAAAGTCGGCTCCTCCGCTAACCAAGTGAAAACCGATAAACAACAATTACAAACCTATTAACCGATAAACAACAATTACTATTGTGAGGATTTGGTTAGTGGGGTGGAAGAAGATACATACGTTACTTCTGGATATATTGACCACCAGATTCCACTCCTTCCCACCCCTCAGACCCTTTTCCTTCCCAGAAATTTCTCTACTTCCTTTCCAAAAAAAAGACCCTCCCAACAGCATTTCCAAAGATGGCATAGGCCCTGGCAAAACTATTTTTATCAGAGCGTCCTGTGAGGAGCTAATATAAAAAAAAAACTTTTTATCTTAGTTTGGAGGTCTTACTTTTAGTCCGCGGATCATAAAATCATGGCAAGCAAGGTAGTAACTATTATTTTTAAAAACTTTTTGTTTATGAGACTCAATGATACTTAAATGAAGAAGTTATTTTTTAATAAACGTTTTTCTTTTAAGTTACAAAGCAATTTTATAATGTAACGAACGTCGTCATATGGCTACGGAGTACAAGTCTCGTGTGTACACAACATTTAAGATTAAGCTTTAACTACCTAATAAAATGAACATTGTAAATTTATTCAGATTTCAAAATTACAACTTGACACGGATTACTGTGTAAAATATAATATTATATTAGACTTCTAAGAGAGATGGTACCTAAGGCTGATAAAGATATTGAAAGAAGGATAAATGATGAAAGTAAGCAAGTCTAAAGTCATGGTGTTTGAAAGAGGGAGTACAAAAACAGTGTGCAATATAGTTGAATGATGAATTCTTGGAGCAGGTGGATGATTTTTTGTATCTTATTAATCAGAGATGGGAAGGCCGGTAGAGATATTGAACGTAGGGTAAATGCTGGTAACTCCATTAATGCAGGGCTGTAAGCCGTTGGCGATAACAAAAAAAGAAAACGTCCAAAAAACGAAGGGGTGAGACATGGAACAGGCAGAGGAAGGATGAAAGTAGACTGAATGCGGTAGAAATGAGATCCCTATGGCGAATGTGTGATAAAACCATGTATCTATGATCTTGTGAGAAATTTGGACAACCGCAAAGAATGCAAGGCTGATGTAAACGTAATGAGTAAGATTAAGAACATGTACAAATTTTGCCATCGAAAATAATGTATATATATATATTTTTTTAAAGTTATAACAATTTTCTGCAATGTGTTACTACAATACGTGTTACTATAATAACAATTCTCTGCAATGTGTTACTATAATATGTGTTACTATAATAAAAATGCTCTGCAATGTTTTATTATAATATGTGTTACTATATAACAATTTTCTGCAATGTTTTACTATAATACAGCTTCAATATAGTCAAGATAACAAGTGATGAAATAAGAAATATTATAACCTCCTTAAACACAAATACCTCATCGGGAAATGAACTGATATCAAGCAAATCAATTAAATACCTACAAAATGAGTTAATCCAACCACTGACTTACCTTGTAAATCTATCATTATCAAAAGGTGTTTTTCCCGCTTGTCTTAAAATTGCTACGATCATACCGTTATATAAAAACGGTCCCAAAAATGATATACCAAATTATCAACCAATTAGCATTTTAACTCCTCTATCGAAAATATTGGAAAAAGTAATAAAAAACAAGTGCTTACATTTTTGGATACTAATAAAATATTATCACCTACGCAGTTTGGTTTTAGGAAAAACCTTGGTACGGTGACGCTATAGCTAATGTAACAAATACAATTATTAGAAAACTGGATGAAGGCAAAAAATGCTTAGCAGTTTTCATTGATCTTCAAAAAGCTTTCGATACAATTGATCACGAAATACTGTACTTAAAACTAAAAAAAAAATGGAATAACCGAAACAACCCCAAATCTACTTAGAAGTAACTTAACTTGAAGAGAACAAATTGGTAAAAGAAAGAGCAAATCTCTACCAAATAAATTCGGGGTCCCACAGGGAATCGTATTAGGATCTGTACTATTTCTGATTTATATAAATGACCTTATGAATCTTTCCATCAATGGAAACATAATGAGCTTTGCAGATGGCACTGTTATTATATTCCATGAACAAGATTGGACAAAAACTTACAAGGAGGCGGAACATGGCCTGGCTGTACTTCAAAACTGGCTAAAAGTAAACTACCTTACATTAAATGTTAATAAAACTAAATATCTAACTTTCTCCAAAAATAAACGAGGACAACCGATGAATGAGCATACCCTCAAATTACATGAATGTCAAAATACTTTTCCACAATGTTCCTGCCCGTCTTTAACCCAAACAAAAAGTATTAAATACCTTGGGATTGAAATTGATGAAAAACTACAGTGGAATTCACACATTTATCTTACCTCAAAAAAGCTAACAAAACTCATCAACTTCTTCAAAAAATAACGAAACATCTTGTCAATGAGGGATTTAAAGAGAGTATATTATTCTTATGCCACTCTCGACTGGAATATGGAGTAATAGGATGGGGCGCAGCAGCATCTAATCACATAAAACAACTTAAGGTAACTCAGATTTTTTTTTTTTTTTAATTTTCTTTATTCATTTTGTTTATTACAGGATTGTTTTACATGGTATTTCGACTACCAAGCTAGGCAAATGCCCGTATTATGTTAGTCGAGATTCATAAGATATTAAGTATATAATATTAATAATCTTAATAATAATTGCATCATAAAGACCATACTGAAGGTCTCCATAAGGACGTCAACAATAGAATTTTTTAAACAGTTTGATGTTCCAAGCATACAGAAAATCTACGCCAAAAACATTCTAGTACATCACCACAAAAATTATTCAGAGGCAGACACCTCACATGCTCATAAAACCAGAGCCAAACAAACAGACATACTTAATATACCAAAGTGTAACTCTTCATTTGGACAAAGAAGTTCAGAATTTATAGCATTAAAGTTATATAACAAACTCCCACTTAGTACCAAACAAATTAAAACAAAAAATAGCTACATTAAGGACATTAAATGTTGGCTGAAGGAAATATCGGAAAATGAACTTACTTGTATACTTAAAACATCGTCATAGAAGTTTCTGGAAAACCTTATCCAACCAATGAAGTGAAACCATAGAAGTCGCTGAAAACTTATCCAAAGCATAGTTCCCCTCAGCACAGGATCTTCTAGTGAGGAGGACTACGAATATATTTTTTATTTTATATATATACCTAACGTGTTTCATATAAAAATGTTAAAAATAATAAATGTATAAAAAGTAAATAAAAAAAAATAAAATAAAAGTATGTGTTACTGTAGTATATGTAATTATCGATGTGTTGGATATCATCATCGGAAACGTTCGGGTTCCGAAGTTTGACGAGCGGCTCTCGGTACGCACAGCTGATGGGCTCGTTGCCGCGCTCAGATCTAATCTAGAAGCCCTTGTGGCCAGTCGCTACAATAAGACATAAAATACAATACTACTTGAATCCATTGTAAAGTCCAAATAAAGAAGAAACGAACTTACGTTGTACATCTTATAATTGTGGGCAAGTAACCCACATTAAAGAACATTACAGTTACTTTAATAACAATTCTCTGCAATGTGTTACCAAAATATGTGT
The DNA here is from genome assembly GCA_929108145.2 of Limnephilus rhombicus. Classification (NCBI taxonomy): domain Eukaryota; kingdom Metazoa; phylum Arthropoda; class Insecta; order Trichoptera; family Limnephilidae; genus Limnephilus; species Limnephilus rhombicus. Next base: position 20,642,019 of record OV815278.1, on the reverse strand, counting down.
TACTATAAAAACATTTCTCTGCAATGTGTTACTATAACATGTGTTACTATAAAAACAATTCTCTGCAATGTGTTACTATAACATGTGTTACTATAATAACAATTCTTTGCAATGTGTTACTATAATATAAATTTTCTGCAATGTGTTACTATAATAACAATTTTCTGCAATGTTTTACTATAATATGTGTTACTATAACAACAATTTTCTGCAATGTGTTACTATAATATTTCAATAAACCTCTTCTTCTTGCCCTTTTACGTATTACTATTAGACGCTACTATTAATCGCCGCTGCAGAATTTTCTAAAAAAAATAATAAATTGCTAAATTGCTGCTAAGATTATAAAATTTTAACACTCCGTTCAAGTTGAATTTATTCAACAAATATCTTAATCGTTCAAAGTGTCGACATGTCTTTAAGCCTTAAATTAACCGCATTTTAATAATAAAGTCCTGAACCGCGAATAATTTTCTCAAATTAACCGAAAATTTAATCACGCGATAAAATTTAAGGTCCTCGTAAAATTTCTGAAATATCAACAAAATCATACAGCGCCAAACTGCGTGAGGCCGTTATTTAAAAGATCGTAAAACTAACCGGCAATGATGCCTTAACTTATGGGGTTTCGTAAATAAAAAATCAAGTCGGTTTAGAGTATCCCCCGAGTCATAAAGTATATCCTTAGCGCCATAACTGCTGAGGCAAAAGTCTTCATTAACTTTTATCTTGCCTTTCGCTTCCTTCACTATCCTTGTCGAACTAACCTTCTCAGTTCTGACACTTTTTTTTCATAATAATTTTGCGGATGCCAAAGTGAGCGTGATTTTCGCATTCTGCCGAGCTAGCATAATAATCAATGTATTTAACTTGTCGCAAGGACAGGTTTTTTTTAAAAATAATTTCCCTCAGTGCCTATTTCATCTTTGAAGATGTTGTGTGGCGGGTCAATTTGAGAAGAGAAAGGAGTGAATATGGGTCTTGAAGAGGAAACATAGAGGCCGGCAAATCGTTTCTCAGCCGAGCTGCTGAACTCAAGAACTCAAGTCCTTGAAAAAATACGTTCTCATGCACATATAGTGGGCTTGTTTCCCGACTATGCACCGTTGCTAAGGGGATCAATGACTCTAGTTCCGGGTAGCATCTTCCATTGTAATACCGATAGAACAAGGACAACATTCCAACCTGACGTCTGTGCTCTAACGATTGCAATCCGTTTGTCAACTTAGGAAACATTATCAAACGAACCGCCCGTTTCTGCACCGAGTCGAGGGTTTTTTAAAGTAAAACTTCTTAACGCACGCTTGACTTGGGGAGTAAGCTGGTGAATGCGTGACGAGAGCGTTGCGAAAAGTGTGATCGGGTGAAGCGAACGGTCGGGCTAGATATAAGTTAGTGAAGTTTTACTTCAGTCGTGTGGTCTAAAGCACACTCGTTTTTTTAGGTATTTTGGGGTTCCAGACCAGAAGTGGCTGATAAATTGATCCGTGGGACGCACTTGCGATTTGTATAGGGTTAGCAGTTATGTACTATTAAAATATCTGCGGGTCCTGTACAGTACGCCCAGTTTCTGAGAGGCTAACTTAACTCTGGCTTCGATGGAGCCCCCGTACCGGTTAAATTACTTGTACGACACACAAGATTCAGATTCGGATTCGGCACATAATAAATTCCTAAATTGATTTGGAACGTTCGCGTTCGTCCAATCAAGGAGTCTTTCAGTGACACATTGCCAAACGTCAAATTTCTTTATCTGGATGATTATATTATGAAGAATGTTTTTTTTCATGTTGTAGGTACCTCACAAGAGCGCCGCTGTGTATATAGTGTAAAGTCAGAAAATAGAATACGAATTAGTAGTAACTATGTGGTCGGTTTGTTTATTCATATCATTCAGTTTACCATCAGATATACCCAAGGTTTTTACTTTCTGATTTGATAGATGAAAACAAAGTACGTTTTTGTTTCTGGTAAAGCATACGACGAATCATTTAGAAATATTATTATGTCAGTGTGTATTGCGGTACGTATTCAAACGTTACAAATCATCTTGCAGCTTCTGAAGTCCCCGTTTGAGTTGAGTTGTTCCATTAAGATTCTAATGAAAACTACTTGAAGTTTTTTCGTTATTTGTTTTTGGGGTGTTATGCCGTGTTGCGCTACCTCCTTCTTTAGCCAACGTTTTGGACATCGTTGCAGATCTGGCAGATCCGGCAGATCCGGTAGATGTGATCACACATATGTTGGCTAAAGAAGGAAGTAGCGCAACACGGCATAACACCCCAAAAACAAATAACGAAAATGCTTTTGGCCGTGAAAATCTTAAAACGTATCCTACTTGAAGTTTTTACGTGTGATACATACCTATAGACCAGGGATGGCGAACCTTTACGTATCAACGTGCCATTTTTCTAAAGAAATGTTTAATGAGGTCATAGACGTGCCATAATTTTGGCTTTATGATTATTGGGAAAATAATAATAATAAATACTTACCATCAATTAAATAATCTTTATTTACTACTACTAAATAGGAACATTTAGCATTATACGCATAATTTAAATTAATGTAAAATTAGCGTGACTTCTGTTGTTGCAGGATAGATGACAAATAACATATGTTAGGGTTGTAAGATGTAACTTTTAGCAGAATGCACGCTGAACTGGACTCATCTGTCAAACGGTAAATAACCGACTCTTTAATGTTATCTATCTCTGAAAATGATGACTCGCAGGCACAGGTTGATGAAAACATGTTAAAATAGCATGAGCCAGCTTCTTCAAACAATTAAATGTGTCTGGTAACGCATTCCATGTTTCGAAAAATTATGTTATTAGAATTACCTGACAATCTTTCTGTTTCAATTAATTCTTACTTTTTCCTTTTTTCAATAAATTTTTGAATCCATATTGAACTAAACTGGAAATCAATCAGCTGTATTTCAAATTCATCAATTTCCAACCAATCGAATGGCGACGAATTCAGTTTATCAAATGACGTCACATCAGGGTAAATAATAAATTTGTGTATTTCCGATAATTCTTTGAACTGAGAAAATCTGAGAACTCGGGTTCGCTCGTTCACCTACTATTTTTCGGAGTGCATAATAAATTTTGTGATCACTGATTAGTGACGTGCCCAAAATATTGTGTCGCGTACCATTAATGGCACGCGTGCCATTGGTTCGCCATCCCTGCTATAGACAGTTATTTACAATATTATACATTAAAATTTTACAAAAAATCGTCATAAATAAATTGCTTAAACTAATAAATATCCGTGTTTCTACACCCGATGATAATAATGACGACCTCCTAAAAAAACTTTAATTTTTCATTTTCATTCGCAATTTACATATTTAGAAATTAGTGTATTTATTCACGTAGCTACCCGTTAAAATTAAAAGAAAGAAACATTATTCAAATCACTGAAATTACCTACAACACGCGCCTGTGATGCATTTATGAAAAATCGATTATTTTCCAGCCTCCACAATGCGATAAAATAAGAAGTTTCCTAAACAATTTCGAAAATTGAGTGTGTTTCCATTTGTCAAGCGGATATTTGATACCACGTGGAACAACATTGAAACCGAAGATGTCGCTTTTATCGAATGACACTAAATTGACCCCAGATAAAAAGTGCATGTGTCGTCATCCCGTGATGGGAGAGTGGAAAGAGGGAGGGAGAGGGGGTGGCAGCAATGGCATTAACTACCACACGTGTAACAGGATTCTCCACTTTGATGCTTTCCCGTTCCCGTTGCTTAAATCGTGTGTAACAATTTAAGTCACTTTCCAAAAAAGAAAACATTATCTTTATTGTGTCTAACTCGACGACAGGAAAATGATTTCTACTTTTTGTGGAAGTGGCCGGAAAACTTGAATCAAAATTTTACGTCAAGTAAAAATATTAAATTCTGGATGAATTTTCAGGGAACTCACTAAAAGGGTCAACTCATAATAAACATCTTATTATGAAGATTTAGCAATGGGTCGGATTTTTTTATTAAAGCCAATTCATAGCTTGTAAGAGTTTTATTGAATAAGCAAAGTCCTTTTCTCCGGCAACATAGTTAAAATGTTTAAAAAGAAAATGGAAAACATGTGTCGGAAGATATCAAATGACATAGGAGATCTCCTTTAACTTGGGCGGTCAGGTTTCCAGAGAGGCGCCATTGAAGAATACAAATGAATGTTTTTTTCCTTCTTGAAGAGCCTAAGTATAACAAACACTTTGTTAAGAGTATATCAGAAATTTTAATAAGAGTGAGAAAACGCTTTAATAATTCTAACTAAAAAACATTATTCAGGAAACACGACCATCGAAGATGTAACATTTACAACGAATACACGTAGATAATAATCCTAAACAAAATTACTTGTTGTCAATTTTGTAAATTAACTCAAAGTTCCCAATGTTTTGCTTAGCACCAGCCCATGGCATGAAAAATCTAGATATTTGAAATAACATCTAACCCTGCACAAATCGAAAACACAACAAACGTTTTGATTCCTTTACCACCGGTGGTCTAGAGACAAGTCAATATTTGGACATGATTAACATTTGGACACCTTACTTGCCCTACAAAATATCCCTCCACGTAACGTTTCAGAAGTTAACATACAATAAAACTCGGGACCTGATGCCATTTTTTAATAAAAAAATACAAATACTTCAGTCTTCTTCCGAAAACAAATAAAAACCCAAGAAAAAAGCATAAAAAATCAAGATATCCAGGAATAATAGGTATAATCATGTTAATGTTTTTGTAAGTACTTAAACGTTTCTTAAAGATATTCATGTACAAGAAAAAATACGCATTGAAATACTTATAATCAATAATTTATTGGAATACCATCCTCTTAACGTTCCAGGAAAATGGAACAAGCTTTCCATAGGTTATAATAATATTCATTGAAACAGCATATCCCAATTTTTTTTTAATTGCTTAACTTCTGGTTACTAATCAAATTATTTCACACTCAGGAGGTTTGCTACTTGACTGACCTATCCCATTTTTATTCAGATCGTGTCAGCTATTTCAGTCAGTTATATCCTTAAGTAAAATTATAAGGGTCCGTGGTAAACCATCGACAAAAGCTTGAACTTTAATTTATTACTGCGATTTATAATTTTGTTGCAAAATCTAAGCTTAATCATAATTATATTGTGTGAATATCGCAGAAGTTTCCCAACTGTTCCCGACCGTCTGGAGCCAGTGAATCTATGGTACCTATCCCCAAATTGTGGTACGTTGTGAGGCTGAAGGTAGTGAGGAGGGGAAGGAGAGAGGGAAGAGGAAGGTGGAGAAGCGCCTGGCTATTCAGAACTGGTTTTAACACGGCTTAAGCCATTTCAAACAAACGTTTTAATTCTGAAGGGTCGTCTCTCACCGGGTCAACACTCTGATAATAATACCAAAGAAAAAAATTATTAAATTTTAAATTATTAAAAAAACCATTCACTGGAAAAAAAATTTTTTTTTTAAGCTTCAAACCTTTATCATATTTCATTTTAAAAGCCTCCAATGATTAATTATTCGTTTTTCTTCCATTCATCTCTTGAACTCTCGAAACTCACGAATGATACGGATTAATAATTTGAAAAAAGGAATGCAATAGGGACTTTTGCAAGCTCGTTAGAGGGAGTTATATGATCATTCCGAGTTTTCTTGTATGTAGCAGCCGCATATTGCGTGGTCCCATGTGCCAGTCGTAAATGCATTTTATTAAAAAGCTCGATGACCAGTACCAGCCGTAGCTCCTTAACGCTCTCCCCATAGTGTGCAAGTGAGCAATAAAGGCGACCTCTTTCCCTGACTTATCTCAATATAAAAGCAAGTAAGTATCAAGATATAAAAATTTAGAATGCAATTTCAACATAATTGACTTATTTTCATGTGTTTTTTTTTACTGTTGAAACAGTTACTATTTTCTTGATGAAAATTCGGGCGTTCAAAAATGTTGTTTTCAATTTCATCTGTGATTGGATATTATCTGTTAATAATATTGTGTCACTTTTTAAACCCTTTTTTTTGTAATGCTAAAGTCTTCCAGAGGCTTAGCATTGTGACTCTCTGACAATTTTTAATGAATGCGATTTGAAATCCTCCAGAACTTGGACAACTTTGAGGCTTATTTCCCTTCACTCAGTATGTTTTGACGCAAATAATTTAATAAAGCATGAACTCGATTTTCACGAAACTTCAGTTGTTTTCTTCTGTCTTCTCGCAGTTATCTCTGTTGCTTTCCTAAATGGGAAAATTTACCTTCTCTTATTCTGAAAATTACTCGCCAAACTCAAATAAACCCTCCTGTCGTAATATTTGCTTCTGTGCAGGACCAAGCCTACGAACAATGTTCGTACTACATAAATTTAGAAGAAAAAAAAACTCTACACAAAATTCCAGGCCTAGTATTATACGGTTCTTGTTGCTAAAACAGAATAAATTACCTAACTACGAGTATTCTGAAATTTCCATCCCTAAGCCACATTCCGTAATACCATTATCCATGTTTTCCTAGTAGTAACAAGTTAATATAAATTGAGAATACATTTCTTTTGATAATAAGGAGTGTTTCTATGTATCTACCGACGGATTCACTACTCTGAAGCTGTTACCTAAAGATGTGACCGCTACTATCTTAATATATTAGTATTCAAATTTTAATTAAACTTAATTTTTTAAGCTACAAGAAAACCAAATTTCTTGTTTTGAAGAGTTTTCTTTGAAAATTTACATTTATTATATAATTTTATTTTTTATGCCAGTTTCTATACATACGTGTTATTCACTAGCAATTTTAAAAATTAAACAAGTACAAAAATTATTGTATTCTATTAAGTGAGGGAAGTGGAAGTGGTGATTTTAGGGGGGGGGGAGAACGGTGGGAGGAGTCAACATAACAAGGAAACATGGTCAATTATGATAACTTACAGTGTGCTATTATTTTTGTAACTACTTCAACTAAAATGTGTATTAATGTTTTCTTTATTGAAGCTTTGGCCTGTTTCTAATAAATGATTAGCAAACTCGAAATAATTATTATTTTGTAAACAGAGTTCATGTTCCCTGATTCTAGTTTTGATATTTTTGTAGTCATACCTACGTACTGTGTGTCACATTGTTCCGTTTTTTTCGAGTTGAGTACGCAGTTATATGTAAAAGGGTACCCTATATGGATAGTTATATGTAAAAGGGTACCCTATATGGATAGTTATATGTAAAAGGGTACCCTATATGGATAGTTATATGTAAAAGGGTACCCTATATGGATAGTTATATGTAAAAGGGTACCCTATATGGATAGTTATATGTAAAAGGGTACCCTATATGGATAGTTATATGTAAAAGGGTACCCTATATGGATAGTTATATGTAAAAGGGTACCCTATATGGATAGTTATATGTAAAAGGGTACCCTATATGGATAGTTATATGTAAAAGGGTACCCTATAAAGGGTACCATGTACAATACTCGGATTACTCATAAAAATGTCACCAAATCATTAACAATGCAGAAAAACTTGTAGTGAAATAAACAAAATATAGATGTTTTCAGGGTCACTAGTAGGATATTAGTGTGGCAGTCGAAAAAAATTTAAAAAAACTATATTTAAAGTTATATTATGAATAAAGAAAGCATAAATCAAAATATCATTCTATTGTACCAGACTATTTTGCATTCAATACGCACCATAAATCAAATAATATTTGATTAATAGTGAGAATTCGAATATTGCTTTCTTCATTATCTCAAAACTGATTTTTCTGACTAAACAAGTGAGCGATCAATACTGTAATGATCACTCTTTTGGCGACCCTTTTAAGTTTTCTTTTAACTTTTCTCTTGGCTCTGATCGATATTTAAATTTTTCTAAGGCTTTACATATGTGTAGTATGGATGGAAAATTCCTCCCCTACGTCACTCTAGCCTCCATGAAAATTAAACCCTCATTTTCTTTGATAACTACAGAAAGCTATTTAAAGTTACCTTGTATTACATATCTTTATAGACGTATGTACTTAACTAATCAATACGTTTACTCGTATCTATGTTGTTATTAAATTCCACCAAACGTTGTGTATTTTTTGATTTATGGTATGGGACTTTGATTTTTGTGGTAACCTTTTGATTCTGAACGAAGCGTTGAGCTTTGAATTGAATTGGTCTCTCTTTTACTAATCTAACTTTAAATAGTTTCTCTAAATGAGCTAAACTTTCCCTTGTCACTATTTTGATTTCCAATGAATTCGTAAATAACCTCTAGTACATTATACATGTTCAATTGAACATGTAATTAATTTTCAATTTGGTAGGCGGGTATGGGTACCGCCGCCCTGGGAACCATTTATTGGATGACCAACACCTCTGCCACAGGTCATCCCAAGAGGTTCGCTACGTTTGGTTACTTAGCAGGGATGCCCAGGTTCTTGGGGTAATGTTTGTCCAGGTCTTGATGGCGGGTTCATCGGCCCACCTTCTGCGTGGCGGGCCGGATTGGGAGATGCTGGTTGAGAGAGACCCTTTACAATCGGTTACCGCTGTCCGGGCCGCTCGGTAGTAGAGGGGCCCGACCCTCAGGCTCACGACTGAGGGTGGGCTGCCCCATCAACGAGTGTAAAAACCCCGCCGCTGCTGTTGTGCCGGTTCGTGACCGGAGGGCACCCAGCAGTAGCGTTTGGGGCGCATTGGGCGACTTCTCCAGCCGGACTCTCCATGCCCATCGCCTTGCACCGCAGTGGGTGGGTTGGATACATACGTCCGTCACTCCTGGAAACTCTGAACCCCAGCATCCTACCCACCCCTTATACCTTTTCCCTCCCAGACCATCCTTCCTCTCATATAAAAAAAACAACAATTAAAATCATGAACTTGCAACCTACAATAATTAACGTCATTACAGCGGCGAAACGTAGGCGTCCCCGGTGCGGGCCAAAACATTCGCGGCCTGCACACCAATTTAAACTCTGTCCACCACCACCTTTTTTCTCAACGCCCAAACCTACTTTTCCTGTCTGAAACTCAGATAGCTGAGCCTGTAGACACCTCCTATCTGGACTGCCCGGGCTTCACCCTCGCAGGCAAGTTCAGACCTAAAGGAGGTGTCTGTCTCTATAGTTGAGCTGACGTCAACTGTGTGCGACTGTTGAATCTGGAAAACTCCAGATTCGACGTAATGTGGGTACGCGTCAATCTTGCCAGTACGGTAAGATTCTACGCGTGTTTATACCGCTCACCGAACCTTAGCAAATCCGACACGTCCGAGCTCTTCAAACACTTAAGCGACACTATTGATGACCTCTTGCCCCGCTACAAGGGTTCCTGATGTCCAGACTCACCGTTCCAATCTACTATTTTTAACTACTGTGCCACACGGTTATAGGATTGAAGTCACAGCGCCTTTAGGATCGTCCGACCACTGCCTGGTGACGACATCAATCCCTGTAAACTTCAGACCACCAAACGAGAGGCTGAAGAGAAAAGTGTTCAGCAGATTGGTTCCGTGGTCAGCTGTCTGTTTTCGGACTTCGGATCCCTCAAGATGTGCCCAGGAAATTGGTGAAGTCATCACATCCGCGATGGATGGCTTCATCCAATCTACTGTTAAGGAAACTGGTGTAGGCTTAAAGCCGTGGTTCAGTCGACAATGCGCTGAAGCAGTGCCACAAAAAAACGCGGCTTACTGAGCCTACAACACATCTAGAACATCCGAAGACAGAACAGCTTACAACAAAATGGCAAAGGAAACCAAGAGAATCATAAATAGGTCGAAATTCGAGCACGACCAGCAGATCAGCAGAAAGCTGACTGCATGCCCGCATGGCAGCAGGCAATTCTGGTCGCTTGCGGGCTCAATAGGTCGCAATTTCTGCAAATCCAGTCTGCCACCTCTTACCAAATCTGACGGCTCACTAGCAAACACCGCCACCTAAAAGGCTAACTTACTAGGTAAAATGTTTGCGGATAACTCAACCTTCGATGACCAAGGTGTTGTCCCGACGTCCGTTCCTCACTGCGGTTTTCGTATGAAAAAGCTGAGGATCTGGCATCGGGAAGTACTCCATGTTTTACGAGGGCTTGATAAAGTTATTGGGCCTGACGGAATACGATAGAGAGGTGCGCTGCAGAAATAGCTCCAATTTCGACCAAGCTTTTTAAAATGTCGCTGAAGACTGACTCTTTGCCCTCTGGTTGGAAAAAAATGGTTATCCATCATATTCCAAAGAAGGGTGACCTCTCCAACCCGGCCAACTACCGCCCCATAGCGATCACATCAGTTCTGTCTAAGGTGATGGAACGTGTGATCAACGACAAACTGCTCACATACCTCGAGAAGAACAAAATTATTAACGACCGTCAATACGGATTCCGGCGCAACCACTCGTGCGGTGATCTTCTCGCGTATGTGACGCATGTTTGGGGGCGATGCCTGAAACGTTTTGGTGAGACCCAAACGGTTGCACTGGACATCTCCAAGGCCTTTGACCGGGTTTAGCACCGATGACTTGTCAACAAACTGCATTCTTACGGACTTCCCGCATCCTTGTGTACGTGGATTACCGACTTCTTGATGGAGAGGTCGATTCAGACGGTAGTCGATGGTTTCACCTCTTCCTCACACTCGATAAATGCTGGCGTCCCGCAGGGATCGGTTCTGTCTCCGACTTTGTTTTTGTTGCACATCAACGACCTTTTGTCATGTGCCCCAATTCACTGTTATGCGGATGACAGTACAGTTCATGATAGCTTTTTGTTTGACAAGCCCCCAAAGGGCCCACAAACTCCAACAGCTCGTAGGGCTTTGAAGCAAAGAATGGACGGTTACCTCGAGAGTGTTTTCTCTCCGGGTAAAAATAATCTCGTTGAATTTAATGTTTCAAAGACCCAATCTTGTCTGATTAAGTCTAAAAGGGATCGAAATGAAATCGAAAAAATCGAAAAAATCTAGTCTCTTTCAACGGAAGCAAACTTCCGAACAGGCCCTCCATTGATATGCTTGGTGTAACCCTAAGTGCTCAGGTATGGGGGCTCCATCGAAGCCAGAGTAAAGTTAGCCTCCAAAAAGCTGGGCGTACTGTACAGGGCCCGCAGATACTTTAATAGTACACAACTGCTAACCTTGTACAAATCACAAGTATGCCCCACGGTTGAATTTGGCAGCCATCTCTGGTCTGGAGCTCCAAAATACCTGAAAAATACCCTCGACTCTGTGCAGAAACGGGCCTTCCGTTTGATAGATTCTCCCATCTTAACAGACGGATTGCAATCTTTAGAGCACAGGCGTCGGGTGGGAATGCTATCCTTGTTCTACCGGTATTACAATGGAAGATGCTCCGAGGAACTAGCATCATTGATCCCTTTGGCACCGGTGCATAGTCGAGAAACACGCCAAACGTGTGCCCAACATTTGTACACGGTTGAAATTTTTCACATGAGAACGGGTCGTTTCTCCGACTCGTTCTTGTGTTTAACAGCTCGGCTGTGGAATGATTTGCCGGCCTCTGTGTTTCCTCCTTCCTACAACATGGGTCTCTTCAAGACTAATGTTCATTCCTTCTTCTCCTCAAAAAGCCCCTTCACACAGCATCCCAGATGACATAGGCTGAGGGAAATTATTTTCCTCAGGGCCTCCTGTGTGGAGTTAATGTAAAATATATAACTCAAATGGTTTATTGTAAGTAGATTTGATTATGCTTGATTCCTGTGTTTTCTTGACATCACTTCATTATGATTCCGCTGCTATAATGTATATATAAAGATTGATTAAGTAGGTTGATGTAATAAGTAAATTGTATGTTTGACGAACTCAGAATAACCCTTTGCTGGCATAATTTGGCTCCGTATCCTCCAACAAGTTAACAGGGTGGTCAGAAATCAACTAGAAATTCGCACAATATTTTGACACGACTCAATTGATTGATACCTAAGTTATCGCGTCCCAATTGAATCTGCCTTCGTCATCATGCACGTCATTCAAGTATTTTTCCAAGGCCCGAAACTCCCAAATTCCAACTCCTCCTGGGTCTACTATTTTCTTAGGGCGAACCGGTTTCGTCCTATATACAATCATATACTCAAGGTGTTTGAGAGGTTTGGGTCATGAATCCTCCCCTCACGTTCAAGAAACGAGGCGAGCGCGACCTAAAGGTCTTAAATACAAGCTTTTTGTGAGTTCGCTTCATCCAATGAACAGTTCATAGAATGATTATAACTTGCAATACGAAACTACTTGCATCGCATTCCAAGCTCGGATCTCGTACAAAGAATTCTGTACAATTCTAAGTTTGGTAACTGAATATATACATAAAAAGAGTGGTATATGACTAAGATCTTACATTGATGGTTAGATTTTGGAGAGCCACCAAAACTCCAGGATTGTTTGTTTTGTTTTTGACAATTTTATTTAAGAGATTCATCATCTCCATTGGTTTTGGTTAGGTTAGGTTAGGTTAGGTTACGTGTGTGGTATTGTTTATTCAAACATACCTAACACTTTTTATAAGTCAGTTCTACGTTTATTGTGCAATAATTAATCCCCACAATTTTAGCATTCTATTTTTAATTCAAAATTTAATCACCCTTTAAGGTTAAAATGATTTCTTTTTTACCCACTACATCTTTAATTCCTGATTTTTGTTACGATACGTTCCAAAGCCATTCTAACGTTCTATATCTCCCCAATATAAATATGATTCATACGACATATGTATTTTTATTTCAATAAACAAATTATTAAATACGTACATATACATACTTATACAAATGATTGAAATAATATCTAATAACATATACACATATAAATATCAATTGCCATATATTACCTGGAATTATAATAGTTCAAATATTAATAAAATAAATACAAAATATATAATTCTACATTAACTTGAAAATCATCAAGTAGATAATTATTTTCAATAGTATAGATACGTTCAAAGGTAGGTATTTGGAATCGATACCATCTTAATCCAATATAAGGATGTTTTGATTAAATATATATATATATATATATATATATATTATTCAAACATATTTATATACAATATATTAATATACATATATACATAACACACATATTTATTTACAATATTTTGTTATAATAATAAAATTAAATACCAGCAGTCAGCTAGAGTCTGCTTTCCCCTTGGTGTCTGAAAATATTTATAATAAAAAAAAACTTACCCCACAAGGTTTTCCAATATCGGGAGCTACAGAATTAAAAACTTGTTGAAATTTCCTACCTAATTATCTATTGTTCTAACTAAATTTAAATAAATCTTTTCGACTATTAATTCAATTACTTTTTATTCTTGTGAAATCTAGCTAAATTAATTGATTTCTAATCATTATCATTCTAAACTATATTTTATTTTCAAAAACCCGTTGGTTTATTAACACTTTACTTATTTTAGATTTTTAACAATAGTTACTTCACGATTATTTTCGAAATAATAGATTGTTGTAAATTTTCTTTTTTTTCCACCAAACTTTTATTTAGCAATAAAATAATATAATGTAATTTTTTAATAAATTTTTTCAATTAATTTATTATTATTAATAAATGAATACTTGGTTATAGGAATGTTCCATTCAATTGAACGTTATTTAGCAGATTTATCTTGATTGATCTATTTTTATCCATTTAATTAAGTCGGTAATTTTTATTAAACATCTTTTTTTAAATTCTTCTTCACTATATAACACTTTTATTTCCGCACAATAAATTATAATTAATCACTTCATTTACTCTAAATTTTATAAAATTAAGAGAAAATTTATTTCAAATTGCACTACTTTTAATAACTGAATTTACATAATAGATATTTGTTTAACCTTTCCGCCTTAACTAATAGCATTTATTTATAAAACTTTTCACAATTAATTATTACGTAGCATTTATTGATATTAAATTCACTGATATAATATTTATTGATTATAAAACCCGAATTTTTCACTTAAAAACAAGTTGTATTAATCACAAACACTTTTTAAACTCTTCACAAATAATTATAAAGTAGAACTTTATGGAAATGAAGCTCACTGATTTTAATTGTAAATTTTTATAAGTCCCGGGGCTTCCTCTGACTTGAACATGAATTTTTTTATAAGTCTCAATAATCCAAAACACTTAGAAAACTTTTTTCACTAATTACAGTTTTTTTATCAACTCACGTAATAACACCTTCCAAATTCGATGGTTGACTCCTCGAAATGACGTCAAACAGCACCATATTTATAAACCCCCTTACAGCTCCAAAAGACTGTATCTAAATTTCCTTTGATTAGTAAATGTAACTTTTATCAACTCGTAATCTTACGAAAATCTCATCTCATTATGCCTTGTTTGTACATAAGACTTTTCGATTTTTATTTTCCCTCATCTTTGGGCACGCCTTATTATTTTGTTTCGCTTCTCTACAGTTTCAAGCTCCGAACTTTGTAAGCTCCCTATATATTACCCTCCCTTTTCTTTGTTCTTCTGGTCATACAAATACAGTTTAAAAATCATGATTTTAGTGTTTTTTTTTCTCAATTTGAAATATGCCCATGTGTGATTTGATACATCTGCATTTTAAATTGACATAATCATTCGCAAAACGTAGATTTTCCCGTCTCCTAGTTTTAAATGAAAATTTTGCTTTACTATTTTTCACGGAAGTTCCCCCTTTTCCCTTCGCCTACATCAGCGATTATGTATCAGAACCGTATTTTCACTATTAATCTGACTTATTTAACTTTTCCTTTTTCCACCTAAATTTTCTTCAATTAACGGTGTTTTTGCGACTACTCTTAACGATTTTCCCTTTGTTGTTCATAAGGAACTGTAAATTGAGTCCGCATCTACTTTACTTATTTGAGTTTTCGATTTCTCTAAATAAGTTTTCTTGTTATATTGGTTTTGCGTTTTCTCCCCTTTCCCTAAACACATTATCCATTATTGAAATTTGACGTTTGCCTTTCATGTCATAATTGCATCCCCACGCTAATGTTTCATCTCCTTTTTAATATATTACTTATGGTGTTTCATTTGCCCACTACCCGATTACACTTTGGAATATCTTTCAAGTCATTTACTTCGTACAAAAACGTCCTATCTCTTGTTTCAGTCTCCACCTTATTTTCCTGTTTCTCACGAGTCGGGATATGTTCATATTAAAAATTTCATGTACTCGGTCATAAATCCCTTTTATCTGTTGGTCATCAATTTTTATCTATTATTATTTTTCCTACCATAAATATCCCGTAAGCCTCGGGTTAATTTTTATCGCTCTTTTAACGGTTATTACTCTTTATATAAACAAAAATCGTGTTCAAATTTTCATTGTTTATGAAAACAAGATACATGTAAGATCGACAACCATTTATCGCGTCTATTTCGTCAGTAATCCCGTTCAATCTATGATACAATCACCATCACAAAAGACGTAAAACGATTCCTTCTGTTGAACCCAAATTAACCGTAATGTGTCCAGTATGGTCATCCATCTCTAGGTACATAACAATATCTATCTCAAATCCTTTGGAATTGTATTAATACATTTGAGACATTATCGTCATAAACGCCCATTTTTTTATTGAATTTTCTTTCCAAATAAATTTTTCCTGACATCATAGTTTCATCCAAATTGATGGCCCTAACTTTCAGTGTTTTTTACACCTTTTATATTCTCTACATACGTTTTTCCCCAAATCTAGCCTCCGTGGTTGTTAAACGTAATCATTCTACCGTTGAAAATTCTTCTAACAGTTTCTTTTAAGTTTTCCTCGCCTTTCCCTTAGCCCGATTTCTTTCTCTTGTTAATATTTCATACCTTTTATTTAACTTGATATGCTTTGATCTTTTCATTGTCTACGGTTTCCGATCCCCTAGATGCACTCATTTTTTACTCTTAAACCCGGGTCACTACCTCGGTTCATCGACTGTTTACAACACTAGTTTGTTAACCCCTCGGTTTGGTGAGAATGATAAAACCATAAATTATTTTATTAATTACTCGGTCCAAAGTCAAAATCCTTTGTCTTCATAAGGTACATATCTCCTTATTCACTGATTGGTTTAGTCCATTTTTATTACCTTTGTTTCAATTTGATTGGTTGACTTATTATAAAAATGTTTATAATCAAGCCTAATCCCTAACCTGATATAATCTCAATTATTAGAGATGTCTACTGTCAATATAAACTCAAATCAAATTTAATCCAATAGATGTCGTAGGTGTGTCTTTTTTGTTCATAATGTTGAAATATTTTAATCATTCGTAAAATGGGAAGCTACGATATTTTTGTTTTCACTGTTGATTAACGTGTTTCATCACAATACATATCTTGTTTTGTTTTGGTGAAAATGTTATTTAATGATTTTTTTTGTTTATTTGTTATATCGATACTGAACTAGTAAATACCTGCATAAAAATAAATTAAATTCTTGTACTCACCCACGTTTTCATCTCAATTTGGCATATTTGAGAATGTACGCGTACAAATAAAATATTATGTATCTTAACAATCGATGTAGGTACTTATTTACATTTTAAACATAAAGGTCCCGTTAATTATAGAATAATGGTCACTGTTACACATAATTTTATAACGTGAAGCAATTTACGACGTATGTTCCTTTCGAATATTCGTTCATACGAGTTCTGTCTGAAAACACTGTGTTGAAAAGCAACGGCTTAAAAAAACATTTTAAATTTTGGTTGTTACAGTAATACCTACCCCTTGCTGCTTTAGACTGCCATTAGACTGCGAAGAGTAAAGCAACTCTAATTCAGAGGGAAAGCTTTGCTAGTTTTTTAACCATACCGAAATATTCCTTCAAAATAGTCTTCGCGTCTACCATACTTCTTACAGGACGTGAAAAATTTAAATCCTTTTTAAAAAAAAAATCTTAAGCATTTGCTTTTGGGAAATTCGTTTGAATTAAAAACGTTTTCCCGTTGGAAGAAAACAAAGGTTTTTTGTAGTCAGTTCATACTTTTATTTTTGGTCCCTAAAAATATCTGACGGTTGTGAATGGAATATTATATAATATGTGTTGCCAGGTTGGTTATCACGGAATTTTAATAAGTTTTTAATCAGAATTATTTTTGTTGTATTCAGAACTTCATCTGACGCAAATTATGAAGCATTTCTCATGGATTGTTTTGCTAACCGTCCAGGGCTAATAATAGTATACAAACCTTAAATTTCAATATCTTTGATTCAAACACTAATCAAATAATTTTTTACTCTATTTCTTGTACTCCGCTGCCCAAGTATCGGATTAGAGTTAATAAATAATACAATAATAATAATAATGATTTGTAGTGAATCGAAATAAATAATATACCTACTTGTCTCATTTTAAACCAATGTACGAACAACAATCACAAAGTTTTTAATTATAAAAAATAAACGAAATTTTGAAACTAACTAACCGTCACGCCGTCTCCCCGCAGGGGGTTGACAGAGAGGACGGACCTCCAAACAACTCGGTCTTGGCTCACACACCTTGCCTCATTCACTTTCATACATATTCTTCTATTATTCTGACTCTTTAGATGGCCCGACTAAAGCTCTGTTTAACGTGCTATGTCTTCCTTGGGTGTCACCAACATCTTCTACAATTGACATTTGCGTCATGTATTCACCTTACACTCCTTTCTTCATTCATTCGCTCTACATGCACAAACAATCTGAGGGTCCCTTTCTTAACCTTACTCATTACGCTTACATCAGCCTTGTATTCTTTGTGGGTCTCCACATTTCTCACACGAATATACATAGTTTTACTCACATAGTTTTACCACGCAGTTTTGCCTCAAGAATATCATTTCTACACCATTCGGTCTACTTTCATTCTTTCTGTGACAGTTCCATGTCTCACTACCATGCATCAGTGTAGGTACCAGTGCCCCATTATCGGCTGCTAACTTCGCTTCTTTGTACAGTTTGTTGTTAACGCCAATGGCATTCAGTCAATGTTTGGAGTTACCTGCATTTACCGTTCTTTCAATATCAGCCCTCCCATCTCTCGTAAACCTACTCCCTCTTTATACATATTATCTTACATACTATTTCAAGCTTATTATCATACAGAATCATCGTATTAGTATTTTACTAATTTGCACTAAATTCTATTTTATGCATATGTGTTTTTTTTATTACAATTACTACAACTTCATTTATATTTTTACTCTTACTTACTTTAATCAATTTGTAAAATTTTCATGTAAAAGCCCACTGAATAAATAAATTCTTTCAGTGCGAAAGTCTCACTGAACATTTTTTTATAATAAAGGGATCGGCAGTATTTTTTCAGTATAATAATAAAATACAAGCCTAATCTCATCAGAATTGTACGAATTTAAACCCATAAGCAATAATCACATCAGAGTTGTAATCATTTTTCCTTTCATAAAACTGCGCTGATTGCTTTGTTCCGCCACTCGGAAATTAAGCGAAAATTTCTCTGACAAACAATAATAATAATTATTATTCAACGACCCGCCATAAACGCAAACACATTCAAATTCCGATATTAACAAATTTCAAAGGACTTTTAATAATTCGTCACTGTAGTAGAATACCACACGGCCTTTCAAATGGCTCGTTATGTGAGTTACTCAGTAGCCCGGTCACCAACCACCCCTCTGCCCGGCTTCACGGTTACACTGCCCTAGGGGTGGAAATTTAATTTGGGTTCCAATTAAAGATATAACGGCCCTTTCTGTCTCCCCAGAGAGGCTTTGTTACTTGTTACGTTCTCGTTCACGTGGCCGGGCCATCTCTACACCTGTTTTCTTTGTTCCACGTTTCTGGGTGGTGTTTGGGCGGCTTCTAACCCTGGGGACTTATTATTCAATGGATAACTATCTAATTACATATTTACTCCGTTTTAAACATTTAACGAGGAGTGAAACGAGGATAGGCATTTACTCTTTGGAAGTATATATGGGACATTTTGCTGACCATGGTCATTATTTTATTTATTTATTCTCTCGTCTAGCCTCTCGTCTTTTATATAACGTTACATAGCATAACGCATTAACTACAATATTAGAAATTCGAATTCAGAAAGTAATAAAGAGACAGGGCTTGTAAAATGATAATATTCTATAATATGGTTATTAATTAGTTAAAGGTATCAATGTGATATAATATGTTGATTAATTAGTTTATAGGTTTCAATATGATAAAATATATTGATTAATTAGTTTAAAGGGTCAATATGTTATAATGGTGGTTAATAGTTTAAAAAAGTTAGGTCTTAGCAGAAGAAGAAGTGGATGTGTTGTTTTTTAAATAAAGCACCCCTTGAGAAATTAAATCCATCGTTTTTATTGCTATGTTTTTAAAATTAGAATTTACCGACATAATACAACTAATTCCCCACTCAACGGACAAAGGTTTAATCAATACTTTATGTTTTCTCTGCGAGTTTAGTTAGAAAAGTGTTAATTTTTAGCTAGCGTGGGCTATTGAGAAGGGAGGAAGTTAAAAAAATGGTCACAAAATCAGCGACATCTGAAATTACTGGCGCCATCTTTGGCCTAAATGAATAAACTTTTTGAAACTCCTAACAATGATTACTATTTATAATCCTTAATTGGTTTGAATCTAGAAAACTAAACAAATAGGTTAAAGGTATCAATATGATAAAATATGATGGTTAATTAGTTTAAAGGTTTCAATATGACATAATATGGTGATAATAGGTTAAAGGTATCAATATGATAAAATATGATACTTAAACTAAATATCAATATGATATGAAATTTAACTAGTTAATCACCACTATTTATAAAGGTTTTTGTCCATAGGCACTTATCTGTCTTTCATAGTTTTTCTTTTGTAATTTTTGATACGATTTTTCCTGACGAAGGAACCATTGATTTTGAAACTTTTGAAATTTTGATTAAATAAATAAGTGGTATATGCAAAGTGATTTGTTTTCATTTAATGAATTTTAAATAATTTTTAATCCCTGCTTTCATTTGGAGTAGTTAATTTTTTTTAAATATTTTTGGAGTAATTAATTTATTAATTTAAATTATTTCTCTTTTCTTCTTAACTATTTTCATCTATTTATCTCATATCTTTTTTTCATTTCTCTATATTTTTTTCTTTAATTCCATTTATCTATTAAAATTAAAATTATATTTTTTATCTTCCAAGATTAAGATATCAAAATTAAATTAAATTCCTGCCACCTCAGAACAGGCTCAGCCTAGTGAGGTGGTATATACCAAAAAAATTTATATATATGTATATGTAGGTATATTGTTTATATTGTAATGTTATTCTTGGTTAATAAATAATAAAAAATAAAAAAAATAATTAAATAATATATTCTTGAAAATCACCGAATGATGAAAAGAAATCATTGGTTCCCTCTTTCTGGAATTACAGATTTTCAGACTAACTAGTTCCAAAATACTAATTCATAATTCATTTCCAAATGAAACGTATGCTAACTAGTGCATTTGCATTGTTAAAATAATTGATAAATAATGCATTCTATTAAATGTATTTTCAATACCTTTATCAAAATTTGACATTTAGAAAACAACATGTTATAAAAAATAGTTTTTTTTTTTTAAAGCTGCGCAGAGGAGGAAAACAATATCTCTCGGGGTCTAGTCATCTTTGGGATGCCATGTGGAGGGTCAATTTAGGGAAAGTAATGAGAGGAAATTCTGTGAAGGAAAAAAGCTATGGGTGAGAAGCAGAGGCGGCCCGTAACAATTTTTTCCAGCAGTGCATTTCACAAAAAATGGTAACATTAATACGGGAAAATATAATTGATTGATTTACAGATTCGCGAAAAACAACATCAGGATGTAATTGTGTACCTATCAACTCGATCTAAAAAACTAAATTGCAATACGATATGTATGGTGTACTGGGAGTATGAGTGTTTATTAACTTTTCAGTAAAATAAAGGCTATCGTTTACAAAACTTTCACTCCACAGTTTATCATCACCCACGAAAATTGTTCACAGAAAACAAAAACAAAAAGGTGTTCAAACGATTTACAAAGGCAAGATGCTTTTGAATACTTAATACTTTGTTTTAAAAACTCTATTCATAGTTTTTTCCCTTAACCTTACTTGTATTATTACTTAGATTTTGAAGGGCCATTATTTTTCAAAAACAATTTATTCTCAAATGAAATTCGGTTGTTTTTGAAAAAATCGACGTTAATCGCAATTTTTTCATTACCACTCATTTTTAAATAAGTTTTTTACAGAGCAAAACTAGCGAAAACCATTAAAAATGTGTCAATAGTGATCAGTGATCTGCCAAATACTTGATTTCGCCGCCCCGATGCGATGGTAGAGCTAATCCATAACATTGTCAATTAGTTGTAAATTCGTTATTCCTAACTAAGTCATTCCAAACGTTCGGTAACATACCACGCATGTTAAAGGTTTTGTCATAAATCAGAATGCCTCTGCGCATGTGCGCCTTTAGTGCACGAGCGTGTCATATATCTTCACTCATGTCTTGCCCATTTCACGGTTCCAGCCTCTGTAGACTGTCCCAGTAGAAATATCACTTCATGTGAAGTCACGTCTCGGCACAACGGAAGATACACGCATTGCTTTTTCACGCATTATGCGCTAATGCGAGTATGAGTACGGAGTCTAGTACGAAAGTTAATTGGTAAGGATATTATAACGAATTGGCAGGAATTCTTTGTGAATGAATGTTACGAATTTACACTTTTGACGTTTCTCGGTGTTTGGTAGTGCTTTGCACAAGTGCACTGAGGCAGGGGCCGCCACTGGTGAGAAGGAATCTGGGGGTATGTGTATCCAGGAGTGATGGACGTACAAATCAATCCTCATACTGCGGTGCAAGGCGATGGGTCGAGAGGGTCCAGCTAGAGTAATCAAAAAGTCTCCCTCACCCAGTCTCACCCGAATCGGCCCGCCACGTAGTAGGTGGGCAAGCGCATCCGCCGCCAAGACCTAAACAAACTTCATCCCATGAACCCGGGCACCCTTGCTAAGTCACCAAATGTAGCAAACCACTTGGGGTGACGTGTGGCAGGGGTGTTGGTTATCCAATAAAGGGTTACCGGGCGGTGTTACCCAAGCCCGTCTCCCAAATTTAAGGGCTGCTTTTTAGCCTTGAGAACTATTTAAATAACATTATTACGATTTTTGCACATGGTAAAAAGTTAAAGATTAATAGAAATAATGTATTTATCTTTCACGAGTGCAATCATTTAGCGTGAAAGATTTAATAATTCTAAGTGGGAATCAACAGCAGAGTGCTTGCAGAAAAGTTACTTAGTGTAAATAAACTCTAGCCAATATTTTACTTTTATGCTCGTGTTTATAATTTCAGCTATTTTTAAATTTTATTTATCGGGTTTTAAAAACTCTTACTGTACCCAATTAATAAAATTAAATAAATTATAAAATTGTGTCTTCAATTCTTTGTCAAAATCGGCGGTAAAGCCAGCCACATAAATAGATGTTGGGTGGTTTCGGTTCCAAAAAAAAAAGAATTTAAAACAGAATTAAAATCATAATGGGTTTAGTCAACATTAAAATTTATTTTGGATTTAAGGCCTAAAATACATAACAGAACTGGTTATTTAAATAAAAAATAAATAAATTATAGATCAAATAAATAATGCAATACGGATGTGTGCTGTTTTTTTTTAAATCATAAAATATAAGTACTTAGGGATTTCAATTACTCAAGACTTTAAAAACAATTTTGACTTATTTTTGTTAGTTACATAGCATGCCATAAGATGACATAGGTCCTGAGGGAAATTATTTTCCTCAGAACCTCCTGTGTGAAGCTGATGTAAAAAAAGTTAATGATACCTAATTATTTAAAAAATATATACATTGATAACATTGGTAAAAATGGTTTAAAAAAAATGAACCCGGTACATATAATTTTAATTGAAAGAATTGGAAAAAAACTCAAATGAATCAAATAAATATTTGTATGTACGCCGGGATTTGAACCGGCTATACCACGGAGGCCGTCGATCGCCATCGTTATTAATTTGACAATGTTTGTTTATTTTTATCCGAAGAAAGTTACTTGAAAAAACTTACTTCACAGACCTACACATAATTTATATCTGCATATCTCTTTAGTGGTAAGTTAAGTAGGTAAAAAATTATAACGTATATCATCTGCCATAAAATATTACAATCGATAAACAATGTTAAACATTAGTACGATATTTATTGTTATCATATTTAATTTTTAGAATTCCATATTAATTTTAATTTCTTTTTTAATTACAGAGAGCTATAATATTATTATTTAGCATATGAAATTTATTTTATTATTATTTAATGAACATGATAAATAATTAAGAATATATCATTTGCTCGCTACTTTAGATATATATGAATTTCAAATACTTAATTATGCTGGAAAAGAAACCTTTGAATCATCATTTGGGAATAACTCATATAATAACTAAAATACCAACCTTCAGTCAAATATAAAACAATGCGGTAATTGGAGAAACTTTAAAGGGGTAATAACCATTAATAATTTCCTTCATTTTACTCGGACTTTAATAAGGGCATAATAAAAGTAATAGCATTTTTTTTTCATCGTAAGTATTTATAAATATTATAAAAGAAACTTCTGTGAGTGGTGTGACCACAGTTTGACAATGCCTTCAGAAGGTGAAATAGCTGTCACGTGTGATAATATTTATAGAGTAGAACTTGTCTACAAATAAACTCTTTTTTTATAAATTAAATAATAATATTCAATACAGAAAATAATTTTTTATAAAAGCTAGCATGATGGCTACCTTTGGCTGTTTGTATTTTGTATTACCCTTTCATCTCTCTATACTTTAAGTTTTGCTGTATCCACCACAGTTATTTC
This sequence comes from Limnephilus rhombicus, assembly GCA_929108145.2. Taxonomy (NCBI): domain Eukaryota; kingdom Metazoa; phylum Arthropoda; class Insecta; order Trichoptera; family Limnephilidae; genus Limnephilus; species Limnephilus rhombicus. The sequence continues at coordinate 20,618,145 of OV815278.1, read as the reverse complement.
ACGGTGTTTATCTGAGTACCTTTGGAGGATGCCTCTGGAATGAGATTGCCATATTAAAACGAATGTTTTTTTTTGAAGCGACTCCCTTTAGCGACCGGCACGAGAAGGGGACTTAGATTTACAAAGGGAACTTTACCCATTACCGAGAATTATTATTATCAGACCTTTACATAGAGAAAGTGGTATGTGTGCTAGGCGAGTCCTCTGAAACCCTGGAAAAAAATGCATTAAAATATTATTCCCGGAATGCAATTCTACCACAATATTATTAATGTTGTTGCATAGTTATTTTGAAATACGTTTGAATTAGTTTTATTTTATCTCTCTTTTTTCTTTACTTTGAATTATTCATATTATTTTTCTTCTTTGTTATTACAGAAGACACATACGCTGCATAATTAAATAATGTGTCACTTTGTGCTATTTCACTTGTAGAGCTCTTTACTGTTATAATCTCAAAAAAATTGTTTGAGTAATAGTGGTAATTTTCTTAAAATTGCGATTAATTATTATTGGACTCAATTGAGATCTGGGTACAGTACATGACACCATATATTAAGAGAAAATTACCAGAAACATCCGGAAATATGTCATTTTTAAATAAAATTTTAGACGTATTGACTTTTTACCCAAAAAAGTATAAATCGATTTCGGAAGATTGTTCTTTTATCTAGTAAGTAAATAAACATTTCATGATTTTAATTTTAGTTCAAATAAAATCTTTAAAAGAAAGTTCCGAGCACGTGTTTTGTCACGAAAATACCTGTTTGTCTATTTACTTACGGTCTTACCAACTAACATATATCAGTTTTTTTGACGTTTTTATTTTGATTAAACGTTCAATAATTATATAATTTTATAATAAACACAATTAAATAACTTTGTTTCAATTCCACTTTATTATTTTTTAATCCAACCGGTTTCGGTTCGTACTGAACCTTCCTCAGGGGTGAATAAAAATATATTGAACATAATACAGAAAAACATGGTATTTATAAGTAAAATTAGAAGAGGGAGACAGAATATCAACTTAGGTGGGGGCGATGAGGGAGGTGTCTAAGAGGGAGGGGTGAACGTGGGTGGGGGTAATGGAAATATTTTAAAAATCGGGGTGTTAGACAAATCTAATTGTTTATTAAGTAAATTGGTTTTATTTATTTTTAATGACTTTTTTATTTCAAGGGCTTCAAGATTATTAAGGTGTAGACCTATCCCATTTCTATGCAATACATCTATCCCGGAAGCTTTATTAAATGAGTGATTTTTATCTATTAGGTGGGAGGCGAATTCTGAAAAACCTACACTGTTTAGACATCTCAAGTGTTCGACCACTCTTGTTTGAATGTTTCTAGCCGTTTTACCGATGTAAAAGGCCGAACAGTCATTACATCTTTTAAGTGATTTAACTTTACCAAATAACTGCAAATTAGTGTCCTTCGACGTTGTCAATTTATTCCCAAATGTCCCTGTAAATGAATGTAAAAATATTATGTCTAATCTATTAACTAATTCTAACTTACCAAAAGATCTCTCGGATGATCTGGCCCGTATGTTTAACATCTGTCTGAATCAAAATTATTTTAAATTTAATGATATTATATATCAACAAAATGAAGGTCTCCCCATGGGTCTCCCTACGAGTCCGCTTATCGCTGATGTGTTTATGGATCACTTAGAAAAAAATATTTTTAATTGTAACTCGCCCCTGCTTAAAAATGTGTTTTTCTGGAAACGCTATGTTGACGATATAATATGTATTTGGAAAGGTACTGACCGTCAACTTAACTCCTTCCTGTCCCTCCTAAATTCATTCCATAAAAAAATTCAGTTCACTTTAGAAATAGGAAAAAATTGTTGTTTAAATTTCTTAGACCTATCTTTATCCATTGTTAATAACAAATTTGAATTCAATATTTATAGAAAACCTACCTTCACTGATACCGTAATTCACAGTACTTCTAATCACCCCATCTCCCATAAACACTCCGCATTCCATTCTATGATTCACAGACTTGTCAATATTCCTTTATCTAACGTCAATTTTACTGAAGAACTCGATAAAATCAAATCTATTGCAATAAATAATGGATATCCCCATAGCTTAATCGATAAAATCCTTACAAAAAAACTTAATCTCACATCTACTAATAAATTCCTTTATAATAATACACACAACATCAGAGATAATAAAAACCACGGTTGGCGTAGAATTTTATTCATAAATAACTTTTCATCTTCATGTGTTTCTAAATTCCCTACAGAAATTAAAGCTGCGTTTTATACTAATAACAACCTAGGTAAACTTTTAATAAACTCTAAAGATAAAGAAAATAACTTAAGCCATTCTGGCATATATAAACTTAAATGTAATGACTGTTCGGCCTTTTACATCGGTAAAACGGCTAGAAACATTCAAACAAGAGTGGTCGAACACTTGAGATGTCTAAACAGTGTAGGTTTTTCAGAATTCGCCTCCCACCTAATAGATAAAAATCACTCATTTAATAAAGCTTCCGGGATAGATGTATTGCATAGAAATGGGATAGGTCTACACCTTAATAATCTTGAAGCCCTTGAAATAAAAAAGTCATTAAAAATAAATAAAACCAATTTACTTAATAAACAATTAGATTTGTCTAACACCCCGATTTTTAAAATATTTCCATTACCCCCACCCACGTTCACCCCTCCCTCTTAGACACCTCCCTCATCGCCCCCACCTAAGTTGATATTCTGTCTCCCTCTTCTAATTTTACTTATAAATACCATGTTTTTCTGTATTATGTTCAATATATTTTTATTCACCCCTGAGGAAGGTTCAGTACGAACCGAAACCGGTTGGATTAAAAAATAATAAAGTGGAATTGAAACAAAGTTATTTAATTGTGTTTATTATAATTATGTATTCCCACAAAGTGTTTGCTACATATCAAGATTTTATATAATTTTAAATATATATACAAAAAAAAATAATCACAAAAAGTACATAATTTGATTTGATGATGAGCATTTTTGAATATAGGTATACATCAAAGCAAAATCATATCGAAATAAAATCAATATTGAGTTATTATTTAAAAATGCTGGTATGGAAAATAATTAATCTTTCTCATCGGGACCGCCCTGTATAGTTGCAAGTGCACAAACTTTCGAAAAACTTTGAATTCTCAGCCGCTGGTTAATCGCCCTTAAGCAACAATCCCGTCAGTGGCGTCATTCAGATTCGCCGAAACCGCGAAAATTTGAAAACGAATTACAGAGCGTAATTCACGGAGGGAGTAGAAGCTCCATCGCGAATGGCTGTCGTGCTGAGACTAACTGTCGCAGAGAGTGTAGCTTGGTAGATATTTGGGGTGGGGGAACCAGGCTACACGCCAGTGTTTTCGGATAACACGTAAAATCATTCCTCGCAACCGCAGCACCTTGGAGACATTATTTTACAGACAGCACTAGTATTTACGTTTTGTTAAAATTATATATTCTTACGAGTTAGAAACTTCTTATCAACGAAAAATCTATACTCAATATACTACGCACTAGTACAGTATATTCTTCAGTATGACATTATCAGTTGGGGAGCAGCTTACAAAACTAGTTTGACCCCCATAGAAATTGTTCAAAGACTCATTATAAAAATTATACTAAAAATACCTCCAGACTTCCCCACTGAACGCACATTCGAAGAATTCAAAGTTCCAACATTTAAAAACTTATTTGAGAAAAATTCAGTCCTACAAATTATAAAAGAAAAAGATAAATTCTCATTCATAACTGAAAATCGTACAAGACTTACACATGTATTTGTATGCCCCAAACTAAACACGTCTTTTGCCCAACACCATTGAACACACCAAGGAAAATACTTCTTTAATAACCTTCCAGTAGAAATCAGAAGCATTAATGACAAAGTACAATTATTGAACTCCATCAAAAAACATTTTAGAGAAATCACCAACGGGAAAATTGCTGCTTCCCTCATCACCACATGAATGTCACTAAAAATTATACCTATTTTACTTATTTCTGAATACATGTGGATGATTTTACCTTTTAGTTAAAGGATCTTGATTGCGATATGGTTAAACTGTGTTTTAACGGTGTTTGTATATTAACTGTGAATCTGTGCATATATTATGTGAAACACCTGATTGTATAAATTGTACATATTTAAAATGTATCCACAAGCTCCTCCATCAACACGCAAATGCTTTTAATGGAGGAAAAGTAACACTGTAACATGTTCCATTTTTTAAGATAAATAAAATTATTAAAAAAAAATATTATAATTATATAAAATTGTATAAATAATGTTTAATGGAATAAAAATTAAAATAAAAGGTTTATACATGACCACAAACATTTCCGGATTAGTCATGGTGTAACGATATTTGATTAGTGGAATGTTGGTGGACTAGGCTTAAAGAGGTTTAATGTATACCCACATATACCACTCGACTTTGAAACGCTCGTCCACCAACTGAATGACAGCTAAGCTTCGCTATTCAATAATAATAAGAATTCAAATTCTTGTATGTCTCATGTGACAGCGATAAAGGGTGTATTGAATTCTTTGAAGCACTAAATTTGAAAATACTTAAAATGAACTAAAATAAAATGGCCATCTACCCTGATGATGAACACTGTAACGCTGTCTGAAAATTTGACTAAAGGAGGAAATAGAGCAAGACGACATCATAACACCCCAAAATTAAATCACAATGATACTTTCGATCGTAAAAATCACAAATAATATCTAAAACAATATGAATTACAAGGAAGGAAAATACATATAGTTATTTCTACGAGACCCGTTTTGTAGGAGGAAAAACGCAGATGCTAATCATTCGAACAGCGAGCTGTTTCATTGAGAGACTAGCGATATAGGTACTGACAATGGACATAGTTTAAATTATTTTTGTTATTAGTTTTTGGGGTATTATGCCGTGTTACGCTAACTCCTTCTTTAGCCAACGTTTCGCACACCGTTGCAGTGTCCATCATCAGGGCAGATGTGTAATAGTTAGGGGTGATGTTTGTACTATCTACTTAGGAGCGATACCGTGTCGCCAGCTCCACTCCTTTACGAGCTGGCGCTACAATAAACTTCAACATGTTTTTTTTGCGTTTAGCCTTGATGTAATCGTCAATTACCGGATACCAAGAACTATTGAGTTTAGCTCCGTCGTCTCTACTAAAATTTATAGGATTTTTGTGAATTTCAATTGCCTCCGTAATCAGGCGTGCTCTATGAGTTTTGGGTCTTTCCAGGACTTCAGGAACAAATCCAAAGTAATGGCCGGTTTCAATTAAATGCTCGGCGATTGCCGATTTGTCAGGGTGGCCAAGTTTACACGCTCGAAAGTGTTCCGATATCCTTTTGGAGATAGTCCGCTCTGTTTGGCTCACATAGACCTTATCACATCCGGAACAGCTGAGTTTATATACTCCATCTGTTTCCAGAGGAAACTTGGTCTTTGCAGGCCTCAAAAAGTCTCGTATTTTTGTCGTGGTTCCGAAGACAATCTTGATGTTTTCTTTTTTCAATAGTCTGGCAATTCTGTCTGTCACCTTTTGAATGTAAGGCAGGAAAGCGCAGCCCTTTGACTCTTGTTCAGTTCTGTCTTCGTTTGGTGCAGATTTGGCTCTTATGATTTGCCTTGTCTGCCTTGCTGGGTAACCGTTACGCTCCAGTGCATCAGTCAGTTTTCTAAGTTCTGCTCCGATTTTTGTTTCTTCACATATTCTGGTTGCTCGGGTCACCAATGTATGGATAAGTCCTCTCTTCTGCGCTGGGTGGTGATGGGAATCAGCATGTAGATACCGATTTGTATGAGTTGGTTTTCTATACACTGTGTGTCCTAGACTACCATCTTCTTTTCCCGTCACCTCCACATCTAGAAAAGGTAGGATCTTAGAGTCATTTTCCATCTCCATTGTGAACTTAATTTTAACGTGGAGTGAGTTGAGATGGTCCAGAAATTCGTTCAGTTTCTCTGTTCCATGTTCCATGTTGGCTAAAGAAGGAGGTAGCGTAACACGGCATAATACCCCAAAAACTAATAACAAAAATATTTTTGGCCGTGAAAATCTAAAATCGTATCTAACCATAGTTTAAATTATTTTTATTTTTAACACACATGTACCTACTAAAAAAAACACAGATACGTTAATCAAAGGGAGATAAACGAATACATATTGCACAAATGATTTTTGGTCCATTAAATTTTGCGAACTATTTATTCGCTAAATGAATACCTACATAAACTGCCACAGAGAATAATGACCCGAAATAATATCTCTATTTATTTATTTATTTATTGTTCTTATACGCCCGTAGGGGCTTTTACATAGATTATAAAATAATATTTAAGATATCGAGGATTACACATACATAGAATTTATATCAAACATTATAAAAGTGAAAAAACTTTTTAGAATATACAAGTAGTTTTTAAAGAAAAAACCACTTGTATATTCTTGCTTAAAACTGTGAAATATTTTAAACAATGTAATATTTAACAATAACATAGAACAAAATATAATATAAAACATTACAATAACACATCAAATCGTTAAATATATTATATCCACGTTACAATAATTTGTAGGATTCCATAAAGTGTTGGTTTAAATTGCATTTTAGAATGTAAAGGGAATCAGCGAATACATCTACAATACCACCAAACTTGTTGCCTAAATCATGCATCCTATTGGTAATTGAGTGTGATTGATAGTTGGTTGTGTATGTGTTGCAAAAGAATGTTATATTTTGTCTAGTATTCCTTGTCGGTACATGGAGTTTAATACTAGAAACGATGGCAGGGCTGTCAATTAGGTTGTTCATAACTCTGTACAATAAAATTAGGTCTGAAATAATTCTTCTGTCAGACAGCGTAATTAAATTAAGTCGATTCATTAAACTTAAATAATTAATGTTTTCTTTTGGAATTTTGAGTTATATATATGATATTATCATTCAGTCGATTTCACCAATGGTGGAGAAATGTTATCTAAAATGCAGTTTTAATTTTTTTCTGTTTGTAATCTCATGTCTATGCATTGTTCTTAGAATATCAGCGACAGTTTTATAGTCTAGCTATTCCGAAATGATCCAAGTCTTCTTACTACAAAACGTCTTTAATATCCTACGTTGTTTTCCATCGCAACAATGTTATGTCTCAGTAGTTTTATATTTCTTTGAGTTGGCTGTGTTAATAACGTGAGGTTTATCGTAATCATTATATGACTTAATAAATACTGCAAAATAAAGCAGTGCGAATAATGCTCAAGAGCAGCATATACACACGGTTAAGGGACATACTAAACAAGCTAAATTTTATGACTGTGCAGCAAACCATATATATTTGAATGGGTGGATATAAAAAAAAAGTATTATGCTCGACCAAACGAGAGCTCTTCCTTCTCACGCGCCTTGCATCAAAACAAAAGATACTAGAACTTGTCACGTACAACCAACAATAATACACAATTGCTGATCCTGTGTAAATCAAAAGTTCGCCCCACTGTTGAATTTTGCAGCCACCTCTGATCTAGAGTTCCAAAACACCTAAAAACCAAAAAAAAACCCTTGACTCTAAAAGAAACGAGCGGTCCGTTTGATAGATTTTCCTATCTTTACAAACGGATTGCAATATTTAGAACACAGGCATCAGAAAGGTATGCTGTCCTTGTTCTACCGGTGTTGCAATGGAAGATGCTCCGAGGAACTAGCTTCATTTATCCCTTTAGTATGGAAACACGAAGAATGGGCGCCCCACATACGTGTATGTACACAGTTCACATGAGGACGGGTCGCTTCTACGACTCGTTCTTGAGTTCTTTGAATATTGATCTTTTTAAGACGTTCACTCCTTCCTGCCCTCACAAAGACCCTCCACGCAGCATCTTAGAATATGACAGGTCCTGAGTGAAATTATTTTCTTCAGGCCCTCTATTATGAAGTGAATATATAAAAAAAACCTCTCGCTAGAACTAGTGAGATCATTAGGTCAGGTCATCACAGACTAGACAATTCGAATATGAAATATCGAAAGCAGGCAATTTCTAAACAAACTGTGGATTTTTTTCGATACAACACACACATTAATTAAGTGTTTAATTTTCGGTATAATAAACATTAAGAATTAATTTGTTTGGTTTCACAATAATAAATTAAAATTTACGAGCGTTGTGGAAATCGACACGTGTTTTGTACCAACATATTTACCAATGTCCCGGTAGACCGCACCCTTACAATACAATGATTAATATTTTATGAGCGTTATATTATTTCTACTTTCATTCTGATCATGCATATATTTTTTTAAACTATATTTTATTAAATTAATTTTTTACATCTTAAATCTAATGTAATATCTATTCCGAAACTACAATAATACTCTTGTATTACCTATGTACGTGCTATATAAAGTTTGGACTTCAGAACATTGAGACATAATTTACGTAAGACTTTAAGCTTCCTTAACATTTATAGTTCATTGAACATTTAAAAAACTTTATAACACATATTGTTTTCTGTTTTCGATAACTTTGTTTTTGAAAGCCTGTTGGTGCAATTTCTCAAGGGTATCTACGAACAGTAGGTAATATTAATACCAACGTTATTCAACATAAAATCTGTAAAATTTTATTTTTCAACAAATATAAAACAAAATACTGGGGTATTATAAACTAATCATTGCCACATACTTAAAAAAAAGAGTTAACGTTGCATAGTTCTTATCCTAGTATATCGGCTACACCACAAAATATACCTTGGGCGACGGACGTTCACTTATCTTGTACCTACCATATTTAATAAGATACCAATGAACATAAACATCTGATAAAAGTGCACCACCGATCTCAAAAACAAAATTTAAAAATGTCTAATAGATCAAGACTTTTTATGTTGATATTGTTTGTAATCTTATGTATAAATATGAGTATAATTTGCCTGTGTTATATCTACGTGTCTGTGTATTTTATGACTTTGTATTGTACATAGTTACTTGAAAGTTATTCTTCTGTATCTATTATCTAAATTGTGGTTTCTTGTTATATTTGTGCTTTAGTTGCTGACAAACTGCTTTAGCAGTTTAACGGGTAAGGGTCGACCGAGACAGGTTTTTCGTTCTTGGCCGAGACCGAGACCGAGAATAAATTAAAATCTCGGCCGAGACCGAGAGCCGAGACCGAAAATAGATAAATTGAGAAAAAAAATTAAATTGCGCTATTTTTGCATAATATAGTATATTTAAGAATGTAATAATAATTTGTTTTAAATAGTGTTAATAATCAAAATTGAACACCATGATGTTGTATAACCAATACTCAAAAATATTTGCATTTCTTTGCAGTCTTGGCTCTCCAAGAAAGCTATCAAGCGCTATTTCTATCACAGCACTTGACGTGTTCTGATGAATGTGGCCACTGAATCTAAAAAATCTTTGTACACTTACCAGCTTTCCAACATACGTATAAAATAATACGTTATGATCTGATATTCACTTGACTGGTTTATGTAGTTATTCTGGCTGGTATTTATAATTAATCTCAACAACACATAAAAGAACTTTTTTTTTTCTACTACGAACAAAATTCAAACAAACTTCCTTTAACTACAATTTTTTGTTAACAAAAGTAGTGAAATGAACGAAAGGTGCGACGCGGCGGCGGCAGCAACGGTAAGTAAAACCTGCCTCGCTGCCAGCCGACCAATCACAATCGACAGCTCTCTCAAGCACTGACACCAAGTGACGAATGTGGACGCGCGCGGTATTTGAATCCCATTATCCTATACCGTACTTACTTACAACGGTCTCGGTTGTGGCCCAGAATCTCGGCGATTTTTCGCCGAGAACCGAGACAGAGTTCTCGGTAGAATTTGTAGCCGAGAATGCCGAAACCGAGACCGAGATCTCGGTCGACCCTTATTAACGGGTGCTTAAATTGAATGATTAAAAATAAATAAATAATGCCTATGTTCTGAATTATTTATATTATTTTTTTTATTGCTCAGAAAGATTACACCTGTGCAATAATTAGGTTAAAAAGATTATACCTGTGCAATAGGTGTGATGCTACAGTGTTGTTATTGACCAATTTACTTGTTTTAAGGTCTAATTTTTTATTTATCCTACTTAAGAAGTTAACCCTTTTTGCATTTTTTTTATTTAGCATTTCAAAGTTAGTACCTGTTACTAGGTACTAACTTTGACTAGGTACTAACGATTTTTGCAAAAAAACAATTTCTGTTAGTAGGTAGGTACCTACCGCCTACCCAAGAACAATTATCTATACCGATGTGATAGACAACTGATGTCATCAGTTAAAATGTTGCACTTGAGGGGTATGGAAACAAAAACGGCAGTGTGCAAATCATTAAAATGTTAGTAAACAGCTAAAATGCTTTGAAAATTGTAACAGTAATTTTGTAATTATGAAACCAACATACAAAAAAATTTTGTAAAAATATTGTAAATGTCCACTGCACGTCTTCAAATTCCTTTAATTTTTCTTATTAAACCTTTTTTACTTTTAATCTGTTTTTTTTTTTTAAATTGTAAGTATGTTTTCAATGCGGAGTTTTTATAATCTACCCGACATGCAGTTAGATTAATATTGAATTTCCAGTATCCGATTGAACTAATTAACCCTGTTTTGCGACATTTCCACGTAGATGTAGGCATAGAGAACGGACCGCCAAACAACTCTGTCTTGGTTCACACTCATTGCCATTCACATTAATACATCAACACCCAGTAAAACCACCGTTCACCCTAACATAAGCAACGCTTCTCTCATACAAAAAAACAATTGCTTGATTAGTATTCACTTCATACTTAGACAACACCTTTTATGTCGACTCGGTCGTATGTTTTCTGTAGATCTACAAAAGCACAGAAAATTTTCTGGTTTTTTGCCAGAAACTTCTCGATGAGCATAAGTGATGATTCAAGTGATATTTGAATTTCGGTGATCAAATTATCAGAGCTTCGGATACTCAGATACGCCCTCTAAACCCTTTTTATCTGTTCAGTGGATTAGATACTACACGTCTGAGTTGAAATGATTACAAGTTTTCGGCTCCGCAAGGCATTTCTTTACAAAAACCTATTTCGCGAACCATTCCGGGTGGCCTACACAATATTGAAAGAAATTATTTATTTGTTATAGCTAGTATGAGGTACCAACCCTCACCTTTTCATTATTTATGTTATATTTTCAAAAACCTCCTTGACGGTACATCTCCAAAGGGTTCATCTGCCCTCGGGCCGTGAAATCTGAATACAGCGTTCTGAATATTCGCACAAAGTTTTTTTTAACAAAACAAACACTTGTTTGCGGAGGGTAAATAGAAAATTTTCCGCCATTTGATCTACACCACGCACGAATAATATAAGACCATGATTATAATCAATAATTAAAATGATTATTTCAAATATATACCTAGAATATAACAATCATTATTGTTGTTTTAATGGGCATTGATAAGCTATTTCAAGGCAATGTTTGATAATCGACTTTCGTTTCTGACTTACATTTTCAACGTAATTGTTGTTAGCTTGTTCGAAGCCTGCTTTACATATGAAATTACTCTCGTCATCGTGGAATAATGAATAATACAAGAAACGCGAGGTGGATTTGTTTCTTAAAGTCTGGCCAATCAGGTCTTAAATTTCCAATACAATATAATTTTTGAAGTGAAACTTCTTTAGCACCGTTAGTGACTTGGAATTCGGGTGAATCGGAAATGCGCCACAACTCAGTTCCACGCAAATACTCGGTTCTAATATAATGCGGTAAATTAGCCTTCCATAGCGCAGTTGGCAAAGTTCCTGACAAGTCTAAGCGGTCTCGGTTCGAATCCTACGAAATCCAAAAACTTTTTTTTTTGTGAAATCAATATCCAATCATCGAACCACTTCTAAAAAACAAGCAAAAGAAAAAAAAGCGACATCTAGCGACTTTCTAATTTCACTTCTACACCCTGATTTTTTTTTAGTATTTTAAAAAAATTGTTCAAATATAATTACAAGCATAATGGATTTAGTGTTTGCATTGTCATTATAAAATTCAAGCGGGGATGGCAGTATAGAATTTCAGGAAAATGTATTGATTATTAAGTGATGTTTAATGAAATCTACACTGAAGGCATTTCTAACATTTATTATAAATTCAGAGGTCGTCATAAATATTAATTCATTTGTGAATCTTTTTAATCGATAATTAATAAATTTTTTTTTTTTCATAAGAAGCAATTACTTTGTGGTAAGACATTATATTATAAAAAAATAAAATAAAACAACACTTTGTATTAAACCACGAATTTATTATTTATATATCTACCGGTTTCACTTAGACCAAGCTTCCTCAGGATAAAATAATAACTTAATATTAAGACAGAGTTATCTGTTATATATAAGTTGAGCGACATAGGGAGAAAGAATATGACAAAAGAACATAGTTAGAGACAAAATATTTGAAGGCGGTACAATAGATAATCCATTAGAGGAAGGAGAAAACAATATACATCTAAACACAAGATATCCAACAGTTAACGGGATTCAAATAAATAAATTAAGGACATTAGAGTAACAATATAATACATATATACAATAATAACAATATCATGGGCTGGGATGGATTTTAGGGAACAAGTTAAATATAGGGCTATAGGGTGTATTTTTTTGATTTGATAAATTTATTTGATTATTAAGTAGGAATTCTGACATATTAGTATTTAATGATTTTCTTATTTCTAAGGCTTCTAAGTTATCTAATTTAATACCAATACTGTTTTTATGTAACATGCGCGTTCCTGAAATTTTATTAAAACTGTGGTCTGCTGAGATTAAGTGATTTGGAAGCTCAGAGAAACCCTTTCCATTTAAACAGCGTAAATGTTCTTTTACCCTAATATTAACATTTCGTGCTGTTTTTCCAATATAGAAAGCAGGACAATCATTGCAGGTAAGTTTATAGATACCCGAATGAGATAAACTATCTTCTTTATCTTTAGTATTGATTAAAAATTTTCCGAGGTAATTGTTTGTATAAAAGGCCGGTTTAATGTCTAAAGGAAGGTTCCTAACGCTTAGGTTAGAAAAATTATTTATATATAAAATCCTACGCCAATTGTATTTTTGAGTATCGTTATTGATGGTCGGGGTGCTTTTATAAAGGAATTTATTAGTAGCTATTTCTTTTTGTTTTTATTAAGTATTTTAGTAATTAAGTCCGGGTCGTGGCCATTATTAGCCGCTATTTGCTTAATACGAGATAATTCTTTTGAAAAATTAATGCTAGACAGAGGCACAGAAACTAATCTGTGTACCATTGAATGAAAGGCTAAGTGTTTATGACTGATTGGATGATTGGATGTATTGTGGATGGTTATGTCTGTATAGGTTGGTTTGCGGTAAATATTGAAATCAAGTCTATTATTTGACAAAGAGAGTGTGAGGTCCAGAAAATTTAATGAAGCATTAATACCTATTTCCAAGGTGAACTGTATTTGGGTGTGAAATGAATTTATAAGTTGTAGGAAGGCATTTAATTGTCAATCTGATCCTGACCAAATGCAAAACACATCGTCAACGTATCTTTTCCATACCAGCACGTTTTTGAGGAGAGGGGATTTGCAAGAAAAAATTCTATTTTTGACGGTGACGTAGGAGCCCCCATCGGCAAGCCCATATTTTGTTGATAGATGATGTTATTGAATTTAAAATAATTTTGTTTTAAGCAAACATTAAACAGACGAGAGAGATCACTAGAAAAAACTTTCGGCAATTTAGAATTACTTAATAAATTACTAATAAGAGATTTACTTTCATTTATTGGGATGTTTGGAAACAAGTTAACAACATCAAATGATATTAATTTGCTATTACTAGGAATTACCAGGTCTTTTAACTCATTTATTAAGTCTTATGAGTTTCTAATAGTGTGTTTAGGGGAAAACACTTTTGAATTATTAAACACATTAGTGACAAAGGATGCTAATTTAAAATTTGGTGACTCACAACATGCAACGACTGGTCTAATGGGGGTATCAGGTTTATGGATTTTAAGAAATCCATACAACTTGGGGATTTTAGGATTCTTTGTCAAAAATTTTACTTTATTATATGAGTGATCAATAAAAAATGGGGATTTACATGAATTTAGGGCATTTTTTATAGACTTTCATTCCATTCATTTTACAGCCTTTCATTCAATGGTACACAGATTAGTTTCTGTGCCACTGTCTAGCATTAATTATTCAAAAGAATTATCTCGTATTAAGCAAATAGCGGCTAATAATGGCTACGACCCGGACTTAATTACTAAAATACTTAATAAAAACAAAAACAAATAGCTACTAATAAATTCCTTTATAAAAGCACCCCGACCATCAATAACGATACTCAAAAATACAATTGGCGTAGGATTTTATATATAAATAATTTTTCTAACCTAAGCGTTAGGAACCTTCCTTTAGACATTAAACCGGCCTTTTATACAAACAATTACCTCGGAAAAATTTTGATCAATACTAAAGATAAAGAAGATAGTTTATCTCATTCGGGTATCTATAAACTTACCTGCAATGATTGTCCTGCTTTCTATATTGGAAAAACAGCACGAAATGTCAATATTAGTGTAAAAGAACATTTACGCTGTTTGAATGGAAAGGGTTTCTCTGAGCTTGCAAATCACTTAATCTCAGCAGACCACAGTTTTAAAAAAAATTTCAGAAACGCGCATGTTACATAAAAACAGTATTGGTATTAAATTAGATAACTTAGAAGCCTTAGAAATAAGAAAATCATTAAATACTAATATGTCAGAATTCCTACTTAATAATCAAATAAATTTATCAAATCAAAAAAATACACCCTATAGCCCTATATTTAACTTGTTCCCTAAAATCGATCCCAGCCCATGATATTGTTATTATTGTATATATGTATTATATTGTTACTCTAATGTCCTTAATTTATTTATTTGAATCCCGTTAACTGTTGGATATCTTGTGTTTAGATGTATATTGTTGATAATTAATAACTTTTAAATACAGGACGTGTCGAAAAAGTTTGTCAATTGTACAATTTGGAAAATAAATCAATCATTCATGATTAAGTGAAGATAGGTGTATCTAAACATTTATAACTGATTCTTATGTGTGTATATATAATATTTATATGGACGTGAATATATTTTTACATTAATTAATTTTATCAATTAATATCCATTTTGTTTAGTTATCATTGATTCTATTCTATTGACAAAAAGGTCACTGATCAGCTTTACATTCGAGATTTCTCATGGAATGCAACGAGTTCTCAGCAGTGCCTCTAATATAATACACAAAATAAAATAAAAACAATTAAATTAAATTACATAAAAAAATAATTAAATCAAATCTCTAATTTAATACACCTTATATAATATACATAAGTCCGAAAAAATTCAGTGTTTCTAAAAATGCTCTTTAAGGCATTTCCCACCACATTTTTGTTCTATTTCAAACGAGTAGTGTTTTATTAAACAATTTTTCAATGTTCGTTTAAATATTATGGTTTTTAAAATTAACGTGCTCCCTCTAACATTAGTATTTACACATCTCCCCTTCTTCTTTTTGCGCGCTTACTACCGGGTCTTAAGCAACACTTGGCAGAATGCAAAGGTTTCATTGAATAACCATTGGATTTATTAAACGTTGTTTTAAATATTTTTTCACCCCATCACCCTTTTTTCTTCGCAGAACTTCATCTTCTTCCGTTCCTAAAAAGATCCTCCACACAGCTTTGTCATCCCAAAGACGACAAAAGCCCCAAGGGAATTATTTTCCTCAGGGCCTCTTGTGTGGAGCTAATGTAAAAAAAATGTAATATAAAAAACCCTCAGATTACTCAAAAACCCCACCAAATCAATTATAATGCAGAAAAACTTGTCATGAATGAAAGAAAATGTTGATGTTATCTGGGTCCCTTGTAGAATATTTCAAAATGTCATACTTGACGGCTATGCCTCCCGGTTTTATTTTATAGCATATTTAATTTGTAAAACAATAATTTTTTGATTTATGGTAAGCTTTCCAATATTGCTTTTATTTTCACCCGAAGTCCGAAGGTCATCCGAAGTGATTCGCTACGTTTGGAGACCTAGGGGTGCCCGGATTCATGAGGTAAGGTTTGTCTAGATCTTGGCGTCGGATGAGATTGCCCACCTATGGCAGGGAGTGGGAGGAAGAGACCCAAAGGTCCGCAACTCCTACATACATCGATCCCAGATTCCTACTCACTTCTCATACCTTTTTCCTTCCCAAAACTTCCTCTCCTTCCTTTCCCTAAAAATACCCTCCACACAGCATCCCCAAAGATGACATAGCCCCCGAAGTAATTTTTTTCAGAGCCTCCTACGATCGATATGTATTATACGTTGGTAGGTACTAAATTCATAAAAAAAAATCTTAAGTTAAGTTAAATATTCTCTGAGATAGGAAAATAAAATTTTCAAAATGAACAATCGCAAATTCTTTAATTGTTTATTTGTTTACTGTGCTCGGTTGATGGACTGGGATTATAAGCAATGGAGTACAAAGGGGTTCGGGATTAATGCATCATGCCTTCTGATATACATATTATGTGTATAATTATTGACGATTACTGCAACATGTTTATGTACCGTAAGCAATTAATAATTAGTATCTTTGTTTGCAAGTGAGCTTAATATGGTCGACTGATTGATTGCTAAATTGGGAGATGATCTTCGATACGATAATTGTTAATCTGTGAGGAATATTTTGGATGAAGGCGAATTATTTGATAATTGTTTTATATTATCTTTTTATTGTCGGTCTGAATCTGTGTTTTCTGGTAAAAAAATCAAAATATACTTTGGTTAACGTTAATGCCGTTGAAAGTGTGAAAGCTCGTGACGGAGCCACTGTAAATCTAAGAAAATACATTTAGTAAGTCAGGTACGCCTCATACGTCAGGTCTGGTAATGTTGTTGGTAGTTTGAAGACAAGCTTATGGGTCCGAGCGGTTAAAGACTCCAAGCATTTAAAGATGTTGGTGCGCCTTTAAACATACAAACAACTAATATGTTTTAGGCGATGCAACGTGCAGTATTGCAAAGATTGAAAATTTGATGGCTTATAAATATTATAAATGCTTATTTTAAATACTGTCAGGAGATCAAATCTTGGCCTTTGCTATAATCGAGCATTTTCAAGTCTTTTTGTAAGCCCAGACCAAATAAAGCATCAGGCCTAAAAATGTTTTGAAGTGCCCACGCGAAGATCTCTGAATTACGAAACCGTTTTCGTTGGTGGTTTTAATGTTCATTGTTGCAAAATGAAGTCCTATAGATTCTGGCTTAAGCCACCGCTACCCGAACTTCTACCGATTTCTTACATATCTCCCTTAAACACGTTAAGTTTTAAAGCTCTTAAAAAAAATGTTATTCTTGAAGATAATATCTAGACATTCCCCACGCCGAAACGCAAATTATATAAAATGAGTAATTATAAAAATAAAATAAATAATGTAAAATATAACAAGCAGTAATTGTTGAATGAAACACTAGTATATATTGAATTATTTGGCGGGTATTTGATAAGCCCCCATAGCTCAGTGGTCAGAGCATTCGACCGGCAATCGGAAGGACACGGGTTCAAGTCCCGTTGGCGGCAAGTATCTTTTCTCGGAAGATTTTTCAATGTAAATGAGTGTTTCAGGCTGACAATTATTGCTTGTAATAATTGTTACCCTTTGTGCTATGCATAAAAATCTTGTCTAAACGTTAGTTTATAAATTAAAAAATAATAATTATATAAATATCCCCCAATAGAAAAAAATCGCAAAGTATGCTCCAAAACTTTTTATAAACACGTTTGTTTCTGTTATTTTACAAGTAATATGCATGAAAAAATTCATTCATGTGTTTTTTTGAATGCTGTTTAAGATAACCCCCCCGAGATTTTGGCTCTATTTTAAACGAGTCGTGTTTTATTACACATTTTCGCATCGATTTTGTCGCTTTAAATACTAGCGCGCTCCTCTAACATTCGTAATTTCATATCTCTCCATCTTCTTCGGCGGTTGCGGTGCCTTAAAACATTTTCATTCACAATCGCTATCTGCGTGCTTTATTTCGCCCAATTCCGAAAGTCATACGTCGAGGTTAGTCCGTTTATTATACAAATTTCAGGTGTTGTTAAACTCACAATACCTAAAACTGAAAATAATATTTTTTAAAGAAAGACAAGCATTCCCAGTTCACGAATAACCTGACAATATTTTAATTCATCCTTCTAATGTTTAATGTTAATAAACATTACGTGTTGAAACCGCGACGCCGCAGTGGGGATTAATTTTTTGGACCACCTAAGCAAGTAATCGATCAACAATGTTCAATTTTGTATTGATTTTTGAACGAAACTGTTCATTTTGCATGTACCTATCACTGTCATCACAAGTAGGGTGAGAAATAAAAAAATTAAGACCCTCCTATTTTCATTATTATTATATTGATAATTATATTGACTATTACGGTGTTACCAGCATACGTGAATCGTTTACCAAATGGAACACAAATAAAATAAAATGGTTAAATAGTTCTTCTTATTTCAGAGATAACGAGATGATTAGCGATCCATACTAAAACTTTTATCGACGTGTGACTAGAGTGACTAGACATCTGTTAGACATAATGAGACTATGCATTTAAAAGTTACTCTAATTCTTCAACTACTGAAGTGTAACAGAAGACTTTGCATGTAACAGAATTTTTAAAACTGCTTGGATAAAGGGACTGCACATATGTCAACAAAATGATTTATCAAGGTAAACCATGGGGAGTGTTTTCGAAAACATCGTAAATGTCGAACACTGCAGTGGGTTGGAGATAGGTCCGGTCCTTTGATTTAAACCGCATCACTCTCGGCTAAGTTGTTATTGATGATATAAGACCAATGGACATATTCCGAGGAAAACTTAGCTGTGGAAATTCAGAACAAGAACCAAATGAACATTTAAAAAAAAATTGTTACCCTTCGTTATTGAAGAACGGCAGAGAAATCGACAAACGTGTAACTATTTTTTTTTTTACATAATTTTATGGTGTATAAATGGAATACAAACAATTTTTAAGAGAAAATCACACTGAAACAAAATTGAACTGAACTATAATCCCAATCATTAATATTTTAAGTAATTATGGGCATAATTAGCAAATATTTAGTTATTTTTAGAAGATTTTTTCTCCCTTTCCTCTGCCCTTTAACCAACATCATACCTCAAGATAGGAATATTATAGTAATCTCACTGGTTTCAGGTAGCTCGAGCTCTGGTGAGGTATTCACTTTGTTTTTTAAATCAAATCGACTGGTGCTGGAGTATTTAGGGGCGTGCTGTTTGAAAACTGTTTTAACTCCACAACAAAAAGGAAGATTGTCTCAATACTTTTATGTACGATATGGTCTTAAAAGCAATTCCCTTTTCAGTGTTTTTTTCAGCTCTTATCGACCATATATTATTAGACTAGCGATTTCCCGGCATGCGTTCTAATACCAAAAATAAAGAAATTGTTTATCTTCTCCTTCCGCTGCCATGTCCCTTCCCCTAACGCGTTCCCCCTTCACCTTCCCCGCCTTCCCTACCCCCTCTCCCACGATCCCCTCCACTCTCCAATGTTCAATATATTCAGTATGGGTACATTAAGAATTTCAAACAACTCGCGTGCCACGTATTACAATTCTTTTAACACAAATTTGTATTTTATTATTTTGCAAACATTCATTTGTGTGTATTATAAGAACAATCAATCAAATTTGGTTCCTAATATACATTAGGTACCTATTTAAAATAAATATAATTTTTATTAGATTCAAAGTATTCGATTTTGGTTAGTATCATAGGTGAGTACTTCCAATAAATTCATTAAGTTAAAGACTTTATTCGAAAATTTAATTTTGATTAAACAATCGATGTTTGCAAAATGTCATTGTCAGATTGCAAGAATTTTGCATGAATTTTCGTCATGATTAAAACACTTTCCAAATGTATTATCATGTGGCTGTAATAATCCAGAAACCTTCGCAACGATGGAAAGAAGGTATTTTGAAAGTTTCAAACATTTCCTATGCTTAACATAGTAATGCTCAGACAACTCATTTGTTTACATCATCATCATCACTCTTGGCTCTTCAACCCCTGGTGGGTCTTGGCCTCCTCAAGAGTCTTCCTCCACTCATCTAGGTTTTGTGCCAGCTCTCTCCAGTTTGGAAGCTCCAATCTTAATCTTGGCCTTCCCAGGCTCCTTCACCCTATCGGTCGTGAGTTCAGCACGGACGTTGGTGCTTGATGCTCGGTCATTCTCTCCACATGACCCAGCTACTGACAAATTCTTTTATTAATATTATAAAGGAGAAAGTTTGTATGGATGTAAAGATGTTTGTTACTCTTTCACGCAATAAATACTGAATGGACTTTAAAAATTCTTTCACTAATAGAAAGCTACATTATATGATAGTAATAAAGGCTATATATTGGTAAGCTCTGGCTTTATGAATAAGCTCTGGCGTTATGAAATTATTTATTATACATTTATTGTCCGGACGAAAAGCAAAGCGTTGCTAATTAATTGTTTGACGTGAGCTGTCATTTTGTTATTTGTTTAGGTTACTATGGAGATTCCTTTAAAAGCAAAAATTAAATTTGTATAAAATAGATGCTTATCTACATTTTGACCTTGGCCAACAGCTATATTAATATTATAAATGCGAAACTGCGCGTATTTGATTGTTACGTTTTAATAGGTGGCATCTTGAAAAATTAATGTAACGGGTACGGAGTAAAAGCTAGTATATTTATAAGCAACATATTTTGATTTTTATTTATAGAGATTCGTCATAACAAACCCTCCAAAAATCTTCAACCATAAGTTTAGAGTTAATTCAAATATTGGCAGTGAGGCTTCGCGTATGGGAGCGGTGAGTTGGGACATTAATTATTCGCTCGAAAGATCCGCTGATGGATCAAAGGGCCGCTGTGAAGGGAATTTCACGAACAGTATCCACCGCTGTGTAACCATTCCAGCTACCGAAATACAACCATCCAACCAAACCATCCCACACACACAGCTGTGATTGTTTTCTTTTCTGAGAGAAAATAAATAAGAGAAATGCGGTGTTTTTCGATGTTTACGCATGTTTGAGATTTGAAAATCAAATGTTTTATCTTAGAATAAAAGAAGAACAGATAAAGAAGAATGATGTGTGATTTGAATATACACACACCTGTTGAAACGGTTTTGGTTGCGTTCGGCATATCTAACATTACTGCTTTTTTACTTTGATCATTTTCTAACACAAGTTCTGCAAAACGTATGAGTTTTGTTTTCAAGTCACTTTGAATGACCTGTCAGATTATTGATAATGACATTCATTTTACAACAGATTTGCTGATTTTGATCGCATCCCAAAATTGAACAATTTTTGAAAATAGATGAAAGACTTTTGTAAGAAATTCTTGGAAAGAAAGAGATTTTAATATTACAAACAAACGCATAAATATTAAAATGTTGATATCAAACATGAAGAATTTTTTAGGATTTTACCTTGTAAACTTAAAAAAATTACCATAAAACCAATTCATGACGAAGGTTCCATAAGGAACTCGAAAAAGTATTGGCATTCATTTAGTCATATCATGCCGATATGTTGAAATAGCAGTGCCAAATACAATTTAATATAGTCTACAGGCATGTATGAACACGTTTGTCTTGGTTGCGTTTAGTTCGTTTGTGTGTGCCGACGTGTCTTTATTGAGTTAGAAAAAAAGTGCAATTTTTCCAAAATTTCAAAACAAGTGAAGTAAGTAATTAATTAAAGGAAAACAATCACTTTGTTTGTAACCACGATTTATTGATTTAATTTTTATTTACCGACCGATTTCGCTTAATACAAGCATCATCAGGGTATAAATTAAAACTGATGAAAAAATACATTGTGTGAGCTTATATATACATACAGACAGAGACAAAACATAATATAAAGTAAGAGTGAGAGATTGTAATTAACATCCTACATAGTGATAGAGAGAAAGAGACGGGTATATCTAATGAATAATTACATTATATCTACCGGGACAAAACGTCATTTGAACAGGTAAGGAATAAAGTGGCTACGGGTTTTTTTAGTTTATGGGAAATATTCCTAATATCGGACTGTTGGACACATTTAACTGATTATTAAGGATTTGGGTTTTTGTTTTAACGGCTTTCTTTATTTCGAGTGCTTCTAAATTATTAAGCCTGTTACCATGACCATTTCTGTGTAAAATCTTAACACCGGTATTTTGATTGAAGGTATGATCTTTATCAATAAGGTGATTAGCGAATTCCGAAAATCCATTATTATTTAAGCATCTAAGATGCTCTTTGATTCTTATATTGACATTACGCGTCGTTTTACCTACATAAAATGATGAACAATCATTTTGTAGGTGAAACTTGTAGGTAAACTTGTAGGTAAATTTTGTAGGTAATCATCATGTAGGTAAAACGACGCGTGTGTTGTTCTCCCTTACTCGTATTGTTTTATTTACTCCTGGGCTCTTGGCACCAGTCGTAATATTTTCGTTTTCTCCTGGCTCTGATCGATATTTAAATTTTTAAGGCTTTGCATATGTGTGGTAGGGATGGAAAATTCCTCCCCCACGTCACACAAGCCTTTATGAAAATTGGACCCTTATTTCCTCTGATAACTACAGAAAGCTACTTAAAGCTCCCTTGTACTACATATCTTTAGAGATATATGTACTTAACTAATTAATACGTTATTTACTACTTTGAACGTAAAAATTTTCGTATTTAGGTTGTAATTAAACTCCATCAAACGTTGTGTAATTTTTTGGTTTATGATATAGGACTTTAATTACTTTCATTTTTGTGGTAACCCTTTTGATTCTAAACGGAGCGTTGAGTTTCAAACTGTATTGGTCTCTCTCTTGCAAATCTAACTTTAAGTAATTTCCCTAAATGAGCTAACTTCCCTTTGTCGTTTATTATGATTCCCTACATCCTTATAAATCCGTAAATAAACAGTACTAATCGAAACTACACATGACTAATTGAACAGATAATTAAATATAACTCACATGGTTAAATGTTAGTAAATTTGATTATGATTGTATCTTGTATCTGCTTGGCGCCCCTCCATTTTGATTCAGCTGCTATAAGGTATATATAAAGATGGATTTAGTAGGTTAATGGAATTAGTTAATTGCATATATGACGAACTCAGAATAACCCTTTTCTGGCAAAATTTGGCTCCTGCCTCCATCAAGTAAGCAAGGTGATCAGGTTTCAACCCGAAATTCGCACAATCTTTTGGCACGGTTCGATTGATTGATACCTAAGTTATCGCGTCCCAACCGAACCTTCCTTTTGCCATCATGCACTGCCTTCAGGTCTTCACCCGAGCCCAGATACCTCCAAATTCCTACTCCTCCAAAGTTTACTATTTACTTAGGGCGAACCGGTTTCGTCCTATATGCAATCATATACTCACGGGGTTGTGTGGAGTTACGGGTCGTGAATCCTACCTCCACGTTCAAGAAATGAGACGAGAGTGACCCGACAGGTCTAAAGCACTAATTGTAAGTGAGTTCGTTTCATCCAATGAACAGTACATAAAAAGATATATATATAAACATACATTTTGGGAAGGCTTATAACTTGCAATACGAAACTACTTGCATCGCATTTCAAGCTCGGATCTCTCCCATAGAATTCTGCGAAATTCTAAGATTGATACCGAATACATACGTAAGAATAGTGGGTAATATAAATAGATACTAGTAAATTAACCTGTCACAAAATCTATTTTGCATACAAGGTGTGACATTGAAATCTGTCAACAAATGAACATTTTGTTGTTATTCACGATTTTGACTAAAAGCGTCATAAATCACGTTTTGGGAAACGTAGCCTCATTCTAAAAACTGTTTTGGAAAGATTATGAAATGCACTATGACATTATATTATTATTAACAAATATTTGCCCTTCTAAATATAATTTTTTTTTATGAAAACATCAAAAATATTAAAAAATCGCTTACCATTATTCAAAGCCTTGAAAATGAACTTTTTTCTGCAGTAATGTAAAAAAATAACAGTTTATTTATTGTAGAAAGATATTTAAAAACTTTTTGTCACCTCAAAATATTATCCGTCCAAACTAAAATATTAAAAAAAAAATCTTTTATGTAAAACAAAGCAATGCCATTTTCGAACTTTCACTGAACACTGAGACCAAAGCAAATCATTTTATTTCAATTATTTTAAAACGTAATTACAACGGCAATCGATTTCAACAGATGCATTATGCTCGTATATATGCGAATATATGCAATTATTATTAGTTATAATATAAATTAATATATTTTTACGCATAAATTCATGGTAACCTGCAAATATGGATACATTTATGACGTCGTCAATTCATACTAAAACTAAACCTTTGGTTGGTGTATTTACACTAAAACGTTAGTACACAGGACGAATTATATACACATGTTGAAATCTACTGAAAAATTTTGAATACAGACTTTGTAATAAGAATGCGAATAATGATAAAATGCGCGCCAAACTCTCAAACAACTGACAACAAAGACGGTTTATTTACACTGGAGTGAAGGTCGCCCGGACCGAATAGTGATGGGGCCAACTTTTTTAGTTGATTCGAACTGCGCTGGAGAAACAGTTCCAAAGAAATATTTTATTTCAATTTATTGTAAGTTATTGAATACAGGTAGACAAAAATAAAAACACATGATATATACAGGTATATATTTTTTTATTATAAAATGACAACAATTGTAAACAAAAAAGGAAAATAATATTTTATTCATATTATATTTTGGAAATCATACATTATGGAATTCATTTAACATTTTTTTCCAGTACAATTATTTTAAATGTATCATATTTTCACATTTAAATAATACAAATAAAACACGTTACGCCACGTTAGAAGTGAAACTTGTGGAACTCATTCAACATTTTTTTCCAGTTCGAATATTTTAAATGTAACAATGTTTTAAAAAACACGTTGTGCCACGCCACGTTAGAAGTGAAACTTGTGGAATTCATTCGAGACCAGGCCACTCCCTCTCCGACAGCACATCGTCCCCTCACCCCGCTATGCCCTCCACGTCTCCCGGGTACGGCTGTTGGGACAGGTAGCGGCTGCAGAAACTGGAAATCTGAAAATATAAGAATAGGACACAGATAAGAATGGTCCTGTATATTTCTAAAAGTGTGAATGGTAGAAGTCGGACACACTCAAGGAAGACATGGCATGATCAAGTTAATCAGGTACTTGAGTCGGGCCATGTCAAGAGTCAAAATAATAGAAGAGTTTGTATGTATGATATGATGAATGTGATTGAGGCAAGGAGTGTGTGCCAAGACCGAGTTGTTGGCGGTCCGTCCTCTTTGCCTACCCCTGCGGGGAAACGGCGTGATGGTTAGTTAGTTATAAAATGTGTAAAAATGCCAAAAGTTGTTATAATAGTTTATCTAGTAGGAGTAAGATAGATTGTAGAAATATACTATAAATTTGTACAAAGCCCTTGAGGTGATTTCTCACAAAAAACGGTCCTATACAAGTCATCCAAATATTATTATTATTATCATGGACAAATGCTGCAAAATATAAATACGAATGTATTTATATATATAATAATGTATATACCTTCTATGTGACTACCGCTTGCCTCTCTATCACTGTCAGTCTGATCCATCGATTCTGAAAATATAATGCAAAACTATTGCACAACGCAAACACACACTACTTGTATAATATGTTGTAAAGACAGCACAATACAAATAAAATTATATAGATATTATGTATATATTTATTTATTACAATGTATATATATACCTTCTACATGTCCACCGCCGCTTGCCAGATCTCCACTGGAGCCTTGGGCAGCAGGAGCCACCAACGAATCCAAAAAGATCATTTGACGAGCTTCTTCTCCGCTCGAAAAAAACGAAGAAGTCTGAAAAAAAAATTGAAAAACATTTTATTTTATTGGCGGAATAAAAAAATAAACATAACACAAAGTATTGATTTTAATTATATAAATCACCTCGTCAAATGTCTCTCTTGGGTCCTCCAAGTCGGATTCGTTGGCCTCAATCAACCGCCCAAAGCTGCTGTTCTATCATTATCAGCTCCAGTGGAGATCAACTCATCGTCGTCATACTCTGACTGAAGTTCAATACGAGCCCAAGTTGGCATCGGCTCCGTGGGGTTCCATGATGTGCTATTCGTAGAAAAAATATAATGGTTTACTCAAATATCAGTTCGCAAAGAAAAATTTTCGAATTCGAATTTTTCAGAAAAATAGGAAGTTACATCCCTAGTGATTTCGACATGTCAAACTAACAGATTTTTACCCTCGTAGCCAATATTTCATAAAAACGTTGAAAAAATAACAATTTTGTCTTGAAATTACTAATGTTTTTGATAGATATTGCAATAGAATACATGCTTTTATGAAAATATACAATTTCAAGAGGTAATGGTGGACATTTTTTACGAAAGCGTCCATTCAACGCGATGAAAAAATCCAACCACATGAAAGTGTGCAGTAAAATAACGATTTTTACAAGAAAAAACACTTCAAACCAAATAAATATATGATGAAAGAGTGGCAAATATATATCTCAACAATATGGTAACTACTTACTTTTCCATTTTACGATGGTTTTTGTCGAAACAATCAAAATGTCAGAACGGGGCGTTTACCAATTTCACACAAATGTTCGTTATGAAAGATTGACGTTCAATTGGGCATAGAAAAATAATTTCTATGTTCCATAGATATTTTTGAATACAGACACGTAGCGTTGTTCATTATCGATATTCCGTTTTTTATTCCATGGTAATCTGTGAATTAGTGATGCAAATAAATCAATTTTTGTAAAAACTCGCGCGTTTACGTCAAAACACGCTCTAATGTCTCGACGGCTATTGTTATATTTTCGTCTTTTGACGCTCTAATGTCTTTACCGGTTAAGATCTTATCTGGCGATGTGTTCTGGAGATTCGCCAAAACTCCAAGCTTTTGTTTGGTTTTTTGACGGTTTTGTTTGAGAGATCCGTCATCTCTATTGTTTGGTTAATGGTCCTTGTTATAGAAGCGACCACTGCCTTCTGTTTGTTGAACTGTATTTTTTTTTCTTTCTCTCCCCTCCAAGGTTCAACTTTTGATAAATTCTTACTATCCCGTGATTCTCAATTGATTCATGTAAATCTTCACTACACCTTATTAAGCTATCCCGTGATTTATCAACTGCTTCATGTAAATCTTCAATACACCTTATTAAACTATCCCGTGATTTATCAACTGCTTCATGTAAATCTTCAATACACCTTATTATTTGATTTGCTTTAAAAAATATGTTTATTTTCAATTGTTTAGTTCTATAGATATCTCTTTACGATCAAATTAAAGATTGTGTTTAATTTTTTTTTTTTTGTTTCTAATAATTGCGCAATATCATAATTTTATCCCGTTCCTGGAAGTTAATACCTAAGTACGATATCCACTAATCAAGGTCATTTTTTTTTCTTCTTTTTACCGTATTCGAACTAGTATCCCAGTGACCGACTTATTTTGTAAACAATTTGAATTATGTAAACATTCCCGACGGCCTCGTGACCTAGATTCAAAGCGTATGATGTGTGTTTACTTTTAGACATTCCCGAAGACGTGTGCGATGGCTCTTTTTTTTTTCTTTGTTTGATAATGACCTACTTTGCGCAATTGTCTAGTCTGATACCCGATAAGTATAGTAATTATTGTATACATATATTCAATTATATATACTTTGTCTCAATAAATAATTAATAATACTGGTATATACTACTTTATTATGATTTAAATAATTTCCAATATCATAACTTATTTCAAATGTTCTGGATTTTCTGAAGTTATATTAATACATATATAAAATTAAATACAAAACTTTGATTTGTAAATTTATCAAACACATAACTAATTTTAATATTTATTGATGAATTCAGAGGTAGGAATCGATACCCTTTTTTCCTCTTTTTATATAAGTGTTTTTTTTTTGATTAAAATTTTTCTTGGGAACAATAAAATTATATAAATACATATATATATATATATAAAATATACCTATTATATTTATAATATTTTAATATAGTTACATATCACATATTAAGCGAGTAATATTTTGTTATAATAATTAATTCAAATACCAACGTTTGCTGCATTCCGCCTTCTCCTTGGAATCTGGAAAATTTTAAAACGGGAAAAACTTACCCCTACAAGATTTTCCGACCGGGATATACACGGTTAAACCTTGCTGCAATTTTCCTAAATTAATTTTCATTGTTCTAAATTTAAATAAATCTTTTTGGACTTCAATTTTTTTTTTTTTGTTTAATCTAATTAATTTAAATGATGTATAAACTCTATCGTTCTAAACTGTATTTTATTTCAAAACTCGTTGGTTAAATAACACTTTAAATGATAGATACTTCACGATTAATTTCGAGATGGTAAATTGTTGTTAAATTAAATTTTTATCCCTCCAAACTTTTATGTATTAATAAAATATTATTTTGTTTTATTATTATTTTAGATAATTAATTTAAATATTCATTATTTGTTAGAACACTTTTCATTTAGGTTGGACACACGTGTTTAATTATAACTTCTTTACACTTAATTATCACATCACTTCAGTTATTTATTTCACTGATATTAGACGCGAAACTTCTAAGTTTAAAAATACAATATTAAGTGATTATAAAATCCGAATTTTCCACTAAACAAATTGTATTTATCACGAGCACTTTTATTTTTCACAAGTAATTAATACGTTGACTTTATTTTTTTTTTTCACTGACTTTAATTGCAAAGTATTTTTTTTGTAGATCACTGGCTTGAATGTGAAATTTTCCTAAGTCTCATAATAATTATCACTTTTAATTACCAAAAGTTTCGTCACGTCTCGCGAACTTTCAACCCTTTCAACCACGACCGTAGACTTCCTCCAACTGGCATTTGTCTCGTCTTTTATACCCCTCTCAGGTCCAAAAGAGCGTATCTGAATTTCCTGTAATAAACCAATCTAATTTCTATCAACTCGTAATTTCTTGAAATTTCCTCATTATCATCGAATGCTGTCCATTAGTCCATTCCGCGATTGTACCTTTGACTTCTGTCCCGTACTTTCAAACTCACAAGATTCGGATTCAGTAAGATCATGTTTAATCGCCCAACTTCCTTTGTCCTGGTGTTCATACAAAATTAGCTTGAATTTAATAATTTTTAAAGTTCTATTTTCATCTATTTCGCAACATGTCCATGCGTACGGCCTCTACCATATGTTCCAAATCTATCCCCGAATTCGCCTATCAGAGATATCTTCATGTCGAAGTCTTTCTCGCAAATTGTTCATTTTTATTTTATTATTTTTCCTCGAGTTTTTCTGTATTCTATATGAACCTTTCCATTTAAAACCGAATTTTCTCTATTTACGTCGTATATTTGAATTTTTCATTTTTTTCTCGAATTTTCTTTTATTCACGACACTCTTTCCATGAATTTCCTTATTTATTCTCACGCTATTGTTCATATCTCTATAAATTTTTATATTTCAAGCCGTATTTATTTTATTCACTGTTAATCTAAGATTTCCTTTGTTTTTCTCTGTCGTATCTACTCTCCCATCGTTTCACTGTACTCTCCTTATATAACCATATCGTTTTTTGATGTTTGCTGCCTCTTGGAAAATTTCATTTTCTATTTGTTATTAATTAATATATCATTTTTAACATTTTTATAGGAGATACCCCCACTTCGGCCCTTAAATTCCTGTCATTTTTATTACTTCATAGAGAACGTCCCACAAATTTCGTCTCTCTCTTACCCAGAATCCCATAAACCATATGCTTTGACAGTTGTATACGTTAATATCTGTACCCACCTCGCAATAAATTCTCTTTTTTTTGAGTGTCGTTGATTTTTATGTGAATTCTATAATCTAAATATTTCGTAAGACCAACGTTAATCTTTATAGCCTTTTTAACGACTAATTGCTTTAATATAAACAATTTTCATGTTCGAATATTCCTTGTTCATCACAACAAAATACATGTGAAATCGACAACCATTTCCTGCGTCCACTTTGTCAGTAACCAAGCTCAATTATGTGATCCTTTCAACGGCACAAATGACACAAAACGACCATTTCTGTTGAATAAAATCATCCGTAATTTGTCTGGTATTGTTACTCGACCCCAGACACTTAACAATACTAATTGTATTCCCTTTGAGATTGCAATTAGCACACCGGGCCATGCTCTCGCATGCTCTATGCCCCCAACGAAACCACCATTTTTTATTTTAGTTTTCTTCTAAAAGTCGTCTTTCTAATATCTCCGCTTCATCTGAAATTAATAACAATAATCTTCCATTGTTTTTTTCAACATTTCCATTTCCTTTAGCACGTTTTCCCTCGAATTTGGCATCTCGGCCGTCATACATAGTTATTCTATAGTTGAAAATCCTCCCTCAGACGTGCCTCTCGATCCCTGCGTTTTCTACTCAATATATTACTGATAAAAATTTTCCATCGTTATCCAAGTGTGTTTTTTCCGCACTTAAAATGCTCCAATGCATTCGAGAACTAAGGTTCCCGATCTCTTGAATGTACCCGTTATTAATAACATTCCTTGAGTTCATTGTACTAAAATCCTTGAATTGTCCGTTATTTACATCTCAGTGCCTTAACCCCCGTTCTCCGTGGGAACGTCAAACCCATTAATTATCTCACTAATCACTCTGGTCAAAGTCTAGTCCTTTGTTTTAAAAATGGGCTCGGCCCTCTTCTTGCTGATAGGCCGACTTGATTTTTAATTGTTTTTCCTGCTATTTAATTGGTTGTTTCAATCCTCGTATTTGTCCGTGGTTATTTGTTGATATCATCTGTGATTTTTTTATCAATACTCGTCTCACTTTGTCTAATTATAGATCCCTACCGTAAATATGAATTCACTTTACTCTGATCCGATAGATGTCGTAGGTGTGTCCGTTTTATAAGTAATTGATATTTTCTTTTAAAATTAGAGTGGGAAGCTACGATATTTTCTAATTTTCACTGTTGATCAATGCAATACATCACACGCGTAATGTCAATATTAGAATCAAAGAGCATCTTAGATGCTTAAATAATAATGGATTTTCGGAATTCGCTAATCACCTTATTGATAAAGATCATACCTTCAATCAAAACACCGGTGTTAAGATTTTACACAGAAATGGTCATGGTAACCGGCTTAATAATTTAGAAGCACTCGAAATAAAGAAAACCGTTAAAACAAAAACCCAAATCCTTAATAATCAGTTAAATGTGTCCAACAGTCCGATATTAGGAATATTTCTCATAAACTAAAAAAACCCGTAGCCACTTTATTCCTTAATCACCTGTTCAAATGACGTTTTGTCCCGGTAGATATAATGTAATTATTCATTAGATATACCCGTCTCTTTCTCTCTATCACTATGTAGGATGTTAATTACAATCTCTAATTCTTACTTTATATTATGTTTTGTCTCTGTCTGTATGTATATATAAGCTCACACAATGTATTTTTTCATTAGTTTTAATTTATACCCTGATGATGCTTGTATTAAGCGAAACCGGTCGGTAAATAAAAATTAAATCAATAAATCGTGGTTACAAACAAAGTGATTGTTTTCCTTTAATTAATATGTCAAACCACAAAGTGACTGCTTTCTACCAAAATATAAAAAGTAAGTAATTCATTAAATTTATATAGTAGATTTGATTTTTTTCTCCAAAACTAAAAATGATTTGTAGAGAATAAAATTCTCTACCTATTTATAAACATTTTGTTAGAAAAATAATCATTATATTAAAATGAGTACTGTGAATTAAAGGTTTTGATTTTTGGTTCCATATGGATCTTTCGGCAGATCTCACTAAACATAAAATGTAATTTTTCAAAGATTTCAGTAGACCATTAAAAAACTATGGGCCTTTGGGAAAATTGGGAGTGCTGAGGCCACCTCTCTGGATTTTCTTCACGGGGCCTGCAGGAGAAACTAGGAGGAGAAGCCGTAGAGAGAAGAGCTGAGGTAAACTCCATGACCTCTCCTCTTGTGGGTCCTTCAGGGAACCAAGGGGAAGTGCACTCTTCCGGCGTGGGGCGTTCGGGGAGCCAAGGAGGAGTGAAGTGGAGAGATCCCATGTGGGGCCTTCAGGAAACCACGTAGGAGTGAAGAGGAGAAATGAGGTCACCTCTGTGAGCACTTCCCTGGTGGGGCCTTTAGGGAACCACGGAGGAGTGAAGATGTAGTCCTCTTCCCTCCTGGGGTCCTCGGGGAACCAAGGTGGAGTGGACTCTTTCCTTGTAAGGCCTTTAAGGAACCAAAGGGAAGAGAACTCTCCATTGTGGAGTTTTCGGGGAACTTAGGAGTGGAGAGGAGAGAAGAAGCTTTCTTCCCTCGTGGGGCCTTCAGGGAACCAAGGAACCTCCTTTTGGGTGGAACTGATAGAATGGACCAAAACGTTCTGTATTACCGCATTGTTCGTCAATAGAAATGGTGGTGGTCCATTTTTACCTGGGTCATCGAAGTAATAATTCAGAATTGCTGGCTTCTGAAGCGCGAAGCCACGAGTAATTTTAAATTGGGACAATTGGAATTCCGTTAAGAGCATTATTGCGAGAGGTATGCTACCAAGAATCACTTCAAGGCACCCGTCAAACTCACCAAAATAGGTCAAACGGCGATTCAGTATGACACCTCCGTCCCGCATTATCCTGGGTCAATTCCAATTACGGAAACTAACAAGTATGGAAAAATATCTTGTGCATCTTGTGTAAGGTTGGACTATGCGTGAAATGCTTCGAGGGTTACCTCAATAATAAGTTTTACTTTCTGTACAATAAAGTTGAAAAAAATAAATTTCCGACTAGTTATTTGCCGAAAGTGCCATATGGAACTCACCCTTCTCTAGCTTCCTGGGGGGTGAAGAAACCATTTTTTTTAATTCTGAGAAAAATGTCCGTTTTCTACCTCCAAAACCAACCCGCCCAGATACTTGAGATGCACAGATACTTGAGGGTTTTTTTTTTTTGAAGAACATTACAATCTTTTGGAATTAACTGTGATAAACTTTATAATACACATGTAAAGCATGATATTGCCTATTTCTAACACGGTTTATATTGTATTACAACACCTTTTTTACTAAAGGAGATAGAACGACTTTTACGAGTGCCTAGTCACGAATAATGATTCGTGACTTCAAAATAAAAAAAAATGGTTTTAGCGATTTCAAAGTAAAGCTTACGTAAATTTCCATTAATATTTTAGTATGATACCGCACAAGAATCCAAATAAGCATTGAGTTCATTTCAAGTGACATAATTTTCAAATTCTGAATGGTGGTCTTTCGACAGATGGAAGGCACTGAGAGTATTTGTCACTTTGGAATGAAAAGCAAAATTGGTACTCGTATATTTTATAAAAAGCACAAAATAAGTTGCGTATTGTCCAAAAGCTGAAACGTGTATTTTTTGTGTATCCTGATACTCGTATTAATTTTTTGTGTATCCTGATACTCGTATTAATTTTTTGTGTATCCTGATACTCGTATTAATTTTTTGTGTATCCTGATACTCTTATTAATTTTTTGTGTATTCTGATACTCGTATTAATTTTTTGTGTATCCTGATACTCGTATTAATTTTTTGTGTATCCTGATACTCGTATTAATTTTTTGTGTATCCTGATACTCTTATTAATTTTTTGTGTATTCTGATACTCGTATTAATTTTTTGTGTATCCTGATACTCGTATTAATTTTTGAAACTTAGCTAAAAATTCAGTTGTTTATAATTGCTATGGTATTTATTTACTGTATATTTTAGCCCCTGACCTAAATATGTAAGCTATTATAATCTGTACAGTGTGCTGAAGTAGACATTTTCGTCAATAATTTAAACAAATTCAGGAAAAAGTTTCCTGCTTAAAAATAATATGTAACAATTGCTGAACTATATATATCACTCGTGTAGCTCTTTTTATCTTGCCTCTGTTTGTACTACATATTTGTCTTAAATTGTGAAGTTTTTTTTTGTTTTAACTACGTGGAGCCTTCAAATGGAGTTGGTTTTTGTAATTTTACGTACTTTCGTATTACTGAAATAGATAGAAAAATGTAATTATGTTAGGACAGCGAAGCTTAGACCGTCGATTAAATCTTAGACTGCGTAAAACATTTAATTTGGACGACAGCCGGCGTGGTCCCCGGAAGGGCACCGGACTTACCCCGGAGGGGTAAGGCCCTTAACTAGCATTCCGAAGGATTCGAGATTCGAGATCGAATCCCGGCGTGGGCAAATAAACTTTATTTGATTAATTTGTGTTATTTTACAATTAATTTATTTATAATAACATTTAGTATATTTGCGGCACGTTCCAGAATGGTAGATACTCTAAGTTTTACCCTAGTATGAGACTATCATTCAGAATTGAAACGTTGATTGAAATGGCTTTGGCCGTATTTGGTGACCAAATCTGAATAGCCACCTTTATCTTCCCCATCTCATTCCCCTCCCCACTACCTTCAGCCTCATAATAATACCAATTGGGGATGCCATATTCTTACTGGATCCAGACGGGAGCAGTTGGGACCTTGTGCGGTATTCACATTAAAAAAAAATGGTTGCTTATATGGAGGGCCGCCCTTTGGAAACAAAACAAACTCATAGTTGTCTGCCGTCACGTTTTGGACATAAAATTTGTTTTTTTTTTTTTTTTAAGTTTTCTCATTTTTATATTTTGTATGCAAAATAAGTTT
This sequence comes from Limnephilus rhombicus, assembly GCA_929108145.2. NCBI lineage: Eukaryota > Metazoa > Arthropoda > Insecta > Trichoptera > Limnephilidae > Limnephilus > Limnephilus rhombicus. Next base: position 20,583,204 of record OV815278.1, on the reverse strand, counting down.
GGAGTACCCAGCATTCACCCTGGAGTAAAGAGAATAAACCATTTTCTTTTACTTCTTGCTTGAAATATTAAAAAAAAAAAACAAAAAGTTTTCCAACATTCTTTAAAAATCTGCATTAAAGCTAAAGTTAAGTTTAGCTAAAATAATTCGTTCAGTACCTAAGGAATAAACACAAAAGTAATAAAAATAAGTAAGCACATTATCCGCATGTTACAAAAGTCTTATACACCGGGGCGTACTTCCTAGTTCACAGCCAATCCTTACAATATTCTCTTTTCTTTTAAGTTGATTTATGAATTTTCGCGTAATTGCATTAAGTTTTATTGCAGGAATTCAGAAACAAAATATAAAAACGACTGCTTTCCGCCTCGTGAATAATTCAAATAAAAGAAATATTCTAATTAAAAGTAGAAGGAACTCTTTCAAGTGAACTGGGTTTAAAGCATTTATACAATGCCGGTTAATGACAAACCTTGAAAAAGGTATAAATAATAATGAACAAAGTATGTTGCGAGTTTTTACGTCAGTTTTTAAAAACGTTATCGAATTGGTGGCGTATTTTATTATCAAAGGAATCGTTTAATAATTTTCAACGAAAATATATTTTTAATTTCACAATTAAGTTATTATTATTTGTATCGTGGCGTCGGCTTGCAAGAAGAATTTTTTCGGAAATCTGTGGATGTCATGAAAAACTGCTTGGAACACTTTAAATATTAAAATAATATGCCTTTTTTGTGCTAAATATCTACGAGTATTTGATTATACATTATTCGTTTTTTATTTATCGAAAAATATTATTATGTATATTTTTTTATAATTTACTTCAAGCAAATTATAAAAAATTAAATTTATTTCGTTTTTCCTTAAACACTTTAAGTCTTCAAAAAAATAAAATGTTATTCTTGAAGATAATAACTATGTATGCATTCCCCACACCGAAACGGCAATTATATGAAATTTCGTCCAGGAAAAATATCGCAAATGTGGTACGAAAAAGTTATACGATTTAAAAAATTCACAGTGTTTCTTTAAATGCTTTAGATATGCTTATATATCTTTTAGATATGCCCCGTGAGATTTTTGCTCTATTTTAAACGAGTCTCGTTTTATTAAACATTTTCACAATTTTCGCTTAAAATTATCGTTTTTAATATTAGCGCGCTCCCTCTAACATTCGTATTTACATATCTCTCCTTCTTCTTTTTGAAGAGTACTACCGGGCCTTGGTGTATCAGAATCAGCAGAGGTACCTATCGCTGAAAAACAAAAAGTTCAAATATAATTTATTTATTAATATTCATCCTACGGAATGAAAAATTTTTAGAAACTTTTATATTAAAACTTGATTATTTATGCTTGGTAGCCCTAATGTAATTAAATAATAAAGCTCAAGTAAAGCAAAACTAAAAAAACACATTAAAAAACTAGGTTGAAAATATACACGGATGCAACTTTACGTGGTCTAAGTCTAAACTATATACAGAAGTAATAACATCTGCATAAATTACGCATTCAAAAACATCTTTTTTATAAGCTGTTTTTTAACTCCACGCGGGAGACCCTGAAGAAAATAATTTCCCCCAGGGCCTATGTCATCTTTGGGGATATTGTGAGGAGGGTATATATGAGGGGAAGAGTGAACATGACTCTCAAAGAGACCCATGCTGTAAGAGGAAGGAAACACGGAGGCCGGCAAATCGTTCCAAACTCAAGAGAGAGTCATCGGAACGACCCGTTTTCGTATAATAAATATCTACCGCGCCTGTGCGCGCATTCTGCGTGTTTCCTCACTATGCATCTGTGCCGAAGGGATCAATGACTGTTGTTTCTCGGAGCATATTTCACTTAAATACCAGAAAAAAAATACTAACATTTTCATCTGAGAATGTAAAGAAGGTGAATCTATAAAAGTGATCGCCTATTTCTGTACAGAGTCAAGTATTTTTTCAATTACCTGTTGGCTCTAGATCAGAGTAGGCTGCTAAATTCAACAATCAGGCGCACTTAAACTTTAAAGTATCAATTTGGTAATAATTTTTTTTTTGATACCTAAACGTAAGGAAAACATAATTATGCAATATCTAAAACATCAAAAATTCATTAAAAAAATTTTACGACATGCACGTGTAGTTCGAAACTCTCTTAAAAAGTACTCATCCAAAAAATATCTTAATTTTTACATTTAAAATACATCAAAATACAAAAATTAGTGCAATGTTGCATCAAACCCAAATCAAACCTAACTTTTGTGTTTTGTCAATGTGAAAATTTATTTAACACGCATTTGGCACTCTAAATTTTTTTGTAGATCCATTGGATGTAAATCCTTACATGTGTAATAATTTGTTCATGTAATCCTATTTTTGTATTTTGTGTACACTCCAAAAACTCCCCCCACCCCTCCACCCGTCCCCCTATCAGGACTAATTTATTATTTTACCCTGGAAACGAATTACACAAACAGTTTCCACCCAATTGCCGGAAACAGATTTAGTTTTTGCAGATATCTTTCAAAGTTTTTTTTTTATATTTCAAATAAACCAAAACGATTTATTTCATATCTTTGCTTTTCCGAGGACAAAATCATTTTTTGCTACATTTGTGATTAAAATATGTGTTTGAAAAATAACAAAGATTTGGTGGCTTCAATGTAAAAAAATAAATAAAAGTGCGCAGTTCACACGCGGTAGAAGTGAAACCTTCAGAAAACCAAAATAGTCAAGAGTGGGGAGGCTACGAAGCACCGCACAAATATGAGACCGATTAGTCTATCTCATAAAAAAATATATATATCTCAACGGGTGTTCCGCAGGGGTCAATTTTAGGGCCAACCCTTCATATTATATATGTCTCAATTATGAGTAAACTGTTTTCATTCGTTAAACATTTTGTACACGCAGACGATACGGCGCTCATAATATCGCACGAAGACCTGATTACTGCAATGAACCTTATGCAGCTTGATTTTATTGCCCTCTTGAAATGGTCTCATGACGCAAGTCTCATAATAAATGCCAAAAAAACTAAAATAATGCACATAAGATCTCCACATGCCAGATATAGTGTGATTCCTTCGTTATACACACATACATTTGACTGCTTACATAAAAATGTTGCACAGCCCTGTTCATGAGAAACCATTGATTATGTCAAAAATTATGTGTATTTGGGTGTTACCATAGACATCCATGTATATTCATATGTCCATGGGTGTTACTATTGATTGCTACATGAAATGGGACGTACACATTACTAATGTTTGTAAACGTCTGCGGTCTATTGTGGGTAAGATTTATAAAATAAAATATTTTGTGCCTTTAAGTACTTTAAAATTAATATACGTATCTCTGGCAGAATCAACTATCCGTTATGGACTTACTTCTTGGGGACATTCTTGTAAAACTAATATAAATTATATCCAAACATTGCAAAACTCCCTGACAAAATTATTAATCCCTAAGTACACTAATGAACACAGAAGTGACACTAAATTAATATACAAGTCTCCAAATGTTTTACCTGTCAGAGGATTATTGTTTTATAATATTATAAGTCAACATGTTATGTTGTCCGATTCCTTGTACAGGGAAAGAGTTTACCATAAACATAATACAAGATTCACTCAAAATGAAGGATTGGTGGTTCCGAAATGTACCAATAAATACGGTGAAAGGACCCTAAACTATATTGTACCCAAAATATTCAATAAACTACCAATGACAATCAAAAATAATAACGTTTTTAATGATAAAGTCAAATATAAACTAAGGAAATGGCTATTAGATAGGGATGATTTATATTGATGCTCTACCAAAGTCCTTGTATTCTTTATTGAAACTCACATTGAAGGAATTGGTAAATTCATTACAATTTTTGTAATAAATAATGTATATGAAACTTTTAATTTACTTGTGATTATATTTCATTTGTTCATACTAAATCCATCTGTACTTTTTTATTATATCATAACATACTAATTTTTTATTATATCATATCATACTAAATCCATTTGTACTTTTTTATTATTTAAGGCTTCTAGTGCTACTTACATGTATATACCATTTCGGTAATTTAAATAATCTATTTAATTGATATTTAGCATCAAAATTATAAAATTATATGTATACAATGTTTGAAAATGTACCAATGTTGTCATTATGTACCTGCTGACAAACTACATAAGTAGTTTAGCGGGTTTAAATGTAAATAAAAAAAAAATAAAAAAATAAAATCATTCTCTCGCAGGCCATCCAATGGATGCATGTGTTGGCCGCTTTTTAGTGTCGCTATTTTTCATTCATTTGTCGCTATTTTCGAATTTCAAATCACAACGGTGCTAAACAAGTTTTCACTTCAACAACAGAGAGTGCATGTCACACACGGTAGAAGTGAAACCTTCAGAAAAATAAAGTAGACAAGAATACAAAGCACCACATACATCTCATTCTTTCGCAAACTATCCTTTGGATTTGTGTGTTTGTCTCTTTTTAGTGTCGCTATTTTTCATTCATCGAGTATCAAATCATTACGGTGCTAAATAAGTTTTCACTTCAACAAGAAAACTCAGAAACTTCGAATAATAAATTAAACACAGTGTTCCAATATTTATTTTTACACACACTTAACATTGACAAAATACAATATATGATATTTTCCATACGCAAACACAATATACCCAACAACTGCCCTAAACCAATCATTCACTCGTGTCCACTCAATTTAGACATTCCAGTAATCACACCTAATATTAATTGTTCGTGTTCGACCCTCAAATCATCAAAAGTAGTTAAATATTTGGGAATAATCATAGACAACCAACTACGTTGGGAAGCTCATATCAGTGACACAGTAAAAAAAACCGCGTAAACTCTGCCATATATTCTGCTCCCTTAGGTCCATCTTAGATTTACAGACTCTAAGAAGCGTGTACTTTGCCCTTTTCCAATCCATGGCAACATACGGTATAGTGGGATGGGGTGGTTGTGCTGAATCCATTATTAGACCAATTATTTATTATTGATCAAAAACTAATTCTGCGAATTAAATGTCAACCTACTCTTCCCTCAAATGAACTCTTTGCCAAAATCAGGATCTTAGATATTCGACAGCTATTTACTAAGACAAGCATTTGTTATATACGAAAAAAAACCCTACTAATGCCTCCACAACATCAAGCACACACCCGTTTTACATCAAACCTGGGTTACGTGGTCCCAAAAACTAATACCTCATTCGCTCAATTAATACCTCATTCGACAATTCTGTTTCATCGTTCCTAAAATATATAATGCTCTTAGTACTGACATAAAGTCAAGTAATTCTAAATCACTTTATACAGCACGTGTACAACATTGGATATTTGAAAGGGGACGAGCGAATATCAAAGAATACATGAGTTCTTAACACTACATTTTAACTATTAATTTTTGCATTTCAAAATTTTTATTACAATTTTTATTTATATTTTTCTTAAAATATTTTTTTTTTCTCTCTTAATTTTTCAATCTAATTTTAATCATGTTTTAATTAACATATTTGTATAGAATACATGAGTTCTTAACACTAAATCCTATTATTAGTTTCTGTATTTATGAATTTTAATTTACATTTTTATTTCTATTTTCCATAAAATATGATTTTTTTTCTTTGTTTTTCACTTAATAATGTATTTCTTATTTATTATGTTTTTTATCTGTTTCAACAGAATAGTACTTTCTAATTCCTATATTAAATATTAAATGTTTGACTACCACAAAACGGGCATTAGCCTAGTGTGGTAGCCAAAAAAACCAAAAAAATTGTAACAAATAAAATATTATGAAATAAAAAAATAAAAAATAAAAATAAAAAATGAAAAAAATTGAATTCCTTCATTCTTGTGTACCCCGTTTCTTGGAAACGAGTTGATGGTATATAAGAGTACACACGTTTCTTCTAATTATGGACGTATGGTGAACATTTTACACTTACCAAAAATTACCAACATGCTATTCATATTAATGGCATTAGGCTATCAATCAAGGCAAACTTCACTCTGCAGACTGAAGCCCGGAACTGCACTCGAACGAGAATAATTTAAACCGTGAGTTGCGACCTTTTCCTCGTCTAGGTCTGCAATCAATCTTCCCCTCGATTATCTGTTGGTGGTTCTTATATCATTGGCTTCTCGCGATGTGACCTTGATTTGGCACTCTTCTTTTGTAGGTACTTAAAAATTAATGTTTCCTTGTTAGTTATTATTTCCTATGCTACACCATTTATCCGCGCACGCCCGCTAAGGTTTCAATAAAATATTGGTGAGCTCTGGCATTACGAAACATATTTTACAATAGATGGCACGAGACTTGTGTGAAAAATGTTTGTATTTCATATAGTTTAGTGGCAGGTAGGGAACAAGGAAGGGGAAGGGTAACCAAGGGTAGAACTATACTGCGTGCATTACATACTAAAGTATTTTTTTCTTTTATTCGTAAAATAAGTTTTGTTGACGGTTTTTTTTTAGGCTTTTCGAGTCCTACACTAGGCATACGCCCATATTGTGGTAGTCGTGATTTATATACATAATTATAAAGTGAGATTTATGAATTAAATATATGGTTTTGTTAAATGTATATTTTTATACCAAGGAATTCATTCGGGTATCTCACAAGCATAAACCATTTGTATTTGAGACTGTTTATTTTGCGAAAATAAATATAAATAAATGACTTCACTTGTTGAAATAATGAACATTGAGATTTATTAGAAAAGAGTTAACCAAAAAAACTCCGTGATAATTGAATTTAAACACAGTCAAAAATTTAATATGGGTAAAAAAAAATGGCCATGGTAACAGGCTTAATAATTTAGAAGCACTCGGAATAAAGAAAGCCGTTAAAACAAAAACCCAAATCCTTAATAATCAGTTAAATGTGTCCAACAGTCCGATATTAGGAATATTTCCCATAAACTAGAAAAAAACCCGTAGCCACTTTATTCCTTAATCACCTGTTCAAATGACGTTTTGTCCCGGTAGATATAATGTAATTATTCATTAGATATACCCGTCTCTTTCTCTCTATCACTATGTAGGATGTTAATTACACTCTCTCACTCTTACTTTATATTATGTTTTGTCTCTGTCTGTATGTATATATAAGCTCACACAATGTATTTTTTCATCAGTTTTAATTTATACCCTGAAGATGCTTGTATTAAGCGAAACCGGTCGGTAAATAAAAATTAAATCAATAAATCGTGGTTACAAACAAAGTGATTGTTTTCCTTTAAAAAATAAACAGTTAATTGGAGATCGCATAACGATTTTCTATAATTGAAAAATTCCTGAAACATTCCTGGGTCAGAATTGCGAGAGCAAATCTTGCCAAGATATTATAGAGATTAAATTGACTCTTTCTCGAATAATAAAATAGTGTTATTTCTATAAAGGTTATTTCGATGCAAATTATCCATGTTGTGAATAAGAAGAAATCGACCGTGGCTGTAATGGTGCACCCCCCCCCCTAATGAAAACTTTACAATATTCTTCTTCTCGAATTTGAATTAGAAGATTTACAACAAAGATTGGTGGTGACGCTCTCTCCTCGGTCCCGAAACCACTTGGGATGTTGCAACCCTTTTCCTCGGATTTTATACCCCTCCCCCTCTCTCTCGCGCGTTCAGATCTCCGGTTGGTAGATCTTCCTCTCGTACCTACTGTATGATTCGCCAATAATGTTTGAATCATGACTCGTTTTTCCCACCCCTGTGACTGAACACAGTAAAAGGTAGTTTTCCGGGAAATTCTTACAATAAACCCTTTACTCCACGTTGTGTGATTTTTTGCTTCGGAGCACCTAGGACATCTAGGATAGGTATTTAATGTATTTCGTGGTAACTTTCGGTTCTTTTAGGTAAGGTGTGGAAGAATTTCTCTGTATCTCTTAAACGTCTGAAGGACACGTCCGGTCTAAACTATCCTGAATTTGTCCCCACTATGATCCTAATGATATACACTGCTCCAATATTTACATAATGAGCACGGTTGCTATTACTCTCGCTAGGCTATAAAATTGATCTCTCTCCCTCTACGTCCTAATGATTTTTTTTATGTACATACCTTGAATGTTTCACTCGGATAATTGGCGAATTCTCTGCACCGCTTTCCATGGCTAGATCCTATACATAATCGTGATAATACGTTCTGTTGTTAGTAAACACAAATTTATACCTAGGATGGAAGTATAAAGACGGGATAGAGGATAGGATGGATGGTGATGGGGAAGAAATTCTTTGCAAACTAGTACTGGCTCCTCCACTTGACCAAATTGACTAGGTGGTCAGCTCTCAGGACACGACCCCTCGACCAATGCATGATGAGGCTATACCCATGGCACCCGGAAAATCTCTTGACGATAAACCAGATACCCGGACCCCTCCATAACAAAAGAAGAACGACATGCCTTCAAACCTTTCCTGATCAACTCCAGTATCGAACACCTCCGGAACTACTTTACTGGCTCTAGAAGGGGTAATCTATTTCGTCCCTTATCAAGACTCTACTCACGGTACAAAGTGGCGTAAGCTTGTGACAGGCAGATCCTTCCTCCCACGTGACCGACCTAGCGTTACAGACCACCTCTGGAAACCGACTTATCCCCACCCTTGTAAGAGATACGTTTGCTTCCAGGTCGATAGGATTAAAAAATGTGATGATGCTGCAGGAATCTCTTCGCAAGAAGCCATGCTCATGCCTCCATCCACACTACCTTGCCGGTAACTCGAGATGCTTTTGGCCGAGACGCCTCCGACAGCGAACCATGCCCTTTCATACAAATTGGCTCCTCATTTCATACGGTCCTTCGCGCCCAATCACTCGACACCGTCCCGCGAAAGGGAATTGCTTCCAGGACCTCGCGTGACCCGATCAGTCTATGGTGAGCATCCTCCAACATGACAATGCGGAAAGACCCTTACCGGTGGACCACCAATTGACACTTATGTGTGGCCTCGGTGTCGTCATCACATTGTTCAATCATAAAGATTTAAAAAGCGTAAATCAAAAAGTAGGAATTCAGCGGAGTACCTGTTAGTTTTATTTGTTTCATATTTAATATTGTGATTCTGCTCTTCTGCTCTCTTGTCTAAAGATGTTCAGCTGTTCGGGTTGCAGATAATCGCCTTCGATTCGATATGTCGTACTCTCGGAACGCCCTCCATTTGGTTGAGTGTACAACACCCCCGAGATGTACATAAGTACCTCGCTTGCTCGTTCATTTTTTTTGTATGTGTGTGCGCCTCCGACCGCTCGGCATCAGCTGTCTGGGAGAAAACATCACTACCCTAAATGATAATAACGGTTAAACATGTCCATATGAGCTGCCACAATAATATTAAATTTTCTCGGCGCAGGAGCTGTTGAAACTTACTGCCCAGGGCTCGCGTTCCATTCATGTCACTCTGCAACCAGGTACCTGTAATTGAAATATAGATTCTTTAACTTACCCGTACGTAATTGTTTAATTCTCCGGTCGGGAAAACACGACCAATTGCATCTTAATTACGTATCCTGTAGACCTGTACCTGTGGGGAAAACACAAAGGGGCCCTTCCTACGATTTTCTAAATTTTATACGACAAGGCCTAACGTAGCCTTAGATTTATGACTAAATTTAACCCCCCTTTCCTTCTTCTTCTCGCAATTGTAATGTACTCCGGTTGACCGATGTTTGTAGACTCTTTCAAATATATCGTCTCTCCTTAAATATGTGTGTTCCCTAAGGCTAAACTAGCACTTGCTATATCTTGGTATCGAAACCACTAGATTGAACGCTTCTCGTAAATTATTATTATTATTGTTTTATTTCTAAACTATTCGGTACTTATACATTTTTTCCATATCAAGAGAACGATTTTTTTTTTATCGTAATTAAGTTTTTTTTATTTTTTTATTCTATTATTATTTCTGATATAAAATCCGCAATTTTATTATTAACATTTATTTGTCGACCCCGTTTAAATTGTAGTAATACTGAAGTTTTTTATTATTAGATCACGCCTGTTTAAACCGAACTAATATCTGTTATTGTAACTCAATATTTTCACTGTCCTTAAATAATTTTCACAATTTTTTTTAAGTTCCTAAAAGCTTTTCACCACTGGCTTGTATCCCTTCTCCTGAATATAATTAATTAACACTTTGCACAAAATCCACTGAAGTTAGATCGACACTCCGCCGGAACGATTTTTGCTAAGTCTCCGAAAAAATTCCCCAAACACTTCGATTTCGCGCCCTTTTTGACAGCCTTTCCTTCCCGAGATCTCACCCTGAACTCCCTCCTCTTGCCTAAAACCGCCCTTTTTGTCTCCTCCGCTTACCCATTAATCAAACTTAAATTTTACAATTACGACCTTTAAACGCACAACCTTCATAGTTCCCAAATCTAGTATCGTATCCTGCGGTTTATGACATTTCGTCCTGAACGGTGCTCCCAACACAGAATTCGTATTGCGCGAAAGCACTATCTCGTAGAATCGGACAGGGGCGTACTCGGTCTCGTTCCTTAGATATACACACGAATCTTCTGCAAGACTAGCGCCTACAAGATATCATTTACCATGTGAATAATTAGTTCAACTTTTCTCGAAAATCTATAGTGTCCGTTCTACCATTTTTAAAATCGCTTCCAGGTATGGTGTATCCTGAATTTTTGATATACTTCCCATACTTTCCTTGGTAACCCTAGGTCTTATTTCAACACTGCAAACTACAACATTTTCCGACCGTCATCTACTATGCATCTTATTATCGCACAAATCGCATAACACGTCACCTTCTAGGTATTTTGTCATTTTAGCATTTGACTATGGATTTTCTAACAATTAGTGACCGAATATTCTTATTCAGACGTACCCCTTATGTGGACATGCGGCCGTGTTTGTCCCTGGCTATATGACGCGTTCCTTGTTTTCGCATACATTTTCTTAATATTTCCCGCGTTCGCAAATACCTAAGTATAATCTCTAGTCATTTGACCCCTTCCTAAACAAGGTCGCGACACTCGTAGAACCTTATTTAGTAATAGCCTAAACTTTTATGATCTCGATTCTCCCTTTTACGGGCCGTAACCTCTACCAAAGTCTAATTCCATACCTGCCTCCGAACGTTTTTTCATCTGCATCTTTAGTTCCTCCTTCCATATCCCATCTCCCTCTGGCGTAAAACCCAATAAATCTCCGTTGTTATGCACCTAGCAATTAAGAAAAATACTTGAGAATTCAAATAATTTTAAATCCTGACAGGCCGTTAAATTTTATAGCTTTTCCTAATTTCCTATTACCTATATCTCGCGTATAAACTCGAGTGGTGATTTCAGCTTAATGAATATCCTAATGACTCAAAACCGTGTTAGATATTTCTCACTTGAAAACACTTTAATACGTAAGAGATCGACAACATTTCCTCCCCTCTAATCTATCAGATATAAAATCCAACCCGAAACCTTAGATTTTATTTGGTCGTTGACGTAATCGATTCCTTCCCGACTACCCTGAGATTATCAGCTTTTGTGTTTTGACTACTGCATTATGCCCCTTCCCAATACCTACACGCAAATCCCGCTGGAATTTTGTTTGGAAGAGGCGATATTGATTGTCAATGCCTACTCCCGTTTCTATTCTCATACAATCGAAATCGTTCGTCACTTCATGTTTAATTAACGCATGATTTTTGTTCCTTTTAAAACTTCCGTCAACGAAATACTTGCAAACCTCGCCGACCCCCGATGCGAAATCAACTGTTGTCAATTCCCTCGTGCTCCCCAGAAAAATGCGATTTATCACCAAGTTAGAAGTGTTTTTACCACTTAAAATAGCTATCAGTTGGACCGTGGGACAACTTTTGTGTCTCAATCTGACACAACCCCCTCACATCACGCCCCGAGATGTGATTGGCTGAAATGCGTCTAATGGTTTCCAACCATACTAGGATTTGCTAGTCGTTTTTTTCTTCCAAAATTTGTTTACACCCTTCGTAGCAGAAAAAATGTTCAATCATTACAGTTTCCCTTAATATTGCTTTCAAAATTAACCAATAGATGTCGATAGTGTGATCATTTTCGTAATAAAAAAAAATATTCGCCAACCATCCAACAAAGCCGGTTCATCACATGGCTTACAAGCATATTTTTTCATTATGTCATGCAAACAAGCTAATTTTTACTGGAAATGTAATGTTCTCGATGGAGAAAACCACTGGTTTGATGAAATACATTCATAGGAGTATAGTCATCGTTGGTCGCTGATTTATATTCATTGGAAACGCAATAAACTTCAGGGAAAACATTTGTGTAATCCGACAACTTTTGAGGGATCTTAATATCGACTTTCACGAGGACCTTTGAGTTTTAGCTTTTGATAAGAACCTCACAAGGTCAAAACTTCCATCTGATACTGTTAGTATCAAAAGAAGAAAATATAACATTAAAAAAATCAGAGTATGCAATTTACAAGCGGTAAAAGTGAAACCATCGGAAAACTAAAATAAGCAAGAGTGGGAAGGCTACGAAGTACCGCACAAAGAGGAGACCGATTATAGTAAATCATTCACTCGCAGGTTTTTTTGCATTTACTCTACACAGAAGGCCCTGAGGAGAATAGTTTCTCTCGGGGTCTGGTCAGCTGAGATGCTGTGTGGAGCGTCTTTTTGCCGAGAAGAAGGAATGAAGATTGGTCTTGAAAAGACCCATGTTGTAGGAAGGAGGAAACACAGAGGCTAGCAAATCGTTCCTTAACTGAGTTGTTAAACTTTTTTTTACATGAATACCGCACAAGAGTCCCAACTGCTCCCGTCTGGACCCAGTGGGAGTATGGTATCCCCAGTTGGGGTATGTTGTGAGGCTGAAGGTAATGGGGAAGGGAAGGATATGGGGAAGACGGAGGTGGGGAAGTACCTGGCTATTCAGATCTGGTCACCAAACACGGCTAACGCCATTTCAAGCAACGTTTCAATTCTGAATGGTGGTCTTACACCAGGGCGATACTGAGAGTATCGTCCACTCTGGAACGTGCCGCAAATATGCTTTGTTTTATTTTAAATGAATAAATTGTGAAATAACACAAATTAATCAAATAAAATTTATTTGCCACGCCGGGATTCGATCCCGCGATCTTCGGAGTGCTAGTCAAGAGCCTTACCGCTGGACTAGTCGAAGAAGCGACCCTTTCTCATGTGACAAATGTCAACCGTGTACGTATGGCGCGCGTTTGGTGCGTTTGGCGTGTTTTCCGACCATGCACCGAAGGGATTAATGACGTTAGTTCCTCGGAGCATCTTCCATTGAAATAACGGTAGAATAAGGATAGAATTCCATCCCGATGCCTGTGCTCTAATAAAAAGGCTAAATCCTATAGATGTATGTGTTTGTCTCTTTTATTTTCGCTATTTTTTGTTTCATCGAGTTTCAAATTACAACGGTGCAAAATAAGTTTTCATTAAAAAAAAAAAAAAATCGAGTGCAGTTAACACGCGGTACAAGCGAAACTTTACCAAAACAATCTCAACCAATGAAGAACCAAAGAGCCTTGAAAAGTGAGGTCATTATCAAAGCGGCCAATGAGCGCAGACCTGGCACCATTTCCGTTTTATATCTCAACCAATAGGAGCCTTGATAGGAGTTTTATGCTTCGCAGGTGCTGTATGCGTCATTTCCGTTTCATCCGAATTCCTAATCACAACGGGGCTATAGAAGTTTCTCTTTAAAAATCGAGTGCAATTCACACATGTTAGAAGCGAAACAATACCAAAACAATCTCAACCTCAACCTCTGGAAAAGTGAGGTCATAATCAAAGCGGCCAATGAGCGGAGACGTAGCGTAATTTCCGTTTCATATCTCAACCAATAGGAGCCTTGAAAAGTGACATCATAATCAACGCGACCAATGAGCGCAGTTTGATGCTTCGCAGGTGCTGTATTGCGTCATTTATTTGCGCTTCAGATTTTATGTCCAGGTTTAATCGTTCCCGCAGGAAAAACTTAACCCTTTCACGCACTTTTCCTCAAATGATTACCTAGTCAATCCACGTTACGCACTTGCACTATATAAGTATAATAAATACAAAATAATACAAGAACAAGATGTCAAAGAGACCAACTGGGAAAATAATTCACTGACTCCAGATATTTTCATATCAGAGGGTTCGGCTCTGTGGAACTTCCAATTGGACCTGTAAATCCTACTGACCCAGCAATATAAATAATAAAAAAATCTTTTGTTATCATACATGTACTTAAAATTATTGATTTTTGCATTTTTATGTATAAATTCTTTGACATATCTAAAATGTCTAAATTTTGAATGAGAGAGCTAGGTATAATGCCAGTAGCCGAAATAACAAATGCAAATATTTTTATTGTCTGAGAATGCCAAATTCTACTCGCAACAATAACATTTGGCTGTCATCAGTTCTTTTGTTTTGCTCTTTCAAAAAATATTCTTAAACCAATCTTTTTATTGTGTTTTGGCTGTAAAAAGTTTAGTGTGTTGGAATCTTCTCCCCCCTGATCTTCCAGGAGTCACTTCTTGCTGCTCATTTTCAGATATTTATATAATTTTTTTACTTCTGTCACTTTTTATATTAGCTGTAATTTTTTGAACAATGGAGGAGGATTTCCCTCCTGTACCCCTTACAAAGCCCCCAGATCCCCCTCCTGACCCTCCAGATGGAGATATTTCAGATAAAATAGACTTTTCAGAACATTCAAACATTTCAGACAATGAATCTGTCATCCTAACCTCAATTAAAAAAAGAAAATTTAGTCCCCTTTCCCCAAAAAAACATGATTCGCCTTTGTCTTCTCAGTCCCCTCCAGCTCTTCCTCAACCTCCTCCAACAATCTTTTACTCTACTCATTCCCGTGGCCCCTACATTGTATATGCGCAAAAAACTGAACAAGGTAAAACCATCCATCCTCTTGAATTTGGTAAATTTCTTTCAAATAACAAGAACCTTTCGATTAAACCTGGAGGTGTTAAAGCCGAGGGTCGCTTCCGAATCTCTGTTGAATTCCTGTCAGGTTCAGCCGCCAACAACTTTATCAAAAATATATTTATTTCATCAAATTCTAAATTCAAGGCGTACATCCCAACTTTCAATGTCACTCGAATGGGCCTGGTCAGGGGTATCTCGACCGATCTGTCCATTCCAGAAATCCTGTCCTCACTTTCAACCCCCCAACATATCGGCAATCCCATAAAAGCCAGGAGGCTAAATTATAAGGACACCTCTGAGGGCATCGTTTCCTGGAAGCCCTCCCAATCTGTCGTCATCACATTCGAAGGACAATCTCTTCCCTCCCATATTTATTTATTTTTCAACTCCTTACCAGTTGAAATGTACACTTATCCCACCACTCAATGTTACAACTGCTGCCGTTTTGGTCATACCAAAGCTGCATGCAGATCCCCTCCCAGATGTTTCAAATGTGGAGAAAACCACTCGGCTGACCAATGTTCTTCTCTCTCTTCACCTAAATGTTTTAACTGCTTAGGCGCTCATTCCGCCATTAACTCTTCTTGCCCCGAACAATCTCGCCAAAAAAATATAAAAATTTCTATGGCCTCTGAGAACTTGTCTTTTCTGCAGGCTTCTAAATTATTCCCGCCTGTCAAAAAATCATTTTCCGAGGTTTTATCCAGTAACTCTTCATCCAACCCTCTCGCCTCCTCCTCAACATCTTCCCGTTCAACAAAATTCACATACAAAAACCCTATCTCTAAACAGACTCGTGGATACGATCAGCAACAACACAACTCACTTCTCTTAAATCCCAATGGTTCTCCTCTTTCACACGCCACAAATGGGTGCGCAAACAATTATAATTCATCCTCAACAAACTATCAAAAGCTTTCTGAACAACTCTCGCAAGATAATTCTTCATTTATTCAAACTCTTATTATGCTTCTAATTGACCTAATTTCTTCTCAAACTAATCTACCGTCCAACGCTGCTTCTATTATTTCCACATTAAAATCATTTATTCAAAATGGCTCTTCAAGATGTCAGAATTCTTCAGTGTAATAGCCGCAGTGCTATTTCTAACAAATCAAACCTTCTTAACCTATTAAATTCAAACCTTGTTTCTGTGGCTGCTGTCTCGAAGACATGGTTTACTCCATCCACCCACTTTAATGTGGGAGGGTACTCCTGTCTCCGCGATGATCGCCCGGAAGGTACGGGCGGTGGTGCTGCCCTATTTATTAAAAAATCCCTTCCATTTTTCCCAATAAATAATATCAAACCCCCCAATGCTGACTTTCAAATGGTTGCAGCTAAAATAAAGGACACTTCCTTTGTTTCTATCTATCTTCCCCCAACATCGCATTTCAATAAACAAGCGTGGTTGCAAATTGTCCGTCAATTAAGCCCTCCTTTCTTTTTATTGGGTGATTTTAATGCCCATTCCCCCGTCTGGGGTTCTGCTTTCTGTGATCGAGACGGTCGAAGTGTGATGGATTTCCTAGATGAATCCAACCTTTTTCTTTTGAATGACGGATCTCCTACTAGAATCTCTCGCCCCAACACAAACCCCAGTGCAGTGGATCTCTCCATATGCTCTATTAATCTGGCACCTCTCTCCTCGTGGGTGGTGTCCCCCGACCCTTGCTCCAGTGATCATTTCCCGATCACCATCACTTATCAAACTTCTTTCCATTCAGACAAGTCCCATATTTCGACAAAGATTAAAACAAAACACACCAAATGGGACGAATTTAACTCACATATGGATAAGTTTATACAAAATTTATCCTATACCGATACATTATCTGTCAAAGATGACTACGATAACTTCAAATCAATGCTCGTAACTGCAATCAATAAATCAAATCCTCCCCCTAAAACCAAATCTCTCAAAAAACTCCCTCCAACTCCCTGGTGGGATGAGGAATGTTCCAAAGTAGTGAGAATTCGGAAAGCTAAATCTCTTTCCTATCGTCACAATATGACTACGGAGAACTATCTCATATACAAAAATGCCGAAGCCAATGCCAAAAGGGTATTGAGGTCAAAAAAAAAATCCTGGTGGTACAACTTCTGCAGTTCAGTATCTCCGAACACTCTAATTTCGGAAGTTTGGTCTATGATTCGAAGATTTCGATCCTCCTTCAGTCCAACATCTCCTCGAGCTTCTCATTCTAAATGGATAGACGAGTTCTTGGACAAAATTGCCCCCCCTTCTGTACCTAACTTAGATGAAATAACTCCAATCCACAACACTCCTATGTCTGATCATTGGCTTGACTCTCCATTCACTTTAATTGAATTAAAAAATTGTTTATCAACAGTCAAGGACTCATCTCCAGGCAGAGATGGTATACCTTATAGCATTATCAAAAATAGTAATGATAATGTTCTAAATCACTTTTTATGCATCTTAAATAAAATCTTCCAGACTGGCATAATACCTGATGACTGGAGTTCTCAAATAATCATCCCAATTCTAAAATTAAACAAATCACCCAATTCTGGATCCAACTATAGGCCAATTGCTCTTTCATCCACCCTTAGTAAAATTTATGAAAAATTAATTAAAAACCGCTTAGAATTTTTTGTCGAGAGTAATCATCTTCTCTCTCCATCCCAATTTGGATTTAGGAAAAAGAAATCTACACAAGATAACCTTGCCATCATCAGCACTGATATTAATTTATCCATTTCTAACAAAGAAGTATGTCTTGCAGTCTTTATAGACATAGAAGGCGCCTTTGACAATGTTTCCATCCCAATTCTTAAAAAAAATCTTTTAGGCCTTGGCTTACCCCTCATGTTTGTCCAATCTATTATTAATCTTTTTCTCGATAGGAAAATTTTCATTGAGCTACCAGATGTTACTCCTCAGAGTAGGTCAATTTGGAAGGGTTTACCCCAAGGCGATGTATTATCTCCCTTACTGTATAATATATACACACTCGATATGCATGTCACCATTCCCCCTCAAGTAAAAGTTGTTGAGTTCGCAGATGACATAGCTTTCTTCTTATCATCCAAAATCATTCCATCCGCCGTCAAATATCTTAATGAAGCCATGGATGCCCTTTGCACATGGCTTACTTTAAATGGTCTTGAACTTTCAGTACAAAAGAGTCAGTGTGTTACCTTCTCAAATCGTCATAATAACCCCCCTGTTCAAATTTTATTTAAAAACTCTCCAATCCCCAATGCTACCGAAGTTAAATTTTTGGGAGTAACATTTGATAGGAAACTTAAATGGTCTTCCCACATTAATAATATAGTTACTAAATGTGAAAAAAATTTAAATATTATCAGATCATTGACTGGCGTTTGGTGGGGTGCTCATCCTATCTGCATTAAGTTGCTCTACAATGCACTTATTCGAAGTCATCTCGACTATGCCTGCCCACTTTTTAGTACTGCATCCAAAAATGCACTCAGTAAATTAGACAAAATTCAATCTAAGTCATTGCGAATAATAACTGGCGCGATGCAATCGTCGCCCATCAATTCCCTTCAAGTAGAATGTTCTGATCCTCCTCTTTATTTAAGGCGTCAATTATTTGCTGACAAATTTGTTCTTAAATGTTTAAATTCTAAAAGTCATCAGATTATTCCCAGAGTCTCGTTGTTCAACGACTCAACACATTCATCTACAGTCAGAGCTCGAACTAAACCTCTACCTGCCATCTGTAAAAATTTTCGCTCTCTCTCAGAGCTTCAAATTATCAAAAATGATCTTCTTCCTTTGTACAAATTAAAATATAGTCACGTCACCCTATCCTCAACGATATTAGAAGGGATCGGCATCCTTAAAAGTCATTCCAATCTCCCAGCCCGTACTGTCAATAATATGTTCAATGACATTATTTCTTCTAAATGGCCCAACTCTTCTCTTTTATTTACTGATGGCTCCAAATCTCCAGACTCTCCTAACTGTGGTATTGGTATTAACGTTTACCACAATAATTCTAATGAAAGAATATTTTATTCAATTTCAAACCAATTTTCAATATTTTCTGCCGAGTGCATTGCGATTATTGAATCTCTCAAATATATAATAAAAAATAATTTTGAACATTCTCTTGTCCTCTCTGACTCTCTCAGTTCCCTCCAAAAACTTAAAACAAGTCCTCTTCTTCATCCTGATGATCACTTTGTATGTCTTATTCGAGTATTGATAACCTCCATTCAAAGCTCTGGAAAAACTGTCACTCTGATTTGGATTCCTGGACATGTTGGCATAGTGGGTAACGATATTGCTGATTCCTTGGCAAAACAAGGAGCGTCTAACCCTACCGTTACCCTCGTAAATCATATTCCCCTGTCTGATATTTTTTCCATCATCAAAGATAGATCCCACAATGTTTGGACAGAGTATTGGAACATTGCTAGTCAATCCAAGGGTGCCCGCTACGCCTCAATACAAAGGACTATCCCATCAAAACCGTGGTTTCAAAAATTCCCCCATTTTTCCAAAAAAGAAATTTCCTTACTTATTCGTATGAGAATCGGACATTGTTCCGTTCCTTCTCACCTTTATAAAATTCATGTGCTTGACTCCCCAGATTGTACGTTCTGTGGTCTAGATGTGGGAACTTTAGATCACATATTTTTTGATTGTCCCTCTCTAAATAAATATCCTCTCTTCTATCAAGCGTTATCAAAAATTGCCTCTCCTCCATTCAACATCTCATCTCTTCTAAGTCTGAACTCTACTCCAATCTTCCATAAAATTCTGAAATTTGCACATTTAAATAAAATTAATATATAAATTCTCCTTTCCTTTTTCTGTAATTATAAATGATGGCCTAGAACACCCTTGAAGGGTGAAAGCCAGAAATAATGGAAAAAAAAAATGCCAAATTCTATTATTATTATTTCATCCTAATTTCAAATCTGACGGGCTAAAGAAGTTTCATTTCAAAAATACAAAATTTTAGAAAATATGGTTTCATTAAAAAGACCAGTAGCAAGTTTGATAATATAATATCAAACATGCTCGTATCTCCGCGACCACGGTAAAATCTACAGGCCTGGCAAACATTATAATCCGATTTCCCAACCTTTCGACGGGCTTTGATTGATACGGGATTACATATCGAATTGAACGGAATATCCAATGTTGGCAATGTAAATATAAATATTATTTCACGCTTTGTTGACGCAGAATTACAATTATTATTGCTTTGGTATGGCGAATTAAGTAGGCTGGAAATGCGAGGAGATGATGATCAATAATATGTTTTTGCGATACTGTGATATTTAACTCGAAAATATTTGAGATCAAACATTTCATAAATTTCCAGAAAAATATTATTATTATTATTATAACTTATGTTTTATCAAAGAGAGTTATAGCTGGATTACACTTTATTTCATCATCTGATTAAAATTCACAAAAAAATAAAGACATAATATTGTTTTAATGAAAAGGCAAATAATTTTGTTTACATCACTTTTATTTTTTTTATTTTTTTACATTAACTCCACACAGGAGGCCCTGAGGAAAATAATTTCCCTCAGGGCCTATGTCATCTGGGATGCTGTGTGGAGGGTCTTTTTGAGGAGAGGAAGGAATGAACATTGGTCTTGAAGAGACCCATGTTGTAGAAAGGAGGAAACACAGAGGCCGGCAAATCATTCCACAGCCGAGCTGTTGAACACAAGAACGAGTCGAAGAAACGACCCGTTCTCATGTGACAAATGTCAACTGTGTACAAATGTTGGGCACGCGTTTGGCGTGTTTCCCGACAATGCACCGGTGCCGAAGGGATCAATGATGCTAGTTCCTCGGAGCATCTTTCATTGTTATACCGGTAGAACAAGGATAGCATTCCCACCCGACGCCTGTGCTCTAAAGATTGCAATCCGTCTGTTAAGATGGGAGAATCTATCAAACGGACCGCCCGTTTCTGCACAGAGTCGAGGGTATTTTTCAGGTATTTTGGAGCTCCAGACCAGAGGTGGCTGCCAAATTCAACCGTGGGGCGCACTTGCGATTTGTACAGGGTTAGCAGTTGTGTACTATTAAATTATCTGCGGGCCCTGTACAGTACGCCCAGTTTTTGGGAGGCTAACTTTACTTTGGCTTCGATGGAGCCCCCATACCTGAGCTGGTCACTTAGGGTTACACCAAGCATATCAATGGAGGGCCTGTTCGGAAGATTGCTTCCGTTGAAAGAGACTAGATTTTCATTTCGATCCCTTTTAGACGTAATCAGACAAGATTGGGTCTTTGAAACATTAAATTCAACGAGATTATTTTTACCCCAAGAGAAAACACTCTCGTTATACACAATTAACATTTTTCTTGAACGATGTTCACATCATCAGGATCAAATGTATACTAAACTTTATTAAACATAGATCACATATGGGAGGAAAGGGTAGAAGAGAGAGGAATGATCTGCGAACTCAGATTCGCTATTGCCATTTAATGCCCTGAGATGTTATTTAACCCTTACTTCAAAGTTTTTATTAGTACACCTATATAAAAGCAATTACAGTCTTTACAATTGAGTTTATAAACGCTGTTTTAATGTCGCTGTCTTTGTTGTTAAGGATGAATTTAAAAAAAATTATTATTTGCATAAAATGCTGGTTGTATAGTACCGGGAATATGTTTACTTATTATTTTTGACATGTCGTTATTAACAAATAGAATTCTACGCCATTGATTATTTATTTGTTTATAAAAAGGGTAAATATATAGTTTTAAGAATTTCTTTTTATTCTTTTTATTTAATACATACTATTGTATTTTTGTCGTGTTCAAATTCATTGAGTGTGGAGTGTGGAGTGTGAGTGTGGAATACTTTCCCTGATGTATTTTTTTTTTAAAGAAAGACAGACATTAACGGGATAGAAATAACCCAAAAATGTTTGAAAATCTCCTACTACCACCACAGAAAGTCGAAAATGTTGCTTGTGTTATAGTGGAGGTGGGACCCAAGCGCTGTGCCCACTCAACCACTGACCGGTCGAATGGCAGTGGAAGGATGAAAGTAGACTGAATGCTGTAGGAATGAGACCCCTGAGGCGTGTACGTGTTTAAACCATGTGTGATCGTGTGATAAATGTAGAGATCCGCAAAGAATTCAAAGTTAATGTAAGCGTTATGAGTGAGATTGAGAAAGGGACCCTCAGACGGTTTAGGCATATAAAGCGAATGAACGAAGAAAGAATTGTAAGGAAAGCACGATGTATAGAAATGAAATGAGAGCGAATTAACGAAGAAAATAGTGTTAGAAGGTCGGATGGGAGAGAGTGGTTGAGGGAGTGTCTTTGACTTCCCCATTTGCATCGCAGTGGGAGGATGGATACACTGACCCCCAGATTCCTACCCACCCCACATACCATTTTCCTTCACAGAACTTTCTCCCCTTTCTTTCCTAAAAATACCCTCCACACAGCATTCGCAAAGATGACATAGGCCCTGAGGGGAATTATTTTCCTCGGGGCCTACTGCGTGGAGCTAATGTAAAAAAAAAGATACTTCAGTCAGGCCATATCAAGAGTCAGAATAATATAAGATTATCTATGAGACGATGTATCAATGTGAATGAGGCAAAGGGTGCGTGTCAAGACCGATTTGTTTGGCGAGTTAGTTAATGAGTTTAAATTCGTGTAGGTCGAATATTTCTATTTTCATCCGGGAAAATTTAAATCAAGGCAACGCGCAACGTGATTAAATTAAATTCTGAACCTGCCATTCTACGCAGACGTATCAATACTTCACTATACCTAATGGTAAACGTAATAATTATAAAGAAACTCTTTTTAAGATTACTACAATTATTAATATTGCATTTATCATGGTTGGGAGCGGTTGGGACTCTTGTGCGATATTCACATTTAAAAAAAATAATTTTTGAATTAAGTGGAAAATGGCAAAAATGTTGGATGTTTTTTTTTATTTTTTTTTTTTAATGTGAATATCGCACAAGAGTCCCAACCGCTCCCAACCATGATAAATGCAATATTATTAATATTGCATTTATCATGGTTGGGAGCGGTTGGGACTCTTGTGCGATATTCACATTTAAAAAAAAACATCCAACATTTTTGCCATTTTCCACTTAATTCAAAAATTATTTTTCGCCATGAGATTAAATACAATATTATGTAAATGCACGACACTCGTGTTGACATAATAATATAAATACGTGATTTCGTAAGAAAGTGTTAAGACGGTATAGCCAGAGAAAACCAGAAATATATCATTTTTAATCAGATTTTCGACGTATTGATTCCTTTCCAAAAAAAAAAATTATAAATTGATTTCGAAAGATTGTTCTTTTATCTAGGAAACGCACGTTATAAAGTTTGAGAAAAATGTTTACTTTTAGTATAATAAGGTTATACCATAGGTCGTTGGCAGAGTTGTTAAATTTTCAAAAAAGATTTTGTATTATACAACACCCATTTCAAATCAAATTGTCATACAGTAAAATAAATCAATACATTATCTGGGAAACTCATGTTTCAAAATTTTAATTTAAGTTTAAATAAAATCATTAAAAAATATACACGTACACGTGTTTCTTGACGAAAATTGGTCCGTTTATGTATTTATTTGCGCACTTACAAACTAATGTATTTCAGATTTTTTTTACATTCTTATTTAACTTGGAAATTATTGAAAAATGATAAATACTTACAAGCAAAACATAATTACAAAAAGGACATCATTTAAAAAGTTTTATCATTTAGCATTTTTTGATGTAGGTATAAATTAAAGCAAATTTGAGATGAAATAAAATCGATATTGAATAATAATTTTAAAAAGCTGGTACTAGAATAATGAATAATGAATAATGAATAATAAGGAACCGCCCTGCACGATCGTAAGAACAACTTTTGACGAAATATGGATTTTCGGCCGCTGGCTGATTAAACGCTCTTAAATGTGAGAATGCATTTAAAAACCCGAATTGAAAAATTTATCTAAAGGTATATCTAATAATTATTGTGTGACTAATTCTTACGTTTTGAACATTGAAAAAATTATTGATTTTTTAGTATACATAAAATAACGTTTGGAATATTTGAACCACCACATTTTTAATGGTTCGTCTAATCCGCACCAAAAATTTTTTTTACAACAAACATAAGTAATTGAAACTAACCCAATCGGCATCCACAGAGTTTCTAAGTAAATATACAACAGACTTACCCTGATTACAGAAGAATCCTGAAATCTTTTAACAGCTGGTCAACGTCTTTGACTTTGTTCACTGAACAGCAAAAGTTGTAAGTTGTAACTGCTAAATGCCTGCCAAGAATCTAAAGCTTTTTTCCTAGTTGGCAGTGTGTTTTATTTTTTTGGATTTTACCTTTGACGTCAAAATCATTCCTAGAAATTCCTGGAAATTGTTACTATTAACTTGCAAATGATTAGTAATTTCTAATAATTTTCTCACTAGCAAAAGAATGAGAAACGAATTTTTATTGATGAAATTTTCAAATCTTTTCTCTTTAAAAAAAGTGATAGTTTAGCCTTAAAATAGGTTTATTGACCTACAAATTCCTGGCAGAAAAGCAATGCAAAAGTTTAAAACCGCGGAGTCACTCTTGTGTTTATCAATGGTTTTGACTTTATGGAATTAATGGTTGGCTCCTTTTCCTCTTTCAAGGTAACTGCAATAATAGGTTAAAGGAAGGTAATGAAGAAATACTTTATATCCGGCTTCAACGTTCGAGTTGTTCAGCTAAGTTAGGCGTGAAGGCAACTTGAACAAACCATTGCTTATTATTCATTATGATTCGACAATGTCGCTTAAGTGCAGTCATATGAGGTGCAGTATTTTACTTCATCAAATTTAGACGATTCAATATTCTGTGTTTGTGTCCCACACGAAATGACGCTGAGCGAGGCTAACCACGTAGTCCTGGTAAATCTTCCCTGAACAGGAGGGAATATCAGGAAAACGGGAGCGAATAATATAGGACTACCGAGAGGACCACGTGGTCAGCACGTGACTAGCATCCCAGATGGACAGATTGCAGCCAACAGCATCCGAGTGGAAAATCTGATGAGGCGTCAACACTAGAATTTGTCAGAGATCGTTCGTATTTTACTGAAATGTGATGACGCGATGCTTTAGCAACTAATATTTTTGAAAACCAAAACGATATTTTGAAATCACACTTTTATAGGCCGATTACATGCATTAACAAAATTAAAATTATTTATTTTTATTTATTTTATTAAAATAATTCTCTTGAATAATAAAAAGCTAAGCCCCTCAAGCCTCCAAATCCACTAGCTAGCTTGCCTAACTAACTACTAGCCATGAACCTCATATTCCATTAAAGCAGCGTCTTCACAATATTCCGGTCATGGGCCACATAGGAAAATGTGTGGGGGGGGGGGGGGGGCCAAACTGCCACGAAATCAATAATTCGATTAAAAATTATTTGTTATACCTCTTTAAAGAAATTATTTTGTATTTTAAGTACCGAGTTACTACCTCCTTCCTTCTTGTATTCATGATATAGTGTCAATTCTTAATATTAACAATTTACGTAAGATGATAATATTATATAATAAAAAATAATAAAATATGTATAATGAAAATTACAATTTTCATTAATCATCCAATTTAATGCATGAATGTAATGGAATCTTTCGGTTCAATTTTCATCCACTTCCCAAACTTCCGAAATATGTGATTTTTCGCACACATGGTGAAAACGATTACAATACGAACGAGTACATTAACGAAAATTAACCAATATTAGTTTACTTTGCTTTATTAGTACGTGTTTAGCGTGTTTTTTAATCTTTTTAGACCCTATGTTTTACCTGCCCACTCCCTCACTGTGCCATCTCAACGCCCCCTAATTTTCTCTGGGTCTTTTACTGTCTCCCTGAAAGTCTCAAGCGCCCATTAGGGGGCGTTATCGCCCAAGTTGAGAACCTACGACGTGCACTATGCACGCGTTCAAAATCGACTTAGGATGTGTTCAAAAACCAACTCGGCGTTTAGGAAACAAATGTTAATCAATTAAAATCAACATTTTAAAATCATAAAGGCACACTCGTACATACCCAAAATATTTTAATAAAAAAGAAAAAGCAGGTAAATATAATTGTACATAAAAAAAATATATAAATTAAAAATTAAGAAAGCCGCATCTGCCGCAGTTTGACGACCATGGCATTAGAGCCTACAAACGTCTAAAGGACAGATCTGACCGGGGCTTCCATATATATTATAAAAGTATTTTTAATATTATTTTCTATAATGCAGAGATGTGAATTTTTTATCGCCAATCACTCTTCTCGGTTTACTTATCTCAAATATTTATTCTTGATTCCACGGATAAAAAAAAATGTTAATGTGTATGATCACAAACTGCCTGGATTTTTTGGTTGACAGTTTGGTTGAAGTCAAAAAAATTATTTATATAAATATATTTTTTTTTTGTGAATGGCATGCATAAGCAGTAAAACGACAGTTTTCTTACTAATTTCCTACACAAAAGGAATATGTTTTCTAAAATGTATGGAATTCTTTAAAATTATGGACGTTTCTTGGCAAAATATTTCGGTGAGTTTTATCGTTAGCATTTTAACATTTGATATTAAAACTTCTTGTTTAGAAATTTTAACGTTTATTTCAAAAACAAACATCGCAAAGATAATTTTAAAAGGTTTCCAAAATTGTATATCTTTTGACGACAACATCAAAATTAAGAAAAATATAGCACATTTTAAATATCTGGAAAGCATTCCGAAATTAGACAAAACTTCACCGTGTCATTGCGACCAGTAGGTAAAATATTTTAAAGACTGAAAGGTCAATCGAGGTAATCATCTGAAAAAATATTGTGAATTTGCCTTGGATAAGTTAGAAGTGTGAGGAAAATAGGAATTGTTTCAATGTATAACTTAAATAAAATTCATTCTTGTTAGGTTTGGTATTTTTCTGCGTTGTAACAAAACTTAAGTCCTGAACCAACCAGACTATCCATAAACCATCACGGATAAGTGACCGATTTAGCAGATCTTCGTTGAAGGACTTAGACGTATTATCTATGTAAAAATAATATGAGGAATAGCAAACCAAAATTATAAACTAGCGGAGATTGAAGGCAGACGAAGAAAAGATTTCAGCTTAGATATATGGTAGTAGTCCGAGTCAGAAGCAGAATTTTAATTAAAGTTTCGTATTATTATATATCTCCAGGCTTAAAATTTATCACTAAACCTTAATTAGAAGTATGCCCATATAAATTGATAAAGTAAACAATTTACTTGTATTAATATTTGAACGTCTAATTAATTTCGGAAATGGTATAAATTTAATCGCAATATGGCATTCAATAATTTACGCTTTTCCGTAATTTGAATCATCACAAATTCAATCAGAATCTCGCTCATAAAATTTAATCCACTGAACACTAATTATTGTACATCCAGTTTCCCCTTTGCCAGCTCTAACTGTTCGATGTTCATGATACCCCTTATTTGGGGACGAATTGAACGCGTTTCGATGAAATCGCGTTATTAGTTTGCCAAACCCTCTGATTTGGTGGAACGTGCTAATCAATTTTTGATTCAGTAATTCGAATCACTCCAACATAATATTTAAAAAAAATCATTTATGCATTTGACGCAATTTATAGAAAAGTATTGGGCCAAAATGGTATGTACCTTACGGGTCGCATTTAGGCCCAATACTTATCTTACTTTTTATTAATGATATCGTCACTGTTTTTGATAATAATTTTGAAGGGTTGCTTTTCGCCAACGGTCTAAAACACTTTAAACTTACGAAAACTATAAATATCTGTATTCATGCTCAAATAAATTTAAATAAACTACAAGATTGGTGCAAACTTAAGGAACTTTATCCAAACGTGAGTAAATGCCATATAATAATATATTTTTCAGAATAAATCAACCTTTCATCAATCAATTCAAAATTAATTATGTTTTCTTCACCACTGTCAATGAAATTAAAGATCTTTTCTTTCACACATAGAATTACAAATAAAATATTAAAGTTGGCTTCATTCTTCGTAATGCAGAGAACTTTTCAACATTAATATTTTTATATTTTTCTTTAATTCGAAGTCAAGTTGAATATAATTATTCTATTTGGTTCCCCACTCTAATACCGTTGAAAAAAATCAGCATAAATTACCAAGCCATGCTATTTATAAACTTGACCTATCTATAGAAACAATAAAAAACAACCACTTGATAAAAGAATAAAAATTATTAAAGCTCTCAGATTGAAGACTTATTTCCTACTTGACTTTTATTTACAATTTTTTAATGGTATAACAGGCAGATTTGATTTATTGAGCCTGATTACCCAAAAAGATCGATTCTATCTAAAATTATTTTAAATTGTTACAACGATGTTAGGAATTGATACATGTAAGTAGTTAAGCAATACTTTCTCAGAAGTAAGAAACCTGAAAAATTGTTTTTTAAGCCGCAGGTACCTGAATATCTATTTTTTTACATGCACAATTACAAAAATCACCCTAACCAATAAAACTAGTGCGTCTGTTTTTTTAAAGATTCGATGAGATATCTAATAAAGTTAACAGAAACCGTACATTCGCTTTCTGCGAAACCAGATTGCGATCCGTGCATTTCGTGGAAATCGGCTACGTAGTTACTTACAAAAAAAGAGCTCTAAGACATTTCATTAAATATTTATTTCTTTTTTTCAACAACAAATGCGTTTCTAAGAATTTATTATTGTTTTATCTTCAATTAATTATTTAATAACTTTTCAATTTTAACAACTATTTTATACTAGCTTTCAGCATTGGCTTGGCTCGCGATGTATTGGGAAGAAATTATTCTTCAAAGAACTATCCAGCGAGATCGAAATGTTTTTCCGGGATGAAAAGTAGCCTATGTTACTTCCTAGTCCTTCAACCATTATTATGCAAAAAAATCACGCCAATCGGTAGCAACGTCACGACGACGTGAAAAAGGGACAAACAAAAAACACACTTCCGCATTTATAATATTACTTAGAATTATTGTAAAGTATTTCAGACAGTAGGTAGATTTAAAAAAAATGTATTTTGTAGTTTTCTTTAGGCAAAATTTCAAGAGCAATAAAAATATTGAAAGGAGAATTTATTTATTGTTCTTATACGCCCGTAGGGGCTTTTACATAGATTATAAAATAATATTTAAGATATCGAGGATTACACATACATAGAATTTATATCAAACGTTATAAAAGTGAAAAAACTTTTAAGAATATACAAGTAGTTTTTAAAGAAAAAACCACTTGTATATTCTTGCTTAAAACTGTGAAATATTTTAAACAATGTAATATTTAACAATACCATAGAACAAAATATAATATAAAACATTACAATAACACATCAAATCGTTAAATATATTACACCCACGTTACAATAATTTGTAGGATTCCACAAAGTGTTGGTTTAAATTGCATTTTAGAATGTAAAGGGAATCAGCGAATATATCTACAATACCACCAAACTTGTTGCCTAAATCATGCATCCTATTGGTAAGTGAGTGTGATTGATAGTTGGTTGTGTATGTGTTGCAAAAGAATGTTATATTTTGTCTAGTATTCCTTGTCGGTACATGGAGTTTAATACTAGAAACGATGGCAGGGCTGTCAATTAGGTTGTTCATAACTCTGTACAATAAAATTAGGTCTGAAATAATTCTTCTGTCAGACAGCGTAATTAAATTTAGTCGATTCATTAAACTTAAATAATTAATGTTTTCTATTAGAATTTTGAGTTTGAAATTTAAGTACCTAAGAAATTTGTGTTGAACACGTTCTATTTTGTTAGAGTGTACTTTATAGAAAGGGGACCAAATAGGTGAATTATATTCTACTTGACATCTAACTAATGAAATGTAGAGTGTTTTCATGCAATCCATGGACTTAAAATCAGTTAGGGTTCTACAAAGGAAGGTATGAATGAAGGTATTTAAGTGTACATATTCATTTACATACCAAAATTTAATGTAAACTAAGTCAATAAAAGATAAAATCTTTACGCAGACACGAGATCAAAAACACTTATTACGCAAATATTCGGATATTATTGAAACCAATTTCTCGGATTTCGAAAACCATTGAAGGTAAACTAAAAATGTCGACCATTTTGTTTAAAACGAAATGAAAATTGATTCTTACTTATTATAAAGATCTTATGAACCCCTAATTTGGGCACATAAAGTAAAGTAAACGGCCCTCTGCAAATATAAACTTTTATTAAAGCAACATCATCTCGCCGAGTTCTAAAGCGAAATTCTATTCCGATCAAGATAAAAGTACAAATTTCCAAATCGAACTTTGCCTAGAATCGATAGAGCCTGCCGTTAAGTAGACCGCCTTAGTATAAAGTCATTTCGTATCCGCCGCCTTGTACAACCTTATGGATAAAACCGGAAACCCCACCCCATCCCCTAATTAGAAACGAGTCTCACAAAAGTACGACCCACCCTCTAATATATTTATTTCAAGAGATTCACCCGTTTGCTTCTGATAAACTAAAACGAAAATTTTATATCCAATAATATAATCGAAAATAAAACCGGAATTTAATGCCGCGCGGTTGGTTTACAGCTGGGATTCCCGGGAAATAGTGCTGCAAATATTCAGGAAGTCCGATAAATAGAACCTTTTTACGGTGGAAGATAAGAAAAACAGGGAAATGGATTATCCGTATTTTGATTGTTATTGTTACATCTTTTATCGATGTTAAGATGACTTTAGGTCGGGAAGGCAATTTTCTATTTTATGTGAGTTGAAAGAAAATTTGTGTAATCTAGACAAACCTGCCGAAGTAATAGGATGCATATACTCGTACATATGTATGTATATATATTGGCCCTACTGTATATGTATATGTATATACTAGGGCCAGTCATTAAGTAATGTCTCCTTTTTTTCTCCTTTTTTTTTCCAAGTAATAAAAAATTCAATTACAGGGGTCGAAAACCACATTATTGCGATTAATTTGATATTTTTCAATATTATCTCCGTTCATTTCCACGGCTTCGGTCCATCTTTTAATAAGTCTACGTCTCACAGTGTTGTAAAATGCACGGTCATATCCAGAACACCATCGCCATAACTTTCCCCGCCGATCACACAGTTTTGATTTTTTTTGTCCTTGGTGAGTTTGTGTGATGCCATTCTATGACTGCCTCTTTGATTCAGGTTTAAAAAATGAGCCCATTTCACGTGTCCGGTACCAATTTTTCCAGAAACTAAGAGCTGCACGTGTTGTCAGGCTATTGTTTTTCTTGTTTCTTTATTCTGGCCGGTTAAGTTTCTTGGTTTCTTTTACAAAACTTTTAATGAAAAATCAGTTGTCGAATAATCTTCATCACATTGTCTTTACTGGGGGTGTGAATGCGACATCTGTAGTTATCTGGGGTCACCACGAATGAGTACAATCGCTACAATCAACGGCCTGCGCCGCTCCGCATTTCCTTAGCTAGTGGTGTTTGTCCTTCAGCTTGGTTACAGTAACGAACCCATCATCTAGCATCTGACGTCTACTGTTGCATCATTGTACACATTTTTCAGTCCTTCATGAATATGAATTTTTGCGTTTCATCTTCTACAGTCAAGAATCGATCACAGAACACTATCTACTACGAACATCGATGTCGGCCATTTTGCAAGCAACTGTAGTGCTGCCACATGTTGACACAAAAAAGTTTCTACTGCATCAGATTGTAAAAGGTTTGAGGAATAGCACCAAATTCAAAATTTTCACTTAACTATCTTTATTTGGGTAGAAAAAAATAGGAGGCATTACTTATTGACTGTCCCTCGAATATATATATGAATTCTCTATAAGTCCGGTAGCGTGTATAAATCGTTTCCAGTATAAAATCCTAATAAATAAAATATTTCTCTTCTTTTTCTCCTTCTTCTTGTGCCCTATCCGTTCAACGGACGTTGGCTATCATGTTGGCTATGCGGACTTTAAACAGGACCCAAAACAACTCCACGGTAACGGCTGGCCAAACTACTGTCTCAGGTTTTTCAGCCATGAGGTTCTCTTTCTTCCAGGGCCCCGTCTTCCGGCAATCTTTCCCTGCATCATGAGATGCAGGATCTCATACTTCTCTGGATGTCTCATCATATGTCTAAGATATTGAAGTTTTCGGTTTTTTATAGTTTTAATTACTTCCTTTTCTTTATTCATCCGAACCATAACATCTTCATTCGTAACCCTGTCCATCCAGCTTATTTTAAGTATTATTCTGTAGATCCACATCTCGAATGCCTCAAATCGCCTAATTAGTTCTTCAGTAAGCGTCCATGCTTCTATTCCATAAAATAATATCGAAAACACGTAGCATCTGACTATCCGCATTCGTAATCCAAGGTTGAGATCATGACTACAGAACATTTTTTTCATGCGGATAAAAGTTGCACGTGCATCTATTGCAGCCCAAATATATAATTATCTGTACCTTCTCTAGTTTTGTTCCAGCAATATAAAGATTTTCATCCAATGCGTTATTTTTGCTTATGAGCGTGTATTTTTAAACGACTTCAAAAAGGAGGAGGTTCTCAATTCACGTTTTTTTTTAATGTTTGTTACCTCAGAACTTTCGACTGGGTGAACCGATATTGATGATTCTTTTTTATTTGAAAGCTGGTGCTTCCCGTGTGGTCCCATTTCAATTTGGTTTAGTTCTGTCAATGGTATCCATGAGAAAACCACTTAAGTCTTAAATTTGCATTAAGTATATGCGTGACAAATGGACGAATAACTCAATATCACGCCAACCGATTTCAATGATTCTTTTTTTATTGGAAAGGATGTACTTCAAGGGTAGTTTAATGAGAGTTTGGTTAAGTTTTAATCATGGAAAACATGACAAAGTAACGGAACTCTTCAATTCTTAGAGCAAATTAACGATACTCGGCCGAATCTTTTATAGGCTATCCGGACCTTTGAGTCCCATTTTAATTTGGTCCAGTTCTGACAATGGCATCCATGAGAAAACCATACAAGTCTTAAATTTGCATTAAGTATGTACCCGACAAATGAACGAATAACTCAATATCATGCCAACCGATTTTGATGATTCTATTTTTATTGGAAAGGATGTACTTCAAGGGTAGTTTGATGAGAGTTTAGTTAGGTTCTGATTATGGGATCGAACTCTTCAATCCTTAGGAGCAAATTAACGATACTCGGCCGAATCTTTTAAATGCTATCCGCACCTTTGAGTCACCTACCTGTGATGAATTGCATTGATCAACAGTGAAAATTAGGAAATATCGTAGCTTCCCACTTTAATTTAAAAAAGAAAATATCAATTACTTATAAAACGGACACGTCTACGACATCTATCGGATTAGAGTAAAGTGAATTCATATTTACGGTAGGGATCTATAATTAGACAAAGTGAGACGAGTATTGATGAAAGGATCACAGATGGTATCAACAAATAATCAAAGACAGGGACTCCCGGTATAATTTAGGCCGTGATATATTGACAGCCAATTGAATTACAGCAAAAACGATTAAAAACCGAGTTAGCCTATCAACGGGAAGAGGGCCGAACCCATTTTTAGAACAAAGGAACGACCTTTGTACTTAGCAATTAGTAATGTGATTAATGAGTTTGACGTTCCCACCAAACCGAGAGGTGAATAAACTCCATGGGAAGAAATAATCTGTTCAGGGACAAAAGAACGATGACCCCAAGAAATGTTTTGGTTAACCGGTACATTCCGGGGATCAGAAACCCTAGTTCTCGAACGCATTAAAACATATCAGGTGCGAAAAAAAAGGATACACGTAAACACGATGCAAAAGTTTAAGTGAAAGATTGCAAAGCAAGTGACGAAAACGTATTGTAAGATGTTAGGGAGATTTTCATCTATAATACGATTGTTTGTGACGACCGGAGATGATCGATTCGAGGGAAAACGTGCTAAAGGAAATGGAAATGTTGAGAAAACAATGGAAAATTATTGTTATCAATTCTAGACGGAGCTAGGATATTACGATGAAAGATTTAGGGAGGAAACGTCAAAAAAATGAGAGTTTTAAAGAATAGGCGAGGGTACATTTCAGATGTCTAGAGCGGTAACAAGTGTTAGAGAAGAAGATAGAGTGCAGTACGGAGGGGAGTGGAAAATGCTGAAAACATTGCGATAGAAAAACTCAGGAAAAGGAGTCATTTTACGTAATTAAAATGGAGTTTATAGATTAGCATAGTACGCGATTGCAGATAAAGATGAGGCATTACAATGGTTGCCGATTTCAGATGTATTTTGTTGTGATAAACAAGGAATATTCGAACATGGAAATTGTTTAGATAAGAACGATTAGCCGTTAAAAAGGTAATAAAAATTATCATGGGTCTTATGAGATATTTATATTAAAGAATTCTCATAAAAGTTAACGACACTGAAATAAAAAAGGATTTATTGCCAGGTGGGTACAGGGATTAATGTATACAACTGTCAAGACATATGGTTTATGGGATTTTGCGTAAGAACGGGACAAAATTTGGAAGGCGTTCTCTATGAAGCAATAAAAATGACAGAAATTTAAGGGCCGAAGTGGGGGTATCCCCTATAAAAATGTTAAAAATGATATATTTATTAATAACAAATAGAAAATGAAATTTTCCAAGAGGCAGCAAACATCAAAAGACGATATGGTTATATCAGGGAAGTACGGGGAAGTGAGGGGAAAGGAGATACGACAGAGAAAAACAAAGGAAATCTTAGATTAACAGTGAATAAAATAAATACGGCTTGAAATATAAAAATCTATAGAGATATGAACAATAGCGTAAGAATAAATAAGGAAATTCATGGAAAGAGGGTCGTGAATAAAAGAAAATTCGAAAAAAAAATGGAAAATTCAAATATACGACGTAAATAGAGAAAATTCGGTTTTAAATGGAAAGGTTCATATAGAATACAGAAAAACTCGAGGAAAAATAATAAAATAAAAATGAACAATTTGCGAGAAAGACTTCGACATGAAGATATCTCTGATAGGCGAATTTGGGGACAGATTTGGAACATATGGTAGATGCCGTACGCACGGACATGTTACGGAATAGATGAAAATAGAACTTTAAAATTATTAAATTCAAGCTAATTTTGTATGAACACCAGGACAAAGGAAGTTGGGCCATTAAACATGGATCTTACTAAATCCGGATCTTGTAAATATGGGAGTACGAGACAAAATTTAATGTATCAAACGCAAAACGTACTAAGAGACCACATTCGACAATAATGGGGAGGTTTCAAGAAATTACGAGTTGATAGTAATTAGATTGGTTTATTATAGGAGATTCAGATACGATCTTTTGGACCTGAGAGGGGTATAAAAGTCTAGACAAATGCCAGTTGAGGAGAGTCTACGGTCGCGGTCGAAAAGGTTTTAACTTCGCGGAACGTGACGAAACGGTGGGTGATTTAAAATTTGAAAAATTCTAAGTGATAATTATTTTGATACTTAGAAAAATTTCACATTCTAGTCAGTGGTCTACAGAAAAAAAAAATACTTTGCAGTTAGAGTCAGTGAAAATAAAAATTAAAGACAACGCATTAATTACTTGTGAAAAATAAAAGTGCTCGTGATAAATACAATTTGTTTTAGTGGAAAATTCGGATTTTATAATCACTTAATATCGTATTTTTAAACTTAGAAATTTCGCGTTTAATATTAGTGCAATAAATAACTGAAGTGATGTGATAATTTAGCGTGATGAAGTTATAATTAAATACGTGTGTTCAATCTAAGTGAAAGTGTTCTAACAAATAATAAATATTTAAATTAATTATCTTAAATAATAATAATAAAACAAAATAATATTTTATTAATACATAAAAATTTCGGAGGGATAAAAATTTAATTTAACAACAATTTACCATCTCTAAATTAATCGTGAAGTAACTATCATTTAAAGTGTTATCTAACCAACGAGTTTTGAGATAAAATACAGTTTAGAACGATAGAGTTCATACATCATTTTAATTAATTAGATTAAATGGAAAAAAAAAAAAAAATTGAAGTCAAAAAGATTTAATTAAATTTAGGAAGATAAAAAATTAATTTAGGAAAATCGCAGCAAGGTTACCGTGTATTTCCCGGTCGGAAAAAACCTTGGTAGGGGTAAGTCTTTTCCGTTATAAAATTTTACAGATTCCAAGGAGATAGCGGAATGCAGCAAACATTGGTATTTGGATTAATTATTTGACCAAGATATTACTCTCTTAATATGTGATATGTAACTATATTAAAATATTATAAGTATAATAAGTATATTTTATATATTTATATATGTAAGTATATAAACATATATATATGTAATTTTTGTTCCCAAGAAAAATTATAATCAAAAAAAAAAAAAAGAAAAACACTTATATAAAAAGAGGAAAAGGGTATCGATTCCTACCTCTGAATTCATCAATAACTATTAAAAGTAGTTATGTGTGATAAATTTACAAATCAATATTTTTATTTATTTTATGTATGTATTAATATGATTTCAGAAAATCCAGAGCATTTGAAATAAGTTATGATATTAGAAATTATTTCAATCATAAAATTATACATATTAATATTATAAATTATTATTGAGACAAAGTATATATAAATGAATAAATATGTATACGTAATCGGGTATCAGACTAGACAATTGCGCTAAGTACATCAGTATCAAACAAAGAAAAAATTTTAGAGTCATCTCACACGTCTCCGGAATGTCTAAAGTAAACATACCTCATACGCTTGAATCTAGGTCACGGGGCCATCGAGAATGTTTACAAAGCTCAAATTGTTTACAAAATATATCGGTCACTGGGTCACTAGTTCGAATACAGTAAAAAGAAAAAAGAATGACCTTGATTAATGGATATCGTACTTAGGTATTAACTTCTAGGAACGGGATAAAATTATTATATTGCGCAATTTTAGGAACAAAAAGGAAAAAAAAAAAATTTTAAACACTATTTTAATTTGAACGTAAAGAGGTATCTACAGAACTAAGCAATTGAAAATTAACAGATTTATTATAGCAGTTCAAAAAGGTGTGTTGAAGATTTACATGAAGCATTTGATAAATCACGGGATAGTTCAAAAAGGGGTAATGAAGGCTTAGATGAAGCAGTTGAAAAATCACGGGATAGCTTAATAAGGGGTAATGAGGATTTACATGCTTCAATTGAGAATCACGGGATAGCAAGAATTTATCAAAAGTTGAACATTGGAGGGGAGGGAAAGAAAAAAAAAAAAAATACAGTTCAACCAACAGAAGGCAGTGTTCGCTTCTGTAACAAGGACCATTAATCAAACCATAGAGATGGCGGATCTCTCAAACAAAACCGTCAACAAAACCAAACAAAAGCTTGGAGTTATGGCGAATCTCCAGAACACATCGCCAGATAAGATCTTATTGTACTAGTATATATTTATATGTCACCCACTATTCTTATGTATCTATTCAGTATCAATCTGAAAATTTCGCAGAATTTGATGGGCGAGATCCGAGCTCGGGATGCGTTGCAAGTAGTTTCGTATTGCGAGTTATAAACCTTCCCAAAACGTATGTTTACATATATATCTTTTTATGTACTGTTCATTGAATGAAACGAACTCACTTACAATTAGTGCTTTAGGCCTGTCGGGTCACTCTCGTCTCATTTCTTGAACGTGGAGGGAGGATTCACGACCCGTAACTCCACACAAACCCGTGAGTATATGATTGCATATAGGACGAAACCGGTTCGCCCTAAGTAAATAGTAAACTTTGGAGGAGTAGGAATTTGGAGGTATCTGGGCTTGGGGGAAGACCTGAAGGCAGTGCATGATGGCGAAGGAAGGTCAATTGGGACGCGATAACTTAGGTATCAATCAATTGAACCGTGCCAAAAGACTGTGCGAATTTTGGGAGGACTCCTGATCACCCTGCTTACTTGATGGAGGCCGGAGCCAAATTTTGCCAGAAAAGGGGTTATTCTGAGTTCGTCAAATATGCAATTAACGAATTACATTAACCTACTAAATCCATCCTTATATGTACCTTATAGCAGCTGAATCTAAACGGAGGGGCGCCCAGCAGATACGAGTTACAATCATAATCAAATTTACTAACATTTAACCATTTGAGTTATATTTAATTATCTGTTCAATTAGTCATGTGTAGTTTCGATTAGTATTGCTTATTCAAGAATTCATTAGGATGTAGAGAATCATAATAAACGTCAAAGGGAAGTTAGTTCATTTAGAGAAATACTTAAGGTTAAATTTGCAAGAGAGAGACCAATACAGTTTTGAAATTCAACACTCTGTTTAGAATCAAGAGGGTTACCACAAAATTTAAAGTAATTAAAATCCTATATCATAAATCAAAAAATTACACAACGTTTGATGGAGTTTAATTACAACCTAAATACGAAAATATTTACGTTCAAAGTCGTTAATAACGTATTTATTAGTTAAGTACATATATCGCTAAAGGTATGTAGTACAAGGGAGCTTTAAGTAGCTTTCTGTAGTTATCAGAGGAAATAAGGGTCCAATTTTATAAAGGCTTGTGTGACGTAGGGGAGGAATTTTCCACCCCTACCACACATATGCAAAGCCTTAAGAATTTAAATATCGATCAGAGCCAAGAGAAAAGACGAAACATTACGACTGGTGCCAAGTGCCCAGGAGTAAATAAAATACAGACAAATATAAGAGAGGAGAAAAGACAAACATCACATACCGTAACGTCGTTATGGTCAAGTAATGTCTGTCTCACACGAGCAACACATTTAGTAGATCTACCCATATTCAGGTAAATTAGTAAGTGTACTTAAAATTCATTAAAAATCAAAAAATAAACAAAAAAATTAACAAAACAAAAAACGACTACAAAAAATGCACTAGAAAGTAAAAAATATTTTCGTATTCTTCTACAACTTAATAATTAACTAACTTTTTCCACTCATCAATATGTAGGTACGATTGTTATTTTTGGAGTCGTTGTCAGCCAAGGTACCCGGTCCGGCGTGGTCATTTGACAACTCCCCTCCCGCCGCGGCCCCCCTCTCGCCTCTGGCCTCGTCAAGTCGCGCGTGCGACACCCATCGACATTCAACATCTGACCTATAACTATGTATGTAGTTACAAACCTACCTTGACTGACACCGACT
This sequence comes from Limnephilus rhombicus, assembly GCA_929108145.2. Classification (NCBI taxonomy): domain Eukaryota; kingdom Metazoa; phylum Arthropoda; class Insecta; order Trichoptera; family Limnephilidae; genus Limnephilus; species Limnephilus rhombicus. Next base: position 20,544,040 of record OV815278.1, on the reverse strand, counting down.
CCAAAAATAACAATCGTACCTACATATTGATGAGTAGAAAAAGTAAGTTGATTATTAAGTTGTAGAAGAATACGAAATATTTTTTTTACTTTTTAGTGCATTTTTTTAAGTCGTTTTTTGTTTTGTTAAAATTTTTGCTTTGTTTTATTTATATTCAGTTCTAGCCCAAAATTCTCACAAGTTTTCACTACTTGATTCAGCAAAAGCTGTAAATCCTCAATGTTACCTGTTAAAAGTACTGTATCATCTGCATAACGCAGGTTGTTCAGAATCGTCTCATTTATAACAAGTCCTTGAGTAGCTTCTTGCAGAGCTTCATTGCATATTTTTTCTGAATATAAGTTGTACAGCATAGGTGAAAGAATACATAAATAAAATATGTTTCATAATTTAAAAAAAAAACGGTAGTCAGGTATCTACTTGGTAGGATGTTCGAGCTTGCCTCGCGGGTATATTATAATCCTCGCTCAGCGATAAAACTGAAGTTATTGCATTCAATTCCATTGGAGACTTATTTTACAAAAGACATGTAGCTCAATTTAAATTGATGTTTTTTTATCAATTCACGAGATAGAGAATTCGCCACATCAGAAAGCTGAATTAGATCCGGAGTTAGTCGGTCGATCACAGTGAAATCGTGGCAGTCTAAGGCGAAATTTCGTAGCTTTTTGATTACATTTCCATTCCGACCTTACTATAAATAACTTTGAAAGTCCCTTTCAAAATAATTTAAACGTGAATATTAATTCATTATTTCAAATTTTGAAACAGTTAATTCTATATATAACCATAACGTTTTTAATAATGAATAATCATTGATAAATATTTATTTTCATGAAATAAATACTGTGTTTTAAACGAATACATATTCTGTTGTATTTTAGAAAAATAGTGATTAATGGGAAACAATTTATTGCATTGTAACAAGTACGCGCAGCTGAGTACATATATAATATAACCATATGTTACAATGTGAAAACCAAATTTTAACATTTTTATATTATTATTGATTAGGTGGATTATTTGCAGATTATCTATTTTTGCTTCAATGTTAGCTGCTTTTTTCTCAACTCATTTATTTTACGTAACCTTTGTGTAATATTTTGTTTCTTATATTTATACTACCTGTATTTTTCAACTCTTTATTTTAAATGTAATTTTAAAAAAAAACATGTACTGCACTATGGCTTTTTGGGCGTTTAAATAAATAAATGTTATCATTATAGAATCAATGAATTACAAAACACTTGATGAAAGAATTAAAATTGTTAAGGCTCTCGGATAAAAGATTTTCCGACTTGCCTTTCATTTTAAAAATTGTTAATGGTATTGTAGACAGCTCCGATTTACTAAGCCTAATTATCTTCAATATACCTGGAAGAAATAGTAGATCTAAAATTATTTTTAACTAGCTTTTTCCCGCGGCTTCGCTCGCATGGTACTACGCGGGAATCCCACTCCTCCAAATTCCCTATCGTCACACCACTCCCCCCATCCCCGCTCGCCCCCTCCCTCTCCACCCGCCCCTCCCCCACCCCCTACCCCTCCCCCACCACCTCCCCTCACCACCTCCACCCACCCTCCTCCGCCTCTCCCCATTTATTTCCTCCCCCCTCTTCCTCCCCCAACTCACTTTACACCACCCCGATCCCTCTCCCCTTCCCCCCTCCCCCGCCCCTCACCTCACGCATTCCACACATTCATTCCCGGTAACATTCAGTTTTCAAACTGCTCGCGTGCCACCTATTATAATTATATACAAATTTCAGATTTCAAGGGTAGTTTTATACAAAATAACGAAGAAAAAAGAATTATCCAACTTGGTGCAGTCTTTCGGAAGTTATTCGCATACATACATTTCGGCAATTCATTTTTACAGATAGATATTTACTGCGACGCCAACAAAGCACTCTTTTTCGGGTGAATTGTCTAATAAAAAAAAAAACATCGTTTCCAAGGCAACAATTTGTTTGCTTTTCTTTTGACGTTTGCAATAACTCGATTTGGTTAGGGACAGAAAACATATGATAAATAATTTCATAACGCCAGAGATTATTCATAACGCTAGAGCTTACTAATATATATAGCCTTTAATACTAACAAATAATGTAGCTTTCTATTAGTGAAATAATTTTTAAAGTCCATTCAGTAGTTTTTGTGTGAAAGAGTAACAAAAGTACATCCATACAAACTGTCGCTTTTATAATATTATTATATTATATTATATTATAACAATAGGATTTCTACAACAATATAAGGACTGAATCATTTAGATACTCGCTTGAACCAAGACTGCATGCAGTTCTCATAAGTAGCAGATTAATTCAACTGCTCGAAATATAGTTATAATATTAAGGACATATGTACCTTAATCAAAATAATCTATGATCACCGGTCATCACCGATGTAAAATTAGTTCCAAGTGAAAAAAAAAAGTTTTCAAATTATTATCGTACTAAATTCATTACAATTCAAAAACTAAACAATCATTGAAAGATAACGAGAATTATTCTAGTATTCGGTATTAAACAATTGCACACAGCTTCTCATTTTTATGCAATCGGGCTGACATAAGCACGAGTATTGAATATTTTAAAAGAAACCTTTAATTTTCTATAATTAATCTACTTGCTAGGAACTGATTACGTTAAATTATAAAGGACTGCACCAACCTCCCCGAAACGGGGTAAATAATATATATATATATATATATATATATATATATATATATATATATATATATATATATATATATATATATATATATATATATATATATATATATATATATATATATATATATATATATATATATATATATATCTGTAATATTATCAAATGTTGATTTTGATCAGATGCGAGCCTGTATCAACGTCCCCTTTGTGATTACAAAATTTCTAAAATGATTGAAAATTTTAAAAGATTTCGGCTTTGAAATTCACTCAAAAAAAATTATATCAAAAACGCAATTATTCAATTCAATCAGCAAATACTAACAAAACAAGATATTAAAAATTCATAAGACCTTAAAACTTTGATAATGATTAGTCTCTGAAATCCGTCTCACCACCCTCGCCCTCCTTTGCATAATAATTCATTAAAATTCTCAAATGAATAAAGTTCAATCGCAAAATTTTAATCAGAACCTTCTTAATTTTACTCTTTTCCAATTGGCGCAGGTGTTTCGTGGCCGACAAAGGCTTCAAATGAGTTTCCAGCTTGCATGCTTTCAGTCCGTTTGCTTTTTAAAATGGAGCTTTTTCTCAATGGAGTCGACTTTTTGTTTTTTAACAATTTTAGCGCTAAAAGGCAGTTTTTCGCATTTTAGACGTTGTTTGATGATTTTAGCGCTAGATGGCAGTTAATAACTATTTTGAAATTTTGACGAAAAAGGGCAGTTTTTACTATTTTAGCGCTAGACGACGGTTTATAACTATTTGGTCGCTATTGACGCTAGAAGGTTTTTCTTTGTTTTGGCGTCATTTGACGATTTTAGCGCCTGATGACAGTTTAACTATTTTGACATTTTTGGCGCAAATAGACAGTTTTTTAACTTTTAGACTATTCTAGCGCTAGATGGCGGTTTATAACCATTTTTTCGATTTTCGCGCTAAGGGCAGTTTTTTCTCCGTTTTGACGTTGTTTGACGATTTTGGCGCCTGATGACTGTGTGTAACTATTTTAACGTTTTTGGCGCTAAATGGCAATTTTTCAACTTTTTGTGGATTTTGACGATTTTAGCGCTTTCTTCCTTTTGGTTTTGGATCTCTATGATCTAAAGTTTTAGTTTCTTTCGAGTCAAATAATAACATTTTATTCATTATGAAACGACATAACGTTAAAATCTTTTACGGACCACGGTTTATTGCATTTTTTTTTACATGGCTCCACACAGGAGACCCTGAGGAACATAATTTCCCTCATGGCCTATGTCATCTTTAAGCTCACCTATGATGCTATGTGGAGGGTTTTTTCAAGGAAAGGAAGGAAAGGAGAGTTCTGGGAAGGAAAAGGGTTTAAGGGATGGGTAGGAATCTTAGGTTCAGTATGTCCTGGTCATCCGCCTCCAAGACCTAGACAAACCTCACCCCATGAACCCGGGCACCCCTGCTAAATCACCAAACGTAGCGAACCACTTGGGGTGACCTATGGCAGAGGTGTTGGTTATCCAATAAAGGTTCCCGGGTATCACTTTGTATCAAGGTGCACATCTTGTCTAATCAAATTTAGGCATTGTATTTTTTACAAATAAGGTAAATTAATAAACTTCCACATTAAAAAACTCCCTAAAAAGAAGAATCTATTTCACCATTTGCATTCGTATCCCAACTAAAACTGTGTTAGAAAAAACAACCAACTTTTACAGTAATTTTTTTTTTTAAATTAACTACTAAATAACAACTAACAAAGGGTGTTATTTTTAACAGACTTAACTTCTAGAAATTTTAATACTAGAGTTATGGAGCACCTAAAGTACTCGAATAATAATTATCATTCTAAATTTGCCAAACAAATTTTGGAAACAGATCATTCATTTGATGTAAATAAATCTACATACAAACACAATCAGCAAATTGGTTAACAATTAGATTTTAGAAATTTAGAAAAGATTGAATAGTTTATAAAATCTTTTTGACTAAAGAAAAGAAGTAGCCAATACTTAAATGTGTTTTCACATTGATACCAATATCGATAATATTTTTTTTCTTTTGTTTTAGGACATCTTAGTCACTCCTTATAATTAGATTGTTATAGTTTATAAAAGTTTTTAATCGATTTATGTTATTATTTTTGACCAGTCAGTGGTTGAGTGGGCATCGCATTTGATCCCACCCAGGCATTTCGTGTTCGATTCCTCGGCTGGCTAAGTCCTCCATCACCATCACTACTCAGGCAACATTTTCGGCTTACTGTGGGGTAGTAGGAGATTTTCAAATATTGTCGGGTTATTCGTAACCCGGGAATGTTCGTCTTTCTTTTTTTGAAAAATCTACTTAAATGCGAAAATGACATATTTTATAAAATTTTATTTTTTATTTTTATGAAACCTAATAACTAATTAATCACTGCTCATTAAAATGTTTTTTTTTGTCTATAGATGCTTATTTGTCTATATTCTTTTGTCTCTTCTTATATTTGTTAATTTTTATTATACGATTATCCTGACGAAGAAACTGGTTTTGAAACATGTCAAATATGTATGTAAAGGAAATATATTCCATTTAAATTTGAATCCTGTAGTGTCCGTTAGAATGCAATTATCAATTGTCACTTGTTTTGTTTTTTCTATGATTTGATTTAATTTTGAGATTTTGTTAGAAGAAACCATTCAAAGGAAAGTGATATAAATAAACATAAATGTCGCTTCTTTGTTAAAAAACTTTGCAACACAAGTGTTTTATTTATAAATTAATAAAAAGGAATTAAACCTCTCAACTTATTATATATTAAATAGTGGTATATATGTCGCAGGCAAATCGTAAAATCAGGCCGATTACGATGCGCCCGAGGCACTTCACAATTTGCCGCCAGGCACTTCACGAAGCAGCTAGGCACATCACGATCTGCCTGATTTTACAATCGGCCGCCGACATATACAAAGTTACTTATTTTCGTTAAATTTAATTTATTTTATTTTATGCATATTCGTCTTTCCTCATCACACCTTCTAATTAGTTATATCTTAATTCAAATAAATACTGAATTTTCATTCTAAAGTGATATAAATACATTAACCTAGTGAATGGCAATGTACTATTAAAGGAATCCATTTTTCTACCTGCATCCGTGGTATGCCTACTTTCCCATTTCTGAACACCCTGTAGTGAGGGAGAAGCCGATAGCAATCTGTCACTTTACTCCTTTGTGAATAAATTGGACTCTTTTTTCCTCGTAAACCTTTGAAAGCTTCCGTACCTAAATAGTGTTGGTTTAGAAACCTATACAAGTTTTTTTTGTGGTTAAGAATAAAAGAAAGCACGCTGTACCTTTTTAACGAATGGTAGGTGGTTATCTTTGACGGTTAACTAATTTATTACTTTACTTGATGAAATGTGTATTATTTTTATAAAAGATTTTATTGAAATATACACAATATAAACTTTTGAAATTGTGGTAGGCAGACATAATATAATTCGTGCACCTTTCAGGGAAAATTTTAAATTGAAAAAAATCGGTTTCTATGTGATATTAAAATTCTTAAAGAACCTAGATCTTGAAGAGCATTATTTTGGGGACAGGACGAAACTCAGAAGTCAGCAAATCACTCAGCAATAGAGCTGACGTAGCAAATGCGAACAGCGTACACATATTTAGTACGCGTTTGATGGAACTTCCAGCTGAGCGACGTGTCGAATGGATAAATGAATCCAGAAATTAAGCAGCGTTTACTGTGTTATGTTTGATGTGCGATGTATTTATTCTAAAATTATTTTCTTTGAAGCTTTGAAAATAAAATATCAAAAATTACTTACCGTTTATTACACCGCTCCTTCAAGAGATAGTCTGTCAAATAAGATTAGAAAACATAGGAGGGCGCCACTGTCGTTCGAATGGCAATACTAAAAATATAATCATGGTGTTAATATAAAGCTGTGTAATCAACATTTTAATTAAAAATTAAAAAGGCATTTTTTTTTACAGTGATTTTTTTTTACAGCCGCACAAGAATCTCAACTGCTCCCGTCTGGAGCCAGTGAGACTATGGCATCCCCAATTGGGGTATGTTGTGAGGCTGAAGGTAGTGGAGAGGGGAAGGAGGTGGGGAAGAGGAAGGTTGGGAAGTACCTGGCTATTCAGATCTGGTCACCAAACACGGCTAAAGCCATTTTCAAGCAACGTTTCAATTCTGAATGGTGGTCTTACACCAGGGCGATACTGATAGTATCTTCCACTCTGGTGAAAAAAATATTTTTTCATTCCACTGATCTCAAATTAGAATTGCATTATTATTATTATATCTTTACAATTTTATGTTAACATAATGAAGAATAACGATATTGTAATAAAATATAAAGCACACTTTAGAAATTGCTCACATTTATTTAATATTAGCTTAAGTACTTACTAGCGTTGTCCAGGCTTTAGATCATGTCTCTAATTTTAGATTTGAATATATTTAGCTCATTCGATCTAAAAGTAGTGTAACTAAACTCACCATTAATGATTCTTCCTTTCTACCTACTTTTAAATTCAAGTTTATGTTAAATTAAATGGAAGCCAATCACTTTGTAGAGCACAATTTAATAAAATTATGTCATTAAGTAGGTACCTTAACAACAGTGCTTCCTCGATTTTTTTTTGTAGGAACAAAAAAATGTATTTTATAATGTGTATACGGTGTTCTACATTTTTAGTGTCATTGCACTTAAAATGAATATTTGACAGGTAAATTGGTGTTGCCAACCTACAAATTTTGTAGTTCCATTTTTTTATATTTTCTACTCTTATTTGACAGACTCTACATTTCACCTGGATGATTCGTGTACCAAAATGCCATTAAAAGCTGTTCACAGCAACACTTGTAAAATGTATATTCCCACAAATATTTTGTCTGGTGACTAATGCTAGACTCCAAAATTAAACATCACACCTGTGTCCGTGAAAATCTTTTTCATAATTTTATTGATGCACGGGCCCCTATACACACAATAATTGTCTATTAACCTAAATACTAAAGCTTACCATTTTTATACTCACCAAACACCTATTCATGCTCTCATTTCAGGACGGAAATATGGCACTACCGCTTCTAAACAGCCGAAAGTCAAAAGAGTATGTCAAACTTGGTTAATGGACTTAGAAGTTGTTCATTTTCCATTTACTTTTAAGGTGGATATACGAGTATATAAATGAATCCAGATTTTTTATATCTGTATTACAATGTAATGATTTGAATGAAACTGCTATTTAGTTAAACAGCAAAAAGTGTTTAAAAAGACAACATTGAAAATCCGTTTGAGCGTATATCTGGTAGAAATCTGGGGGTCAATGCGTCCAGAAGTGACGAACGAATGAATCCATCCCTCCCACTACGGTACAAGGCGATGCGTCGAGAGAGTCTTCTGAAGAGGTAACATGTCTCCAACAACCAGAATCTCCCCATCCGGCCCGCGCTGCGCAGTAGGTGGGCAAACGCATTTGCGCCAAGACCTAGACAAACCTCCCCCCATAAACCTGGGCACACCTGCTTTAAGATAACATACAGAATCAGCCTCTATATTTTATAAGAACAAAGTGTACAACAAAAATAATATATTATGTCTTATAACTATCGTGATATAGATTACGACGATAAGAAAAGCGTACGTATATTCTACACTGATTTATTCAAGTGCTTGTTGACGCGGAACGTTTCTCGGGAATGTCTCTTCACTGACGTATATACTGTACGGTATTATACAGTACAGCCTTCGTTGCCGGGGGTGTTGTGTTATATTTTACCCCCGCTGATCATGCAGTGATCTTATCAGAAGCCCCCTCACAGCGCTCTTTACCTACCACCCCATCCTTCTATCGTTTGAGAAACTCCTAGTCAATCAACATTGAAAACGAAGAGACGAGAAAAATATGAGAATTTTTTTTTTAATGGAATAAGATTTTTTAGATATCTTTAAAGCTTTCTAGATTTTTTACCACAAATCCCATCAAGATGATGCGTATAAAATCACACTAGAAAAACACACTTACTGCGACTTGGGTTTTGAAATCGAGGAGAATTAACTTGTAAGTTACACCCAATCATCACCGTAACAAGGGCATGTGCCTAGCATGGTGGTTGAAAAATCCACAAATGATGTAACCATCAAAGCAATAAATAAAGAAAAATTAAAAAAAAATCATATTACATAGTACTATTTCCGTTTGTGAGTGTGTGAAATTCTGGTTCAATTAACTCGAATTTGTGTTGAATGTAAGTGATACTTTCCAAATGGAATTCAGACAAGCGATGAAATACGTGCAATATTATATTTCAGAAAATATTTTAACTGTCATTTTTAAAATAGAAACTAATATGTCAAGTTTTAAGGCATGTTTTCATGACTGATCCTGATGAAAAAAATTCCGAAAAATGTTTGCTGCTGCCTTGAAATGTTTTTTTTGGTTATTCTGCAACCATTATTATCATTATTCTGATGTATTCCTTTTGTAAACTATAAACTTCAAAAATCTTACAATTATTATATCCCGTGATTTTCATAGGTCTATGCTAGTTTTTTTTTATTCATCTGTATTATTTAAATTATAAATGTGTACTTTGTCTGTCTCGCTGTGTTGATTTATAAATAAAATATATACAGGGTGTCCGGGGGTAAAGTGCATTAACTTCGGGAGGTGATTCTTGAAAAAGTTAAACTTTTTCCGAAATTCCAATATTTTTTTTCCCATACATCTTTAAAATTCGTTGCCATTTCCAAACACAGACGTGAAGTCCATAGATGCTGTAAAGCTATTTATACAACTCAAATTAGAGGCGATTTTTAACCAGCTTTTTAGATTTTTAAAAGCTTATTTTTACGACAATATATCAATAGCAGTCAAGTCCAATAAGCTTGTTTTCAAGCTAACGCGTGCGTTCCCACAGAAATCGTTATAATTCCTAAACAAAAAGTAGAATATCTAATACCTATAAACAATGCTTCATATCTGTATTGAAAGTTACCCACCGAAAAAGATAAGAAATACTAATTTTGTACAAAACAGTTTTCACCCGCCAAAACGCATACGCGCCGTTAGACTTAGTTAATTTTTTATTAAATATTTTTATATGAAATGGTAAAAAGTAAGTGTTTTTTATAAAATAAGTGTTTTTTTACGTTATCCGTGATTTTAGTACCAATTTTACATAAAAAAATGTTACGTGGGTCATTTTTACGATGGAGTATTTCCACAAACGAGGGATTCTGTTGAAAATGTACGGAATATTTAAAGATCATTTTTCTACTTTTAATCATCCTACTAAAAATCTGTGTTTTATATGTTTTCCTTCAATTTTATTGATTTTAAAAACGGTCTTAAACTGACAAAATCAAAACGGCCCATGGTTTATAAATCTGAATGTGACGTCACAAGCGTCGCTCGGCTTGGCAAGCATAAATTAACACTTTCAGCGAGCGTCCGCACTCATGAACATCACACGATAGCCACGCCCCAAAATATCGTTTTAGCGGTAATTAAAAATTGGGAAACTTTGGCTAGCTGTAGAAAATTTATTCGTCAACATAAAAATAAAATAAAAATGCTGTAATCATCGTAATTTTTTGAGCAATAAAAAAACGTGGAAATACCCCTTTATTTATGTTTACATTCTAAATTTGAATATTTATTTGTGAATAATACAATTTGAAAGCCTATTATAAAAATAGTTTTTAGTGTTTATCTACGTTTTGAAATACTTCATTTATTGAGTTTTAATTTTTTTATTACAAATGTTAGGACCAAAAACATACACAAAGGCGATAGACCCGAGTGGTTGAATAGAATATTAAATCAGAACTGCACATCCTTAATATTCGGGCTACAAGCCACAGGATTTCAAGAAAGTTCAAATTGAGGTAGGAATAAACGATCCATCTTAGCACTGATAGAAACTCCCTTGTTACTTCATTATGTCGTCATTTTCCTTTGATGGTCTGACCTTACCTGGTGGTGTAAACGTTAAATATCCATTAACATTATTCACATAACCGGGTTTCTCTAACGATCGCTTTAAAAGGGCCCTCGCCTAATTTATTTCCGACCGAGGTTACAAGAATTTAACTCCGGGGTGTTCATTTCACTCTAATAAAACAAAATAAACCCGGTGTTTTAAGTAATTTTACTTCCAACAATTTAGATTACTTTCTCAGTAGTTCTCATTCCGGAAACATTATAACGGGATGCTTGTGAACAATTCTCTTCGCCGTCAGTTAAAAGCCAGCGCTGTATCCCTGCTCACGTCATGTTCATAATTTAATTTATTTAAGGTAAAGCTCTCATATTGAATTAAATTTCCATCATACAAAGAGTCTTGGAAAGATTCCTACCCATCCCTGATACCTTTTTCCTTCCCAGAACTTCTCATCATTTCCTTCCTTAAAAATACCCTTCACACAGCATCCCCTAAGATGACATAGGCCCTAAGGGAAATTATTTTTCTCAGGGCCTCCCGTGTGAAATTAATATAAAAAACCAAACATTAAATACTAAGCGATCATATCAGTTTATAGCTGTCATTCATCACGATGTAGATTTATTTGTTGCTTTTGGTTATTTAGGTGTGTGAATAATAATAATTTTGTATTAATAATATTAGGTTTATAAAAATAATTGTTTTAAAAAACGTTTACTTGACAACAGATTGTTACATATTTACACATCTTATTTGTAATTACATTGACAATTGACAAAAGGGTCAGTGCTCAGCTATACATTCCGGATTTCTTCCAGAATGCTGCTGGTTTTCAGTTCATTCCCGGAGAATTTCAGTGCTTCTAATATAGATATATATATAAAAATCTCGTGTCACGATATTTGTGGTCGCACTCCTCCGAAATGGCTTGACCGATTTTTTTTTTTTTTATGGATATTTGGTAGGTATGAGAATAGGTCGTAAAGTATATTTCGTACTGCTAGGTGATTAGTTTGTCCCTCTACAGATTTTTTTTTCTATTATTTGGTGTTTTTATTTAATTTTTTTTATTTGGCATCAAAAAATACCTACATCCACAAATTTTCACCCTCCTACCCTCTTCCCGTTTTTTAATCGCGATTTTAGTATTTTTGTATAAAAAAAATTTAACCGTCGCGCATCGTTCGTATTTCAAACAGAACTTATTTATTGATTTTGTTGAATGACAGGTGGCGCTACGTCAGCCTCATCGAACTTTCACACATGCGCAAGTCATTCACGAGAAGCATCGCGTCATTTTGACATTTCATTCGGCATTTGTTATGTATCAAACGCAGTCCGTGGAAAATTTTGTTCGATTTATTTTAATTTATCTATTTTGTTCACGACTTTATTGTTACATGTTGCCTTTTGGAACTACCTATTGGGGTGCCCTCTGCCTCAGTTCTAATAAAATCACCGAACGGGACACAAGTCCTAACAATCGCATCGCTTTGTAATTAATAATCACGCCGCAGAACTCATAAACTGCAGTTTAATACGCTAAAATATCGCTTGCTTACTATTAGCGTACGCCATTAACTCCACAAAGCAAAAATCACCAATTTCCCTTCCTCATTTTTCCAAACTAACAATTACCTTCCCGGTGACATAAACTCAGTGCATGGAGGGTATACAGCAGTTTGGAGATATTGGTAAGTCAACCCCAGAAATATAATAAAATAGATAAGAACCGCAATCATCAATTATTTTACAGTCCACAAAACACAGCATTTGATCCCTCTATTTCTTGAGAGGGAACACTTGCTCCCCGCCGTAATATTTGGCCATTCGAGCCGCATAACATCGATGTATTTATTTTATTATATTTACGGAAGGATTCAATGAGCAATATTCGTTTGAAATCATTATTACAATACCTACCCGCAATTTTGAGATTGGCAGTGTCATGTTGTCATATCTACCCGCCATTTGAACTTATCATAGTGTCTACCCGCTATCCAAAATTATCACAATATCTACAAGTTATTCATTTGATATTTTGGGTCATTAATTTATTCTTGTCAAAATATTGTTGTCGAAAATTTATACGCCGCATATCGCAAAAACTAACCATTATTATTTATCCTTTCGATTTTATTCTGATATTGCTAACTACTATTGCTATTGGTTAATTAAACTGGTAACTAATTACTAAATACTGGAATAGTCACTGATATATACATAGATACCAACGTAGGTAACTACTTAAGAGCATCGCGTATTTGATGAGTCATTAAAATATTTGCAATATAATTAATTATTTCGTAAATAACTTGTCCACTGTGTTGTACCACCGTTCAGTATACTTTGGTCCGAAGGCAAAAACCGCCCAGTGCACTTGTGACTGTTACACATTATTTTATAAAAAATTAAAACTTTTTAGTTTACAAATACTTGTAAAAATAGAGGACCAATTTAAAAGACAATTAGTTTTACTAAAAAGTAAAAGTGAAATGATTCTTAAAAGGGTCAAAAATATTGCGGTGCTTGCAAAAAAAATGCCAAGCAGTTTTAAAGCATCACGTTCATTTGAATTTTTTGTGTCAGAATCTGAGAGTATAACGGAAATTAAAAATACATTTCAATTAATTATTGATCAAATTAACGAGAATACGGTTACGTTAAACCCAAATTCTGAACCAGATTATTCGAGTTGGGAGCAATTTAAAGAATTATACACACGCATTCTACGTACAAGAAAAAATTTAAAAACAAAGTTAGCTAAGGAGCCGAAAGCGTCTACAAGTGCATGTGCTGCTAATAATAATAATTCTATTAAGTTACCTTGTATCAACATACCTACCTTTGACGGTCGGGTCGATAATTGGCCACTGTTCTATGAAATATTTTGAACAAATGTTCATTTAAATCAACAATTATCTGATTCCCAACGCGTTCAATATTTGATTGTAAAATTAACTGGAACCGCGAAAAATTTTACGTCAGGTTTAGTGCCCACTGAAGACACTTACAAAATAATCTGGGATACGCTAGTTAATAAATATCAAGATAAACGATCACTTGCCACTCATTACCTGAATAATATATTTCATTCCAAAACCGTAAAACACAACGCAAATAGTTTGACAGTTTTTGTAAAAAAATATTCAGCATTGGAAGAATTCGGCCAAAAATTTCTAGAAAAACTGCAATCACCATAAACAATTCAATTATTGCTCCACACTTCAACTACTGCTCAAGTATACTTTTCCTATGTAACGAAAGAGAACAAAATAAGTTACAAATTCTCCAAAACAGGGCAATGAGAATAATTCTTCGACGAAACAGATTTTCAAAAATAATTAAAATGTTAAAGGAACTAAATTGGTTGACCGTGAAACAGATGCTGACCTTGAACATGATGGTATTTATCCACAAAATATTGAACAACACGTTACCAAAATACTTCTCAAATAAAATTTTATACAATAAAGACATTCACAGATATAACACAAGGACGTGCAAGGAAATTAGGCTACAAAAAAGGACAAAGCGAATACGCAGAACAGTCTACTGTACAAGGGAATGAAGTTGTATAACACACTACCAGAAACTTTAAAGTCCACAACAATTAGAAAGTTCAAGATGTATTGTAGGAGCTACATAAAACTTGAAAAAATATAGTGAATATGAAATATTATAATCAATTAGAAATTCGCAAACTTAAATGTACAAATTACTAAAATAAAAATTATTATTATTATCCATCGCCGCGCTAAAACAATTAGGAATAGACGATCTTTCAGATTTTATATTACTGCAATTCGCTTTACAAAAATTAGAGTGGCAAACTGCACAAGCATTTGAGCTCTCAGTTCGAGAAATTGAAATTCCCACCTGCAAGCAATTGGTATCGTTTGTGCAAGATCAGGTCAAAATTCTGCAACAAACATCAACAACTCGTGGACCTAACACCGCCAATATAAATACAACCAATATAAATGCACGCACAACTCAACCCCGCACACATCATACTTATATAAGTATGCAATCGAAATGCTTTTATTGTCAAAATAAGAGCCATACGCAACTGTACACTTGTACACAATTTTTAAAATTATCACCAAATGAAAGGTTTTCCTTCGTAAAGGAAAAATATTTGTGTTTTAATTGTTTAAGCCCGAAACATACGTCTACAAGATGTAAATCAAAAGGCACTTGTCACACGTGCCATGGCAAGCACCATAGGCTTCTTCATTTTGAGAAATCCAGTCACGCAAATACCAGCACATCCAATGTAGAAACTCAACCTAACGAGTCAAAACCCTCGGTATGTACCATGTCAGCAACCACTCGACAAGGTGCAACTACTAAAGTACTTGCTACGTCCAAGGTTCACACTGTTGATCGAAACGGTGAAGAGAATACCGTTCGCTGTCTTTTAGACCCAGGCTCACAAAAGCATTATATAACATCACAATGTTGTAAACAATTAAGCCTCGCAGTCAGACCAGGGACGCTCTTTGCAGTCCAAGGTTTAGGCGGCAAAACGCAATCAATAAGAGGAAGTGTCACATTGACAATTCAATCTAGGATTGATCCTTACTTCAAATACTCCATAACCGCTCTAGTTTTAGATAAAATTACCGCTCATTTATCTACTTGCAAAGTGGACTTGACGTCCTATAAGTTCATAAATATTCCGCTGGCAGTGGGTAAGACTCTTGACTCACAATCCGGAGGTCGCGGGTTCGAACCCGGCATGCGCAAATAAATTTTATTTGATTAATTTGTTTTATTTCACAATTAATTCATTTAAAATAATATATAGTATATTTGCGGCATGTTCCAGAGTGGAAGATACTATCAGTATCGCCCTGGTGTAAGACCACCATTCAGAATTGAAACGTTGCTTGAAAATGGCTTTAGCCGTGTTTAGTGACCAGATCTGAATAGCCAGGTACTTCCCAACCTTCCTCTCCCCCACCTCCTTCCCCTCGCCAATACCTTCAGCCTCACAACATACCCCAATTGGGGATGTCATAGTCTCACTGGCTCCAGACGGGAGCAGTTGAGATTCTTGTGCGGTATTCACTGTAAAAAAAAAAAAAAAAAAACCTGGGCAATGCGTGGTCCAATTGATTTGCTAATTGGCGTTAGTCTGTTCTCCCAACTGATGTTACCAAATAAGGTAATCACCCCCGGTTTTCCAGTCGCAATTCAAACCACATTAGGGTATGTCTTCATAGGTGATGCTCCACTAAATTCTCAATCAAACACCACTTGGACTTTCTGAGCTACCCACGAAATTGAGAATTTAATTCAAAAATTCTGGGAAATCGAAGATATCGGTTCGGAACCGGTTCACAGCCTCGAAGAAATGGAAACTGAGAACATTTTTAAAAGCACTACAACTCGCCTTGAGGAAGGTTCTTATGAAGTGGCTTTGCCATTCAAAAGCAACCCGTGTGACTTAGGTGATTCATTGCAAGCTGCGCAAAATCGGTTTTATGCACTAGAGAGAAAATTTAAGCATCTGCCAGAATTAAAACCGCTCTATGATGAAGTGATCAGAGAACGTATTCACAAAGGTAATCTGTCCCAGGTAGAAGTTTTACAGTCAGAAAACGCATACTACATCCCGCAGTAAGGCGTGAAGATAAAATGACAACGAAAATGAGAGTGGTTCTTGATGCAAGCGCAAAAACAAAAAATGATTTATCTTTAAATGACATTTTACACACGGGACCAAGCCTACAAAACGATTTATTTTGCATTCTTCTGAATTTACGCCTTTTTCCTATCGCAATTTGCGCCGACGTTCGTCAAATGTATTTATGATAAATGTTCGCAGAGAAGATCGTTGTTATCAACGAATTTTACATAGATTCGATCCGCAAAAGCCGCTTCAGGCTTATCAATACATTCGCGTGGCATTTGGCCTTAAGTGCAGCCCGTTCTTAGCCCTTTGAGCAATCAAACAGTTAACGTTAGATGAGGCGCTCGCTCCCCTCTGGCAAGGGATATTATCAATCGCGACGTTTATGTAGACGACATCGCAAGTTCTGCTTTAAATGAACAAGAAACTATCCGCGCCGATGGAGAGTTGATTGAGCTCTTCCAGTCAGGAGGATTCCAACTCGCTAAGTGGGCATACAATTCCAGCAAAGTATTAGATAACATTCCATTCGAATTTCGCTTGTCGCAAAGTGTAACTTTCGATAGTGATGCATCGCTAAAAATCCTTGGGCTACGCTGGCATCGTTTGGATGACATTTTCGCATTTGAAGTCACTCTAGACGTCTTGACAATCGAACTTGTACAAAACGCAATATATTATCATCTGTCGCTAGACTCTTTGACGTGATGGGTCTGGTGGCGCCTATAATTATTGTACAAGCCAAGCTTCTGATAAAGGAGCTGTAGATTTTAAAAATTGATTGGGATGAAATCCCACCCACGAGTGTATCACGACAGTGGCAGCAGTTCAACGCGGAATTCCCGTCAATATCGTCAATTCGTATTCCACGTCATGTAGGAGTCGCTGAAGGATGCACGTTAAAACTTGGGTTTGCGGATGCGAGTGAAAAGGCACACGGAGCAGTAATATACGCTCAGGTGACCACTCCTGATAACCGAATTGAGATTCAATTAATTTGCGCCAAATCAAGGGTAGCATCGTTGGTCGTCTTCTTAGCACGCTTAGAATTATGCGCAGCATTATTGTTATCGCAACTGTTGAAAAGAGTAATTGATAATTACTCCGCGAGGTTTATTGATCATTCAATATTTGCCTTTTCTGATTCGACTGTAACTTTAAGTTGGATTCATTCATCACCTCACCGCTGGCAAACCTTTGTTGCCAACCATATAGCAAAAATACACGAAAATTTGCATACTAGTCATTTTATCATGTCGCAGGTGCTGAAAACCCTAGCGACTGTCTGTCGAGAGGTATGCTACCATCACATTTGATGGCAAATGATATTTGGTGGAATAGTCCAAAATGGCTTTGCCAGCCGCTTTCCGAGTGGCCTATTGCGCCATTTTATCGCGCAAATTCAGAACAGTTACCGGAATTGAAAACCAATCAGTATGAACCGCCAATTACTTTTGGCTTGTGTTCTCGCATAGCTGATCCACCAGAAATGAAAACTCGCAACCTTGAAGCGCTTGTATCACCTCAAATTGTACCTAATTCAATTATTAGCAAATATTCTTCCTTTGATAAATTGCAACGCGTAGTCGCATGGATAATGCGTTTCGTTAACAATTGTTGTAAACTTCCTGGTACGGGTAATACAAACTCGACTTATCTTAGCTCTCGCGAGTTAAATGACTTGCTTTTGAAAATCATACGCATCGAACAGGAAAAATATTTTTCTGTCGACATACGTAACATGCGAAATAACGTTTCATGTTCAACTCAAATTCTAAACTTGAAACCGTTTCTTGATAGCCGCGGTATTATCAGGCTTCGCGGTCGACTCAAGTACTCAGATCTGTCATATGAAAACAAATTTCCCATCTTATTTCCGAAAATCTGTCATTTAGCATATTTAATTATAGATTATTATCACAAACTATACTTTCATGTTGGCCCGCGAAGCCTTCAATTCACTATTCAGCGTAAGTTTTGGATAATAGTGGCACGAAATAAGATTCCTTCACAACTTTCAAAATGTATTGTTTACCATAAGATAAAATCTTCAGCATTACCAAATTCGTTAATGACTAATTTATCACAATTTATACACTTATCTATTTTAGATATACATTTTATATCTAAACGAATATAATGATGTTTATCTTAAATAGAAATACCTATTCCAATTCAATTTTTTTTTTTTTTTTTTTTTTGTTTTGCTTGGCGACCATTGGGGTCTTCTATTGTTGTTATTTTATTTCTTTATTATTTTGTATGCTTACACTAAATTTGTTTTTATTTTCAAACGTCAATTGTTCATTGAATCCTATCGCATAGCGTTTTTTTTTGTATTTGTCATTTTTGTCCACTTGGTCAAGGCGGGGAGGCATGTTCACGCCTTTATTGTTACATGTTGCCTTTTGGAACTACCTATTGGGGTGCCCTCTGCCTCAGTTCAAATAATATCACGGCACCGGACACAAGTCCTAACAATCGCATCGCTTTGTAATTAATAATCACGCCGCAGAACTCATAAACCGCAGTTTAATACGCTAAAATGTCGCTTGCTTACCATTAGCGTACGCCATTAGCTCCACAAAGCAAAAATCACCAATTTCCCTTCCTCATTTTTTGAGAGGGAACACTTGTTTGCGTGTATTAAAGTGAACAATGCCAGCAAGACGGTGTAGGAACATAGTAATCTTTACGTATTCATAAAGTTTCAATGGGTAATAATTATTATAAGCAATAATTATCAGCCTGAAACACTCACCCACATTGAAAAATATTCCGAGAAAAGATACATGACGCCAACGGGACTTAAACCCGTGCCCTTCTGATTGCCGGTCAGCTGCTCTCCCAATTGAGCTATGGCGGCTTATCTTATACCCACCAAATGATTCAATATATACTAGTATTTCATTCAACAATTACTGCTTATTATATATTTTTTTTATTATATATATACATTTTTTTTTATTTGGCCCGTTGGCGTCGTGTATCTTTTCTCGGAAGATTTTTCAATGTGGATGAGTGTTTCAGGCTGATAATTATTGCTTATAATAATTATTACCCTTTGTGCTATGCATAAAAATCTTGTCTTAAACGTTAGTTTAACAATTAAAAATAATAATTATAATGGGTATTGATAAATTTCCGAACTATTGATATTTTCCAATCCTCTATATTATGTGCTCCGAAGATTTTCATTCCGAAGCTCCTTATTTGTAATACAATTTGATTGCCAGACTATGCACCTTCCCGATGCAAAGGCAAGGATATGATGGGGTGCCGGGTACCGAGATTGATGTTAGAATTCAATTTTGCTTGATATTAATTCCTGCTAGAGCTTTAGTAATACAAATACGTGCCTAGGATGATACGAGTATTCTCTTAACCGGATGATGATAAAGTTTCCTTGTCTTTGCACTGCACAGACAGCGGCGTTCTTGTGCAGTGTCGCATGAAAATATATATCGATCGTTCAGTTGATCGGTCAAACGTCTCCGAAAAAAACAAAATTTAGTTGAGTATGCAGTTATACGTAAAAGTGAAATTCTATCTGGTACAATACTCAGATTACTGACAACCAAATCAATTATAATGCAGAAAACATGCAGTGAATTAAAAATAAGTTGCTTTTTTCTGGGCCACTAGTACGATTTTTCAAAATGTTTATTTATTTTACCGGGACACATGTTAATAATATTTTTTTATGGTGAGTATTCGAATGTTGCTTCCCTCATTTTCTCAAAACTTCAATTTGTAGATTCTGACGAATCAACTACACTAAATAAGTACAATTTTTTTTAAATGTGATTCTATTGAATTGTTTTTTTTTCATCGTCTATCAAAGGGGGCAAAGCGATAATCTCTTTGCTGTTCTACATATAACTCTGCGAATAATGAACTAAGCTAGTTTTAGTAATAGTGCCAAAGCTGGATTACGATCGGCTTACGTATAACAAATATTTTAGGTAGATACCTAAGTATTTTATAGAACCTATATTCAACTGGTGTTTCCATAAAATATGTGTTTGTAAACTATGCGACAATTTATTTAAAATATTCTTCTAAGTCAGTTCCTCATTTCTGAGGATCGTGAACCCTACTCCAATTTCCATGGTGGACAAGTCTTCTTCATTCCTCACGATCCTGCGCTGAGTGGACGACAGTGATGCCTCACTCCAGCACATTGGTGACCTTCCTCGGCTTCTTCTGCTTTTCACTTTGCAGAGACTATGAGTTTCTTCAAGCTGGAAGTTCTTCAGTTTGGTGAACGTTGTGTCAAAAGCATCTTATGTTACGCTATAGGCAAATAATCGAAAACCTATTGTGGATGCCTAGCTCTTCCAGAATGGTCACATTTGCATTTTTCTATCACATCACATTTGGAGGGCGCCTATCCGCTTTCTTTCGCTGACTCTAAGTCTCCCCGTTTCCATATCATACAGAAAATTGGGGAAAATCAACGCCTGGATTAGTCTCTTCTTGGTGGTCTTCGTTATGCCTCTGTGTATACTTTACATACTTTTTGCGTTTTGCTCATAGCGTCTTTTATCATGCAAATTCTTTTTTTTTACTTCTGTTTCACAACCTCCTCCGTCACTTATAGACATAAGTCAAAGTAAAAAGTCGTTCACCGTTTCTATGTCTATGACAGAATTATTTGAACAATGTGTTTGCCATGTAGATCACCATTAGTTTAGTTTTAGCTTTGCTGATCATTATACATAAATTACGGCTTTCTTTTAAGGGAATAAGAATAGTGTAGTGTACATACGAGTATTTTATTTTATTTGGAAAACCAAGAGTTTACAAAACCAATAATTTATAATCTTTATATATAAAAATGTGTCCCTGTTTCCCTTGGTCATGCCATAACTTCAGAATGCCTTTACCTATTTTATTCCTCTTTTAAGTTTTCTAATACTTTGTAGAAGGTTCTTACGGAAATAAAAATTTAGAAAATTGCGCAGAAAATTGAATAAATTCAGAAAACTTAACGACTATTTTAACTTCGTTGGTTTGACAGTTCGCGAGTTTGATGAAATAAATGTAGGAGGCAGCTTTTTTTGTAATAAAAGAATTTACTATGGATGTTTTAAATTATTAACATTTTAAATAGGTACCTGTGTAAGGTACCAAATTTGATTAATCTACACTAGTGGAATTAAGTATGGACACTTTTTATAAATATCTTATATTTGATGTTCATTCGCTCTTTTTTAAATCACGTTGGGGTTTAAGTATAATTTTGATAGCTAATTGATTCAACAACATGTCATACTGTTATATTTTTAATAGATTTAAATGTTTTATTTAGAAAAATAACAAAAATGCTGAATAAAGCTACAACATGGCAAAACACAAATTATTATTTTTTAATTACGAAGATTTTGCATAATATTTCAAATTAGCATTTAACGTTAGTATTTCGTTGGAAATTCTGTAAGTTTAATAACTTCCAAAAGTCTTCAAGGCACGGAGTTCACAAAACATCACTAATTTTCAGGTTTGATGACATGGAACCATGCTTGAAAAAATTATTTCAATTATTTCTCTTTTATTGCTGGATTTGCGACCTGAAACCAGTATTTTCATTCTAGACCAGAGATTTTCAATAGGATTCAAGTCCAAATGGTTTCCTGGCCAAGGTAGAATAACAATATGGTGGTTCTGTAAGCATTTCATGCTCGTTTTGCTATGTGGCATGGGGGGTCCATGCTGCAGGAAATTGCATTTTCCACGGTGCCACTCGAACAAATCATTGTGTGTATGTACGGGGACTGAATGTATGGAATGCGTGAGGGTGGAGCCCAAGGGGTGGAGAGGGGAGGGGGGAGGGAGGAGGGGGTGAACTCGGGATGGGAGTTCGCGGGAGGGGGGGAGGGGGGGAGGGGAACCCGGGAGGGGAGAGTGGAACTCGGGAAGGGGTTCAAGGGACGGGGAAAACGGGGTAAGGCGGAAGACGGAGTGGGAACGCGAGAGGGGAAGGGGACGCGAGAGAGGAAGGGAAGGCGGAATGGGAACGAGACGAATGAGAAGGACACGCGGGGATAAACAATTGTATCAAAATGCATTACAATAAATAATATAAATATATATTTTTTAATTACTTATTCCAGTTCAAAATGAATATTCATATCTAAGACAGGGCAACGTCTGTCGGGTCAGCTAGTGTATGATAAAATATGTGTAATTTATGTAACTAATAATAAGTTTTTACTGACGTACATTGTTATTTATTGGATATAATGAAAAAGAGCTACATCAGCTTATGCGGATGGGATGGTGATGGTCATACAATTGTACCATTTACAGGTTTCCGCTTGGATAATATATGTAAGGCCGGTTGCAGTGCACGACCGACGGTCGGTGCGTATGGTCTGTTCTGACGATACGCATGCGTACGGTCAGTCCTGACGATCGCATACCACCGACCGACCGTCGCCGTCGGTGCGCACCGACCGGGCGTAATGGACGCGTTTCGAATAGTTTAATTGCTGCTTATTATCTTCGTTGACGTATTAGGAACAGAAGACGTAGATATCACGTACACTCAATCGTCGTCCACCGATCGATGCAACACTGTCTAGCTCGTCGGTGGACTGATGGTCCGCATGCGCACGCACTCGACCGACGATTCTCGTACGCCCTGTGTAGCGATATACGCATGCGTACGGTCGAACCTGCACTGAACGATTTATGATTTTTCATACAAATGACAAGCGCGACCGGCCTAAGTGAAGTGATTTGGGAGATGAAGGATATCGGAGATTTGATATTTTTTGGTCATCAATATTTGTTAGATCTTTCCATCCATCAATAACCTTATTATGTATTCGCCGTATATTTTAAATAACATTGGTGAAAAGATACACCCTCGATACCACCTTTTTCACCTTAAATGTGTGCAATTTTTGGGTGTCAATAACTCCCGTCTCCAGCTACTTCCTACAAATGGTTCCACTGTACACAGTCAAATTAAAAATATAAGTATACCTTTCCATTCCTTTGTCCTAGTCAGATCGGGTATCTACCATTTCAGTGCTGTGGTCAATTGCAGCCCCTCTCAGTATCTATAAAATACATTAAAATAAAAGGTTCGGTTTAATATTACCTATACAGATATAGTAAAATTCACCATGTCCCATCAATCCTAACGGTTGAAAACACCGTGCGACGCCTAGCGGGTAATCCAACGTATTTGTCAACTCAGCCACTAAACGGTCGTTAAACTAAGTTAAGCCGCATGGATTTAAACACGGCTACACGTTTAATTGTCAAAGTATCCATGTAGTTTATTAAGAGTAATAACAACTAATATAATTTAATTAAACAAACAACTGCTACTGATCTGTTAACATTTTATAATTCAAAACACATCAATAAACAGAACGTATATAAATATTGTGAAATTTTTAATCACAATCAATGATAAAATTATTTACCTCGAGAGTGTTTTCTCTTGGGGTAAAAATAATCTCGTTGAATTTAATGTTTCAAAGACCCAATCTAGTAATAGTCTCTTTCAACGGAAGCAATC
This sequence comes from Limnephilus rhombicus, assembly GCA_929108145.2. Taxonomy (NCBI): domain Eukaryota; kingdom Metazoa; phylum Arthropoda; class Insecta; order Trichoptera; family Limnephilidae; genus Limnephilus; species Limnephilus rhombicus. The sequence continues at coordinate 20,520,253 of OV815278.1, read as the reverse complement.
TTCCGAACAGGCCCTCCATTGATATGCTTGGTGTAACCCTAAGTGACCAGCTCAGGTATGGGGGCGCCATCGAAGCCAGAGTAAAGTTAGCCTCCCAGAAACTGGGCGTACTGTATAGGGCCCGCAGATACTTTAATAGTGCACAACTGCTAGCCCTATACAAATCGCAAGTGCGCCCCACGGTTGAATTTGGCAGCCACCTCTGGTCTAGAGCTCCAAAATACCTGAAAAATACCCTCGACTCTGTGCAGAAACGGGCGGTCCGTTTGATAGATTCTCCCATCTTAACAGACGGATTGCAATCTTTAGAGCACAGGCGTCGGGTGGGAATGCTATCCTTGTTCTATCGGTATTACAATGGAAGATGCTCCGAGGAACTAGCATCATTGATCCTTTCGGCACCGGTGCATAGTCGGGAAACACGCTAAACGCGTGCCCAACATTTGTACACGGTTGATATTTGTCACATGAGAACGGGTCGTTTCTTCGACTCTTTTTTATGTTCAACAGCTCGGCTGTGGAACGATTTGCCGGCCTCTGTGTTTCCTCCTTCTTACAACATAGATCTCTTCAAGACCAATGTTCATTCCTTCCTCTCCTCAAAAAGACCCTCCACACAGCATCCCAGACGACATAGGCCCTGAGGGAAATTGTTTTCCTCAAGGCCTGTGTGGAGTTAATGTAAAAAAAAAAAAACTTGAAATATGTTTTTTGTGTGTTTGTAATTCTGTTAATACGGTTTTTTTATACAAATATAATGTATGAATGTATATTGTATATATTTAAAAAAAGCAATGCGCAAGTAAAATTGAAGCCTTAAAAAAATCACAACTGAACCCACGAACTGGCAAATCTAAATGGGATTTTTTTAATCATACATGTGAATATTACCATATTACACTCTTAGTTGTTTTTGTTTAATTTCATCTGTTTTTTATGCGTTTTATTTTATTTTTCTTTCTGTTTTTTACTGTTCGTAAAAATATTATTTTTGTGGAGTAATCATTATTCTCAAAAATTGTTTGTTTTAAAGGCGTTTGCTCCCATTTCTTATAAAGAGTGATAAGAATTTTGAATCACCGTATGGCATATTGTATGGTACTTTTATTAATCAACTATTGCACAAGGAACACGAAAAAAAATTAGAATGGTTCCGTAACAAAATAAGTTGTTTTTTTTATAAGGCAAACAACAACATACTAATAACATTATTATTTTACATAATATTATTTTTGTGGAGTAATCTTATTTTTCTGAAAATTAAATGCATGCAAATTTTTTTATTTAAAATAAATGTATACAGGGTGTTAAGGGACGTACTTGACTTACTTTAACCTGTGATTCCTGATATTATTTGGAGTTAAAAATGTAAATGAAATTTTGGTCTCCGATGACTTCTTGGGTGACTTTTTTTACATTTTTTTTTCTTCAAAATCAAACAAAAAAAATTTCCTCATGTCACTAGTCACTCAGCCGACTCACCGACCAATCCCTGACCCCGCCTCCAACTGTCCAAAAGCTGCCATTTTTTATGTTTTTGTAGAAAAAATCAAAAATAAAAAAAAAACGTCAAAAATTTCACCGGAAACCAAAATTTTATTTTCATTTTTTACCTTAAATAATGTCAGGAATCACTGGTTAAAGTAAGTCAAGTACATCCCTTAACACCATGTATAATAAAGTTTCACTTTTCATCGAAAATGCGCAAAACCATAAACTATTGAATTTTCGGGCCCTCGCCTTCGTCAATTATGGTTTGATTGGTGAAAATTACCATTGATCTATGAACATCATTGTTTTTTTAAATAATCTTTAAAACCCAAATACCAACATTTCTTCATTCCACACTTTTACCTTGAACAGACTTTAAATAGATTAATTATTACATAATGATGTTTTCTCATCAAGATCTTAGAAACCATTTACTTGACAACATCATTTTGATATGCAAATTATTATACCAACTAGGTACATAATACATAAATACAAAATTATATCAAATCATCTTGCCGTAAATGTATTCAGCAAAATGTCTAGAATTGTGAGCTTGTTGATGAAGAAAAGCTTCAGGGGTCGCAGCCCTCAGAAGTGTACAATAATGCATGCAAATTTATTCAACAGTATTAATAGGAATTTAATCACGCGTTTCCCGACAGGCGTTGGTATTATTCATCCGTTAACAGCGTGAAACATTGAGCCAATATTCACATTAAGCGCGAGGATATGCAGCCAGCAGATACGTCCTTATGGAAATGTACCTACTTGTTATACGTTCCCGTCATTGTTATGTGAGAAACGTTCACATCAGGCTGGCCCTCGTGTCACAACATTGTTTGTTGTTATTGACGATGATACAATTTATAAATAATATTGCATTTTAGTATATTCACAGACTTTCCAATTAGATATTGTCTTAGGATAAAGAATAACATATATAAAGACAATTCTCATATTCCTATGGAAAAATGATTTGATGGAAAAAACACAAAACAAAATTCACACTCGGTACTCGTCACACCTAAAATGCATAATTCCTACGACTAAAACAACTTTTGCACAGCGACAGTTCTCCTATATTGCCCCCAAAATGTTCAACTCATTGAGTATTGATACTAGGAAATCGAAAACTGATAAGCTTTATATCATAAGTGTACAGGATTGGTTATTTACAAAGGGGAGGAACTATTTTAAAGAACTATTTTAAAGAATGCCTGAAGTCTACAAATTAATTAATTTGCTTTAGTTTGATTATTTTTATTTAACTATTTTTATTATTTTTAAAATTAAAATTTAAAAAAAATAACTTTTAATAGTTATCATCATAATATTTATATTTGGATGACTTACTTTCAAAGGGGAGGAACTATTTTAAAGAATGTCTGAAGTCTACAAATTAAGTTAATTTGCTTTATTATTATTATTATTTTTTAATTCAAATTAAGAAAATAACTTTTGATAATTATCATAAAAATATTTATATTTTTATGACTTATTTTCAACATCTCCACAAGAAGAGTCATTCATTTATTTATCTACTTATCATGTATTTATGTACCTATTTTACTTAAGCGAAACATCAGCCTACGATAAGAATGGTTTATTTATATGTTTATTATTATATAAATATTATCCACTTAATTGACAAACCACTTAAAGAATTCGTTGTCATACAAAAACATTGTACTTAACTAAACTATATATTAACCAATAACAATTCTTACATTTATACAATTATATACATAAATCGACTACCATAATACGGGCATGTGCCTAGCGTGGTAGTGGAATCACCTGTAAAAACTATATAAAAATTTATATGATGAATAAAGAAAAAAAAAAAAAAAAAAAACATAAGAAATGCCTTTGGGCGTGATTTGTGATCCAAGTGTAATTCCATACGAAACTGTGTTTTCAGAATTCAAATGTTGTGGAGATCTACAACTTCAGGCGAGTGTAAAAGACCTTACACACCTCCTTGCAATCGGTAGAGATTTAGGGAGAGTGGTTGAATGGGTAAAATTGGCGTCTTCTCTACACACTCGTCCTTTAGATCAAGATGGCGCCAAAACCTTCCAAACATACAAAAATAAGAATGGCTCTGACACTTTCTTGCGTGTAATTATGCGAATCATTTATTGGGTAACCATCACCCCTGCCATAGGTCAACCTGAAGGAGTTTGCTACGTATGGTAACTTTGTAGCAGTTTACTTATGACTTATGCAACTACGTACCCCGATCCTATCATCGTTACTAGAAGAGCGTTCGTCGGCGTTACATCACTTGCTGTTTCGACAATCTGTTGTGATTCTGATAGGGGCAAGGAAGGACGTTTTATTTGCGACACAGGATCACACCAAGCAAATGGTGGAGCTACGATATCGTTGTCGTAAATTCTCATCTTTACTTTCAGAATTTACTTTGGTTTTCTTTAATTTATTTCCCATAACTTGTTCGTAATGTTTAAAACGATCTGGTGCCCTTGAATATATTGTAATAACTTATTCACTCTATAATAATTTTTGATTATTATCAAATTGAATGTGAGGTTTGTCTAAATTTTAGCGGCGTATGCATTTGCCCGTCTACTGCGTGGCGGGCCGAATTGGGAGAGACTAATTGTGGGCGACCTAACATAGAACTCTCCAGCCGGATCCTCTCGACCCATCGCCTTGCATCGCAGTGTTTGCAATGGGAAGAATGGATTCATACGTAATTCACTCCTGGATACATTGACCCAAGATTCCTACCCATCATTCATACCCTTTTCCTTCCCCAAAAAGACCCTCCACATAGTATCCCTAAAAATGACAAAGGCCTTGAGGGATTTTTTCCTCAAAGCCATCTGTGGAAGTAGTGTAAAAAGAGTACTGAAACCAATAGACCTGAAAAACTTTATAAGAATGGAGATGGAGTGCTTTATGCACTTTACGATTCCTGACTACTGAACAAACTTATGAAGATTTGAAATTTAGTGCTGTAGTCAACAAACAATTTAAATCAACGCGATTTCGCTTCGCCCCGGGAAACTTTATTGGATAACCAACACCTCTGCCATAGGTCACCCCAAGTGGTTCGCTTCGTTTGGTGATTTAGCAGGGGTGCCTGGGTTCATGGGGTGAGGTTTGTCTAGGTCTTAGAGGCGGATGACCAGGACATACTGAACCCAAGATTCCTACCCACCCCTTAAACCCTTTTCCTTAAAAAACCCTTCACACAGCATCATAGGTGAGCATAAAGTTGACATAGGCCCTGAGGGAAATTATGTTCCTGAGGGCCTCCTGTGTGGATCTCATGTAAAAAAAAAATCTAGTAATAATAATTGTATATACAAAATATAATGGTTTCTAGTAGCTGAAGAAGTCCAAGAAGAGCACATTGAATTGGAAAATGATGGTAATTGCAAGGACGCATTTAATTATACGATTAACAGTTTATCAAATTTGTACCTTGTGGTCCCTATGATAACAAATAAATGTTATAGTGGTCCCTGATCAAAAAAAGGTCGGGAACCACTGGTCTAAATGGAAATCACACTGAAATGTTATGTTTAAATATATCGCCTGTCTGTTTCTGATGGCGGATCTATCTAGTGTTCATTACATCAATGGCTACGCATATTGTTGCTTCCATCGTTCATTTGAAATTCAGATTGAGCGCAGCCTTATTCACACAAGGAGGGCTTTCCGGGAAATCTTCAGGGCCTTCAAGAAAATATAATTATAATATTCATAATTTTAGCATTACGAAAATGCGTATCATTTCGTTGATTTCTCAAAACGATGTTATTGTATTTGGTGGTCTTGATTCCCTCATTATTGAAGTATTGAAGGTGCACCTAAAGACTTACTGCGCGGATGTTTCCTTTGATGCGTTGGTCCCTCCTATTGCAAACATGTGTTGGGTTCTCCAATACATAGGGCAAACGAAACATGATTCGAGGAGCGTTGATGTATTATTGCGTTTGTCTTGTCTGAATTATATACCTAAATAGCAGTAAACTTCAAAAGGTTATTTTCGAAAAAGTAGTATTCCAAAACAACATGTTGTCCAAAACGTATGTGTCTGGAGAATGACTGTACGATTTATTTATTTTCGAAAGACATTTTGATCGTTCAGTTGATTGGTCAGACGTTAGACATCTCCGAAAAATCGAAATTGGAGTTGAGTTTATAGTTATACTCTGTACCGGATTATCCCTAAGGCAGAGTAGGTAACTGCCTAGGGGCCCCGCATCGGCTAGGGGCCCCGCGTACCCGAGAAAAAATGACTTGCTTCAATTAGTAAGCAACGAAGTTTCGGAAAAAGTAAACTCTCAAGATGTTTTAATTTGTTTTATTACGAACATTTACAGGTTAATAACATTAGGTACACGCATTAAAGAACACAACAAATTATAATAATTAGGTTAAACCCAATAAATAACTAGTGTTCACATCATGCACAAATAATAAATAAAAAATCTATAATTAAAACAAATATATAAACACAGTTGTATTTTACTTTTCTGTGCTTCTATTCCTTAGTATCTGAAGTGATTGAAGGTGCCATGTGTGGTTTATATTGGCATTTGTTTTGTTTTATTTTTGTTTTTATTTCTAATTATGTTAAAAATATAAATGTTGTACAAGCTTCAGTATGCACTACCTATCTGCTTGCTAAAATTCTTTGGGAAAGGTTGTCTTGAAGAGATCACTTTAGTGACATGACGGCTCATTGTAATGTTTTTTTTTAATAATATATATTTTTATTTCTATGTATGCGTCCTTTTATGTGCAATAAGTGGTTGTATTTTATTTATTGTATTCGTTTTTTTAATGGGGTGATGGCAAACCTTTCGTAATGTAGTAAAATAACAGATTAATTATGAATAAAATTACGTTTTGGTAGAAAAAAAAATTTTGGTAGTTGGAAATGGGTAAAGTGCCCGTCAGAAGCCCGTGGCAGCAAATTTTAATGACCCCCCCCCCCCCCCTTAGTGAAGTTGATAAGTTGTAATTTTACAATTTTTTTATTCAGTTCACACGGGCTTCTGACTCTGGGGGGCCTCCAAACGTCTTCATGTTCCCTTGATCAAGTCCTGAACAAGGCTGTAAGGACACTTCAAAAAAATTGTTATTCTTATTAATTCATTTTCTGAAAGATGCATTTGTTAATAATGCGCCCACTATTTAAGGAAATTGGTAAAATTAAAGTTTTTCTAATATGTTGTCAACCAGGTTGTAGATCCGACAAAAACGCATTCAAAGTTTTGATGGAGGATAATAATTCAACATACAAACTGTTTCAAATGGTTTCACATAAAACGCCGTATCTCTGTCAATTTTTCAAATTTCTTTTAAAAAAATTGGTGTGAGCATTTTTAACAAATGCACCTTTCAGAAAATGAAATAAATTAAAAAAATTACAAAAGTATTTTTTACAGTGTCCTGGTGCCTTAAGGGGGGGGGGGTAAGGTTTTAAAAGCGAAATAAAGGCATACTGTCATGATTTTTTTTTAATATGAATAATGTTGGTTTTATTTATTTCATACACACTTTATAGTATAACCTTGAAAAAATTTCAACTTAAAATATCAATAAATAAGTCACTATTTGTTTGCATTTAAAAGGTAATATGTTTTTATAGGTAGTCAGAGGGAGTTTTTTTTCGTTTATTTTATTATTTTTGGCAGCATTTTGAAGTGAAAAACGCGATTTTTGCTAAAAAATTTAGGTGAATTTGTTATAATAAAATGGTAAAAAAACTCCTTCTGACTACCTGTTGATTTATGTGTGGGAATAGTGTACGAAATTTCAAAAGCATCGGTCAAGTCAAGTCAAGATTTTGAGTTGTGATGTTCACGAACTTCAGAAATGTTGTTTGCGAGAAAACCGATTTAAAATTTTTTATACTCGAAATATACTTGAATCGAGCATGTGATGTATTGCATTAATCAACAGTGAAAATAAGAAAATATCGTAGCTTCCCACTTAAATTTAAGAAGAAAAATACCAATTACTTATAAAACGGACACACTTACGACATCTATCGGATCGGAGTAAATTGAATTCATATTGACAGTAGAGGTCTATAATAATCCAAATTGAAATGAGTGTTGATAAAAGAATCACAGATGGTATTAAAAAATCGTCACGACGCAGGGAGATACCCTTTCTGAGGCGTGATTACAAATATTGATATCTTCACATCTTTATAGGTTGGGACAAAAACTATAAAGAAATTAAACAAACCAATCACTAAACGGGAGGGCGTACACTAACTGGTAACAAAGAATTGACCTTTACACCCGGCAATTAAAGGGATAATTAATGACTTTTCCATTCCCACCGAACCGAGAGGTGAATAAACTTTATGATAAACAAGAGACGTTTCAGGGACTTTAGTGCGATGAACCCAAGGAGTGTTATGAGTAAAGCTTATATTGATGAGGTAGTAAACCATAGTTTCATAAGTAATCTGGAAACCTTAAGGTTTGAAAAAAGATACACATAAACAACGATGGAAAAAATTTAATGGAAAATTGAATAGAAAGTGAGAAAGTTTTAAAGGAAGTTATTAAGTGAGTTTTCATCTATAATAAGATTGCTTGTGACGACCGGAGATGATCAATTCGAGGGAAAATGTGCTAAGAGAGATGGAAAAGTTGAAAAACAATGGAAAATTATTGTTATCAATTCTAGACGAAGCGGAGATATTAGGAAAAACGATTTGGGAAGAAAAATTCATAAAAAAATGAGCATTTATATAGAGTGTAGTGATAAAACGAGGGGACGGTTCAGAGGTTTGAGTGCGATTAAGGAGTTTTGAGGAAATTAGAGTAGAATACCTAGGGGAGATTGATAATACTGAACACATTGCGATAGATTGAACTCAGGAAAAAGAGTCATTTTACGTAATTATGATGATGGGTAAAGCATAGAGTTGCACGAGGCTGCATAGGAAATGAGACGTTACAAATGGTTGTCGATCTCACATGTGTATTGTTGTTATAAACAAGGAATATTCGAACTTGGGATTTGTTTAGATTAACGCAATTAGCCATTAAAAAGGACCATAAAAATTAACATTGCCCTTACGTAATATTTAGATTATAGAATTCCCATTAAAATTAACGACTCTCAGATAAAGAGAAATTTATGGCTCGGAACGTAGAGGAAATAATATAAACACATGTCAAAGCTTATGGGATTTTCGGTAAAAGAGAGACGGATTCTGGGGGACGATTCATACGAAATAATAAAAATGCCAGATATTTAAGGGTCGAAGTGTGAATATCTCATATAAAAATATGAAAATTGATATATTAATTAATAGCAGATAGAAAATGAAATTTCCCAAGAGGCAGCAAAGATCAAAAAACGATATGGTTAGGAAAGGAGGGTACAGTGAGACTATGGGAAAGTAGATAAGACAGAGAAAAACAAATGAAATCTTAAATTTACAATTAATAAAATAAATACGGCTTGAAATATAAAAATTTATAGGGATATGTAAAATAACAAAGATAAAGAAGGAAATTCGTAGAAAGAGCGTCGTGAATAAAAGAAAATTCGAGAAAAAAGGGAAAATTCAAATCTACGATGTAAATAGAAAAAAAAACGGTTTTAAATGGAAAGGTTCATGTAGAAGACAGAAAAACTCTAGGGGAAATCAAAAAATAAAAATGGACAATTTGCCAGAAAGACTTCGACATGAAGATATCTCTGATACGCGAATTTGGGGACAGATTTGGAACATATGGAAGATGACGTACGCATGGACATGTTGCGAAATAGATGAGAATAGAACTTTAAAATTATTAAATTTAAGCTAATTTTGTGTGAGCAACAGAACAAAGAACGTTAGGGCAATTTAAAACAAACTAACTGAATCCGGATCTTATAAGTATTAAAATACGAGACAGAAAGCGAGGATGCAACCGCAGGAGGGCTTAAAGAGTATAATACGATAATAATGAGGAAAATTCAAAAGATTACGATTTGATAAGTATTAGATTGTTTTATCACAGGAAATTCAGATACTCTCTTTTGGACCTGAGAGGGGGTATAAGATCGAGAACAGATGGCATTTTGGGGACGGTCAGCGGTCGGTTTTGAAAAGGTTGAAGGTTCGTGAGATGCGACGAAACGTTTTGGTAATTTAATTTGTGAAAAATTATAAGTGGTTAGAATTTTGAGACTTGTAAAATTTGTAAAAAAACATCAGTGACTCAGAAAAATTAGAAAATTAAGATCAGTGAAAATAAAAATAATGTTTACACTTTAATTACTTGTGAAAAGTTAAAAGTGCTTGTGATAAATACAATTTGTTTTAGTGGAAAATTCGGATTTTATAATCAATAAATATTGTATTTTGGTACTTAGAAAATTTCGCGATTGAGAATCAGTGAAGTTGATAAATAAACAAGTGTGTCCAGTTTAAGCGAAAGGACCAAACAAATATCTTTTGTTTAAATTCAGTTATTTAAAAATAGTGCAAATTAAAATGAGTTAATAAATAGATAAGTGCGTCAGTTTAAATGTAAAAAGATCTAACAAATATTTAATGTTTCAATTCAGTTATTAAAAAATTGTGCAAATTAAAAAGAGTTAATAAATAGATAAGTGAGTCAGTTTAAACGGAAAAAGTTCTAACAAATATTTAATGTTTAAATTCAGTATTAAAAATAGTGCAAATTGAAAAGAGTTAATAAATAAATAAGTGCATCCAGTTTAAACGGAAAAGTTTCAACGAAAATCTTTAATTAAATTGAGTGCTTTAAATTAAGTGCTAAATCTTTTATTAATTTAAAAATAGTGTAGTCGAAATAATTCTACTCGTAAAATTATAAAATTTAGAATAAATAAAGTGATTAATCATAATTTATTGTGCGATAATGAAAGAGTAGTTTATTAGAAAAAAAACAGTGTTTGATAATAATTACCGATTTAACTAAATAGATAAAATTAACACCAGAATAATTCGGCTAAATAATTTACAATTGGACGGCACATTCCTACCACAAAGTGTTAATCTATTATTAGATTCAAAAATTTAATAAAAATAAAATAAAAAATGAATGAAAATACATAATAATATTTTATTGCTAAATAAAAGTAACAATTTACCATTTCTAAATTAATCATCAGGTAATTATTGTTTAAATAGTTAGTTAATCAAACGTGTTTGAAAATAGTGTACAGCTTTGAATGATAAAGCTTATACATATAGCATTTAATTTATTTAAATTGAACGAGAATAAAATAAAATTTAAGTCGAAAAGATTTATTAAAAATATTATTTAGAACAATAGATATTTAAGTAGGAAAATTGCAACAAGGTTTATCCGTGTAGCTCCCGGATGGAAAAACCTTGAGGGGTGAGTTTTTCATTTTATAAAAAAATTCCAGATTCCAAGGAAAAAGCGGCATACAGCAGACTGTTGGTATTTGAATTAATTATTATAACCAAATATTACTTGATATATATATATATATATATATATATATATATATATATATGTATATATTTATTCCAAGAAAATTTTAAACAAAAAGAAACACACTTATATTAAAAGTAAAATGTATCGATTCCGAATACCTACCTCTTAATTTATCTATAACTATTGAAAATAGTTATGTGTTTGATAAATTTCCAAGTCAATGTGTTGTATTTATTTTTAATATATGTACTATTATAACTTCAGCTAATATAAAGCAATTAAAATAAGTTATGATATTAGAAATTATTTCAACCATAATATAGTTATATATTTGTATATTATTAATTTATTTATTGAGACAAAATATATATAATTGAATATATATGTATTTATTTAATTATATATATTTTGTCTCTTTGCGTAATTGTCTAATCTGATCCCCAATAAGTATAGTCATTGAATATATATATTTATCTCCTCACGTACTTTGTTGATTTTGCGCGACGGTACACCAGTTTTTTGTTGATCCGTTTGAGTTTGTTGATCTATCCGGATTTGTGGATCCGTTACCGAAGCTGGGATACATATCCTGATCCATGTGGATCAGCTTTTGTCATCGAGATTTACCTGTAAGCCACGCCTATTTTTCGGTGTGATATACATTTTACACGTTTTTATTTGTTGATCCATATATGTATATATGGATGGTGCCGGTCTGTCGAACTTTTCTACTCCTTTTAGTAGGTACTTGTAGGTACGTTCTTATTTGCCAAGTTTTGACCGCGAACTGTGCGCAATGCAAATGAGAAGTTCTATGTCGTATTGTTCAGGTCCATTTAGTAACGGTCTGTCGAACTTTTCAGCTCCTTTTAGTAGGTACTTGTAGGTACGTTCTTATTTAATTCGTTTTTTTTATTGTATTTTTGTTTTGGATTTAATTTGGATTTTGGTTTTTGATTTTGGTTTTGATTTTGATTATGAATTTGATTTTGAATTTGATTTTGATTTCAATTTCAATTTCGATTTGGATTTTATTTTGGTATGATTTTGATTTTGATTTTGATTTTGATTTTGTTTGTGATTTTGATTTTGATTTTGATTTTGGTTTTGGTTTTGATTTTGATTTTGATTTTGATTTTGATTTTGATTTTGATTTTGATTTTGATTTTGATTTTGATTTTGATTTTTATTTTTATTTTGATTTTGATTTTGATTTTGGTTTTGGTTTTGGTTTTGATTTTGATTTTGATTTTGATTTTGATTTTGATTTTGATTTTGATTTTGATTTTGATTTTGATTTTGATTTTGATTTTGATTTTGATTTTGATTTTGATTTTGATTTTGATTTTGATTTTGATTTTGATTTTGATTTTGATTTTGATTTTGATTTTGATTTTGATTTTGATTTTGATTTTGATTTTGATTTTGATTTTGATTTTGATTTTGATTTTGATTTTGATTTTGATTTTGATTTTGATTTTGATTTTGATTTTGATTTTGATTTTGATTTTGATTTTGATTTTGATTTTGATTTTGATTTTGATTTTGATTTTGATTTTGATTTTGATTTTGATTTTGATTTTGATTTTGATTTTGATTTTGATTTTGATTTTGATTTTGATATTGATTTTTATTGTGATTTTGATTTTGATTTTGATTTTTATTTTGATTTTGATTTTTACCGCCAACAAAGATGCGCTTCGGTCGTACTTTTCAGCTTATTTTAGTAGGTGCCTGTAAGTTCTTTGAATAAATAATTATCTAAAGAGGATAGACTGCCTAACAATTTCATCTTGGTACTTAACGCTTGAAAACTGTTTTTATGTGCGACATTCTGTGAGCGGACTAGGTATAGGGGTTTCTTTTATCGCTACACAGTTGGGCAACTTCGTGAGATGGATTAAGGTAGGGTACAAAGACTCGATTGAAATTAATATAGAATAGAAAAAGCTATTATAGAATAGACTAACCTATTACCTAAGGTGACGTATGACAGAGGTGGTTATCCAATAAATGGTTTCCGGGGCAGCGGTACCCATACCCGCCTCCCAATCTGTAAGTCAAAATTAAATGGTTCGCTAAGTTTGGTGACTTAGCCGGGGTGCCCGGGTTCATGGGGTGAGGTTTGTGCGGGTCTTGACCACGGTCGCGTCTGTCCACCATCTGCATGGCATGCCGGATCGAGAGAGAATGTTTGAGGGAGCCGTTCTCTCCCGTTCATCTTCAGCCGTACTCTCTCTGAACATCGCCTTGCACCGCAATGGGAGGTATGGATTCAAACGTCCGTCACTCCTGGACACATTGACCCACAGATTCCTACCCACACCAACTTCCCTTTTCCTTCCCAGAACTTCCTCTCCTTCCTTTCCTAAAAATACCCTCCACACATCATCCCCAAAGATGACATAGGACCTGAGGGGATTATTTAAAAAATACCCTCCACACATCATCCCCAAAGATGACAAAGGACCTGAAGGGAATTCTTTTCCTCAGGGCCTCCTGTACAATTTTTTTTCGTTAAGTTTTTACGATAGCTATTTTATTGCCATGTCTTTCTCAGGCGTCCCCAACTTCTTCTACCGTTCACATTTGCGTCATATATTCTCCTTACACTCTTTTCCTGGTTCATTTGCTCTACATGTTCAAACCATCGGAGAGTTCTTTTCTTAATCTTACTTATACATCAGACTAGGTAGCATTCTTTGCGGACCTTTACGTTTCTCACACGTTCGTACATGGTTTTGCTACACATATATACCTACGCCTCAGGGATCTCATTTCAACAGCTTTATATTTAGCTTACTTTCATCCTTCCTCTGTCAGTTTCATGCCTCACTGCGATACATCAGGTTAGGTACCAGGACTCCATTGTGGACTGCTAGCTTTGCTTCTTTTTATTAGTGCCAACGGCACCGGGGGCATGTACCTACATGTACTACACTAACAAGGATTTTACGCTGTGGCTAAATTATTTTTTAATAACACATACTCATAATTTAGGTAATCCTAGAAAAACTATTCGATGTGCATTTTAAAAATAATGTATATCACATAACTATTTAGCAACTAATTTCTTAGGTACTACTAGAAAGGGCCAAATTCCGGTCGTTTATACTGCGCATCTCGTAGGCCCTTCTGCATTGCTAAAATATTCACTTGCCGGCCTGAGATCGTTCTGTCGAGTTCGCATTCGATAAATTGTCAATATTCTATTTATTTTGTAATATAGATTTTTGTACGTAGCGCCGTTTACACGCACACTTCGGAGCGACCGAGTCAGGCCGCCGCGCAGAAAAGTCTCACAGTGAACTGCGCTGTAAACCTATCGGTCTTTACTTTTCTGCGCGGCGGCCTGAAGTGGCGCAGGACTCGGTCGCTCCGAAGTGTGCGTGTAAACGGCGCTTATATGCAAGCCGCAAACTATGCGAACGCCAACTTCACGTCATTCAAATTAAAAATGGCGTGTTGACGAGCGGTGTTCATTCTTTCAATAGTGTTTGTAGTTTTTAAAATTTTAACAATAAATAACCATTTGTTTATTTTCATAATAAAGCCATAATCTCTTAATGGATCGACTTTTGCCAAACTATCCATTTGTTAGAAAAATTGGGAGAGTGGATTATGAGGTAGGTAAGTTTTGTCCTATTATTTTCAAATAATTTATGTTATGGCAGCGTGTTATAGCGTGAGCTGCATAGGTAAAAGTTTATATATGTTAATATATAATTTACGATTATATAATGTTGCCTATATAATCGTAACTATGAAATACTCAAAGTGCTCTTTTTGTTTCTAAAAAACCAATGTAATGGTCTCTTTACTGTGTTTAAAAATGTGCCGCGATGTAAGGAATACGAAATAGAAATTATAAAATGTAAACAAACCTACAATTTTACACGCAAGATGAAGTTAGGGTGTTGAATGAATACTTTGGTTATTTTTATTTGTTAATCGATTTTGCTTTGCATTAAAAATCCAACCAAATGTAATAATTTTACCACTTCAGTTGACAGTTTTATTGATTTAGGTTTATCATTGAATAACATCAAGTATTAATAATTTCAAATGTCTTTTGCTTACAGAATAATGGATTACAGAATTTTGAAGTCTAATGGTGGATGGTCATTATACGCCAAAATTCTGCATTTTACAAAGGCGAGATGTTACCCGTTGTCGCTGAAATGAAATTTAATGAAGGACCAGTCAAATCTTATTGTATACTTCCAATATATGATGGCTATAATTATGGAAGTGCATTATATGATATTATTTGTAAAGACGCTTTTCAAAGTAAAATACTTTTTTGTACGAGTGAATGTTTGGCTCAGGAAGTAATTAAAGGAAGGAATGGAAGTAAGACAGGAGATGGAGCCTTGCTTCTATCAAGTATAAATATTTCCAAATGTTTTTTGTTTACAGACTATATAGTGAGGATGCTGGACATTATACAAAACTGACTTTTTCAAAACCCTGCATTTTACCAAGGCAAGATGTCAATTCCCGCGTTGGCGCGCTGATGTGAAATTAATGTGGGATCAGTCAAATCAAATTGTATACTTACAATATATGATGGCTGTAATTATGTAAGTGTATTATATGATATTATTTGTTCAGATGATTTTAAATTAAAATACTTTATGTACCGAGTGAATGTTTATAAGGCTCTGGAAGTAATTACTTAATAAGACAGGAGATGGGAGCCTTGCTTCTATCAAGTATTAATATTTACAAATATCTTTTGTTCACAGACTACATAGTGAGGATGCTGGACATTATACGATTATACAAAACTGACTTTTTCAAAATCCTGCTTTTTACCAAGGCAAGATGTCAATACCCACGTTGGCGCAGTCAAATCTAATTGTGTACTTCAAATATATGATGGCTATAATTATGTAAGTGTATTATATGATACTAGCAGACCCGGCCACATGTTGCTGTGGCTGACGAAACACAACGCCATTACCCAATATTTATAAAATCCACACCACCCGCTTGCCAGCTGCTCGCTGCCCGCTGCCTGAATTGAATATTCGAGTTTATCGTCTTTTCTCTACTATAATAAGCATGTATTATACATATAAACTAATTAACTCGCCAATAATTATACAATGCTTGCATTGCAACACTGGATATTTGAAAAGGGAAAATCAAATAGGTACCTACTAACTCTAGGACATCTACTATAGTACGGCCCGCCAGCCGTTTTAAATCGCACAAAAATATGTATTCTTTGAATTTCTCGGCTTTTCTCTAATATAATTTACATGTATTATACATATAAACATTCCTCTTCAATCATTCTATCTATTGGTGAAAACCGCATGAATATCCGTTGCGTAGTTTAAAAGATTAACGCGCACATACATTTTGAGCGACGTCATTTTATACTATGTAATGATAATAATGATATGATATTATTTGTTCCCACGCTTTTAAAAGTAAAATACTTTATGTACCGAGTGAATGTTTTTAAGGCTCTGGAAGTAATTATTTAATAAGACAGGAGATGGGAGCCTTGCTTCTATCAAGTATTAATATTTCCAATTGTCTTTTATTTACAGACTACAGAGTGAGGATGCTGGACATTATACAAAACTGACTTTTTCAAAACCCTGCATTTTACCAAGGCAAGATGTCAATTCCCGCGTTGGCGCGCTGATGTTAAATTAATGTGGGATCAGTCAAATCACATTGTATACTTACAAAATATGATGGCTGTAATTATGTAAGTGTATTATATGATATTATTTGTTCAGATGATTTTAAATTAAAATACTTTATGTACCGAGTGAATGTTTATATGGCTCTGGAAGTAATTACTTAATAAGACAGGAGATGGGAGCCTTGCTTCTATCAAGTATTAATATTTACAAATATTTTTTGTTCACAGACTACATAGTGAGGATGCTGGACATTATACGATTATACAAAACTGACTTTTTCAAAATCCTGCTTTTTACCAAGGCAAGATGTCAATACCCACGTTGGCGCAGTCAAATCTAATTGTGTACTTCAAATATATGATGGCTATAATTATGTAAGTGTATTATATGATACTAGCAGACCCGGCCACATGTTGCTGTGGCTAACGAAACACAACGCCATTACTCAATATTTATAAAATCCACACCACCCGCTTGCCAACTGCTCGCTGCCCGCTGCCTGAATTGAATATTCGAGTTTATCGTCTTTTCTCTACTATAATAAGCATGTATTATACATATAAACTAATTAACTCGCCACTAATTATACAATGCTTGCATTGCAACACTGGATATTTGAAAAGGGAAAATCAAATAGGTACCTACTAACTCTAGGACATCTACTATAGTACGGCCCGCCAGCCGTTTTAAATCGCACAAAAATATGTTTTCTTTGAATTTCTCGGCTTTTCTCTAATATAATTTACATGTATTATACATATAAACATTCCTCTTCAATCATTCTATCTATTGGTGAAAACCGCATGAATATCCGTTGCGTAGTTTAAAAGATTAACGCGCACATACATTTTGAGCGACGTCATTTTATACTATGTAATGATAATAATGATATGATATTATTTGTTCCCACGCTTTTAAAAGTAAAATACTTTATGTACCGAGTGAATGTTTTTAAGGCTCTGGAAGTAATTATTTAATAAGACAGGAGATGGGAGCCTTGCTTCTATCACGTATTAATATTTCCAATTGTCTTTTATTTACAGACTACAGAGTGAGGATGCTGGACATTATACAAAACTGACTTCACCAAGGAAGGAACTCAGGCGGATTATAGAGTTCGACTCAGACCAAAAAGCTAACGTGCTTTTCAGCATAAATTAGAGAACAACTTTACCACCTGTAAATCCTGAGTAGTATTGTATGTAACATATATGTTACGGTATTGTTGTGAAGCGCCTTTGAGGTGATTTTTCGCAAAAATGGCGCTCTGTAAATTATCAAATTCGCAGAGCGCCGTTATTATGTAGTATTTTAACTTGTGTCTGCGATATGGTGATAAAAAAAGGTTTTGTAAAGTATGAAGTACAACGATATAACTTAAATGATAAAAATAATTAGATGATTTATAGAATACTGTCACCTCACAAGGGCAGTTCAGTGGTAAAATGCCTGGTGTCTGCGGTCTAATTAAGTATAAACTCAATCACTGATTACAACAGTGAAAAAGTTTATTTCATTTACAAAACCTTTCTTTGCTACTAGAGATCTTCCCAATAAATACTGCGATAAATTGGAAAAAAATATGCTCGGCAGATCTGTCAGAAGCTGAGTTCATCCCGAGTATTTTTATCATTGGAAGTCATACAATAATTTATTAATTAATTATTATTTTTACCAGTCCACATTCTGCTTTAGGTATCGTATTTTTGTATGGTATTACAATCTGTAATTATATTTTACCCTTAGTAATATGAGATTCGACATTCCTTGAAATTTTTACAATGTGATTTATGATGAGTAATTAAATATACTTACACTATTTAAAGCTTCATTCTTTATGAATTATTATCTAACAAACCTTCGTCTTCCCTATCTCCTTCCTGCTCCCCAACCCCTTCAGCCTCCCAACATACTCCAAATGGGCCTCCGTGATCCCGTTGACTCATTGGAAGATATTATACCTATAAGATTGTAAGTATTATTAAGTTGTTTCATTTTCATGTTTATTTTTGGGTACTGCCATGTTAATTTTACCAATGCTTTCTGATAAAATTATAAGACTTCTTACTTGCATTTTTAATGATTCCACTGATATTTCATTATTCCAGTCCAAACTGCACTAGGACTGGAATGATGGAATGTCAGTGCAATCATTAAAAATGCAAGTAAGAAGTCTTATAATTTTATCAGAAAGCATTGGTAAAATTAACATAGTAGTACACAAAAATAAACATGAAAATGAAACAACTTACTTGCATTTTTAATGATTGCACTGACATTCCATCATTCCAATCCTAGTGCAGCTTGGACTGGAATGATGAAATGTCAGTGGAATCATTAAAAATACTAGTAAAAAGTCATATATTTCTATCAGTACGCAAAGAGCAATTAACTTGACAGTAAGCATAAGGTATTAGTCCAAGAACCTAACAAAATATCAGTAAAACCTAATAAAGTATTAGTTAAAGAACGAACAAATTACCTGTCAGTATTTTACTAGCAGAATATCAGGAAGACCGTCGTATAAGAACGAATAAATGGTTAGTAATTGCTGAAAAAATATCAGGAGGACTGTCAATATTTTCGTAAAAGAACTAACAAAATATTATTAACTACTGGCAAATATCATGGATCACTCTTAGATATTCGTAATTGTAATGCAAAAATATTAGTATTGTCATGCAGACAGAGTTGAAATTGCGAATCATCATGAAAATATATTCGTAAAGTTTTTGACAGTCGCCGTCCGAATATATATTAGGACTCCGTTTCCTGTTAATTTATTCGTAACAACTGCAGTCCCTTTTTAACAGTAATTCCGAATAAAAAGACAAGAATTCCCAATAAATTCTCAAAACATTTTTCTCCGTGTAGGGGCGTGAACAAGAAATGTCAATAATATTTTGTGGAGAATATAGAAGAATATATATTCTTCATAACCGTTGTAAAAATTTAGCTGAACAATTGGATATCTTTTTAGTAGGTGCAATGAGACGGCTTACCAATGAGAAGGCTTCGTTCGACCAATCAGAAGGCTTCTTTTTTCAGCCATCTTTGATTATCAACAATGAAAAGGCTTCGTTCGACCAATCAGAAGGCTTCCCTTTTCAGCCATCTTTGATTATCAACAAGCGGATCAACCGCGTATGGGGATTTGGGCGGATCGACAACGTATGGGGATTTGACCGGATCAACAAAAAAGATGCGTATGATTTCCATACAAAGTTAGAAAATTTTATGTGCAATATATCAAAAACTTTTACCGAGAAACTGGCAACCTTGGTATTTGTAGTAACGTTGTTGCCAATTCATACAGATGTATTCCATCAAAGCCAAGTTATACGGTGTTAAAGGTGGATCAACATTGTCAAGCAACTTCTTACAGGATCAAGATACTACGGGAAGAGGTCAATATATATATATATATATATAATGATTTTCTTTATATTCTTGAATAAAACAAAGGCGTAATTGCGTTTCTCTATAAAAACAAAAGATTTATTAACAATACGTATTTACAACTCTTAAAAATTATATTATCGGTTAACAAAAGATTCACTTACCTATAAAAACAAAAGAAACAACATTTAAAGCCCTTATTTCAGGTTTCTTTAATAAATAATAAATAAAATAAGATAATATTTTCAGGAATTGATAATCCAATAATTCTGACAGTTATATTTTCCTAACTCGATTCATTTGTTTGATATCTAGTAGGCCACCAAGTAGCTCGGTACTTACTCAGTACTTACTCAGTGAATACAATCTTAAGGAAAGCACTCATAAGTGGTTTTCTTTACATCTCCCCCCCTAGGGAGAAACAATTGCAAAAGAGAATGCATGCAATTGTTCATTTACTAGCAAACACTGGACACAGTTTTGTAATGTGGTAGAGGTTTGATTCTGCTTTCCTGTGTCCGGTATCAACTTCATAGATTGAATTTGAGACCTTCTTTAGAATTTTGTATGGTCCAATCCGCAATTCCTCCAATTTCTTCCTATTTAGTCGATTTCCGTTTTCCACGTAGACTCTGTCTCCCACTTCCAATTTATATTCTTCCCTGTGTATGTCGAATATTTTTTTATTATAGTTGTGTGATTTTATTGTGTTCTTAAGAGCTAGTTCCCTATCTCTTTTCAGGTCTTCACTTGTATGTCTTGATTTCAATTCAAGTGGTAGAATATTCACATTTTCGCCTTCCAAGAGGTATTTTGGAGCAAACTTGGTGACTGTGTGTTCTGTTTCGTTATATTTTTCTACACATTTCTGTGCAATCGTAGTCCATGATGTTTTCTTATCACTTTCATTTATTTTACATCTTATCTTATTGACTAAAGTTTGATTTAGCCTTTCATTCAGCCCGTTTGAAAATGGTGCATCCACAGCAGTGAAAACCATTCTTATGTTCTCCTTCTTCAGAAATTCTTTAAATTCTTTGGAATTTATACCAGGGTATTGGTCCGTTAATACCATATCAATGTTGTATCCTTGTAACACATTTTTTATTAATTTTATAAAATCACTGGAGCTTTGATTTTTCGATGCGAAAATATAAGCATATCTTGTGAAATGATCAACCAGAAGATGTAAATATTTCTTTGTTGAGCGTGACTCTCCAAAGCCTCCAATGGTATCAATAGATATAATTTCAAAGGGACGTGCTGCTGGACCTAAATGTGACATTAAACCATATTTTGGCTTCCTCCTTGATTTGTTTTTAATACAAATTTCACATTCTTCACAAATTTGTTTAATGTTTTCGATGATATTCTTTGCTGTATAGAATGGTGTTATTTTATTTGTCATCTGGGTTCTCCCAATATGGCAGTAAGTATCGTGGACATTCGTTATTAGACTTTTGCTAAGTTGTTCTGATAGTACAATTTTTTTCCTTCTTTTATTCTTTTTGTAGTATATTTCATTCTCCAATATAAGTTTTCCATTTTGTAAGTCTAGATTGGTGTGTTGGTCCTTTTTTATATCTTCTAGGTTTATTAAATTTACTACTTTTAAAAAGTCATCAGTATTTTCATAAGGTTCTAGAACTGGATTTCTGCTTAAACAGTCTGCTTCTTGGTTAGATTTTCCTGGGTTATATTTAATTTTAAATTGATATTGGGATAAATAATACGTCAAATCCCCTAGTTCTTCGTCGGTTCTAGCCTTTATGTTCATATTTTCTAATGGTTTATGATCTGAGTAGACGGTAAATTCTTTTCCCATAAGCCAGTGTTGCCAATATTTCACAGCTTCTTTTATTGCCAGACATTCTAGGTATATTGCTTTCTTCTTTTTTTGAGCTTCAGTCAATTTTTTTGAAAAATAAGCAACCGGCTTACAGTCCCCGTTTTTATCTTTTTGTTTCAGCACTGTTCCCACTCCTTTGATACTAGCATCCGTGTAAATGCTTATTGGTAGTTCAGGGTCAAAGATATTCAGAAGTGGTTCTGAACATAACAATGCTTTTATTTTATCAAATGTTTCCTGACATTCTGTGGACCATATGAATTTCACGTCTTTCCGTAATAAATTGTGTAACGGGTCCAGGATAATCGCACTGTGTGGCACAAATTTATGATGAAAATTTATTTTTCCTAGGCATTGGCGTATATTTTTTTTGTTTCCGGAACTGGAAAGTTTTTGACAGCGGTTAAATAATCTTTCAGAGGTCTGATTGAATTGTTTTCTATTATGTGACCTAAATATTTTGCATAATTTTTTGCAAAAGTACATTTCGAAAATTTTAGTCTAAAGCCTTCTGTTAGAATTGCCTCCATTAGTCTCGATATATGTTGCATATGTTCTTCAAAAGTTCTTGAAAAAATTAATATGTCATCTATAAAATTTACTGCAAAACTGGAGAGTTTGTATTTTCTTATGATGTTGCTCAATATTCTTTGAAAAATGGCTGGGGCCGTCCTCAACCCAAATGGGAGACACGTCCATTGAAAATGACCTTCTTGTGTAACAAATGCAGTTTTATATCTATCTTGAATTTTCAAAGGAATTGACCAAAATGCCGAATTTATGTCAAAAGTAGAAAAATATTTACAGTTTACGGTTTTAACCATCAAATCCTCAATCAACGGAAAAGGTTGTGATTGAGGGACGACAATTTTGTTCAATTCTCTGAAATCTATACATAACCTTGTTTTTTGATCATCTTCTTTTTTATATGCCATAGTTACTGGAGCAGCAAATGGGCTATAAGATTCCTCAATTAAATTCTTCTCTAATAGTTTTGATATTTGATATTCTATTTGTCTTCTATCTTCTGCTGTGCATCTGTATGGACGTTTGTAACAGTATTTATCCACCATCAAGTCAATATGAGCTTCATAATCTTTTACAGTACCGACGTCGTATTTATCTTTGGCGAAGATTGGTTTGTATTTTTCTACCAACTTATCAATTTCTGATTGTTGATATAAATCTAGATGGTTTATTATCAGTTCAAATCCATCCGTGTTTATATGTTCGTTGAAATTTATTTCACCTTTGTTTATGTTTTTGGTGTCTTGTTCCTCTATTTTACCTAGTACATCAGGAATTTTGATATTTGTTATATTTGAAGTATCATTTTTTGAGTAGTTATTCTTTTTTATATCTTCATTTGAGGTCGCTTCTTCTTGTTTGTTACATTGTATGATCTTTAATTCTTCGTTTTGCATTAATTTGAAATTTTTGATACAATCCAAACCAATTAGAAAATCGTAATTAAAATGTTCATTATCTACTACAAATATGTCCACAATTCTTTCTATATTGTAGATTTTTATTTTTAGTGTTACCATACCTTTTGTTTTCTTCTCACCATTAATAGTCTTCAAGTTAACTATTTGTATATCACTTGTACATGCTCTTGGCTGTATCTTTAATAATTTTGCATTAATTAATGACACATTTGATCCCGAATCATAAATTCCAGAAATTTTTAAAGTATCATTTAATAGTAACTCGACTTTTATTAATGGTGGCACATCTAGTTTTTTGGATTCTTCTCGTTTAGTTCAATTTCCAATTCAGAGTTATTTACCGTTTTTACAACTGCTTTTTTATTTTTCTCCTTAAACCAGCAATTTTCCTCAAGATGGTAACGTTTCCCTTTTTTCTCGTTAACACAGATTCGGCATGGTTTTTTTTCTTCAATTTCTTTGGATTTAGCGTCAGAATACATATTACTTTTTTTTTCATACTTATTCTTCCCAACAAGATGTTCTAATTTTCCTATGTTATTGTAAAGATCTTCCGTTCCTTGTAAAATTTCTCTGTCAATTTTATCAGTCACATAATTAGGTAAACCAAATGCTATGAGGTCGATAAGTGTCCCAGTTTCAATTGATTTCCTTACTTCCAGCAATAATTTTTCTTTTTTTAAAGCATACTCGAGCAATGAACCAGCTTGATATTTAAAGGCGAGAGCATATCTAATGGGTGACCATCCTTTGTTTGTAAAAGTATCACAAATTTTTTTTTCCCATTTGTCCCATTCCGATTCCACTGTAAGTTTCGTTAGCATGCAGCTGTACCATTCTACACCGGAGTATTCCAAAAAATGTTTTAAAATTTCAATTTTCTTTTTGTCTTCGTTGATTTGGAAGCGTTCACATTCTTTATTAAAATCTTCAATCCACTGGTTCGCATTTGAGCTTCTGCCAGTAAATTTGCCAATCATGAAATCCTTTGCAATTTTCCCTAAATTTTGAGTTTCAGATTTTGTTTGTTTACTTTCAAGCAATTTCTCTAACAGTTTTTCCAGTGTTTGACTTGATCCACTAAGTATAGATTCCGCTTTATTTGTGTTTTCCATAATTTCTTCCAGGTAAATATCATTAAACTGTAAGTTTTGTTCTGTATCTAAATATATTTTTGACATATCATCCGTCAAGGTTATCCATATTTTTCTTGTTTGATGTCTTTTATTTAATGATTTTTTTACCTTATCATAATTTGGAGTGTTTGTAATTCCTTGGTGTAGATTTGTAGGTTGGGATTCGTGTGGTATTCCATAAATCCGTCCATCAGGTGTAGCGATCGAGGTTATGCATATGACGTTTGATTTTCCATCTGCCGCTGGTCTCACAGCAAAATCAAACCTCAATTTTTCCATTTTCCGTGAAATAGTTAAGTATAGAAAATGTTGTTTTATAATGATTTTCGGGTAAAGTTCGGTTTATGGGCCAAATTCCTAAAAAATAAAACTAGTTATTTTTATACTAACTATGGGCCGGGGAATCCGAATCTGAAAGAATTAGGCGGCGGCAAGCAATATTAACTTAATTACACGACTTAAAAATTTTCTATACACACACACATGAAAATAATCATTCCGGAAGTATTTTGACACATGTAGTACAAAGATTATAGAAAAACACGATAACATAGATGTTTTTACCACACAAAATTAAGTGTTGCCATTAAGCAGTAATATTTATAACGTAAAATAACATGTTTATATTTTAAGTACTTATTTTTTATAATTGATTCTCAAATATTATAAGGAGGTACACCAACTAGTATTGTGGAGTTTTTATGCCTTGACGCGAGTAGGCGTTATAAAGGGGCACGTTCTTTTGTATCACAAACCATGTTACATAAACCCGGCGTAGCTGCTAAACTACTTGAAAACAGGGATGTTTTTTTGCCGTGACGCGAGCAGGCGGTATAAAGGGGCACAAACCATGTTACACAAACCTAGCGTAGCCGCTAAACTACTCGAAAACAGGGATGTTTTTTTGCCGTGACGCGAGCAGGCGGTATAAAGGGGCACAAACCATGTTACACAAACCTAGCGTAGCCGCTAAACTACTCGAAAACAGGGATGTTTTTTTGCCGTGACGCGAGCAGGCGGTATAAAGGGGCACAAACCATGTTACACAAACCTAGCGTTAGGTTAGGGACGCGAGCAGGCGGTATAAAGGGGCACAAACCATGTTACACAAACCTAGCGTAGCCGCTAAACTACTTGAAAACAGGGATGTTTTTTTGCCGTGACGCGAGCAGGCGGTATAAAGGGGCACAAACCATGTTACACAAACCTAGCGTTTGGTTAGGTTAGGTTAGGTTAGGTTAGGTTAGGTTAGGGACGCGAGCAGGCGGTATAAAGGGGCACAAACCATGTTACACAAACCTAACGTTAGGTTAGGTTAGGTTACGCATTTTTAAGACTACGAATTTTCATACTTTTGGTTTAAGAATACGCCGTTGAGATAGTCGTAATTCATCAGGTTAATGTGTTATGTGAAGAATTATCGTGTCGGAAATTATTGATATAGAGATAAATATTTTTGAGAGCTGGTAACACTGCCGGCACATGTTTTTGTTTATTTCTTGTTTTTCTATGATCTTTGTACTGCGTGTCAAAATACTTCCGAAATGATTATTTTCATGTGTGTGTGTATAGAAAATTTTAACGTCGTTTAATTCAGTTAATATTGCTTGCCGCCGCCTAATTCTTTCAGATTCGGATTCCCCGGCCCATAGTTAGTATAAAAATAACTAGTTTGATTTTCTAGGAATCAAAATGCTTCCAAAATGGCTATTTTCCTGTATGTGTATAAAATTTTTTAAAGTCCTGTAATTCAGTTAATATTGCTTGCCGCCGCCTAATTCTTTCAGATTCGGATTCCCCGACCCCAAATTAGTATAAAAATAACTAGTTTTATTTTTTAGGAATTTCGCCCATAAACCGAACTTAAGCCTGATTTTCTTTATATTCTTGAATAAAACAAAGGCGTAATTGCGTTTCTCTATAAAAACAAAAGATTTATTAACAATACGTATTTACAACTCTTAAAAATTATATTATCGGTTAACAAAAGATTCACTTACCTATAAAAACAAAAGAAACAACATTTAAAGCCCTTATTTCAGGTTTCTTTAATAAATAATAAATAAAATAAGATAATATTTTCAGGAATTGATAATCCAATAATTCTGACAGTTATATTTTCCTAACTCGATTCATTTGTTTGATATCTAGTGGGCCACCAAGTAGCTCAGTACTTACTCAGTGAATACAATCTTAAGGAAAGCACTCATAAGTGGTTTTCTTTACATATATATATTTATATATATATATATATATATATATATATATATATATTCAATGACTATACTTATTGGGGATCAGATTAGACAATTACGCAAAGAGGATAATAATCAAATTTAAAAAAATATATATATATATATTATAATACCTAAACCTATTCGAACCTAAATTCGAAGCACGTGATGTTTGTTTACTCAAACATTCCCGAACGCGTGTTTAGATGGTTCTAATATATATATATTAGGACCATCTAAACACGCGTTCGGGAATGTTTGAGTAAACAAACATCACGTGCTTCGAATTTAGGTCACGAGACCATCGGGAATGTTTACGTAATTGAAATGTTTATGAAATAAATAAACAAAAGCGCTAGGACAGATAGTTTAATATGACCTTGGGTCGTGACTAAATAATTATCAGAAACGTGAAACAAAGTAAAAATTGATCGAGTTAAATCAAGAAATTCAAAGTATGTCTAAGGATGGGTTGATATTGTACTTAGGTATTAACTTCTAGAAACGGGACATAATTTATGAAATTGCGCAATTATGAAGAAAAAAAAATTAACACAATCTTTAATTTGAACATGAAGAGATATCTTTAGAACAAAACAATAAAAAAAAAAACATATTTTATTATAGCTAGACAAATAATATGTACATCAAACATTTGAGAAATCACGGGATAGTCAAATAAAAGGGTATTGAAGAATTACATGGAAGATTCAAGTAAAAATTTATGGAATAATTACTCTCATACGTATCAATCATTTACATTAAACAGTTGAAACATCACGGGGTAGTCTAATAAGGTGTACTGAAGATTTACATGAAGCAGTTGAAAATCACGGGATAGTAAGAATTTATCAAAAGTTGAACCTTGGGGAAAATCAAAAATACAGTTCAACCAATAGAAGGCAGTGGTCGCTTCTAAAACAAAGACTATTATCCAAACAAATAGAGATGACGAGTCTCTCAAATAAAATCTTCAAAAAACCAAACAAAAGCTTGGAGTTGTTGGGTCTCCAAAACCAAACCGAAATAAGATCTTATTCTACTAGTATTTATTAATATTTCCCACTCTTCTTACGTATTTATTCGGTTACCAAGCTTAGAATTTTGCAGAATTCTTTGTACGAGATCCGAGCTTGGGATGCAATGCAAGTAGCTTCGAATTGCAAATTATAAACCTTCCCAAATGTATGTTTACATATATATCTTTTTATGTACTGTTCACTGGAAAATGCGAACTTGCATACAGCTTGCATTTTAGGTCTGTCGGACCACTCTCGCATTATTTTTTTTAACGTGGGGGGAGGATTCACGACCCGTAACTCCACACCATCCGTGGGTATATGATTGCATATAGGACAAAACCGGTTCACCCTATGTAAATAGTAGACTCTGGAGGCGAATGAATTTGGAGGTATCTAGGGTCGGGTGAAGACCTGAAGGCAGTGCATGGTGGCGAAAGGAAGGGCGCCTGGGACGCGATAACTGAGGTATCAATCAGTCGATCCATTCCAAAAGATTGTGCGAATTTCTAGTTGGAAACTAATCACCTTGCTTACTTGTCGGAGGCAGGAGCCAAATTTTGCCAGAAAAAGGTTATTCTGAGTTCGTCAAATATACAATTAACTAATTATATTAACCTACTAAATCCATGTTTATATGTACTTTATAGCAGCTGAATCATAATGGAGGGATGCCAAGCAGACACAAGAAACAATCATAATCAAATTTACTAACAATTAACCATTTGAGTTATATCTAATTACCTGTTCAATTAAACATGTATAATTTCGATAAGTACAGTTTATTTACGAATTCATTAAGATGTAGAGTATCATAATAGGCCACAAAGGAAAGTTAGCTCATTTAGAGAAATTATTTGAAGTTAGATTTGCAAGAGAGTGACCAATACAGTTCGAAACTCAACGCCCTGTTTAGAATCAAAAGGTTACCACAAAGATGAAAGTAATTAAAGTCCTATATCATAAATCAAAAAAAATACACAACGTTTGATGGAGTTTAATTACAACATAAATACGAAAATAATTACGTTCAAGGTCGTAAATAACGTATTAATTAGTTAAGTACATATATCTCTAAAGATATGTTGTACAAGGGAGCATTAAGTAGCTATCAGAGGAAATAAGGGAAATTATCAGAGGAAATAAGGGTCCAATTTTCATGAAGGCTTGTGTGACGTAGGGGAGGAATTTTCCATCCCTATTACACATATGCGAAGCCTTAAAGTTTAAATATCGATCAGAGCCAAGAGAAAAGTAAAAAGAAAATTATATATATATATATATATATATATATATATATATATATATATATATAATAAGAATATTTGGAGTAAATAAAATAACGTCAGATGAAGAGAAGGTGTAAAAGAAGAATTATCACGACTGGTGCCAAGTGCCCAGGAGTAAATAAATTAACATAAAAAAGGCAAATACCGCAAGCATGAGGGCCAGTCGCTTTAAATTACTGTATTTTCGTTAGTTTTGCTCCGAGTTGTACATTCAGAAAAAAAAAATGAAAACCTTACCCACCCCCTCCCCCCGTAAAGCCTTGTTAAAGATTTGATCAAGGGAACAAGGAGGCGTTTGGAGGCCCCTTCAACCCCACCCCCCCTAGTCCGCCATTGGTAAAGGGGCCCCGAGACGTAGATTGCCTAGGGGCCCCGACATGGTTAATCCGGCCCTGGAACTTATACTTAAAAGTGCAACCTGTATCTGACAATACTCAGATTACTCATAAACACTACGAACTTAATTATAATGCGGGAAAACTTGTAGTGAAAAAAACAAGAAATTGATGTTTTCTAGGTTAGGCATTAGTAGGAAATTTTAAAATATCACACTAACGTACCGGACCAATATGCTTCCAGGTGTTATTTCAAAGCATACTTAATATAAAAAATACTTAAATAATATTTGGTTTATGGTGAGCATTCGAATATTGCTATTCCCAATATTTCAAAACATAGGATTAGAAGTTTTTGTCAACTGGACGTTCGATGTATGTCCCTGAGACTGTTTTAATCGAAATTTTAATCTCATGAACATGTCGTTTTGGCGGCAAATCGAAAATGGTACTTTTTAAATCGTTATAGAAAATTTATTCATCAAAATAAAAATAAAATGCAATTTTCCTCATTTTCGTAGTTTTTTAAGAAGAAGAAAAAGATAATACCCCGTTTAGTTCTCACACCTCTGTTCCACGGTTCCAAATTCCATTTGACGACAAATTCCATTTGACGACAGCGATTGCAGCGATTTCATCACGTGTGAAACAGGGTTTAAGAAACAAAAAAGTACTTCAGACACTTTGATATTATGTTCTCACACTCTGTTGAATATTGCATTCTTTTATTTCCATTTGACGACAGCCAACTTTTGCAGCGATTTCATCAGGTATAAAATAGGGTTTTAAAAACAAAAAGCACTTCAGACTCTTTGATATTGAATCCCCACATAACTCCGATCCGATTGTGTGGAATTAAAAAGCGATCTTGATCATTTGTGCACATCCTGTGAATCAAACTTATTGTTCTTAAACATTTCTTAGTGTCACTCAATTACATTAACTAGAAATAAAAGTTAAATCATTGTCACGATAATAATTATTGCTTCATTATAATTATTAGCCTGACTTAGTAAACCTTCACCTGGCCGCTTACTTTAATTGTTGAATCGCCGTACTTTGGATTTTTTCGATTGGCAACGGGATTTTTAAAAACTTCCGGCGGTACTTTTTGGATTCGCACCGTACAGGAAGCCGGTGCAAATTCGACTTGTCACTTAAGTGATAGTTCTGGATTTAAAAATGGGATAATCCCTTTGTTACAAATTGTTTGTTTAAAACGATTTTAATCGCGATGCACATCGATGCATTTTTTGTGAACGCTCCTTTCTGATGTGATCGGAACGCTGTTTTCTAATGTGTTTGGTCGCCGCCATTGTGACCGATATTTGTCCGCGGCATAACGATGTTGTAAATTACCTATATAATCGCGACCGGCATATTGAAGAGCGTCGCGAGGGAGAGTTCTTATGACCTGGTACGGTCACTGCTGCTCATATTTGTGACGGATGGTTACTTGGCGTTCATTTCCTGATGAGGCGTGCTGACGGAAATCGTGGTTATCCGAGGGGCTCAACCAGAGCACTGGTGCTGATCTTGGACCCTACTCTCTGGCGGGGAGTCCTCATTCTCTGGCCTTCCTGGGGAGTCTTTACTGGTTTGCATCCTGGAGATTGCGTGAGAATATGGCCCGCGGTTCATCAACGCGCTATCTTCAAGTAAATTAAGAGGTCGCTTCAGTGTAGAAGTATATAGATATAGATCCATGGTCCGCAGGTACGACATTTCTTTCTGCTTAATTATGTTCCTGTTAAATTGTCAGAATCTGTTATGTTTTTGGGGATGTGAAACCCGGCCCCTCAAAAGGGCAACATTTCTATGTTCTTTATAAAAATATACTGGGATTTTGTTGTTTTGGAAATGAACTCTTTTATTGCTTAAACCAATTAAACCTCACAAGTTGGAACCTGTATTCGTTTATTCCCACAATCCTGAAGAGAATCTCTTACTCTACCATTAGATAGAATAATCAGAAGGTCCATACTGATGATTACTGTTACATCATCTATCCTTACAACTTGAATGAAAAACCCTTTTAATCCACGTCTACATGTAAAGATGTAGGTGTTTACTTAGTCAGCAAATTAATTTTTGATAAGAACATAGAAAACTTTATATCAAAATCCTACAAGATGCTAGGTTCCTATTAAGAATATGTAAAGTTTTCCAAAGTGCTAAAACCCTAGAAATGTTATAAAAGTTTTAAAACCCGTTTATGTCAGGCGAACCTACCAAACGACATTCTAATTCTAATGACTTACGTAATATACTTACTAATGTAATAGGTTCATAACCATGTAAAAATTTAATACCTTATTACTTGTATTATAATGTATTGTGTATGTCTTAATAAACAAACAAATAAATAACTTACAAAATAATTTGAAGGTCCAATCACTGATTAGATAATAATCACACACCTTCAAATAGAAATGTCTTCCTTATTTTTTTACTATTAGATCGCTACAGCCGTTCAATATTGGATATGAATTTGAACTTTAAGCACAGAAAGGCCATACTTTTGGATCATAAAGCACGCCCACATCACATTTATTGTATTCTTCTTTTCCTGTGGGTACAATTTCACACCTAGTGAGATGGGGAATTCGTTTAAAAATATTATGAAGCTAGCGAAAACCCGTGAAAAATCATGGGTCAATATAATTGTAGGATTTGTGAAACTGAAGGTATTTATAAAATATTTTCGTCAAATAAATCGTTAATTTATCTGCACCATCAAATCATCAATTTATTAAGCCGCTGCACTTTTAATGGGCGCGGTTTTTGAAAAATACACTACTGTTAAACTTAGTTACCACAAAAAACTTCCGTTTCAGTCAGGTTAGATGGAAAATATCCGGCAGATCCGGATCTGCCCTGATGATGGACACTGCAACGCTGTCCGAAACATTGGCTAAAGAAGGGGGTAGCGCAACACGGCATAACACCCCAAATCAAATAACTTAAAAGGTAATTTCATATTACATTCCTTCACATATTGAACATTTTCCAGAGTACCGATCGTTAAATATTAAAACAGATTGCCATACCTCAATAATCATGCATATTCGAGGAGGCACTAGTATGGTGGAATTTTCATATTGTGAAAATAAATTACTTATTTGAGTATATTTAAGATATACGAATTTACCAACTGTATGTCTTGAGAAAATGAGACTTAAATTCAAAGCAAATTTGAGTTCATTGATCATTAATAATTTCACGCAGGACTTTTTCACATTCCATTGTGAAATTAAAATTTATAAATAAAATTTCCAAATATATATAGATAAATCTCAAATGTCTAGAATGGTTTTCAAAGGTCTCTAGACATTTGGGATGCTGTTTTTTGGAGCTGACCCTTTGCCCCAAGACTGTAGCTAGAAATCGTCTCAAATGACACAAAATAATAATATATCTCCTCTTTACCAAAGTTTTTCCGTATCGCAAGAATTTTCTTGTAAAAAAGATTCGAATGAAATCTCACAAAGTCGGTTTAGGAAGTTCAAAGAAAAAGGTTTACATTATTATTATTATCAAAGGATTCTGTACTATTTTCTTGTCAAATTCAAAAGCAATTTCAAATTCACAGATAGCAATATGGGTTTTTATTTGTGCGGGTTGTTCAATTGTTCATTTTCGGGGT
Source organism: Limnephilus rhombicus (assembly GCA_929108145.2). Lineage (NCBI taxonomy): Eukaryota > Metazoa > Arthropoda > Insecta > Trichoptera > Limnephilidae > Limnephilus > Limnephilus rhombicus. Next base: position 20,487,310 of record OV815278.1, on the reverse strand, counting down.
TCAAAGGGTAATAAGTTTTCGGTGCCTACCGGAGCTGGGTTGGTATTGGTGGGGCCTTTACCTTTCCGAATCTCGACGGGTTTTAAAACGAAGCTGATATTTACGTATGAATTACACAGAATAAAGTTTGATTGAAGTTAGGTAAATCAATTTCCTTTGTTGACCGACCTGAAAAGTAAAGGCACTGTATCGTAATTTAATAAAGTGGGTTCGTCAAATTTCACGTTCGATTGGAATCTCAAAATATTTATCATTTATTATCTGCCATTATAAATAACACATGATACCAAAAGCTGGGATCCCATCAGTTATATTCTATGATATTTTTCATAGAATCTATGAAATACATTTTTTAAGTGAATACCGCTCAAGAGTCCCAACTGCTCCCGTTTGGAGCCTGAGAGACTGTGGCACACTCAGTTTGGTTTACCTGCCAATGAATATGAAAAGCTGGGATCCTACCTGTTCTTTTATATGATCTATTTCATAGAATCTATGAAATACATTTTTTATGTGAATACCGCATAAAAGTCCCAACTGCTGGAGCTGTCTGGAGCCAGTGAGACTAAGATTTAGCCAAACGGCTATATTGTGAGGCTGAACGTAAGGAGATGGGGAGTAGAAAGATGGGGAAGTAACTGGCTATTCAGATCTGGTCAGAACGTTTCAAGCCCGAATGTTGGTCTTACACCAGGGCGATACTAATAGTATCTTCCGTTCCGGAACGTGCTGCAAATATGCTACAAATTATTTTTAAGAGATTAATAAGTAGGTAAAAACACAAATTAATCAAATACAATTAGAATAGATTCCAAAAGTTCAATAGATTTCAACGGTCGTTCTATGAAAAAGACCACAGAATCGTTATTGTGGGAAACCAGAAGAAATAATACGGTACGTTTTCTTTAAACAAACTAATTACAAACTTGTAGAAAGCAATCACACAAATACTCTCCCAGGACGGGAGAGTGCGGGAATGTTGCAAACGCTTTCGTCATGTATAGCCATTACACAACTAACAATAATCCAAGCAGCAACTGCGCGATAGAGATGTGTAGAGATTAAAAATGGCTTTACATTTTTTTTTTAAAACCCAGGTCTTTTTTGTTTTTTTGTTTTTTTTTTTTGTTTTTTGGTCCAGCCTAAATATTTATTTATTTATTTCAAAACATACGGCACAACATGTGCCATTGACATAATTATATTTATATATATTATAATACAATAACAAGACAAGGAGATGCACTTGCCTGCATTTTATTCAATTTAGCGCTGGAAAAGGCCATCCGAAATGCAGGTATACAAACCACAGGCCATATTTTTAACAAGTCTGTTCAGCTCCTTGCTTATGCTGACGATATAGATATCATTGCACGCTCAGAATATGAACTAAAATCGGCGTTTAAAAGCTTAGCTACGTCGGCAAGGAACATGGGATTGGTCATCAACGAGGGGAAGACAAAATATATGCCCGTACATGGACGCCAGAAACCACCAAGTATACAGATAGATAATTATACATTTGAAACTGTCAACGAGTTTGTATATCTCGGTACTATGGTGACAAATGACAACAATGTATCCAGCGAAATCAAAAAAAGAATAGTAGCTGCAAATCGATACTACTTTGGGCTACAGAAGCATATGAAATCTCGCCACCTTACCAGAAGAACTAAAGTCCTGCTTTACAAGACCCTTATACGACCTGTTCTTATGTATGGTTCGGAATGCTGGACAATCAGTAAGGGTGATGAAGGAGCCCTAGAAAGTTTTGAAAGGAAGGTGCTGCGAAGGATTTACGGCCCAGTCTGTGGTAATGGAGAATGGCGTATCAGATACAACCAGGAGCTATACGATCTTTACGAGGACCCTAATATCTCCAAGGAAATCAAAACTGGAAGACTCAGGTGGGCTGGACATATCCAGAGAATGAGCGAAGGAGATATTCCAAAGCGAATTATGGATGGTGCACCTGGGGGTCGGAGAAGAGTTGGAAGACCAAAGCTTCGATGGCTGGATGGAGTGGTGAAGGATGCAAGCACCATCGGCATCCGAAACTGGCGCAACGCAGCACAACACCGACAGTCATGGAGGCAGGCTCTGCTGGAGGCCAAGACCCGACCTGGGTTGTAGAGCCACAGATGATGATGATGATGATAATACAATAACATAAAAAAGTGAAATATAAATGTAAAGTTAAATATAAAAACAAAAGGTAAAAAGAAAGGAGTTAAGGTAATGAGTAGTAAATAGAATTATGATGTATAAAATGAAAATATAATGTTAAAGTGTAAACTATAAAATATAATGTAAAAGTAAAAAGTTAAGATAAAAAGTTGAAAAGCAGGAAATAATATAGACTATAAGTTACCTTTGTAAATAATATAAAGTATAAAAGTTATAAATATAAAAAAAGTATGACAAGTAAACAGGAAGAAATGCTCTTAGGAGCCAAATATTGAAATTAACCCAAAATTTAAAAAAAATAATAATAAATAAAAGGAAGATATTACGGAGTATACAAAGCGATATGAAAAGTAGGTACCTATGATATGTTTCTGATCCATAGGTATTAAAGTGCATACTGGTAGGACATAATATTATGGTTACATGTTTATATTTATTATGATTACGTGGTAGTACTAGCAGATTAATTTTGTCTAATGCATCTTTTGTATGATGACAGACTTTCGGCATGATCGATATGAACAAATTCATTACCTAAAGTGTGTAAACGATGTATTATTGAATTTTGTTCTGCATTACTGAGAGTTTTGTTGCAATAATAAGGTGTTTTGAGTCGAGTTGTTCTACTAGGTACATGATAATTCATTATCGAGACCAATTCAGGGGAGTCAAACCAGTTATTGTTTATTTTAAATAGAAAAATAAGATCATTGAGTATTCTTCTATCTTTTAACGATAAGAGTCGCATTTTTTGTAATAGAGAATCATAGTTTATGTCATCCGCGGGGTATTCCTAATTTGAAATTAATTGATCTGAGAAATTTGCGTTGGATTTTTTCAATGGAGTTTGCGTGGCTTTTGTAGAAAGGGTTCCATATGGGGGAATTATATTCCAAATGACTCCTAACCAGAGTGGTTTATAGTAATTTAAATGTATAAATGTTTTTGAAATCTTTACATAGTCTTAGAATGAAGCCCAGCATTTTCATAGCTTTATTAGTAATGATATCAATGTAGTTGATAAATAGTAGTTTAGTGTCGAAGGTTATTCCGAAGTCCCTTATTACAGGTACTGACATTAAACTGTGATTGTTAAGTGAATAACTGTATTTGATGGGGTTTTTTATTCTAAAGAAACTCATGATTTGACATTTTTTAATGTTAAGTGTAAGTTTGTTGATGGTACACCATTCTGCGAATTTTACAAAATTAGATTGAAGGGACAAGCAGTCGTATATATTTTTAATGATTTTATAAATTTTCATGTCATCAGCAAATAATAATATGTTAACATCAGAGAATATGGAAGTGACCTCATTTATAAATAATATAAACAATATTGGACCAAGGTGCGAACCCCGAGGCACACCACTAGTTGCTTCAAATTTGTAAGACAAGTGTTCTTTAATAGAGACAGTTAGTATACGTTTTGATAAATAATTCCTAACCCAGCATAATAATTTACCACTTATTCCTAGTTTAGACAATTTATTTATAAGAATTTTAATGCAAATCTTATCAAAGGCTTTACTAAAATCCGTATAAATTGAGTCAACTTGTTTTCTATTAGCAAGAGCACCTGAGATAAAATTTTCGCACAGTGTAAGGTTAGTTAAAGTAGATCGTCCAGAGATAAAACCATGTTGAAATGATGAGATATTAAATTTTATGCAAGAACATATTTTTTGAAGAATTAACTTTTCAAAAAATGTTGCTATCGACGATTGTATGCATATTGGTCTGTAATTTTCAACTAAATACTTATCTCCGCTTTTAAATATTGGAGTGAGAAAGCTATTTTTCCATATTTGCGGGAACTTGTCTGGGTGATTGATTAAATAGTAGGTACAGTGGGTAAGAAACACTAGCCCCACAGTTTTTAAGAAATACGGGGGGAATTTTATCTGGCCCTGAGCAAGATTTAGCTTCCAGTAGTATGATACATACTGCAATTTCTTTAATCTCAATATGTATCTGAGATAGTTGTAAATTTATATCTGACTCGAAGTTTGGAATGTCTTCTAAAAGGTTATTATTATTTTGGGATTTACAATACTTAAAAAAATGTTTTACATTGTTAACAATCGAAAATTCAACATTCTTAATATAATTATTTTAACAAATATTTGATAATTTATTACAATCTTTTCGAAGCTTGCTGAAAATTGTAAAATCAGAAAGACGTTTTGTTTCTTTGTATATTTTATGGGCTTTTTTCTTCTCAATTACTATGTTAATGAGGTCCTTGCTAAACCAGCTAGGGAAATTTGAAGATAATTTATAACTAATCGGAACAAATTTTTCTATGGCTTTATATAGGTGATCATAAAAGACTTTAATATTTTCATCAAGGTTTCCTCCTAATATAGACCAGTCAGTGCTATGTAGATAGTCGCGTGTTGCAACATAATTGGCTTTATTAAAGTTGAGAAATTGCGTCTGGTTTTTAATTTGGCATTTTATAGGGTTACATAGTATAGTAATGTCTAAAGGTGGGTGATGAGAATCAGGGGTAAGAACTGAGTCGAGTGACTTATCAACTGCAGTGCCATGTCGGTACAAAGAACAAGATCTAGTAATCTATTATTGTCATTTTTTACATTGTTCAATCGAACTAGGTTAAGAAAATCGCGAAGTTCAACTATTTCTTTTTCTGTTTCAGATAAGCTAGAGTTTTGTGATACTGTAGAATTGTCACGGGTGCCCCAATTAATTTTTGGTAAATTGTAGTCACCGATGATAGTGATTCTACTGTTAGGAAATTTGTACGACAGTTGTTCAATATCCTTAAAATGACTCTTGTTTACACTTATATTCGATGACGGTGGAAAATAAACACTGCCTATGATATATTTTTTTTTATTTTTACCGTCTAGTAAGATGTAAACTTGCTCCACATTACAATTTTTGGTTTTCAGAAGTTTTGAAGGATGTGCCATGTTGACAGCTATCATGACACCACCGCCTCTAGATTTAGAGCTGGTATGTTGACTTCTGTCAGACCGGTAAATATGATGGTGGGGTATACCAAGCTCAGCAGAGTTAATTGATGGTTCCAGCCAGGTTTCCGTTAGAATGAGAATATCATGTTGCAGTGTCGGGGCATGTATTTTGAAGTCCTTAAGTTTAATTATTATTATTTTTTTAATTTATAAACTAACGTTTAGACAAGATTTTTATGCATAGAACAAAGGGTAAAAATTATTATAAGCAATAATTATCAGCCTGAAATACTCATCTACATTGAAAAATCTTCCGAGGAAAGATACTTGCCGCCAACGGGACTTGAACCCGTGTCCTTCTGATTGCCAGCTGCTTCAGCTGCTCTTGACCACTGAGCCATGGCGGCTTATCAAATACCCGCCAAATAATTCAAGATATACTAGTGTTTCATTCAACAATTACTGCTTATTATATTTTTTCACCTGGTTGGTTGCTTTCAGGTTGTCCCGTTGGCGGCAAGTATCTTTTCTCAGAAGATTTTTTAATGTAGATGAGTATTTCAGGCTGATAATTATTGCTTAATTGATATCCTTAAGTATAGTTTTCATGCCTCTGACATTTTGATAATAGCACTTCAATTTGTTTTGGTTGCGTCGTTTTTTGGAATAGTTGTAACAATGTTTGTTTTGGAGTTTATGTACTTTATCGTAAGGTTTGGTTCACCAGTCTCTTGACGGTACAATAATTGCTTTCTCAGCTCCACCAATTGGTTGCGTTGGAGGATAGTTAAGTCATTACTGGCCTTGATACCGTCTTTAAATTTTATGCTATTACGTAGGAGAGTTCTCGGTGCGATATTGTCAGTAAATTCCACTTGAATTGGACGATTTTTGTTAGCAATTTTTTGGCACCCAGTTGGAATATTTTGACGTTGATTAGATTTAATGACGGGTCGATGGTTTTTATAGCCGAAGAAATTTTCTCTCTATCTTCCGTAATGATGACAGCCTTTTCATCTGACAAGCTCTCAGGAACGTTATAAATATGTTCAATTGTGATCAGCCGTCAAGTATAACATTATGTTATCAAACGCTGAAATGGACTGAGGAACAGTTAAAACATCGATATTTTAAAATGGCATTGATTTATGCAATGTTACGTACCTACTTTGAAATATCCCAACCTTAACATAACAGCATCCTGCATTACAGCACCGATTTGGGAGATGGGTACGAGTACCGCCACCCATGGAACCGTGCATTGGATAAGCATGAACCCCTGCCACTTCAAGTGGTTTGCTACGATTGCGGAGGCATCTGCATACTAATTGTATGGCAGGCCTGATCGGGAGACTGGTTATGGAGGACCTTTTGGCTTCTCAGGATTCTCTCACAACATTGCCTTGCACTGCAGTATGGATTCATAAGTCAATAACGCTTGGACCACTGACCCCCAAATTCCTACCCACCCCTAATACCTTGTTCCTTCCCAGAACAGCCCCTTCGTCCTTCCTGAAAAGATTCTCCACACGGCATCCCCAAAGATGACAAAGGCCATGAGGGAAACTATTTTCCTCAGGGTCTCCTGTATAAGTACAAGGAAAGTTAAAAAAAATCAACATTTAACTGCATTATCACCGCTTGATGACTGCCCGTAGCCAGGAAATTCAAAATGTTATTTATTTAATGTTACTTAACTATTCGCATATATCCGCCTCGTAAACCTTAAGTAGATATTACATGTAAGTTTGTCGTATTGTGCTATACGTCAGTATTCATTCAGAATTGAAAAGTTTCTTGAAATGTCTTTAGTCGTGTTTGATGACTATATCTGATTAGCCAGGTACATTTTCCACATCTTTTTCCCCTCCCCACTACCTTCAGCATCACACCATACCAAAATTGGGGATGCCATAGTCTTACTGGCTCGAGACGGTTGGGAGCAGTTGGGACTCTTGTGTTATATTTAGATAAACAAAGTTATATTATATGCAATTAGGAATCTTTGTCGTATTTTGGTATTTCCGAATGCTTCTTCAGACAGTCGAAATTATTAGTAAAAATATTTAAGGTAAAGGGTCACGTACGGATTATGGGAATCATAGGGCTATTAGCCTGCTTAGTTCAGTCGGCAAGCTGTATGGCAGAATATTGATTGAAAGGGTACGCATGGAAACAAAGGATAAAATATGGGATGTTCAGGGAGCTTTTATGAGTGGAAGAGGGTGCATGGACCAGATCTTCTCATTACGTATGCTTACCGAGATGTTTCTTGCAAAAAACCAAAAACTTTTCTGTGCCTTTGTAGATCTACAAAAAAGCATGCGACCGAGTTGACAGGAAAAAACTATGGAAGGTGTTGTCCAAGTATGGAGTGAGTTCGAATCTCATACAGGCAATTGCGTCTCTGTATGAGGGAAGCGTTGTATGTATTAGGGTGAACGGCGATTTTACGGGATGGATTGACATCACAAAAGGCGTTAAACAAGGCTGCGTAATGTCACCGTGGTTATTCAATCTATACATGGATAATTGTATGCAAGAATTGAAAGAGATGGGATTGGGCGCGAAATTGAGTAATCTGGAAGTACGTTGCCTGTTGTATGCTGATCATGCGGTGCTGATTTCTAACAGTATGGAAGATCTACAGTCTCTCGTGTCTAGGATGAACGAAGTATGTATGAAGAATGAGTTAATGATGAATATAAGTAAGTCTAAAGTCATGGTATTTGAAAGAGAGAGTATGAAAACAATGTGCAACATAGTTTTTACATTAACTCCACACAGGAGGCCCTGAGGAAAATAATTTCCCTCAGGGCCTATGTCATCTGGGATGCTGTGTGGAGGGTCTTTTTGAGGAGAGAAAGGAATGAACATTGGTCTTGAAGAGACCCATGTTGTAGGAAGGAGGAAACACAGAGGCCGGCAAATAATTCCACAGCCGAGCTGTTGAACATAAGAACGAGTCGAAGAAACGACCCGTTCTCATGTGACTAATGTCAACTGTGTACAAATGTTGGGCACGCGTTTGGCGTTTTTCCCGACTATGCACCGGTGCCGAAGGGATCAATGATGCTAGTTCCTCGGAGCATCTTCCATTGTAATACCGGTAGAACAAGGATAGCATTCCCACCCGACGCCTGTGCTCTAAAGATTGCAATCCGTCTGTTAAGATGGGAGAATCTATCAAACGGACCGCCCGTTTCTGCACAGAGTCGAGGGTATTTTTCAGGTATTTTGGAGCTCCAGACCAGAGGTGGCTGCCAAATTCAACCGTGGGGCGCACTTGCGATTTGTACAGGGTTAGCAGTTGTGTATTTTTAAAGTATCTGCGGGCCCTGTACAGTACGCCCAGTTTTTGGGAGGCTAACTTTACTCTGGCTTCGATGGAGCCCCCATACCTGAGCTGGTCACTTAGGGTTACACCAAGCAAATCAATGGAAGGCCTGTTCAGAAGATTGCTTCCGTTGAAAGAGACTAGATTTTCATTGCGATCCCTTTTAGACGTAATCAGACAAGATTGGGTCTTTGAAACATTAAATTCAACGAGATTATTTTTACCCCAAGAGAAAACACTCTCGAGGTAACCGTCCATTCTTTGCTTCAAAGCCTTACGAGCTGTTGGAGTTTGTGAGCCCTTTGGGGGCTTGTCAAACAAAAAGCTATCATGAACTGTACTGTCATCCGCGTAGCAGTGAATTGGTGCACATGACAAAAGGTCGTTGATGTGCAACAAAAACAGAGTTGGAGACAGAACCGATCCCTGCGGGACGCCAGCATTTATCGAGTGAGAGGAAAAGGTGAAACCATCGACTACCGTCTGAATCGACCTCTCCCTCAAGAAGTCGGCAATCCACGTACACAAGGATGCGGGAAGTCCGTAAGAATGCAGTTTGTTGACAAGTCCTCGGTGCCAAACCCGGTCAAAGGCCTTGGATATGTCCAGTGCAACCGTTTGGGTCTCACCGAAACTGTGAATGATGAGTATTTGGATTAGGTGGATGAGTTTGTGTACTTGGGAAGCATGTTGATGAGAGATGGAAGGGCTGACAGGGATATCGAAAGAAGGGTAAATGCAGGCAACTCTATTAATGGAGGACTGAACGCCATTGGCGCCAACAAAAAAAAATTTCAAAGAAGCGAATTTAGCCGTCGATAATGGAGTGCTGGTACCTACCCTGATGTATGGCAGTAAGGCATGGAACTGGCAGAGGAAGGATGAAAGTAGACTGAATGCTGTAGAAATGAAATCCCTGAGGCGTATGTGTGGTAAAACCATGTATGATCGTGTGAGAATTGCGGAAATCTGCGAAGAATGCAAATCTGATGTAAGCATAATGAGTAAGATCAAGAAAGGGACGCTCAGATGGTTTGGGCATGTTGAACAAATGAACGAGGAAAGGAGTGTAAGGAGAATATATGACGCAAATGTGAATGGTAGAAGAAGTCGGGGACGCCAGATGAAGACATGGCACGACGAAGTGAATCAGATACTTGAGTCAGTCCATGTGAAGAGTCGGAATAATAGAAGAGCATGTATGAGACGATGTATGAATGTGAACGAGGCAAGGAGTGTGTGCCAAGATCGAGTTGTTTGGCGGTCCGTCCTCTCTGCCTACCCCTGCGGAGAAACGGCGTGATGGTTAGTTAGTTAGTTAGTTAGTTAATATTTTTACGGCGGATTTTCACTCAAGATGCCTTCAGATAAAAGTATATCGACTTTGGTTGTACGGCCGCATATCCTCTTTGCGTACTTACTTGAAGAAAAAATCTTCTTAACTTTCAGCCAGACCAATTGTCGGAAGGATTAACTGTCGGCCGGACGAACTCTCAGCCGGAACAACTGTCACAGGACCAACTTTCGCCGGACCAACTGTCGCCGGACCAATTTTCGCCGGACCAGTTGTCGGGTCACCGATTTTAACACCTTTCCACATTTGTAAAAATTAATAATATGCACCTTAGGATACAATTTAATAACCTGGCTATCTTACAAAAAAAAATATAATTTTTGAGTAAGGTTTTTTTTTAATTAGTTAAATGAGTTTTTTTTTTATCTAAACGACATTTGACGGTAACGAATTATTATACAAGAGGCCCGGAGGAAAGTAATTTCAGTGATAAAATATAGTCTTATTACTTTTTCGATAAAACGTAAGTATGGCGGATGGCGGTTTCTCGATGATTTTTCGCATGCAAATTTCTGTCAGGAGTGTATACATATGCACAATCATGCACAAATGCACAATCATGCACAAATGCACACATAACACACACACACACACACACATAATCCTAAGTATTTGTTGTTTGGGTCAACTTTATTTGTTGACCTATGTTACGCGGCTTCGACCGAGATTCCAACACTTCATTTAAAAATTAATTTAATTATTTATAAGTACATGTTACATAATTAATACATTTACTTGAGAAGATACAATAGGTCACCATACTAGGCAGCTGCCTGTATCATGGTGACCAATGGAGGATAGTTATTTGAAATGAAGTCTAGTAAGTGTAAACATATTTAGGTAAAATTATTTAAAAAAATTAGAAAATTTGTAGAAATGTTTCCAATAACTCATAACTTGCCAAAGTTGCCTCGAAAATAAACACAAATAAGTAAGGTAGCTGTTATGTTTGTACATAAATACACATACATACATACATGCACACATACATACATATATATACTTTCATAAACATGTATTTATGTATACCCACACATACACGTATATTCATATATATACACATATACATACACATACATATTTACACTACATACATACACACATACATGTACACACACACACATACATACATATACAGGGTGCGGCAGAGAGGACGGACGGTTTTAAAAAAATCATAAAATAGTTAATTTTTACGCAAAAACAAATTTATTGGTCGAATCAGGTTCGCAAGGAAATAGCATTTGAGACAGTCAAGTGTGGAAAATCACATCAGGCATGTGGAGGCCGAAATCGTTGATGCAGTGCTGGAGGCGTTCTTGGAAGTTCGCGTAGACTCTCTCCGACGAATTGAAGGACGCAATTCACCTGGAAGTCGCCCAAGTTGAGAGAGCAATGAACCCTGGGGATTTTTCGAAAATTACAATCCGAAAAATCAGACCATTTTTTATAAACTAGAAAGACTAGACATAATTTTATTGGTGCGAAAAAACGATAATTACACAGCCGAAAATTATTTTTAAAAAGAACGTTTTCCACACGAATGACACAGGAGAATAACGAGGCATACCAAAAATATTACATCTCATAAATGTTTTTTTCCGTGATCCATCTTATTGATCATAAATCATTATAATGTTCAACGTCTATATTACTAAATCCAACGTAGTATACGTGTACTTGTAAATTATAATAATAATGAGAATAATATAAAATTTGATTTTGTTAAAATCAGCACCATAACCATTATACCTCTAAAACACCTACAGACAACATAAAATGTACGGGGTTCTCTTCATAACATCTGTCAAAAAGTCAAACCAAATGATAAGTTCGCAGAGAACAAACAATAAATCTAGTAAACGTTAAATGTCAAATTCAAAAAAAAAAAACAAATTTAAAAAAAAAATCAGTGTGGAATTTTACAAAATGAATAGGAACATTTTCGGAGACGAGACATTTTCAGGTAGTGACGTCACGAGCCCAAATAATGGATTTATTTATTTAAAAATAAAAAAAAACTGTACATTTCTAAAAACTTTACTAACATTTTCGTAATCTTAGTAAAAAAATCTATCTACACGATTTTTTCCAAGTCGTTGTGAAATCCATGCAAGTGGCCTATTGTTATAAATAAAATTACAGCTGCGCTTTAATATTCTTCAGGATTGTTAATTAAAATTTTAAACTATAAATAAGTTTTGGATAGAAAGGACTGTTGCAAACTAAAATAACAACTTTAGAGAAAATTAATTATTTTTTTCTATTTCTATAAAAACAAAAAGCTATATTTTAATGAAATGATATTTTCTATAAATAAAGGTACGGTAGAAAAAGGGTAAAGTCTATGAAAAAAGGCATGAGTTCAGAATTGGTACCATCTATGGGATATTGCATTACGTCACACAGAAAAATGTATGTTGTTAACATAAATACGTTTTTGAAGACAAAGATATTATTTAAAAGTCTGAACGAAATATGAAAAAGAATAAGACATAGAAAAATAATAAAGCTAACGGTCGCAACTGAAACTCGAATCCAGGATCTCTCGTCTTACTCACACGTCAACCAATTCAGCCTTTTGAAAAGTTATTATAAAAAGACTAACTGACCCGGCAAACGTTGTTCTGCCGTATAAATTATTTCTAATGAATATTTTGGTTGTTAAATAAAAAATTACGAATGTGTTGTAAGTGTGTGGAGATGGAATTTATGACAGAAAGAGAAATGGAGCGCTGTAGACGATGCCCACCGATTAAAACAAAAAAACACTTAACTATTAATTTTCTCAATTCAATGTATTTCATTAAAGTAATGGATATAATCATTGTTTGATCTCTTAAAAGTTAAATATAAAGTGAAAAAAGTCATAAATTTTTATCCAAAAGTAGGAATATGACATAAAAAAAATCAATATTATTTTCAACACAGATGAGCTCGATGGTTTGCCCACGCGAGAACATAATGCCAATGAAATATCAAAATTACGCGATGCTTCTCGTGAATATCTTGCGCTGTGGATGAAAGTTCGATGAGGCGGATATGTGTTTCAACGAAATAAATAAGTTTGTTCTGTTTGAAATACGAACGACGGTTAAATTTTGTTCATACAAAAATACTAAAATCGCGATTAAAAAATTGGAGGGTGGGGTAGGAGGGTGAAAATTGGAGGTTATAGGTATTTTTTTATGAAAAATTTTTTTGAAAAGCACACTCTAATCACCTAATGGTATGAAGTATGCTTTAAAACCTGTTCTCATTCCTACCAAATATACATACAAAATTTCAAAAAAATCGTGACACGAGATTTTTTATGTTTATAGGTCTATAGATGTTCTAATGAAAAAATGAATATTCATTTAGACTTTTAGAAGAGGGACAATAGGTGTCCCGTACAAATAATATCGAACATGTTTATCCGAAACACTATCCAGGTTAAAAACCAGCTCTTCGAACATTTGTTTCCATTTAAAACAGGTAGCTGCCAAAAACATGAGAAAAAATTAGTCGAAGATAATATTGTTCATATTGAATTTGAAATACGAGATTGACGAAAATGACTTAAACATAAGAGATCTCAGTGGCCGAATTGATTAAGACGTTCATCCCGGTAAGACGAGAGATCCTGGGTTGGAGTGCCGGTTGCGACCGTTAGCTTTTTATGTTCTTTTTTATATTTCATTCAGATTTGTTAGTATTATCTTCTTCTTGATTGATTTATTACATTTATGGGTAAAGTTATTTAAAAAAGAAAGTTATTCTAATAAAAAAATAAATACGTCTTTAGTAAAATAGTAATTTTATTTCTTTTACGTTGATGGAAGGCATTATGTTCCCAGGAAAATAACAAAAAAAAAACAAGTACATCGTTGCACGAAAAAACATCTATTTTTTTACAATAAATTTATTATCGTCCGTAACCCATATTCATATCTTCCATCATCCTCGTACGATTTCATGAGGCCTTCACGTTATAATCGACTTCACATAAAATACGCTCCGACGGTTTATGTTTTGCAAAAATAAATAAAACAAATGGTTCTTGCTAGGGAATTGGGAATTCTCGCAGGAAAAACAGAAAAATACGACGAAATTATTCAATTTCCTTCCCCCGATGGTCATCGGTCACATCTCTCCATTGACAAGTCGTAACATTTTATATGCAAACGGTGGCGCAAAAATATTTACATTCTATCATAAGAAGTACATTCTATCACATAAAAAAGTATCAATTTAGATTAATTTTATCCTAATAGGAGTTTTTTCAACTTTTTTGCATTTCAGTCCTGAATTCATTATTATTCATAATTATTATTTTATAATAATGAAAATAGTTTATTCCAGAATGTGTGCAGGGGTAGTGCTATGAAAAAATTAAATTAGATAAATAAAAAAATCGACTGCAGTTTACATGCGGTAGAAGCGAAACTTAACCAAAACAATCTCAACCAATACTTGAAAAGTTAGGTCATAATCTAAACGACCAATGAGCGCAGACTAGCGTAATTTCCGTAATATTGAAATGTATATTTTGTAAGGTAATATAAATTTTGTGTAGGTAGTACCTATACCTTTTGTCATCCGACCGCTGTCTTCTCAGAGCAAGTAGAACTCCATCGCAGGATAGTGGAGATAAGGATTTAGAGGTCATGCATATAAAAGACGCTTATTTTACTAGTGAAAATTAACGTTAACTTTATTGCAGTTTGCAAGGGAAAAATTGAACCAAGGAAAAGTAAACAAAACATAAATACCTTGAGCATCTATCAACTGATGGAGAAAGAGAGAGTCAACAAATTATCGCCCGTTGATTACAGTTTAAATTCACTTCCGCACGCGGATCAAGCAATCACTCGGCATCCGGCGAGGAATTAAATAAAATAATCAGGCTTCTATGCCATTTGAGTCGTCACACACTCACAGAACGAAAAATAAAACTCATTCTAGGCTACATCGCACTAGAATCTTTCATAACAAAAAACTCCTCCTCAAAAATCTCCTCTCGCCCCAAAAAATTACGTGATGTCCCCCGCCATCTTTCCTCGAATGACGTTTCCGGTCCCCTTGCAGTTTGGCCAACCAACAAAGTTTAAAAAAAAGAAAAAATAAATAAACCATAGACAATAAACAGTACCTATTTTGAGCAGTACCTGCTCACGAAATAGATATGTTACAATATCTCAACCAATATTTGCCTTTAAAAGTGACATCTTAATCAAAGCGGTCAATGAACACAGTTGATGCGTCGCAGGTGCAATAATCGTCATTTCCGTTTCACCCGAAATCCAAATCATAGCGGGGCTATAGATGTTTCACTTCAATAAGAAAAAAATAGATAAAGTAACAATACATAGGTTCATAAAACAAAAACAGAGAAGAAAAAAAATGATGCGGAGGTGAATTAAAAAATGTTAAACAAACAAATGAATGCAAGCAGCCGTTTATGAAGGATATTTCCCCCAGAGGGTCATCAAAGGGAACTCCATCCAGACAATCGTGGAAATGATGTTTGTATTATTCAATTGGCGTAGCCTGCACCAGTTTCCAATGCGATGGCAGAGAAGTCCCTCCTGGAACATTTTCGTAGCGCTGCAGTATCTCGGTAGGCGAAATAATTGGCGATAACCAATAGTGTTGGCGACTTTTAGCTTATGGTGGGATGCAGTGTAATCAACCCACAGTTCTGATATACAAATATGCAACGGTGTGCAGAATGCATTGAATAATATGAAAAACTAATTTAATAATTATAACGTCCTTTCAAGGAGCCCTGAAATTTGTTGCGAAAATCAATAAAAAATTTGACCTAAATTTATGAGTATTTCTCAAAATTTTGTTCATGTCGCGATTTTAGCAAGTAACTAACAATATTATAGGTCGCTAGGCGAGTGCAGCGTGGCAAGCCACCAAAGAACGCTAGCAAACTACTAATAAATCACGCCCTTTCTGCGCATAACAAGAAACGTGCATCGGCGCACCTTATTATACTGCCAATTTATACACGTATTTTTATTTATTTATTTGATTAAGCAATATCTTTGTGGCTAGCTATTATAATTTAAATGAAAAATTGCTTGGTTTTAAACCATGGTGTAAGAAAATTGTTGGAAACGAAGTTATTGTAACGTGGATATTTAGACGTGAATCCGCGGTTTCCTTCCTCTAACCAAAAGAAGCCTAATTGTGTGTGCCATCAATAAATTAAACGGCCTAGATGTAACACACGACACCCGAAATGAAGCATCGCTCCCAGATGAAGATCACGCTTGTCTATATTATCTTTGGGGATGTTGTGTGGAGTACCTTTTAAGAATAGGAAATAGGACCCATGAATCCATCCCTCCCACTGTGGTGCATGTCGATGGGTTTCGATAGTCCTGCTGAAGAGGTAAAAAGTCTCCCTCAACCAGAATCTCCCCGCTATGTTTTTTTTTTTTTTACAGTGAATACCGCACAAGAATCTCAACTGCTCCCGTCTGGAGCCAGTGAGACTATGGCATCCCCAATTGGGGTATGCTGTGAGGCTGAAGGTTGTGGGGAGGGGAAGTAGGTGGGGAAAAGGAAGGTTGGGAAGTACCTGGCTATTCAGATCTGGTCACCAAACACGGCTAAAGCCATTTTTAAGCAACGTTTCAATTCTGAATGGTGGTCTTACACCAGGGCGATACTGATAGTATCTTCCACTCTGGAACATGCCGCAAATATACTATATATTATTTTGAAAGAATTAATTGTGAAATAACACAAATTAATCAAATAAAATTTATTTGCGCATGCCGGATTCGAACCCGCGACCTCCGGATTGTGAGTCAAGAGTCTTACCCACTGGACTACGGAGGTCGTCAAATGTAGTCTGTGGGCAGACGTATTAGTCACCAAGATCTAGACAAACCTCTCCCCGTGACCCCGCATCCCTGCTAAGTCACCAAACATAGCGAACCATTTGGGATGACTTATGGCAGAGGTGTTGATTGAGAAAAAAATAGTTACCGATGAGGTGGTACCCATACCCGTACCCGCCTCCTAACGACGATATAATTGGCATATTTTAGTTATTTTCTTAGTACATTTAGAGATTTATAATTACTTAATTACATTATAAATGGCGTATTTTAGTTATTTTAGGTAAACATTTCGAGTTGTACAATTGAACGGTAGTTCCCCTCCGTTTACCTTACAACACACCCAAATTAGGGATGCCAGGATCCCACTGGTTCTGGGCAGTTAAAACTTTCGTGCTCTATATGTACATATATTATGAATGTCGTCTCATTTTCAAATGATACAGTCTTACTAGCAAATAGAGCCGTATTTCTTTAGACACCAGGTATATTCACCATGTAATAAAAACTGATTTATCTTTTAATGTACGGCGTGCGAAGGTTTACGATCAGTTACGTAGGTACGTTTTATGTTTGCCTCCTTCCAACCCAACAATACTCCATAAATCTGAAGCGGGTGACAAACTTTGGGTGGCTTAAGACTTGACCAATAAATCGGCCCAACATTAACTCTCCCCCGGATAGTTGGGGAATATTCCTGTTGGGTAAATACTGCTACTATTATTAGCAATGTTCCTATTGGTACCCTATTACCATAAACGTCGAATCAATGCTGTAAAATATGTAAAGGATACTTCACTTGCGAAAGTTAACTTCTCCTTCATCTTCTTGTTCTAAACACGTTTACAAGGCAGCTTGTCAGCAGGTTCCATATTTTTTTCTTTAATTTAATAAATAGATGGTCCTCTTCTATCGGAATAAGTCTACAATTAAGGTACAGCTCCTTCCTTTAATATGTTTCCACTATCCCTTATATAATTTAATATACTATATTCATCCGTAGCTATTAAGCTTTATAATATATGTATAGCTTAACTTAAAACTCACCTTTTCAGACATCGTATCCGTAACGTCAAAAACTTTTCACTGTCACCGTCACTGCCCATGACATTGTAAATAAAATATTTTGTAAAAATGTTAAAATTAAAATTTGTCAGCTTTTGTCAAGGTCATTTCAAAAAAGTTCTCCAGCCCTAAAGAGTCCTAAATTCTCCAGTCTTTCAAAACAAATGTCAATATTTTTGCCACTAATCTTCTCTTAAATGTAATACTAACAGCGGTGGGGGTTAGCAATGTAAAATTACGCAATCTCCAGTGTTTTAAATATAATGTGCTCCGCGTACAAAGCCAAAGAATAAAATTTCTAATAAAAGTGTGTTGATCGGAAGTGACCTACCAAATAAGTATGTTTTCTGTATTTATTTGTAAATTATAAAATTAGATATAACCTAAGAATTCATAATAAATTGTTCAGCACCTTTTAGTAATGTTTCACAAAACCGGCGAGCTACAAATTTTCCAATTATTGTTATTATCATTGCCATAAATTAAGACACGATACAAAACTATCGTAAAAAGTAGAAACCTGTTCGAAAACTTTCAGGTTCTTTTTTTACGAACCACATTTGTATGGGTCCTCTGGCTTCACGCGGCATAGTCTACACTGAATCACCACCGAGTTGTGAAAAATTGTGTGGAAGATTAAGAAAGAGGCAACATGAAATGAAAAGCTAAATGTGTCCAAATTTAAAGAAAGGCGTGATAGGTTCCGTCCTCAAGACGAACGCAGAAAGCGCTGAGCCGCGAGAACTAGCATGTGAGTTAATTAATAAATACTCATTGACGGGAAAATGCTTTACTTCGCAAATTAATTTTCTATTTTGCTAGTTGTGTGAGCTTCGTATGGACATAAAAAAATACGAATGAAAGTAACTCGGTACTCCTCCGCAACATGTGTTGTTTTAAAAAAGGGCAGAAAAAATACACAAAAGAGAATTCCGTATGGTGACAACTTCTTGGCATCGCTTAAACGTTAGGGGACCCATATGATCCATTAGTTCCGTGCATTTGGGTTTGGTTTGGATTTGTAAGATGAGGTTAGGTAAAGTTAAAATAAGTTAGGTTAGATTAATTTTTAGCTGCAATCATTATTTTTTTATTTTTTTTTTATTCATCGCATATTATAGTTAGATATATTATTTGTGGATTTTTCGACCACCATGCTAGGCTGATGCCCGTGTTACGGTGGTCGAGTAAAAAAATTAGATTCAAAATTAATAAAATACTTTACTAACTACTTTATTGAAAAACCCATCATGTTTCGTAAGCAATGCATACTTCATCGGGATGTACTTAAAAGAATATTAAATAAAATATAAACTTTACAATGAGTAAGGTTTTTTTTCTACGTCGTAAGTCAACATTTGTGGACAATTCATTATATCCCTGCATCCTTCTATTGTTGTACAAGTTGAAAACAAGCCCCGAACGGAAATATTGCCTTCTGTCGTAACTTCCGAAATTACCCCCGCCTGCATTTACCAGTTACACCGCAGAAACATAACGCCGAACGCTTAAATCACAGAGAAATTTATGGCGGAAAATAAAACATCCCTTAATGGCGCCATGCAATTATTTTGGAGCATTACAGTAAACGGATAAACTTTTTGTGGGATTGTTTATAGATTTGACTTTTTTCATCTACAGTCTACATATCAAAAATTGTATTAATCTGATCTAATGGCTAGCTTTCACACTGTTACTAAATACATTTGGAAATCGATTAACAGTAGGAAAAATGTTTTTTTTTTTTGGGTTTGCAGCAAAGAATTTTTTTACAAATGTAACATATAGCACTTGGTTTCTATCATTATGCCAATCTTCACCCTTTAAAGCGCCCTTGAGGTAATTTTCTCACGAAAATGGCGCTACAGAAGAAAACATGATAAAACTGCGTTTTTTACTTCCACTACAACATTGTTTATTTATTTTGTTTTGAAGAGTATAATTTTAAAACCACACAAATTAACAGAATAATAGCACCCTGTAACCCCCCTCCCCTCCCTCTCTCTCTCCCAAGTCACATTCCACCACCCGCACCTAAAAATATCTAATATTTTCTGTACTTGTATATATTTTTATGTTCGTTTTAAGATTGCTAGCGAATGACAAGGATGTGTCGAAACCAATAAAAAATTTACTAAGTAACAATTATACATGTCATTTGAAAGAAAACCCTTCAAAATTTCTAGAAATTGTTACACCCTTAACGCCAAAAAAATACCAAAAATTGTTTTTTTTTTTAATTCTATTTCCCACTAGCATTCAATGTTTATTTTAAAAGGTAATCAGTTGG
Organism: Limnephilus rhombicus; assembly: GCA_929108145.2. Classification (NCBI taxonomy): domain Eukaryota; kingdom Metazoa; phylum Arthropoda; class Insecta; order Trichoptera; family Limnephilidae; genus Limnephilus; species Limnephilus rhombicus. The sequence continues at coordinate 20,467,296 of OV815278.1, read as the reverse complement.
GCAATAAACACTTTTTCAGCGCTTATGATATTATGATTAAGATAGTGGTTAATGTTGTTTAATATATGGTGCAAATTTGTAATTTTTGCAATTATTCACAAAGAGTTTGCTGAAGAAACAAACATGCTACATAACCCCACTAAAACGGCTCTTCTGGCCATACGACATGGACAAGGACCAAAATATATTCCTCCTGCTACCCTGAACGCGGTGTGAACCTGCAGCTGACTGAAGGAATTAAATACCTTGGACACATAATCATCACCATTAAGGGAACGTACCCATACTACGTGACCAACTTTTGGCAATTTTTAACCCCCCCCCCCCCCCCCCCCGGTGACCAAAAACCTAAGCAACTCGCCGCTCATTTGTACCAAGCGTGGTATTTTGAAGACCCCCCCCTAAACAGGTCACGTAGTATGGGTACGTTCCCTAATCTGATGGACGATGATGACATCGATAGGCAAAGAACAGCTCTCAGCGTAAAAGCAAATATGCTCAGCAGAAGATTCCGCCTTAGCAGTACTGCTGTAAAAAGGACGCTCTTCCTTTCCTTCTGCGCAACGCTGTATACGTGCAAACTCTGGGCAAACTACAAGAAGAGTAGTATAAAAAGACTCCGGGTTCAAATTAATTAAATTCAGTACAACAACGCCTTCCGCATAATGTTTGGTCTCCCCAGATATCACTTCCCGGATGTTCACGGAGAGTTCCCGGCTATGCAGCCCTTATTACATCCAGGGTGGCAGAAATAAGGAAAAGGAAATATCCTCGTCTTGGAAGCCCGCCTCAGTCCATCATCCAGCATTGATGCATATTGGAGAAAAATACTGGCTCCTAATATGGTCACAGAATCCTAAAAGCCAATTATTATTATTTTCTTTCGTTATTACCTTTTCTTTCATGTACAATCATATTCACCTGCTTTTCTTTTTTTTATCTTTAAAATATTTTGTGTATGTATTTTAACCCTTATGAAATGTGTGGGATTGCACTATTCTCCCCACATACCAGAAAAAAACATTAACATATTATTATTATTAATAGAGAAACACCTTTAGTCAACCTTACCGTTCAGCGTTTTTGATGATCGCCCATCGATATCATTAGAACAAATTTAAAACGCTTCATTGCTTTTAATAATTACGGGGAATAAAATATATTTTTTTAAGCACTAAGCAACCTTGAGCCTATTTTAGAATTTTAATAAGAGATCATGAAATTAATCATCTCAAAATGTATTTTTTCCACTGAACCAATTCGGCAAAACTCAATATACTTACATCCGATCGCAAAAGTTGACTTTACGGTACCTTTCTGTGTAAAACTAATTTGAATCAATATGCTTAAATTTGGGCTTGGTTGAATGAACACAATTCAATACTAATAATATAATTATAACTAACTAACCATCACGCCGTTTCCCCGCAGGGGTAGGCAGAGAGGACGGACCACCAAACAACTTGGTCTTGGCACACACTCTTTGCCTCACTCACATTCGTACATCGTCTCATACATACTCTTCTATTATTCTGACTTTTGACATGGCCGGTCTCAAGTATCTGATTCTCTTGATCGTGCCATGTCTTCCTCGGGCGTCCCCGACTTCTTCTACCATTCACATTTGCATCGTATATTCTTTTTACACTACTTTCTTCGCTCATTCGCTCTAAATGCCCAAACCATCTGAGGGTCCCTTTCTTAATTTTGCTCATTATACTTATATCAGCCTTACATTCTTTGCGGATATCCACATTTTTAACACGATCATACATGGTTTTAATATAATTAATAATTATTGAACCATTTAATCAAATTACAAAGGAAACCAAAACAATATTTTTAGCACGACATTATTTTTATTTCAAATTATTTTTTTTATTAGCTCTCACATTAGGCCTTGAGGAAAATAATTCCCATCAGGTCCTGTGTTTTGGGGATGCTGTGTGGAGGGTCTTTTTGGGAAAGGATAGGATTCTATCTAGGATTGTGAATCTGGGGGTCTATCTAGATTTATGAATCTATCTCACCTACTCTGGTACACGTGATGTCCCGAGAGAGTCCTGTTAGAAAGGTTAAAAAATCTTCCTCAACCAGTCTCTCCCGATCTGGCCTGCCACACAGTTTTTGGGCAGACGCATCTTCCGTCAAGATCTGGACATACCTCACCCCATGAACCCAGGCACCCCAGCTAAACCACCAAACATGGAAAATGAACCACTTGGGGTGACCTACGGCGAAGGTGTTGATTATCTAATTAGTTCACGGTTATAATAACCCGGTTCACGGGCGACGGTACCCATACCCACCTCCCAAATTAGTAGTTAATGTCATATATATATATTTTTTTACATTAACTCCACACAACTCAGGGCCTATGTCATCTGGAATGCTGTGTGGAGGGTCTTTTTGAGGAGAAGAAGGAATGAACATTGGTCTTGAAGAGACCCATGTCGTAGGAAGGAGGAAACACAGAGGCCGGCAAATCATTCCACAGCCGAGCTGTTGAACACAAGAACGAGTCGAAGAAACGACCCGTTCTCATGTGACAAACGTCAACCATGTACAAATGTTGGGCACGCGTTTGGCGTGTTTCCTGACTATGCACCGGTACCGAAGGGATCAATGATGCTAGTTCCTCGGAGCATCTTCTATTGTAATACCGGTAGAACAAGGATAGCATTCCCACCCAACGGCTGTGCTCTAAAGATTGCAATCCGTCTGTTAAGATGGGAGAATCTATTAAACGGACCGCCTGTTTCTGCACGGAGTCGAGGGTATTTTTTAGGTATTTTGGAGCTCCAGACGAGAGGTGGCTGCCAAATTCAACCGTGGGGCGCACTTGTGATTTGTACAGGTTTAGCAGTTGTGTACTATTAAAGTATCTGCGGGCCCTGTACATTATGCCCAGTTTTTGGGAGGCTAACTTTACTCTGGCTTCGATGGAGCCCCCATACCTGAACTGGTCAGTTAGGGTTACGCCAAGCATATCAATGAAGGGCCTGTTCGGCAGATTGCTTCCGTTGAAAGATACTAATAATAGATATAATTAATAATTAAAAAAAAAAAACTAATGTTCAATTAAAAAAGAAAGAGTGTTCAATTCACACGCGGTAGAAGTGAAACTAGAAGTCGTTTTCTTTTCGTAGAAGTGGTTTGAAGATTGGATATTGATTTACAAAAAAAAAAAAACATTTCAAAAATCGATAACATATGTAGGTAGGTAATAGTATATTAAAATATAAGTGGATAAACAGGTCTTTAAAACACGCGCGATTTTTCGAGCACGACGACGTAGCCGAGTGCTCGAAATAAAGCAAGTGTTTTAAAGACCAGTTATCCACGAATACTTTACGCAATTTTTTTTTATTGGTACACTTTGAAAACATAAATATTGATATTATTATTAAAAATTTGGAAATAAGAACTATTAATGAATTCGTGATGTGACATCAGAATATCTTGTTGTCATGGAAATGAAAAACACAAACATTAATTTGCAATCTGTCACATAAGATTAAGAGCGTTTAACCAGCCAGCGGACGAAAATCCACATTTCGTCGAAAGTTGTTCTTACGATCGTGCAGGGCGATTACAGTGAGAAAGATTAATTATTCTCCGTACCAGCTTTTTTAAATTATGACTCAATATCGTATTTATTTCAATCCAAATTAGCTTTAATTTATACCTTCATCCAAAAATGCCGAAAGGCGTGATGATAAAACTATTAAAATAATGTACTTTTTGTGATTATTTTTTGATTAAAAGTATTTATCATTTTTCAATAATGTCTAAATTTAATAAGAATATTAAGAAAATATGAAAAATATTAGTTTGTAAGTGCGCAAATAAATACACAAATGGACCAATTTTCGTCAAGAAACACATGTACGTACATATTTTTTAATGATTTTATTGAAACTAAAATTAAAATTCTAAAACATGCTTTTGCTAGATAATGTATTGATTTATTTTACTGCATGATTATATTATTTGAAATGGTTGTGGTATAATACAAAATCTTTTTTGAAAATTTAACAAATCTGCCAATGACCTATGGAATAACCTTATTATACTAAAAATTTTAAAAAATTCTCAAAATTTATTACATGCGAATGCTAGATAAAAGAACAATCTTTCGAAATCCATTTATATTTTTTTGTGGAAAAGAGTCAAAACGTCTAAAATCTGATTTGAAAATGACATATTTCTGGTTTTCTCTGGTAATGCCCTCTTAATAGTTGACATCACAGTTTTTACTAGTTATTGTGTGTAATTAAAAATTAGAATGTAAACGATGTAAAAAAGAATGTAAACTTTGATTAAAATTTTTGAAACATTTGTTATGTTTTATTTGACGTTTAAAATATTCCTGTCAGATTTATAGTTAAAAGTTGACATTTAGACTTCACATTTTGTTGATTTGTTGATGTTGCTATGGTAACTTTAAAAAACGCGCGTTCCATAAAGTGCCACTTAAACACGCTACAGCGTACTTTAAATGAGAAAAAAAGGGCACCAATAAAAAAAATATTATTTAATATTTTGGTTAACGGTTTTTTGTGTATTTTAATAACGTTAAAAATTTCGTTCTTGTTTTCTTAGTCCAGATTTACTCAACGCAACTTTGAAGAAATCGAGCTTTCATTCATCTACGTTAAACAAATTTAAAAAAAAAAACTCATTACGTTTCATTGAGTATTTAATTTATAAATGTCTGCTTCTGATTGCCCCCGAATTCTATTTACAGAACATGTAATAAAAAGGTTATGTCAATTTAAAGAAAATAAATTAAAAGCATTCAGTTCCAGGCAGGGATCGTTTGGTCTGGTAAAGCCGTCATCCTTTAACGATTATCCCTTAATCTTCAAAGAATTTATTGGCGGAAGTGAAGGCTTAGAATGTGGAATAAATACTTCGGCAGGAGAAGAAAATTATTCCCCAATACATCTCATCAAGGGAGATTAGGCGGAAAATCAATCGGCAGACACAGAGAGGTGGTGATAGGGTGGACCTTGAATAATTATCATGCTGGAATAGGGTGCTTTATACGAATGAAGATCATTTCATACAAGTTGGTTACAAATACGCATAACCTGTTCAATGTTTTCGCATTATTTTTTTTTATATGAATACCTCACAAGAATCTCAGCTGCTCCTGTCTGAAGCCAGTGAGACTATGGCATTGCCAATTGGGATATGTTGTGAAGCTGAAGGTAGTGAGGGTAAGGAGATGAGGAATAGGAAGGAGGGAAGTACCTGGCTATTCAGATGTGGTCACCAAACACGGCGAATTAAGTGCCTTATCCCAGACCGCGCATTCCGTCAAATTCACACTTGGATACTCAATTTGGAAGGCGGATATGCACTATGCGTCTGCCCACCAGCTCGGGAGATTGGGAGAGGATGGTTGTGGTAGTCCCTTTAACCTCTCCAGCCGTACTCTCTCGGAATATCGTCATGCACCGCAGTGGAAAGCATGGATTCATACGTCCGTCACTGCTGGATATATTTATCCCAAGATTACTACCCACCCCTAACACCCTTTTCCTTCCCAAAACTTCGTCTTTCCTTTCCTAAAAATACTCTCCAATACTGCATCCCCCAAAAATAACATAGGCCCAAAGGGGAATTATTTTTCTCAGAGCCACCAGTTGTCACGTAATAGCGGTATCGAACCGCCTGAATACTATACAGGCAAAATGTTCAATTTAAATACAACAACCAACTTTATACTCACAAGTCTCCACAGCTAGCTCCTCCAGTAGATTGTGTTTAAAGTTTGTTTGCATACTCAATTCAAGACAACTATCGCTTAGTCATTGATAGAATGAATACGGATAGGTTATAGAGTACCTGGCTCAAATCATCGTACAGGGGTTGGAAGTTAAATTCAGGAAAGTATTTCATGACACAGTGTAGAGCTAATGTTAGCAAAAAATACTCTTCTCTGCAGGATGGAATGTTCTACAGAATTTGAACAATTCAAAAAAAATATCAGAGTTAAATTCAACTTTTGTGAAAGTTCTATTCAAGTTCTGTTATTATTTCATCACGACCAGGTTGTTTCACAATATTTGGATAGTAACATAACTTGAAAAGAACATCGACAGTTCTTGAATATTAACTTTGAAATTTTATGAATTGTTTAGTGTGGAACAACCCGTTCTTAATAAACAATTAACATAATTAAGCACTTTATGGCAAACTTATTTGACTTTTTGACGTTATTGAGGTTTTTTCTTTAATTTTTGTTTGGGAATCATTTCCTTAATTGAACTGTAAAGAAAAAATTATGTGTTCATTAGTTGAAGCAGCAAAATGGTGAGCTCTGGTATCATAAAATGTGCTTTGCATTTTTTTCAAATTGAATGCAAATAAATTTAGCTTGCAAAATCTTTTCAGTCGTGAGCTATATAGCCTTAAAATATAAAATTATCTATGAAAATTTAAGGTAATTACGTCGACTATTTTTTTTTTACGTGAGTTCCACACCGGAGGCCATGAGGAAAATAGTTTCCCCTCAGGGCCTATGTCATCTTTGGGGATGCTGTGTGGAGGTTTTTTTTCAAGGAAAGGAGAGTTCTGGGAAGGAAAGGGGTTTAAGGGGTGGGTAGGAATCTGGGGTTCAGTGTGACCTGGTCATCCGCCTCCAAGACCCAGACAAACATCACCCCATGAACCCGGGAACCCCTGCTTAATCACCAAACGTAGCGAACCGCTTGGGGTGACCTATGGCAGAGGTGTTGGTTATCCAATAAAGTGAAGAAAGCTGTCGTATGTTTTAATTAAATACGTGGTTAAACAATGCGTTCTACGTATGTTTTAATTAAATACGTGGTTAAACAATGCGTTCTACGTATGTTTTAATTAAATACGTGGTTAAACAATGCGTTCTACGTATGTTTTAATTAAATACGTGGTTAAACAATGCGTTTTACGTATGTTTTAATTAAATACCTCGTTAAACAATGCGTTCTACGTATGTTTTAATTAAATACGTGTTTAAACAATGCGTTCTACATATGTTTTAATTAAATACGTGGTTAAACAATGCGTTCTATGTATGTTTTAATTAAATACGTGGTTAAACAATGCGTTCTACGTATTACCTTTAAAGACAAAAAAGAAAAATCAATGAATTATTCACAAATGCGAAATACTTTAGAAAATTATCAAATGTTTGTTCATTTTTGTAAAATGAAGTTTCTCGAAGATTTTTGGTGTATTTCTTGCCAACTACGCTAAAATGTTTTTTTTTACATTAGCCCCACACAGAATACCCCTCACGGCCTGTGTCATCTATAGGGATGCTGTGTGGAGGGTTTTTTGAGGAAAAGAAGGAGATGTAGTTCTGAGAAGTGGGTAGTAATCTGGAGGGTCAGTGTGTCTCCTGGAGTGATGGACGTATGAATCAATAATCATAGTACGACGAAATGTAAATAGCAGCAAAAAAGGGTTTTTCCGTAAACTGCTCTGGGTAAAGAGTTTCGACTCATACTGTGGAAGCTAAATGCCACCCCTTTAAATACCTGGCCGCCCCGAGTCGGTAAAGCCTCAAAGGTTTGCGGACCAATCAAAACGATCACAGGAGCAAGACCTCATTTAGGATCCGTAGGCTTTGCGATTTATAGAACAAGTCCAAATAAAGCTTCGTCCTTTAGCGGTTATTTTTCACTGTCAATAGGTGAAAATCATTGCTTAAAGCTGATTAACAATAACTTATTCACGTCAACTCTATTTAAACAATTTTTTTAACCGATATGTCACACGTGAGTCCCAATTACTTCCAACCGTCGGGAGCCTGTAAGACTAAGCATCCTCAATTGGGATATGTAACGGGGTCAAATACAAATCGTTCGCCTTTTTCGGTGTCAAAATTAGTAATTATCTTGAACTACATTTTGCGTACCATTAACCTAGTATAAATAAAACCATAACCATACGATGGAGCTACTCGAAAACAATTGAAGCCACGGGTTGAGGAGGAAGATGTATGAGAAATGCCAAAAAATTGCAATTTTTTTTATTAACGTATTCTATTCCCTTTCTCATCGAATACCAAAAAAACCAAAAGCTTTTTTAACTGAATTATCAACAAAAAATAAAATTATAAGAGTTTATTGTACGCTACTTTGCAAAAGTTTGTCATTCAAGATGGCTACCAGGGAATTTACCCTCACTATAGATTTGAATTTAATGCCATTTATATAAAATCGCACTAATGTTCTTTCCAGGGCTTTTTTGGTCCATGTATGAAACAACACCGAATTCCATAAGAAATCATAACGAACCCTTCCTTTCCAATTCGCATCGAAAAAATTCGAAATTAAATTTCATTTTATTTGTAAAGCGTTCTCCTTATTTTAATTGTTACCTTAAATCTCTCCCAGCATCTACAATGTTCAAGTCTGGATATTTTCTTTTCTGATTGCTGTGTTCCTGGTTGTCGTTTTGTTTTGTTAAGGTTAAAATAATGTATAATCTACTCTTTAATAGATGGCGCAAGACTATTTTTGAAAAACAAACACTTTTTGCAGTAATAATAAATTGTGGAATGAGTCTAGTTTTGGACTGATAATTCGTGGTGGAATTCCATTATATTAGAATTGAAATTAAAAAACTTTTGTACTTTGTTCCACTTACTTATTTTCACCTGGACCAGTTTCATCCTACTACGGACATTTTCAGACTGGTAGTTGAAATTCTTATGTTACGGAATTTTCTTCAGTAATGCTGTGTTCGCTGCTTTTAATGAGTCAAGTTTTTGGGCTGTTAATTCGTGGTGGAATTATAACATACGCAAATTGCAGATAAATAAATAGTTTAGTCCAAAAATAAACTAAAATTTTCAAGAAAGGCTTGCAAATAATTCAATATTGGATTGAATCACCAATACAATATTGTATTTGTAAGTCTTTATTCATATTTATGTTGCGTTCCAATGCAAATAATTAATTCATCTTAACATTTTAAAGTATAACTTGCAAAAAATGTTTGTTCCTAAAATAATTAAACTCGTGCCATCTATGAAAGAGCAGATTGCTTTAAGTATCAACTTAAAGAAATCTGTAATTCGAAATTGAGGTCAAGGCAAGGAAAAACGTAGTTTGACAAGAGTCACGAAATTCCTTTCCTTTCTGAGATATACACAAATATAATCACGGCCGAACAAGTCACTTATGAATTATTCATGATGCCGTATTTATTTTTAAAAACACCATTCCCCTTTGTAATGACATTTCTTTTCATCTGATTTCGGGTTTGAAATTAATTATTCAAGTATTTACTCCCTTTTACAAATCAAAAACACTCTTTTTTGTCTATAAAAATCTACGAACCGAAATTTCGCAATCTGTTTTCGAAAAAATCTAACCAATCTAAAATTCACTTTCAGTTTCGGGAATAAAATCTCATTACAAAATCAATCAGTTTATTTTCACATTTAAAAAATAAATTAATGGCAGGCAGTGGTGAGTATTTGGTGGTATCTACTGCCGGGCGAATATATTCTGAATTTATTTTTTACATCATTGAAGAAGAAGATAACACTAATAATCTAAACGAAAATATAAAAGATAACAAGACATAGAAAAATAGAAAAAGATAATGGACGCAAATGGGACTCGAACCCAGAACCTCTCGTCTAACCAGACTGCACTTTTACCAATTCAGCCATTGCCATTTTCTAAGAAACCGTCATAATTGTCAATCTCATATTTTTAAATTTTAGAATTAACAATATTATTTTCGACAATTCTTTTCCATATCTTAGGCAACTACCCCTTCAATCGAAACAATCGTTAAAGAACTTGTTTGTAACCTAGATAGCGTCTCGGATAAATAAATCCATCTCGGATATAGATTTTATTTATATGGAACTTACAATTTTTTATAAAAACAACTCTCTTATTACAACTTTTTGAAGGTTATTCCCATCAATGTTATATATAGGTGAATAAGAAGATAACTATAATTACTAAGATTAGATTCGTTTAGATTAGAATCTACTTGTGAGAAATAGTAACGAGCGCAAGGTGGGTAAAACTCACCCGCCGACAACTTTGACGACTTTTAGGTTATTAGTCAACCACATTCGCTGAGGGTTCTTGACTAACGGCCGTTGTGTCCAATCTAATGATCAACGGCTGAGCCAAAATCTCGACTCAACCCTGCTCAAATGCCCAAAAACGGTTCTGACCAAAACACTTGATTGCCACACCACACTCAAATTTAATCCAGCTAGCCTCGTGGATTAACAAGCTTTAGAAAGACCTACTTATAAAAACTGAAACGCGATCGATCTGTCATCTGTCACCAGTTCACGCTCTTGTCGGTTTTTGATTTGGTTTTTTCAATTTGAATTATGGATATATTGAATATAGTAGATATAGTGGAATGGGCAGATATGCTTGATGATAATATCGGGTTACATAGGCGGCGACAAGATGCAGATATAAATTTTAATGAAATATTAAAGTGATAGAGAATTTTATAACCGTTTTCGTGTTTTACATATGTCTTGAGTCACATAGAAGATGACTTGACTTACGCAAGCAAAAGGTAAAGTTTTGATTTATTCGAGTGTCATTTTTGCAATAACATGTGGAATATATTTAGCACCTATCAGGTCTGAAAATCTTTTATCTAATGTTATCATGCTTTGTTTATTTATTTTTTAGAAACTGCTCAATTTTGCCATGCAATCAATTGCTTGTTGCTTTACGTTTCTATGCAACTGGAAGTTTTCACATCATAAATGGAGACTATAGGTGCAATTAATTGCACTCACATCAAAATTCAATCCATGGGTAAGTGACAAACAAGCGCTGTGTTGGTTTTACCTGCATATTTTTCTGTGCAGTACCAATTAAGTATTGTGTTAACCATCTGCTTTCTCCCAAAGGTGGACCAGAATTCAAAAATAGAAAGGGATACTTCTCTATTAATGTGCAGACCATTTCGGATGCCAGAATGAGGATAAGGGACATCGTAGCGAGATAGCCAGAAGCTACACATGACTCCCTTATATTTTAAGGCTGCCGAGATAAAGCAATGTTCGAAACAGGGCAGTACTTAAATGAATCACTACTTGGAGATAGTGGATATCCATTAAAAGTATATTTTATGTTTAAATATTCAAATACATTTTTGTATAACATAACTTTAAAAGGAATGTGTATGATTAATAATATTTAATAGGTAAATGAGAGTGTATTTGGGAAGTATGTTTATGAGAATTAAGAAGGTGGTAGAGATATTGAAAGAAAGGTGACTCGATTAATGGTAGACTGAATATGCTTTGCGCTAACTCTCTGACGTTCCAAACTCTTCTCCCACTAGCTAATTCGGGGAGTCATTTGTCATGTTTTCAGTTGGTTGTCGGTCATTCACTGATCTATAGAGTTGGGAAATGGAAGGATATGTACATTTATAAATTAAACAATTTCTTGCTATACAAATGTCTTGTTTATTGCAATAAATGAATCCAGGCTACTAGAAAAAGCTTTACTCTCCGTGTGGATGATTTGGCAGTTAATTTACTGATTTTAAATCTATTTTTGCTACCATCTCTCTCTAAACTGTCGAACAATGAAAATGCATGAAATTTTGTTAGTTTTAAATTAAATATTCAGTACTCGACGTAAAATATCTTACGAGGTTTAACTTTCAGGAAATTAAAAAAAAAAAAACAAAGAAAAAACTGTTTTGAATTAAGGTTTTTTGAATCTAAACTCTTAACGGTAACCTTTGATAAAACCACAGAAAAAACATCTAGGCAGAAAGTTACACGTTTTACATAAATAATAAAATAGTTTACAGTTCATAGGAACATAGTATAATTATAGTATAATTAATCATAACATAAGCAACACCAATACACCGGATCGACCAATCACAGGTATCCGGAACGTTGGTGTTGGCAGCTCTCCATGCCTTTAAGGAACGTTGTGGATTATCCTTGTTCCTTGTTCATCTTGTTCTCAGGTGCTCCAGCTGAACGTGGATTTACTTTATTTTAAAGACATTCTGCAAAAGAAAACAGTATAACATTATTACAAACGTATGTTTTATTTCAGAATATCTGGTAACACCATATCGAAATCCGGAAACACCCGACCAGCACAACTACAACACAAAACATATTAAAGCCATAAATGTGGTAGAAAGGCAGTATGGATTGTGAAAAAGACGATTTCCGGTCTTATTCAATGGCCTACGACTGAACCTCGACACCACGATGGCAGTTATAATTGCATGTAGAGTTCCTCATAACATATGCATCAATCGTGGGGAGGAATATCCACAAGATTGGATCCACGGCGTTGGTGATGATCTCAACAATGTGCCATTAATGAACAGTGCAGGGAAAATCGCACATTTAAATGACTTCCTTGGAATTGCAGGTCAAACAGTTGGTGCCACTGGCATCACTGCACTCTCAGGAAGTGTGAAAACTGGATTCTCATTTCTGAAGAAAACATAAACATAATATCAAGTTTTATAACCAGCAACAAGCAATTTAAAAACAAATAATGTGTAAACCTTTCAAAAGACCATGTAATTAAATAACATTTTACACAAGTACCTATGGGAAAATAAAGAAATTAAAATATATTGCAGATTAGTTATTTCAACTTAATAGTTATTGACGGCCTCCGTGGTCGAGCGGTAAGACTCACGACTAGCGATCCGGAGGTCGTAAATAAATTATTATCTATATTACTTTGTGTTATTCCACAAACTATTCATTAAAAATAATAAATAGCACATTATAGAGTGGAAGACACTGTCAGTATCACCATGTTGTAACACCACCATTCAGAACTGAATGAAATGGTTTTAGCCATGCTTGTTGACCAAATCTGAATAACCAAGTATTTCTCCATCTTCCCCTTTCCCTCCCTAGTACCTTCGGTCTCAAACACACCCCAATTGGAGATGCCGCAGTCTCACCGCGCTGACTCCGGGCGGTTGGGAACAGTTGAGACACCAATGCGAGTATTGAGAATTAGGATAAATGAAATAAAAATTACCAATGTCCATTCCTCAGTCTCCGCTGATTCCTGTGTCCGCTGCACTACTTCCTCCCGGCTGATGGATGCCTGTTGACTATCATCTTGGACGGCAGGACCATATGAATCAAACCTTTCAAAATACAATAGAAATATATATTAACAAGTCATATAAAACGTGCGCTTTTCAGCTATTTCTGTTGAACTATAACGACAATGCATTGACAAGCTTTTGGATTCCACTACGTAATGGTAGTACAAGTGAGGGTTTATTTGAGTGCTCCAATTCTGGGACTACTGCCATATACTGTAAACATAATGTATTGCTCTACATACCCCGGGTACTAATGCTGACTCAGTGGACATGTTCAGTCATCACCAAATATTGTTGCTGAGGCAGTTTACTTATGTATAATACTGTACTTTAATATTCAAAGGCCATTTAATAACATAATTTAATTAAATACAAGATATTTTAACTTACCGATTTACCATTGTGCCCTCTGTGTTCGGGAATCTCGTGCCAGATTGTCCCGTACCTTTTTTTGCTGCTAGCTGCAATCATATATAAAATACTATGAGAAATCAATTTGGACATATAGAAATTCTAATTAACTATACATCGCACCCTTCCCAGAATGCAGAGAAGAGTCTGCCAAACCATGCCTCTCACAATTGTACCTTATCTCATACATACTCTTCTGTTATTCGGACTTTTACACAGCCCAAAAACATCAGGTTTTCTTCATCCTGCCATATCTTCCTCTGGCGTCCACATTCGCGTAATAATATATTCTCCTTTCCAATCTTAATCGAGCTTGTTTTTAATGACATTTGAATTTCAAGAACATATTATTATAGGAAATAATCAGTAGTCAACTTACCTTACCTTAGGTTAGACCATGGTTAGAGATACTGGCTACTGCAGTTGAAACCGAGATTTCAAGGTAGCTATCGTCGAGAAGTTTCAACTACACAAAACGTCAATTGTCAAACTTCGCGTAAACAAAAAAGTTAAGTCAATTACATAACACTTTATTTTTTTACATATTAAATACGTTTGATTTAAAAATATGAAATGCCGGTTTATGTATTACACTATTTTAAATAAATTATCTGTATAAATAATAAATACAATTAATTAACGCTTCGGTATTAATTTAAAATGTAAAGTTTATAATTTGACGTCATTTTTTAGTCTATGTAAATAAACGGTGCCACACACGAGGCGTTACGATCAAAACGTTGGCCACAGGCAAAATGGAGGAATTCACTATGATGACTTAACTGAGTGGCGCGAAGCGCATGGCTCAGAACTACGTTGATAATCAATCCAAATTGTTGGTCACAACGGCTGTAAATCCACGTTTCTTGTCGCTTCCTTATCTCTTCCCGCGTAGCTACTGAAGGCCACGGAACAGTTGAGCACGGCAAACTAAAATTATCGATCAACATAAATTGCCTCGGGTAAATTTTACCAAACTTTACGTCCGTCGGGTTAAGGAAAAGAAGGAGAGATTTTGGGAAGTAAAAATGTATAAGGGGTGGGAAGGAACATGGGATCGGCTATCCAGGAGTGACGGACGAATGAATCCATCCCTTCCACTGCGATGCAAAGCGATGGTTCGAGAGAGTCTGGCTGGATGCGTCACAGGATCTCTTGCAACCGGCTCTAACCGGATCCAGCCTGGCATACAGTTGGTGGGCAAATGGTATGCATCCACCGGAAAGATCTGAACAAACTTCAACCTATGAACCCAGACACCTCTGTAAAGTCACCAAACATAACAAACCACTCTTAGTTAGCTATGGCAGAGGTGTGGTTATCCAATTAATGGTTCCCCAAACGGTACCCATGTCCGTATACCCACTCGTGAAAGTTAACAATTAAATGGTACTTAACTTATTATACTAGATCACTCTGAATCAGTGATACATTTAAATGGTTGCAATGTCGAAAAGCAGGAAAGATTTAGATATCTCGGCAGTATTCTCACGGAGACTCTTGACCCAGATGTACAGGTAAGGTGCAGAATTGAAGCAGCAAAAACTGTGTTCATTAAAATGAAATCCCTCTTCTGCAATGACAGTATCAGCTTAAAACTAAGGCAGAGAATGCTAAAATATTATTTGTGGTCGGTCTTGCTGTAAGGAGGTGAAACATGAACCTTGAAAGTAAATATGTACCATGAACAGGTTAAAGGCTTTTGAAATGTGGTTTCACCGGAAAACTCTCAATGTTCCATGGACCGACATGATCACCAACACAGAAATTCTCAGGCGGTCTAGAGCAGATAGAGAACTGCTTACATTAATAAAAATCAAGAAAATTTAATATCTGGGTCATATACTTCGAGGAGAGAAGTATCACTTGCTCCATCTAATATTGAAAGGCAAGATAGAGAGTCGCCGAGGGCCTGGTAGGAGACAAATGTCTTGGCTGCGAAATATACGAGAGTGGACCGACATTAGATGTGTGGAGGAGCTATTCCGGTCAGCGCAAGACAGAGAGACATTTTCAAGAGTGATCGCCAACGTTGGGGGGACCTGATTCGGCACACAAAGAAGAAGAACTTATTATATTGGTTGTTTATTTTATCTTATGGTGTGGACCATGTTGGGGAAAATAATAATTCTTATTTACAACACAAGTTAGTGCGTAGTCATAGCATACATAATATGTTATTTTCTCTTAAAAATATCAAGTTTATTTAACCTATTCATGACAAAGGTAAGATACTTCACTTATTCATAAAATGTCTGACTCTTGAGTGAATTCTCCGGAAATTCTTTAGCGAAATGTCCGGAAGCGCTCTCAGCGGTTAAGCTCGAAGGACGCTTCAAATCAAGTTTAGGGCGATTCTACTATGGACAATTCTCGACATTTGTTTTTAAATCGCAGTATTTGTTACTTTTTTGATATCAGTTTAAAGAAAAAGGTCAATATTTAATAATAATAAAAAAATTGGGATTTTGAAAGATTGTCATTCGAAGAATCTGTATATAAACTGCAAAATCACTCCGTGCAACACTGGCGCCAAACAGCTGTTACCGATAGTTTGAGGTTATATTAATTTATATTTATGTGTCGAAAGATGTAAGTACTTTTTGTTATTTTTTAAGCATCATTGACTACAAGAAGTCACTGTTAGCTTCTTGCACCCGCGATACAAAAATATATAAAAATTTGTGTTTTTCATACAAATATAGTACTAACGTTTTGAAACTTTATAAAAGAAAGAAGAAATCAAAGGCAAACTTAAATCAATCGTTTTTAAGAGGATAATGTTAGCTGAATTGAAATAAACGTTGATACAAATTGGTTGCACCCGCGATGTGATGTTAGAATCGCGGGCGCAACTCTTTGACAATAACCCTTATTATGTCATTTATCGTATATTTTATTGTTTTGTTATGTCCTGAATAATGTTTGTGACTGGTGATTTATATTTAATAGAGGTGTGTCTATATTAAATTCCCCTTCTTTATAGAAACATCAGTTAAAATGACAGAAGAACAACGGAAAGAGACTGCTTCAAGGAAATGTAGGTGAAAATTGAAAATAAATCCTTCTTTATTTTAGTAAAAAAGAAGATTTTAAAGAAAAGATAAAAATTGGATGATAAATGGGAAGGGCTGAAAAATATATCAGGCATTCAATCAAAACATTTCATACAATCTGAAGTCGGCGATAGCATTTGCGTGACGTGAAACTCACTGTGTCATCTCAAATGGACATTGGTTTTGAACTCTCCAAAAACCACCACTGAAACAGAAAGTGATTGGGACGATAAATATTTAGAAAATCTTATAAATTACAAAATACAAAAAGAAATTCTGTGTACTGGTGTATCTGCGCCTTCAGTATCAGATCAGAGTAAATCCTTTGTGTCACCTGAAACAAAATTGCTCATTTCTGATGTTTACAGTGATTCAGGAGACGAATCCTTAAATGACGTAGCTCCAACGTCTCTTCAACTCTCAAAATTACCATAGAACTTTTACACAGCATCCCCAAAGATGACGTAGGCCCTGATGAGAAGTGTTTTCCTCAGGGCCTCCTGGGTGGAGCTAATTTAAAATATATAATATTTATATCTTAATTATATCGATTGTGTAATTAATATTAATATACTAAAAGATATTAATATTAATTAAATAATTATTAAAATCGTGAATGACGTAGCAGACGAGCATTTTGATTTTTTTTCGCGAAGTGGAAATGTCAGAGAAGAGGATTGTTGGAAACAATATGTTCATATAATTTTTGGAGAATATTGACGGATTCGAAAATAAATAATTAACATAAGTGATCAACAAGGGTACTGATTAGTAATAAGTAATAAGCATTGTTTGATCTCTTACTACGTTCCTCTATAATTTTTTTATTGATGGTTATGTATTTTCACTTAAATTAGACGGGTTGCACTCGCGATACTTTCATTTTGAGACTGATTGAGGGAGATCTTTTGACCTCTCCGGCAAAACTCTCAACAGGATTTGGACCGCAGTGGAAGAGATGAATTCATTCGTCCATCATTTCTGGACACACTGACCCCCAGATTCCTACCCATCCCTCATACCTTTTTCCTTCCCGGAACTTCCTCCCCTTTTTTCCCTAAAAAGATGACATGGGCCCTGAGGGGAATTACTTTCCTCAGGGCCTCCTGTGTGGAGCTAATGTAAAAAAATAATAAGTAAGCTGAAGTAACAGAAAAAGTAAGAATTTAAAAAAATATATGTTTTTGAAATGGATCAACCAAAGAAGTATATTTACGGTTAATGGTTAATTGTTAATTTAAAAACTTCATAGCTCATGATTGATGTAAAATTGTGAGATAAAAATAAGTCAGTCGAATTCGGAGAGAAAATGGCATAAAAATTTCATTAAAATATTACCAGTACCTTATAACGTAAAGTAATACAGATCTTCTTCAAACTTCGGAAAATTACTTTGTGGCATCATTAATTATATAATGAATAACATATCACTTTGTATAAACCACTATATTATAAACAATATCTACATGTTTCGATAACAATGTTATCTTCATCAGGATATGTTAATATAAAAAATAAAAAATGACAAACAAGTATAGAAAAATTAGAATAAAGTATAACATAGACAAAATATTAAAAATATAATATATTGTTTATAATATAGTGGTTTATACAAAGTGATCTGTTATTCATTATATAATACAGATCTGTTTGGAGAGAAGAAATTCGATATTTTATTGCTAGTTCAATAGATTATTTATTAACGGCTGCTTGAAATTTACAGATATAGTTCCCCACATTAACAACAAGCATAAGACTAGCTCCCCAATTAAACCCAACAATATTTCGCTACTAATTGGGTAATTAAATTTGTTAATTAAGAATGTTTGTAACATACGAGTATTATTAATTAGGTATATCTTTGTTTCATAATTTCAATAAAAAATACTTTTTTGTAAATTAATGATCATATTACGATGTTAATAAAATGATTTTGCTCTAATAATAAAAATGTATATATTTTTTTAATCTACCCAATAATTATAATTAATGACCATTCACCAATTGAATTTCTAAGAATTTTTTTTATCTTTTTATTTTTAATTCTGTTCACTTATTATTTATTTTAATTTTATGCTTATTTTTTGTTATTTGTGTGATGAATTTTGTTTTCATTTTATGTTTTAATTAGGTACCTACCTAATATTTAAACATTTTTTTCTTTCTTTTATAGTTGTTTATGTAATATGGCAGACTGGGATTGCACTACCCTCCCATTCCTGCTGGAATAAAAACTTAAATAAATAAAAATAAAAAAATGAAAACCTGCACCCACTGAGACAAGCAAAAGTAATTAAATTAGGCTCTCTTTCAGACAATTAAACATAAATTACTTATATAAATGATTGATTCCTACTTGAATAAAGTTTATTTAATTAATGTTTCATGTTCAAAGATTATATTAGGACCTAGATAACTATTTAAAAAAAACATGAATAAAAAAAATTAAATAAAATATTTCGTTGAAGACGATAATTCTAATAAATCTAAACGAAACATGAAACCGAAAAAAACATAGGAAAATATAACGGTAACGGTCGCAACTGTGAATCGAACCAATTAACTAACTCTACCATTGGGACCTGTCTATCTCATCTTTCAAATTCAGAATAAACAATATAATTCTCAACTTTTTTATTATTATTATGGGTGTTACATTCAAAAGATATTTCAATAAATATATATATCTTACTAAAATTATAAACGCGAAAGTTTGTTTGGATTTACGTGTGTTTGTTACTCTTTCACGCAAAAACTACTGAATGGATTCTAATGAAACTGTACAATTACATAGCTCATACATCATAATAACATAAATGCTATAATTTATAAAGCTAGCTAGGAAGGGTACGCGGGAGGGGAACGGGGACAAACGGGAAAGGAAGAAAACACGGAGAAACGATGTATTTCTTTGAATATAGCATTGCGACGCAAACCGAGAACCAGCTAGTGTTTTTTTATAAATATACAACTATCAAACTAATTTGGTGCATAATCTCATATAACTTCAAGGTCTAATTATTTTTAAGACAAAATAAGACATATTATTATTTATCTGATATCGCTCAAACAAAAGCACGATAATTTGGCAGCAATTGGTTCGGCGTAATCGCGCTCATTCTTGCGGCTTTATGACTGGCATTAGCATATTTTTTGTCAACAGAACCTGCACGAGTCTTTCCAATAATCTCATTTTCAGCCCCGACGGCACACCGTTCATTCGGTTTTCTTAACCAATAATGTCCCTAACGATGTCTTTTGTATTCGCGGCGGGCCGGATTTGGGGACCTTCGTATCTTAGCTCCCGAGATCTTTTATAACCAACCTGATTCTGTAACGGTTGCCGGTCTCAGAACAAAAACTTATAGATGGGATGAAACTTGAAGCGACTCGCTTTTCACTGTGCTAAGTATGGTCTTCTAAATGAGCACAGAAAGATTGTCTAGTGTTTAGGTGCTGTCTTTCAAGTGAGTGCAGACGGCTTGATATTTGAAAAATGAATCATTCATTATGTTTAAGTGAGGTCTTCCATGTGAACTTAGATGGAATGAAATTGGAGATGTATCACTAATCACTAAGCATATTTATATATGATCTTCAAAATGAGATAAAATTTGAAGCGGTGTCACTGAGTTTAAGTATGGTGCTCCAACGGTCGCTGTTCCCAATCCTACTAATAAATTGCTAAGCCGAAACTAACACTGCTCAACTACGCTCTTTCCAACACACAAGCATCGCTTAAGAATCGCTTAATCTAAGGAAACCGGACACGTGGATTAAGTTCGGCTGAGCAAAGCAAAGTTATAAAAAAGTGTCAACAGAGTGGCGCTAACGCCACGGCGGTAAAGGTCAAGCTGATACTTTATTTTTAATATATTTTATACATTTGTTTAAAAAATATGAAATGCTTATGGATACCATATTTAAAAGAAATAATGCGTGTTAATAATAAATACAATATTTAGCTCTTTAATATTAATTTAACATCGAAAGTTTTTTCTTTGATGCCATTTTGGGCGGGGCCGAAGTGGACAGGGTCACTTAAGATAGTCAACGATAAAATATTTGGGAACAACGAGAATCGACCGTTACCTTTAAAATACTTACAAATCGCTTAGCTGATGGTAGACTCAGATTGGTCGATCGGAAAGTTGGGAACAACGGCTTGTGGTATTTCACCTACCACTACGTTTCAACGTGGTCTTCCAAGTGTGCTCGGTTCGGATGGAACTTACGGCGTCATGGCTGTGCTTAACCCGTGTTTTGCGCGCAACTCAAATTCCGTAAGAAAGTGACATACCTTCAAAATTTATAAATGGTTCAGAGATACAACAAATTAAATTGAGATTTCTTATCGGCCAATGGCATTTAATTTCTTATAACCAAGGTCTTAGAAAGTAAAATCATTCGTTATGATTATTAGATAAAGTTTCTGTAATTACATTTTTTTTAGAAAATGCTTAAAATCAGTAAAACGTTAGAACAAAATATTGCATTATTTGGCATTTCTTCAATCCTTATAATGATTACAATCTTTGAGATATATAATTTAATTGATATGAGTAAAGTTGACTAATTTCCGTGTACCAGAATTTTTATCGAATTTTCGTTTTCTATATTCTATACAAAATTATTCCTAGTTAATTTAATATATATATATTAACCTAATGCTTACAACTTACATAATCAATAAGCTACATAATAATTTGCTAATAATGTCTAACCTAGTTTCATAAACGTTTAATATTAAAAAAATATTTAAACATCATATTTTAATCGATTTCAACCGGCGGTCGCCGCGCTTACCTTGCGTAAATTTATTTGGTACTAGCGAGTACCCGGTACGCGTTCCAATGTCATTCAAAGATAGTGTTAAATGTTTTATATGACACACATTTTTGGTTTTTCCGTCTGGTGCATACACGAATAATATCAGATGATTTTCCGGAGCGTGAGCAGGCCACATACAGTTAGTTGTCCGTGTGAGAAGCATGGATTTTCCAAATTTATCCCCTGCTTTCCCCTACCGCTATTCTGTCTCCTTTGCGATTCCTCCCTCTGCCCCTCCCCCCTCTCCTCCGCGTTCCCCATTCTACCTTCCCCTCATTCCTACCTCACTCGCTCCCCTCTAGCGTTCCCCTCCCTCCCCTCCCGGATTCACCTCACCTTCCGCCTTACCTCCTTGCCACTGAACTGTTTGAAATACACACATTTTTCAAATGACTCGTTAAAACATATCGCAATTTCTCAAAACAAATTTAATAACGCAAGAACTCTCCAGTACATTCAGAACACACCAAACTTTCATCACAATCGGATGAATGGTATAGGAAATAATTTCATAACCCCAGAGTACACCATCATCTCTACATATTATAAATTAAAGTCCCCCGCGTCGTCTGTCCCCCGCGTCGTCTGTCTGTCTGTCTGTTCGCGATAAACTCGAAAATTACTGAACGAATTTTCATGCGGTTTTCACCATTAGATAGAGTGTTTTGTGAGGAAGGTTTAGGTATGTAATTTGTCAAGGATTTGTGTAAAATGGTTGAAACATCACGATAATTGTTAGAAGTGTCGGAAAAAATCGAGCTGCCTAGTAGCTTTCATCGAAAACGCTGCCATTTGGGATATAACAAAGCAATGCATAGTGGGATATTCCTCTTTTATAGATCTACAAAAAGTCCGCGAAGGCATATATCTATCTTTTACGGATAGCTTACTATACCCATTCTATCTTCTAAAAAAATGGTCACGTACATTGCGGTAATAAGATACTCCTGTGAAAAATATTATGCCTTTAATAAAATATTTCCATGTAGACCAATAAACGCTGATTCTGAATATATACGTTTTATTTCATAATATTAAACACAGAGTTTTTAAAAAATTATTAAAAGTGCATTTTTAAACCTCTCCTCAAAACACAGCGTCAAGTTGGCATTACTGAAATGGTTAACGGTGACGTCACTGTTAACCTGCTAACGAATTCACTGAAGTGTATCAAGATGTATTGACATTTGAAATCTTACGCCTTATGCCACGAAAGACACGCACGCCATTCAACATTTCATGTTTTTTGGTTATTTTCATACGGTTAAAGAGATTTAGATAAATAATAGTTATTGTGTTTATTGGAAACAATATTAAGGCTCTCAATAATTAAAATTATGATGTAAAAGGGCTATATTTGAGGTTAAGCATAGTCATAAATAGGTCATATGTCATATTTCATCGGTCGTATTTTAGATTTTTTTTAGTATTAAGGGCTTTTTATACAAGTTATTACACAATCGTCAAGATCAGTATATTATAAATACCAGTTATGTGTTATACATAAAACAATGTACAGTCAGGCCTAACCACAAAATTACAGGCTTACGATGTCACTTGTATTTGCAATGAAAAAGATGATTTATTGTTTTTATATTGCACTTTGTTAAAATACAATAACAGAACCGGTGAAATGTGAACATTTTACCAATGTTTTTCTATATTAAAAGCAGTTAGTCTTGAATAAAAAAACACACCTCACACCTAAAAGTCATCCCAAAGCATTCCGCCATTAATTCTTCTGGATTCTTCATTCAAACAGGGATGTTCTGCCCAAAAAAAATATTTCCCTAGATTTCGAAGTGAAATTTCCCTAGAACTTCACATTTATGCAATTACCTACGTAGCCACCTGATTGTGTAACACTAATCCTGTTATATGTTAATTAAATTTTAAAAATGTATAAATATGTAACTAAAATATAAGCACCTGTTGAAAAGCCGATTCAATTGGCTAAGCAGGACTTGTTTGTTGATTATATTATGTATTATCTATTATTCAATAAAAAAAAATAAAAATAAAAAAATAAAAAATATTAAAAATTATATATATAATTAATTTATTGGGAAGATATCGGAATTTGGTAAATGTATTTATAATACTGTGCTTTTCCAAATAAAACACTTTTTGCTACGTGAAATAATAATTTAAAAGTACGAATACACTCACTACTGAATTCCAAACAAAAAAAACACTTTGCACAATAAAAATCAACCGCAATCACCGATAAAACGGAACCTTAAAAATAATTATTTTTTTTCAGAGGTCCCATTTATCTTTTTAGATACATAATATCATTTTGAGTTGTCAGTGTTAAAAATAACATTGCATGTAAGTACATGAACAATAATTGAGATTCATAGGAATTCCAAAAAAATATATATACGTATATAAAAATATATATATAAAATATATATAAAAAATAAATATAAACAATACCAATAGTAATATTGTCATACGTAATAAAAAATTTGCCCTAGTTCGAAATTTCCCTAGATTTTGTCCTGATTTCCCTATTCCCTAAAAAATATTTTTCTCCCCTAGATCTAAGGAAATTTCCTTAGACATAACATCACTGATTCAAAATGACAACTTGAAAATAAATAAACTATCGGTGGGTGAAGAAGTCACACAATCTACAATAGATACGGTGCTTTTCGTGGGGTCTTGAAAATTTAAAACTTTGACAATTATTTTAACTATTAAAACTAACTATAAAAATAAAAATTAAAGTGCAGTTATTTAAGTTTGAAGGTCTTTATTGATTTAAAAAAAATTAAAAAATGGACTGGAGTTCTCTATTGAAAAGTTATTTAAACGGATACAGTATTAATCGTTATTAATTTAAATACGTTAGTTACCTCAAGCATTTCATGCACATTATTATAATCTTTCACACGATCTCTACGTATTATATTATAAATAAAAGTCCTCCGCGGCATCTGTCTCTTCGCGATAAATTCAAAGACGGCGGTGCTTATAAAGGTTGGATAACCATCCAGTAAATGACGTTGTGTTTTATTAGCCACAGCAACGCGTGGCCGGGTCAGCTAGTATTATATAGAAACTTTCGCGGTCAAGCGCACATCAAATCACCAAAATTTCATCGCAATCGGAACGGGTTAAAAACGCATACGGGACTAAGGAACATTAATTTTTATATATTAATATTTTAATCGGTAGAATTCCTAGTGAGCCCACGTAAACGCAGAAAATAGTTCCTAATGTTACTTTAATGATCAATTATGACAATCAATAAATTACTGAAATTGTTTTGACATGTGAACCAAAAATAAATCTCGAATTTAATTTGTCTGTCTCTGTAAAATTTGTTCTGTGGCACCCAGGTTATTCTGTTAGGTAGATGTTACGAGTTATCGGTTTCTGCGTTTGCTATTCTAGAATTTAAATACCACTCACCGTGAATACGACCAGGAATAACGGTCAATGGTAAGACATTGGGGCTTTTATCTATATTCATCACGACTATTGTTACGTCGAGAACTTTTATTATATTGAAAATTGTGCCTTTGAATGAAATTGAGCTTTCAATGTCTCAAAAGCTAATCGTTTCCTTTAAACATTTATTTCTATAGAAAAGAGGACAAAGCTTATGGCAAATTCATACCGCGATTTATCCAAGGTTCGGGTACGATTTATAATTACATTTTATGTGTTTAACGGACCTATAAAATAGCGACACAAATATATTGGTACCTTAGATTCGACGTGGAGTGTGGAGGAGTTGGACCCTTCCAGCATCGAACGTTATTAATACCGTAGCGTCTGCGTAGTTAACCCGGATACGAGTGCAAGTCGGATGCCACGCCACACGCGCCGCGCCACAAATAACATCTGTATACGTGGAATTTCACACAAAGCTACTGTTATAATTCGGTTTCGAATTCAAGAATTCGACACAAGTTGTCGCCACTTACGTTAGCAGCTCGCAAGTGGACGTTTCTTCCCTGGGTAAAAGTACTACGGATTTAAAGAATTTAAGTATTTTTCAGGATATGAAGAGATTACATGTAGCGTCATTGCCTGTCACGGTTACTTTAACTCAGTGACTAGCTGTCACTGGATCACAATGGATCTACTAGTTGTTAATAAATGTTATGTGCCATTCCTCCATGAATGCTATAAGTTGTTATTACCGAACAACTAAAATCAAGTACGGCACCATAATCTGCCATGTATCCCACATAGGAGAACGGACGTGCTGGCTCGGCATAGCATGACACGAGGTACGGCACTGTTAAACGTTTCCAACAGTGTTGACATTTTTAACAGTAGCCTTGAAGCATTCAAAAGGCATGTAAACGCCACACATTAACCGTTATAACATTATGCATATGTTTCTTTTTTTAACTTAAGACTTTTATAGTACCGTTGTGATTTGAAACTCGATGAAACGGAAGCGAGCGACACTAAAAAGATATAAACACATACATCTATAGGATTTAGAATGCGAGAGAATGAGATCGCAATAAAATATTTATTTATTTCACGGGTACTCGGTTCCAATATTTAATTTTTTTTTTAATTAATTACATGGTCCCCCGCAAGGCTCATTTAATATAGTGGTATGAAGCGCATGACGGACCTTAGCGGCCAGTTATCCAGAGGACCAAGGGTCAAATCCTACGAAATCCAAAAAAAAAAACATATTTCGGTAAAATCAATATACAAACTTCAAACCTATCCAAAATGAACTGGCAAAAAAACATAAAAGAAAGCGACATCTAGCGACTCTGAAGAAGAAAACACAAATACTAATAAGATGATAGGAAAAGGTGATCTGGAATTCGACGACAAAAATATGGAAAAAATCATCCATCACATTGATAAAAAAAAGTGTTTCGTAGTCTACCTTAGTTTTCACTCTAGTTAAGTTTTCTGAAGGTTTAACTTCTACCGCGTGTGAATTGTACATTCTGATTTTTTTAAAGTGAAACTTTTATAGCCCAGCTGTGATTTGGATTTCGGATGAAACGGAAATGACGATTAGGTACTGCAACTGCGCTCATTGATCGCTTTGATTATGATGTCACTTTTAAAGGCTCCTATTGGTTGAGATATGTAACGGAAATTACAATAGATCTGCGCTCATTGATCGCTTTGATTATGACTTCACTTTTTAAGTACTGGTTGAGATTGTTTTGATAAAGTTTCGCTTCTACCGCGTGTAAAACTGCACTCTATTTTTTTAGCACCGTAAAATGTGTAGTTTATGTTACATGTTTATTAGAAATTCACAATTGGGAAATGTGATGAATATTTCATCAAAAAATAAAATACTGCTTTCAGAGGTGAGACAAGGGGATGGGGTGATTTTTTGAAACTTCATGTAGACAGTGATCTTTCCCTTGTTTTGAAGGTCAAGTATGCATAATTTCATCAGTCTCAGAAAGAATCTGTAAATTTGTCTTTAATTCAAATCCACGGCGCCCAAGACTATGAACTTTATACATTATATTTTTTAATACGTGGGAAAGAGGAAATGAAAGATCGATAATTGACTTTGTGGTAATTGACTCTAGGTTGAGAGCCGTTACCGAGGACACCAGAGTTTTCAGAGGGGCGGAGGTTGAAACTGACCACTTTCTGGTGGTGTCGAGAGTAAACCTCTTTCGCGGCTGGCGCTCTAAAGTGAAAACGATATCAACTCCAACAAGAGTCAAAGTAGAAAAACTGCAAAATGCTAATGTCAGAAGTGAGTATGAGAATTTGGCAGAGATGAGATTGAATGAGAAGGAAATGGACGGTCTAAGCATTGATGAAACATGGAACCACATAAAGGTGAGTCTTTGTGAATCTGCTAGAGATGTATGTGGAATAAGTACGCAAGGTAGGAAGAAAGGTGACGCATGGTGGGATGACGAGATCAAAGCACTGGTCTCAGAGAAGAAGAAAGCATGGTTACGTCTGATAGCGGCTGGCACTGATTCTAGCGAAGAGAGAGATAGAGCGAAAGAAGTTTATAAGGGATGTAAGAAAAGAGTAAGTGTTGGAGTGAAAGAACGAAAGAAACGCCTGGAAGAGGAAGAGGGAATAAAAATGACAAAACACTTCCAAGAAAACATTAAACTGTTTTGGAAGGAGGTCAAAAGGTCCCGGAGTGGTTCAGAGAACGGAAGCCGGAAAGTCATAAAATCGAAAGATGGAAAAATGTTGACGAATGAGGAAGAAATAAAAGAGAGATGGATGAAATATTTTGAGGAGGTTTTTGAAAGCAATCCGGGTGATAGTGAGGCCAGCAGTGAATCGGGTATGAACGATGACGGAGTGAATTCAATCAAAATCAGCGTGGATGAAATAAAAAAATCGATAAAATGCATGAAGAATGGTAAGGCTGTTGGTTTCGACAATATTGCTGCCGAATACTTTAAAGGAGATAGCCATATTATTCTCACATGGTTGTGCAAACTTTTTAACCAGTGTTTAGAGGAGGGTTACACGCCATTAGATTGGAGAAGGGCTGTAATCATGCCGTTATACAAAGGTAAAGGGTCACGTATGGAATGTGGAAATCATAGGGCTATTAGCCTGCTAAGTTCAGTCGGCAAGCTGTACGGAAGAATATTGATTGAAAGGGTAAGAATGGAAACAAAGGATAAAATATGGGATGTGCAAGGTGCCTTTATGAGTGGAAAGGGATGCATGGACCAGATTTTCTCCTTGCGTATGCTTACTGAGAAATTTATGGCGAAAAACCAAAAACTTTTCTGCGCCTTTGTAGATCTACAAAAAGCATACGACCGAGTCGACAGGAAAAAGCTATGGAAGGTTTTGTCCAAGTATGGAGTGAATACAAATCTCATACAGGCAATTGCGTCTCTGTACAAGGGAAGCGTAGCGTGTGTTAGGGTAAACGGTGGTTTTACGGGGTGGTTTGACATCACAAAAGGTGTCAAGCAAGGCTGCGTAATGTCACCATGGTTATTCAATCTATACATGGATAATTGTATGCAAGAATTGAAAGAGGTGGGATTGGGCGCGAAATTGAGTAATCTGAAAGTATGTTGCCTGTTGTATGCTGATGATGCGGTGCTGATTTCTAACACTATGGAAGATCTACAGTCTCTCGTATCTAGGATGAACGAAGTATGTATGAAGAATGAGCTAATGATGAATGAAAGTAAGTCTAAAGTCATGGTGTTTGAAAGGGAGAGTACGAAAACAGTATGCAACATAGTTGTGAATGATGAATATTTGGAGCAGGTGGATGAGTTTGTGTATCTGGGTAGTATGTTTACGAGAGATGGGAAGGCTGAAAGAGATATTGAAAGAAGGGTGAATGCCGGTAACTCCATTAATGGTGGACTGAATGCCGTTGGCGCTAATAAAAAACTGTCAAAAAAAGCGAAGCTAGCAGTCCACAATGGAGTCCTGGTACCTACCCTGATGTATGGCAGTGAGGCATGGAACTGGCAGAGGAAGGATGAAAGTAAACTGAATGCTGTTGAAATGAGATCCCTGAGACGTATGTGTGGTAAAACAATGTATGATCGTGTGAGAAATGTGGATATCCGCAAAGAATGTAAGGCTGATGTAAGCATAATGAGTAAGATTAAGAAAGGGACCCTCAGATGGTTTGGGCATGTAGAGCGAATGAACGAAGGAAGTAGTGTAAGAAGAATATACGACGCGAATGTGAATGGTAGAAGAAGTCGGGGACGCCCGAGGAAGACATGGCACGATCAAGTGAATCAGATACTTGAGTCGGGTCATGTCAAAAGTCAGAATAATAGAAGAGAATGTATGAGACGATGTATGAATGTGAGTGAGGCAAAGAGTGTGTGCCAAGACCGAGTTGTTTGGCGGTCCGTCCTCTCTGCCTACCCCTGCGGGGAAACGGCGTGATGGTTAGTTAGTTAGTTAGTTATATTTTTTAATGAAATAATAAAAACACTTTGTTTTTACAACGATAATCTTTATTCAAAAAAATCAACACATTCCGAGAACGTGATGTTCTCTTTACGACATTATATGTACTAAAACTAAATGATCAAATATATAAAGACAGGCGTGGGTAGAAATGGAAGTAGCGGGGGAGGAGAGAGGTGGAAAGGGAAGGTGCTTAGAAGATCAACAGTGGGAAGGGGGGGTGGGAGAAGAGGTGGAAAGGAGGGTGCTTAGAAGAACAAAGACAAAAAAATACAATTGAAATATGTTTAAGATAGGGTTATTCACAAAATTAATTTGATTATTAATAATATTTAAATATCTATCGACATTTTTACTAATTTCTAATATTTCTAAAAGATCTAAGTGAAAACCACTAACGTAAGTGAGCAAAATTTTAAAACCAGTATTTATATCAAATGAAAGGTTAAATTCAATTAGATGGTTAGCAAAAAGTGTTTTAAATTATTTCATTAATAAAATGGTGCCACAAAGTGAATTTGCAAAATTTTAAGAAGTCATTATATTTTTGTTGTATTTTTATTTTTGTTGTCACCTGAAGGATTCTTTAAAATATAATAAATAGTTAAACTAATTTATTTGTTAGGACTCCTACTCTGACGCACTGTACTCGTATTATGAGTTTCTTTGAATTGAAAAAATATCTACGTAGCGTATAAACAAATGGGTCTCACTGTGCATAAATTACGAGTCCTTTCTCTGGAAGTGGTTGTATAAACAATATTACAGACTAGAAAAACAACATTTCCTGTGAAAAATACTTGCATGAGAGTTCCAACAAACAACTTTACCTTATTTATTTATTGCTTACGTTTCAAATAATGCTCGTACGCTACGGGACGGGTTATTTCAAAATAATTTATGTTATGAGCAGGAAGGCAATTTTACCCAAAGAAAAATATAAATTCGCAGATTTTTCACATTATTTTCATACGTAGCGCAACTAAAATATTGTTCACAGTTTCTTCAGTTGTTTGAGTTCTGTTAGATATCAATTTGTATATCTGAAGTGCCTATTAATATTTATGTTTAAGGTCGGGGCTTTCAGAATCAGTTTTGCGATGATATAGAGTTGTTGTTAGATAATACTTCTTTGAAAATATGTTTTTCCTAGTGTCACAGTGTGAATACCACTATTTGATTGTTTCTTTTGTTCGTAAGAGAGGGAAACAAAATACGAGACAAGGACGAAAGTTTTAACAAATTATTATTGTATGAAACAGCTACATAGTAAACACAGTTTTTTTAAACTTTTTTGGTTATTTTAACTCTTGTAGGAGCAAACATATTAAAATAATTTTCAACTTTTTTCCACTTATTACAAGTTTTAAAATGTTTTAATTTATTATTATAACGGAATTCCACAACAAATTTAGAAAATACATAAGCGCATTGGGCAAATGCAAATAAAGTCACTTCTCTCAAATAATCGTTTCGTCTATTTGTTTTATACTTTATCGATACCACTTATATGATATATAAACATGTTGACTGCCTTTTTGCCATAAAAGTAAAAATAGTACCGAAGCTATGTACTATTGAATTGTTAAATTTTGGGCATCGACATTGAAAAATTATTCGTAGTTACCGAAAAAATCCTGTGATTTATTTTGTTAGTTATGGTTTCTAGGGTGTTAACTTGAATTTCTCTAATCAGTGAATCCTGACATTATTTAGAGTAAAAAATGTAAATGAAATTTTGGACTCCGGTGACTTTTCTATGACTTTTTTTTCAAAATTCTTTTCCTTCAAATCAAACAAAAACAATCTTCCGTATGTTGTCACTGGTCACTCAGACGAGTAACCGACCAACCTTTAACCCCGCCCCAAATGTCAAACACATACTATTTTTTTATATTTTGTAGAAAAAAATATATCAAAAATGTCACCGGAGATAAAAATTTCATGTACATTTTTTACTCCAAATAATGTCAGGAATCACTGGATAAAATTAGTCAAGTCCGTCCCTTAACACCTTATGTTTTATAAATGCAAACATTGCTGATTCAATTCTATTAGGTATTAAATATTGAGCTAACAAACCTCGTTGTAATGTGTTAATTGACGAAGATAAATAAAAAAAAAATTGCCATGGTATTGCAGAGGTATGCTGCAGGAACAGCTCCAATTTTGCTGAAGCTTTTCAAAATGCCCCTGATACCTGCTATGTACCCTCTTCTTGGAAAAAGTGGTTGTTCACCCGTTTCAAGATAACAGACAAGATATAGCAATCCAGCCAACTACCGCCCTGTAGCTATGGCAGATCTGTCCAAGGTACCTCAAGAAGAACAGAAATTATCATCAGCCGTCGAGGTGTTTACATTCACGGTTGTTTATCAATTGTATCAAATTTAAATCACATTTCTCAGTAATGTTGAAAACGTTTACCAACGAATTCTACAATACAAAATTCATCCAATCGCGCAAAAAATTCCGGCGGAACCGTTAGCGCGGTGACCTTCTCGCTTATGTTACGTAGTGTTGAGTACCTCATACAAGAGGTACCTCAAATGTCCCATACAAACACGTAAAATGTCCCCCCACCTCACAATATGTATTTGTACCAACTCTTTTTATTTGTATTACTACAAATATGAAGGGGGGACAAATATCAAGGAGGGACAAATATGAGGTGTGAGGTGGTTTGTTTTGTTGGACTACATTCATGTCATGTACGGGACAAATATTAGGTGAGGTGTGAGGTGGTTGGTGTATTGGACTGCATGTCATGTCACGTTGTCACGTATGGGACAAATATGAGGTGAAGTGTGAGGTGGTTGATGTATTAAACTACATGTCATGTCACGCATAGTTTGGGACAAATGTATGAGGTGGTGAGGCGTGAAGTGTTTGTATATTCTATAACATTTTTGTATTAGAATCGTGAGGTGGTGATGGGGTAAGCCAATTCATATATTGTGAATACCGCAGAAACGTCCCAACTGCTCCGTAATTTATATTTTTTATTTTTTTATTCAAAATTATTGTTAAGTGAATACCGCACAAGAGTACCATCTGCTCCAAAAAATATATATTTTTTTATATATATATATTTTTTTTAATTATTGTTATATGTTATGTAAATACTGCACAATAGTCCCAAAAGCTCCCAAGGGAGGGAGGATGAGGCAGTGTTGAGATGAGGTGGATGGGGTTGCTGAGGAGGGGGAGGAATAAGAGGAGGGGTGCAGGGAGGAGATCAGAGGTGGTGAAGGGGGGAGAGGGTAGGCCTATTTATATCTATTTTTCGTATTACAAAAATAACAGACACGGGAGGCGGGTATGGGTACCGCCACCCCGGTATTTATTAGAAAATGAACACCTCTGAACCAAGAAAATCAAGCTGAAAGTGAAAACCACTAACGTAAGTGAGCAAAATTTTAAAACCAGTATTTATATCAAATGAAAGGTTAAATTCAATTAGATGGTTAGCAAAAAGTGTTTTAAATTATTTCATTAATAAAATGGTGCCACAAAGTGAATTTGCAAAATTTTAAGAAGTCATTATATTTTTGTTGTATTTTTATTTTTGTTGTCACCTAAAGGATTCTTTAAAATATAATAAATAGTTAAACTAATTTATTTGTTAGGACTCCTACTCTGACGCACTGTACTCGTATTATGAGTTTCTTTGAATTGAAAAAATATCTACGTAGCGTATAAACAAATGGGTCTCACTGTGCATAAATTACGAGTCCTTTCTCTGGAAGTGGTTGTATAAACAATATTACAGACTAGAAAAACAACATTTCCTGTGAAAAATACTTGCATGAGAGTTCCAACAAACAACTTTACCTTATTTATTTATTGCTTACGTTTCAAATAATGCTCGTACGCTACGGGACGGGTTATTTCAAAATAATTTATGTTATGAGCAGGAAGGCAATTTTACCCAAAGAAAAATATAAATTCGCAGATTTTTCACATTATTTTCATACGTAGCGCAACTAAAATATTGTTCACAGTTTCTTCAGTTGTTTGAGTTCTGTTAGATATCAATTTGTATATCTGAAGTGCCTATTAATATTTATGTTTAAGGTCGGGGCTTTCAGAATCAGTTTTGCGATGATATAGAGTTGTTGTTAGATAATACTTCTTTGAAAATATGTTTTTCCTAGTGTCACAGTGTGAATACCACTATTTGATTGTTTCTTTTGTTCGTAAGAGAGGGAAACAAAATACGAGACAAGGACGAAAGTTTTAACAAATTATTATTGTATGAAACAGCTACATAGTAAACACAGTTTTTTTAAACTTTTTTGGTTATTTTAACTCTTGTAGGAGCAAACATATTAAAATAATTTTCAACTTTTTTCCACTTATTACAAGTTTTAAAATGTTTTAATTTATTATTATAACGGAATTCCACAACAAATTTAGAAAATACATAAGCGCATTGGGCAAATGCAAATAAAGTCACTTCTCTCAAATAATCGTTTCGTCTATTTGTTTTATACTTTATCGATACCACTTATATGATATATAAACATGTTGACTGCCTTTTTGCCATAAAAGTAAAAATAGTACCGAAGCTATGTACTATTGAATTGTTAAATTTTGGGCATCGACATTGAAAAATTATTCGTAGTTACCGAAAAAATCCTGTGATTTATTTTGTTAGTTATGGTTTCTAGGGTGTTAACTTGAATTTCTCTAATCAGTGAATCCTGACATTATTTAGAGTAAAAAATGTAAATGAAATTTTGGACTCCGGTGACTTTTCTATGACTTTTTTTTCAAAATTCTTTTCCTTCAAATCAAACAAAAACAATCTTCCGTATGTTGTCACTGGTCACTCAGACGAGTAACCGACCAACCTTTAACCCCGCCCCAAATGTCAAACACATACTATTTTTTTATATTTTGTAGAAAAAAATATATCAAAAATGTCACCGGAGATAAAAATTTCATGTACATTTTTTACTCCAAATAATGTCAGGAATCACTGGATAAAATTAGTCAAGTCCGTCCCTTAACACCTTATGTTTTATAAATGCAAACATTGCTGATTCAATTCTATTAGGTATTAAATATTGAGCTAACAAACCTCGTTGTAATGTGTTAATTGACGAAGATAAATAAAAAAAAAATTGCCATGGTATTGCAGAGGTATGCTGCAGGAACAGCTCCAATTTTGCTGAAGCTTTTCAAAATGCCCCTGATACCTGCTATGTACCCTCTTCTTGGAAAAAGTGGTTGTTCACCCGTTTCAAGATAACAGACAAGATATAGCAATCCAGCCAACTACCGCCCTGTAGCTATGGCAGATCTGTCCAAGGTACCTCAAGAAGAACAGAAATTATCATCAGCCGTCGAGGTGTTTACATTCACGGTTGTTTATCAATTGTATCAAATTTAAATCACATTTCTCAGTAATGTTGAAAACGTTTACCAACGAATTCTACAATACAAAATTCATCCAATCGCGCAAAAAATTCCGGCGGAACCGTTAGCGCGGTGACCTTCTCGCTTATGTTACGTAGTGTTGAGTACCTCATACAAGAGGTACCTCAAATGTCCCATACAAACACGTAAAATGTCCCCCCACCTCACAATATGTATTTGTACCAACTCTTTTTATTTGTATTACTACAAATATGAAGGGGGGACAAATATCAAGGAGGGACAAATATGAGGTGTGAGGTGGTTTGTTTTGTTGGACTACATTCATGTCATGTACGGGACAAATATTAGGTGAGGTGTGAGGTGGTTGGTGTATTGGACTGCATGTCATGTCACGTTGTCACGTATGGGACAAATATGAGGTGAAGTGTGAGGTGGTTGATGTATTAAACTACATGTCATGTCACGCATAGTTTGGGACAAATGTATGAGGTGGTGAGGCGTGAAGTGTTTGTATATTCTATAACATTTTTGTATTAGAATCGTGAGGTGGTGATGGGGTAAGCCAATTCATATATTGTGAATACCGCAGAAACGTCCCAACTGCTCCGTAATTTATATTTTTTATTTTTTTATTCAAAATTATTGTTAAGTGAATACCGCACAAGAGTACCATCTGCTCCAAAAAATATATATTTTTTTATATATATTTTTTTTTTAATTATTGTTATATGTTATGTAAATACTGCACAATAGTCCCAAAAGCTCCCAAGGGAGGGAGGATGAGGCAGTGTTGAGATGAGGTGGATGGGGTTGCTGAGGAGGGGGAGGAATAAGAGGAGGGGTGCAGGGAGGAGATCAGAGGTGGTGAAGGGGGGAGAGGGTAGGCCTATTTATATCTATTTTTCGTATTACAAAAATAACAGACACGGGAGGCGGGTATGGGTACCGCCACCCCGGTATTTATTAGAAAATGAACACCTCTGAACCAAGAAAATCAAGCTGAAGGAAAACCAGCCCTGCCCCCCCGTGAGCGAAAATATTTTGTAACACCTCATTTCAATATTTGAGTACCTCATACAAACTCATCCTGATATCGTGTCCTACCCAACACTAATGTGACGCATGTTTGAGGGCGGTGCTTGGAACATCACGGTGAGACAAAAACTGTGACATGGACATTTCCAAGGCCTTTGACCGGGTCTGGCACCGAGGACTTGTCAACAAACTGCCTTCTTACGGACTTCAGGTATTCCTGTGTATGTGTGTTGCAAACTTTTTAAGGGAGACAACGATTCAGACGGTTGCTGACGGTTTCGTCCCTTCACCGCATTGATAAATGTTGGCGTCCCACAGGGATCGTTTTTTTCTCCGACTTTGTTTTTTTTTGCACATCAATATTCATTGTTAATTAATTCATAGTTAATTTTTTAGTTAGTAGCCTTTTTTGAATTTTGGTAGTGTGAATAAGGTCTCTCGTCTGCGGCGCCCTTAATTTCGTTAAAAGTAAAGTATATATTTATATTCTCGAATAATACCAAAATAAAACCAAAAACAAAAATTTCTAACAACAAAAACCAGAATGAAATTCTACGAGATTCGTGATGTCAGAATCAGCAGTCATGCCAACCAAGCAGTGAGTTTTTTTATTGTTATGGTGTTTTATTCATTTTTAGTAACGATTTTAAATTCTACGAACATTATTTTCTGATTCAGCGTTTGTTGATAGGAATATGTATATATTTAAGCCGTAATATTTTTCACCGGAGGTCTATATTAATATAATGAAAAACTGCTTAGTTTCTACTTAAAAAGAAAACTTTATCTCTGAAAAAGTAGAATATTTATTTTAAATTTAAACAAAAAAAAATACTGGGAATCTGAGATAATGTGTTGAGAAAATAATAAACATGTAGGTTATGATTTAAATGTTCTATTTTAAAATTCAATCTAGCTTTTAAATATCTGAACTTATACTAAAGTTTAAACCTATCTTCGTATGTACAAATATACATTCAACAGTTTCGTCCTGTCACTCTACACAACGCTTTTGAGCCGTTCCCAAGAGGCAGTGAAAAGAGCAAAACGAAGTGTTTGAAATCAGTCTTGACTCATCAGGTATTCAGGACATTCCATTAATCATCAAGTATTTATTTACTTGCTAGTTTCATACGCCTTACATGTATTGTGCGAAGTGTTTGAACAAGGCTTATGACATCAGCGACAACAGATTGGAAGACATATGGCAGCTGGGAGCAGGAGCCGCCTGCATTTTTTTTTCAGTTTTCTGAATAACCTGTCCATTTCGAAACCCTTGAAACCCCTGCTGAGGATAGAATTTTATTGTTATAAATCTAGCTAATTTGTATTACATATTTAAACAAATATTTGAATCCAGAAAAGCAAAATTTAAAGTTATCACCAATAATTCATTACTTCCTTGCATGTACCTACAACACAGGTAAATATTTAAAATAATTAATAACTGAACGAACGCATTAAAAGAAAATGTTCGATTTAAACATCTTGTAGAATACGGCAATAAATGGCTGCAGCATGTAGTAAGAGCATCTCAAGCAAATGGGTGAAGAATAGATGAAAAGATTTACGGGCGGACGTGCAGAAGAATAGAAGTCGAGGACGCTCGTACTAGACGTGGCTCGATCGAGTGATTCTCCAGTTGCCCACAATTTCATTGATAGCCATCTAAGAGGAGCATGTATGCCGTGATCAGTTATAATATGTTAGAACGTTGTAGAAATACGTATTATTCCTTGAAAAATGTTGGTCGGATTATGTTTTTTTGCTCGATTGGATGAATTTTATATCGTAGAATCCGTTGGTAAACGTTTTAAGCCTTACTGAGAAATGTGATTTAAATTTAACACAATTGATAAACAACCGTGTATGTAAACACCTTACTGATAAACCTACTAACTGTATTAAACAACTAATCTGATATTTAAAAGTCATAAACAGTTAAAACTCATGGCTTTTACAGCGAAAAACGGGAGTTTATTTGTTTTATCTGTTGAACTTTCGGAATAAATTTCTCGTCGAATTTCGGAATATTTCCAAGATATCTTAAATGCGCTCCATGTTTCATTTTTTTTAAAGTTGTTGTTAAAATAAATACTTAAAATTTTATCTAGTAAAGAAACTCGACACATCGACGGACCCGGTGAACAACGTCTGATCTGCTAATCGCTCTTGGCTTATTTTAACTTAGACTTATTCATGGGAACCTAATATGCCAATATTGTAATGGATGGGCAGGAATAAAGGAATTGTTTGAGCTTTGGTTTTTGCTTCTCGCCTTTCATTTATTTTTGTTTCCTGTTTTGGATGAAACGAAATAAAATACATACATATTTTTCTCATATGCATTCCTGATCTCAAAAACAGTAAAAAAAACGAAACTTTAAACAGCTCTAACTTGAAATGACTTTTAGACGTATTACTTGAAATGGCTTAAACCATGTTTGGTACATTTTCCACATCTTCTTCTCTTCCCCACTTTCCTCAGCCACACAACATACCAAAATGGAGGATGCACCATTGATATATTATATCTCTATGGGATACAAAGATAGCCAGCATTACTCGTAAATGCTGCAGGAAATAGCCCAGAAACAGTAAAAATCGAACACTCCTTAGATATCGTAAAAAAATAATTTAAATATTTTTTAATGTAGCTATCTATCACTTTGTGGTTATCCATTATAAAATTTATTTATTTTTTTACATGAGCTCCACACAGGAGGCCCTGAGGAAAATAATTTCCCTCAGGGCCTATGTCATCTTTGAGGATGCTGTGTGGAGGGTTTTTTTAAGGAAAGGAAGGAGAGGTGAGTTCTGAGAAGGAAAAGGGTTTAAGGGGTGGGTAGGAATCTGGTGTTCAGTATGTCCTGGTCATCCGCCTCCAAGACCTAGACAAACCTCACCCCATGAACCCGGGCACCCCTGCTTAATCACCAAACGTAGCGAACCACTTGAGGTGACCTATGGCAGAAGTGTTGGTTATCCAATAAAGGTTCCCGGGGCGGCGGTACCCATTCCCGCCTCCCAAATTGTAAATGAAACAATTTAAAGTTACATTAATCATTAAAATGACATTTTTATATTATACATATTTATTACAAAGTTCAAATTTTGTATTAATAGTAATTACAAGATTATGTATTTTTGCTTCATTTAACGATAGAGGTCGCTCACTTTGATCGGTTAAAGCAGCCATGGAACATCTTTATATAATATATACTCGTACATATAATTACTTCCAACGAGCCGGAAATCGAGTCACAGGTATTTTTTTAGTCAGCAGTCCAGAGCGAGTTTTATGTAAATATTCATACAGATATTTGTTGAAAATAAACCAAATGAAGGACTTATTACGTATTCTGCTGGCGGGGTAAGGAATAAAACGAACAAATGATGGAAGAATTAATAAGGACACTGTAAATTGATCGTTTTTGTAGTTATTATTTGGCCAAAGTTGATGCTGACATCCTTCTCTAATTATGCGTAAAAAATTGTGCCAAGGAAAGAATTTATGGAAAAAATTATTTTTGTTTAAAAAAAAACACAAATTACTAGAAACAGTAAAGAACTATAAAATTATTTGATTTTTTGCTATTTCGTGAAACATACAACCGAAAAGCAATATAGCATAGCACTGTACAATATACAGTGTCAATTATAACAATCAACTTATAACTTTTCTTGAAATTCAAAAGGCCGTGTTTTTCATGCTATCTTACTAACAACGGTCTTATTTTAAAATATAGTATAATATGTAAAATACCAAAAAGAAAATATAGCTTTCATCAAAAACATTACGAGAAATGTAATTATCATTTAAAAACACTCTCTTTTGACGTTAAAAACATATTTCAAACTAAGAAAATGAATTTTAAAATATTGTTTGTACATAATCAACATGTAATTATAATTGTGCGTTAAAAATATATTTCTTGTATTTTACTCCATTTAAAATAATTGTCAGCAACTAAATTGTATCTAATTTTTTATGGGTTTCGTTCATGGACGATCCCAAAATATCTTTTTATTTTTAATTCTGTCTACTTATTATTTATTTTAATTTTATGCTTATTTTTTGTTATTTGTGTGATGAATTTTGTTTTCATTTTATGCTTTAATTAGGTACCTACCTAATATTTAAACTATTTTTTTTCTTTTCTTTTATAGTTGTTTATGTAATATGGCAGACTGGGATTGCACTACCCTCCCAGTCTTGCTGGAATAAAAACTTAAATAAATAAATAAATAAAATAAGTGTTCATATTAAGACGAACAGCTGCGCGGCCCCTTTCAAATAAATCTTAATATTGGATTTGATGCCAAAATACCCAACCAAACTGAAAAAATATTTTTGTAATAAAAAAAGTATATCTGGTATCTAGTAAGATGTGTGCTACTTTTTTGTATTTTAAAAAGTGTAAGATATAGGCCATAAAGATTTCATTATTTCATGATTTAGTGGCAATTTGGGCAATCTTTTGTGGACAAATGATAAATCTTTAAAAAAATATTTTCACAATATTCATTATAAAAATATGACGAAAAAAAAAATAAAAATTATTAAAAAAATCATTTCGATGACCGTTAATTTAGGTTATAAATAACGTCTTTACGTTACAACACAATTTTGTCGTGTATAAATTGAAATTACTACCCAACAAATCGCGGTTTTATTTTTTATTTTATTTTTCAGGGAAGATATTTTTTTCAAATAATTATAATTAATTCCAATTAGGAATATAATTATAATTAATTCCAAGCCTCTACAATGAAGCAAAATATAATTCTTTAATTATCCACCTACATATCGCCGTTGTAAATGTTTTTGCCGTCACTGTTAGGGGAGACCTGTGCAAAACCGTATACCGGGGTACCACCGTGTTACTTTAACTCTCGACAGACCAATATGCCAAACATAACGTCCGTGACCAAGTGGATCGGTCAACGACCCCATGATTTTTTTTTTGTATTTCAACCATAGAAATCCCTTTTTCTTTGTTTTTATTTGTCCATTTATTGAGAAGGGAATATAACCTATGTTTGACAATAATTTTTCCGGTGATCAATGATTTTTTCACATTTTTTTAAAATAGCTTTATGTATTAATCCTTTGCGCAGGAATTCCAAAAGTACTAAAAATATATTTCAGGTATTTAAGTAGATATATGAAGTATAGTGATTTTGGGGTCTACCTTCGGCCCCAGTTGGCTGCGGGAGAGCTTAAAAAGCTTTATTACTTTAAATTAATATTCCCGCCATGCAATGGGTCCCGTGTACGACTCCAAAACCAACGCAAGTCAGCAGAAACTTGTCGGTATATGTCTGCTTGCTAGTTAGATACCACATGTTTTAAGTTTTTCGGTGTTCTGATGTAATTTTTACGGATATTGAATTTATTAATAATGAAGTTTTATAATTTGCGGGTGAGTGAAATGTCAAATACATAGGTAGGTACTATAAATATGTATATTTTACTTTTGGGTGATTTTCATGACATATTTTACATTTGTGAAAGAATGTCTAAATTTTTTTGTCGGGGCACAACCGTGTGGGGTATAACCGGCCGGTAAAAGATTTTGACCTGGAATATTTTCATTATAGATTCTTTTTTTGTTTACACGTGTTACAAACAAGCCGCGTAATTACAAAAAAAAACTACCAGACAAGACTGGGATTTAGAAAAAATGAGGACAGCAATTTTGAGGTTAGTTGAAAAATCAATTGGATACTTAAAAGCAGTAGTAACCTACGGAGTATCGAAATTCAAAATTACAAAACTTTATCAATAAATACAGAAACGATCAAGATTTATCTTTATCTACGACAAAAGTCCTAGGCCGTTTTAAGCCTGCATTTTACACAATACAAGCCCGGTATACGGTTTTACCCACCCCACGAGGCAAATCGGAAATATTAGAGGTCTTGTATTTTTTTCATACATTTATGACTAAGCTTTTATGACATGCTTCTTTTGTGTTTTGTTCCATAGTAAATTCATTAATAAAAATAATTATTGTAAACCGAATTTTATTTAAATTTACTAAACTACAGAGAACCTTAGGTACACGGTTTTGGACAAGTCTCCCCTACATATTTCACCTTTGTTGTTTTACATTGATTTATAAATGATCCATTGGAGGGCACCCCACCATTTTTCCAACGGCGTTATAAGGAAACAAATGGCTTCCTCCTTCACCGCACACTGTTAAAGGTTAATGCGGTTCTAAGTGGCTAAATTATTTAAGATATTATTGTTTAATTTATTTTGAATTTATTGTAGTCAGATTCTAATCTCAGCTCTATTGCTAGTTGATTAAACCACACCACTCCATTGTACGTGTAGTAGTGTTGTGCAAAACTGGTATGCATTAATGGCGTACATAAGCGACCCACTGTATTTTGCGTATTGCTCTCAACGCGTACCATGGCGTGGTGCGACTTTTTAGAATAGTCTTTGTGTATTTGAAGCAGCGTATTTTTTATAAATGTATTTTTTAGAGGTGGGACTTGAAAGTCTTGGAAGAGTTGAGAGGTTGAATAATCTGATGATTTCTTAGTAATTATTTTGATTATCAATCTTTGAATATACAAAAGATAAATAGAATTAGCAGCCCGTGGAATAATTTTTCTGAAATAGGTAACATTAAAAATAAAGATAATAGTGTTAGTAAAATAAAAATAAAAATAGCGGCAATAACCAGTCGAAGAAACCTTCTGAAAATAATGAAGTAATGGGGAAAAAACTGTTATATGATTATGTTATAATGTAAGTAATTACTATAATAGCAGAAATAAAATTTAAAAAATATAAATGATCCATAACTACAAACAGTCGAAATTATGTCATCATTGGGCTGCATCTCTAAAAATCTTAAATCAAAAACTCCCGCCAAAAGCGACAACCGCCATTGCGGCTGGCTGTTTTCATTTCATACAAATTTATAAAAATTACGCGTAGGGCGCCATTAACGTATGTTACCTGAATTTTAAAAACTTCGGCAAGGACCAGGAATACCTAATTCCTGCCCAACAAAACCAGGGAGAATGGCCTGATCACGTTTACGTTGTCTACGTTAAGTCAAATAATGTATTCATGGCGTTATACGTTGATATTATTACGTCTTGAGATTATTATTTGAGACCCGGTAATAACGGGTTCAAATTTATTTTTAGTATAAAATCCTAGCTTTGTTCGTTCTTGCGCATAATGGCATCGCGACGCGCGTCGTGAGTGTCAACGGGCGCTGCTTATGGTGTTAATGCGTGTATCTAAAGACGTTGTCGGTGCAAATTATCATGAAAATTTGTGGTTTTCTTTTTTAAAAAGATTTTATAATAACGTTACATAAATTATACATTTTCACTTGATAGTATTTAGCACTAAGTTTTATTTTTATGATATTTTTCGCTGAAGTATATTTTTAGTTGAATCGTGGAGCACTCAATGCGAAAAGTTTTATAACGTGTTTTATAATGAGGGCTGTCCGTAAAATAAGGTCTCCAAGGTGCTACGGTCGCGAGGAACAATTTTACGCAAGATCCGGCAACACTGGCGTGTAGCCTAGCGTTACGCCAAATCCCCACCACGCTGCACTCTCTACGACACTTAGTCTCGGCGTGGCAGCCGTTCCCGATGTATGATGAATTATGAAGGACTTTTTGTATATAGGTATTTAGATTTTATTATAATACTACAAAATGTGTTTAAATATGGTTTAAACTTACACTTACAGAAATTAAAATTA
Organism: Limnephilus rhombicus; assembly: GCA_929108145.2. Lineage (NCBI taxonomy): Eukaryota > Metazoa > Arthropoda > Insecta > Trichoptera > Limnephilidae > Limnephilus > Limnephilus rhombicus. The sequence continues at coordinate 20,423,831 of OV815278.1, read as the reverse complement.
GCATTGATCTCGAGTATCCAAGTAAGTCGCGTCGTAAGGTTCTGTATGTCCTAAAGAAATTATTGTATGAATTCCGACCCATAGGTTATCATATTGGTAGTCACTTGGAGGCAAAAGGAGCAAGAGGTTTTCTGACTGCTTAGAATAACATTGAAAGAAGGTATGGAAACTGGAGAAGATATTTTTTTGTTAAGCTTTGCATTAAAATAATTCAATTATTACCCCACAAAGCAAAGGCGCCACGGTAAAGAAAATAGTGTGGTTCTTGTGTTTTAGAATAGTCTCTCCACAATCTAAAATCGATCATTTGAGATTGCCTGTTTTTTTAAGTATAAACATCATCTTTTTAAAGGAATTTAAATTATCCTTGAAAAATATCATCGGTTCCGTCCACACGACGTCGTACATCGAACTGAGCAGCTCCCAACTTGTAAGTGAGTTATAAATACTTCAGCATTGATGGAAAGGCTCGAATTTACTTTAATAGTCAAAATTGATTTCTTACACTTTATTCTGCCCTCATAACTGCTAAATTATTTGCTCGCTAATTGAGAACGGTACAGTACATCCTGTGGAAGGAACCATTAATTGAAATATTATAACTATATTATTTTCTGAAAAATTAAGCATCATTGATATTATTATTGCAAAAACAATCCTCACTCCTCTATTCACAAATATACATTCATACTATGAAAAAAGAATAAGTTCTCGTTTAAATACTCGAAACAATAACAAATACTTACTACAAATTCAGAAACTTCAGATACCTTGCAATAGACATTCTTCCAGACTTAATAAAAAAAATGAGACTCACCAACAAATTTTCAAAGAAAACACAATAATTTGGATTAAAAGTAATGATAGAGCCTTTACCGGTACACTCACCCAAATCCGAAATTACTAATGATACCAATGCATTTGATGGTGTTATTCGAAATTATTATTAAAGCAACTAATATTATAAAAACACTAAAACATGGTGCTGCACCTGGATATGATGGTGTAACTACAGAAATCTTAAAAAAATATTCTAACTCATTAACTAAACCAATTACTCATATAATTAATGTAAGCATTAAAAGTGGAATATTCCCATCAAACTGCAAAAAAGCCATTGTAACACCTGTGTATAAATCCGGAGATTCGAAAGAAATAAACAATTACCGCCCAATATCGTTAATATCCAATGTAGCTAAAATATACGAAAGAGTTATAAAGAAACAAATTGTAGATTACGTGGAAAATAAAAAATGTATTAACCCCAGTCAATACGGTTTCAGAGAAAAAATGAGCACGCAAGACGCAATAGCAGAATTAACTAGAGTTATTTATAAAGCACTGGATAAAGGTAAAAAATGCTTAAGTATATTCATTAACCTTCGTAAAGCTTTTGACAGTGTTTCACATTCAAAATTAATCCACTAACTAAATAATGTAGGTACAACCGATAAAGCTAAATCGTGGATAAATAGTAATCTATATCAAAGAACACAACAAGTAATAGTAAACAACGAATTAAGTGATATAGAAAAAATAAATTTTGGAATGAATGAAAAAATAAAATCCGGAGGTCGCGGGTTCGAACCCGGCATGCGCAAATAAATTTTATTTGATTAATTTGTGTTATTTCACAGTTAATTCATTTAAAATAATATATAGTATATTTGCGGCATGTTCCAGAGTGGAAGATACTATCAGTATCGCCCTGGTGTAAGACCACCATTCAGAATTGAAACGTTGCTTGAAAATGGCTTTAGCCGTGTTTAGTGACCAGATCTGAATAGCCAGGTACTTCCCAACCTTCCTCTTCCCCACCTCCTTCCCCTCCCCACTACCTTAAGCCTCACAACATACCCCAATTGGGGATGCCATAGTCTCACTGGCTCCAGACGGGAGCAGTTGAGATTCTTGTGCGGTATTCACTGTAAAAACTGTATTGGGCCCAATACTATTTATATTATATGCTAATGAACTTTTTGAACTTCCTATCATCGGAAAGATTATATCTTATGCGGATGAAACAGTATTAACGATTGAAGAAAACTCTTGGAAAGAGGCCGAAATATCAGCAAATAATGCAATAAATATCATTAAACAATGGTTTGACGAAAATTTACTCTCTTTAAATGTTGAAAAAAACTCACTTTCTACCTCTGAGCCTAACAGAGAATATTTCAAATATAAATGTAAATATTAAAGTTCATGACAGAAATTGCCTACTTAAAATCGCACCCTGTAACTCAAATTGTATACATATTAGTAGTAAAGAACAAATAAAATATCTCGGAATAATTATCGACAATAACATCAAATGGAAAAATCAAATAAACTCCACAGTAGACAGAATGAGGAAACTAATATATATATATATTTTTTTTTTTTTTTTCAGACTTATTTTCAGAAATTATTAAAAATTTTAAAAGAAATTTACTTTGCACTTGCCCATTCTGTATTACAATATGGAATCATAGCTTGAGGCGGGTGCATACAAATCATCCCTTCTCCCACTCGAAACAATTCAAAAAATTCTTATAAAAATTATCCTAAAAAAACCGTATTACTACCCAACAATAAACGTATACCAAGAATTCCCTGTTCCTCCACTTACAAAACTTTACGAAAAAATAGCACTACTTCATCTACACAAAGATATCTTTAATAAAAATATTACCCCACTGCAAAATATAAGCATAAGGAATACTTCTATTGGTGGACTAACTGTACCTCCCGTACGAACTACAACTGCACAGAATCACTATGTATATAAAGGAATAAAATTATTTAATCAATTACCCGCTGATACACGAACAGAAAAAAATTTTTAAAAAAATTAAATCTGGTCTAAATTAAAATTGGTAGTAGCATCACATAATTTTAATTTTCTCCTAGATGTATTTTTCACTGTTATTCCTAATGTTTTATGTACATCCTGTATACATTTCTTGTTTAATTACTCCTATGAACTTTTAAAATATGTCTATATCTCTTCACAAGTTAAAATCTTTCGTTTGTGATAAGGATCTTTTTTTTTTTAAATAATTCTTAAGTTATTAACAAGTTGTCCTCTCCTAAACACAAGCATTTGCTTTCTTAGGAGAGTGTATAAAAATATGTAAGCAATATTATGTTATATTATGAAAATGTAAATGAAACAAATATTAATTAAAAAAAAAAAAAAAAATGTATATATATATATAATTAATACATGTGTGCAGGTATATTCACAAGTATTCTTAGAAAATTACTGCCTCAACACAGACTTGCCTAGTGAGGCGGGTTATAAGAATCCTCAACTATATTATCCTTAATTATACTACCTTTAACCTACTGTTCATATGTATATTATTTTCTGTTTGTTAATTTTTGTACGAATTTATTCTATAAACCATTTTAAACTACACGGAACATGTACTTTCTTAATTATAATGTGGCAAATTTCACTGAATAAAGATATGTTATTAATACTATTATTACACATATTCGTCTGATACCGAGCCAATATCGCAGCGAAGCTAGGTGTGCATAAAATATACTTCAAACTAATAATACACGACAAAAAGCAAATTTATTTTATCATCCCTCACCATCTAGATAACGTAACACAGAAAGGGAGTGGAAATGTAAAACTAATGCAACACGTTTCATTCGTACGCGCATTTACATAATAATGTGAGACTTTTATGGAACAGAATCAGAGAACCGCCCGAAAAAATGAAACTTTGGAGATTACTGATTTTTTAGTCTTTAAATTTCAAGATACAAGTGAAGGGTTTTTTTAAATGTTATTGAGAACGTTTTTAAAGTTCGATAGTTATGTTTTGATTACATTAAGATAAAAAAAAAACTATTTTCTTATGTTATTAGTACTCTACCCGATAACAGTTTCACAGTTAATATCTTCAGGTTACAGTGTATCCAGTCAGATTCCATTTAAAATTATAATAACAGTCATTCATTGCCTCACACTTAATATGAACGGTCTAATGCCAAGAAAATAAATTAAAGGTTTCACGTAATACGTGAAAATTTTTTCTATAACATACACATACATTATGATAAAGTTAAAGTTATATTAAAATAAGTTATAACATGGTTACAGTAGCTATGTATTACATAAGCCGTGGGATATCCCATTTCTACCGATTTATTACATACCAGTTTTAAACACCAACCTTACTAAAAAACCTCGCGAAAAATTTATTTAATTGATAAACGAGCGTGGATTTGAAAACATTACTAATAAAAAATTTGTTTATGGAAAGATTAACACATTGTTTACACGGCCTGGGGGGTAGTTTATCTGATGTGTACGACAGTTTTATAATTTTTTGTTAATGATTTTGTCAACGTATTTTAAATATCTTGTATTTTTCTTATTTTTGAAGATGTCGTAAAAACAAGTACTATTTTAGAAACTAGATAAAATTACCTTTTCAATTTTTGTATCTGAAATATACTTTTGTATTTAAAAATGGAGTATTTTAAGCTTTAAACATGAAAAAAAATTTAAAAAAAAAACAGCTTACCCTAAACAAATATATTAAATGGTCAAAAAAATTTGGAATATTCGAAATTAAAAAACACAGTCCTTTTATTTAATGAATTTGAAAGAAAACTGTCACTTCACTTTTTATGTTGTTCATACAATTAAACATTATAAAAAAATATAACAATTGTTCCAAGAGAGTAATAGAAAAATTCTGACACTCTTAATTCATTTCCGAACAATATAAACTCGAATTTGTTATATATTAACACACGAACAAGCCTTTTATTTTATTAAATATTATTACTTTTATGGAACTTTCATTAAACTTAAGTGGATAAAAAAAATTTAAGTAACAATAGAGACATTATAAAAGTACAGAAACTGACAAAAATGTCGCAAATAATAGAAATTATATTCATTTATGATAAATATAACAGTGAATCGATCATAAACAGAAATCATGTTAAAAACGTAAAATAACTGGGCATGATATTCCTCAGGTCACGAAAGTAAAAAACCGCGAATTTATAGAAAAAATGGCCGCCAATGAAGGCCGCGCAAGCGCAGATCTAGCAAAAACAATGCAACTAACCTAATAATGTGATCATGTTATTAGTAACCATGTAAAAACGCAGTGCACCGCGCAAGCAACAAATATGCAGGTTAACGATCGTTAAGGCGTTTTGTTATTAGTAAGGCTGTTGAGTTTTAAAGCTCATGAAAAAATATATGTTAGTCTTGAAGATAATATCTATACATTTCTTTAGCCGAAAAACAAATTATATGAAATTCCCTCGATAGAAAAAAATCGCAAAGTATGCTTTAAAAATTATTATATACACGTTTGTTTCCGTTATTTTACAAGTTTTATGTGTGAAAAAATTCGTAATGTTTCTTTAAATGCTGTTTAATCCCCGCGAGATTTTTGCTCTTTTTTAAACGAGCCGTGTTTTATTAAATATTTTCACAATTTTCGCTTAAATATTATCGGTTTTAACTCTAGCGCGCTCTCTCTAACATTCGTATTTATATTATCTCATCTTCTTCTTTTTGTGCGGGTATACCGCGCCTCAAGTCCTTAGAATATTAGTAGGTGAACAGTCCTTAAAACTTAACTAATGAATATATGAGTAAAAAGAAAGAAAGTGTGTACAGAGAAACAGCGAATTTTGAAATCAAGAATGGTTTGCTCACGAATTGTAATCGACTATTATTATGGTTAAAAGATGGTCACACAATTCATAAAATAGAAATTCATTTCATAAAGAATATTATTATTTTTTTTATTGTTAAACTAATGTTTAAGACAAGATTTTTATGCATAGCACAAAGGGTAACAATTATTATAAGCAATAATTATCAGCCTGAAACACTCATCCACATTGAAAAATCTTCCGAGAAAAGATACATGACGTAACGTCCCGTTGGCGTCATGTATCTTTTCTCGGAAGATTTTTCAATGTGGATGAGTGTTTCAGGCTGATAATTATTGCTTATAATAATTGTTAACAATATTATTCCCTATTCCTCAAATCAATCAATTGAAAAACATTAATATTTTACTGTTATTCTTTCTCCGAAAGGATATTCATACAGGTTGGAATACTACTAATAAATGGCACAAACTCCTTACTTCATTCTTACTTATTTACATTCTTCCATCATTCCGACTCCTGACATCATCGTGATTTCCTAGATTTTGTCTTCTTGGGGCAACCTCAAATTCAACCATCTTTCCACTGGTGGGACGCATATTCATAAGGCACAAATACAAGTTGAAAATCAATGAAAAATGCGAAAGATTAATCCAGAGTCATTTGAAAAGAAAACAAACGCTTTTTCATTTCAAATTACATATAAAAAAGGTACAATATCAACACCGCGATTTTTATTTTACTGTAGCAAAAACCTCTTTATTTCTCAGAAAAGCGATGTCAATCCACCGTGTTGCCTGAAGGAACCAATACTTCAAACATTGTTTAACCGGTACCTGCCTTTTGTGACCTTTCATGAGTCTAAATCGGTAATGAATTCATGGTAACAGTGGGTTAAATGTTATTATTTGTTAACCAAGATAATTACATTTTTGACATAAACCAACTCACCAGGCATATCATCCTATTCCGAGGTTTTATAAATATATCGTAAGTTTAATAGCTAGGAAATTAGAAAAAAAATGTTAAAAGAAAATTTCCTCTCCTGTACCCATCGAAGTATTTATTTAAAAAAATCATAGGTCCTCAATGTAACTTTTCGTCAAAATCTTTCATTTCTATGTGTTCGTGAAAAATACACAGAATGAAGCGTCGACATTTTTTTTTCAATTTTGCTGACTTATAATATGTAGATTAAAAATCGTTCGATGACGTGAGAGGATCTTGCTATTTTTCCGCAATTTTCTTGAACTAGTACTGCTGAATAAAAGCTTCTTCTCTATTGCCATGCTTTTTCCAATTTGCTTGCTATGGCAAATCTGTGGGTATTTGTGCAATTTGATATATTTCTCAGGTAAGAAATGTCTGTCAGGTGGAGAAATAATATCCCACCAACTATCTCTTGGCTGCGCTTGGAACGAACCACCTACGTGTCATAAGGACGTGTTGTACATTGTGCATTCACACTCACTCTAACAGTACATTCATGGGGTGGGGGGGTAATTCTGTTGTTAGTAATAATAATAATAGTATTAATTATTATTTTTTAATTTATAAACTAACGTTTAGACAAGATTTTTATGCATAGCACAAAGGGTAACAATTATTATAAGCAATAATTGTCAGCCTGAAACACTCATTTACATTGAAAAATCTTCCGAGAAAAGATACTTGCCGCCAACGAGACTTGAACCCGTGTCCTTCTGATTGCCGGTCGGATGCTCTGACCACTGAGCTATGGGGGCTTATCAAATGCCCGCCAAATAATTCAATATATACTAATGTTTCATTCAACAATTACTGCTTGTTATATTTTTTCCACCTGAAAACAACCAACTTTATTTTTGCGAGGAAGACATTGTTAGTGTTAAATCCCTCGCTAGGTGGCGTCGAGACAAATTATGTCTGCATTTATTGGGGAAATACTTAAACTTGTTAAATATTAATTATTATTTTTTAATTTATAAACTAACGTTTAGACAAGATTTTTATGCATAGCACAAAGGGTAACAATTATTATAAGCAATAATTGTCAGCCTGAAACACTCATTTACATTGAAAAATCTTCCGAGAAAAGATACTTGCCGCCAACGGGACTTGAACCCGTGTCCTTCTGATTGCCGGTCGAAGATTTTTCAATGTAAATGAGTGTTTCAGGCTGACAATTATTGCTTATAATAATATAATAATAGTATTGTTTCTATTGCCAATACACACATTTGTATCAATTTTGTTCAGACCGCTAACGAAATTTCGACAATTTAAAAAAAAATTATTTCTTTGAAAAACGAACCTGAGACTGTTTTCTCACAAAGAACTATTATTTTGGTGTGAAAGTTTCAAAACGATCAAAAATACTTTTTATGTGGTAGCAATAAACACGAAGGTTTTTTTTACAAAACTTTGAGTTAAATTTATTTTATTAATATTTTGATATCCATGTACCTTCTCACATCCATTGGCGAAAAATGTCTAAATGCGGATTGAAAGTCACAAAAATGTTCCAAAATTCATCCAGAAATAGAAAATAAGTGCTAAGTCTTCCGGGAGATTTTTTCACACTAGGAATAAAAATTTGTTTTTTTGATCACACATATAAATACAATATTGAGTATCCATGGGACGGTATTTGGTTTCAGATTCACATATTTCTACAGCTGTATTAAATGAGAGTGTAGTATTACATAAAGCGTGTCAATGTTTTAAAAATAAATTTAAAAAAAAAAAAAAAAAAAAAAAACAGATTGATAAACAGAAATTGACCTTTTTTTTATTAAATGACAGAATACATTTTGAACAAAAAATTTGAGTAGACCCACAAAGCTGTCATATGGCAGCTTGTCTGCAGGTTCCAACAATTTAAACATCTTAATATAATATCTAAGAAAATATTTGTAAATACATTTATAGTTTTAAGGAAACATTAGAATAGATCACACAGTAATATTAGATAATTTAACTTACAACCATAAATATATAAGATATTTCAATATACCTGCCTAATAGCAAGATATGTAGGCAGCTGTATTAAGATATTCAAAGATACATGGAGTTTTCATTAATTAACCATAGTTTTATCATTTTAGGACTTAGTCTCTCATTTTTTTCAAATTTAATGTTTTTATTGATTTTATTGAACATCACTGGTATTAGATATTCAAGAGTACGGCTCCCATATTTATTTAATATTCGAGGAGTTTTTAGGCCCTTTCCTTCTCTAAATCTTGTGGTATGTTTGTGTATGTTATGTCTGCCCTTTCTTCGGCAGATAGTAATTATTAAATACGGTTCTTTGAATATAAAAGTGTTTATTTACTGGAATAACCTAGCTGGATAGCTACGACTGCTTACTATTCGGGGGTAGGTAAATCTCTGCGGCCTTGCCAGTGGAGCTCGTCAAGTCTATCTCTGAGACTGCTTCTTGTACGCCAATGCCATCTGGCGAGCTATGGTGCAAGCTACATGCTTACCGCCATCTATCGTATTCTTTCCATATGAAATACTTAATTACTCTACATCACAGTGTACAAGTAGGTGTTTGTAAGGGCTTTCTCCCGTATTATCCATAATAGTAGTAAACCAGTGGAGACCTTTTATTGTAAGTAAGCTCTCTGAGCCATACAGTAGTCTTAAGTTATGTCTCTGTTTGTAAATATTTGTTGTGATAATTTTTTTTTTATGGCAGCTTGTAAATTTTCAATATATTGAATGTAAGTAGTGCTTGCATGTCCCCAAGTTCGAATACCATATCTAAGGATGGATTCGACCATAGAAAAATATATGAGTTTAAGAGTACAATGAGGCAAAATAAATTTTAATTTGTAAAAGTTACTAGCTAGTAAAATTACTAGCAAGTAGTAACTTGTAGTTTTTGCGTGAAAGAGTACCAAACATACAACCATACATCTAGACATCAATTCAAAATTTCGCCTTTATTTATTTTTTTTTTTTACATTAACTCCACACAGGAGGCCCTGAGGAAAATAATTTCCCTCAGGGCCTATGTCATCTGGGATGCTGTGTGGAGGGTCTTTTTGAGGAGAGGAAGGAATGAACATTGGTCTTGAAGAGACCCATGTTGTAGGAAGGAGGAAACACAGAGGCCGGCAAATCATTCCACAGCCGAGCTGTTGAACACAAGAACGAGTCGAAGAAACGACCCGTTCTCATGTGACAAATGTCAACTGTGTACAAATGTTGGGCACGCGTTTGGCGTGTTTCCCGACTATGCACCGGTGCCGAAGGGATCAATGATGCTAGTTCCTCGGAGCATCTTCCATTGAACATACCGGTAGAACAAGGATAGCATTCCCACCCGACGCCTGTGCTCTAAAGATTGCAATCCGTCTGTTAAGATGGGAGAATCTATCAAACGGACCGCCCGTTTCTGCACAGAGTCGAGGGTATTTTTCAGGTATTTTGGAGCTCCAGACCAGAGGTGGCTGCCAAATTCAACGGAATTATTAATTAATATTAATATTTATTATTAATTAATATTAATTGTTGCGGCGGGTAGCAAATGTTTCCTCTCAATGGATCGAGGGATCAAATGTTGCGGTATGTTGTGGACTGTATGCGGTTCTTATCTACCTATTTTATTATGTTTTAATCGCACTTACCCAGACTGCTTCCCTCTTTGTTCAGTGTTCACTGGAAAGGTAGGTATGTTAGTTTGGAGAGATTTTGGAAGGGAATGGCGATTGGGAATGAACGTTTAATCGCGAAATAATAAGCGAGAATAGGTGACGCGTGGCGATGGTACTTGCGAATAGCTGCGGTTTAAGAGTTCTGTTTGCGGTTTGATTATTACAACTGTAAAAGCGGTGCGGTTTTTAGGACTTGTGTCCTTTGCGGCGAGGTGAATTCATCTGAACTAATTATGGCAGAGGGCATACAATAGGTATTTTAGAAAGAACCACATGTAACAATAAAGGCGTGAACATTAATATTAATTATTTATTATTGAATTATTTTCCCATTTGGTCTCTGGTAGGTTGACATGTTGTTATTGTATTGTTTTGTATTTATAATACTTATATAGTGCAATTGCATAGCGTGGATTCACTAGATGATCATTTGGGAAGTGTGTGAAAGGGTTTAGTTTTTCCTGTGGGGAAAATTTAACCCGGTACATTTAAATCTGGTGCGTAAATTTATATTAATATTAATTATTAATTAACGGGATAAGTATGGATTATGTAAGAAAAGCCAACAACCATAAATAATATCAAATATTCCAATAGTATGAAATATCTTTCTCGTGTTCTGTGTGTTTCTCTTTCGTCTCACAATTTTGTAACTATTCCGATGGATTTTAAAAAATTTCATCAACTCCGATACAAAATAAATATTTTTTAATGATATGCTCTGAAATATTTCTTAACGTGCGAGCAATTGTTTTCCGAAACCAATATTTACTCAGGCAAAGTACTATTTCATTTTTTCAATATTTCCGATAATCCCTCTTCATTTAGGCGCTCCTCTTCTTTGAATATTTATTACAATATCCAAAGAAAATTTCTCATATCAAATAGCTAGGGTCCGAAGGGTAAATCTTTCATGAAAGGGTAAGAATAAATAGAGCCTCAAATCCACACATAATTGACATCTAAGCCTCCATCCCTTAGGCGAACATCTGCGTATAAAGCTTGCTGACCGGTAGAAAGAAGTTTGCATACGGTTTACATTTTTCTTTAGCTAAACTTTTTGCTTCACATACCTATCTACGTCGATATAGAGGTCGTTAGAATGGCGTTTTCACTTAAATGGGCACTACATTGGACACCAAAAACTTTTATAAAAAATATTATTATTCCCTAATGACATATTAATCGGTATGATTTGTGGGATAACTGCTTTTTACTGTAAGTGTGTAATAAATATACCTTCGTCATATTTTCTTGTATAAATTTTTATTGAAAAAATTGTTGTAAATTCAAGTTAAATTTGTATGACGTTATTCTTAAGTTTTGCGAGTAATTAATATCAATTGGCCTTACAAAGAACATGGCCTTCCATGGTCCACCCCCCTTATTATTATTTTTTTGACAGCTGTTTCGGCTTACAATACCATTTTCAAACTGTGGTTAGACCACTTTAAAACGACTAATTTATGTGATCTCAAATTTGAATTTTGAAGATGGCTAAATTGATCTATTACCGGTTAATTTATTCATTCCCTCTAATTATATTATTTATTCCCCACTTCTCAGTATATTTCTTCTTCTTCTTCTTCAATGGTGCTACAGCCCATTTCGAGTCCTGGCCTCCTTCAAAATAAGCCTCCACCGCCCTCTGTCCTCGGCCGTCGTCTTCCAATCCGTGACATGGAGTATTCCTCTTGCATCCTTCCTGACATCATCCTCCCATCTCAGTCTAGTTCTGCCCGCCTTTCCTTTACCTCCCGGGTGTCCTGTTAGGACCTTCTTCGGTACTCGTTTGCTTGGCATACGGTGCACATTTCCGGCCCATCTTAATCTTTGGAGCCTTAAATGGGTGGAGAGTCTGGGAGCTTGGTAAATATCATACAGCTCATTATTGTGGCGGATATAGCATTTGCGTAATTATTAAGATCACATTAATGTAGGGAAAAAAGAATTCAAAGCATGCCAAAATAAAGAGAATAAAAATTTGATGCCACTTTTATTTAGACTGTTGGTGTAGGCGTAAGATGAGATCTGATGATCTTAATGAAACGCGCGTGGACGAGATGGTTATTTATTTGCACAATATAATACGTCTGTATTGTAAAGCTACGTACTAGCTAATAGAACTGTCGGAGATTAAGGAGAGCGAGCAGGAACATCCATCACCTTTTATACTCTATTTCTGCCGTCTCGCTCTTGCATATTAAAAAAGCAGGAGTACCACTAAAACCATTCTCACACAAATCATGTTCATACTATTTCAATGGCCGTATGTAATACAAATAGATTTTATGCCCGACCTGGATATATTCTCTTCGGCTTTATTTTGATACGATATTAAAGCGGGGAGTAACTTGGGTTGGGCAGTTTCTTGTGCACACGTTCAATAGTTTCGTGATCAAAGTGCTTTAGGCTGATTTTTTTATGTGCGGATTACATTCTCTCGTACATACTGTGATACTGCTTTTTAGGTTTACAGACGTTCCTGCTTTTTTCCTGTAATCAGGACTAAATAAATATCTGTAAACTTTTTCGATGAAAATATCTCACCCGAAAATCCACATTCTAATCTAAAATAAAAACATATAAAAATATAACAATTATTATAAGCAATAATTATCAGCCTGAAACACTCATCCACATTGAAAAAATCTTCCGAGAAAAGATACATGACGCCAACGGGACGATTGGGACAATTGGGAGAGCGGCTGACCGGCAATCAGAAGGACACGGGTTCATGTCCCGTTGGCGTCAAGTATCTTTTCTCGGAAGATTTTTCAATGTGGATGAGTGTTTCAGGCTGATAATTATTGCTTATAATAATTGTTACCCTTTGTGATATGCATAAAAATCTTGTCTTAAACGTTAGTTTAACGATAAAGATAATATAAAAATATGTTTTGAAAATTGTATTGGAGCACTATTCGACCTTCCAAATTAATGACAAAATTCTTCTGTGAAATATTACGATTTCTAACATTTAACCGAGAGCCGACCAAATGATGATGCCCACTATTTAGCGAATATAAAAGAACAATTTATAGTTAGAAACATTGAATTCGATTGATTCTTGGATTTCGGAACTGACTTTTTTCACGACTTTGAAGGGCCGTAAATTAAATTCGGTAAGTTTTTTTTACATTAACTCCACACAGGAGGTATCTGTCATCTGGAATGTCATCTGGCATATGTCATCTGAGATGCTGTGTGGAGGGTCTTTTTGAGGAGAGGAAGGAATGAACATTGGTCTTAAAGAGATCCATGTTGTAGGAAGGAGGAAACAAAGAGGCCGGTAAATCATTCCACAGCCGATCTGTTGAACACTAGAACAAGTCAAAGAAACGACCCGTTCTCATGTGACAAATGTCAACCATGTACAAATGTTGGGCACGCGTTTGGCGTGTTTCCCGACAATGCACCGGTGTCGAAGGGATCAATTGTAATACCGGTAGAACAAGGATAGCAGTCAAACATTCCCACCCGGCCGGCTGCAATACGCCGGCCGGGTGGGAATGTTTGAATATTTGACGGCCGGCATAGTGCAGCGGTAAGGCGCTTGACTCGCATTCCGAAGGTCGCGGGATCGAATCCCGGCGTGGCCAATAAATTTTATTTGATTAATTTGTGTATTTCACAATTTATTCATTTAAAATAATGTATAGTATATTTGCGGCACGTTCCAGAGTGAAAGATACTCTCAGTATCGCCACGGTGTAAGACCACCATTCAGAATTGAAAAGTTGCTTGAAATGGCTTCTGCCGTGTTTGGAGACCAGATCTGAATAGCCAGGTACTTCCTCTTCCCTATCTCCTTCCCCTCCCTTCAGCCTCACAACGTACCCCAATTGGGGATGCCATAGTCCCACTGGCCCCAGACGGGATCAGTTGGGACTCTTGTGCGGTATTCATGTAAAAAAAAAAACTGACGCCTGTGCTCTAAAGATTGCAATCCGTCTGTTAAGATGGGAGAACCTATCAAACGGACCGCTTGTTTCTGCACAGAGTTGAGGGTATTTTTCAGGTATTTTGGAGCTCCAGACCAGAGGTGGCTGCCAAATTCAACCGTGGGGCGCACTTTTGATTTGTACAGGGTTAGCAGTTGTGTACTATTAAAGTATCTGCGGGACCTGTGCAGTACACCCAGTTTTTAAGAGTTTGTCCCGTCTTTTAAATAGTTTTCATAATAAAATATCTTTAAATGTAAAACACTACACATCGGAAAGTTATTAATTTTATCAAGATTGCAGCATTTAAAAAATACTTAATACGTAATAACAATACAAACTAATGCATTATTTACCATGAAAACGGCACGATCGTGGTAAAACTAGTTTCAATGAAAAACATATATTGGTACATTGTATTACACCCTGAATAATGCCTGATCATAATCAAATGGGTTTCATTTTTAAATAAATTTTCTTCGCGATCGGTTGTTTTTCACTCTGTACCGCAAGTCATCAAATTTAATGTTAATCGGAGAAATGGCAAACCACCATTCGCTAAAATAATAGTCAGCAATTTTTGAAAGTGGGTACTTACTTCTATTTTGTTTATTGAAGTGGTGGGACGTAGGCACCGGCAAACTTCCACTCATAACCAGAGACAACTTTCAGAAAGGGGACAGAAAGCTGACAAAAATAAATATGACTCAAATTCGTGTTGAAACTTTGAGTGTTGAGTACGTCGAAAGGGTTTTTTGCTGAAATAACATTATGAAAAATATTCCTGGGAGTGTGTTGCTCCACCTACAAAAATAGTGGCCGATGAACCCTTCAACGGGAAAGCACTTAAACAGAAAAGGAGACTTGTTTTCATTTCCATACCGTTCAATACAGACACAAAAGTCCTTCGACTCATTGAGGGGCCCGTCTTACAAAAACAACTCAAGTTCACCTTAATGTAATATTGACAAAATTTAGACAGGCTCTGTAATTTTGTAGCGAGCAAGTAATATTGTTTTTTTCTAATTTAATAATAATGAATGAATCCAAAATGAGTTATTAACATTGAACTGAAAAAACACATATTCTTCATTTTAAGCACCCGCCAAAGCAATTTGTCAGCAACTGAATATTGAATTCATATTTTATTAATTTCGATATGAATATTCTTACGTGAATACTTCACAATATTCCCAGCTGCTCTTTTCTGGAACCAGTGATACTATGGCATCCCCAATTGGGGTATGTTGTGAGGTTGAAAATAGTGGGAAAGGCAAGGGGAAGATATGGGAAAGGGGAAAATGGGGAAGCACCTGGCTATTCAGATCAGCCGAGCGATTCCGTATCTTGAATAACGGACGTTATCTCCAGTTAGATTTGAGTGATTTTTACATATTTGCTGTCACATATTTTAGTTTAGATCGATTTGAACACGAATTCCCACAAGTATGCATGAATATTTATCCATTGAATGTACGTTATAAATAGAAAAAGCAAATAACAGCCATAATAATTAAACGAATCTGACAGGAGATCACGTCCATTATGTAATAACGATCACACAAAAAATATGGAATCGCTCGGCTGGTCACCAAATATGGCTAAAGCCATTTCAAGCAACGTTTCCATTCTGAATGACGGTCTTACACCAGGGCGATAGTGAGAGTATCTTCCACTCTAGAACATGACGTTAATATACCATATATTAATTTAAATGAATTAATTGTGAAATTACACAAATCAATCTAATAAAATTTATTTGCCCACGCCGGGATTCGATCCCGCGACTTTCGCGGATTACGAGTCAAGAGCCTTACCCCTCGACCGCGCCGGCCATCAAATACTAACAAATAAAATCTATATTATTTTTATTTAACCGGTCAACAAAGGCGGAACAATATTTAAAAAAAAATGCAGGCAAGTGTACTAGTGGAATATTGCTTCCTGACATAGTATTTAGCTGAAAAGTACTTCGGAAAATGTTAAAAATTTCTTAGTGATTATATTGTTACATATCTTTCAATATTAACATATGACGGAAGGGGTGGTTTAAAATTGATAATACTTAAATCTTTATGATATACTGAAAACGAAATATTCCCAGCGTCAATTAATTAGATTACATCCGTACCCAACAACACGGACATATTTATTCGGTCTTAAAATTAGTAAAATAACGAACAATTATTGTCAGGTGAGATGAGACAAAGGATATATCTACAATACTAACGAAGGGTGCGGAAAGGGGGACAGAGTTTCGGTCAGTGTTAATTGGGACTTACAATAACCAAGTTGTAAATGTAACAATTTGTGAGGGACAGAAATAATTTTACACGAAATTAGAGAAGAGGGTACAATCTGCTTCTTTTATGTCGCAATTTCAAATACGAAATTATTTGTCACAATCCTTGGAAATTTAGATTGTCCATTGCTTTCATTAGTGGAAAATCGATAGATACCGAGAATCTACTGTATTCCCAAACAAATATAAATATTTATTGAAAAATAAGGGTTACTATTTTACACCGGCACTGAAGGCAAATAATTGATCAATTAGATACTTATCGACATTTATACGAAGGGAATAGCAACAATTTTGTTCTGGTTTTAATCAATTTACCTTACTCGATTGTTTACTTATTTAACTAATTACGAAACTTGCAAAATTACCTCAAAATAATTGAAATACTCATAACTAAATAATATTTGAAATACTCTAATAGCATCAATACAAGTGGAAGTGAATCCATAGAGGAAAATACTTAAATTATCGCACTGGTAAAAGACCAATTTTCAGAAACGTTGCTGGATTAGGCAATTACTGGAAATAATTAAGCATACCTATAACAATAAAAAAACTGCAAGTCTGCATCAGGATGGTACCATTTTCGTTATTTGTTTTGGGGGTGTTATGCCGTGTTGCGCTACCTCCTTCTTGAGCCAACGTTTCGGACAGCGTTGCAGTGTCGCAGATCCGGCAGATCCGGTAGATGTGTAATTATTAGTTGTGAAGTATTACACATCTACCGGATCAACGCTGTCCGAAACGTTGGCTCAAGAAGGAGGTAGCGCAACACGGCGTAACCCCCCAAAACAAATAACGAAAATACTTTTGGCCGTGAAAATCTTAAGAAGTATCTAACAGGATGGTACCAATTCAAAAATTGTGCTAAGGCTGGGAGCATTTAGGACTCTTGCGCGGTGGAAAAAAAGCTAATAAATTTTGTGCTTACTTATTAAACGTTTCCTTTTATTTAAGGTTTCTTTATTTATTATTATTTTTTAATTTATAAACTAACGTTTAGACAAGATTTTTATGCATAGCACAAAGGGTAACAATTATTACAAGCAATAATTGTCAGCCTAAAACACTCATTTACATTGAAAAATCTTCCGAGAAAAGATACTTGCCGCCAACGGGACTTGAACCCGTGTCCTTCCGATTGCCGGTCGAATGCTCTGACCACTGAGCTATGGCGGCTTATCAAATACCCGCCAAATAATTCTGTTCAAAATTGATAGGGGTCCTTTTAAATAAAATAATTATCCTTGCAAAAAACTTCACTGTTTATTTCACTTGGACATGTTATAAATGTATTACAATACGGTGTCAATACACCGGGCCAAACACTGGCAGTTGTTTACTGTTAAAACTTGCGTTGGGAAGAAGCAATAATAATGGGATGCTAGCACTTTTATAACATAAAAACCTGCACACATTTAAAGAATCTACGATTATACTAATGTCAATTCGAAAGCATCTACAAAAAAAATGGCTTCCTCCATAGTATGTACTTGGTAGTTAAAACAGGCTGCGAACACTCAGCGTCCAGCCAAGCCTCGCACCATTCGAAATATCAACGTCTGGGAGCTTGCTCAAGCAACCCATAGGTGCTGGTAGTATCTCAATTTTTAACATAGCTTCCGCCTCGGGGTTACTAAATCGCCCATACCGATTTAGGAACCCTTCAAGAAAACATAACAAAAACAGGGGAAGACAATCAAAGCAAAAGCAAAAAACACAAATCCTAACTCTAAATACCGTACAAATACTAACAAATAATTTTACCTATTATAAATTAGCAGCCAAAACTAAGTAATCCTGCACTGCTTGTTATACTATTATTTAAAAATGTACATTCACAAGTTGAATTTTAAGGTGATTAACCTAAACTAATTACATAAACTTAAATTAACAAAAAATTTTTTTTACATATTTAAATAATAACTTAACACAAAAATACTATTATAATAGAACACAACCTAACACAAAATAATATTATAATAAAACCCAACCTAACACAAAATAATATTATAATAAAACCCAACCCAACACAACACAATTGTCTTTTTTTTTTCAAGTCCATTGGTTAGGATCTTCTCCGGGTGCAGTCCACGATATAAGCACCACAGCGCGGGGTGCAATCAATCATCAATTTATTGGTTGTCATGTTGTTCCTGGGATTGGTATCTTTAAAGGGTCTTTTTTTAATATTTTCACCCTAAAAAGTTTCATCATGGTCGTCCGGGGAGTCCGGACTGACGGAAGGGTCCGGGGCGTCCGTCACAGGTTCAGCTTCCGGGTCCAGAGGCATTAGACATATCTTTGTGATAGGCCTGACAAAGATTCCTTGAGGGGTTTTCAGGGTAACCACTCGCACTACACCATCCGCGCCGGGATGTGTAGATATAACTCGCGCCATTTTCCATAATGGTGGAGGTAAATTATCTTCCTTCAGAATAACCGGATCATCCTTTTGCAGTGCCCGTTGATTACTGGTTTGCCATTTCGTCCTTTTTTGTAGCTCTATCAAGTACTCTCGCTTCCATCTATACCAAAAGGATAACATTAGCGCATGGATTCTCTGATATTGGGTCAGCCTGTTGTCTGGTATGGCTCGGACATCTCTCTCCGGAATGATAGAGGATTTAGTGCCTATGAGGAAATGGTTTGGGGTGAGGGGTTGGTAATCGTGGATGTCATCAGACAAGGAAGTCAATGGACGGGAATTTAGACAGGCCTCAATCTGACAAATTAAGGTATACAAAAGTTCAAAGGTTAAAGCAGAATTACTAGTGACTCTATACAAATGAAACTTTGCTGACTTGACCGCAGCTTCCCACAGCCCTCCCTGACTAGGGGCTCGAGGGGTTATGAACCTCCACTCAATACCTCTGTTAGCTAAATAATTTTGAATCTTGTCGTTGTTCTCTCTCAAACTGGTATACAGCTCCTTGAGCTTATTACTGGCCCCCCGAAAGTTGCTAGCGTTATCGGAAAAGATCTTATCAGGTTCTCCCCTACGGGATATAAATCTCTTTAAACTGTTCAAAAAAGCATTGCTAGATAAATCCGAAACTAATTCCAAATGAACCGCCTTTGTGGAAAAACAAACAAAAATACATAAATACGATTTCACGAGTGGAGCTCTCCTCAGTGGCCCACTTTTGGTTGGAATCGGTCCAGCAAAATCGACTCCCGTGATAGCAAAAGGTCGGCTCGGTGTGATTCTTTCGCTCGGTAAGCTTCCCATGATCTGGTTACCAATACGAGGATTACACCTAAAACACACAATACACTTATGTAATATCTTTTTAACAGTATTTTTCCCAAAAATAGGCCAAAACCTTAATCTTATTTCAGCTAATAGCGCTTGAGGTCCTGCGTGTAAGTTTACATAATGATAGTGACGTATAATCAATTCGGTTAGCTTATGTTTAGCTGGCAATATAATTGGATGTCTTTGTTGGTACGATAGGTGTGTAGCTAAATGTAATCTACCGCCCACATATATAAGACCATCACATAAAAAGGGATGAAGAGATTTTAAGTTACTATTTTTGTTGACATTTCCCTGGTTTTTTAATGTCTTCAACTCCTTTTGAAAGGCATGTGCCTGAGCTGATTTCAGTAGACAATTCAAACTTGCTTCTAGTTCAGCTACACTTAAATTACCTGAAATTTTACTTTTAATATTTCTGCAGTTATTCACAAACCGCAGTACATATGCTGTAACCCTTTTCAATTTGATAAATGAGGAAAATTTTCCAAATATTTCCCATTCTTGAATATCAGTAGATAAAAGAATATTTTTACTCTTGAGCTCCGGAGGGTTTGAACAGGAAATGTTCGATATAGGCCAATCGTTGACTCCGTCGGTCAACCAATTTGGTCCATTCCACCATATTGTAGAATTTATCAGTTTATCCGCAGTAGCTCCTCTTGAAAGTATATCCGCTGCATTGTCGGATGATGATACGTGTCTCCATTGATCTGGATCACTCAGTTCTTGTATTTCGGCTACTCGATTGGCCACGAAAGTGCTCCAACGAGTAGGTTGACCTTTCAGCCAACACAGCGCTATCGTAGAGTCACACCAATAATATGTGTTGATCTTCATTATATTTAATGCTTGTTTTATAGTTTTCATTAATTTTGCCAGTAGTACAGCACTACATAGCTCCAACTTAGGCAGTGAAATAGACTTCAATGGTGCTACCCTTGATTTGGATGTTATTAAGTGTGAATGCCACTTACCGCTGTGGTCCATTGACACCATATAGATACAGGCTCCGAAAGCCTTCTCAGACGAATCGCAAAAACCGTGTAGCTGTAGCTCTTTTGCTTGCTTGCAAATAATTTTTCTTGGTATTTTCAACACATTTAGCTGAATTAAATCTTGCAGGTAGGTCCTCCAGGGTGCTAATATTTCATTAGGTAACTGATCATCCCATGCTGCTTTGGACTGCCACAGCCTTTGCATTATCAATTTGGCTATGACTATTATCGGCCCTAGGAGTCCCAATGGATCGAAGGTTGATGCGATGCAAGACAATATCTCTTGGTTGCTCTCGGTTGGACCTGATGGCTTCATTATTACATAAGAAAAGTAATCAGATTCATTGTTCCATGTTAATCCTAATATTTTCTCAGTCTTTGGATTGTCAGTAATAATTTTGTCGGAATCGCCTGAATCAGCACACTTAGCTTGGCCCGACTCGGCTGACAATTCCAACGCATTGGACCTCCACTTCCTCAATGTCATCCCCGCAGATGACAAGATACTGATTAATTCTTCTTTTAATTTTTTACAGGCTTCCAGCTCATCTGCTCCCGTTAACAAGTCATCCATATAGAAGTCATTTTCTATGACCTGACTAGCTCTAGGAAAAATTAAATTATTATCCATACCAATTTGCTTTAAGCATCTTGTGGCTAAGA
The DNA here is from genome assembly GCA_929108145.2 of Limnephilus rhombicus. Taxonomy (NCBI): domain Eukaryota; kingdom Metazoa; phylum Arthropoda; class Insecta; order Trichoptera; family Limnephilidae; genus Limnephilus; species Limnephilus rhombicus. The sequence continues at coordinate 20,402,373 of OV815278.1, read as the reverse complement.
AGGAGGAAGGTGCCAGTCCATAAGTCACAGTCTTCAGACGATAATGCTTGAGCACATCCTGTGGCGACTCGCGCCATACTATCTTCTGTAGGTCCAGGTCATCTTCACACATGTTAATCTGGCGGTACATCTTCTCGATGTCGGCAGTCATGACTATTTGATGTTTCCTGAAATGCAATAGTTGGTTATATAGATCCTTTTGTATAACAGGTCCTGTCATCAAGGCTTCATTGAGGGAAATTCCATTTGAGGTTTTGGTGGAGCCGTCAAAAACGACTCTCACTTTAGTAGTAGTGCTGGATTCTTTCACTACAGCGTGATGCGGTAAAAAATAGGAGTCACGATCCCCTTTTGACTGGTCACACATCTCCATGTGTCCCAATTCTTCATATTCACGCATGAATTTTACATATTGTGTCTTTAACTCGGGATGTGACACAAATTTTCTTTCTATGTTTTTAAATCTTTTTTCGGCAGTGAGCAATGAGTTTCCCAACTGATCAATGCATGCCCGACGCGGTAAACTTACTACATATCTACCGTCATCTTCTCTAGTATGAGTACTTACAAAACTGGCTTCGCAAGCCTTTTCTTCTTGAGTTTGAATTTTAGTGGAATTAATCTCTTCCAATTTCCAAAATTTTTCTATTTGATGACTCAACTTATTTATAGATAAACTGCAAAAATCTGATACAGGCCTTTGTTTGGGGTACACGTTGATAGGACCGGACACAATCCATCCCAGTTGCGTACGTTGAAGCGTTGGTCCTGACTCGAGTTTCAATCTATCGTTGTTTAGCATCTCCCAGAAGCTCTCCGCGCCCAACAGGATGTCGATGGGTGCAGCTATATTGAAGTTCGGGTCTGCCAGCTCCAGTCCTGGTGGTATTTTGAACTCTTTTTTCGCCATTGTCACTTGTGGTAAATTGGTTGTAATTTCCTGTAAAATCAGACATGATATTTCGCGTTTATAATCCGTATTAAGCGAAGTCATCTCCACTGAAATTCTCTTTTTTATGTGTGTGATATTATTATGGATCCCAGACACGGGTTTGTTTATCCATTCACATGGTAAATTTAATTCATCAGCAAAATCAGCTCTCATAAAATTACTCTGCGCACCAGAGTCAATCAGGGCGCGAGCTTTAAACATTTTATTGTTGGCCCCCACAATTCCTATGTAGGCGGTTGACAATAATATTATTTTTTCTGCCTTTTCCGATGCAGAAAAATTCGACACTATAACCTCGTTATTAGCATCCATATTTGAGGTCTCCGGCGGAGGTACCTCCTTGTGTAATAGAGTATTGTGGCTATACTTGCCACAAATTTTGCAGGTTAGGTTTGTCTTGCAACTCTGTGCTCGATGACCCAACCTCAAACATTTAAAACACGCCCGGATTGATTTCGTAGCATCAATCCTATCCTGTAATTTTAATTTTAGAAATTTTTTGCAAAAATAAATTTGATGACCTTTATCATTACAATAAATGCAGTTGTTTGCCTTTATTGCCAAGAATACCGATGAATCTTTTTTGTTATTATTGTCGCCTATTTGCATTTTATGTAGGTTAGAAGATTTTTTCTCTGAAGCATTCATAAGCTCCAATACTTGTGCCCTAGCAGATAAACATTTTATGAATTCCTTTAATGTAGGTAATTCACCTTGCAATGTATATTGTTCCCAATTTCTCCGGGTAGCTATATCCAATTTATTTGAAATTATGTAAATAATCAAAGGATCCCAATGATCTACTTTAACTCCGATGTTTTGTAACGCTTTCAAATTGACATTGGTTTCATCAATTAAATACCTTAATGCTACAGGCTCTTCATGTTTCATATCCTTTAATTGAAATAGAGTTTGGATATGTTTATGTACGGTAGCCCTGAGATTCGCAAATCTGTCGTGCAACAATTCCCAAGCCGATAGGTAGTTTAATTCCGAAACTTCTAGATTACTAATTATTTTCAATGCGTTCCCTTTCAGCGCAGATTGTAAGTAAAAGAATTTTTGGACGTTGCTCAAGGAACTGTTATTATGAACTAAAGTTTTAAAGGTTTCAACGAAATTTACCCAATCTTTTTGATTCCCATCGAATTCTCTCAATTGGAGAGTTGGGAGTTTGATGTCGACTCTACCCTCGTTAATTGAGTCCATCGCCCCTTTAGCAGTAGCAAGGACTGAAAAATATTGATTTTCAAACGTCTCGCGCTGAATAGAATTTTCCAGTTCCTCATCCGATAAAATTTCAATTTCGTCCTGTATAGATTCGAATTGATCTAACAATGGCTTTATTCGGTCGTACCTCAGTTTAATTTCAATCGCGGACAAGGAGTTTATAGAATCCGCGAAACGCGTCAATTTCCCTTTAATCACGCCTCTCTTGGCTATTAAAGATTTGATATTATCCATTTTGTGTACAAATACCTTTTCGTAGCTTAATCCCTGATAAAATGTGTTCCGACAATGCGTATTTATTTATTTGAGAAGCTACCCGCCTGAAAGACAACAACGACAATATTCCTGGCAATTATTAATTGAGAACCTAATGTTCAATCATTAATTGAGAATCATGAATTGCATAAAATCTTTACGTGGGTAGTGATTTTATTTTTTACAATACAATATTTATGGGATTAATCTTGTTAAAAAACTACGAATGAGTTCTGTATGGATGTTAAAGAATGGGTATGGGTGGGAAGGCACTAAAAACTTATCTCATTTCCGATGTGAATCCAGTCTTCCTTTGTTCATCTTTGTGATTCCGGTAATTGTAATATTGGTCATCTGTATTAATTGGCAGCTGGTTCTTGTTTTTTTATATTATTGCAGTCCTCTGATTGCAATCCGGATCGTAAGGCCCATGTTCAAAATTGATAGGGGTCCTTTTAAATAAAATAATTATCCTTGCAAAAAACTTCACTGTTTATTTCACTTGGACATGTTATAAATGTATTACAATACGGTGTCAATACACCGGGCCAAACACTGGCAGTTGTTTACTGTTAAAACTTGCGTTGGGAAGAAGCAATAATAATGGGATGCTAGCACTTTTATAACATAAAAACCTGCACACATTTAAAGAATCTACGATTATACTAATGTCAATTCGAAAGCATCTACAAAAAAAATGGCTTCCTCCATAGTATGTACTTGGTAGTTAAAACAGGCTGCGAACACTCAGCGTCCAGCCAAGCCTCGCACCATTCGAAATATCAACGTCTGGGAGCTTGCTCAAGCAACCCATAGGTGCTGGTAGTATCTCAATTTTTAACAAATTCAATATATACTAGTGTTTCATTCAACAATTACTGCTTGTTATATTTTTTCCACCTGAAAACAACCAACTTTATTTTTGCGAGGAAGACATTGTTAGTGTTAAATCCCTCCCTAGGTGGCATCGAGACAAATTATGTCTGCATTTATTGGGGAAATACTTAAACTTGTTAAATATTAATTATTATTTTTTAATTTATAAACTAACGTTTAGACAAGATTTTTATGCATAGCACAAAGGGTAACAATTATTACAAGCAATAATTGTCAGCCTGAAACACTCATTTACATTGAAAAATCTTCCGAGAAAAGATACTTGCCGCCAACGGGACTTGAACCCGTGTTCTTCCGATTGCCGGTCGAATGCTCTGACCACTGAGCTATGGCGGCTTATCAAATACCCGCCAAATAATTCAATATATACTAGTGTTTCATTCAACAATTACTGCTTGTTATATTTTTTTTCTACCTGAAAACAACCAACAAAAATAAAAATAAAGTTGGTTGTTTTCAGGTGGAAAAAATATAACAAGCAGTAATTGTTGAATGAAACACTAGTATATATTGAATTATTTGGCGGGTATTTGATAAGCCGCCATAGCTCAGTGGTCAGAGCATTCGACCGGCAATCGGAAGGACACGGGTTCAAGTCCCGTTGGCGGCAAGTATCTTTTCTCGGAAGATTTTTCAATTGTAAATGAGTGTTTCAGGCTGACAATTATTGCTTGTAATAATTGTTACCCTTTGTGCTATGCATAAAAATCTTGTCTAAACGTTAGTTTATAAATTAAAAAATAATAATTAATATTTAACAAGTTTAAGTATTTCCCCAATAAATGCAGACATTATTTGTCTCGACGCCACCTAGCGAGGGATTTAACACTAACAATGTCTTCCTCGCAAAAATAAAGTTGGTTGTTTTCAGGTGGAAAAAATATAACAAGCAGTAATTGTTGAATGAAACACTAGTATATATTGAATTATTTGGCGGGTATTTGATAAGCCGCCATAGCTCAATGGTCAGAGCATTCGACCGGCAATCGGAAGAACACGGGTTCAAGTCCCGTTGGCGGCAAGTATCTTTTCTCGGAAGATTTTTCAATGTAAATGAGTGTTTCAGGCTGACAATTATAGCTTGTAATAATTGTTACCCTTTGTGCTATGCATAAAAATCTTGTCTAAACGTTAGTTTATAAATTAAAAAATAATAATTAATATTTAACAAGTTTAAGTATTTCCCCAAAAAATGCAGACATAATTTGTCTCGACGCCACCTAGCGAGGGATTTAACACTAACAATGTCTTCCTCGCAAAAATAAAGTTGGTTGTTTTCAGGTGGAAAAAATATAACAAGCAGTAATTGTTGAATGAAACACTAGTATATATTGAATTATTTGGCGGGTATTTGATAAGCCGCCATAGCTCAGTGGTCAGAGCATTCGACCGGCAATCGGAAGGACACGGGTTCAAGTCCCGTTGGCGGCAAGTATCTTTTCTCGGAAGATTTTTCAATGTAAATGAGTGTTTCAGGCTGACAATTATTGCTTGTAATAATTGTTTCTTTATTTATTGAATTGTTTATTATATGAATTGTCGGTTTTTCGACCACCATGCTAGGCATATGCCCGTATTGTGGTGATCAATATTTACTTAATTAGGCACTTGATATCTATCTGCTCAGAGATAAATAATTTTATGTTTTTACATTATATTTTTTAAAACCATGCTTTAGAATGGTGAACGTTAAATTATAATTATATTTCATACTGGTTAAAGGAAAATAGATATTTACTGGGAACTAAATCATATTTCATTCTTAGAGCAGAGTGTATTTTAAAACTACTCGTTAAGTACGTATTGGGATAGGGAAATAAAAGGAATAGAGGCAGGGTGGTATCGGATCATTAGGCAGACGGGAGAAGAAAGTACCTCCTTACTTTGGACTTTGGTGGAGGCATTGTGAGGGCGTCCATTGATGATTTATGATGGCAATCAATTATTTCTCATAACCTTGTCCGGAGTTTGGGATGCTTTCAGTGTCAGCCTAGTATCGAAAAATTACTTCAAATCGATTTAGCTTTGTTTATTGACTATCCAAGAATTAACGTTTACTTCCGTAATTTAAGTTTCAAATCAACACTTTTAATTTTACTTTTTCCTTTTGTGGGGTAAGTCCTAGGGACTTTTTTGTGTGAATACCACACAAGAGTCCCAATTACTCCCGACAGTCTGGAGCCAGTGAGAATATGGCATCTCCAATTCGGATGTATGAGGTAGTGAGGTAGGGAAGGAGATGGGGTAGAAGAAGGAGGAAAAGTGCGTGGCTATTTAGATATGGTCACCAAATACACCTTAAGCCATTTAAAGCAAATTCTGAATGGTGGTCTTACACAAGGACGATACTTAGAGTACCTTCTACTCCGGAACCAGCGGCAAATACAGGGTGTCCGGGGGTAAAGTGCATTAACTTCGGGAGGTGATTCTACATGATGGTAGGAGTAAAAAAGATTAACTACTTTTTCTGAAATTTTAACTTTTTTTCCATACAAAAAGACGTACATACTGAAAATCCTTAATGTGAGGTACGATTTTACTTGCCGAGAGCCTGCCGGACGCCCGATTCGATTATGATTGGCCCGTATCGTAACAACGGAAAATAATAAATCTGGCCGCACATGCCGGACTAATTTTATCTTTTTACTACAAAACCACCCTTAAAAGTTGGAATTTCGAAAAAATTATTTATATTTTTTACTTGTACTATCATGTAGAATCACCTCCCGAAGTTAGTGAACTTTACCCCCGGACACCCTCTATATATGATATATTATTTTAAATAAATAAATTGTTAAATAACAACTATTAATCAAAAAAAAGTTTACTTGCGCACACCGGGATTTGAAACCGCTACCCGCGGTTGCTCGCCACTGTTAAAATAACTGGCTATTTACTAAATCTGGCCAACTAGTTAGGTACTTTTGTTTTTAAAATGGCTGCATCATTATTTTTGTATAAATATTTTGTTGTTGACTAACTTAAAAACACCAAATCAAATATAACGCTAAGGCATTTACATTAAACGTAAGTATTATCCGATGTGTTTTGTCTTTCTTATAATTTTTTATATTTTTCACCTTTTTGATATTATAATTAAGTCATAACAATACTACATAATATTATATCATACACCTCAGCACAGGTTCTCCCAGTTGGTGAGCACGAAATTCTATATTAGTATTCTCTAAATATTTTTTGATGGTACGCATAATTCTTACTTTCTACTTGCTAAATGATATTATTCATAAAATGGTATAAAACATAATGTTGGGAGACGTATTTGATTAACCGTAAACAGTGATTCAGAAAAACATTAAAAAATATGTTAATGAAATTCTGGTCTCCTATTGATTCTCCTATTCATTATTCAATTCATTGAATTATGAATAGGAGGAACACAATTAATTCATTTAAAATAATATATAGTATTTTGCGACACGTTCCAGAGTGGAAGATACTAACAGTATCGCCCTGGTGTAAGACCACCATTCAGAATTGAAACGTTGCTTGAAAATGGCTTTAGCCGTGTTTGGTGACCAGATCTGAACAGCCAGGTACTTCCCAACCTTCCTCTGCCCCACCTCCTTCCCCTCCCCACTACCTTCAGCCTCACAACATACCCCAATTGGGGATGCCATAGTCTCACTGGCTCCAGACGGAAGCATTTGAGATTCTTGTGCGGTATTCACTGTAAAAAAAAAAAAAATTCTCCTATTCATTACTCTATTGATTCTCCTATTCATTATTCTATTCATTCTCCTATTCATTGTCACTCTTTGTTATTATTTTTTTTTTAAATCAAACAACAACCAAAATACTTCCACCTTTCGTCATTGTTCCTTTCGTCACACCCACCACCCACTGTCCTTTTATTTCAAGTTGAAAAAGGAATTCAAAATCAATGGAGACAAAAATGTCATCCACAAATCAATTCAGGAATCACTGATTAACGTATATAATATGGGACGTCTCGTAACGTTAACAACCTGTATAAATAAATATGGCTTATATTATTAACTACACAGGCTTGAACTAATGAGGTTCTAAATTTATTGTAATCATTTTACCTACAATGTAAAGAAATAATTTATAAATAAAAGAAATAAAAATAAAATCATCGTTGAATTAATTTACCTGTGAAATAACTAGATATGAATAAATTTAACTCATAATAATTAAGTCAATAAATAATTTCCACCACAATTTCCACAATAACTTAAAAATTACCCTCGACTCTATGCAAAAATGGGCGGTCATTTGATAGATTCTCCCATCTTAACAGACGGATTTGCAATCTTTAGAGCACAGGCGTCGGGTGGGAATGCTATCCTTGTTCTACCGGTGTTACAATGAAAGATGCTCCGAGGAACTAGCGTCATTGATCCCCTCGGCACCGGTGCATAGTCGGGAAGCACGCCAAACACGTGCCCAACATATGTACACGGTTGACATTTGTCACATGAGAATGGGTCGCTTCTTCGACTCGTTCTTGTGTTCAACAGCTCGGCTGTGGAACGATTTGCCGGCCTCTGTGTTTCCTCCTTCCTAGAACATTGATCTCTTCAAGACCAATGTTCATTCCTTCCTCTCCTCAACAAGACCCTCCACACAGCATCTCAGATGACATAGGCCCTGAAGGGAAATTATTTTCCTCAGGGCCTCCTGTGGGGAGTAAAAAAAAACTTCATATTAACTTTATTAAAAAAATATTTTTTCATAAAACACTCTGCTAATGAGAAAGCAAAACATAGAATTTGATAAAGAAAATGCAAAATAACAGTCTGCCAAATAAAATGTTGATAACATCAATAATGACATTTTCAAACACTGCTATAGCAACAGTCACTGGGTTAGGGAAAGTTCCCCTTATTTAGGGACAGAATCAATTGTTGGTATAGTTTTCTATTGTATGTGATGAGATTTGAATTTAATGAGATTTTAATATTCATCATGTTGCCCTTTTCAAACAAACAAGGGAATTTTTACAAACCCAACTAAGTCTCAACATTCGAGTAACAAAAAAGAGGAAAATAAGATATGCACGTTTTGCCTACAAGTAGTTAATCGTGTTGAGATTTATTCATGTTATATCGCACCAGAGACTCATTGACCAGAAACAGACATCTACAGCACCCCCATGTTGCAGATTTATTGTGGTAGAAGACCTTATCACTTTGCCCGCAATGTTTTCGTTTCGGTCTGGTTTTATACTTGAGCAACATTGTTTTTTTTTTTTACTTTCAAAAGAACTCAGGTACTAAAATTAATCAGACAAAAGCAAAAAGTTTTGTGTTTTTGTTTTCACCACAGTCAACAAAATTATTGCATGAAATATTTCAAATTATTTTAACGGCCTTTAAGGGGTAAAGCTCTCGACTAGCAATCTGGAGGATGCGGGTTCAAACACAGTTTATTACATTTCGTACATTTTATTTAATGTGTTATTTCACAAAATTTATTCATTTAAAATAATACATGTTATTTTTGAGGCGTGTTCCTGCAGAGTGGAAGATACTCTCAGTATCGCCCAGGTGTAAGACCACCGTTCAGAATAGAAACGGCTTTATCCGTTTTTTCGTTATTTGTTTTTGGGGTGTTATGCCGTGTTGCGCTAATAATAATAATAATAATTGGCTAATTTATATAGCGCCGTTTTCGTGGAAAATCACCTCAAGGGCGCTGTACAAAAAATATATAAAAGAATTAATATTACTGGCTTAAATCTAAGATTTATAATTCATCTAAGACTTATAGCTACTTATATTACTGGCTTACAACTAAGATTTACAATTATAACTAGTGACTTACATCTAAGACTTATAGCTAGTGACTTATGACTAAGACATATAGATTCTAACCTAAAACTGGTGACTTATTAACACACATATTTACAATTAAGATTAGTGCCAGTAGAAGTAGGAAGTTTTTACATAATATTTCAATTCGAGAATACGGGTGCAAAAAGTATAATGAAGGTTAACTGGATTTATGGGAAGGTATACATATTTTAAATAAATTAATAAATTTAATAGTCGATCTTTACTGCATTAAGGTGATGATTCATCGCCCACCAGTAAACAGATTGAGGTATCACAATTAACAGATTACATTAAACAGATTGAGTTAACTATAAACAAAGAGAAAAGAGGAAAAGAAAACTATTAAAAATTGCAAAGTTTAAATAGAATGATGAATTATGGAAATGATTATCGGAAAAAGTGAGATTTCAGTTTGGATCTAAATTCCGCTGAGTTGGTTATGCATCTCAATTCTATAGGAAGTTTATTCCAAGCTTCGGGGCCGGATACTGCGAATGCACGATCACCTACCTCCTTCTTTAGCGTTAGTTTCGGACAGCGTTACAGTGTCCATCATCAGGGCAGATGATTATGATGGACACTGTTACGCTGGCCGAAACGTTGGCTAAAGAAGGAGGTAGCGCAACACGGTATAACACTCCAAAAACAAATAACGAAAATACTTTTGGCCGTGAAAATCTAAAAACGTATCTGGCTTTATCCGCCAGGTACTTCCCCATCTTCCTCTTCCTCTATTCCTTCCCCTCCACACTTCTTTTTTGCCTTACAACATAATCCAATTGGGGATGCCATAATCATTTTGTATTGTCTTACACCCCGTCAAGGGGGTGGACTAGACCTATGACCGTGCATCAACTGAGGAGATGACTCCCAAGGCAGCGGTTGCATAACCCGCCCACGCCTCCCCCGTCGCCATGAGCGGGCCTGAAGACCTTTCCCTCTTTAATTCCAACACTTTCTTCGAGGGCGTACCGGGAAGCCGGCTTAGGGGCGCGGACACCGAGTCCCGCTTGCGACTGGACTGATGGCTCCGCTTATCCTCGGCGGGACTGCCGGACGACTGCAACTCAGTTGCTTTGGTTAGGTCGTACAATCTCATCATAATAATGTTTTTTTTTTCTAGTAACTTTCCCTCTCTTATTAATAAACTTTGTTTTCAGCTATATCCAGTGGCGGAGATGAGACGTGATACTGTGAAATAAATAATAACACCATGTACGCACTCGCATACTGCCTGCTAACAATGTATGCCCGGACATTGGAGGTCTAGAGTCATTTTAATAAAAAAATAGCTTCTTTATAAATAAAAAATTAGAATCCTGACGTGTACGGTGAAGGAGGAAACCATCTGTTTCCTTAGAACGCCGTGGGAAAGTGGTGGGCAACCTCCAGTGGGGATGCCATATTCTCACTGGCTGAAGGGAGCAGTTGGGACTCTTGTGTGGTATTCTCATTAAAAAATAATCCTGGAACTCGAATTTGCTTTGACTTTTAAAATTGTGATCTTGGAAGGGATTCGGTCAAGCGATAAAGTGGATAGCTTGCAAAATTATTTTGTTTCAATTAATAAATAATTAATAATAATTTAAAAATTAAATTCGTTTTTCTTCTGTTTAAATTATTGATAGATGTCGTAAGTTTACAAGTTAATATGTTTACTGATCATGATAAATTTTCTGATCATCTTTTGAAAGATAATAATCCTGTGGCATTTTTTTTTAAATATGTGCTTTCAGCTTCACAAATTCAACACATATAATATTTCGTGATTTTTCATTGGTCTGCCCTAGTAAATAGTACTAATCAAATTAAATTAATTCATGAAAAAAACACTTAAACCAACAAAAAAATTTCTTGTGAAATTTCACATGAAAATGACAATTTCAAGAATCGATTATCATATACGTGCATGAAGTATTTGATTCACTGAATATATTTTCTATGAACTATTGGTTACATTGTATTTCAATATTTTCTTCTATTTAATAACGTACCACGTTAACAGATGTCACTAATGTACCAATCTATAAACTACCTGAAAACCCTCCAGTACGAGAAGAAGCGCAGGTATTTGGTATGATTTATGAAGAACCCACGTCATGTGGTTAACTGTTCGCGTTTCATAAGCAAAATTCCAAGTTCGTGAATAACAGATGTACCTGGGGCTAAAAAAACTTCACATGAATAACGTATTTCCCAGCGGAATAAAAAATGTTTGAACAGATTTACTGAAAAATACAAAATTCTTCAATACATCATAACAACGACTGATATTAAGATTGATTTGTATTCTTGGGTGACTCCTAATTTAGTAATCTTAATAAAATAATCACTTTCCTACGTAATTAGATATTTAATTACGTTATTGTATTTTTTTGTTATTTGTTTTGGGGGTGTTATGCCGTGTTACGCTACCTCCTCCTTTAGCCCACGTTTCGGAGAGCGTTACAGTGTCCATCATCAGGACAGATGTGTAATTTATTGTTAGTGTTTAAATATGTGCTTATGTACATACTTAGAAGCGATACCGTGTCGCCAGTTCCACTCCACTACGAGCTGGTATTACAGAATACTTCACAATGTTTTTTTTGCGTTTAGCTTTGGTGTAGCCGTCAATTACCGGATACCAAAGAAATCTAAAATTTAAAAATCTAACCTAAAATCATATCTACATTATTGTAATGTATAATTATCACTTTATGATCAGTTCTAGCATTGTTTTTATTATCTATGTTATCTTCAAGTCATATGGTATCGGTTACGACTTGTGCCGAAGATGGCCGAGGACCCATAGGCAGAATCATTATTTTGCGAGAGCTCTTAGCTTCCCAGTAAGGACGTGCGTCCTTATAAGCTATACTTAGATCTCAAAGAACTTTTAAGTCTTTTTACTCTTTACAGAATAATGCTGAGATACTAGCCCAGTACTAATCTATCTATCTATCTATATAAATTAAAATGAATCTCCGAAATTTATGTACGCGCATAACTTCCGAAAGCCTGCACCAAATTGGTTAATTCTTTTTTTTGGTTCGTTATTGTCTGGTCAAGGTTTGTATAAAACTACTGGTGAGCTCTGGCATTATGAAATTTGTATAAAAAAATTATAATAGGTGGCACGCGAGCTGTTTGGAAACTGAATGTAATGTGGGAGGGGGGTTCACGGGACGGGGGAAGGAGGGGAGTGGAGTGGGGACAGTTAAGATGGAGAAGGCTGAGTGTGAACGTGAGAGGAAAGGGAACGCGGGAGAGGAAGGGGAATTGTACGAATGGGAAAGGACACGCAGGGAGAAACAATTTCTTTATGAAATGGCATAGCAACGCATGAAAGACTTTCAGAGAAACTTTACAACTATGTTAAATAAATTCATCTATTTTTAAATGTCTAAGTTTTATTCAAAAACGGTAACTTAATCAAACTGGTGGGTGAGTAATTTTCTATTATTTCACTGTAATATTTACTAAACTAATTTATTAGTCTCTCTCTGTTTTGAGAACTACCTTTGCGTTACGCTAAGTCAAAGGTAATTGATAAAATTACATTTTAAGCCCAAACTTAGTTGGGGATTTCGAAAATCTATTTTTAATCCAACTTTTCATGAATAACACGGGCTGATAACAAAGCGATTTCACTTTTAGGCTGAAAAGCTCAATGGTATTATAAAATCAATAGAGTTTGTTGTTCATTTAACTAATCTTATTCATCAAATAATCAAAATTGAAATAAAATATATATTCGTACATTTTAGCAAAACAATCACATTTCCACGAATATAAATAAAATTACTGAGAAAAAATAATGATACTAATGGAGTCCTCAAAGAAATCTCTCTCCTTTAGTTAAAAGTTCAAACTTCGTTCAGAATACTCAATGTAAATTTCAATAAATAATCTCTTGTACAATATTTTCGTTGAGTTTGAAATGAACATTTACGATGACGCCATGTGTATTGTTACAGGAAAGGAATACAAAAGTTTGACAGCAGACAAAAACTAACCTTTTTTATAAATTAAAATAAAAAACTTTAATTCCAAACCAGCGGTAAAAGAGAGCTGTACAATTATTTTAAGAACTGTAATTAACGAGAATCGTGAAACACCGATGACTCCTTCGGGAAGTAAGTTAAGGATGGAAGGTAGCCAATTACCAAAGACTCATACCTAATTAGACAGTAGGAAGAAGGAGTGTTGGGAATACTAAAAAATAGTGAGAATCCTGCACCCTTCGTCATTCATCATAAGTAGACATCGGATTTGCGTAAAATTCAATGTACTATAACCAAAAATGCATATTGCATTTTTTGTCGTTGACATATTTGGATTTATTTGTGTTATTTATTTTATTATTGCGTAGGTCGGCCATTTAATTCTTTAAAATTGGATTTGGTCAAATAAGAATGGCCAATATTTTTGTGTTCGGAGTTTTGAAAAAAGAGATTTGTAAATTTTATGAGGACCCCCCATTTTTTATTCGCTGATAAGCTGTGGGCTGATGGCTATATTTTTGGAGTGCATATTTCAACATTGGTAGTTCATATTATTTCAACATTGGTAGTGCATATTTCAACATTGGTAGTGCATATTTCAACATTGGTAGTTCATATTATTTCAACATTGGTAGTGCATATTTCAACATTGGTAGTGCATATTTCAACATTGTTACTGCATATTTCTATATTGGTAGTGCATATTTCAACATTGGTAATGCATATTTTGCCATTTTGATAGTGCACGTGTGTAGATCATAAATAACAAGAAAGAGACAACCAAATTCATAGATAGGTACGGAGAGATGTAATCAGGACTCCCTGTGGATTGTATGTCATGATGATGGTAAACGGATGGAGGTATTGAAAAGACCTAGTACCTTTGTATATAAATTAAATTCTTGGATAGAATGCTTTTCGGTATCGAGAATAAGTTTTGAATATATGTTAAGTGACAATATATTTTGCCGACAAAATTGATTCAAACTAATTCGGTTAAAATAATGATACCTATTCCATAATAATTTATGCCTTTATCAAGTTAATTTAAAAATGTCTAAAATTTGTAGGTATTTAGAGTTTCTGTTTATCTGCTCTAATGATGCGAAAGTGAGCGGTGGAAGAAGTCATGGGATAACCAAGTAAATATTTCTGTCGGGTCATATCGGCAGAATGAATGAATGTGAATAAAGCAAGTAGAGTTTGCCAAGGTACAGTTATGTGTATCCTGGGAAATTATACAGTTGTGTGCATCTCATATTGACGGACACTCCTCTCTGCATACTCGTCAAAGGACCCTGTGTGATTGTTAGTTATAAATCACATTTTAGAAACAAAGTTTTGAATAAAAATATGGAAACGATATTATTCAATTATCTTTTTCAGTCCAATTGTGAAAAAATGAATGAGAGATATTTAATCACTGTCTAGCAACACTTTTAATAAATTCTATTGATGTTGCCAAAAACCAGATTTTCCTTTGGAAAACAACGTGTATCGGCTCTTTGTAATAAAAACAGAAGCGAAAACAATTTTTCTCATTTATTTTCGCCTGTTAGGGCCATATTTCTCTTTTTGTTTATTGAAGGAAATTTATATTTCATTTTGTTTCACAACGGCCCGCTAAGGATGGCTATCAATTTACCCATTTAATTTTACGAAGGTCGCAAACTATGAATATATGAGAAAAATCATTTTCGCTTTTAAAAAACAACAATATTGACGTCAAAAATAGCATCCCGTATTTCTGTCCAGCTTTTCAAAGAAGATAAAAGATTTATTCATTTAATAATATTTATTTTTAATAAAGTTTATTTTTTGCAATTTCATTAATCCTCATAAAGTGAAGATAAATATTATTATGAATTTGGGAGGCGGGTATGGGTACAGCCGTCCCGGGAACCATTAATTGGATAACCACCGGTATGTTTGGTGACTTAGCAGGGGTTCCCGGGTTTATGGAGTCAGGTTTGTCCTGATCTTGGCGACGGATGTCTCTGCCCACCAACAGCGTGGCAGGCCAGATCGGGAGAGACTGGTTGAGGGAGATCTTTTGACATCTCCAGCAGGACTCTCTCGGAACTTTGCCTTGCACCGTAGTGGGAGAGGTGGATTCGATCGTTCGTCACTCCTGGACACACCGACCCCCAGATTCCTACCCATCCCTCATACCCTTTTCCTTCTCAGAACTTCCTCTCCTTCCTTTCCCTAAAAAGATCCACCACACGGCATCCCCAAAAAAGATATAGGCCCTAAGTGGAATAATTTTCCTTAGGGCCTCCTGCGTAGAGCTAATAAAACAAAAGTGTTGCTACTTCTTATAATAATAAATGGTAATAATGGTACCTTGGCGGTAAATGCATTTGCCCACCCTCTGCGTGGCGGGCCTGGTTGAGGGAGACCTAACCTAGATCTCTCTAGCCGGACACTCTCGACCCATGGGCTTGCACCGCAGATAGAGGGATGGATTCATACGTCCGTTACTCCCGGACACCATAACCCCTGATTTCTAGAACTTCTTCTCCATCCTATCCCTTTTTAAAAATAATAACTCTTATAAAGCATCTCCAAATACGACACAGGTCCTGTGGGAATTTTGTTCCCCGGGCCTTCTGTATGGAGCTAATGTAAAAAAGTAATACGTAGTATTGATGAAATTTTATTAAGTACCTAAAGGAAGTAGTGAGGGTGCGGTAAATTTTTTTTTGTTCTTGAACACTTTAATTTAGTAGATAGTGTACCTAATGGATTACTTGGTTCTGAAGAGATATGCGTATAAATCGTTCTTAGATACCTTCAACATATAGATTTTTACGCATAAAAGTTCTTCATCACTCCACAAAAGGTATATTTAATCACTTTGTTCTCTCACGGAAATAAGGGTCTTTGATTTATTATTTTCCTAAGACTACGATTTCCTGGAGGGATGAGTTTTGAGTTTGGATTTTCACAAATAGTTTGCCATTAATCGCACGCTCTGGTATCATTTCCACATTTAATCGGCGCCCTACATTCAAAGAATTCTACTAACGGAGCGTCCTTATTGAAACCATTTCCGCATATTTTCGATACGTGGCGATATAAGGGACCATGCAAAGAAATCTTGGAGCATGTAAAGAAATCTTGGAGCATGTAAAATAGAGGATTTGTAATTTCGTCGAATTTAGGAATCTAAAAAGATACAGTAACTGCTTGAAGTTAATGGAGCAGTCAATTTACATCTACAATCAACATTTTGGGAATAATATAGTAATAAGGGATTATTGGATAATCTATGGGATGAATAGAAGACGTAGTAGGAAAAGACGCAACATCTCATGAATTACGAGTGTTAATGCAGTTTTGTAGAGGCTAGAAAAATCAGGCAATTTTGAAAAAAAAACTTTAACCATGGTCATCACCATGTCTTCTTCAAGATACCACCCTTGAGGTGCACCCTTAACTACCGCTCCTTCGCGATCACATCAGATCTTACCAACGTGGAACGTGTGATTAACGATAAACTGCACACATATCTCACGAAGAACAAAATTATCAACGTCCGTCAATACGAATTCCGGCGGATTCGCTCGTGCGGTGATCTTCGGCGTCCAGGCACCGCGGTGCCTGGAATGTCACGGTGAGACTCAAACGATTGCATTGGATATTTCCAAGATCTTTGACCGGGTCTGACTCCGAGAACTTGTCAACAAACAGCCTCCTTAAGGATTTGGGCCCCGTGTACGTGGAAAGCCGACTTTTTAAGGAAGAGGACGGTTCATACGGTTGCTGATGATGTCACCTCTTGCTTGCATTCGGTAAATGCAGTCTCCGACTTATTCGTATTATACTATATGCTATACCTTCTGATTAAATTTTTTTTATTTGATTTGGTTGGGTATTTTGGAAAAATTTAAGTTTTGCAAGAAAAGGCAGCACAGCCGTGATTATCTCTTAAGCTAGTTGGGAGAGAAAGGGGTAGAGGAAAGGCAGGGCTATTCATATCTGGTCACCAAACACCATTTCGAACAACTTTTCGATTCTGAATGGTGGTCTTCGTCTGGGCCACGTTGGAAGTATCTACCAATCTGGAACGTCTTCTACATCGTTGTGTAGAATTACTTCATCAATAGCGTAACACTGGGCACAGTGGGGCATACGTGGTATTCGAGAGCAATTTGGCGTATGGCGCGCCCCTGGCGACTCGGGGCGCATTTAAATGGCCTGTTGATCCCCGCGGGGGTGGCGGGTGGACCATTAAATTTACCCATGACGCATAACGCATCTCCATTCCCCATAGCACGCAACGCCCATAGGGCCCCAAACATTTTATAAGTATTGTTTTATTAGCGTGCGTATCGGACAAATTTACATCGCTAGTCAATTGCGATGGACAGTGACCTAGATAATATAAAGTTACGTGTGTGTGTGTGGTACCTAGTGGTTATATCTATAAGTGTAATAATTTCAAGTAGTGCTTTCATTGTTTGTAGCACTACTTTAAATTAGTGCTACAAACATGGGATATTAAAAAGAAAAACTTGAGATTTGACATTCTTTGAAATTTTGATAAAATATGCTTTCGTATTTATTATTCTCAATATATGTATGTAAAGGATACTTAGTTTTTCTTCAGAGTAAAGGAAAAATGGAATACCGTTTTGTTTTTGGAGTGTAAGTCTCACGAAATCAATCACAACTATATAAGATTTTTATGGGTATTTAGCCGTGAATTTACCCTTAATATACGGATATTCTTCTATTTTTAATATTAGAAGTATATTCAAAATTGGATTAAATTACCGTTAAAATTTTTTAAATGAAACCAAATGCGGAATAAGTATCCAATTACAGAATAATATCAAGGTCCGGAGAGTATGGTGGATGTCCAATTGAAGCTCCTCTAATTTGGTAGCCGTCTGTTGTGCAGTGTGTGGTCTAGCGTTGTCATGAAGCAGCAGTGGTCTAGAGCGATTAACCAGCCTCGGTTGTTTAGCAGCTAGCTTTTCCATCATGGTTTGCAGTTGCTGACAATAGACATCTGCCGTAATCGTCTGGCCATATTTAAGAAATTTGTAGTAAACGACACAAAAAAAAACACAACCGTGTTTCCTTTTGCGGCACCGTCGCCATACACATCATTAATCCTTCGAGCCGTTTCTACAGCACTGGTGAAACGGTGGAACTCGTACTCGTAAATAACGCGATATTTCACGTTTTCCATTTTGTAAACTAAGTGACGCAAAGAAAAAAAACAATTAAGGAAAAAACAAATTAATTATAATTTTCGAATCACAAATACATGAGTAAATATCTGTATAAATTTGAATTTGGAATTCCTAAGCGAAGATATTTGAGATCAAAGTTGCCATTACGGCAAAACACCAATTTCACATGTAAGGACCTAATATATCCCATGTTTGTAGCATATATATTGTATGCACAAGAAAAAAGTGAAATGACAGATTCATAACAAATTCATTATATAAAAGGACTGTGTCTTTTTAAATTTTGATTTGTTTTAATTTTCTCTACATTTTGATTAAAAATGTTTATGGTAATTTTTTTTTTCATAAAATAAAATACTTTTTTGTGAGTACTTATGTTAATGTATTTTATGGCCATATGTTACTTATGTTAATGTATTTTATGGCTATATGTTTGTAATGTTTGTATCATGTTGTCTCCCTCTATATTTTGTTATATATAAGCACACATTATGTACTTCTTGTTTAGTATTAATTTGTACCCTGAAGAAGCTTAAGTTAAGCGAAACCGGTCGGTTCGTAAATTAATAAATCTCGTGGTTTTAAACAAAAAAGTATTTTATTTTATTAAATATGTCAAACCACAAAGTGATTGCTTTCTACAATAATTATAAAAATATTTCAATTTTTTTCCGCGTTCAAAACTTAAAATATGGCAATTTTTTAAAACTAAAGTATATTTCAAATACACAAATCTAAAATCACTTTCATCTAGTTTTTATAAATGGTGTTTGTTTTTACAACATCTTCAAAAACAAGGAACATAATGAACATTCAAATACTTAAAAAATTCCAAAATTCGTTCAGAAATCATTAACAAAACATTCGTATTCATGAGATAAACTACCCTCTCAGGCTGTGTAACCAAAATATATTTCTTTCCATGAACATTTTTTTAATTGGTAATGTTTTCACATACACGCTCGTTTATCAATTGAATAAAAATTTTCACAGGGATTTTTAATAAAGCTGTAACTGTATATATTCAAGGGTTCTTTGACCATATTTGTTTTGAAACACGAGTACTTTCATTCCTTTATTTTGTATGACACGTGTATTGTGTACACGATCCGCCATGACAGGATATTTGAAAAATCTCTCAAAAGTTTTTGGTATACCTTATAATTATCAATACTGTAACAGCTTACCAAAGTCAAACAGCGTCTATGATAGTCGACATCTGCCAGATGTAAGAGACAAATTTGAGAAATTCTGCTTTTCCGTGTTTGTTTACTTTCCTCTAATGCACACAAATGATTTAAAATTAATATCAAATTGCAATCTTTAGAGCACAGGCGTTGGGTCGAAATGCTATCCTTATTCTACCGGTATTACAATGGAAGATGGTCCGAGGAACTAGCATCATTGATCCCTTTGGTACCGGTGCATAGTCGGGAAACACGCCAAACGCGTGCCCAACATTTGTACACAGTTGACATTTGTCACATGAGAACGGGTCGCTTCTTCGACTCGTTCTTGTGTTCAACAGCTCGGCTGTGGAACGATTTGCCGCCCTCTGTGTTGCCTCCTTCCTACTACATGGGTCTCTTCAAGACCAATGTTGATTCCTTCCTCTCCTCAAAAAGACCCTCCACACAGTATCTCAGATGACATAGGCCCTGAGGGAAATTATTTTCGTCGGGGCCTCCTGTATGGAGTTAATGTAAAAAAAAAAAATTGATTGGGGAAATCAAATTATTTCTGAGTCAACTGGAGATATTGCTCTGGATGATTTGCGAGAAAGAAAGGGACCCAAAATAATGCCGTTAATATAAACCAACTGGAAACCAGAAAAAAACAATCTTCAAATTTAAAAAAAATTTAAAGTCTGTGATTGTATCGTACAAAAAGTTTATTATTGTTTGACTTTATAGTTAACCAGAAGTATACTCGAACTTTGAAATTGATGTGTTTACAAACTTTTGTGGAGAATTTAGACGTAGACTTAATAAAAGTTCATGATAAAAAATACAAGGCTGAATATTTTAACACAAATTTAATTTAAAATACCTGTGCTTATGTGCGGGAGGGTGTAAACTTGTGCTCGTAACCTTTATGCTATAAACATTTTAACACAAATTGAAGTCATTAGTAGGCTTCTTTCGTTAATGTACTCGTACGTTGACATCTTAAAACGTAATTCACAGAGTAAATTTAAAATGTGTGTCAAAATTATATTTCTGAAAGCAGCCCAAATAACATATGCGAATCTTACTTCCAGCAATAATTATTTAGCTGCGGTTACGAAGTACAATACTACCCCCTCCCTCCACACTAGCTAGCAAATTGTTTTAAAATTCAGATGAAATCTGAGATTCAATCAACAAAAAAACAATTTCCTGCCGCACTATTTATTTCATATCCCTGGAACACTTTTGCGAGAGGGGTTAAATATGAGTTGATGTTATTGTTATTGTTTTTTTTTTTATTTTAACTCGAATAAAAATATACCATCATGTACAGGTAATGATTACCCTTTTTGTTTTTACGCACAAATACCAAATACTTCCAACTTTCTGGAACTAGTGGAATAGCATCCTTAATTGGGGTATGTTTTGAGATTTAAAGGGAAGAAGCAGGGGAGAGAAAAGTGAGATAGTTTTTGGGCATTCAGATCTGACCATTAAATAAGATCCAGGGTCCTAACTGAGAGTATCTACCAAGTGTCTTTTTTTGTCAAAAAAAATAATAATTTAGGTTGTTTGTCGGTCTGTAACTCGGGTTCAGCAAAGTCTACAACTCGGATTTGCTTTGAATTTAACTTAATTAATTTCAAAATTGGATCTGATTGTGTGAGAAACTCAAATGAGCGATAAAGTAGTTATTATCTATATCTAGCAGACCCGGCCACACGTTGCTGTGGCTAACGAAACACAGCGCCACGCCATTACCCAAGTTTTATAACCAACACTATCTGTTAAATCAAATCCACATCGCCCGTTTTGCAAGCCAGCTGCGTGCTCTCTTTATTTGTATATTTTAACCAATTTACACAAAACCTTGACAAATTACATACTTAAAAACCTTCCTCATGAATTACTCTATCTATTGGTGAAAACCGCATGAAAATTCGTTGCGTAGTTTAAAAGATCTTCATTTTATACCATGTAAAGATATAATTTCGTACTTTTGAATGTAGCTATAACTTTGTGGTTATCCATTATAGATAAATGAAACAATTTAACTTCGCTTTCCCTGAAGAAAGAACGGTTGTTCCGAAACCGGTCGGATTTACTCATTACGCTTTCCCTGAAGAAGGAACGGTTGTTCCGAAACCGGTCGGATTTACTCATTATATAAGTGGTTCAAACAAAGTTAAATTGTTTCATTTATATATAATTTCGTTGTTTCAAATTGGAATTATAATATCCAATAGTCCTTAAGTAACATACGAGTGATTGTAATTAATGTTTGGAAAACTGCTAAGGAATTATTCATAAACTTCTAACTGTCGTGTAAAAAGAAGGTTTATGCCACAAATTACAAAAATAATAAGTAATTTCGTCAAAATTCCATGTGCCTATTGTTGTTGCCGTTCATTTTTATACCCTTTTGAATTTACTCTGACCGTCGTGAATGTAGAAAGTTTTAATAAGATCCTTTAGAATAGCTCAGTCCCCGGCATTATTCCATTGTGAGGCCATACATCAGTTTAGGCCATGCATAAACAATGTCACCTTTCTCCGCAGTCATTCGCTACATCTCCTAAAAATATGGCCGACATAAAAATCCTTTTCTCTATTCTAATTTGTTCACCTTTCAAGGACCATCAATCACTGCTTAAACCTTCGGCTGAGACAGGACTTTAGTTTTTTTTTTTCATAAATGTGTAATAAAGGGATTAGGTTTTTCCAACATATTAAAATCCTTTCAAGCAGAGTGAATTCACAATTTTCCTAAGAAACTGCTATTTTCTTAACAATAGCTCCATACAAGAGGCTATGGGAAAAGAATTCCCTCAGGGCGTATGTCATCTTTGGGAACGCTGTGGGGAGGGTCTTTTTAGTGAAAAGAAGGAGAGAATTTCGGGGATGGAAAAGGGTATGAGGGGTGGGTAGGAACCTGGGACTCAATCTGGCAGTGCAAGGCGATCGATATAATCTGGCTGGAGGGTCTCCCTCAACTCAATCCGGCCCGCCATGCAGTATATGCCCAAACACATTCGCCATCAAAACTTAGACAAACCTCACCCCATGAACCCGGGCATCCCTGCTAAATCACCAAACGTAGCGAACCACTTGGGGTGACCTTCCTCAGGGATGTTGGTTATCCAATATATATTTCCACGGATGGCTGTTCTCACACCCGCCTCCCAAATTGAAAATAATTTATTTAATTATTTTTTAATATAATAACTTATATTTTAAAACACTATACACGATAATGTGAACCTTATTGGATGCCTATAGTGAGGGTCCCATTTTACAATACAAAATGAAATAAAATAATAAATAATAAATTTTGAATAAAAGACATAAAGGCGGTAATGAATGGTACGACCTCCGTAGTCCAGTGGGTAAGACTCTTGACTCACAATCCGGAGGTCGCGGGTTCGAACCCGGCATGCGCAAATAAATTTTATTTGATTAATTTGTGTTATTTCACAATTAATTCATTTAAAATAATATAAAGTATATTTTCGGCATGTTCCAGAGTGGAAGATACTATCATCATCGCCCTGGTTTAAGACCACCATTCAGAATTGAAACGTTGCTTGAAAATGGCTTTAGCCGTGTTTAGTGACCAGATCTGAATAGCCAGGTACTTTCCAACCTTCCTCTCCCCACCTCCTTCCCCTCCCCACTACCTTAAGCCTCACAACATACCCCAATTGGGGATGCCATAGTCTCACTGGCTCCAGACGGGAGCAGTTGAGATTCTTGTGCGGTATTCACTGTAAAAAAAAAAAAAACACGACCAAAATTTCATTTACATTTTTTACTCTAAATACTGTCAGAAATCTGTGGTTTAAGTAAGTCAAGTACGTCCCTTAACCCCCTGTATATGTCAAGACATCTACCCTTATGATGTACACTATAACGTTGTCCGATACGTTGGCTAAATAAAGAAGTAGCATAACATCGCATAATACCCCAAAAATATATCACGAAAACACTTTCAGTCGTAAAAAAAACTCAAATCATGCCTAACTGACATGAAAACCAATTAAGCAGGTGGGTGTTAAAATATGGAAATATTTTCAAGATTATTTATACGTATATAATATTTTTTGTGGTTATCCACCAAAAAACTGATTTTCCACCTAAGATAATTACAGTAAAATGGGCCGAATAGAACTTTGGATGAATAGTTATAATAAATAATTGGTGTTATTATTCAAATAATAATTATATTGAAGTTATGTTAAATATAAATAATTTTTCATCTCAAAAACATTAAGATCAAAGTAGTGGAGTTTTTTTAATCTTACTTCAACAACATTTCTTTAAATCTAAAATTATCGAAAATATTCATGGATTTCGACTTAAATTGAAATATTACCAAACTACAATAAGATTTATGTATAGTTATTTTTTACAATCTATTTTCGGTCAATCTTGTATGTATCGTTAAGGTTAGGAAAAGCTATTATGATTGTTTGTCAATAAATACATATAATTTAATGACAAAAAATAAATAAACATGCCCCATCCATACCTAAAAGAATTAATCATTTAGAGAAATCAGAAAACTAATTGTGATTAGTGGTGAACCGACAGTTCATCCTGCGACAGTTCATCCGGCCGACAGTTCATCCTGCCGACAGTTCATTCTGCCGACAGTTCATCCCGCCGACAATTCATCCGGCGACAATTCATCCTGCCTGATCATTTAGAAGATTTTTATTAAGTAAGTATGCAAAGAAGATACACGGCCGTACAACCAAAATCGATATACTTATATCTGAAGGCATCTTGAGTGGAAATCCGCTGTAAAAATATTTTTACTAACAATAATTTCGACTCTCCGAAGAAGCATGCGTGAATAACAAAATACGACATACTTATACTTATAGGTTCGGTTCGGTTAGGTTAGGTTAGGTTAGGTTTGGTTGAATTGTCAGAATGAATTGTCGCCGGATGAATTGTCGGTGGGATGAACTGTCGGCAGGATGAACTGTCGGCAGGATGAACTGTCGGCAGGATGAACTGTCGCAGGATGAACTGTCGCCGGATGAATTGTCGCAGGATGAACTGTCATGGAACCGTGATTAGTATATCAGAAGTGGCACCCTTAGAATGAAATTCTATAATTCAATTTCAATTCAATTCAGTGCCGGCAACCCGGGCGTTTATTTATTATTTGTTATTTTTTTTTTTTTTTTAATTCGTTTATTCCAGATCTCGGGGAGGGTGGTGCAGTCCCACGAGTTCCATATTATACATATATAATACATTAAATTAAAATATTTCAAGATGAAAGATATTTTTTTTTTTTTTATATAATGAAAGGAAATAAATAAAAGAAAATAATAACAATACAAAAATTAAAATAAAATTTGAAAAAAAAAAAAAAAATAAAAAAAAAAAAAAAAAATAAAAAAAAAGTCAACTTTTTGTTATCTATTTCATCAGGAAGTGGCTCCATCGCTTATAAATGGGACCCTGCCAGAAGTGGAATGCTGCCATCACTAGAGTGTTTTCGCTCGAGGCCAATCGCGTTCTGTAGCTGGTGATCCGTTTTTTTATAAGTGTTCGGAATCCGGGAACGCGCCCTTCTTCAAACATCTCGGTGGCACTGCAGTACCAGGACAACCCAAAAAGCGTTCGATATGAATTTTTGTACTGTATTTCCATTCTTTTTAGTGACGCTTTGTTGAAGTTGGTCCACAACTCCGAGGTATATAGGCTAGTGCAGTACGTGTTAAAAAGTTGCCTTTTTGCAGCTGGGCTGCACTTGTTAAATCTTCGAGAAATCATCTTTGCCCTAATGCACAGTGATCTTCTCTGTCGCTCAATATCCGAGTCATCACTGAGGTCCGCTGCTTCGATGTGTCCCAAGTATTTGACCTCGATTTTTTCTATTATTTTTGTGTCGTTTAGACTGACGGGTAATACTTTCATGGTGCCTGCGCCTGACTTGAATACGAGCAACACAGATTTAGTGGGGTTATAGACCATATTATGTTCAGCAGCGTATTCTTCACAAATCTTTAACAGCTTTCTCAGTCCTTTTATACTTGGTGACAAAATGACCATATCATCTGCATACGCAATGTTATTTACACAGTTATTTCCCAGGTGACAGCCTACGTTTGCCGAGGTGAGTTTATCGCTTAAATCGTTCATGTAGACGTTAACTAAAATCGGTGATAAGCTTCCCCCTTGTCTGACGCCGCATTCCATATTCACAGGCGTTGACATTTTATTTTTCCAAATAACTTGGTTCTCTTGTTCATGATGCCAGACTGCCAGAATGTTAATTATTGAACCTGGCACCTTCCTTTCTTTTAGTTTTTTCCAAAGTAGTGCGTGAGAAACCCGATCGAAGGCTTTACTTAAATCAAGAAAACAAGCATACACTGTTGTTTTTCTTGCCTCATAATATTCGATACATTGTTTTAAGCTGAATATTGCCATATCTGTAGACAATTTAGATTTAAAACCAAATTGATTGTCGGATGTGAATAGTTTGCCTTCTATTTGAATTTGTATAACTCTTTCAAATATTCTGGATATTATTGTGGCAAGAGATATCGGCCTATAGTTGGAAGTATTGGATAAGTCTTCTTGTCTGGATTTAACTAGTGGTACTATAATTGTACGTGAGAAGTTTCTTGGCATGTGCGTGTGTTGAAGAATCTGTGTAAATAATGTTGCTAGAAGCGTGTATATTTTTTCACCAGCGTTTCTTACATGTTCTATGCTCAGGCTATCATAACCGGGAGATTTTCCAGCTTTCATTCGTTTGACAGCGGTTTTAACCATATCTTCCGTAACGATTATGTTTTCGTCCTCATCTTCGCATGGTTTTTCTAAAAAGGTGGGTTCTTTTCTTTCCGATGTTTTTGCAAAGTAGGTTATGAAAATATTAGCAATCTTTTCTGCGTCTGATTCTCCTTCAATATGGGTCGATATCTGTGCTTTAGATTTTAAGATGTTGTTGGTTTTTTGCCAAAATTCTTTAAAATCTCTATCCTCAAATGCACCCGATATTTTGTCCAGTTTTATTTGTTCCGCTGTTTTTTGACATTTTCTTAGCTCAGATTTGAATTTTCTTCTCAATATTTTTCGGTTTTCTGCCAAAGGACCCGTCCGGGGTTTTCCATTTTCAATCCATTTCATAAGTGCATTTCGTGATGCTTCATAATGAATCGAAACACTGTCGTTCCATCCAGGAATATGTTTGGCTGTGGTGCCGCTATGTTTACGTCCACTCTCGAAGACGTTTTTTGCGGCCGTGCATAGTGACTCTACAATTCTCGCATACAATTCATTGATGGCATCTTTATGAAAGTTATTTTTGCATCCTGACTTTTTACAGAGTTCGACACTGCTGCTGTAGTTAATGCGGTTTATTAAAAATGATGCTGTTACAGAATAGGACATGATCTGGGATATATTATGTGCTCTCCATTTTACTGGATCCAACGTAATCGGGGCAATTCCCTCCGTAGTGGTTATTCCTGTTGTTTCTAACCAAATAGACATGGGCCGGTGATCTGTCCAGTCAACATCGTATTTTATCGAAATATTTTTAGTCATCTTTTTAATTGTGGCCGTTCCTATGCAGTGATCTAACCAGCTCGTTGTATTATGTGCATCGCTAACGTAAGTGTAAGAATTTTCTGGCAGTTTTTCTACATCGACACAGTGATATTTATTTTCTTTGCAAAACGATAATAAATCTTTCCCAAATAATGTTTTTGGGTCGGAATTAAAGTCACCCATTACAAGGCAGTTCGTATATTGCTTGTCTTCAATAAGTGAATGTAAGTTTGCTAGGCATCTTGAGAATTCGGGTATGTTGTCATTACAGAAGGTTGGCATGTAAACTGTGAGAATGCACAATAATCCTTTATCCAGGGTTATTTCTATTCCCGCTACCCTATTGTCGTTGCAGTCGATAGCCTTGGCCCTTATTGTGTTGCGCCACAATATGCCCGTTCCGCCGTGTGGACGCCCTCTTAGTATGCTAGTGGATGTATCTACAGCAGATGTGCCTAAGCTTGAAAATTGGGGGTGTATTTCTGAAAGGTAATTTATGTCAGTAGGTAAAAGCCATGTTTCTTGTAGTAAAATTACATCATATTCTTCACAAATATCGTGAATAAATTTCACCGTCCTTCTTACTGATCTGCAGTTGATGGTAATAATTTTAAGACGATCCATTATTTACATTGTTTAAGCTTTTGTCCGAGCTGTAATTTCTCTCTTTGAAAATTCTGTACACTATTCCTTCGGGCCAAAATCTTTTTCCATGAATGAGCTGATTTTTTGTGTGAGAATTGTTACTTTGAATGTTTTGAAAGGGGTCGGTTTGAAAGGTTTGATCCATTCTACATCTATATACGGTTGATTTTTGGAAGAAATAAATAGTTTTAAGTCATCAGCACTAGTTTCTGTGTCAAATCTTGAGGCATAAATTGCCGTTCTTAGGGGAGCCGCCTTGATACTTGATGTGGGTCCTGTACCCTTGTGATTTTTATTTAATTTACGTTTTTTCACGATGGTAAATCCGATATTTTCATTATTTTGGTAGTTCCGAATTGTCTTAGGCTCGGACCGCGGGCCGTTGTCTAACGGTTTCTGGGTTTCTACGCCTGATTTGTTTGCTAGTACATTGGAATATGTGTTTTGTTTAGTGTGCGTATTACTACTGTTCGGTTCGGTGACCTTGACATTAACCAAAGGCATTTCTTCGGTGTAATTTGAATTAGCAGTTTGATTGTTTACATTTCTTGGTTTCGGCTCGGATTTTAGATCATTCATCAAAAGGCTCATCTGTTGTCTTAGCTCATCTACATCATTTTGTTCGCACATTTGTGCCTTTATGGTAAAGAGTTCCGTTTTTAAAGACAAAATATCTTTTAGAAGTGAGGTTATGTCAACAGAATCAAAACAAACTGGCGGTAGTTTATGCAGATTTTTTGCTACAAAAGTTGGCATATCTGTTGTCTCGGTCTCTTTAATTACTTTGATCATGTCGTAAAGATTCTTTACCTTTTTTCCATCGCCCTTTCTGGTGATTCTCCTGTCATCGACCTCTGAGTACAAGAGATCTTTCGATAGTTCCACTTCGTCTTCACTGAAGTATGTGGAACAAATTTGTACGATTGACACTTCATCTAACACGTCAACTTTATTGAACAGAAACGTTAAAAGTTCATTAATAACAATTTTTTCGCATTTTTTCACTTTTTCTGTCATCGTAACGATAAAATTGATCCGTCCGCGATTTTGTCCAAAGACAAAAAAAAGTACATTATGTACAATATGATTTTTTTTTCCTTACCCTCCTCACTAGACAAAGTCTGTTCTGAGGCTGGTAACTAACAATTTCTAATTACATAAAAACAAATAAGTGGTAAAACAAAGCAAAAAGGAAACATATATATTAATGTAAAAATAATAATAAAAAATAAGAGGAAAATCAGAATTTAAAAACAGAGTAGAAAATAGAAAATATATAATATTAGATATTAAGAATATTACTTATCTCTCTTCTTTCCTTGACATTCAACCAGTTTAAAAATCTTTTGAAAACCCAGTTCAAATTATTAGATGCGACGTAGGTCTTTGTTTGGGCTACAAACTTATTGAATATATATGGTGCCAAGTAAGATTCATGTTTTTTTGCAAAATTTGATTTGATATATGGTACTTGTAGTTGATTGTGTGTGTTTGCTCTTGTGTATTGCGAGTGAGTTATGAAGTGTGGTGATATTTTTATGCAGTTTTTGTAGATGATCTTCTTTATGAATAGTTTATTTATGTCTAATAGGTTATTGTAGATCATTATCTGTTCTGTCGGATGTTGATAAGGCTTTCTAAACATAATTCTGATTATTGTTTTATGATTAATTTTAAGTGATTTGAGGTGAGTCTCTGCTGCTGCTCCCCATACTGAAATACCATACATTAGAATACTTTGACAGAGTGCATAATATATATTTTTTAGCTGAGGTAGTGACATAATGTTTCCAATTGTTTTGAAGATGTAAGAGAGTTTCCGTATTTTTTTTGTAATTAGGTTAATTTGGAGATCCCATTTTAAGTTATTGTCAACAGTTAAACCGAGATATTTAATATTTTGCGCATAATCAATTTTGTCACAAACACAGCGTGAGTTAGTTAATGAGGTAACTGTGCAGGGGTGAAGATGTAGTTGTGGGCGACTATCTGGCTGACCAGCTAATGTTTTACTGAAAGTTAAGTATTTTGTTTTAGAGATATTTAGTGTCAGTAGATTATTTGTTAGCCATTTATTTACTTCAGTCATCCCTGCTTCCGTGTTTTTGAAGACTTTTTCCCATGATTGGGCTTTGAATAAAATTACAGTGTCATCTGCATAACTGATAACTTTGTACTCTATGTTCCCTAGGCTTATCTCAGTTAGACTGTTAATGTAGATGAGAAACAGTATGGGACCTAAGACGCTGCCTTGGGGTACTCCATACCTGTTGCCTACTTTGTCACTTTCTTGATTATTGATTTTTACAATTTGTTGTCTATTTTCAATGTAGCTGATGAACCATTTTAGTGGTGGACCTATTATGCCAATGTTTTTGAGTTTTTGTTGGAGTAATTTGTGTGAGATGGTGTCGAAAGCTTTTGCTAGGTCTAAGAACACTCCTAACACCTTTGAACCGCCATCTAGGTTTTTCACTATGTAGGTGGTTAGTTCCGATAAGGCGTCTTCTGTTCCCATTTTCGCCCGAAACCCGAATTGTCGGGTGGAGATCAGTTTGTGTTTGTCAAGGTATGCGAGCAGTCTTTTTTTCATAGTTTTTTCTAGTAGTTTCGATAGCGAATTTAGGAGAGTGATTGGTAAATCTATTCTTATATTAGTAGCAGTATAGTAAATTGATACACGTAATTTATAAGCATTAAAACAATGTTTGCCGATCTTTTTTTAATAAATAAGTACAGTGAATAAGAAAGATTTATTTTTACAGAAAAAAAACATCGTCTGAAGTTTTAGCAGTAAAGGTATAAAGCAAACTCCCACACAGCCTCAAACAAATTAAAGCAAAAAATTATTTTCTCTTATAAAGACAAACATTCCCGGATTATGAATAAGTTGAAATTATATTAAAATCTCCTACTACCACTACAGTAAGCGAAAAATATTGCCTGTGTCGGGATGGAGGCCAACCGAGGAATCAAACACGCGAAGCCCAGGTGGGACCCAAACGCGATGCCAACTCAACCACTGACCGATCTTAACTACATTAAGAACATTAAATCTTCGTTCTAGGAACTACCGGAGAAAGAACTTAATGGTTTATTAAAAACATCATGATAGAAGTTTCTGAAATACCTTACCCAAACCACACAAGTACAGAATCCAAAACATAGACCCCCTCAATACAGGATCTACGAGTGAGGAGGACTGCGAATATATTCTTCATGTATTTTATATATATATATATACTAGCAGACCTGGCCACACGTTGCTGTGGCTAACGAAACACAACGCCATCTACTGAAAACGCCATTACCAACCTTTATAACCAACGCCGACTGTTCATTTGCATATACATCAAATCCATACCGCCCGCTTGCCAGTCCGAAGCCCGCTGCCCGCTTGCCAGCACGCTCTCTTTATATATTATATATTTCAACCAATTTACACAAAACCTTGACAAATTAATACCTAAACCTCCCTCGTGAATAACTCTATCTATTGGTGACAACTGCATGAAAATATTTTGCTTAGTTTAAAAGATCTAAGCGTACAGACAGCGAGAGCGGCTTTGCTGTATACATACTATGTAAAGATGAAGATTTAACATGTATTTTCTACAAATGTAAAAATCAAAGTACCTATAGCATCTAAATAAATAAACAAAAATAATAAATAGAGGTGAAACCTTCAGAAAATTAAAGTAGACAAGAGTGGGGAGGCTACGAAGCACCGCACAAAAAGGAGACCGATTGTGCTTTCTCATTCTCTCGCAGGCTGAATCCTGTAGATTTATTTGTACGTCTCTTTTTAGTGTCGCTATTTTTCGTTTCATCGAGTTTTAAATCACAACGGTGGTAAAGAAATAAAGAAATTTTTTTAATTTTTTCAAAAAAATTGACTTTTATTTTAAGTGTGAAATAATGTGAAATGAAATCATCCATTTTTGCGTGAGATTTTGTTAACTCATTCTAATAATGCGCGACTATTAACGTGCGTCCCTTATTAAATTATTGATTGGACAAGAATATTTTCGAAATTTCCATTTATTATTCAATCGAAAGGCGAAATGTGTTTTGTAACGACATAATTTATCGCTTAAACATTGCCCAGTCGTAAAAAAAACAAATGTCATTGCTTTAATGTACCGAATCCAAGGGTGACACGGATACATTTCGGAATAAAGTAACAGTTTATTCCGTTGAATATAATAAACATTTGTCCCGCGTCGAATGAATAATGCAGATCGTTTACACCGCCCTATGGCGCCATATTAGTATTGTTGTGTCAGAGAACCTTCATATTTCTTTCGGACATCCTTTCCGACCCGCGAATTCACCCTTGAAATTAAAACATTTAATCTGGACTTCTGCGGCAGGTTTTGTTTCATTTTTTACTCCAAATTGATCACTCGATTATATTTTACCATTGAAATGGATTATAAAGGCTTAACTCTTCACAGATAATTTAGTTATCAGGATCTTACGGTAGAACGAAAAAAAATTCTGAAATTCGTTTACTATCATGTATATTTACATATGTTACAATTCTACAAATATATTGGAGTTAAATGGTTTAACGAATTACCCTTGAAATTAAGATTGGAAACAAATTACAAAAAATACAAAAATTCAATAAAAACTCTTTTTATATAACTTATCAACACAACAACTCAATTATAATATTAGATAATCTTTTTCTCTCATTATTTTTTTCCTTTCTCTTTATCTCCTCCTCTTCAGTCAATTGTATTTCTTATCTATTATTTAGTTTAAAAAATATATATTTTTTTCTTATTTACTGTTAATTATCTATTTTTTGTTTAATATATATTAAAAAATATATAAATGTATTTTTCCTTTGCTAAACTGTGGTTAACCTGCGTTTATCCGCCTTTTTAACTCGAGCTCTGCTCTTAAAAAGGGTGAAAAACTTTATTTCTTGTATATAAATATGAAATTGATACCATTATATTATATTAAATAAAAAAAATAAAAAAAATGTTGGGGAACGGTTTTATTTTGTAATTTACATGATGTTAAGGTATGTAATTAACTTACTTTAACAATTGATTTATGACATTATTTGGAGTAAAAAAGGTAAACCAATTTTTGCTATTTTTAGAAGTTTGTTTTAAGCGAAACTTCTTTAGCCCCGTTAGCGATTTGAAATTTGGATGAAACGGAAATGCGTCAAAAAAAAAATTTGTTGACGGTCCTCGGTTATAATAAAATGCGGTAAATTCACGACCACGCACGGGCCTCCAAGTACTAAACGCCCGACTTTCAGCGCCCAGAGGAACCGAGGTTCGAATCCTACCAAATCCAAAAAAAAGTTAATATATTTTTTAGCGACTTTCTAGTGTCACTTCTACTGCGTGCAAAATGCACACTCTGATTTTTTTTTAAATTTTATTCTTCAAAATCAAACGAAAACATATTTTATTGAATGAACTCAATCGAAAATCGAAACTCTGGAAACAGAAATATCAGAAAAAGATATTGCCTCCACTGGGACCTGAGTTTCCAGATATTCGATTGAGTTTCACTAATATTGTGTTAATTTAATAAAATATTTTTTCGTTTGATTTTGAAAAAAATGTTGCCACCTCTGGGACCTGATTTTTCTGTTTTGAGATATTCGATTGAGTTTTGCTAATATTGTCTACATTTAATTAAATATTACAATTTGAGGTTTTACTCATAAATTTAAAAATAAAAATATTTGTTCCGCATATCGTCAGTCGAATAAACGAACTAAATTTCAAATCCCTACTGAGTTTTTTAATGTTTTTAGTCGAAATTTTTTTTAACAAAATTTCTAAAATGTCACCGGAAACCAAAATTTCATTTACATTTTTACTTCAAATAATCATCACTGGTCACTGGTTAAAGAAAGTCAAGTACCTACTTCCCTTAATACCCTTTATAACAAAGTAAAACCTTATTAGTAATTATGATATTTGACAGCAAACCCTAAGTTAAAAATATACATATAATTATTAATAAAAAATTAATAATAATAAAAATATACATAAATATAATTTTCTAGAAAAACTGTTGGTTGTAATTAATTTTATTCACAAGTGGAAATGGAAAATGGTGATGGAAATTTTACAAAAAATATAAATCTTGGCACATAAAGCAGATGCGCATTCCTCAGTCCGGATAGGTGACCGGACAAATCAGAATGAACTCAACTCAACACCTCCACCTTTCATTAAAAGTGATGAAAAATAATTTTCTAAGTTTGTTAAATCGGTTAAGTTAGGTTAGATTATGGGCTAATTATCAAAAAAAACACAGCTTTTAATGAATTTTCAGAGGTGTTCAGTAGAGTTGATTCTGAGTTGTCATGGAACCGTTCGATAAGGTATTTTTTTTTATTTAATTTATTTTTTTTGTACATACAATAATGACATTACATTTTTCAGATACATTTTTTTATATAACGTGATTCACCTTTTTTTAGAGCATGCTCGTGTAAAAAAGGTGGAGCAGCGTGTGTGAAAAACTATTTAACATATTTTTTTAGAATTATAATATATATTTTTATATATTTTTATATATATATATATATTTATACATATATGTACATATATATATATATACATATATATATAATACATATACATATTCAAAACAAGATATATGAAGTAGAATAGAAAAAAAGAAAAACAGTATAAAAAAGAAGAAGAAGAGAAAGAGGAAGAGAGAAAAGAGAAAAGAATATAAAAGTAAATGGATTTCCAAAATTAATTGTTGAGAGACATTCTATTGTATTATTAAATTGAATTTTTGTAATATGCTAATGATTTAGTGTTTTTATAGAACTTTTGAATTTTTTATAATTAATTTCCAATCTTAAGTTAAGGGGTAACTGGTTAAACCACTTGACTCCAATATATTTATAAAAATGTTGGGCTGTAGTGGTATTACAACGCGGTATAGTTATAGAGCCAAGAATACTTGGTCTTTTGCTGTTTGAAATAGATAATGAGTTATCATTTTTGAAACAATCTTTGTGGATTTGTAAAAGAGTAATTTTTTTTTAAATATTGTGTAGTGAAAGGACTTTAAATTCTTGAAATAATCTTATGGTGGGGAAGTCATATGGTTTTTTTAGAATTATTTTTATTAATAATTTTTGGATGATTTCTAAAGGCATGAGAGAAGTTTTGAATGCACCACCCCAACCAAGAATTCCATATTGTAATACAGATTGGATCAGTGAGAAATAGATAGTTCTTAATAGTTTAAAATTTAAAATGTTTCGTATTCTAAGAAAAATGTACATTAATTTTCTTAATCTTTCTACTGTTGCATTGATTCGTATTTTCCACTTTAAATTGCTATCTATAATTACACCGAGGTATTTTATATTAGTTTTAACAGTGAGTACAGAGCAGTCAGGTTTACATAAATTTGTGTTTCTATTGCAATTGTATGAATGTATACTTATCTTTAAATTTTCAGGGAATGCATGTTTATTAATGGTGAACGGTATTACAAAGGTTTTTTTCGTATTAAGTGACAGCAAGTTTGAGTCGAACCATTTTTTTAGGATGTCTAAGTCTAATTCTGCTGTTTTCTGGGTTTCATTCCAAGTTAAACCCTCAGTTAGAATTGCTGTGTCGTCTGCATATGAAATGAGTTTAGATTTGATGTTATGTTTAAACATATCGTTGACACAAATGATAAAAAGAATTGGCTCCAGTACAGTTCCCTGCGGGATGCCAAAATTCGTGGTCTGAGAATCGCTCGTAAGGCCCTTTAATTTAACAAATTGCTCTCTATTAAATAGATAATTTTCGATCCAAGTTAAAGCATTGTCAGTAATACCAATTTTCGTTAGTTTAGAGATAAGGTTAGAGTGCGATTTACTGTCAAATGCTTTTCTTAAGTCAACAAATGTTCCAATACATTTTTTTTTACTATCTAAAGATTTATAAATTTTAGATGTTAAATCAACGATAGCATCTTGAGTGCTCAAATTTTCTCTAAAACCATATTGATGTGCATTTAATATATTATTTTCTTTCACAAATTTAAATATTTGTTTTTTTATAACTTTTTCAAATATTTTTGCAATGTTTGAAGTAAGAGAAATTGGCCTATAGTTACTGCTTAGACAGGGGTCCCCAGATTTTAAAATTGGGGTAATAATAGTTTTTTTGTAATTTAAGGGAAAGTTGCCATTAACAAAACTTGTATTTATGATGTGTGCCAAAGGTTTGCAAAGTGAGTCAGAATTACTTTTAAGTATTTCTACAGAAATATTGTCATAACCAGGGGAAGAATTTCCTTTTAATTCATTAATAGCATCTTTGATTTCATCAGAGTTAGTTCGTTGAAATTGTGTTAGTGTGCTACAAGGAATGAAAGGTGTTGGTAGATTATAATTATCATTATCTCTGTTTTTTATTTTAATTGCTAATTTTTCACCAACTGACCCAAAATAATTGTTTAAGATATTTGCACATTTCAATGGATCTGCGTTGACATTGTAAATTGTGTTATCAATATCTGAGATTTTATTTATATTTGAATTTTTAGGTTTTTTATTGATCATTTCATTAATAGTTTGCCACACCTTTTTATTATTGTTACCAGCAATATTGATTTTATCTTTATAGAAATCTTCTTTTGTTTTCCGGATTATGTAACATAATTTATTTCTAAAATTTTTAAAATATTCGCGTAGTTTATTGTTTTCAGGAAACTTTTTTAGCTCTTTATAAATTTTTTCTTTATGCCTAATTGATATGATAATTCCTTGTGTAATCCACGGTTTTAATTTTTTAAATTTAGTCTTTGGAAAGTTTGTTACAATGGAAGAGGAGGATTGGATATGCTTATTCAATGTCAATTCAAAATTCCGTGAACATAAATCAGTATTGTTAGACGATAGTACAGTTTCCCAATTTTCATTTTCAAGATGTTGTTGTAATTTTTCATAATTAATTAGAGTTTTTGGTAAGTTATAGCGACAATAATTATTCTTATTTATTTTATCAGTTTTAATAGCTACAATGCATGTATGATGGTCAGTAATATTATTTTTCCAAATAACAGATTTTATTTTATCTGTTTCATTAGTATTGCACCAAATATGGTCAATACAAGATGGCCTTTGTCCAAAACATTCTCTTGTATATTTTTTTATACATGTTTTGAAATTGAGTTCTGATAAAGTGTTAATATATTCAGTTTTTTCCTTATTACTGTTGTTTTCTAAATCATCGGATATGTCGATATTAATATCTCCTACAATAATTGCATTATGAAACCGGTTTGTATTTATAAAAGTTTTCAGGTTTTCGGTAAAATTATTAATGCTTGAGCTGTGAGTTCTATATAATACAATTATATCATAAAAAATATTTTTTAAATTGATTTTAATATGTAGACGATTAACAAGTTCGATAAATATTTCATTTACAGAAACATCGTTATAAATACATTTTACAAAAACAACTATTCCACTATTTTGATTAATGTTGTAAGATGTAACAAAGTACTTGTATCCCGGTAAATTATAAGTACTTGAGTTAGGACTAATTCTGGCTTCAGACAATACAATACAATCAGGTTTAAGGGCCAGCTCATTCAATTCTAGTGTAAAATGATCAAAATTTTTATAGATGCTTCGAATATTTAAGTGAAAGATTGTTAATGATTTAAGAGGGTCTATTTCAGATAGTGAGTTATTACATTCGAAACTGGATAGACAGATATTTTCTGAAACAAAGAAAGATGAGTCTATATCTTCAAATAGTGAGTTAGACATGAAAGTATATTAGGTATATATTTAATAGAATATTGCCATTGATATTGTTGTGTTTCAATAATTTGTTCCAAAAATTGCGGGGATTTACATGGATTTTTCGCAAATTTATAGCTATCGAAAATTGTTTGATAAACTGACCCATAATAATTGTATTCGATAGTATTAAAAATAACTTACAACAATAACTATGCGCTCGGATTACACTCACTTTTGCGAAATTAGTATAAAATGTATAGATTTGGTGTATATTATACCGGTGTAATAAAACTAACCCTTTGCGGGCGAGTTTATCAAAGTATTTCTTTAAAGTATTGTTTTTGTTATCGTTTGAATTGTAAATAATACTATACATCATTAATCGTAGTCAATGCAATCTCTCGAAATTTTCAGCATATTGTTTCAATAGTTGCACAATGTACTGTTGGCCGTGTGGTCTGTAGGGTTTTTTTCTCCATATTTAGTGTTTTGTCTGATGCAGTTTACACACGCTGGGGTTGTATTTTCTCTTTCCGGGCATTTTGAAAGGATGTGGTCGCCTGTGCAGTGTGGGCAAATTGGAGGGTTGGTTCGATGTAGACATCTTTTAGCCGTATGCATAAACATACAGCAATGAAAACATTGCGTCAGAGGGCTGCAGTCGTCAATTTTTACTCGTTGAAACTGTATATTTAGTTTACCGAGTGCTAGAAATTTTTTTCGCATTTTCCCACTAGTTTCTATGATGTAGTTAGTGAATAGGCGCTGTTTTTCATTTATGTTTGTGTTCTTTATCTCCGCTATTAATGTGATTTTGTTGTCTTCACTTTCCTTGTAGACATCTTCAATTCCTTCGTTCTGGGTAATTATTCCGCAAACTATTTCTTCCTCAGTAAGATTGGATTTTAATCCTTTTATTATTATTTTAGGTCTTCTTTTTTGTACTTCATTTACCACAAGTTCATTTTTTAGTTTTTTTAATTCATCAGTTAGGATATTTGCATATTCCTTTTTAGGACACGATATTATTATTTTTTCTTCTTTTGTTTTCCTCAAACCGTTTATTCCTATTTTTAGGTTGTTTAATTTTATTTCCTTTTTAATTATATTTTCAATTTCTTCGGCTTTTGCATTATTTTTAGTTGACGATATAATGATTGAGAATCTCTCTTCTTGAGGCATAACTTTAGTTGTTGATACTACTTGGGCGTAGGATGGTGTTTTTGCGGTTTTCATAATTTTTTCAATATTTCCCACCAATTGATCGTTTTTTTTAATAAGTTTGTCTTGTAAATGTATGATTTGTTCTTGCATTATTAGTATTGTAGATTTTATTTCATTATCGAGATCCAATATAATTTTTTCCATGTTGGTTTTAGTTTTAGAGTCCTTGACTGTTTGTATCTTT
This sequence comes from Limnephilus rhombicus, assembly GCA_929108145.2. Taxonomy (NCBI): domain Eukaryota; kingdom Metazoa; phylum Arthropoda; class Insecta; order Trichoptera; family Limnephilidae; genus Limnephilus; species Limnephilus rhombicus. The sequence goes on along the minus strand of OV815278.1, from coordinate 20,363,464 downwards.
TGTACTTCATTTTTCAGCGTGTTTATTAGATCTTCTATCGCCATGAAAGGGTTACGGTTGCAAGCGCGAATATAATACCGCGGTAACGTGCTCCCGTTGCAAGCGTTAGAACACTACTATAAAATATATTTGTCTAAGAAAGAAAAAAATATATATAAAATATATTTGTCTAAGAAAGTTTTTACGCAACTCTAATATAAAAATGAATCGCTGAATGTGTTGCTAAGCGCAAATCTCGAGAGCAGCTAATCCGATTTCGCTAATTCTTTTTTTAGAATATTCCTTGACGTACGAGGATGGTTCTTGCGGAGAGAAAAATTGCGCAGAAAATTGGATAATTTCAGAAAACCTAACGACTATCGCACGTTTGACAGTTCGCGTGTTTGAGAATGACATTTTGCAAAACAACGATTGTTAAATCAGGATTTTATTTTGAAAATCTTTAAGTTGATAAATTTATTTAAAGTAGGTAGATACTCCCCTAATAGTTTGAATCGAATCAATAATTTTAGATATTTTAAATAGGTACCTATGTTAGGTACCAAATTTAATATACATGAAAAATGGAAATTTAAATTAAAATTGTAAAAGGTGGCACGCGGGCTGTTTAAAAACTGAATGTACTGGGATTAAATATATGGAACGCGGGAGGAGGGTTGGCGGGACGAGGGAGCCGGAAAGGGAAAATGGAAGGCGGGGAAGGTGGAAGGGGAATGCGGGAGGGGGAGGGGGACCTGGGAGGGGGGAGGGGAACTCGGGAGGGGGGTTCGCGGGACGGGGGAATGGGGGGGGGAGTGGAGTGGGGAGAGGGAAGGTGGAGGTGACGTAGTGGGAAGTTGGAACGCGAGAGGGAAAGAGGACGCAGGAGAAGAAGGGGAGGCGGAAGGGGAACGGGACGAATGGGAAAGGACACTCAGGGAGAAACAATTTCTTTATTAAATGGCATAGCAACGCAACGCTTGCCGGGACCAGCTGGTATTGTATAAATATGTTAGATAAGTTTCTTAGTAAATCAGTTTAAGATGTTGTACTGCAAGGAAATTGGAGACACCACCGATGAACTATTACTAATATCTAGGTAAAAACAACGCAGCATAATGTTTGACATATTTAGAAAACGTTTCTTAAAGTTGGTTAATATTAAAATATTTTTGTATTTAAATCAAGAACGAAAACAGATACCGCACAGCTCAATTTTTTTATGATCCAATCCATCAACTATAAAAAACAAATTTTAACAACCGGTATTTGTACATGTATAGTACGTGTTATTGTGACCGTTAATTTATCATAAAGTAGAGTTATTTACGAACCGGAGGAACCAACCTTGTGTAACGTCTTCCTACGAATTTTCCCAAGAAATCTCATCACAAAAGATTGTGTACGTAAGAAATTCTCGTTTGAAAGTCGTTTCGAATATTTTTTCATAATTCCAACAAATTTCCCGAGCCTCTGATATTACAATATATTGAAATTTAGTTTTTCGTAATATTTTCATTTCATTACAGAAACTGCCTTTCATTATCTTTATCTCGAGAAAGATATCGCTTGCTGACTACATTTTTAGCAGTGTTCTGACCCGGTTTCAAGTTGAGTTGGCTGTTTTGTGGGATCGGCGTTTTTTAAATGTCCATTTTAAATGTTCAGCCACGTTAGCGATCAGAACTGATCACTTGAATATTTTACTGAGTTCGCAAAAAAGTCAAACTGTTTTATTGAGTATTAAAATGTAGGTATGTAGTTAATAGCGTAGTTAAGAAACATTTTTGAACTAAAACTTCTTTACGCACGCTTGACTTGGGGAGTAAGCTTGAGAATGCGTGACGAGAGCGTTATGAAAAGTGTGATCGGGTGAGGCGAACGGTCGGGCGAGGGGAACAGAAGATGAGAGGGAGATATAAGTTAGTGCAGTTTTACTTCAATCGAGTGGTCTAAAGCAAACTCGTATTTTTTTCATAACAAACCCTTTTTTATATGTTAAAATTTATTCCATCCACACGTAATATACCAAGACTTTCCTCCGGTTATATATTTTTTTTACATGAGCTCCACACAGGAGGCCCTGAGGGAAATTATTTTCCTCCATCTTTGGGGATTTTTAGGAAAGGAAGGAGAGGAGAGTTCTGGGAAGGAAAAGGGTTTAAGGGGTGGGTAGGAATCTGGGGTTAAGTGTGTCCTGGTCATCCGCCTCCAAGACTTAGACAAACCTCACTCCATAAACCCGGGCACCCCTGCTAAATCACCAAACGTAGCGAACCACTTGGGGTGACCTATGGCAGAGGTGTTGGTTATCCAATAAAGGTTTCCGGGGCGGCGGTAACCATTCCCGCCTCCCAAATTAATATGTGCTGTATTTTAGACGCTCTGTCGATGGTTTTTTTTCAAGTTTTTTATCGAGTGTAACTAAATCTCGTTTCACTTTATCGTTAAGCTCAAATTGTGTTATTTTAAATAGGTTATGCCTATTTCAATAACTTTTTTTTTTTTTGTTACTTTTTCTGACTTGATGTCAAAATTACGACGTTTGTCACAATTCTGTCTAAAATTCAGTCCCAAATCTTCGTTAAAATTTCTAAATCGGGTAAACATACAGAAAACAAAAAGCTAATATAAAATACCATCAAGATAAGTTTAGGGTCTGAAATCTGTTCTGGAACAAGTGGTCTGGGGCCGAATATGAAAAAACAGCACCCCTAATGGTTCGGGAGAACCATTTCCTTGCAAGCGAGTGGAAGGAAGAAAAAACTTTCACAAAATGAGCTCAATTTTTTACGAAGCGGAGGCCAACAGTGGCCAAATTGAATTCGTGGAATTAAAACCATTTTTCCAAATTACCATCAATTTGTCATAAAATTTCAGGGTTATCCTATTCAATATATTTTTTATTAATATTATGTAAAAAAAATTATTTCAATAGAAATAATTAACTTATTTCCATTACCATAATGGATGGTAAAGTCGCCTACGCATTTATCGTTTTTTCAGAAAGTTGACGATGTTGTCGAACCCCGCGGCGCCGCAACAACGAATCTTATTTTTTTTTAAACTATTCTTGAAAATTTTCGTCATTTGTTTTTGGGGTGTTATGCCGTGTTGCGCTACCTCCTTTTTTAGCCAACGTTTCGGATGTGACACATCTACCGAATCTGCCGGATGATGGACACTGCAACGATGTCCGAAACGTTGGCTAAAGAAGGAGGTAGCGCAACACGGCATAACACCCCAAAAACAAATAACGAAAATGCTTTTGGCCGTGAAAATCTTAAAACTTATCTATTCTTGAAAACATTTTCTTGTTTTGTTTATTATTTATTTTTGACCAGCGCAAAATCACGGGATATTGTAAATATAGGATTTAAGAAGTTTAAAGTATTCAGGTATTAAAAATAATAAATTTACACGTAGAATGATAGTCAACCTGAAAAATTACGATGTCTTTCCCATGACATTAAAAGAACACAAGACATGTAAGGTTTATAATCTAAGGAAAAAAAAACAGCTCGCTGATTTATTTAGTTATTATGAATTAAAGCCGACTAACAGCTTTTAAACAGGCATTACAATAATTTGAAATGGATACAGAATATACTAAGGTAAGAAAAAAATATTATTATTTATGCGTTAAACCGCTTACTCGTTAATACGGAATATTTTTTATTCAAACAGTTAGATTTAGATTTATTATTATTAAAAGTGAGTATTTATGTCGGGGGAGACCAATAAACATGCAAAAAATAAGCATTTAACATTTTAATTTAATTAATTTTTGTAACGCCATTGTTTATTCATCGTTTTTATTTTAACATTTCATAGAAAATTAATTAATCAATGCTGCCAATCATAGAAAAAATATTTTTGCACAAAACAGTGAACAAAGTGAATGCATTATTGACAAGTTTGTACATAACTACGGACGGCGAACCCTGGAATATATCGTGCCAAAAATATTTAAGATGTTTTTTTTTTTTTACAATGAATACTGCACAAGAATCTCAACTGCTCCCGTCTGGAGTCAGTGAGACTATGGCATCCCCAATTGGGGTATGTTGTGAGGCTGAAGGTAGTGGGGAGGGGAAGGAGGTGGGGAAGAGGAAGGTTGGGAAGTACCTGGCTATTCAGATATGGTCACCAAACACGGCTAAAGCCATTTTCAAGCAACGTTTCAATTCTGAATGGTGGTCTTACACCAGGGCGATACTGATAGTATCTTCCACTCTGGAACATTCCGCAAATATACTATATATTATTTTAAATGAATTAATTATGAAATAACACAAATTAATCAAATAAAATTTATTTGCGCATGCCGGGTTCGAACCCGCGACCTCCGGATTGTGAGTCAAGAGTCTTACCCACTGGACTACGGAGGTCGTCAACCAATTAATGTTACCAATTAATATAAAAAATTGCGATTGTACAAATAGATTCCGTTATATGCTGAAACAATGGCTGCTGAATAGAGATAAATTATATTAATTCATATGTGTTAATTGTGATAATCTCTATAGTTATAGTAATAATATTATGTATGTATGTTTAAATTATAACTGAACCTTAACATCCTATTGACAAACTTCTTAATTGCAGTTTAACGGGATTGTACCTTGAAAATCAATAAAAAAGTATTTATAAAAGTAGAACATGGAAAGAAATGTATTAGAATAATTACACAAACCCGCTAGACAAACCCTGCTTTGCCAAACAAACCATTCAAAACCTGGGATGTTTTTTTTTAAATAATGATTAAATGCCAGTTTATTTTAGAGAATTTATTTTATAAGATTGGTACTTCCGACAAATGTCATATTTGATTGTCTATTAGTTAAAAAAAGAACATTCCGTATTATCCGTGCATCAAACTTCGACAACACGAACGTTCTGTATTATCCGTGAGGTGGACTAACTGCATATTTACCAAAATATTCATGAGACAAAAATTTCAAAAGTAAATGATGAAAAGATAGCCTACGTAGACTGGGCCACTGGACCCAGTTCCAAAAACCAATGTCCAGCATTTGAACAAATAAAATGTACATTTCGAGCACAGAAATATTAATGTATATACTTGCTTGCAGGCATGTATGTACGTGTGTATGTTGTTTATGTGTTGCAATAATAAGCATAGGAAATGTTTGAAACTTTCAAAATACCTTCTTTCCACCCTCGCGAAAGTTTTTGATTATTACAACCACATGACAATATATTGAAAAAGTTTTTTAATCATTATAAAAACTCTTAAGAAACTGTCGAAAATGTCACAATTTAAGAATGACGTTTTGCAAACCATCGATTGTTCAATCGAAACTCGATTTTTGAATAAATTCTTTAAATTAATGAATTTACTTGAAGTACTCACTTTTGATACTAACCAAAATCGAATACTTTCAATCTTTTCAAGAATTATAGGTTTTTTTAAAATAGGAATCTAATTTCATTTGTTATAAAATTAATGTTTGTAAAATATGGAAAATGAAAATTTATATGAAAAAATTGCAATAGGTGGCAAGCGAGCTCTTTAAAAACTGAATGTACCGGGACTGAATATATGGAACGCGGAAGAGAAGAGGGGAAAGCGGTGGGGGTTGGCGGAACGGGGGAGCGGGAGAGGAGAGAGGGAAGGCAGAGAAGGTGGAGGGGGAACGGGACGAATGGGAAAGGACACAGGGATAAACAATTTCTTTATTAAGTGGCATTGTAACGCATTCCGGGAATCATTAATAAAAAAAAAATTAAAAATTTACCTGTTTTATCGCTTTTCTGTTATTATAAGTAGCTCCAATAAGTAGATCAAATTTTGAATTAAAAATTCATTGAACTGGAAAAATGTAACGCACTATGCAAGGATAGTTTACATTACTACCAACTTACCTTTATGTGTTTAAGCTGCCCCCCCCCCCCCCCCCCTAGAAGGTGCAGGAATGCTCACAAACCGTAAAATAATATTACGTCGGTTGCCTATTGTCTGTGAAAATCAATTTAATTTTTATTATTACCTTTTTAGTTTGATCATGACAAATGAAGCATCAAGAAAACGTGCCTATCAGTTACATTGCGCTGTTATTAAATCAGTTTTCGTTGGCATATTGGAACCTATTGCCAATGCTATACAATCGAAAACTTTCGATAAGTACGCATGTATGAATCATATTAAAGGTATAATTTCTGTTATTAATGATCATCGAAGCAACGTAGACATAGAGAGCCAAAATATTTTAGATATTTCAATTAGAACTGCAGCTGCCTTTGGAACTGATATACAAATCCCACGCATTGTATCTTGCCAACAACATCGGTCTTATTACCTTGCTGAGACTTTGGAAGCGATCGATTATCATTCCTTATGTAGATTCTCTAATATCTGCATTGGAGCAGCGTTTTGGTTACCAAAATTTGTCTGATTTCGGATTAATGTCGCTACATCCCAGTACAACGTTGAATATGTCGTTAATTGATTTTAAAGAAAAAGCACAAAGTTTTGCCTATACTACGATTTACTTAATTTTAATCAAGAAGCCGAACCATGGTATAAAAATGGCCGAACAAAACCGTGTTAAAGGAGGTAAACATCATTTCCTTGGCACAACCTTACACTACATGTAAGATAGAGAGGTCCTTTTCTACACTGCGTCGTGTTAAAATATGGCTGAGATCAACGATGACTGAAAACCGTTTAAACGCAGTAGGCTTAGCGAGGGGGGGGGGGAGGGGGCGGACCGGTCACAAAAATATTGAATACGGTGTTATTTATATTATCGTAGCTCTGGGGAGAGTGTTGTTCCAGCGGTCTTTTTATTGACGAAAATAGCCTATTTCTGAAATTCTCTAGCCACCCCTTCCCCCCCAGGACGGCCCAAGCCTGCCCCCCCCCCCCTTAAATCCTAGCTACGCTCTTGCGTGTAAATAATATTAATTATGCAGATGATATGGTTCTTCTAGCACCGTCACTTCAAACATATCCAGGTTTCTCAAAAAATCATAACCTTACATTATATAATATATTCAAATCAATCTTTGGTTTTAAACGTAAAAAATGAACTCGTGAAAACACCCTCAGTATAGCCAGGCGGAAGGAAAATGGATGTTGGTCATGGCATCAAATACCTGGGACGTATTATCAGAAACGGCCTGAAAGACATCAAGGATATGGAACGACGAAGAAGATAAGAGCGATACTCGTTATTGCGGGTAAGCTGTCAAGACGTTTTCAATTTTGCAGCACAAACGTCAAAAGGATTACTACTTAACGCATTTTTAAATAGATAGCGAAACCTGTAAATCTTGACTTTTTGCAGTTCATGACTTTCCCACTGTCTTTTGAGACTGAACACATTTCGGACGGACGTTAAAAACTTTTTTCATATAATATTTCATGATTGATAACCAGCCTAAAGTTATCCACCCCTCCTTCCTAGTTCACGCTCAGCCCTACTTAAGGGTGGTTAGTGGGCCAGGGTTGGCTTTCAAATTACGCGTGAAATACAAATACTTGTTCTGGAGCGAACGCAGCCATCTCTAACTCCTAGCGGCTACTACAACTGGGGTTCTTCGGACGCTTCGCGCTTCGGTGGCCGGCTTTATCCCGCCAAGGATTAAATGGACGATTTGCCGGAACATTGCAGAAAAAAGCTACGTGGTACGGAAAAACGCTTAGAAAATAAACGGAAATTGTTCATTCGATCGAAGTTTTTTGTATGAAAAGAAGTAACTGACTTTCTAGTATTAGGGAAAGTCGATGGAAATGTGAAGTTCCTTATTTTAATATAAATAATAATGATGTTTTTTTTATAGGAGTTCCAACTGCTGCCGACCATCTGGAACCCGTGAGATTATGGCATCTCCAATATTGGGGTGTATTGTGAGGCTGAGAGTAGTGGGAAAGTACCTGACTATGTCATCTTTGGGGATGCTGTGTGGAGGGTTTTTTAAGTAAAGGAGCAATATTGAAGTTTTAAAAATACTAGAAAAGCCAATACTAAAGCCATTTCAAGCAACTTTTCCCTTCTAAATAGTAGCTTTACACAAGGGCGATACGGAGAATATCTTCCACTCGGGATCGTGCCGCAAAAACACTATATTTATTTTTTAGTGGATTCGAATCCACATTATTCGAATTGCTAATCGAGAGTCTTACCCCTCGACCATGGAGATCGACATATCCTTTATAAGAAATTATAACATAAAGCAACAGATTTGCAGGACCCTTGCCCGGAATAATGTTGCAGTCAAGAAAACTATCAATGTTGAGTTATTGATGGAATAATGTTGGGCATATTAATACGCATTTTTTAACGTATGGATTATGGTAATGAAATTTTTTTAGACCTGTGGCAGCCTTTTGAAGTTTGGTTTGTGGAAGAATGTTGTATAATGCCATTTATCAAAATCACGGCGCATGGTTTATTTTATGGGAATAAATGGAGAAAACGAACGTCTTATGGATCCAACTAGAAATTCTCAAAACCAAGTGAAGAATGCAGGAAAGTAGAATTTGCCCAGAAAAAATATTATTAAGCCTGCTTTTTAGCCGTTGAAACAGTTTCGTGGAATAATGTTGTATGTTGATCTCAAGACAATATCGAGAACGTAAATGGTTTCATTTATTCAAATCGATTTTTTGCTTTTTAAGCTCAAATATTTTTTTTTACAAGAGCTCCACACAGGAGGCCATGAGGAAAAAATTTCCCTCAAGGCCTATGTCATCTTTGAGGATGCTGTGTGGGGGGTTTTTTAAAGGAAAGGAAGGAGAGGAGAGTTCTGGGAAGGAAAAGGGTTTAAGGGGTGGGTAGGAATCTGGGGTTCAGTGTGTCCTAGTCATCCGCCCCCACGACCTAGACAAACCTCACCCCATGAAACCGGGCACCCCTGCTAAATCACCAAACGTAGCGAATCACTTGGGGTGACCTATGGCAGAGGTCTTAGTTATCCAATAAAGGTTCCTGGGGCGGCGGTATCCATTCCCGCCTCCCAAATACATCAATGACATGTGTACATTTATGTTAGAGGAGCATGTTGCTTTCTGTAAGGTACAAAGAGTAAAAAAAAAACGTTTTGTGGAATAACGTTGTATGTGAAATCGTTCATATACAACATTATTCCAAAAATTCAGCATCAATTCTGGTAATAAAGTAATTCTGGTAATAAAGTCTAATTTAATTTCCTCTCTAGACGACTTTTCAATTAAAATTCTTAAGAATTGTATGTTTTATGTATTTTAAGATGAAGCCATAGTAAATAATGCAAAATCAAACAAAATCATATGTTTTTGTTTTCAAAATTTCACCGCTCAGAAGTATTATAGATGCTTCATTTAAATACTGGGTGTAGAACATATCTTGGTCCTTAAATATCGGTCATTTTTTTTATAAGTCTTTTAATAAGCCAATAAAAAAATAAAGTATAAGGTCTCAAAAACACACTTTTAAGTCCAAACTCTTCTATTTATAAACCCCTTTCGGATACGGTTTTATTGTATAATGTGCCAAATTCAGTTTATTTTATAATAATCGCAAAAAAAGTTGATATTTACACCGAATCTTCCCAAAATAAAATAAAATATGCATTTTCGCGTTGTTATTTTACAATACGGCCGCTAGTCGACGAATTCGGTTTTTCAAAGTGAACCCTATGGCGTGCACCGAAGAACTACTGTCCACGCCACAGTCGCCATACCTCAGTCACGCCCCGAACGGAGCGAAAGATGGACGCGTGCCTCCGCGTCGCTTGATTTCGTGAAATCAATTTTAAATTTCCGTTTTATTACAATAAACAATACGTAAAAAGGGAGTTAATGTTTTTTACAGGTTTGTACGAAATCAACCTGCAAAAAAATTTCTAAAATACATTTTCCAACGTTTCCAAAAGCTTTTTTCTTAACTATTTTCAAACTCCTCCCATAAAATGGCGTAAATTCCGATTTCGATTTTTTCCTGAACTATTGGATCGCCTTAAATATAAAATGTTATGGAACATAACTGCTTTCGTTTTTTCAATCTAAAGTTTTTTTTTTATTTTAGTGTTTGTAATTAAATTATTAATTTTTGTTTAACTTAATTATTATTTTTAATTTTAATATTTATTATATTCATGAATATATTATTATATTAGGGCGCTACTAAAAACCAGCTGCATTTCTGGAGAAATCCTGAGTGTATAGCTGAAAAGAAACCCTTTTTTCTATAGAACCAATGAATAATAATAAGATAAAGAGATGTGTAAAAATCAATTGAAATTTCATTATTTTTTCATCATTATTATTATAGTATGAATAGTTGGAATATGGCTAGGATTTATAAGAACTAGGATAAGAACTATTTATAAGAATAATATTTGCGTGGACTTGATATAATAGCTAAAAGTAAAAATATTAGCTGTCAAGCTATTTTCAAAGCACTCCTCAAGTGAAAAATTACATGAAAGTAATTATACAACCAGTAAGTAAACTAAAAAGAGTGGAATCAACCATACATATATTTTAACCAAAACTAACATTAATTAACAATTCGTACATTAATAATCCCAAAAACGTAATTAATTATTGTGAAAACTTAATACTTTCATACGCTCTTACTCGATTTATTATTACTCGCCCTACAATAAACTTAAGAATCTACAATAATAAGGAAAAAATAAATTAAACGGTATTTATTTAACAAAACAAAGTTTATTAATCCTTATAAAAAGCTATCTTCAACGTACCAGGAAAAATATATAACATAAACTTCGTATCACGAGAAAACAGCACAAAAGAAAAATAAATATTTTTACGCCTGTTTCATTTTGATGTCCCAATGCCTGGTTATAATATAAAAATCCTGGGGTATCACTGTCCGGCTAGTCCCCGGACACATTGCCTCCAATCTTCCCAGCCTCCGTTGTAATTTATCGTCGCCAGAGGCGCTTTTCTTGGTACATTATTCAGAGGGTAGTTTTTCTACTTCCCCCGCGGTCGCCAAATACGCACGAGGATTTCACGGTGTGAAGGGAAAAAAGATTTTAGACGACGTCAATGTAAGCGATATTTCACTAAAGAAATTTAGGTTTTGGTCTTTTTTCGATAGTTTCCTAAACGTTTTTCAGTTTTGTAAAGATTTATTTAACTCTCAAAAGGGTCAAATTAAATTAATGTGAAAAAATCACTTTTAAAACCTAATGCAACAATGATTATCTAAACTCTCTAGGGATTTTTTGATTTTTTAAAGCGGTAATACAATATCGTTTTTGAAGTGAAACTTCTATAGCCCCGCTGTGATTTGGATTTCGGATGAAAGGAAATGACGATTATTGCACCTGCGACGCATCAACTGCGCTCATTGGTCGCTTTGATTATGGTTTCACTTTTAAAGGCTCCTATTGGTTGAGTTATGAATCGTAATTTACGCTAGGTCTGCGCTCACTGGTCGCTTTTTTTTATTTTTTTTTTATTAGGTTTGTCAACAGTGATTTACATCAAAGCTTTCACAGATAAAATTACACTGAACATGGTTGATGCTATCACTAATTAAAGACAAACACAGCATTGATAATATAATACTTACATATACATTACATTCATTCACACAAACACATACTATATGTACATTACAAAATAATAATTAACAAGTTTTACAAGGAACAAGTTTTTAGAACAATGAGTTTATAGGTTCATAAGTTTATAGAACAACGTAATAGGGAGCTTTAAAGCTTGTTAAGATTTGATTTGAAGTTGGCCAATGTTGACATTGTCAAATTAATCGAATGTTTTTTATAAGCCTCATTGAAATTACGGCACATTCTCGATAAGGCTGAGTCATACCCCAGCTTAGTTCGATATTTTTTAATATTTAACGGAACATAATTTACCAGTCGTGAACCAATTCTAGGAACATTGAACCTGATTTGATGAAGTAGAAAAAGACAGTTTATTAAACCATTTACAATTTTGAATAGAAAATTTAGATCTGTATTTAGTCTTCTCTGTTCAAGGGTGCGTATATTGTAGAATTTTAGTCTATCAGTGTAGTGAGGAAGTGATCGAGCTCGCCTATCGGAATATGCCAGGTGGTACATAAAATGTTTTTGAACCTGCTCTATTCGCTGAATATGAACTTTGTAGGTTGGACTCCATACAGCACTTGCGTACTCCAACACGTTGCGGGTGAAGGAATTGTACAGCGTAATTTTTGATGTGGGATTTTTAAAATGTTTACTGTTTCGTTTGATAAATCCTAGCATTTTCATAGATCTAGAAATGATATTGTCGATATGAGGTGTGAAAGTAAGTTTTTTATCAAATAATACGCCTAGGTCCCGAATGGTTGCGACTTCCTGGAGTTTAGTACCGTCGATAAAATATTGAGTTGGAATAGAATTGTGTTTACGCGTAAAGGTTATGTGAACACATTTTAAAGAATTCAGAAACATTCTATTGTCGTTGCACCACTTTAAAACTCTGTTGATATCGTTTTGGAGAAGTATTGAGTCTATTAATGTATGGATAATTTTGAATATCTTACAATCATCAGCAAACAACAAAATTTCAGAATCCAAAATAACATCGCACAAGTCATTTATAAAAATCAGAAACAAGATTGGGCCCAAATGGGACCCTTGCGGCACTCCAGATGGCATATCTAATCCTCTTGACTCATAGCCATCAAATACTACTCTTTGTATGCGGTCAGTTAGATATGAGTAAAACCAATTTAGCAAGGTACCATGGATTTGACGCTTTGATTATGACCTCACTTTTCAAGTATTGGTTGAGATTCTTTTGGTAAAGTTTCGCTTCAAGGGCGTGTAAGCTGCACTCGATTTTTTTTTCTTTCTACTCGCTTCAAACAATTAGTTATACTTACAACCCGGTTTCACTTATTTTCATGTTTAATTCGTCCTGACTAACCTGACGACAAGCTTTAGAAAATTTTTGAAGCCAAATTTCTCCGTTTGAGAGTTTTCATTGCTACGGAAAAATGTTTCATGATCTTTATCTCAAAGATTGTAAATAATTCATTTCAATAAACTAAAACTATGTGTATCTACTATAATTATTATAATGAATAAATTTTGAAATTACTTTAAGGAAGACGAATAATATGCTTACATTCATTTGTGGTATACCTATATTTATTTATTTATTTGTTTGTTTACGCCTTGATGGCTTTTACATATAAAATAAACTGTACATGAGCATTATAACATATAAATTATGTTGAATGCCCAATGATGGGAACACTCGGCTTGTAGATAGTCCGACTTACTACTTTTTCAGATCAAGGTATTCTGAGTGAAAGCATCTGAATAGGCCACTTGCATCACAATACTTTTAAAAAAATCCGGTTTAGGGAAATATTCTAAGACATTCTATTTTTTTTTTAATCTTATTTTTGAAACCCTGGGGATTTTTTGAAAATTTCAATCCGAAAAATCAGATCATTTTTTATAAATCGGAAAAACGGACATCATTTAATAGGTATAAAAAAACGATAATTACATAGCCGAAAATCATTTAAAAAAAAATAAAGTGTTCCACACGAATGGCACAGGAGAATAACGAGGCATACCAAAAGTATCACATCTCATAAATATTTTTTTCCTTGATCCATCTTATTGATCATAAATCATAATAATGTACAACGTCTATATTACTAAATCCAATGTAGTATACTTGTACTTGTAAATTATAATAATAATAAGAATATTATAAAATTTGATTTTGTTAAAATCAGCACCATAACCATTATACCTCTAAAACACGTACATACATCTAAAATGTACGGGGTTCTCTTCACAACATCTGTCAAAAAGTCAAACCAAATGATAAGTTCGCAGAGAACAAACAATAAATCTAGTGAACGAATTAAAAAATTCAACTGAAATCAAAGTGGTGCCATATAAAAAAAAAAAATCAGTGTGGAATTTTACAAAATTAATAGGAACACTTTCGGAAACGGGACATTTTCATGTAGTGACATCACGAGCTCAAATAATGGATTTTATTTATTTAAAAATAAAAATAAAAAACTGTACATTTCTAAAAAAACTTACTTACATTTTCGTAATCTTAGTAAAAAGATCTATCCACATGATTTTTTCCAAGTCGTTATAAAATCCATGCAAGTGGCCTATTGTAAATCAATGGTCTTTAATTTTTTAACTTGCCACAGGAAAAAAATGTTCTATTGGGAAATAAATAAAATACCTAAATTATATTTCTCCCAATAGAATATATGCCTAAATCCCATCCATTAAGTTCAATGAATTAAAAAGTGTTTTATTCTCAATACATAAAACCATTCACGTTATCATGCACGTGTCCACATAAAACGAGGCAAAGAAACGACCCATTCTCATGAAGCCAACATCAACTGTGAATGGTGTTTCACTCATGTCCTACGAGTTGCAGGTACGTGCATCGGTGGTATCAATGCTGCTATAGATCAGGCTCCTTTAAAATGCCCGTAGAACGAACTCGGTAAGCCTTAATTGCGTCTGTGCATTAGAAATGGCAATCGGTCTGTTAACAACGGATTGTCAATCAGCCGGACCGCCCTCCTTTGCACAGAATCAAGTAGTGGAGATCCATGGAATTAATGAAGTAATAAATGTAATACTCACAAATAAGATGTTCTCAGAATATGGGAACTTAGGTACGTCAATGAGAGGTGATTTTAGCAAAAGAAAGAATAAAGTAGACTCATTCATCAGAAATAGGGTTAGGTATGCTATGTTAAGTGACTTAGCAGAGGTGACTGGGTTCGTAGGGTGAGGTTTGTCTACATCTAGGCGGTGGGTGCGTTCAATCACCTAGAGTGACTGGTCGAAGTAGTCCTTTTGACCTTTCCAGCCAGATTCTCTCAACCCATTGGAAGGATGGATTTAAACGTACCTTTTTCCTTCCCAGAACTTAATCTTCTTATTTCCCTAAAAATACCCAATACCAACATCCCCAAAGCTGACATCAGTGAGATTTTTTCCTTAGAACCTCCTGTGTGAAGCTAATGTAAAAAAAAGATTATCTACATATTTTGAAAACATTTTTAAAGTAACGAAAAGATGAGAAGTAAACTTGTTTTCCGTTTTTTTTTTCTATTTTTTCCTTTTTAGAAAATTACTTGGAAAATAAAAGTCAACATTTTTAAATATTATTATAGAATGATTTTGAAATAAAACAATGTTTTAGGTAACTTTATAAATAAAATTCATTAGTAAAGTTTTGGGAAGAGATGAACTCAAAAACCATACCTGCAAATTACTCAAAAGGCATACCTGCAAACTAATAAAAGAAAGTATTTACCGGATTTTTGCAGACATTCTGGACAAAACATCCTTCAAAACGCGACAATCTTGCAAAACACCAGATACAGAGTCACATTGTCACTTCAATTTTTTTTTAACATAACCTACACTTTTTGACTGGTTGAATATGTTTGGTGTGTTGCTGCACATTGTGACATTTTGTGGTAAGGACTACTTTAACACGTTCAAAAATGATGAAAATATATATTGCGGTAAATACTGATTTTTCTCATATTACAATGTATTCTTCTCCTCATATTCAAGAGTCCCATATTCAATATTCTTCTCATATTCAAGAGGCCCGTCTGGAGGCAGTGAGACTATGGCATCCCCGATTGGGGTATGTTGTGAGGCTGAAGGTAGTGGAGATGGGAAGGAGATTGAGAGAGAAAGGTGCGGAAGTACCTGGGTATTCAGATCTGGTCACCAAACACGGCTAAAGCCATTTCAAGCAACGTTTCAATTCGGAATGGTGGTCTTACACCAGGGCGGTACTGAGAGTATCTTCCCCTTGTAATAAGCATGGTTTAATTAATCCATTTTTACCAGAGGTTGAATTTTTAAAATATTAGATTTACCCTTAAAAAACATTTTATACACCTACGTACGGAAAACAGATACATAAGTTTGCGTCTAAATACGCCAGCCAAATCACGATTTATATTACGGAAAAGAACGAAGCAACCGCAAACTCCGCGAAACGCCGAGAGCGGTTGCCTTGTTACTTTCCCATAATTCGAGTCTCGGGTCGTGCTGACGTTCAAAAATATATACACAGCATAATAAATATTGACAAAACTTGTAAGTTAAAACATTTTCTGAAAAAGTGAAAAGATAAAGGTTTCGTTGAAAAATTGGCTTTTATCAGTTGTTTTGCTCATATGGGATGCGAAATAAAAAGAAAAAAGTTTTTAATTTATGACTTGCAAAAAAAAACCAGACATCAAATAAAACTAAAGCACAAAACTTATGAGTAATATCGTTACACAAACTTTTAAAAGGGTACCCGAAACCGTTTTGGGAACAACACAACAGAAACAAACATTTCTTTTGTTTTAGTTTCGGGGAAAGAAAATACTTGCTTGACATTTACCCAGAATAAATATTATCATAACCCCCCTGACGAGAACCTACGCACACCTACCCAGGTGACATCTACCCCTAGTTCTGTTTGCACTCCTGATACTTCTACAGATTGAAATGGAGCACACTAGGAAGCCCTATATGGTTCATTAATGGTTGAAATGGGCAAATTCCTCAAAGATTTTTTCTGATTTGATCGACTCTGTGATAGTTCTAACCCGAACATACATTTGTTTTGATTTCCGTCTTGTGATTTCGTATTGGTTGATCTTTCTATTGTATTTCTTATTGGTTGTTCTTTCTTTTGTAATTTCTTATTATTTGTTTTTTAATGAACACCCACAGATTTTCTGGCTACCTCGGAAAGGTTGCTCTTTATGGCAACAATGTTTCTTACAAAGGAACTCTTTGGAAACTCACCGTAGGCTGGAATGATGATGTCCATATAAATTCCACATTCCACATAAAACTTTCCAATAATGAACTCTAGTGAAAAATATTATGGCTTTAAATAAATATGTTCATATAGACCATTAAATTTTGATTCTGAATATATAAGTTTTATTTAATAATATTAAACGTAGAGTTTCGTTTGCAAGTGCATGTTTAAACGTCTCGTTAAAACACACTGTAAAGTTGGTATTATTGAATGTTTAGTGCTGACGTCACTCCTCACCAGTCGTTGTATTGAAATGTAGGTATGACATAAGTCATTGGTATTAACAAAATTTCATTTTATTCGTTTTTTCTACGTTAACGTTGATTTTGACGAAAAAACCTTTGATTTCGAAATATATAGATAATTTTGGTTTATTAGTGGTGTTTTACAAAAGTGATTTGTTCATTTAATTAAAAATAAAGCCACAAAGTGAATTTGCAAAGATTGAAGAAGTAAAAAAATATATAAAATCCCACTGTGTTATTAATATTTTGATAAAACCTTTTTTATTTTAATGAAACATCGTTATTTATAATTGAGAGAATGTTAAAGTTAGCAGCTGATGAGATTACGTGCAATTATTACGTACGTCACCCACACTGACCGTTGACAAGGGAACAATGTAACTCATGTTTCAAATATCGGTGTTATAGTGCTCTTTGTTGTTTGACTCAAATTTGCGACGTAGGACCATAATAGTTGTATGAAATTACGATACATAATTCACGAGTATAATTTTAGAAGATTTTGGGTAAAATGTGTTCCCTCCATTCTCACTAAGCGGGAATTGCTAAAGTCATATATTTTTAAATCCCACTTAGAATATTTTTGGTGGGTAAAATTTGCAACACGTTAATAAGGCATTATTTTATATAATATGTACGAGGGCTGTTCGTAAAAGAAGGTCTCCAAGGTGCTGCGGTCGCGAGGAACAATTTTACGCGCAATCTTGCAATGTTGGCGTGTAGCTCGCTGCACCCGCCAGGTGAGAGTTAAGCTCTGTAATTTTTTTTTTAACTTTGCTTCAGTAAATCTGAATGACGCCACGGGGATTGTTCCTTTGTCTCTGGTGTCGTGTAGTGTATCTGGGTCTCGTCCTCAATCACAATTGAGTCCAAAAATTTTACGCTGTCGATGTCGTAGCACTCAAAGAATCCATGGGCTGCTTCAACCCGTTGTTGTTTGTGATCTTCGGTGAGCATTTTGGGACCCACCTTGGGCAGACTTTGTGGTCTCGCAAATGTTCTGCCAAAATCTTGTCAATAGTAGTCTTACTGACATCAGGGATCACGTCACAGAGCTCCTGAACCATCACCCGTCAGTTTTCAATCATTGTTCTTTCCACTTTGGCATTTTTTTCGTCTGAAATCGATGATCGTCTGGTTTTAAATTCTTGCACCATTTTCGCACGTTTTCGCACGTATACACTGTTTTCCGTACACTTCCAGTAGCTGCGAATGAATTTCTACCGGGGTTTGGTTCTTTGCACAAAAAAACTAATTATTGAGCATAATTCACACCTGGCGGCAAGCGGAAACTCCATCGTGAACGTTTGCCACGCCGAGACTAAGTGTCGCAGAGAGTGCAACATGTTGGGGATTTGGCGTAGGAAAACCAGGCTACATGCCAATGTTGCTGGATCTCGCGTAAAATTGTTCCTCGCGACCGCAGCACCTTGGAGACCTTATTTTACGGACAGCCCTCTATATGCAATGTGCGAGGCGGGTATGGGTCCCGCCGCCCCAGGCACCATGTATTTAATAACCAACACCGCAGCCATATGTCCCCCCGAGTGGTTTTCTAGGTTTAGTGATTTAACAAGGGTGTCCGGGTTCATAGGGTGAGGTTTGTCTAGATCTTGGTTTGGTGCGTCTGGCGAGCAACTGCATGGCAAGCCGGATCGGAAGGAAATGGTTGAGAGAGACATTTGAACCTCTCCAGCCGAACTCGCAGTGGGAGAGGTGGATTCGTACCCCCGTCACTCCTGGACACAAAGACTCCCAGATTCCTAACCACCCCTTATATATTTTTCTTTCCCAGAACTTCCTACCCGGCATTTACCTAAAAAGAACCTCCACACAGCATCCCTAATATACATGTCCTAATTTTTTTCATTGGGCCTCCTGTGTGGAGGTAATGTAAAAAATGGATTAGTTATTAATTAATTATATTAATTAATGAACAATTATTATATTGTTATTGAAGAAAAAAATCGTAATATTAAAAAGAAAACTCGAAGAGTGTCCACAATCTAGTACATCACCACATTCTTCCTTCGATCCTGTTTGGGTCCGGAATATCGATTAATTGTATTTGTGCTATGAATAAAAGAGACACCCACATATAAAATTTCATAACAACGCTTCATGCTCTATGATTCGGGAAGAGGTGTTTGTTGCCAGGCGGCGAATGGATTGCCAATATACTAATATTTATTCCGGCCATTGGAAAAAACTCTGTCAACACGACTGCTCCCCATGAGGCAATACTCGATATTCACCAATCGGAGGGTGCCGCACGAAAATTATTTTTATATTTCTTATTTCGACAGCCCCGTGCTCTGGGACAGAACAGATCACGGTGACACGCCACGTGGGAGATTTTATCAAATATTTCGGCAGCCTTTTGAAGATTCGCGAGTGTAATATTATAAAAATATAAGCCCACCTGCTGGAAGAAAATTTTCCCATTAAAAACAGACGCGAAGACAGTAATGTGAATAGGTGGAAATCTCAGAATTACAATTTTAATGAGTTTTGTCATAAAAATGTTATTTTTCTGGTGAAGACCGCTTCAAGAAACCTTGAATTAAGAATTTTGGTTAAGTAGGCATATTATTAATACGAATTTTGATGGTTTCTTAAGTTTTGAAATATTTGTTTTCCTTAATATTTCGAAGCATTACAAGTAATAATGTTTTCACAGAAAATAGAAAGTAAAATAGCTTTTGCCAAAAATTTTTTTTGCGGAACTCAAATCAATTCGCAGAATTTGCTGATTCCATATTAAGAAATTAAAGAAGTTTATATAAAATCATTTGTGTTATTGATTGTACTTATTAATAAAAATATTTTTGTTAATTTAATAATACATATTTTTAACAATGACCGGCAATCAGAAGGACACGGCGTTGGCGGCAAGTATCTTTTCTCGGAAGATTTTTCAATGTAGATGAGTGTTTCAGGCTGATAATTATTGCTTATAATAATTGTTACCCTTTGTGCTATGCATAAAAATCTTGTCTCAAACGTTAGTTTATCAATTAAAAAATAATAATTAATATATATTTTTATTTGTCAACCAAAAACGTGCTTACATAGTTACAAATATTTTTTTTGGTTAAAGATTATTTATGTAATATATTATTATAATCAGTACACCATTATTGTTAATTATAATGCCATTGGAATACTTACTCAACTAAACTTGTTTATAAATTAACCTTTTTATGAAATGAATAATGAAAAGATTAAATATTACAATATGTTTATAAAATAATTTGTAATTATTTTATGAATACGATGCTTCCCCATTCCCGCCCCCGTTCCCCTACCGCGTCCCCTTCCCCTCCCGCGTTTCGCTTCCACCTTCTCCGGCTTCCCCCTCCAGCGTACTTTTGTCGCCTGAACTCATTAGTATATAACAACTTGCCAAAGTTTCATTGCTATCAGATGAATGGTGTAGGAAATAATTTCATAACGCCAGAGCTCATTTTTATACATAAAAATCTTCGCGGGCTTGCGTACAATAAATCACCAAAGTTTTATCGCAATTGGATGAAGTACATCATCGGACAAACAATAAATTAATTTTCTTATACATAATAATTCAATCAATTATTAAAAAAATTTATATTTAAAAAAATCATCTGGACACCTCATACAGATTTCCTTAGTGCAGTGTTCACTAAAAACTATACATAATAATATTATACAAAAAATCATTTACATTGCATAATATATCAATATCACTCTTACTTGACACTATATAATTTAAAACGCATTATACATTTTTATTTATCTTAAATTTGGTTATAAGTGCTTTTCGATGCCTGTCTTGCTAGGATATACCTGTATTGAGGTAGTTGGGACGTAGAAGATACATAAAATGCGTATAACCCAAATTAAAAGTATTAAATACCTGGGTATCGAAATTGAAGACAAACTTTACTGGGATTCACACATTGATGGAAACACAAAATAGCTAACAAACCCCTACGTTTTCAAAATATTACGAAACGTCTTATCAACTAGGCATCTAAAAAGAATATATTATGTTTCTATTTTTGAGAGTGATATTTCATGGTGGAATTCCATTATAATATATTATAATAAAACGAATATAAAACTTTATTCCACTTAATTTTATTGGACCGTAACCGGTTTCAGCTGACTGGTACAAATATTTCCTAGTCTACGGTTTATATACACGGTTTATATATACTAGGAAATATTTGTACCAGTCTGAAGATGGCTTTGACGAGCTGAAACCGGTTACGGTCCAATAAAATTAAGTGGAATAAAGTTTTATATTCGTTTTATTATAATATAATATATTATGTATTATGCTTCATGCCACTCCTCTTCGGAATATGAAATAAAAGTGTTGAGCTTAGCAGCACCAAATCATGTAAAACAATTAAAGATAACTTGGAATTGCACCAAAAGGACCATATTAAAGGTCCCCATACAGACGTATGTATAGCTCCCCTCAGCACAGGATCTCCTTGTGAGGAGTACTACGAAAATAATCTATATGTATACTGATATGTTTTAAGATTTTCACGGCCAAAAGCATTTTTGTTATTTGTTTTTGGGGTGTTATGCCGTGTTGCGCTACCTCCTTCTTTAGCCAACGTTTCAGACATCGTTGCAGATGATGGACACTGCAACGATGTCCGAAACGTTGGCTAAAGAAGGAGGTAGCGCAACACGGCATAATTCCCCAAAAACAAATAACAAAAATATATGTATACTTCTTTAAAAGTGAACATTAAAATATCCCTGGTAATTAAATAAAAAAATGCATTAAAAAATACATACATAAAAAAACGTTAATACTAAGGTTTAAATACATTTTAATATTCTTTTTTTTAGGTTGATTGAAAAAACTTCCAAAAAACAACTTTATTTATTGAAACATTAGCGGCATTTTAATAAAAAAAAATATACGGCCGGCGTAATGCAGCGGTAAGGCGCTTGACTTGCATTCCGAAGGTCGCGGGATCAAATCCTGGCGTGGCAAATAAATTTTATTTAATTAATTTGTGTATTTCACAATTTATTCATTTAAAATAATATGAAGTATATTTGCGGCAAATTCCAGAGTGGAAGATACTCTCAGTATCGCCCTGGTGTAAGAACACCATTCAGAATTGAAACGTTGCTTGAAATGGCTTCTGCCGTGTCTGGTGACCAGATCTGAATAGCCAGGTACTTCCCCACCTTCCTCTTCCCTATCTCCTTCTCCTCCCCACTGCCTTCCCCAATTGGGGATGCCATAGTCCCACTGGCTCCAGACGGGAGCAGTTGGGACTCTTGTGCGGCATTCATTTTAAAAAAAAATTAAATAATAATAAAGTGAGCCTCACTTGTAGCTTTCTTTATATATTTATATCGGATGACAGTACAGTTCATGATAGCTTTTTGTTTGACAAGCCCCCAAAGGGCTCACAAACTCCAACAGCTCGTAAGGCTTTGAAGCAAAGAATGAACGGTTACCTCGAGAGTGTTTTCTCTTGGGGTAAAAATAATCTCGTTGAATTTAATGTTTCAAAGACCCAATCTTGTCTGATTACGTCTAAAAGGGATCGCAATGAAAATCTAGTCTCTTTCAACGGAAGCAATCTTCCGAACAGGCCCTCCATTGATATGCTTGGTGTAACCCTAAGTGACCAGCTCAGGTATGGGGGCTCCATCGAAGCCAGAGTAAAGTTAGCCTCCCAAAAACTGGGCGTACTGTACAGGGCCCGCAGATACTTTAATAGTACACAACTGCTAACCCTGTACAAATCGCAAGTGCGCCCCACGGTTGAATTTGGCAGCCACCTCTGGTCTGGAGCCCCAAAATACCTGAAAAATACCCTCGACTCTGTGCAGAAACGGGCGGTCCGTTTGATAGATTCTCCCATCTTAACAGACGGATTGCAATCTTTAGAGCACAGGCGTCGGGTGGGAATGCTATCCTTGTTCTACCGGTATTACAATGGAAGATGCTCCGAGGAACTAGCATCATTGATCCCTTCGGCACCGGTACATAGTCGGGAAACACGCCAAACGCGTGCCCAACATTTGTACACAGTTGACATTTGTCACATGAGAACGGGTCGTTTCTTCGACTCGTTCTTGTGTTCAACAGCTCGGCTGTGGAATGATTTGCCGGCCTCTGTGTTTCCTCCTTCCTACAACATGGGTCTCTTCAAGACCAATGTTCATTCCTTCCTCTCCTCAAAAAGACCCTCCCCACAGCATCCCAGATGACATAGGCCCTGAGGGAAATTATTTTCCTCAGGACCTCCTGTGTGGAGTTAATGTAAAAAAAAAATATATATATGTATATATATATTTACTTTTTCTTCATATATTTATTTATTCTTTTTTGCATTCATATTATCCAATTGCAAAAAAAAAATCGAAATAAAAAACATAAGTTAATCCCTGGCGTATCGAACGTACAGTATTTAAAAAAAATCCTCAGTTGTTAAAGCTGAATATTACCAGTAAGGAATGAGAAATATTAGGGAATAAAGTATATTATACCAATGCCACTCAAAGTACCTTTTTGGAAATGGTCACATCATAATGGGGTTAAACTTTTTTAATTACTCAGATTTTTCTATTTTTAAATCGCAGTTTATCGCAGTCATATATTATACCTAAATCTCTCACCATACCGCTTTCCTGGATATCGCTGTCCAAATATGTTAATATATATTATTTCCTTTAATGCAATAATTAAACACCAATATGAAAAATAACAAATTTGTTCAATTTCTTTAAAATTATATAATTATGAGACATATTGAAGAGATATGAAATGTAATGAGACTTTTCATTGTCTGAAATACTAGATTAAAAAATCTTTTAAAACTACACCCTATTAGGTACTTTACCTTCTAGGTACTTCTGCTACTCTAATGCTTGGAAAACGATGTATCTATTAAAAAAAAACTTATAAAATCAATAAATTTGTACTTTTGAATGTAGCTATAACTTTGTGGTTATCCATTATAGATAAATGAAACAATTTAACTTCGTTTGAACCACTTTTATATTTGAGTAAATCCGACCGGTTTCAGAACGACCGTTCCTTCTTCAGGGAAAATGTATTCTGATTTGGCAGTTTTGAAATATGGATGGGAACTATGTATTATTATGGTAGGGGTGAAGCCGTTGCTAGGTATTAATGAAGAGTGGGTGGGTAGGGGAACATATCCTTGATTGGGCTATAAGACAATATTTTTTGTTTGTTGATAAAAGATTCATTATTTTTAAGGGTTTTTTTTCTATTTCCAAGGCTTCTACATAAGTTATCTTAACGTTTTCCTTTATGATTAATATGAAAAATATTTATCCCCGTATTTTTTTCTAAACTATGGTTATTTTCAATGATATGGTTAGCGAAGTCAGAAAAATTATTATTATTAAGACACCTTAAATGTTCTTTGATTTTGATTTCAAAATTACGAGTTGTTTTTCCAATATAAAATGAGGGACAATCATTACATTTGAGTCTATATATTCCGGAACTACTTAGTCAATTTATGGTCTTTATCTTACCGATATTTTTTCTTGTATAAAAAGCTGGTTAATTCTATTAATTTGAATTAATTGGAAGTTAAATTGTTTCATTTATCAATAAATTTGTACTTGAGCATTCAATAATTCAACAAGTTCTGCAAATCAGTAATTTAAGTTATCATTATTGTAAGATTGACTTTCCTTTTGGGTCTTAAGTTAATATAAAACCGTCGTTTCTGAGTAAAACCCGCATCAAGTTAACAAATTGGTTTAACTTTTATCAGGATAGGGGCATCCTTCACGGGGTTACAAGCCGCCCTACTCCCGCAACCCTCGCTGCCGCCCACGTCGCCGTCCTACCTCGCCGCCCAAAAGGCTGTACTCAGGATTCAGGTTTCACAGGTTCTGAGGTGACACTTACCAGTGACAGAATGATTTTATCAGCCGTGAAAGCTCTAGCTATTGGAGATCACAATTTGATTAAAATGGTTCCATTCCGTTACATCTCTCAATAACAGCCCCCGCGGCTGGAGTCTTTTGTCTGCAAATGGTAGGGATTTTTCAAAGTCAGTGATTAAGCGAAAGCGCTGCAGATAAATCAATTCCTCTCCCAATTTTATTAGCGAAGATATCTTTATTTGAAAACCTCAAAGATGTTTTTGGGACGGATCATTTTATCTGGAATCAAAAGCTTTCGGGTTATTGTAACCTAATTAGATGAGAAAAATGAATGCTTCAACAGTGCATCAGTCTGTGCAATCGACTGTGTAAAATATATACCGACCATGTTTTGGTAAAATCCTTCAAGCCACATTTTTTTAGAATATTACTTTTTGGTGGTTGCATGTAGAATAGTCTTTAGACTATAACAAGATAAAATAGTTGTTGTTGATTAAGGCATTTTTAATACTAAAAACTAAATACGTTTGCCCTGAAGAAGGAACGGTCGTTCCAAAACCGGTCGGCTTTAACAAAGTAAAATTGTTTCATTTATCTATAATGGATAACCACAAAGTTATAGCTACATTCAAAAGTACCAAGAACTAAATTTATGCGGTAAATTTTTTGAGGTTATTTCGAAAAAAACATTGGTAAAAATACTCAGCCCTCAGGTCTTTCATAATTTTAAATGGTATTGCAATATTTTACTTCAACTTCAATGTTGTAAAATGTAAAAAGCTTTCATATAACCTTCAAGATTTTTAATTAGTTTTAGGAATTATAAATATTAGTTTTTATCATTTTCTGGAAAGTTTCCATTTGCGGCTTGGGGGGTTTTACAAAACCACTTTGTTGCCATTGTTACCTTTGTTGACATTTTTATTATAAAATGTATCTGCTCCAAACTTTGGGTATAGTGAGGTTGATTTAAAATTTAATAGTGAGAATAGAATACAGCAGTTCTTTGTTAATACCCTTCAAATGACTAAGGTCAGCAGTTAGCGTTCTAATTCCATCCCCTTGTCAATTTGTATCATAAATACTAGCCGACCCGGAAAACGTTGTTCTGCCATATAAATTATTTCTAATGAATATTTTGGTTGTTAAATAAAAAATAACTAATGTATTGTAAGTGTGTGGGGATTGGATCTACTCGTATGATAGAAAGAGGAATGGAGCGTTTGTTCACTGTAATACACGCACACAAATAGATAAATTAAAATAAATTGTACAAAATTTTGCACGCACTGCGTGCTACACAACAAATACCGAATGAAATGTCAAAATAACGCGATGCTTCTCGTGAATGACTTGCGCAAGTAAGGATGAGAGTTCGACTAGGCAGACGTAGCGCCATCTATTATTCAACAACAAAAATAATTTCGTTCTTTATGAAATACGAACGACGGTTACTATAAATAAAAAATACTAAAATCACTATTAAAAAATGGGAGGGTGGGGGAAGGAGGATGAAAATTTTGGATTGAAGGTATTTTTTGATGCCAGAAAAAGAAAAAAATACAAAAAAATATATATATTTCTGGATAGGGACACCCTAATCACCTAGCGGTATGAAATGTACTTTACGACCTATTCTCATACCTACCAAAAAACACAAAAATTTCATAAAAATCGGTCGAGCCGTTTCAGAAAAGTGCGACCATAAACACCGTGACACGAGATTTTTATACAGGATGTACCAGGACGTACCCGAGGGATTTTAACCATCGATTCCTGAGCATATTTGGAGAAAAAAATGTAAATGAAATTTTGGTCTCCGGTGACATTTTTTATGTTTTTTCAATTTATTTTTTCTACAAAAACATTAAAAAATGGTAGGTGTTGGACAGTTGGAGGGGGGTGAGGGTTTGGTCGGTTACTCAGCTGAGTGACCAATTACAACAAGCGGAAGAATTTTTTTTTGTTTGAATTTGAACAAAAAAAAAATGTCATAAAAAAAGTCACCGGAGACCAAAATTTCATTTACATTTTTTACTCCAAATATGCTCAGGAATCACTAATTAAAATCCCTCGGGTACGTCCTGTTACACCCTGTATATGTACGAGTAGATTTAAATTAGTGGTTTGACATTATAGTTCTCCGAACTTTTGATTTTGTGTTGTAAATTTTATCTTTTTTTACTTCTGATGGGTATCAAAAAGTTTGTTAAACTAATGGATAATAAATACGTGGTAATACCAACATTCCGTGACACACCAGTAAATCGCTTGGGTTTTCAATCAGGAAACAGGCGGAATTAGAGATAAACAAAACTTTAGTTTCATTAAAGTCAACCGTTTCCACGATATTATTTATGCAGAATAAATTAACGCAGAGTCGTTAATCTTAACAGAGTACAGTCGGATAAGGGTAACTAATAATATTCATCATTAATACCTATTCTATTTATCATCATCAAGGGTCAAATAAACTTCAGACCCCTTGTCACTCATGCTTTCTCTTTGTTACCAACACTTCATCATTTTGTCATGAAGCGATGTTAATAACCCCGGATCTTATGTTTATCTTATCACAAACATCTGCATCATCCAATGATGAAACTCTATGTACATTATTTTGTAAATTTGGTAACCTGGGTTAACTTAAAGGATTGATTATGCCTAAGCCTTAATTTTCGATGTGAAATTCTAAATTAACTAAAGGACTAAAACTCTGCATTGTATTCATCCGGAATAACATTGGTCAAATAGATTTTATATTTTCACGGCCAAAAGTATTTTTGTTATTTATTTTTGGGATGTTTTGCCGCATTGCGCTACCTCCTACTTTAGCCAAAGTTTCGGTATACACGCTGTAAATACGCTGTGTACACACGCTGTTGGACACTGTAACGCGGTATAACACCCCAAAAATAAATAACGAAATTTCTTTTGGCCGTGAAAATCTAAATCAAATCTGACTCGCTATAAGTTCAAGGGCTGGAGCATACCACTCAGTTAAATCGTTAAATTTACGATATCGGATCAATAGACGTAGCTTTCGGTGATTTTACATCGATGTCTTGAGCACGCTTTCACCGTTGGCAGCCGAACCGATATTGACAGGGAAAAAATAGAATTTAATGTTCGCTGGCAACACTGAAGATATTTTCTACGAATTGACAATACGAAAAGTCAGACGCCAAGCAATTACGTAAAAATGTTTATTAATTGGCAAAGATCAATTTAAATACTAACCTGCATTGGCAGTCCGCATTTACTTTTTGACACTAAACGGGAGTTGATTAGTTAATAAGGTCTTTATTCATATTTCAAACGTTTTTGTTTCTAAAGGATTGAACGAAATATATTGATTGCATCTTAGATCGTCTATGTATGGATCGCGTACACAACTTCTTTCATATCTAAAAGCATCATTCATTCAATACGTTCATTAAATAAGCCAGTAATTTTGCAGAACGAAGGACATAATTTAAAAAAAAATATGTGTTTATAAGTTAACCGAAGGCCGTGAAGAATTCATCGGTGTTAACAATCGTAGACCGTGATCGTAAGATAACCAACCATGTAACGTCAATATCGTATAGCCGACAAAAAGTTCATATAAAAATTCTCGTTAGGTAAAACTTCGTTTAGTCACAAACTTCTGACGTAATAAACTCAAACGATAAGACTACACACTTTCATTCAGTCAAACACTGCAAAAATATATTCCTTAATTTGGGATTTAACTTGTTGCTGGCGAATAATTTAAAATGACATAAAAATATTTTTAAAGTTTACCAGAATTTTCTTTTCAAATTTAAACCCTTAAAAGTTTAAGCTTGTGTAAACAAGTCACGTCCTATGAAAGTGCCAATTATGTCAAGATATTGGAATCACTTTTTTGTTTTGTTTTAGCACGTAGGTTTATGAATTTTACGCAATAATTTAAAAAATACATATTTTTGAATGTAGCTATTACTTTGTGGTTATCCATTATAACCGGTCGGATTTGCACATTTTTTAAGTGGTTTATACAAAGTTGTATTGTTTAATTTTTTTTTTTTAAATACATATTTTTCGAACTTGATGACATTACAAAAATTTTCAAAAAATTAACTGTGGCGAAAATCCAGATTCTCATTGTGTGTATAAAACCAAAGGTTTACGTAGACGCTGAAAAATATACCAAGAATGCTGTTGTATTGCAAAAATTATAATTTTAATATAGAAAAATGAATGTTTCTTTCTTTGTCCCATACGCGTTCCTAATCCATTCACCCGATTGCTAACAGTAAGCTCTGGCGTTAATAAATTATTCCTTATACCTACTATTCATCCGATTGCGATTAAACTTTGGTGAGTTGTTTTACGCACGCCCGTAAATGTTAACCGAAGTGTTTGAACAAAACAACTTGATATGATTTGAGATTTTAAATATGATAACTAATAAAATATCTAATTGGTCTTGGCCCTGCAGGGTTTCTATAATATATGAAATCGATTTCCGCACCCGTTGGGTTCGCCGCACCGACTTTGAAGAAGTCATGAAATTGTCTCGTTCTAACAAGCCTGAAAAAAAGTAATGCATCTTTTAAAATTGAAAAGATATGGTCAGGCCTTGTCGCTCATCGGAGGGTTAATTCCAGTCTTGAAGAGGCTTATAGGGTACTTCATCCACTTTTGTGCAAAATATTATGGAAAAGTAGATTAAAAATTACCGTTCTTTGACTTAGTCGGGAGTCTTGTTTGTTTCATTAAACATGAATCATGTATTTTACAGACTTACTTTTATAATTTTTAGCACTTTACAGTATCTCTGTAATATAATTGCGTTTGTCAGCTCTAAACTGGTAGATCAAGAAGCCGGATTACAAATCTCAGTGGATAATCATGCCAAGTTATCTAAGATTACTCATATATTTCTAAACTATTGCTGTGAGTATTACCCTTAATACGGTTATAAGATTGGCAGTGTTAAAAATTTTAAATCACTTCAAATGAATCACTTGTTAAAAAAAAAATAATCGCAATTGAGGTGATTAGTAGAAAGTTTTGGAGTTACCCTAGATGAAAATATAAGGAATATGTCGACTGTAACTGTAATCAAGAAACAAATTTTTATTTTTTTATTTTTTATTTATCTATAATAAAATATGTTTACAATGGTTTTATTTGTATGCCTGTCTCACTAGGATATACCTGTGTCGAGACAGGCGTACAGGTATATAAATGAATATAGTAATTACAAGGATATTTCAGGTAAAGTACATATTATGAATAGAATTAAAACAGAAGGGTGATTGGAAGGGTAATAAATCTTTTAAAGAGAGTTATTTTATAAATGTTGGAGATGGAGTAATGAAATCAATTCTGCCTAGTCTATTTATAGGTTAAATTTGACAGGATTCCATTATTTTCATTTGTTTTATATGGGTTAGGTTGTATGTGAATAGTTATTTATGTCTATGTGTGATTTATTTTACAGATATTTGTGATAGTGTGGCGTCCAATACTTATAATCCATTTTTTAATATCTTGTTTGAATTTTGTAAAGGAGTCACTTTGTCTGATCGTAGTTGGTAGTGTATTGTATAGTTTGCAAGCTATGTATTTAAAGTGTCTTTGCCCGAAGGTGGTTTTGAAAAAAGGAGTTTGGAGAAGTTCGTTGTTTTTGGCTCGGGTATTGTGTATTGTTTGTGTAGCTTTGTATGGTGTTTTGTTGTTTTTGTGTAAATTAAGTAATATGGATCTTGAGTAGAGCTGTTTTATGTCCATAACGTTGAAGGAATTGAAGATAGTATCAGTGCTGGTAGTAAGCGGCATTTTAAGAATTATTTTTATGATTAGTTTTTGTGCTTTCATGATGGGATCAAGGGCATTGGAATATGCATTACCCCAGGCTAGAATTCCGTATTCGATGTGAGATTGGCACAATGAGTAATATACTGTTTTTAAAAGTTTTAGGTGAAGGAAATTGCGTGTTTGTTTGAAAAAGTATATAGATTTTCGGATTTTGTTCGTAGTATTATGTATATGTTGCTTCCAATTCAGGTGTGTATCGAAGGTTACTCCTAAATATTTGATAATGTTTACTTGCTCTAGGCATGGGCAGTCACAGTTTTGGTTTAGAGATGAATTTTTACATTTGTGTATTTTTAATGGCGGGGCTGGGTTTGACTTTGGGATATTGGTGAGACTAGACAGTAAGTATTTGGTTTTCTGTACATTTAGAGTTAATATGTTCGAGTCAAGCCAATATTTTACCTGTTGAATTCCTTCCTCCGCTTTGGAATATGCGGTAAGCCAATCTTTTGCTTGGAAGAGTAGGACAGTGTCATCGGCGAAACTGACAATAGTGGCATCGATATCTAGGTTGCATAACTCGTTAATATATATTAGGAAGAGCGTTGGACCTATAACACTGCCTTGAGGGACCCCGTAACTAATGGGCAAATTCTGGCTCTTTGTGGTATTGAGTTTAACGCATTGGGATCTGTCAGATAAGAAGCTGGAGAGGAGGCCTAATTCTTTGTTCCTAATACCTATATTAAACATTTTGCGTTTTAGTTTGCTGTGTGAGATTGTATCAAATGCTTTACATAGGTCGAGAAATACCGATAGACATTTCAAGCCCTTATCCAGGTGGCCAGAAATATGGTCAGTGACCGTGGCTATAGCATCATTGGTGCTTTTATGTTTTCTGAATCCAAATTGCCGCGGCGATATTAAGTTATTGGTTTCCAGATATTCCATGAGACTATTATTGACGATCTTTTCGAATACTTTTGAGAGGGAATTTAGCAACGTAATAGGACGATAATTACTAATATCAAGTTTGGAGCCAGTTTTAAAAATAGGGATAATGAGACCTTGTTTTAGAATGGTGGGAAATACCCCTTGGCGGATGCTAATATTAAGTAGATGCGTTAATGGTTGAAGTATACCAGGGGCAATTTTTTTAAGAACATTGTTAGATATTTCATCAATGCCGGTTGATGAAGAGTTTTTGAGCGAGTTTATTACTCTAGAAACTTCTTTCTCTGTAATCGTTTTAAGAACAAAGCGGGTTGGGAAATCATCATTGGTCGCGTGGTCATTTGGACCAAGCGTATCGTTATTTATTTGGATTTTTTGTGCTAGTTCCGGACCTATGTTTGTGAAGTACTGGTTTATGTAATTGACAATTGTGTTGGGGTTCGATGTAAAGTCTACAGTGATATCTTTGATATTGAGAGAGTTTAAGGTGTCGGTGGCTTTATTTGAATTGGTAGCTTCCTTGACGACTTTCCATATTTTTTTAGGGTCATTGTTGCATTCGGAAATTTTTTTGTTGTAATATAGATTTTTGGCTTTCCTAATGACTTGTGTGCAGATATTACGGTATCTTTTGTAGAAATTATGGAGTGTGATATCATATGGGTTTGTGGCACATTTTTTGTGTATGGAATTGCGTTTCCGAATGCAGTTGATTATAGTATGGTTTATCCAAGGTTTGAGAGGTTTGATCGCTTTAGGAATGGTGTTTGTGGTGATTTTGGTGTTTTGGACAAGGATATCTTGTAGGTAGGTAGAGAAGTAGTTCCAGGCCTCCTCTATGTTAGTTTTGTTATAGAGTGTGTCCCACGATTTGGAGTTAATCGTTTTGTTAAGATTGTCATAGTTAATTGTTTTCTTCGTTGTTTTAGTTGGAGGTTTGCTTTGTACGTTGTGTTTGGAACTCATTGTGAAAGAGGTAGCGTAGTGATCTGTGACTGATGACATGTGGATTTCGGAGGTGTATTGGTTGGTTGATTTAACCATAATATGGTCGATGCAGGAGGAGGAGTTTGGCGTACATCGTGTTGCTGAATTTATTGTGCTTTCCATTCCGTGGAACATCAGTGTGTTTAGATAGTCTTGGCATTGGGGATGTTCGTTGTTTTTTAAAATGTTAATGTTAAGATCCCCCATTAGAATTAAGTTCTTTATTTTGTGTAGATCCGTGAGATAGCAGTTTATGTCGCGCAAAAATGAGGAGATGTTAGGTTGAGAAGGAGAGCGGTAAAGTGCAATGATACATGTGTTGACATTGTACGATATTTGAAGACAGTTTGAGTTAGTAATATAAATTTCTTTGACAT
Organism: Limnephilus rhombicus; assembly: GCA_929108145.2. Lineage (NCBI taxonomy): Eukaryota > Metazoa > Arthropoda > Insecta > Trichoptera > Limnephilidae > Limnephilus > Limnephilus rhombicus. The sequence goes on along the minus strand of OV815278.1, from coordinate 20,330,423 downwards.
TAAATGAGTTAAGAGTGTTGTTTAATGTATATGCTACTATGCCATCGTTTTGTCTGTAGTGATTTGAGGTTTGATGGTGGGTATAGTTGGGGATGTTTTTAGGAGTATAGTAAGGTGTTAGCCAACATTCTGTCAGGATAATTATGTCATATTTGATTTTAGTAAGGTCGAGTTCGATGAGGAATTGGTCAAAGTTTTTGTTTATAGATCTAATATTTTGATGGTATATTGATAAGTTTGTTTTGTTAGATGTTGTGGTAGTATTATCCATTTTGAATGGTGTGTAGATTGTGTGGAAATATGTAAGGGTAATTACCCGATATTTTATGTAATTTTTTTTAAATCATCTACATGTTTAATATAAATAATTTTATCGTTCGTGATGCGCCTCATCATGATTCTCCCTTCTTTGTACCAGACATAGGCATAGTTTTTTTCTTTAGCAAATTTTTTTGTATGCCATAGAAGTTCTTAGTGATATGGGGAGAGTTCTTCTCCAATGTAAATCTTGTCGTCTGTAAGTCCTTTGATGGAAGCGTAGTTTATGTTTCTTTTCGCGGCGATGAGGTTGTCACGTGCAGTTTTGTTCTTGAACTGAACCAGCAGTTTGGGGGGGGCATCAGTACGTCGGTCCGGTATTCTTTTAGCTTCGGTTATTTCATTATATTTGATTTCTACGCCAGCCGCTGCAGCAACTCTTATAACTATTTCAGCCGCCTCTTCGCCACTTGAATGTTTAATCCCGGCTATTTCCAAGTAATTTGAGCGGAATTTTGTTTCAATTTCAGAAAGTTTTATTTCCAGATGTTTTATAGTGGTATTTTTGTCTTGTTGATCTTTTTTGATGATTGCTATTTCATCTTCAATTTTTTTGTTTTGACTAAGAGTTAGGTCTATCTTTTTTATTAGCTCGTCATATTGATTGCTTATAAATTCTATGCTTTTTTGTGTTTCAGCTGTGATTTTTTCCATTTTGGATATAATTTCTTTTTTAATATTTTCCATATTTTTGGCGATGTGTACGATAATTTGTTCCATATAAATATCGCCTAATTCAGGTGCGTTTTTTCCTGTAGATTTGGTCGTCTTATTTATATTGTGATTATCCTCTTCTGAATCGCTAGATGTCACTTTTTTTGCGATTTCTTCTGCCTATTCATCTTGGGAAGGTTTGGAGCTCGGATATTTATTTAGGAAAAATAAAAATATCAAATTTCTTCTGGATTAGGTAGGATTCGATCTCGGTCCGTTAGGTGTGCCTGAGCAATCGCGTTAGCCACTACACTATTGGCCACATATGACGTAGTGTGAGGTTAGTGCAATATTTGTTGACTTGGGCGCAGTGTTAGATGACAGGTACTTGTAATAAGCGGATATTTATTCGGGCAACAATATTCACTGAACTGTCACTTTATAAAGATTGATCAGAATGATTTAATCACTTTATGAGACCGCACATAGATCATTAATGTAGATCTTTCGCTGAATAGATCTTAACGCAAACAATTGCCGATAGAATTATAACTTTTTCAATATTATTCGCTATAAATTTAAACGATCTCTGAGGAGCTGTGTTTTGGCGTGCACTCTGTGTGAATTACTCTGCACTACTCAATACTTATATGGAAGATATCAATAAATTTATGCAAGATCAACAAAATGACGGAATAGACTCTAAAACAATATTAACACTGAGCCAACAACTACTTACACCATTAACGTACTTAACATAATCTTAGTATGAAAGAAGAAGTTTTTCCGACCCTTTTACAAAATGTGTGGTTATTTCAGTGTATAAATCAGGACTAAAAAATAATGTCAATAACTATAGACTCATTATGCCGCTAAACACCACATGTAACAACATGTAAAAACCATAAAGAAATAGCGTCAAAACTATCTGGAAAAGTTACATTTGACACAATTTCACGGGAAAAACTTTTCAAAAAGCTAAAAATTCGCGGCATTAGTGGGATAGAACTTGACTTACTAAAAAGCTTCATGTTGGACAGAACGCAACAAGTTAAAACTAACAACATGTCAAGTGAGCCACTTTTGAGGAGATACGGAGTACCGCAGGGGAGTGTACTTGTTCCTCTATGTCCCTTATTTAATACTCTGTCAAGCAGAAATACGGTATGAGGTATTTACAAAGGTCGAATAACAAAAGTTTATCGGTCGTCAGAAATTGGCTTAATTACAATGTTCATATCCTAAATACAATAAAAACCAAATATACATGGCATTACACAAACGGGGCAACCTCCGCCACGCATAAACCTATTTCTGCACGACAGCGGACAAACTTCATCTACATGTCAATGCGAGTGTATAGAAATACCTAGGAGGCATAATTTATACCAGCTTACGCTGGACTGGACTGACCACATAACTTACATCAATAATGAACTTATCCGATTTATGTATCTCATAATGCCAATTAAAACCTTTTTCCAACCACCTTTAGGAGCATATTTTTTGCACTTTGTTAATCCCTTATCACACGCGGCATACTGGCTTGGGAAAGTACAACAAACATAGCATAAGACCCAACAGAAAATAATACAAAAGCATTGCTTGCAAAAGCAGCCAAACCTGTACTACCTCTCCAAACGCAAACTTTACGTTCCAATTCAATCTCCAACTGCAATTAAAACAGGTCCTCTACAAATAAAATCCTGAATATACCGATAACAAATACCTCTCACGGGAACTTTCAGAACTACGCAATCAAACTACATAACTGCATGCCCACCACACTGTAACAATTACTAACTACAAAATTTGTAGTTGGTAATTGGGTAAGTTAGGTAGTAATTAAAAAGATTCCAAACTACTTACTTCATTTATATTAACTATCAGACAGACTAATTAAGTGATAGCTAATAAATGTATAATTTTTTTCAAAATTATTATTTTTAAACCAAAGTTATTATTGAATCTCTAACTGACAGCCCTGAAAAGCAGAACTAATTAGCAGTACCTGCAGTCATTTCAACTGAAGGTAACAATAATATCATTACTAAGTTACTCCATTTTAGCCAATTCACAAATAAAAGTAAAGTATGCTTGATGTTGATAATTTTTCTAAGAATTCTTCTTTATTTACTTATTTTTATTCTGCATAAAAATGTGTATACTTTATACGAGCTCATGTTCTCTTTTTTTTGTTGTATAACATAATTGTTTCCTATAACTAAATACTAGTTATTATAATACATATGTACTTTGTGCATTATTATCATTGTAAGTACCCTCCTGTTTACCACTGTGTATCATGTATTACGTATCACCGGGATTGTAATAGCCATTTTATGGCGTTGTAATAAATAAATAATATATCTATATTTATTTACAAAAAAATATATCGCAACCTGGATCAAAATACAAGGTATTCACTATAGGTACTCAAAATTATAACGCCCAACCAAAAATAGCACAAATCAAATATAAAAATATTTATAAAAACTTAATTTCTGGATATACTCGAACGTTCACTTCAATAGTTGAATAGATTCATAATGTCCGTCACACCTGAACATACTGACCCTCAGAATCCTACCCACCCGTCCTACCTGTTTTCCTTTCAGAACTTCCTCTCCTTGCTTTCCTAAAAAGACCCTCACGCTGCAACTCCAACATGATATAGGCCTTGGAGGTAATATTTTTTCCTCGGGGCCTCTTTTGTGGAGCTAATATAAAAAAGACTAAAAAAATTACTTATTGATCATAGTGCCATGGTTTCACAGATTACATTAAAAAATTACATGAACTTGAAATTAACGTCAAGTACTGTTGTACGTGTACGTATTTAGCCTGATTAAAATATTATATTGCTGCCTACATTCTAACTTCGTTAATATTGTAACTACTGATACAGACCAAATATTCAACCGTTGTGACGTACTAGACATACGACAATTATATGTTAAATCGCTACTAAATTACATTTTTGACCAAAAAAACAACCTTCAACAAACACAAAATATCACAAACAGACCAGTTAGACAAGCATACAAAGAAAACTTAAAAACTCCGACGGTAAATACAAGCTTTGGACAAAGACATTACCAATATCACGCTATAAAAGCATTCAACAGTCTAACATTTGAAAATAAAATTGAGGAAAACCAAAATAAATTCCGACACAAAATTACAAAATGGATTAAAGACCAAAATAGACAATACTACCAAAATATCATAGCATAAAATAACAAAACATATAAGTAACACACAAAACCAATATAAAACACAATCACCCACAAACACACAACACGTATTAAAAATATCGTTTTTAACCTTATATAATATTATTTATTCTTAATTTTACGTTAATTCTAAATCTCTAATTTTTAAGTTTAATTTATCTTAATCGTATGTTTTTTATTAACTTTTTTTCACAAATATTATGTATATATATATATATATATATATATATATATATATATATATATATATATATATATATATTTATATGTATTGTGTATAATTTTGTATATGAAGTGGAGGCCTCAGCACGGGTAAACCACCCAGTGAGGCCAACATCATTGAATTATGTAAAAAATGTAAATAATATTGCATCAAAATAAATAAATAAATAAACTGCCAGATATTATTTTACCAATACAATTTCTTGGAAAAAATATTCAACGATTTTATAGTTTAAAAATATCACTTACGTAATTTAAGAGCACTTTGGGGATGTGGATGTTCTGGATTTCCACGGATTTCCTGAGAACTCTCCGTGAAAATCCCGTTTTATAAAAGGCATACCAAATTGGCCTGTATAAAAATCAAAAGCCACGACAAATGAAAATTCACGTTATATATTGAGTTTTAAGGCGAAATTTTGATTGGATTTTGAAGATATGGAAATTCTTTGTGAAATTTATAAAAAATGAAGAAGTTTAATTAAATATCTCAGCGATAATTTGATGAAGGTAGCTTCTTTGGTACGTGAGTGAAATTCGTATTTTTCTCATTCACTATTGACGTGTTTTCAACTAGCGTAATAATTAATTACATTATTAATTCAACGATCCAGATCTCCACTACAATCGGTGATAGAGAAATGAATTGCGTATTCCCTTCGTATCTCAGATTCATTCTTATCAATCTTATGGTAATACCCGAGATCGGAGTTAATGAATAATGAACATCGTTCTCTGATTTATGTTCCAGTTCACCGATTGCTTTAATAAAGCTCCATCCCTCATGCTTAATTGAACGTTTCCCCTCCGATATAAGTCGAGCTTTTACAATGCGGCTAGAAGCTGGGCTCTGTAGTGGTACGGGATTCAGCAGAAGTGATAAGGGTTGCTCTACCCTTTTCACTAAATAACTAGTAAAATAATGCATTTCTATCATAAAAATCATTTTCTTTGTTTATTTTTTTATTTTTTATTATTGAGTTAGTTTATACTACATGAGTATAAACTAATAAGTACAATGTAACATTTCATTTGATAAATTTAAATATTTTTACAGTAAGCATAACATTTCTTTTTAAATACATTCATTCTTTGTTCATTCTTCATACTTTCAGGCATTTCATCATACATGTTTAGTCCTCTGTACAGTTCTGTGATTTTGATTTCTTCATTTGTGGCAATCGAACTCTGTTTATATTTCTTGTCTCGTAATTATGAATGTCTCTATTAAAAACAATTTCATCCTTAAAGTATTTTGGCATTTGGTTTTTCATAATTTTATGCACAAAAATTAACAGGTTAAATAGTAGTCTCTTTTTTATTGGAATCCAATTTAGCTCCTCTCTCATTTGATTAATCCTTGCGTATTTACCTTTCCCAGTATACATCTCATAGTTTTGTTTTGTATAACTTCTAGTTTGTTCAAACTTCCTTCATTGGCCAAATATAACATTGTAGAGCAGTAGTCCAAATGTGGACTAACGATAGTTTTATAAATGAGCTCCGTAGTGTTTCTATTTAATTTACGTCTTAGTCTTCTAAGAAAATTTACCTTTTTTGATACCTTTAGCACATATTCAAAGTTTGCTGTGAAAGTCAGTTTTGAGTCGAGTATTACACCCAGGTATTTGATTTCATTTACTTTTCCAATTTTTTCACCATTGATTGTCAAATTTAACCCTGTGTTACATGTTTTATTGCCTATTTCCATATATTTTGTTTTGTTTACGTTCAGTTTCAACTTGTTTAATTTCAGCCATTTTGCTATATTTTGTAGGTCTTCGTTTATTTTGTTAATTGCTTCTATGTAATCTTCACATGAAATATAGATTAGGGTATCGTCTGCAAATAGTCTAATATTGCAATGTTTAACAGTTTTGATAATATCATTTATGTAAATTATAAATAGAATTGGACCTAATACCGACCCTTGCGGAACACCAAGGTTGTTTTCTATCGGTTCTGATTCTGAGCATTCAACTTTCGTTACCTGTTTTCTTTCCTGGAGATATTCTTTGAATAGATTCAGAGCTACGTCAGAAAGACCTATGTCTTCTAGTTTTTCCAATAGTATTTTCGTTTCTATCGTTTCAAATGCTCTTTTTAAATCTAAGAATGCTGCAATGGTTATTTTTTTGTCTGTTTCTTTCTTCCATGTATCAATCACTATGTTTATCGCTGCTTCGCAAGAGTTGTTGTTCCGGAATCCTGATTGCTTCCCACATAATATGTCATTCTCCGTGTAACTTCTATCTCACTAGGACTATCGTGCTGAAAAATTTTTTAGCAAGTTTATGCGGCTATTTTTAGGAGTGACGGACGTATGAATCCATCCCTCCAGCCGTGGTGCAAGGCGATGTTCCAAGAGAGTTTTGCTGGAGAAGTCAAAAGGTCTCTCTCAACCCGATCCGGCTGGCCACGCAGTTGGTGAGCAGATATATCCGCCGCCAAGATCCGGATAAACCTTACCCGATGGATTTGGGACCCCTGCAAAGTCACCAAACCCCTTCTAACCACCGCACAATAGGCCCAAGTGCTCCCAACCATCAGGAGCAAGTGAGACCATGTTAACCCCGATTGCGACATTTTATGAGGCTGAAAGTAGTGGGGAGGGGAAAATATGAAGGTAGGAAAGTACCTGGCTATTCAGATCTAGTCACTATACGTGGCTAAAGTCATTTTAAACAACGTTTCAGTTATGAATGGTGGTCTAACACCAGAGCAATACTAAGAGTATCTACCATCCTGGAGCGTGCCGCAAATGTACTACATATTCGCAAATGTTCACAAAGAATCATCAAATTTGCGTGTGTTCGCCGGGATTTGAACCCGCGACCTTCGGATTGCTAGTCGATAGCCTTACCTCTTGACCACGGGGGCCGTTATGTTAAGTTTTCAAGTAGCTCCTTTGTACGATTTTTAGTATTTGTTTTAGTTATAATTATTAAATTGCGTGTACTAAAAAATATCTTAAGGGTATTTTAAAAAGTCATTAAACCACTTAAAATCGAAGTTAACATACTTAGCTTTTATGCTGAGATTTGTTATACGATTCCACGACAGTCGGCCCACCGATGGTTAGCCCGTCGACAGTGTCGGCAGTTGAGCCCCCAACAAGACCGTCTCATAAATAAATGTTCATTTTTTCAGATATTTTTTCAGATATACCTATAGCGGTTTTAAAAAGATTAAAAAATCAATAAATTTTTATCCCTCGGGAATTTTTTTTATTTGGTTCTTTTCTATATTTAAAATAAGGTCAAAGTACGGGTTCGGGTTGAGATATTTAATTGAATAAAAATGTGGAATATTTCTTGGTAAAAAATTAAAACATTTAAGCTACTTTATATACAGTTTTTTTTATATATCAGCGAGAAGGTTCTTTTTAAACTTTAATAATATGTATTTGAAATATTTTAGTTTTAAATAATAATGATTTATAAGCTCCCTTTAAGCAAATGATACCTAAACAGATTTTTCACAAAGTTCAGATAAACTTTAATATCAAAATAACAATAATTTTTCTAAATAAAACTATGAAATATACAGATTGTTTCGTTTTTAATCAGAACAACAATTTTTTTTTTATAATAAGAAACAAAGAATTTACAGATTTACGAGACGATAATGAGCATTTCATGACGACCTCCGTAGTCCAGTGGGTAAGACTCTTGACTCACAATCCGGAGGTCACGGGTTCGAACCCGGCAATGCTCAAATAAATTTTATTTGATTAATTTGTGTTATTTCACAATTAATTCATTTAAAATAATATATAGTATATTTACGGCATGTTCCAGAGTGAAAGATACTATCAGTATCGCCCTGGTGTAAGACCACCATTCAGAATTGAAACGTTGCTTAAAAATGGCTTTAGCCGTGTTTGGTGACCAGATCTGAATAGCCAGGTACTTCCCAACCTTCCTCTTCCCCACCTCCTTCCCCTCCCCACTACCTTCAGCCTCACAACATACCCCAATTGGGGATGCCATAGTCTCACTGGCTCCAGACGGGAGCAGTTGAGATTCTTGTGCGGTATTCACTGTAAAAAAAAAAAAAATTTGCAACCACTGCGAGTTGGTCCGTGATCCCTAGGTCACTTGATCCCATAAAGGATTATTTCTACCTCACTGATAAAGTAAGTATGCGAGGTATATGACCGTATAATTAGAGTCAATATCGTCATGGAAATCCGCCATACAAATATTTTTATTGACAATAATGCCCTGTACCCGACGAAGCAGACAGTGAAGATATACGGTCGAATAATAAAATACGACATTCTTATAGTTCATCTATGGCAGGGTTGGCGAACCAATAGCACGCGTGCCATTAATGGCACGCGACACAATATTTTGGACACGTCACTGATCGGTGATCACAAAATTGATTATGCACTACGAAAAAAAAGTGTGAAGTGTATATCAGGTGAAAGAGCGAACCCGAGTGATCCTTACGCTACAGAATGTCCAGCCGGCTCTACACTCTCGCCGCGATAGCCCGCGTAGGCCGTTTGTTTTCGTACCTTCAACATACATCGCGAGTTTCTATTGATAATGAATGACGCATAGTTTCATTATGCAAAACATATTAGTGAATTTCGTTGATATAACTGTATTTTAAATTTTATTTGAGTTTTATACATGATTTAAATGTTATTTAAAATGGCTAGTTCAGCAAAAAAAAAAAAAAGCAAGATAGTAAGAGTATCAGAGAATTTCAAACTTGGTGGACAGAAAAATATGTCATGATCAGTAAAGGTGACAAAGCGGTGTGTGTTTTATGTTCTGGAACAGTGGTATGTAGAACATCGTCTGTGAAAAGGCATTTTGAAACAAATCACAAATTTGTTAGTCAAAAACACGAACCAGATCAAAAAGAAGTAATTGCAAGTGCATTGAAAGACAGAAATAAACAGTCAACATCTGTGATTAAAAATGGTGGCAAAAATTGTCATACGAGCGCGGCAAGTTACGCGGCTGCAAATGTCATTGCTCAACATAAAAAACCTTTTCAAGAGGGAGAATTGCTAAAAGTAACATCTTACAACCCCAACATGTGTTTTTTCGTTATTTGTTTTTGGGGTGATATGCCGTGTTGCGCTACCTCCTTCTGAAAATCTTAAAACGTATCTAACATATGTGATCACACATCTACCGGATCTGTCAGATCTGCCCTGATGATGGACACTGCAACGGTGTCCGAAACGTTGGCTAAAGAAAGAGGTAGCGCAACACGGCATAACATCCCAAGAACAAATAACGAAAATACTTTTGGCCGTGAAAATCTTAAAACGTATCGTGTCTAACATATGTTATTTGTCATCTAACCTGTAACAACAGAAGTCACACTAATTTTACTTTAATTTAAATTGCGCGTATAATGCCAAATGTTCTTATTTTTGTAGTAAATGAAGAGTTTTTAATTGATAGTAAGTATTTATTATTATTATTTTCCCTATAATCACAAATTCAAAATTATTTGATGGCACGTCTATGACCTCATTAAACATTTCTTTAGAAAAATGGCACGTTGATACGTAAGGGTTCGCCATCCCTGATCTATGGGAAATACGCTATATTATCTACTTTGTCTCCGAAGGGGTTATCAAAGAGGATACGCGACCGTAGGCATAACAAAAGTCGATATATTTATATTTGCAGGTGTCTTGAGTGGAAATCCGCTAAACAAAAAATGTTGGTATCAGTTTTTTTTTTATAGTGATTGCCGCACAAGAATCTCAACTGTTTAAGTGTTTCACTAAATTATATTAAATTAATACTGGCTTAAAGTATACGAATCATCAGAACAGTATATAGTGCATTTAAAGTGTATAAAAGAACGATTAGTGCAATCAAGTGACAGTTCTTATAAGCCCCCCCCCCCCCCCCCCGCGCCCGCACCCACACCGCAGCCGGCGACAGTACTTACACGCCTTACCAAAAATCCAGGGGTATACAACTGTTTTAATCGAAGTAAAAAATTTTTTTTTTTTTATAAAATGGCTCTAAGTGACAAAGCTTCACAGTACATTACCAAAGTAAATGCCATAATCAGTGGATTGATCTCAATTATTCATGATCCAAACAATAAATTTTCGAAAGAAAATATCGTTAAAATTGGTGAATTGGTAGTTGATTTTGGAGTAATGCAAGTCGAATTGAATTCAATGAAAAATAATACGCAACTCATGACGCCAATCGGGACTAATCCGAAGGACATAAATATGTGTGATATTGTTACCGAGATGGAAGAGAGGGCAATCAGATCCAAAAACGTCATATTGTATAACGTTCCTGAGAGCTAGTCAGATGAAAAGGCTGTCATCATTACGGTAGATAGAGAGAAAATTTCTTCGGCTATAAAAACCATCGACCCGTCATTAAATCTAATCAACGTCAAAATATTCAGACTGGGTGCCAAAAAAATTTCTAACAAAAATCGTCCAATTAAAGTGGAATTTACTGACAATATCGCACCGAGAACTCTCCTACGTAATAGCATAAGGCCAGCAATGACTTAACTATCCTCCAACGTAACCAATTGGTGGAGCTGAGAAAGCAATTGTTGTACCGTCAAGAGAATGGTGAACCAAACCTTACCATAAAGTACATAAACTCCAAACCAACTATTGTTACAACTATTCCAAAAAACGACACAACCAAAACAAATTGAAGTGCTATTATCAAAATGTCAGAGGCATGAAAACTAAACTTAAGGAATTCAAAATACATGCCCCGACACTGCAACATGATATTCTCATTCTAACGGAAACCTGGCTGGAACCATCAATTAACTCTGCTGAGCTTGGTCTACCCAACCATCATATTAACCGGTCTGACAGAAGTCAACATACCAGCTCTAAATCTAGAGGCGGTGGTGTCATAATAGCTGTCAACAAGGCACATCCTTCAAAACTTCTGAAAACCAAAAATTGTAATGTGGAGCAAGTTTACATCTTACTAAACGGTAAAAATCAAAAAAATATCATAGGCAGTGTTTATATTCCACCGTCATCGGATATAAGTGTATACAAGAGTCATTTTGAGGATATTGAACAACTGTCGTACAAATTTCCAAACAGTAAAATCACTATCATCGGTGACTATAATTTACCAAAAATTAATTGGGGCACCCGTGACAATTCTACAGTATCACAAAACTCTAGTTTATCTGAAACAGAAAAAGAAATAGTTGAATTTTGCGATTTCCTTAACCTAGTTCAATTAAACAATGTAAAAAATTACAATAATAGATTACTAGATCTTGTTCTTTGTACCGACATGGCAACTGCGGTTGATAAGTCACTCGACTCAGTTCTTACCCCTGATTCTCCTCACCCACCTCTAGATATTACTATACTATGTAACCCTATAAAATGCCAAATTAAAAACCAGACTCAATTTCTCAACTTTAATAAAGCCAATTATGTTGCAATACGCGATTATCTACATAACACTGACTAGTCTATATTAGAAGGAGGAAACCTTGATGAAAATATTAAAGTCTTTTATGATCACCTATATAAAGCCATAGAAAAATTTGTTCCGATTAGTTATAAATTATCTTCAAATTTCCCTAGCTGGTTTAGCAAGGACCTCATTAACATAGTAATTGAGAAGAAAAAAGCCCATAAAATATACAAAGAAACAAAAAGTCTTTCTGTTTTACAATTTTCAGCAAGCTTCGAAAAGATTGTAATAAATTATCAAACATTTGTTATAATAATTATATTAAGAATGTTGAATTTTCGATTGTTAACAATGTAAAACATTTTTTTAACTATTGTAAATCCCAAAATAATAATAACCTTGGCATACCTGAAACTATGCACTACAAACTGAAAACTTCCTGTAAAATCAATGAAATTGTCAATTTGTTTGCAGACTTTTTTAAGGATGTGTATGAAACCGATATCCCTGATGAAGACATTCCAAACTTCGAGTCAGATATAAATTTACAACTATCTCAGATACATATTGAGATTAAAGAAATTGCAGTATGTATCAAACTACTGGAACCTAAATCTTGCTCAGGGCCAGATAAAATTCCCCCCGTATTTCTTAAAAACTGTGGGGTTGGTGTCTCTTACCCACTGTACCTACTATTTAATCAATCACTTTTATCAGGCAAGTTCCCGCAAATATGGAAAAATAGCTTTCTCACTTTTTCACTTTCTCACGCGAATGTGAATGGTAGAAGAAGTCGGGGACGCCCGAGGAAGACATGGCACGATCAAGTGAATCAGATACTTGAGTCGGGTCATGTCAAAAGTCAGAATAATAGAAGAGAATGTATGAGACGATGTATGAATGTGAGTGAGGCAAAGAGTGTGTGCCAAGACCGAGTTGTTTGGCGGTCCGTCCTCTCTGCCTACCCCTGCGGGGAAACGGCGTGATGGTTAGTTAGTTAGTTAGTTAGCTTTCTCACTCCAATATTTAAAAGCGGAGACAAGTCTTTAGTTGAAAATTACAGACCAATATGCATACAATCGTCGATACCAAAAATTTTTGAAAAGTTAATTCTTCAAAAAATATGTTCTTGCATAAAATTTAATATCTCATCATTTCAACGTGGTTTTATCTCTGGACGATCTACTTTAACTAACCCTACACTGTACGAAAATTTTATCTCAGGTGCTCTTGGTAATAGAGAACAAGTTGACTCAATTTATACGGATTTTAGTAAAGCCTTTGATAAGGTTTGCATTAAAATTCTTATAAATAAATTGTCTAAACTAGGAATAAGTGGTAAATTATTATGCTGGATTAGGAATTATTTATCAAAACGTGTACTAACTGTCTCTATTAAAGAACACTTATCTTACGAATTTGAAGCAACTAGTGGTGTGCCACAGGGTTCGCACCTTGGTCCAATATTGTTTATACTATTTATAAACGATGTCACTTCCATATTCTCTGATGTTAACATATTATTATTTGCTGATGACATGAAAATTTACAAAATCATTAAAAATATATACGACTGCTTGTCCCTTCAATCCAATTTTGTAAAATTCGCAGAATGGTGTACCATTAACAAACTTACACTTAACATTAAGAAATGTCAAATCATGAGTTTCTTTAGAATAAAAAACCCCATCAAATACAGTTATTCACTTAACAATCACAGTTTAATGTCAGTACCTGTAATAAGGGACCTCGGAATAACCTTCGACACTAAACTACTATTTATTAACCACATTGATATCATTACTAATAAAGCTATGAAAATGCTGGGCTTCATTCTAAGACTATTTAAAGATTTCAAAAACATTCATACATTTAAATTACTATATACAACTCTGGTTAGGAGTCATTTGGAATATAATTCGCCCATATGGAACCCTCTCTACAAAAGCCACGCAAACTCCATTGAAAAAATCCAACGCAAATTTCTCAGATCAATTAAATTCAAATTCGGAATTCCCACGGATAACATAAACTATGATTCTCTATTACAAAAAATGCGACTCTTATCGTTAAAAGATAGAAGAATACTCAATGATCTTATTTTTTATTTAAAATAAACAATAACTGGTTTGACTCCCCTGAATTGGTATCGTTAATAAATTATCATGTACCTAGTAGAACAACTCGAATCAAAACACCTTATTATTGCAACAACACTCTCAGTAATGCAGAACAAAATTCAATAATACATCGTTTACACACTTTTAGGTAATGAATTTGCTCATATCGATCATGCCGAAAGTCTGTCATCATACAAAAGATGCATTAGACAAAATTTATCTGCTAGTACTACCACGTAATCATAATAAATAAATAATCATGTAACCATAATATTATGTCCTACCAGTATGCACTCTAATACCTATGGCTTAGAAACATATCACAGTTACCTACTTTTCATATCGCTTTGTATACTCCGTAATACCTTCCTTTTATTTATTATATATTTTTTTTTAATTTTTGGTTATCTTCAATATTTGGCTCCTAAGAGCATTTCTTACTGTTTACTTGTCATACTTTTTTATATTTATAACTTTTGTAATTTATATTATTTACAAAGGTAACTTATAGTTTATATTATTTCCTGCCTTTCAACTTTTTATCTTAACTTCTTACTTTTATTTTATACTTTCATTTTATATATCATAATTCTATTTACTACTCATTACCTTAACTTCTTTCTTTTACCTTTTGTTTTTATATTTAACTTTACATTAGTATGTCACTTTCTTATGTTATTGTATTATAATATATATATAAATATAATTATGTCAATGGCACATGTTGTGCCGTATGTTTTTGAAATAAATAAATAAATAAACTGCTCCCGTCTGGAGCCGGATGCCTATGGCATCCCCAATTGGGGTATGTTGTGAGGCTGAAGGTAGTGGGGAGGGGAAGGAGGTGGGGAAGAGGAAGGTCGGTAAGTACCTGGCTATTCAGATCTGGTCACCAAACACGGCTAAAGCCATTTTCAAGCAACGTTTCAATTCTGAATGGTGGTCTTACACCAGGGCGATACTGATAGTATCTTCCACTCTGTGTAATATGCAGTGAGGATATTCAGCCGAATAACATAATAAAACATACTTATAAATGCAGTTGGCTTCGGGAAAATACACTTTAATAATCGCAAGTTATGTTAGGAATAACTTCGAGGAGTAGGGCTCTCGCCTAGCAATCCGGAGGATCAAAGGTTCAAATCCCGGCGTTGCGTGAAATGGCTTTAGCCGAGTTTGATCTTTTTATCTGAATAGCCAGGTATTTTCCCGCTTCACATCTCCTCTCCTTAGTTTAGTGTATTATTTATCATGGATATATTATAAGAAACACTGATTACTGATTTATAATAAGACCTATTTTAATCAAGACTTTGAAGTTTAGACATTTAATATAGCACAACTTTTTTTTTTTTTTTACAGTGAATACCGCACAAGAATCTCAACTGCTCCCGTCTGGAGCCAGTGAGACTATGGCATCCCCCCAATTGGGGTATGTTGTGAGGCTGAAGGTAGTGGGGAGGGGAAGGAGGTGGGAAAGAGGAAGGTTGGGAAGTACCTGGCTATTCAGATCTGGTCACCAAACATGGCTAAAGCCATTTTCAAGCAACGTTTCAATTCTGAATGGTGGTCTTACACCAGGGCGATACTGATAGTATCTTCCACTCTGGAACATGCCGCAAATATACTATATATTATTTTAAATGAATTAATTGTGAAATAACACAAATTAATCAAATAAAATTTATTTGCGCATGCCGGGTTCGAACCCGCGACCTCCGGATTGTGAGTCAAGAGTCTTACCCACTGAACTACGGAGGTCGTCAACTAATCTTCAATTGTGATGAACAACATATAATAATAGTTATGTGACACCACCCATTATATTTAGGCTCACAACCTACCCCAATTGGGGATGCCATGGTCTCACATGGCTGGGATCAGTTGGGACCAAAGATATTCAAACACAAGAGATATGCTATGGTGTCCGCCCGACTGTCGGCGGACTACTTCCTTATGAGAATAGTTTGAATACGGAAAGTGGTTGATTTCTTTAAGATGTACAGTAGTATTGGTGAACAATATAGTTTAAATACGGAAAGAATTCGTTCATTTAGTTGATTTTTTTAAGGTGTACAGAAGTATTGGTTAACAATATCGGCACAGTCCCACCCAGTAAAAACAGCACATCTCTTATATTTCAATTTCTTTGGTTGGGACTCTTCTGCAGTATTCATATAAAAATATTAAAAAATGTCTCCGAATGGAAATGCAGAGAGGATTTATGGCTGTACAACCAAAGACGATGTACGTGTATCTGCAGGTGTTTTGACTGGAAATATGTATAGCAGATTTCCACTCAAGACCCCTGCAGACATATGATCTGATCACCCCCTTTGATTTACCTCTATGTTGGTACCTACTAATCTGAAGGAAGCTTATAATGTAGTAAACATGTAGGATGACCATTTGTAGATATTTGATATTGACGAATACGCAGAGAGAAACTACTTATTTCTTTATGTTAGCAACGCATTCCGAGAAATCGCTAGTATATACACATACCTATAATAATAATATTTGGATGATTTATATAGCGCCGTTTTTGTGAAAAATCACCTCAAGAGCGCTGTACAAACTTATAATACATTTCTAAAATCTAAAAAACTACAAGCTGGCAAACAATTATAAACAACTTATGGCTAAAAATTGCATACATCGGTTCATTGATCACCGATACGAAAATATGTGTACAATATTTTGACCAATGAACGCGATGCTGCCTAAAATTTAATGAAAATAGGACCATACTTACCTGGGAGGTCGCTTGAAATTAACACTGTATATTGTCCATTTAAAGAAATTTAGATAGAGTTCGCCCGCAGAGGACATTATTGTGAACACATGTTATTTAATCCTGAAAAATATTTTAATTTTAATATGTAATGTATTCTTTGACGAGTGTATTTTGGAAAGTAAAAGCAACATGTAAAGGTGGGTGGTGCAGTAGTACCTATAAGGATTTGATCTTTCTAAATGTGATTCGTCAAGAGACAGATTGATTGATGTGTAAGGAATCGAGTAATTTTAATTCAGTAAGGAAAGTGTGATTAAGACATATCATAGACAATACAAGTATGATACTCTCAAACAGGTATATTTAAATTACGGGTATGAGAGCTCAAAAAGGAAGGTTTTTAGTTTGGACCTAAACTCTGTTGGGCTTGTTATGCATCTTAATTCCGGAGGGAGTCTATTCCAAGCCTTAGGCCCAGATACTCCGAAAGCATCTGGGCCTGGGCCTATGTATATATTTATGTATAGGTACACATCCTAGCGAGTTCCCGGCATGCGTTGTAATTCAACATTGTTTCTCCCTGCGTATCCTTTCCTTTTCGTTCTAGTTTCCCTTCTGCCTCCCATTCCCCTCCCGCGTCCCCTACCCCTCCCGTGTTCCTCCTTCACCTTCCCCGCCTTCCCTCTCCCGCGTTCCCTTCCCCCCTCCCGGATTCCCCTCACTCTATCTCTCCTCCCCTCCCTGCCACTAAACTATATGAAATACACTCATTTTTCCATTGCATTTTTTTTTACAAATTTAATAACGCCAAAGCTCATCAGAAACCTTTGCGGAAGTGCGCACAACAACTTACCAAAATTTCATCGCAATCAGATGAATAGTATAGGAAATAATTTCGTAAAGCCAGAGCTCACTATAATAATATACAGAAACTATCGCGGGTATTCAAATCACCAAAGTTTCTTCGCAATCGGATGAATGATTTAGGAACGCATAAGGAACGAACTAAAAAACGTTAATTTTTATATTATGTCAAGAAGAATAGAGACTCTGATGAAAACCAGCGGCATTCCGGGTATTGAATGTACAAGCATTATGAAGAAATATGTAGTGTATAATAAATCTATTAACAAATTATTTTTATTTTTGAAAAGGAAAATTTTTGTGAAGTGAAATATTATATAATTACGGCGTAGAATTTGTGTTTTTTACTGTTAATTAATTAGATTTTCCAATCATAAAAGAAAATTTACGCTTTTGTACAAACATATTTAATTTAGTAATCCGTTATTGAAATATAACGCTCATTATGGAAACAAGTATCAATATAATTTTAATAATGATCATTAGTACACCAAAAAACATTAATTTGCAGTCTGAATAATAATAATCGTAATGATTGAATGATGGCAAGAAATAATATAATGTTCTCGTTAAAATTTAATATTCCCCATACATGTTATTTGACTCTTTAAAATGATTTTTATGAGTTTCAATGGTGAAATAAATTAGTTACCAATTATTTGAGTATCTGAAAATACATAGATTGCGCGATACTTTGACGTAAAATGATATTTTATAAACAAAAGTTCATCGTAAAAATAAAGTTATTTTCCAACTTTAAAGGTATTTCCAATATACATATCCTCATTAAAAAGATACAGTACTCGGTAACGGTAAAAAATTATAAGTCCGCTTCAAGGATAATACGGAATATTTTTTGTCATTTGTCGGAAGTATCAACCTTATAAAATAAATTCTTGTGAAAGTAAAAACAAAACTACCTCATTCGAATTATTCCCGGTACTACGTCCTGGGTTGAGGTTCAAGATGCGGAAGCTGCGTGTCATCTTCATATGAATTATATGTACTGATAAATTTTGACAGTCTCTTTAGCTAAACACAACCCAGGTTTTTAATGGTTTATATTTCAAGCAGTAGAGCAGTATTCTAATAACAATTATTATAAGCAATAATTATTCGCCTGAAACAAACATTGAAAAAATCTCCCGAGAAAAGATACATGCCGCCGACGGGACTCGAACCCACGTCCTTCTGATATCCGGTAAAACTGCTCTTTAACCGCTGAGCTACGTCGGCTTATCTCCTACCCGACAAATAATTCAATATATACTAGTGTTTCATTCAACAATTACGGCTTATTACATTTTTCCACCTTCAAACAACCAACTTTATTTTTATATGGGAAAGGCATTGTAAATGCTAAATCACCCACTAGGTGGCGTCGAGACAAATTATGTGTACATTTTTTGCTGAAATACTTTAACTTGTCAAATATGAATTATTATTTTTTTAATTGATAAACTAATGTTTCTCGAGAGATTTTTACAATTTAGATGAGTGTTTCAGTCGAATAATTATTGCTTATAATAATTGTAACCCTTTTGTGCTATGCATAAAAATCATGTCTTAAACATAAGTTTAAAAAAATAATAATCGGTATTCTAATACCTTTCTTTCCATTTTCTTCTGTTATTAATACAGGTTCAAACTTCAATAAGACAGGCCTGCAAATTGAAATTTTAATTTTTTTTTTAAATGGTAATGGGTGAATTATATGTATTTTTGGTACGCTGAATTCGAGTATGCCATCCATTTCGACCAGTACGTAAGAATTTTCCGCAAAGTGGAAATTAAAATATAGGCAAGACCCGCCTTACACTACTTCTGTAGGGAATGTTCAAAATAAGGAAAAAAACATAAAATATGCAAATTTAATTAATTTTAAGTCATAAAATATTTTATTTACATTATATACATTTATAAATCTATATAAAATCTGCTTTTTTAGGTTCGAAGCTTCGTTTTGTGCTTTTTCTTTTGTGGGACGTTATATTAAAATTGTTTAGGTCCACTGGAGTCACCTACTTGAAACTCCTCACTAGAACTTTCTTCTGATGATGGCAAATCGTCTTGGCTTTGGGGTGCTTGTGGTCAGGTCATGCCAGGTCCGTGAGGGACTGGGCGGCGTTCCGAATCCATGTTTGGGTAACAAATTTGTTTTTTTTTTTTTTTTTGGTACTACACCCTTGCACATTGCACGAACAAAAGTAGCAGTCATCGCTGTGGTTTCGAGGCTCTCTCCAGATCATGGGAACACCAAAACGAAAAGATTTAACTTTACCTTTTGACCACATTCTAAGGCCTTCAACACACCTTGAACAAACTTCATGCGGGGCCCAAGATTTGTCCTGGTCCCCTGTCTTTACACCAAATACGCAAAATACACTTTTTTTAACAAAATCAGTATTTTTCATTGTTGTTTTTTCACTTCAAATTCACCACAAATATAGCAAAAACTCTCAGAATAATTTACACAACCTCTTAAAATCATTTTTGAAACGCATGTTATAAAAGTTGGAACAGAAATAAATAAATGAAAGGGCATGGAAGGGAGTGGGCAAATTGGGAATTTCGGCATTCTCTCATCATACTTACTATGGAAAATCCAGATATATGTGATTCAACGCTGACTAATTTTATCGTCATGAGTTACTAAATGTTTTGTTTCAGTCTATAAAACATAACATTATCTTATAATAAGTTGGAATTAATAAAAAATATATATATTTCGGCAAGAAACCCTGCTTTGCGCCTTAAGATAGGCAATCCCACAGTATTTTGAGTTTTCCGGAACCAAATTCAGCAACCAAAAATACATGGGAATTACCTCTTATTTCAGAGAAAAAAAAACAGTCGCAGACCTGTGTAATGAATGAATACATTATTTGGATTTGCTCCAAATATCGAAAAATTCCAATATTAGTAAAAAATTACCACTTCTTATATTTAAAAACCTTAGCATACATTTTCAGTGTGTTAATAATGTTTTGCGAAATAATCGCATTTATTCCATTGAAGTTTTTCGTTATCGAACGGTCTGTTGCTCGGCCAACAACCCACGTTCATAATATTATTAAACAATTTTGGCAGCCGCCTCTGTATTCCTTATCAGCCTTTAAACCACGGATACGGATGTGCAAAACGTCTCTCGCCGGATTAGCTCCACGTCTAAATTAAATATTCTCATTGTTAATAAACTAACTACCCGACTGTCCATAAATTATTCAATAAGTCCCGCGTTGGAAGATCCTTTGTTCAAACCAACGTATAATTCACGAAACAGCAAAGCGAGTATTGGCCGGATTTCTAAGTTAATGTCGGAATCAAATAACGTACGAGGACGAGTTTAGTCAATCGTAGTTTTGAAGAGTTTTAACGCATAAGCTATCAAATTAATACTTTTAAGTAGTAGTACTTTTAGTATTAACAAATCTGAGCTTCAATCGAAGATCTAAATCAAAGTTTTTGCCAGTGGCATACAAAGATTTAAAAAATTCCATTATAAAATCGTTGAATGCCCGTTGAGCCCTTAAAAAATGTTTTGGTTTGGAGTGAGAAAATATCAGATGATTGTTGTATATTTGCATGGAGAAGCTCACCGCGGGTTTCATTAATTCGAAACAGTACCCTAAAATATAGTTAGAATCTCAACGACGACGTTAAGTAAAGAAGACGCGTTCACAAATATGTGACGCGCGACCCCCGTGTATTCGACGTGCCGTCGAATTTGCCCTGGCAAATACTCTAAAATAATGTGGAAATCTTAACGACACCTAAGTAAAGACAGCTTTTACACAAATACACGGCGACTTATTGGACGGACTTAAGGTCGAACTCTCCGTAGAAGGCCTGGAAATTTTTTATTTAACGGGGGTTTATTTGAATTGATCCTGACAAACGTATTACTAAAATTTCAGATGTTTCTAAACGAATATCTCCGAAACTTATTTATTCATCGTCTGGAGAAATAAAATCTGGTGCTTACCGCTAAATGTGAAGATGAAAAACTTTATTAAATATCCAAACCGTTTTATCTAAAATATTTTAATGCTAAAGTACCGTTTTTATTAATCTTAATAACTTACATCCGCGGTTATTGGTTTGGAAAAAAGTTATTATAGTTACGAATTAGGGTATTATAGTTAGTCGGAATTAATAACATTTAACCTTCTACCAAAACACATTAAAATGACACATAAAATATCACTTTACATAAAAAAATCAAAATTATGGCTAAATGATGCTGATGTTGAAACACTTTTCCTCGAAATTCTTTGTAAATCTTCATGCTTCTCTTTTCAATACAATTTTTTTATTTTTTTTTATTAATAATTTACAGTTTTTTTGCATTTTTAAATTAAGTCCCGTTAAACTGATTGATATCAGTTTGTCAACGGGTTCTTTTGACATTTACTTTTTTTTTTTAATTGAGACAGGTACATAAAATATACACATTATTACATTTTATATATACAAAAAAAAAAACTGTAACTATATTAACATTCTTGAAACAAAAACAAAAAATCAACAAACTTTTATGTATCACTTTTTCACTACAATATTTTCACAATCTTTTAAAACTTCACTTTAAAATATTTTTTTTTACTTGTTCTTATTGATGTAATTTAGCATTTTAATTTTTATTACCCACGCACAGGCAATGCCTTAATGGGTTCCCATTATATAATTTTGTCTGATATTTATTTATTTACTTTTTTATAACTTTTACATTACATGTAGGTATCTTATGTTATGCTATTTATGTATATTTAGAAATTATGTAAAGAAAATACTTTTGAAATGGAACAAGATATATTAAGAACTAGCTTTTTCCCGCGGCTTCGCTCGCATGGTATTAGGGGATTTCCACTCAGCCTCCTCCACCTTCCCCACCCCATTCCCGCCATCAATCCCCCTCCCCTTCCACCCACCCCTTCCTCCACCCCTCCCCCTCCCCCTTCCCTTCCTTCCCTCCCCCCTCTTCCGCCCCACTCCACCTCCTCCACCTTCCCTCTCTCCACTTCACTCCCCCATCAACTCCCTCCCCCTATCCCTCCACCCACCACTCTCCTCACCCCCTACCCCTCCACATTCCCTTTCTCCACACCACTCCCTCCCCATCAACCTCATTCCCCCTCCTACCCCTCCCCGCACCCTCCTCCATCCTTCCCCTTTACCCTTCCTTCCCTCCCCCCTCTTCCTCCCCTAACCCACTTCCCCCACCCTCCTCCCCATTCCCTTCCCTCCTCCACCAACACCCTCCCAACACACCCTTCCCACTTCCCCAACTCACCTCTCGCATTCCACACATTCATTCCCGATACATTCAGTTTTCTAACTGCTCGAATGCCACCTATTATAATTTCTTATTCAAATTTCATAATGCCAGAACTCAACGGTAGTTTTATACAAAAAAACGAACAAAAAAAAAAAGAATTATCCAATTTGGTTCAGTCATCGGGTTTATACATTTCGCATACATACGTATGTTTCGGTGATTCATTTTTAGAGATAGTTATTAAGTACGAATTATTATTCTTCTTTTTATATTCTACCAAAAAATCCAGTACGGCAGTTTTATTCTTAAAAAATGCGATACCTGTCTATCCAATTAAAACAATATTTTTTTACAACACGGCATAATACCCCAAAAACTAATAACATAATAATTTTTGGCCGTGAAAATCTAAAATCGTAACAAAACAATAATTGTTCTGTGATGTCAAAATTTGAGAATGACATTTTGCAAAACAAAAATTCTTTAATAAAAGTTCTATTTTAGAAAATATTTAAATTAGCGAATTACCTACTTCCCTAATAATTTGAATCGATTAAAGAATTATAGATATCTTACTAATCGTGCCACCTATTGCAATTTTTTCATACAAATTTCGTAATGCCAGAGCTCTGTGCTATAGCCTATATGTTTATATTATTGTAAAGTTTCATTAAAATCCATTCAGTAAAGTAGGAATTAGTATTTTATACGTATTTGAATTTTAACATCAAAGGGATGTCCATAGTAACCTAATTTAAAAAAAAACATCGTTTCCAAGGCGACAATTGGCGTTTGCAATAAATCGATTTTGTTAACGAGAGAAAACGTATGAAAAATAATTTCATAACGCCAGAGATTATTCATAACGCCAGAGCTTACCAATATATATAGCCTATAGATCTCGCAAATAATGTAGCTTTCTATTAGTAAAAGAATTTTTTAAATCTATTCAGTAGGTTTTGCGTGAAAGAGTAACAAACATACATCCATACAAACGTTCACCTTTATAATATTAGTAGGATAGTAGGATAGCAATTATTTTGAAATACAACACTATTTTAAATGATATGAATATGCTCAAATTGTCAGACAGAAGAATTTTCACTGACTTGGTATTTCTGTATAAAATTCAAAATGATTTACTATTACTTTTTTGATAAATTTTTACCATTACCTCTCTAATGCAGTTTTTTTATTAAATTTCAGGCTCGCCACGGCGGCCTCTACACAGTGCGTATTTTACAAAAGGCTTTTCATAATGTACACAAGTCTCTGAAGACACTTAACACGTTTTAAACCAACTGCATGGTGACGTACAACACATGTTATATAGGCTCTATCACGGGTCAAGTAATAAAGGTGTGCTTAATTCAACCCCTGGAGCTCGGTGTAATTACATAAAAATGTCCTAAAACTTGTTTAAATAATAATTTCAAGTTATTAAAAAAATATATAAACAATATAAAATCAAAACATTGTTCATTTACCGCCGCCCCGGGAACCTTTTATTGGATAACGAACACCCCCGCCATAGGTCACCCTAAGTGGTTCGCTTCGTTTGGAGACTTAGGAAAGGTGTCCGTGTTAATGGGATGAGATTTACTTAGGTCTTAGTGAATACGTTTGCTCACTCACTGCGTGGCGGGCCAGATCGGGAGAGGCAGGTTTGTGCGAGATCTATAAACTAAGACCTCTCCAGCCGGGCTCTCGACCCATTGCCTGGTACCGCAACGGGAGGTATGGACTCATTCGACCATCAGTCTTGAACAAACCTCCAGAAAAACAAACAAACCCCCAGATTCTTACCTACCCCTCATACCTTTTCCCTTCCCAGAACTTCTTCTCCTTCCTTTTCCTGAACAGCCTTCCACGCTGGATCTTCAAAGATAAAAATGGTCCGGAGGGATTTTTTTCCTCGGGGCACCCTGGAGGGAGCTAATGTTAAAAAAATATATATTTAAACAGAGTTCACATTTGAGGAGGTCAATTTGTTACAGGAAAGTTTCCACATTTTCTCCGAGCATTCAACTAAAATAGTATGTCGACCCAAGGGCCTTTAGTAAGTTGGTTCAGTGCCTAGGAAGTATGAAACGCCTGCGTTGGCGGCCTCGCGTGAAAAAATCTAGAAAACTGAAACATATCATAGCCAAGAAACCAGCTGGTATCGATGGAACACCTGTCAGAAAATTTATTGCCATCAGGAGTATTTTTATATTTGTGAATCTAATAAATGTAATTTTTAAAGTAATATTAAATTATCCTCTCCAGCAATATCATCTTAAGTTGGTGCTAGTCAGAGCACCTTCGTATATTATGATTTATCACTGGCTTCTCCTCTGCATATTAAAACCATGTTTTTGAATATACCACCAGAAGAGAGTTCATAATTCAAAATTGAAACCACACGTGGTCGTATGTTTTGCACCATCGGGGACCACGTGAATAAAGTCCAATATCGAATGAGCGAATCTCTCACAGAATATTGTTCTAAATTGAAATAAATCGCATCGATACCCCAGTTTAGTCCAGTAACTTTATACATCACAGTATGCGTTAAATCCGGTAGTTCTGATTTTTTGCAGACTTGTTTATGATGTTGGCCTAATGAATAATCCAAGTTTTCGACCTCGAGTGCCGACCGCAACTTTGTCAAAAATCGAAAAAACCGCGAAAAAATCGTTATTTTTTAAAATTTTGGCGATTATAACCCTAAAGGACTAGTTTTTGAAAAAACTTTTTTACGACGTTTTTAAAGTAAATTAAATTTGCTATAATATGATACTAAAATTGTCTCTGTAGACCCAATAGTTTCCGAGATTAAGCCTTTCAAAATTTGTGACCTCGAGCGCAAACCGCGAAAAAAACCCTTTTTTTTCAAATTTCGGCGATTATAAGCCTAAAGGACAAATTTTTGAAAACTTTTTTTTCAGGAAGGCAGGAATTAAATGCTCATCAGTCTGCAGGCACTGCAGCGGGGCCTCTTGTGATAATATACCTGATGTTGAAGTAATGGATATCCCAACATCATCATCATTAAACATCATCATTCCATTATAAAAGTACAGGGCTTTGATAGTAATAATATAATAATAATAATATATCTTTATTGAACAAAAAAAAAATGAAGATTTATAACTACAAAAACAAAAAGTACATCATAAGTACAGTAAAAGTACAGTTTAAAAGTTGCATATGTACGAAAGTTAATATCAAAAAACAAAATACGTATATACAGTAGGTAATTAAAGAATAGAGATTTATAATTATAAATTTAGGTTTCTCATAACCTGCCTCACTAGGCTAGCCTGTGTTGAGGCAGTAATTTTATGTCAATTTATTATACTGTGAACATACCTACACTTACATTAGAATAAAATCACACAATAGAATGGTTGCATTAATAATAACAATAACATTGGTACAATAATAACAGCATTGGTTCAATATTAATTTCGAATTTGGGTGAGTGCACCGGTAAATGCTCTATCATTATTTTTTATCCAAATTTTTATGTTTTTTTTGAAATTTTTTTGTGAATCACATTTTTTTATACTAATTGGAAGAATGTTGTAAAGTCTTGTTGCAAGGTATCTGAAGCTTCGTTGACCAAAAGTAGTATGAGTTATGGGAATTTGTAGTAAATATTTGTTATTGTTTCGAGTACAGCGAGTGTTTAATCTTTTTTCATAGTATTTGTGTATATTTGTGTATAGATGAGTGAGGATTGTTTTTGCATATATCTGCCGAACGTCAAACACATTCATAATATTGAAGATTAAGTTGGAGTCTGTAATTAGAGGTAGTCTAAGAATTAATTTTATAATAGTTTTCTGTGCCTTTATGATTGGGTCCAGTGCTGATGCAGTACCGCCTCCCCATGCTATGATACCATACTCAATAATGGATTGACAGACTGCAAAATAAATCATTTTCAAGTGTTTTAAGTCGAGAAAGTTTCGTATCGTTCTGAAAAAGTGCATGGTTTTTCTTATTTTGTTAGCAATTATTTGAGTGTGAATATTCCATTTGAGATATGGATCAATTGTGAGGCCGAGATACTTCATCTGTGTAGTGCGCTCAATGTAGGGACACTGACAAGATTCATCGGAATTTAAACATGTGTGTATTCTAATAGAGGCGTCATCATGAGGTTGACCTGTTATATTTATGCTTGATGTGACATATTTAGTTTTTTCAGTGTTCAATGTGAGCGTATTTGTATCTAACCACTTTTTTATAATGTTTATATCCGTTTCAGCTTTTTTGTAAACAGCTTGCCAAGTGTCAGCTTCAAATAGTAAAACAGTGTCATAGGCAAAACTAACTATTTTTCCCTGAATGTTAAAGTTACATAAGTCGTTGATATATAAAAGGAACAAAGATGGTCCTAATATGCTACCTTGAGGTTGTGATGAATGCTAACCTTCAATCTACGAGAAGCCCACAAGGAAATTTTTTTCTCCTTAATACTATGTAGAGAATTCGGTACATTCGGCGACATCTGTCCGAGCAGTTGGGAACTATTACAGAGATCTGTATAAAGACTGAAGCGAGGGAAGCCCCGTATCATAATTGTCTCGAGAACAAAGAAAGTTGACATTCTACCAATGAGAGATTGTGCAAAACGATTAATAATAATCTGAACCAATCAGAGAAAATAGAGGCGTGTATAGGGTTAGTGGACTTTGATCAGATTGAGTGGCCTTGAATAAATTCTCACAGGAACGTAGGGTGAACGAACTGTATAATAAACAAACCTTTAGACAAAGGATTGGACGATTATTGACCCCGGATCGTGTTTACATAAGGCGAGATCGAGAACTGGAGGTTTTGGGCGCCAAAAGTTTCAAATGGAAACAAAAAAATCTTAGACGGGAATGTTGAAAATAAATATCACTGATAAGGGCACGGAAAACGTAACATGAATGGTCCCGGGGAACGATTTAATTAAAACCGACCTGGAATGATCGCAAAAAACGGGTGGAATCTCGGAAAATTTCAAAACTGAAGATAATAGCCTAGGAAAGGGGGAAAACCCTATTTATATGGTGATGGAACGGTGAAACGAAGTAATTAGAACCAAATATCTCAAGAGAAAACTAATTGGAACTACTTGAATAGGTACCGATATAAGGATTACTCTGTTCTGACAGCACCATTCACAACAAACAGGAGATTGAGAAAATTATATCTAAGACCGCAGTACATTTTGGTCACTCTACAATTAAAGCAAATCGCAGGAAAAGATGCTTAACGTAGTCTGACGAAAGGAAAAATGGAAAATATACATAAAACAGTGGAAAATTATTGTTATCAATTCTAAATGAAGCGGAGATATTATAAAGACGATTTTTAGAAGAAAATTTAATAAAAAGATGGTGGTTTCGTTGGGGGCATAGTTGTGTGCTAGTTGCAATCTCAAAGGAAATACAATTAGTATTGTTAAGTGACTGGGGTCAAGTAACAATACCGGACAAATTACGGATGATTTTATTCAACAGAAATGGTCGTTTTATGTCATTTGTGCCGTTGAAAGGATCACATAATTGAGCTTGGTTACTGACAAAGTGGACGCAGGAAATGGTTGTCGACCACACATGTATTTTGTTTTCAAAAACAATGAAGATCCGAACATGCCTTTTATTTACACAAGGCCCATTAGCGATTAAAAAAGGCCATAAAAATTAACATTGCTCTAACGTAATGTTTAGACTAAAGAATTCATATAAAATTTTATTACAAACACATTAACAATGACTTATTACCAAAGTACATAAAAATTTTAAATAAATACATGTCAATGAGAAAATTTATGTGATTTCCTACGTGAGAGAGATGTTAGGCTGGTTTCGGTCTAAAACATGAGATAGGAGATTATCAGAGATTTGACAAAAGGTCGTATACGGAGGAACCGAATTTGGTTTTTTTTCTATGAAGTTCTGGGTGATCAGAAGTCATTTTCCTACGAAAAGAGAGCTTTAAGAAGTCTTTAAAACGCCATGGTTTGATAAAGAACGGGGAGTTCGTTGAGAGTTTTGTTGAGAGTCCGTTGGCTGTTGGGATACAGACCGGGGTCCAGGAACAAACGTATAACTCTTTATTAAAAGTTGAAATTTCTACAAGTGTTTGCAAAGGAGTAAATTCGGTATATAATCTCCCTTTTAAATTGAGGAATAAAAAATCCGAAAAAGTGCTTAAAAATAATACTTCGTGAAAGTTCGGGTGTTTTGTTTTATATTGAAAGTGTTTAAAATCAGTAAAAAGGAATTTAATAATATTCGTGTTTCTTTTACAACATATAGTTATTGACTTTCTAATATTTAACAAAAATACAGTGTCTTAAAATAAATACAGTTTACCGGATAAAAGAAAACACATGACGCGATTATTTTTAAAACTAACTAAAGATGATATAATAATTAAAACTATAATTTTACTTTAAATTACTTAATATCGGTGAAATTAATAACAATAACAAATTGCTCGATTCATGGTGTTACGACAATAAGATGCCTTAAAATTTCATTGTGATTTAAATAACTAATTACAATAAACAAAAGTGATAATAATTCAAACACTTAGAAAACGTGCGTATCTACGGTTATTAATTTAAAGTGATATTAAAATATTCAGAATAAATAATAATTTACCTAATTCCGGATTTTAAAATTAAAACATCTGAATTGCAATTTGATAAATCATTTTTCGAATCGAATGAAATAAAAACAATAGTTAGTACGAGGTTGAGAAACTAAGTGAAATACCGAAGTGAATCTTAAATAGACAGATATTTGAAGAGTTTTTTTCATCATCAGAGTCATTTCTCAAGAAGACCGATAGGAATCCGTTAGCTAGGAAACAAAAAGGGAAGCCTTGATCACAATGTCGTTGTCATAAAATTCCCGACTTGAAAAATTGTAATCGATCGAGGCTGGTAAGATTTAACCAATTATTAATTATTTTCAGAGACAGAGAAGGAAGGGGCAGGCGGCATCACCAATAAATCAATCGGAGCTTTAAAGTTTTGTCACTAACACACTGATAACAATTCTCACTTGCTCGAAAGTAGGTCAAATAGGAAATACCTACTTAAAAATTAGGTCATACAAGTACTCGTTTTAGTAAGGTAGGTCTATTGTTTATTTAAGCGCGCATAAGGATACGGCGACATAAGATATCAGTTTGATTCGTAACCGAAATACCTATATTTCTCAAAACTAGGTCAAGCAAATTATACCTTAGTTGAAATCAGGTCATCCAGATACCTCTTAGGTTAGCAAAGTACCTACTTAAACGACCAATGCTTGGGTAAAAACTAGGGCAAATAAAATATAAAAGAATTAGTTAAACAATGAATCGTGTTTCAAAAGGACAATGACCGTAGAAATAAACAATCTCCAAAGTAGGTCAGTAAACCGAAGGTCGTCTATGTGAAGTGTAAACAAATAAACCATAAAAAAATGATGTATCTATCCCTTATCATTCATTCGTTCATCGGAGTTAATTAACTATTGGCGCAATGTAATTAGGTACTACACGATTTAATAGAAATGTACCTCTCAATCAATTTTAGGAAATTACATTGGCATATTTGAATAATAATAATAATAATAATGATTTATTCCAGTATGTATGCAGGAGAAGTGCAATGCAATACATTCCATATTTTAAAATTACCAAATAAAGACAATAATAAGATGAGCGAGAAATAATTAACAACAACACATACATTAAATAAAACAAATACTTAACACATAATTAGATAGAAACGCATCACTAAATCAATTTTGGCGTCCTAGCGTACTTGTAAAACAAATACCTATTAGCTTCCTTTCACCAGCATGATTAGGGTATGTTTAGATGACCTTCGGTTGTGTATCTAAAAATTCGATCCATTGACACAGTCACCTAGATTCCATCGACGAATAAACAAAATAAAGCATAAATGTCAAGGGGCAGGTTTATCAATTATAGCTTACGACGGAAACTTCGCCCAATACGTGAAAACAATATCGGCGTTAATTCACCCAATTCTAAACAACTTGATTATACTAGAGAGATCGCCAATAGGTAGCATTGATTCAGCGTACAAAATTTCGCAAAGTGAAGTACCGCGACTAGCTTAAAACTCAAAAAGAGCTCATCATAATTATTCAGGAGGTCATTGATTCAATGACAACATGATTTAACTCTTTTTTTAAATTTTGCTTATAGGAAGTAGGTATCCAAGAATCCATAATCACTCGCAATCCTAAATACCTAACACACGAGGAACTAGTGACCTCATTTAAAAAGCACTGGTGTTCAAATACTCATACAGTCCTAAATCCTGAATTTGCACACGTATCTAGACTTCAAGGCTTCTGTATGTGAATATTAGCTATCCGGAAATGTAAGTGTCAACCTTTCTGGTCGGAGAGCTTTGATCTTGTGGCGGTATTGTCGAGGTGGGCATACGGGGAAGAGGAAGGACGTATGCGGACAGTACGCTGACGCGGCATTAAAGCTGCAGGTTATTTGCATACCGTATGTCCTTGTCGAACCTGAAAGCAAACATAAGGCTCACGAGGTGCGTTTTATGTCAGCTAGTCAGAGGTGGAGTGTAACGCTGGGTCGGTCACGCGGGAGGATGGATCTGCCCGTCACAAGCTTACGCCACATTCAACGGATAGAGGCATGATAAGGGAAGACATGAAATACCCCTTCTAGACTCAGTAGAGTTAAATTCAATCCGGAGGAGACGGAAGTCGGAGTAAGACAGAAAAACGGCATGAAGACTAGGTATTCCCCCTGCTGGCGTGAAGGGCCCCTTTCATAGCATGAGACGCCCGTTGAAGAGGGTAAAACTCGGATCTAAGGACAAGCCTAGCAAACGTACTGGGGAGAATCCGGTTTGTAATTGTTGTTCATCGGTTTTCACTTGGTTAGCGGAGGAGCCGACTTTTCAGCAAACATATTATCCCCATATCCATCCATGCCCATCCATTCCTACTTTTCTACAATTTTGCGAGAACTAACCATGAATACTAACCATGAATACAAAACACTATGTTAGGGGAAGTTGCAGACAAGGACTTCGAGTGATAAAACTGGACCTTCAAAAACGACCATCCTACAACGGTAAGGTAAACTTCTCTACCTAAATGTTGAATTTATTAACTGTTGTTTTATGTTATCGACGCATCAGCGGTGATAGGAAGGATTAAATAAACAAACAAAATTCCTACGGAAATCAAGCAGACACGAGGTTTAAGGGTGAGGCTAGTTTATCAAACTCGGTTTAATATACTAAAATAATAATAACTAAATAGATCGGAAAATTCTCACACTTTCTCTAAAAGAATCTAGGGGTTACCACACGTAATACATTATCTTCTCTACATATGTGTGCATACTAGGTATGCAAACAGATGTAAATTCTAAAACAAAAAAATACACAACGAAGAATATAGAAATAATGTGAACAAAAATCTTAAATCTTGTTTACTGCGAGAAAATCGCAGGGATTTGAGAAAATAGGGTAGGTTCAGCTAGATTATAAAGTATAGGGGTTAGAAAATCACGAGCCTGAGGTAGAAACAAATCGAAAAAGGGGGGGGGGGGGAGGTTAAGTCAGGCCATCATACCTAGGGGTGTGATCAGTAGGACATAAGGGTAGAATTATGAACGTAGCTACGAGATTTGAACTACGAGGTAGAAGCTTAGAAAAGTAAATCAATTAGGTAGGGTTCATCACAATTGGTGTCAAAGCCAGGAGTGGCGGACCATTACAAGGTATCCCATAGTGAGTTGAGCACTGATTGCTAAGTGTGTTCATTATTTTCACTTGTTGCTTACGGTCATCAAGGTAGCTCTTAAAAAAGTTAAGTTCGTTGCCTGTAATACCGATTATTTGAAGTTTGTTTAATAATTTACTGTGTGATATTGTATCAAAGGCTTTAGAGAGGTCTAAAAATATTGAAATACATTTTTTGCTTTTATCGAGGTTTTTCACAATGAAGTCAGTTACGGCGGCAATAGCGTCAGAAGTACTCTTGTTTTCTTGAAACCCGTATTGATTTTCTGAGAGTACTTTATGGCTCACCAGAAATTTTACCAACTGAGCATTGATGATTTTTTCAAATACTTTGGATAGTGTGGTCAGTATAGATATTGGTCTGTAATTGTTTATGTCTGTCTTGTTACCTGTTTTATGTATGGGAATAACAATACCTTGTTTCAAGTTTGAGGGGAAGTGTCCTTGACTGATACTAAGGTTAATTAGGTATTCTAAAGGTAATGTAATTTCCGTAGCCAGCGTTTTCAAAATCTTGGTTGATATTCCATCAACCCCGGCAGAAGACGTGTTTTTTAGGGAATTAATTATTTTTAGAATCTCTTCCCTTGACACAGTTTGAAAATTGAATCTTCCTTTGGGAAATTGAAGTTCTGCTTCAGCAGGTAGAGCATTCCCACATTTGGTAGACGAGAAGCAAGATTTGAACCAATATTTGTAAAAAAATTATTGATATAATCCGCAACGAGCTTGGGGTTTTTTGAGGTGTCAATAATTTTTCCGTCAATACAAAGTTTACTTATGTCCTGTTTGTCTTTAGTGTTTTGTGTATTTGTGGCTTCTCTTAGAGTTTGCCATATTTTTTTGGGATCATTGTTACTTTCTTGGATTTTGTCTCTGTAGTAGATTTCTTTCGCCTTTCTAATGACTTCGCCGCATGTATTTCTATATCTTTTATAGATGTTTAGTGATATTATGTCGTAAGGATTTTCTTTCACTTTTTTGTGTAATGCGTTTCTTCTACGAATGCAGTTGATGATTGAATAATTTATCCATGATTTTAAAGGTTTAATTTTGTTTGGAGTGTGTTTTGTCAGAATTGTAGTATTATTAATTAATTCATTTTTCAAATAGTCAACGAAATATCTCCATGCATCATCTGAGTTTTTTATTTGGAAGAGCTCTTGCCAAGATTTACTTTTAATTATATCTTTTAAATTCTCAAAATTAATATTATTGTACATAATTGTCTGATTACTTTTATTTTTTGTGGTGTCGGATTGCAATGTAAATATTGTTGTGTAATGATCTGTAATTGTTGATTTGTAAACAATGCTTTTGTTTTGTTTATTAGTTTTGACCATAACGTGATCAATGCATGATGTTGATTCATTAGCTATTCTTGTTGGTGTATTGATGGTACTAATTAATCCATGGAACTCTAACATGTTCAGATAGTCGTGGCATTGGTGGTGTGGGTTATTTGGAAGTATGTTGATATTTAAATCTCCCATAATTATTATGTTTTTAGTGTAGGAAAGATTTGAGAGTATGCTATTTAGACTGTTAAGAAATGGTGTTATATTACGAATCGATGGAGAGCAATATATTGCTAGAATGCACGTATCATTATTATACATTATTTGCATGCAGCTCGCGTCAATAATGTTTACTTCCGTTACAACACAGTTTAGGTCGTTTTTTGTGTATACCACTACTCCATCGTTCTGACTATCATGTTTTGATGAGTTGAATGAAGAGTAGTGAGTTATAAATTTTGGTGTGTAAATATTTGTCAACCAACATTCTGTAAGAATAATAACATCAAATTTTATATTAAGGTGGTTAAGCTGTATCTGGAGTTCATCAAAGTTTTTATTAATTGACCTAATATTTTGGTGCATAATAATAGTGTTTTTTGAATCGGTTGTTACGTATTTGCATATTTTTGCATCTGATGTTATAAACAAATTGTCTTGATCACCTAGTTCTCCATATGTATTATTAATGGTAATAGCCATATTAAAATTTATATTACAAAAAAAATAAATTGTTTAATTCCCTTAAATAAGAGAAACACTAATCCATAGCCATCACTGGGGATTACAACCTTTCATTGAAAGTGGTAGAGGTGAATTATTGTTGCAATTTGAAAATAATAGTATACAACATGACTCACCGAACTGAGGGGAATCGACCCAGTGAATGACCGGTAAAAGTGAGACTCTCAAATAGGAAAATTAATCAATTTTTTTAAGGTCATCAGAGTGTTTGATATATATTACTCTGTCATTTTCATTTTTTTTAACCATCACCTTACATTCTTTGTACCAGACATATTTATATCCCATTTCTTTCGCCTTAGTCTTCGACCTCCACAGAAGATCTTTGAAATAGGCACCAAGGATTTCGCTAATAAAAATCTTCTGGTATCCGTTTCCTTGGGTTGTGGTAGGGTTGAGTAGCTTTCTGTTCAGTAGAATCTGTCGCCTTTTTTGGGGATTAGTGAATTTAACGTGGAATTTTGGGGGGACTCCTGGTCGTCGGTCTGGAATTTTCTTGATATCGAGAATATCATCGCCTTTTAAGTCGACACCTGTCACTGTGACCACTCGTTTAATTATTTCTGCTGGCTGTTCTCCCTCTTTTTCTGAAATTCCAGCAAATTCAAGAGTGTCTTCACGCGTTCTCTGCTCCACTTCTGCTAGTCTAACTTCAAGGCCTTTTATTATCCCATCTTTTTCTGTTAATTCCTTTCGCATTGATTCTACTTCCGAAACCAGTTTAAT
The DNA here is from genome assembly GCA_929108145.2 of Limnephilus rhombicus. Lineage (NCBI taxonomy): Eukaryota > Metazoa > Arthropoda > Insecta > Trichoptera > Limnephilidae > Limnephilus > Limnephilus rhombicus. The sequence continues at coordinate 20,295,018 of OV815278.1, read as the reverse complement.
AATGGTCTCCATCTTTAGATGGATGTCATCATATTGCCGGCTGATAAAGTCTCTCGTGCTTCTGCTTTCTTGATTTTCATCATCAATTTGTTTTATTATTGCTTGCTTAAACACTTCAAGTTTTTTTCCATCTTCATCTCCATCTTTTCCAGTAGAAGATCAATATTTATACCCTGGGACTCCGATGTGAGACTAGTCCCGGTCGTTTGCCCTTTGCTTCTCAGATTTTTTTCTGAAGTTGCCATTTTGAAATTGTTATTTGGTTGTAAGGTCAAACACTGCCTATTTCACTCTTTATTTGACAGTTAGTTCCCTTGTGATATTTTGATAATGTTTTAGTTTCTAAAACTGTCAATTAATTATCCACTAGTGGGAAAGCAACACTTTCCAAGTAAAAAGGAATAATTCTTATCAGTTATGACAAGTGCACTGAATGTTAGTTCACTGTAATAAAATAATAACAATTGATTTCGGGAGCAGAGCAAAACACAGCTGTCACTCGATGTAGGTATGGAATAATCTGAAATAGTATAAACAGGGTCAAAATTCATTCAAAACGACAGAATTGCAAAAAATTGCGAAGTTCGAAATGAATGATAAACTTTGAAAGGCTAAATCTCGGAAACTATTGGGTCTATAGAGACAATTTTAGTATCATATTGTAGCAAATTTAATTTACTTTAAAAACGTCGTAAAAAAGTTTTTCAAAAACTAGTCCTTTAGGGTTATAATCGCCAAAATTTTAAAAAATAACGATTTTTTCGCGGTTTTTTCGATTTTTGACAAAGTTGCGGTCGGCACTCGAGGTCGAAAACTTGGATTATTCATTAGGCCAACATCATAAACAATTCTGCAAAAAGTCAGAACTACCGGATTTAACGCATACTACCCCATACATTCAGGCGACAAAGTTACTGGACTAAGTTCAAGTATGAAACAAATCGGACAAAAATACTTTTTAAATTATTACGTAGAATAATAATAAGGTGCTCCATTTCCTGTTTTTATCTTTAATAACCTTCTAACATAAATACCAACATATATGTTTAGTCGTTATAGTTAGTTATTATTATTTTTTTTTTACAGTGATTGCCGCACAAGAATCTCAACTGCTCCCGTCTGGAGCCAGTGATACTATGGCATCCCCAATTGGGGTATGTTGTGAGGCTGAAGGTAGTGGGGAGGGGAAGGAGGCGGAGAAGTGGAAGGTTGAGAAGTACCTGGCTATTCAGATCTGGTCACCAAACACGGCTAAAGCCATTTTCAAGCAACGTTTCAATTCTGAATGGTGGTCTTACACCAAGGCGATACTGATAGTATCATCCACTTTAATTATTCCACCAAAATTATTTTAAATATTATTTATATTGCACCAAATCTATGCGAGCTAAGCCGGGGGCAAAAGCTAGTATTTAAAACGAGTACATTTTGCTGTAGTAAATTTTTTTAATGAAATATTCTGTATCAATTACCAATTTATATTGTTCCAATTTCCCCAGCCTCATATGATTATCCCAGTTTGGGATGCCGCAGTCATCCTCCTTCTCATCCTTCCCCTTCCCTTCCGTCGAAACCATTAGTTTCGAAAAATCCCCCAATGGTTATGCCATAGTACCACTGGCTTTGGGCAGTGGGAACTCTTGTTTAGTATCACACAGAATAACAAACATTCGGACCCTCCCTAATTTTATTAAATTAAATTCACTAATTATGGCGGTCACGCTATCGGTTTAATCAAATTTTCATTAAACACTTTGAATGCACCGTTTCCCGGTACTTTGTAGTGCGGCTTTAGTGTTGCGGTCCTCTTAATAATGGTCCACTTACACGCATGTTTAATTGGCTCAAAAATAAATTTACCAATCTTTATCCGTCAGGCTTACCATCACATGGGATATCATAAATACAACGAAACTCGAATTAGCAGTGAGTACCATGAAGAGAAATTTAATAAAAAATCGATAGATCACTTCAAAAGTCTCGAATCTTGTGCGCTCCTTATTTATTTTTACACACTACTTACTTTTTTAGAACTTAGCTTTTACTTTAGCTCTACACAGGAGGCAACGGGGATTTTTTTTCCTCTGTACCTATGTCATATTTAGGGATGTTGTATGGAGGGTATTTTTAGAAAAGGAATGAGAGTAAGTTCTTGAAAGAATAAAAAGGTATGAGGTACAGTAACTGTGGGTCAATGTGTCCAGGAGTGACGGTCGTAGAAAATTATCCCTCCCGCTTGAGAGATTTCTGCTGAAGAGATCAAAGGCTATCCCTTAATCAGTCGCTACGAATCCGACCTGCCAACGCAGTTGGTGGGAGATGCATCCGCCGCCAAGATCTGAACCAACCTCGCCCTATGAACTCAGGTACCGCTTCTAAGTCACTTAAACGTAGAGAACCACTTAGGGTGACCTATGGCAAAGGTATTGGTTACCCAATAAAGGATTCCCCGGACGGCGGCACCCATACCCGTCGCTCAAAATTTTATAAGGTATGTTTACATTGGGTTTTTCGATGCCTGTTTTGCTAGGATATACCTTGATTTGATATTTAATCAAAATTGAACAGCAACACTATTTTTTTAATTATAGTTTTGACTTGTAAAAAGAGACCTTCGAGTATGTTTTTAAATTACGATTACAAATCGTTAATAAATTAACAACGCCTTAATTTTTTTTTATTTCTCCATTCTTGAATACTGTGATAGCCGATTTAATGATGACACAGAAGTCTGTGAAAACAACAAAAAATATCACCTTTCAAAATAAAAACAAAAATGAATGCTTTAGAAATCCTTCTTCAGCCAAAAAAATAAAAAAATAATAAATCACCAGTCAAGTAGCCCATAGTGTAAGCTGCTTAGCGAAGTGCATATTGCGCCCTCGTGTTGTATTTATGCATTTAATAGGAACGCTTAACGTCACTGCGGGACGCCATACCAAGTCATAAAACACATTTGCGAACTCACTCGTGACACAATATTTACTGTGATCGTAATGATTTTAATAAACATTTTTTATTTAGTGAAGTAGTGGATTGATTAATAAAGTTATTTCCATTAAATCAAAAAGAAGATAATACTAATTAATCTAAACGAAAATAAGCAATAAAACAAGAGATAAATAAAACTTAAAAATCAAATCACAATAGCCGAGTGGTTAGAAAGGTAAGACAGAGCTCCTTGGTTCGGTTCTTAGTTGCTACCGTTACTTTATTTGTATTTTATTTGGCCGGGCGCAAACATCAGGTTTAATTTCCGATTGTTTGATTAGACAATCGGAGGGAAAGTCTGATGTTTGCGGCGTGCCTTAAGCTGAACGACAATCTTATATATAAAAAATGAATCGCTAAATGTGTAGCTAAGCGCAAATCTCGAGAGCAGCTGAACCGATTTCGGTAATTCTTTTTTTAGAATATTCCTTATAGTACGAGGATGGTTCTTACGGAGAGAAACATTAAGAAAATTGCGCAGAAAATTGGATAATTTCAGAAAACCTAACGACTATCGCATGTTTGACAGTTCGCGTGTTTGATAATGACATTTTGCAAAACAATGATTGTTAAATCAGGATTCTATTTTTGAAAATCTTTAAGATGATAAATTTATCTAAAGTAGGTACTCCCCTGATAGTTTGAATTGAATCAAGACTTTTAGATATTTTAAATAGGTACCAAATTTAACATACATGAAAAATGGAAATTTGAATTAAAAATTGCAAAAGGTGGCACGCGGGCTGTTTAAAAACTGAATGTACTGGGATTGAATATATAGAAAGCGGGAGAGATGGGGGAGGGGGAGGGTAGGTGGGAAGGGGGGAAGGGGGAAGGGGGGAAGGAGGGCGGCGAGAGGGGGGGGGGGAGGTGGAGGAGGCGGAGTGGGAACCCCCCTTACACCATGCGAGCAAAGCCGCGGGAAAATGCTAAGGTGACTTGTTAGAAAAGTTGTTAACATCAATTATATCAATTATTTATTTATTTATTTATTAATCATTACATACATTTACATTTTTATGTTTTAGTGCATACAGGTGTGTTTAGAATACAAAGAAAACATAAATAGTTTTTACACATGGTACATAGAAATAAAGCTGGTAAGTAAAAAGTATAGCATTATACAATAAAGAGAAAAAAATCAGTTTTATATGTTTATACGTATATAACAAATAATAATAATGGTGAGTTTTTAATATATGTGCAATTTATGTGTTGAATACATAGCGAAGTTGATTTTAAACAAAAATACATACTACCGACTTGCACCGCACTAAAATTAATATACAAAACGATTCCATTTTGACCAATTACATTATCTTCAGAATTTCTGCTTAAAGAATTCAATTTCCGAAGACGAAATACTTTATACCATAAATATACCAATCCCCTTTATACTGATACCATGGAACATTTCAGGTTTAAACAAATAATGTCAGATACTTCAGTAAACTATCACGGAGGGGACAAATGAGTTCGATAATATAATATTACAGAGTTTTTAATTAAAATCAAATTAAAATTTTAATCAAAGTATAAGTCGTTAAAGTAATTTTGTTATTATTACCTATTACAACGATAAACAAGGACAGTTTTTGTAAGGTTTGTTTATAAATTATAAATTACTAACCTTTATCACGCCCTAATTATATTGTGTGAACTGTCTCTCTATGCATGCCTCGCGTATTTCATATGTCTCTTACCACTCATTGTAATGTGTTACTCGAGTGACCTTGTACGAGAATATAATTCTGTATTTTTATTTGTGATGTTTTTGTTTTTGTAATTGTATGTATCTTTATTTAATTGTATGTAATTGTAGATTTTTATAATTGTGAAATAACTGAGTTTTATATCTGGATAGTTCTCATGTAAGTGTAAACATCTGTAAAACCCAGTTAAAAAAATAAATTAACTAAATAAATATACAATTACGTTTTATTTGCAAATCGTTAAGGAATTGGCTATAAATAGAGTAATTTAGTGTTGAGGTTATTGTTTCGTTCAAAGCTAACTTGTTTGGAAAGAATGGGCAGGTATTGCTAACTAACTCTGTTATTTCATGTAGACGTATTGCGAGGATTTTGAAAAAGCACTGCATAATGTTGTTTGCCTTAATATGGTGACCAGACAACTCAGAATGAAACCAACTCAGAAGCACCTCAGAAACGTCATTAAGAGTGATGATAAAAAAATATAAAAAATTGGTTAAATAGGTTAAGTTAGGTTTGGGTTACCGGCTATTTTAAAATTATTTTTTCCTAGCTTTTAATGACCTTTCTGAGGTGTTTCTGAGTTGGTTTCATTCTGAGTTGCCATGGAACCCCTTAATATATATTCTTGAATTTTTTGGATTAAATATAATTCTTACTTTACAATAATAAAGAAATTATTCTCAAAGATGTTTGAATTGGCCCGATTTGTAATTTTGTTTTATTTATGAGAAAGGTCCTATCTCTAACATATTGTTTACACTAATTCCAAAAATATTTATGAAAATAGATTCATCAAAACACATTCGTGGTATTTCATAATGCGTTAATCACCACGAAAGCAAACTATTATAGTTAACCTAGACAAATAATTATTCTCTCAGGACCGTATTTAATAATGTGGCAAATACATAAAAGGTTGTTCGTAGAAAACTGGAAATGAAAATAGCTGGAAACAGTATTCCATTACCTTGGACTCTACAAACATTTGTTTATTTATTTATTTATTTAAGGAACATAAACAGTCTTAATAACATAATATACATAAGATGATAACAAAAAAAGACCAAATATTAATGTTCACAGATAGGTATTTAGAAACATAAAAGTAACTGAATGTAAACGAGAATATTCAAGAAAAAAAAAACAGGACAAAGCAGCAATTAAAATATAAATATATATATAATACAGGTGTAGATTCAACAAGTGATAAACCTAAATATAAAAACACAGCAATAAAATAAATGCGATTGTAACAACTGTAAAGAAAATAGGGTGCGAAACAGGTATTTGGATTGGGACGGGTAAAGGGAGGACAGGGATAAGGGAAAGTTGCCACGCAGGTAATTTAAAAATATTAGGTACAATTAATTTTATCATCATGAATATGTGTTATGTTTTATTCGCACGTAGAATGTTATACAATCAAATTCTGTAGCGAAAGTAACTAGCAGTGAATATGTCAGCAAGTGTTTCTAAACGTGCAAATTTAATGTTATAGTAGTTACATGTCCTTTGCATAAATTCATTTTGGTTGGAATAGGTGTTGCATCTATCAATGTAGAAATGGGTATTTTGTCTGCTATATCGAGTCGGCATGTGGAAATTTATTTTATTTAGCAACTCTGGGCAGTCAAATTTCGAGTTAATTATTTTGTACAGGAGCATCTGATCAGCGACAAGTTTCGTGATTCGAAAAGAGTTGTATACATTGAATGATTTAAAATTGAGGAATTTTGAGAAATCGCTCCTGAACTCTTTCTAACCTGTTGACATAAACAATATAGCGCGGGTTCCAAACCTGTGAACAGTATTCCAGGTGAGGATGAACATGTGAATTGTAGAGAATCAGATAAGTCTTAGTGTTTTTGAAAAATTTGCATGTTCTTAGTACAAAGCCTAGACGCTTTGTTGCTTTTGTGACAATGTTATCGACGTGTTTATCAAAGGTAAGTTTAGAGTCCAAAAGAACCCCGAGGTCACGTATATGATCTTTATTTGTTAACAGCAATCCAGAAATGGTGTAATCATGCAGTATTTTCACACGGTTACGTGTGAATGAGACTTTGCAACATTTAGAAATATTGATAAAAAGCTTATTTCTAAGACAGTAATCCGTCAGTCGGTCAAGATCTTCTTGTAAACGCACAGAACAGTCTGGGGAGCTAATAGGAAGGTATATCTTCTTCATATCGTCGGCAAATAGTAAAATTTTAGCATTGTGAAAACATGTCGTAATATCATTTATATAGATAGAGAAAAGCAAAGGACCCAAAAGGACCCAAAAAGACCCCTGAAGCACACCGAAAGTGATAATTTTCCAGATGGAGGAAAATCCACCCACAGCCTGAGACCTGTTTGTTAAGTATGAAGATAACCAACGAAGGAGATCTCCATGAATACCATGATAAGCAAGTTTTCTAAGCAGGACGCTGTGGTTGATCTTATCAAAGGCTTTGCTATAGTCAGTGTAGATTGTATCAACTTGCATACATGTATCCATAGAGGCAGACAAGAAATTTAAAAATGATATAAGATTTGTAGCAACAGAGCGACCTGCAAAGAATCCGTGCTGAAATTCATTGATCGAATTCCTTACCACAGGGAATAACTGGTCATAGACTATGTTTTCGAACACCTTTGAAAAAATGCAGAGCTTGAAAATGATTCTATAATTATCTGCTTTACACTTATTTCCCGATTTATGAATTGGCGTGATGTAGGCTCTTTTCCATATTAAACAGTATTGATAGCGGAAGTGACAAATGATTTGCGCACTCGGTAATGAACAGTGATGGGATACCATCTGGCCCAGCTCCCTTGTTGGGATCGAGCCGTTTCAAATATTTAGATACAAGGTCAGCGTCGATAAAAATTGACCCTATCGCACAGACCTGCTTAACTACGGAGTCATCGCAGGAAGTCCCCAGAGGGTCAGCCAGTTCGTAGACCGAATGAAAATATTCAGCAAATAAATCACAGACTGCCTGGCCCCCTTCGGCTGTTAAATCTTTAAGATTTAAAATGCTAGGAATAGATGCTGATAGTTTTTTTGATTTAACATATGACCAGAATGCCTTGGGATCCTTGGCGATATTCTCTTCAGCATTATTAATAAAGTCTTCGTGACACTTCTTTGCCATTTTTTTCTGTCTGGTGCGAAGCCTTGAAAAAGTAATGTAATCGGAAGGGTTCTTATATGTAGTATATATAATCTGTGAGATTTCTGCTTTTCGCGAATAAGTTTTATTAATGATGAGTTGTACCACGGGGGGTAGGAATGTTTACCAATACGCCTCAATGGAACCTTATCCGAGATCAAATTATTAAAAATATTGTAAAAATGTGATACTGCAGGATTGACGGAATCGGTTGAGTTAAGTACATTTCAATCTACTTGTGCCAGGCTGTCTTTTATGTCATCATAATTAGCCTTGTGGAATGAGGGCCTTTTAATTGATTTGTCCTTTACGACCGGTGATTCAACGAACTCAGCAGTGATAATTATGGATTTATGGTGAGTATCCTCAGGAACCAACGGATCGTTCGCGGGAGCAACGCGTACCGAGAAATTACAGAGAACGAGATCAAGAATTCTTCCTAACGTATTTTGAACACCATTATATTGGTGGAAGTTACAGTAATTAATATTGTCCATAAATGTTGCGCTTATTGTAGATGTATAGTTGAAAGGAATCATGTTTACCTCACCCACAGGAAGAGTCCAGGTAATATCGGAAAGGTTAAAGTCTCCCATGATAAGAAATTTGTCGTCAGGTTGATTCAAAAGCTTTATACCTAGATCATTCGAGAAGGTGGAGATTCGAGCATTGAAGTTGATGCTTTTGGACAGGTAAATACAACAAAGATGAACGCTAATAAATCCATTTGCACGTGGGATGCGAAGAGTCACCCAAATGTCTTCATCTGTAGAACACGAAGAGTAATTACAAATTGCATTGAGTTCTTTTTTGACAGCCAAGAGCACCCCACCACCCATTTTTACACCTTGGATACTACTGTCGCGTCGGAATATATTGTATCTTGAGTCCAAAAACTCCCCATCTGAAATAGAATCTGTAAGCCAGGTCTCTGTTATGCCAATCACGTCATAATCACCGCTCGTAACACTGCAAAGAAATGTATCAGTTTTTGTTCTCAGACCACGTACGTTCTGATAAAAAACACTTAGAGGCAGGGAATCTTTTCCAGTTTAGTGTCAATAACAAAAATATGCAGAGAATGTGTGTACATAATGTGAGGTGTAATATGTATAGATACTGTATGACAATTACATTATAATGGTTGAGCACAGAAAGAGAGAATATCTTGCAGTTGACAGAAGTTGAGAACAGGAAAATATAATATGGTAAGAATGTGCGAATATGATAAATATAATGGTAATTCAATGGCAATATGAGATGCAGGTTAGGACAGCGTGTGGAGGGAGAGGGAGGAGTATGCAATAATAATCGGATGAGCAGTAGGTATTTTCTTATGTTATTTTCTAGAGGTCTTCTTTCCTCCTGACTAAAAAAGCTGGCGAATTTTCATTTTTTTTCTCACTAAGATCTTGCAGTCCTTATTCCAAACAAATTTAAAACCTGATTCCCGTGCTTTGGTTTTAACATTTGAAAGCAGAATTTTATTATTTATGGTTAGGTGGTTGTTGACAAAAATTGTAGTTTCTGGTCCAGAATATTTTAGGTCGGTGGTGCTTATCTTCCTGGCCTTTTTGGATAAGGCAAGAAATTCCTCTTTCGTCCGTCTACTAGCAAATCGGAAGATTATTGGCTTAACCTGGGTCGTCTTGGTAGCCACTCGCGTCACGATGTCAACATCTTCTGGCTGTAGTGCGAAACCAATCTCCTCGCCTATTTTCTGGGCTATGCAGAGTAAGTTCTCTCCTTTCGTTAATGGTACGTTCTTAATTTCAAGGTTTTTCATACGGGAGAGCTGATCCCGCTCGTCAAGTTCATACCTGAAGATGTCCATGCTCTTCTTAATAGATGCCACCTCCGAAACTATCTGGTCGACAGTTTCCAGTCTCTTCTCAACCGCCTCCACCCTCTTTTCCGTTTCGGATATGGCTGCTAGTGCAAACTCGAGGCTCTTTTTTATGTCGGATATCTCACCCCACATTGGCTTAATGCGAATGAGCTCGACATCGATTTTATTTAGCTTCTCCATAATCTCAGTCAGAGAACCAGCTGGTACCATCTGCGACGACGCCGCAGGAGTTGCAGCTGGAGACCCGCTGCGGGCTGCATTTCGCGTGCACGGCTTCATATTGTTGTTTATAATTTAATGTAGATAGTCTTTTTAATATGTGTAGTTAAAATGGTTCATTTGTTTTAACCGGTTAGTCAAAATTGAGTTTATTTGTATAAATTATTTAAACAGATGTTAATTAAAAAGATTATTTATGAACTGTGGTGGCATCTGTTGGCAAGTTTTATTTTGTGATGTTTATCGCTAGATGGGGTATATTAATTTGTTTGCAAACTATTTTATTTATATATATTTATTTTTTTTACAGTGAATACCGCACAAGAATCTCAACTGCTCCCGTCTGGAGCCAGTGAGACTATGGCATCCCCAATTGGGGTATGTTGTGAGGCTGAAGGTAGTGGGGAGGGGAAGGAGGTGAGGAAGAGGAAGGTTGGAAAGTACCTGGCTATTCAGATCTGGTCACCAAACACGGCTAAAGCCATTTTCAAGCAACGTTTCAACTCTGAATGGTGGTCTTACACCAGGGCGATACTGATAGTATCTTCCACTCTGAATTTATATTATATTAAACTATATAATTTATAATTATATAGTTTAATATACATTGTTTTTAAATTATTGATTAGTCAATCATAATATTTTAAAGAAAAAAAACACAATGATTTAATCACTCAAATGTTTTGAAAGTCGCTAGTTTTATCACTTTAAACTCGAGATAAGATTTGTACACTCTTGTAAACTTTGTAATCAAAACACTAAGAAAAACACATTCACTCTGTTTTTTTCTCAAAGAGAAAATGGCAAAAGGTGTAGGATCTTTGTCCCTGTACAAATTGTAACTACCTAGTATAGAGAGGTAACAGTTTGTAAACTTTGTTTTTTATTAATTTTGAGGGAGCAAAACAAAAACAAACAGCTGTCACTTTGAATTATTGTTGTATATTTATATCAATTTAATATGTGAGTATCGCTTACAAAAGTCTAATAATTTTTTGTAGGAGTATGGATAATGTTGGTTATTCGAGCATTATAACACATAATCCAATCATTAATTTGTGTCTATTACTTGTCCTCTAACCCCAGCAGATATGGAGAATAATATCTCCTGTGGAGGTCTACAGTTTACCTAAAGTAATTAACGAAATGCCGCACGAAAAGGGACACCGTTTCGTTGTTCTTTAATAATTTGATTTTTTTATGTGAATACCTCACAAGAGTTTCAGTTGCTCCCGTCTGGAGACAGTGAGACTATGGCATCCCCAATTGGGGTATGTTGTGAGGCTGAAGGTAGTAGGGGATGGGAAGGAGATGGGGAAGAGGAAGGTGGGGAAGTATACCTATTCAGATCGGGTCACCAAACATGGCTAAAGCTATTTCAAGCAATGTTTCGATTCTGAATGATGGTCCTACACCAAGGCTATACTGAGAGTATTTTCAACTCTGGAATGTGCCGCAAATGCACTATTTATAATTTTTAATGAATTAATTTTGAGACAACGCAAATTAATCAAATAAAATATATTTGCCCACGCCGGGATTCGATCCCGCAACCTTCGGATTGCGAGTCAAGAGCCTTACCCCTAGACCACGCCGGTCGTCAAATAAATGGTAGGTTTGTTAATTAAATGTTGTACCTACAATGTTAATAAAATCTCGTCAATGACGTCGCGATAAATTTAGAATCTGAAACGGCAATTTTATGAAACTTGAAAGTTGTAAAAAATATAGCTTGTTTTTAAAGCTCCAAACAGGAGGCATTGAGAAAAATCAAATCCTTCGGATCCTGGACTTTTTATGGAAAGGAAAGAGAGGAAGTTCTGGGAGTGGGTAGGAATCTGGGGTTTAGTGTGCCCAGGAGTGACAGACGTATACATTCTCCCGATCTGGCCTGCCACGCAATAGGTGGGCATACGCATCCGCCGCCTAGACCCGAACAAACCTCACCCCACGAATCCGGGTACCTCTGCTAAGTCACCAAACATACCGCACCACTTGGGGTAACCCATGGCAGAGGTGTTGGTTACCCAATAAATAGCGGTACCAAAACCCAAACCTACCAAATTGAAATTGTGTTCTTTTTAGAGGTTTTTGTAATCAGTTCATTCTTTCTCAAATGCAAAAGTTCTTTCGTTTTGAGTATTCAAATGCAGCCTATAAACTGCATTGCATATAAACTGCATATAACTGTGTCGTAATATTACATTATATTCAGTTAATAATGCAGCTGGAGTATAAAACATTACACTGATGAAGAAATTAATATCCCTGTTTCACATTTTATCCGCGTTTTAATTCAAATTTTATTCGCTCGAATACAAGGTGGGATTTACGAGTCGCTCGGGACGCCGGGACGCCACTGTGTGCAGCCAACTAACTTTCAGATAACTGAACAAAAAGTCGGAAAAGGGATAAAAAGTAAACCCGCCATACGCTAAACAATGGTGGGGAGCAACAAGCGGCCTGCGTATACCGTACGCTCTGAAGCAGGGGTGGTTAAACTGGGGTGCGGGGAAAAGTAATCGAGGGCTTCTTACCTTTCCAGGAACTCGGATTATATCCCTATAAGCACTTGTGACGATTCATAATTTCAAAATGCTATTATATCATAATGCATAATCGACCCAATCGATACACAATACCCGAACCAAAAACAAAGAACTTCTCCAAACTTTTCTTAACCTAAAACTTAAAAAAAAAAACAGTTTATTACTCACTGTGCCAATCTCACATCGAATACGAAATTTGAGCTTGGGGTAATGCATATTCCAGTGCCCTTGACCCCATAAATAAAGCACAAAAACTAATCATAAAAATAATTCTCAAAATGCCGCTTACTACCAGCACTGATACGATATCTTCAATACCTTCAATGTTATGGACATAAAACAGCTCTACTCAAGATCCATAGCTACAACACGATAATTCACAATACCCGAGCCATTAACAAAGAACCTCTCCAAACTCCTTTTTCCAAAACCACCTTTGGACATAGACACTTTAAATACATAACTAACACTTTAAATACATTACTTGCAAACTACACAATACACTACCAGCTACGATCAGACAATTGAATCGTTGACAAAATAACAAAGAACTTCTCCAAACTCCTTTTTACAAAACCACCCTTGGACAAAGACACTTTAAATACATAACTTGCAAACTACACAATACACTACCAGCTACGATCAAACAATTGAATCGTTGACAAAATTCAAACAAGATATAAAGAAATGGATTGTAAGTATTGGACGCCACACTACTGCAAACATATATAAAATAAATTACTAATGGACTGAAATAACAATTTACATACGTTCTAATCCTGTCAAATCTAACTCCATTTGTTGGACATTTTCACAATACATACTACATTTATATAATAATAATAATAAGTCTTTTTATTCTGGACTTCTGTTAGGTATATATTAGACATGTTCTTATTTGTTATAATATATCCCGCAGCTCAGTTTGCCTTTTGGCATAGGCCTCCTCTAACATTTTCCATTGGGACCTGTCACGCGCTACTCTTGTCCATTGATATCCAGCCGTGAGTTTTAGGTCATCTTCCCATCTTATGTGTTGACGTCCTCTACTTCTCTTGCCATCTCTGGGATACCAGTCAGTGACATTTTTGCACCATTTCTCTTGTGGATCGCGGATCATGTGCCCTATCCATCTCCACTTTTGTTGGTCTATTAGGGTAACTATATCGGCAACTTTAGTTTTCTCCCTTATTGTGCTACATCGCACTCTGTCCTGTTTCCTTATTCCAGTCAAACTTCTCTCCATGGCTCTCTGGCAGCGTTCCAAATTTTCTCTGTGGCGTTTGGTGAGTGCCCAAGTTTCACATCCATAGGTGATGACTGGAAGTATACACGTGTTGAAGACTTTCCTTTTTATTTGCATACCTCCTTGGATTTTAATACGTCTTTCAAAGACCAGTATTTCTTCCATCCGTTTGCTACTCTTCGCTCGATTTCTTTAGTGGTTTGATCTTTGTGAGATATTATCTGCTCTAAATAGATGTAATCTGACACATATTAGAGTGGTTGGTTGTCAATTTTTATACTTACTGGTTCAGAGTTTGTAAGCAATTTTGTTTTGTCATTGTTTATGCATAGGCCGACTTTCACACTTTCCTCGTTTAGTGATTCTATCATTCTAATTAGGTGCGTTGGGTTTTCCTCGAATAGGACTATACCGTCTGCAAATCTGAGGTGGTTTAGTTTTACACCTTGTACGTTGATACCATATTTTTCCCAATCTAGTTTGCGGAAGATACTTTCCAGAGCAGCCGAGAACAGTTTTGGTGATAGAGGGTCTCCCTGTCTTACTCCTCTCTCGATCTTAAACTTTTTTCCCAAGGTTTCTAGTTGAATCCTCGCTTCGCAATTCAAGTATATGTTCTTTGTAATATTGTTGTAGTTTAAAGGTATCTCCTGCTGTTCAAGGCTATCCCATATAGCTATGTGTATTATGCTGTCGAAAGCTTTGGAGTAATCGATAAATGCCATGTATAGTTTCTTATTATACTCATTATATTTTTCTACTACTTGTTGTAGGGTAGAGTATTTTTGTCTAAAGCCGGCTTGATCCCGTGGTTGGTTTTCATCTAACTTTTTACTTATTCTTTCCAGGATAACTTTGGAGAATACTTACATACTACATTTACCTACATACAAAGATACACAGCTACTTACCTACTTTACCCACATACTACTTACCTAAATATATCATAGACCTTGTATTTGTAGCTTGTATTGTCACATGTTTCTTTCCTACCCATCCCTGTATACCTGTCATTTTATCATATTCACATTCAATCTTTAATCGACCATCGCCGCATGAACATCTCTAAAATACCGCTTACCGTATTCGCGATTAATCCCGCATACCGCATACCGCGACTAATATAGTCATAAGTGCAGAATAAACCCAGCCAAGATAACAGAGTGCCACAAGGTTCCGCAGTGAGTCCTTTTTTTCCTTTCCTTATGTGCATTCTTTTTATTTGTGCAGTAGTTAAAACACATACAAGGTCCTTCGGCTGTGTTTTGTTTGTGTTTGTGGATGTGTTTCAAAACACATCCACATCCGCACATAAAACACACATCATCCTTAAATAGTTTTGACAGGATTTACGAATTTACTTCATCTCTTCCCACATTTAAAAGATAACTCTCTTTAAGGGATTTACCCACACTTACAATCACCTTTCTGTTTTGATTGTATTCAAAGTAATATGTATTTAACCTTAAATATTCTTGTAACTACTATATTTACGAGTATTTATGTACCTGTACGCCTGTCTAAACACCGGCATATCCCAGTAAGCAGGCATCGAATAACCCAATATATGTATACATACTTTGTATAGATAAATAAATCATCACTTCCTCATTGTATTCACCTTCCTGCAGTTTCTTGGTATCGCATCCTTGTAATGATTCATAATCAACTAGCTGGTCCCGGCATGCGTTGCTTTGCCATTTAATAAATAAATTGTTTCTCCCTGAGTGTCCTTTCCCATTCGTCCCGTTCCCCTTCCGCCTCCCCCCTCAACTCTCACCGCCCTCCCTCCTCCCCCCCCCCTCCCCCCTCCCCTTCCCCCCCATCCCATCCCGGAACATTCTGGAAAATTGTGGAATGTTCGGGGATAGGGAAAATCAATGTGAAACATTCCAAAACACTCTCGAATGTTATCCTGAGCTAAGCCGGGTAACCCAGCTAGTACTTTTATAAAATCAATTAATCGCAACTTTTCTCTTGAAGTTTTCCTAATTTTTACAGTGTTCTGCTTCCGTGTTTCTATCCAATGAAACTCACCTATTTTGCGTAAACTTTTATTTATTTGCTTTTTTAAACTTAGGAAATACCTACACTTTGTGGGGTCATTTTTAATTAAATGAAAACAAATAATTTGTATAACACCGCTTTATAATCTATATTACCTATAATCTAAGTTTCAAAAAGAACGTCTTCTTCGTCACGATAAGAGATTCATATAAAAATCACAAAATACAAACAAGTATAGACAAATAAGAACATCGGCCAAATAGTAAAAAGAGAGGTGATTAATTACTTAAAAATATTTTTTTAAAATAATTATTTATTTATTTATTAAGTTCATTTAATCATAAACATGGATAAAGCATATGCGTCGAGGAAAAGCTGCAATCCGAGTTAATCCGTGTAAATCCGACATTTTTACCAGTCAACATTAGTTTCTAAATAATCTGTTCTTGGAATATTGAGATTTATTTTATTTTATTTCATTTTTACAAGTTTTTGAAGTTGGTGCATAATAATATCAATTCATATTTTTTTCATTATAAATTACTAAGTATGTATCAAAATGAATGCTATTAATTTATTCACCGAAAATCGGGACGCATTACGTAGAATTAATGTCAAAATATGATAATATAAATTAAATAATAAAAGATTGCTAAGCCCTGCTGGCGTTCAGGGTAGCATCCCTTACGCTTAACGATACGGGAAGCCGTTGCATGTACCAGATACGAGATGTGATTCCAGATAAACTTCTATTCCTTTAGACAACTTAAGCAATGAATTAATGGCCTTGGAGGAACAACTAACCGATTCTACGACTTGCAGATTCCTCGTCATTAATTATTTATAAATCGGTTAAAGAAAAGATACCTAGTAAGAATTAACTTCTACATTGAAGATGAGCAAATGAAACACGACGATTATAAAAAATTAAAACGTTCAACAAATCTTTTGTAAATGCAAGCATAATCTACTCAAATGGAAATATTTTTTAAGTGCATAATTGTTCATTTTTTTTAAATGGAAAGTTAGAATATTAAAATCGAAAACTTTGGTAAAACTATATTGTGCGAATACCGTAAAATAGTACCAATAGCTCGAGGCTAGTGAAACGGTAGCACGCCGAAGTTAGGTTTGTCATGAGGAACTAGATGGAACTGGAAACTTGGATATATCTTCCTATTCAGATCTGATCAGTAAATGCGTTTAAATCTATTTAAAGCGAGGGCGACATATTTTTTTTTCATCACAGTGATACTGAGAGTATCTACCACCCCACATTTGGTGCATGCCGAAAAAGGGCCATTATTAAAATTATTTTTGTTATTATTGAATTCCACGTAATAATATCAGATATTATCTATTTCCTGAGAAACCAAGGAAAGCAGTACGAGTATCTAATATCTCTAGAATAAAGTAATCAACAACTGGAACAACTGAAATCTAATAATAATTATCCTAAAATGAATCTACGAATTATTCGGAATTACGAAATATCAAATAAAAATGTTTTCATGTAATCTGCTCCGGCTCCGGCAAAATATGAACATATATATTTACTTATGTACATGAAACGAACGTGAAATATTGAAGTTGTTGGATTTGTTGATGTACCAACAGTATGGTTATTTTATTCTGGAAGTATATCAAGAGACCGTTCTTGCCATCTACAAATTTGTAAATATGTATCTATTTGTATTACATGCTTGTTTGGTTGTAAAAAAAAACATTCAATTTATGTTTATCACCACATTAACCCCCGACCTATGTGGTCGAGCGGATAAAATCCTCGACTATGGATCCAGAGGTCTTGAGTTTATATTCCAGTGAGAGTGGTAGATTTTTCCAGTGTCACCCTGCTAAAATACCACCACAGATTCCTTGAAATAACTTAAACCGGGTTTGGTTACCAGATCTAAAAACCAATAACTATTTAATTATGCTTAAAATCTTGGAAATTTTGAAATTACACGTTGTTGCGTGCCTCGGGCGAAGCACCCACGTTCTGCCTCCAAAGCTAGCTCAGATAGGTCGGCAGAACTGGCGGTGCTCTCAGCATCAAGGGTCGTAGGTAGCTAAAAGGGGGGGGGGGGGGGTACATAGTATATGCCAACACTCGTCACGCCTCGTCAAATAAAAGATCGTCTAGGTAAACATTTCTTGTATTGTCGGGATCACACACAAATATAGCAGGGTAGTGCATTTACAATCAATTACTAGGCACAGGTACACAAGTCGACTACCTACATCTGGGGAAGCCTATCAAATCTCTCTCAAATCGCGTCTTCCCTGAGGGTCGGTCGCTGTTCGCGGGGCAAGTAAGGACACAACAAAATGGGGAAAGTGGCGTTACTCACTGGTACCAGGTGGCGGCAGGGCGAGCATTCACGGCGAGTATGGCCGGCTACGCCCAACAGGGAATTCATTGCAATCAGGTAGCGTGGCAGGGGGGCCGGTCAACTCGGGCCTCACGGAACATGGCGGACGGGCACGTCTCACGTTTGGCTCCGTGAATTCTGTGGAATGTTCCGGAACCGTGGTGCTGTCGCAGCGGCGGGCACGGGTTGCGGCTAGCGGGGTCTCGGCGTGAGTGAGGCGCGTTGCCGGGTCGCGAGAGCGTGGGGCGTTTTTGGGCGAGGTGAGAAGGGGTACGAGTGCCCGGGGGGGGACGGGTGGTGTGCCACTCACTGGCGTAGGGTGGTGCCTGGGCGCTACGTAACAACGTAGAACCATTCTAAGTATTTTTTAAGTTCTGATGACATGTTTTTAAAAATCTATATACATAAAAATGAATTCCTGTTTCCCTTGGTCACGCCATAACTTCAGAACGACTCTACCTATTTCATTCATCTTTTTTTTTAAGTTTCTAATATTTAGTAGAAGGTTTTAACGGAAAGAAAAATTAAGAAAATTGTGCATAAAATTGAAAAATTTCAGAAAACTTAACAACTATTTTAACTACGCACGTTTGACAGTTCACGCGTTTGATGAAATTGAATTTAGCAGGCAGCTGTTTTTTTTTGTATTAATTGTTTATGGATTTTTTAAATTATAGGTATTTTAAATAGGTACCTATGTTAGGTACCAAATTTGATTGATTGTTCTTATAATATCATCATCATCATCATCATCTGTGGCTCTACAACCCAGGTCGGGTCTTGGCCTTCAGCAGAGCCTGCCTCCATGACTGTCGGTGTTGTGCTGCGTTGCGCCAGTTTCGGATGCCGATGGTGCTTGCATCCTTCACCACTCCATCCAGCCATCGAAGCTTTGGTCTTCCAACTCTTCTCCGACCCCCAGGTGCACCATCCATAATTCGCTTTGGAATATCTCCTTCGCTCATTCTCTGGATATGTCCAGCCCACCTGAGTCTTCCAGTTTTGATTTCCTCGGAGATATTAGGGTCCTCGTAAAGATCGTATAGCTCCTGGTTGTATTTGATACGCCATTCTCCATTATCACAGATTGGGCCGTAAATCCTTCGCAGCACCTTCCTTTCAAAACTTTCTAGGGCTCCTTCATCACCCTTACTGATTGTCCAGCATTCCGAACCATACATAAGAACAGGTCGTATAAGGGTCTTGTAAAGCAGGACTTTAGTTCTTCTGGTAAGGTGGCGAGATTTCATATGCTTCTGTAGCCCAAAGTAGTATCGATTTGCAGTTACTATTCTTCTTTTGATTTCGCTGGATACATTGTTGTCATTTGTCACCATAGTACCGAGATATACAAACTCGTTGACAGTTTCAAATGTGTTATTATCTATCTGTATACTTGGTGGTTTCTGGCGTCCATGTACGGGCATATATTTTGTCCTCCCCTCGTTGATGACCAATCCCATGTTCCTTGCCGACGTAGCTAAGCTTTTAAACGCCGATTTTAGTTCATATTCTGAGCGTGCGATGATATCTATATCGTCAGCATAAGCAAGGAGCTGAACAGACTTGTAAAAAATATGGCCTGTGGTTTGTATACCTGCATTTCGGATGGCCTTTTCCAGCGCTAAATTGAATAAAATGCAGACAAGTGCATCTCCTTGTCTTAGTCCATTGAAGGTCTTTAGGGTGTCTGACAGATCCTGTTGTATTCTGACTCGGCACTCAACATTAGACATTGTGAGCCTTACTAAGTTTACCAGTTTTCTTGGGATATTAAATTCATCCAAGGCTCTGTACAGTCTTTCTCTATTTACCGTGTCATAGGCAGCCTTAAAATCTATGAAGAGATGGTATGTATCAACATTAAATTCTATTGTTTTTTCCAGTATCTGTCTCAGTGAAAAGATTTGATCAGTTGTAGATTTCCCCTTACGGAACCCAGTTTGATATTGGCCAATTATGCCATCTGAATATTTCATAAGCCTACCACACAGTACATTTGATAGGATCTTGTATGAGATATTCAGCAGCGTTATGCCCCTATAGTTAGAGCAGTTCATAGGGTCTCCTTTCTTGTGAAGGGGGCAAATTATTCCACAGTTCCATTCACTTGGCAGAGTCTCAGAGCACCAGATGGATTTAATGATATTATATATATGGACTTGAAGGTTCTCTCCGCCATCTTTGAATAACTCTGCAGAGATGTTGTCAGTTCCAGGTGATTTATTGTTATGTAGACTTTTAATGGCACCCACTACTTCTTCTAATGTTGGTGGCGGCTCGACATTGTCATCATCATTAGTACCACCATCAGTGATGTTTCCATCCCTTGTCAAATTTTCACCCACACTCTCATCTACACTTCCGTTTAGCAGAGCATCAAAATATTCCACCCATCTATTCAGAATTCTTGACTTTTCATTCAAAATATTTCCCTCGCTGTCGTAGCACATTGTAATTCTGGGCTTGTATTCTTTTCTTTGATGGTTTACCTTCTGATAGAAAAGTCGACTTCTGTTTTGGGCCTTAGCTAGTTCCACTTCCTTGATTTGGTTCTCGAGAAATACTCGTTTCTTCCTTCTGTGCAGTTTTTTCTCATGCTTTCTTAGTTCTCTGTATTCCATCTCTGCTTGCCGTGTACGATGTCGCTGTTGCATTCTTAGGTATGCGTCATTCTTCACATTGGTTGCTTGTTGGCATTCTGCATCGAACCATAATTCTCTTGGTTGTGTTAGCCTGCTTCCCAGAACTTCGTCAGCTGCATTGGTAATCACAGACTTTACACCATCCTAGTATGAGTTAATATCATGTTGTTCCACATGGTCGCTGATGTCATCCAGCTTATGCTTTATGGTTGTAATGAACTTTTCTGCTGTTTCTGGTACTTTTAGGCTTTCAATATCAAATTTATTTGTGCGTGATCCCCTCTGTTTCTTCATGTTTGATATTCTACTCCGTATTTTGGAGATAACAAGGTAATGATCCGAGTCAACATTTGCTCCACGGTATGTTCGTATGCTCATTAAATCAGATTTATGCCTTGCCTCAACAAGTAGGTGGTCTATCTGGTTAACATTTCTACCATCTGGTGTTCTCCATGTTCCTTTATATATATATTTTCTTGGGAAACATGTGCTACTCACAATCATTTTGTGGGACGTTGCAAAATCAATTAATTTTGTACCATTATCATTAGATTCTGCGTGCAGGCTATGTGCTCCAACTGTAGGTCTATACACTGATTCCCTTCCTATCTTTGCATTAAAATCCCCTATCACTATCTTGACATCATGGTTTGGGCAGTCCTGATAGTTTTTCGAGAGCTTTGCGTAGAAGGTGTCTTTTTCTGTATCACTTTTGTCTTCTGTGGGTGGGGGGACATTAATAATACTATAATTAAAGAATTTTCCAGATATACGAATAAGTGATATTCTATGATCAACCGCGGTAAAGCCTTTGACCAAATGCTTTACCCTTTTGGAGACAATAAAACCTGTTCCAAATGCATGACCCTTCTCGTGGCAGCTGTAGAAGATGGTACAGTCACGCTTTTCGATTGTTCCATTTCCTATCCATCTAATCTCCTGGATTGCTGTTATGTCAGTTTTATATTTAGCAAGTTCGTCTAAGAGAATTCTTAAACTTCCTGCGCGATACAGAGATAGTACATTCCAAGTAGCAAGTTTAAAATCGTTATCCTTTATCCGTTTGCCGGATCTTTTCCGAAGTCCAGTAGTTGTTTTCCGAGGCTCTGTGTTTGGCTTCGTAATATAGGTTTTTTTACGAGAAGAGGTTATTGGCCTCTTGCTCAACCCCCTACCAGGAGGACCAGGGTTTTTCTGTAGGGGTTTTCCTTCCCTTAGTTGTGGGGGCCCGATTTTATGGCGTCGGACATTCGCCATTCATCCTCTCCTATCTGCTATGGCTTCTGGCATTGCCAGTGGCCACATAACCCAGGGCTCGCGGACGTGGACGCTAGGAGTAGGACTATTGGTAGTGTTGCTAGTGGAATGGAATGCAGCTATGGCATTGCACGGTACTTAACTGATGCATACTTCCCAACAAAATATGCATCCCCGTGACCCTACCAAAATTTAAGCCCCTTCTTATAATATACAAAAATGAATATTTGTAATACATCTACGAAAAATGAAAATTTGAATAAAAAATTGTGATGGGTGGCACGTGAGCTGTTTGAAAACTGAATGTACTGGGACTAAATATATGGAACGCGGGAGGGGGGTTTGCGGAAAGGGGAGCGGGAAAGAAACTGCAGGGAGAAAGAATTTATTTCTTTGAATATGGCATTGCACATGCCGGGAACCAGCTAGTAATTAGAACAAAAACTTATCTTATTATCGTTTTAAGCTTCCCTCGTTCTACAATACCAACCACTTGCCCACAAAAGATTAAATATCATATTTTCTTAAATTTTATTGGACTTCTAGAAAATTGTAAGGAATAATGACTTTGAGAAAAACGGAAAAAGGTGACTCAAAAGAATTAACAAGTGTACTAAAAAGTGCATTAAACATTTTATTTTACATTAAAACGACTCTAAAACAATTCGAATCCTCGGCACAGATCCCTAAAGAAGACATACAAAGGTAAAAAAAGCCTTTTATGTTGATACAATAATATTATGTATTTTTAGATATTACGTGATAACTGATAACATTATATTAATTAATATATAAGGGTTACCGTATTCCACAACTTTGTCAAAACAAAGTTGGCATACAGAGGTGGCATTTCTTAGGTATCACTTCATCATCATTACAAAGTATAAAATGAAGTCGCTCAAAATGTATGTGCGCGTTAATCTTTTAAACTACGCAACGTATTTTCATACAGTTTTCACCAATATATAGAGTGATTGAAGAGAAATGTTTATATGTATAATACATGTGAATTATATTAGAGAAAAGCCGAGAAATTCAAAGAAAACATATTTTTGTGCGATTTAAAACGGCTGGTGGGCCGTACTTATAGTCACTTTTGAAATTCGTTCTACGGAAGAAATTGGAAAATTGATTTCCTAGATTAAGTAGGTAGGTATTTGATTTTCCCTTTTCAAATATCCAATGTTGCATTGCAAGCATTGTATAATTAGTGGCGAGTTAATTATTTTATATGTATAATACATGCTTATTATAGTAGAGAAAAGCAGATAAATTCAAATATTCAATTCAGCAGCGGGCAGCGGGCAGCTGGCAAGCGGGTGGTGTGGATTTTATAAAGATTGGGTAATGGCGTTATGTTTCGTTAGCCACAGCAACGTGTGGCCGGGTCTGCTAGTATACAATAAATTACAATGCAATCATATTTTAAATAAAATGGGTATTTCAATGGAATGAAAACTATGCGAAATCTTCTGATCAAAAAGGTTTCTTTCATATTTATTTCACTTCGATACTCACTTTAATATTGTATTAGATTCCCTTGTTTGTTTTCACAGAAAGATTCGCTTTTAACATGTAATCGCTTATTAATCTTTGTTTTTCATTATGTTATTTTTTACTTACATTTTTTTTATAAAACATAAGGGTTTATATTTTTTTTATTTTTTCTATTGTTGAAAATGGTATGAACTAGTGACAGAATTAAAATAACATTTTTTTTGATCTCTCAACACTTTGTTGTGAATTTATTTATTATTTTTCTCCAAATTTCCTCCATTTTCATTGTTATTTTTAAATTTTATTTTGCTTTTACTTAGTTCTTTTGTTATGACCGATATTTATGTGTGTTACTTTTATTAAATTGTGAAATTATTAACGCTGATACAGGCAAACCCTAGTGGGGTTAATAATTATATTTACGCTAAACAATGTATTTTAACTGTGAAGAAGCAAACATAAATTAATGTGGGCCTCTCGAAATACTTTTCCCGTGCTACAATCAATTTTTCAATTAAAAATAATTTAATTCAATTTAACAAAATTGTGGTGTATCGTAAAAGATGATCAGATGGCGGTAATATCATCTATCGGTAGATTCCGCTAGATGGTAGGCAGCGTAGTGCCTAAGTTCTCCGGCAGGGGATCGGAGAGGCTGAGAGGGTGTGTTTCAGTTATCACTCGCCAGAACGATTATAGCTAGCTTCTAGTTTTATACGCGAAGTATAAATAAATTCAGATAACGAACCAATTCTATTTATTCCAAGAAGTTATCTCCATCTAAGTGTGTTGGAGAATCTGCTAGTGTGTCTTCAATTAACAGAACAATTAAAATAAAATACAATTATGAACGTAACGGAAATAATGAACGTAGTTAGGAAAAAAAATTAAATTCGCAAATAATATGATGTACGGTTGTACGAGTTTATAATGAAGTATTTATTTTAGTGGTACAAACTACGCATGTATTTCTTCTTTTACGTGATAATCATGAAATTTCTTGCTTTTTTTTTTCCTTTTTTTCTTTAATTTCATATCTGATATGTATTTTATTTCCCTCAAAGATTGTTGAATGTTTTAAGTGCCTGTAATTAGTGGAGTCTTTGTCGAAAGCTTATGTGCACAGTCAATTTTTTTATAAATTTTTTTTATATGCTCGACAAACTGGTCTATTAATGATTGTTTGCATGAATTTATATTTGTTTTTTTTGGTCAAAATGTAGTTAAGTAGTGTTTTTCTCAATAACCATAGAAGATTTGAAAGTCATGTTTAATTTTCGTTATTTGTTTTTGGGGTGTTATGCCGTGTTGCGCTACTCCTTCTTTAGCCAACTTTCGGACATCGTTGCAGTGTCCATCATCAGGGCAGACCGGCAGATCTAATCACATCTACCGGATCAGTCGGAACTGCAGGAACGTTGGCTAAAGAAGGAGGAAGCGCAACACGGCATAACATCCCAAAAACAAATAACGAAACGTTTGGCCGTTTGGCCATGAAAATCTTAAAACGTATCCAAGTCATGTTTAAGTTTGTTTCTATTTTTCCTTTTCTTAAATACTAAAAGTCATTAAAACGAATACATTCAATGTTTTTCAATCATACGTATCTTGTATTTAATTGGACTAAAACTCTAAAATTAGGATTTGTTTAATGATTAGTGTATTTGGTAAAAGCTTTGATATTTAATTATGATTCGAGTGTTTTTTTACTCTAAATAGCATTTTTGATGAAGTAATTAATAAAAAATTGTTTGCTTTCCATAGAAAAAAAACATTATTTTGGTTTATCAAAGTGGTGGATGGAACAACGATATTATTATGATATTAAATAAATTCCTGTTTCAACGAATTTATTAATTTCAAGGAATTCCAAATAATCATTTAGATTTCCAAATCCATACTTATTTAAATATTTATACCTTACGTAAAGTATTCCAGAAAAATAAATATTTTAATAATTTAGATTTTCATACCGTAAGTGATTTTTCGATTAATATATATATGATTAATATATATATATATGTTTATATTTTTTTTAATTCTTCATTTTAAGCACCCGCTAAATGCCAAAGCAGTTTGTCAGCAGGTCAATTTAACAATATTAATATAACACTAAAGCACAAATATAACAAGAAACTACAATATACAAATTAGGTACAGAAGAATAACTTTAAAGTAACTACAATACAAAGGCATACAATATACAGACAGACACAGGCAAATTACTTAAAGTCAAAAAAATAAGAAAGTAAGATTAAAAACAATATCAATATAAAAAGTTTAGATCCATTAGCCATTTTTTAACTTTTTTGAGATCGGTTGTGCAATTTGATCCGATTTTTATGTTCATTGGCATCTTATTAAATATCGTAGGGGCAAGATAAGTAAATGTCCGTTGCCCTTGTTTATTTATAATTTTCGGAACGGACAAACCCTCATTTTTACAAAATCTAGTGCCATGTGCATGTTCTACTTTTTCCTTGTATATTGAATCCGACAATAGGTTTTGGAAAACAGTTTTAAACCATAATATCCCTCGGACAGGTAACATATTAACTGATTCATATAATAATTGTATGTCTCTTCTTTGTGCATTAATACTGTTGCTTACCAAGAGTTCAGTTAAAGAGTTTTGAATTGTTTGAATGAAAACATTATATATGTAAAATCGGTTTACGGTTGAAATATTAAATAACGTAAACCAAGAAATACCCAATTTTAATCAGATTCTTCTAATACGCATAAGTTCATCAATTGTTTAGAAATAAATTCGACCTTAATCGTAGCCAAAGATTGTTTTCTGGAAATGCAAAAACAATAGTACGGTCATCGTACATACATACACACATATTTTTTATTAAATTATTAAAATTACATTTCACCACAAATTTTTTTTCGGAAGTAGTGAACTCTTGTGAATTTTAACAGTGTGGGTGATGTCGGAAATCCGGGTAAACTATTTTTTACAAGTATTACCCAAAATGTGGTCTGACCAATCTGCTGATTACAATACTGGGTTACCTAATCCATTCTATGGTCTATTTCGAGAAACCAAAGTTCAAGTCGATTCAACTTATGGTTTCTATAGAAAAGAAAGTCTGTTTTCACTGATCTATTTCACGGATTTTATAGAAAATATTAGGTGGGATCCCAGCTGTAGGAGTACATTAAAATTATATATATTTTTTTAAAAAGGGTAGGAGGACAAAAGATCTCATGGTAACACATAACAGCAGAGCTCTAAACTTCATTCTCTGTGTATTTCTGATATGATGAAAATAAAATATTTTGGTACGTTATAATGTTGTACTAACTCAAATAACATGTTTTAAAATAATATATGTGTGACGTTTGTGCCAAAGCTTTACAAGCAAAATAAAGTTGGTTGCTCTCCATGTGTGTTCAATTCTTTTCTTCACCGAAAGCGTATTGAAATTGGCTTTCTGGTCCCTACGAGAAGCTGTTTGTCACTGTCGCTGGAATCCCATAGGATTGTCGAAATATTGAATTATTGCTCCACATAAATGTACTGTGACTTTACATTCTGTGTGTCACATAAATAAAATATTACAAATAGTCACGCCACATTACCGATGTTGTACATCACACGAGATTGGTTCTCATAGGAGCAAATACGACATTTAAAAAAAAAATTGTAGGTACTTACATTTGCTTTAGAGGTACTGCACAAGGCTTTAATCTATCCGGATCAGTGGAACTCTCGAATCTCTTACTCTGAAAGGGCTGAAATAAAACAACAAACCGACAACAAAACGAGGGAGAAGAAGTTAAAAATATGATAGTTGGGAGTTTCCCGGCTATTCAAATCTTTCCACTAACTTACATGTTTATACAGGATGTCCGGGGGGTAAAGTTCATTAACTTCGGGATGTGATTGAGTACAAATAAAAAATATAAATAACTTGTTTCGAAATTCCAACTTTTAGGGGTAGTTTTGAGGTAAAAAGATAAAATTAGTCCGGCGTGTGCGGCCAGATTTATTATTTTCCACTGTTACGATACGGGCCAATCACAATCGATTCGGGCGCCCGGCAGGCTCTCAGCAAGTAAGATCGTACCTCACACTAAGGATTTTTAGTAGGTACGTCTTTCTGTATGGGAAAAAAAAAATGTTGGAATTTCGGAAAAAGTTGTTAATCGTTTTTACTCCTACCATCATATAGAATCACCTTCCGAAGTTAATGCACTTTACCCCCGGACACCCCGTATAAGTGTATAATGGTGTTCTGCACAATTATATACAACTTTTCGATGTTCTATTATGGTCTCTCAATAGAGATATCAAGGTGCAATTGTATATTTAATGAAATTGTATATTTGATGTTAAAAAGAAAACTATCTTTTCAAAACAAAATAAACCCGCAGGTCCTGAAAACGTTCCTCCAATATTTGTATTAAAATGTATATCCATATTAACATTTCCACTTATGAACATTTTTAACCTCTCTCTGAAATCTGGAAATTTTACTGAACAATGGAAGAATAGTTTTTTAATGCCTATATTTAAAAAGGTGATAAAACTGACGCCTCAAATTATAGACCTATATGTATACAATCAGCAAATCTTAAATTATTTGAATTTATTTATTAACGAAACTTAACAGGAAATTAATTAACATTATTACACCATTTCAACTTGGATTCATTTCGGGAAGATCAACTCTAACAAATCTTATCATTTATCAACCTCAAATAGTTGAAACATTTAATAAACGATCCCAAACTGATACAGTGGACACAGACTTTAGCAAGGCATTCGATAATGCATCTAATAAAAAATTTATTCAAAAACTAAAAGTTATCGGTGTCTCTGGTAGTATGTTAAACTGTTTCAAAAGTTATTTGTCATCTAGAAAAATTTCTTTAAAAATTTTAGATTGCACTTTTAAGCAATTTGTGGCTTCCAGTAGAGTTTCGCAAGGTTCTCACTTGGAACCTGCATTATTTTTAATATTTATCAATGATACTGTAAAAAAAATTAAAGGAGTAAACGTACTTTTGCTGTTTAACGTTTGCTGATGACCTAAAAATTTACGAAACGGTTACCTCCATCAATGATTGTAATATCCTTCAATCTAATCTCGATCACTTACAGGGTTGGTGTAATTATAATTAAGTGCTTTTAAATGTAGACAAATGTCAATTTATATCTTTCTGCAGAAAAAACAACTTATTATGTCTCATTATAGTATTAACAATATTTCCCTTAGAAAAATGTCTCATGTCAAGGATCTGGGTTTGACGTAAAATTGACGTTTATTCCACAAATTATTGAATTTACTAATAAGGCTATGAAATGTTTGGGTTTTATTTTAAGGACAGTAAAAGATTTTACGTCACTTTATTCATTTAAAATTCTCTTCACTGCCTTAGTAAGAAGTATTTTGGAATACGATTTCACTTTTTGGTCCCCATACTTTATAGTATGGGGACATCAATAAAAAATTTACAGTAATACAAATTGTACATCAATAAAAATTGAGAGAGTTCAGCATAAATTTTTAAGGTTCATTAATTTCAAACTCTCCGTACCCATTAAGCAAATTAATTATGATAACTTAATGAAAGTACTTAATTTAACTGATTTATTTTTTAGAAGAACCAAGAGCGATCTGGTACTTTAATTCATATTAGTTAATGGCTCAATTGACGCACCGGCTTAACGAAACTAATAATATTCCGAGTACCAAATCGTGATACGAGGCTTCCAGAGCTGTTCTTTGTTTATCCGTCGAAAACTAACTATTTCATTAACTCCCAATCCATAGATTACATAGGCTTGACAATAAATTCGGTTCCGTTGCAATTTTCATTATTTATTCCTTACCAAAATTTATTACAGAATTTTTTTAAACGCTGCTTCACTTCTATTGTTAAGGAAGGGAAAGAATAATAAAACAAAAATGTCCTAAAGGGCGTAAATAAATAAATTTAAAAAATTATTTTATTTCAATTCTGCGGAAGAACCGATCCAATTATACTATTTATATTTGTTCAGCTCGAAATGTTTAGAAGCCGCGACATCTGGATCCAAAACCTGGGACCTTACTGATCTGCGACGAAAGTCGTAATGTGTATAAATCAAAAACTACTTACTACGCACAAAACACCAACACAGATTATTTTTTTAATCATTTCAGTAAATAAAGGAGGCGGGTATGGGTACCGCTGCCCCGGGAACCATTTATTGGATAACCAACACCTCTGCCATAAGTCACCCCAGGTGGTTCGCTACGTTTGGTGACTTAGGTGCCCAGGTTCATGGGGTGAGGTTTGACCAGGTTTTGGCGGTGGATGCGTCTGCCCACCGGCTGCCTGGTAAGCTGGATCAGGAGAGAACGGTTGGGGAAGTCCCTTTCACTTCTACAACCGTACTCTCTTAGAACATCGCCTTGCACCGCAGTGGGTTCATAAGGCTGTCACTCCTGGACACACTGACCCTCAGATTCCTACCCACACTACGAGCTTCCTCTCCTTACTTCCCTAAAAAGAATCTCCACACAGCATCCCCGAAGATGTCATAGGCTCTGAAGGGAATTATTTTCATCAAGGCCTCCTGTGTGGAGCTCATGTAAAAAAAATATATATTTTCACAGGGGAGCGTTTTTGAAATTCAAGTATCTACATTAGTCATAAAACTTTAGTTATAACGTGATCTTTTAATAGTTAATTCAAAAGCAAATATCGCTGCATACTTTGGAGCCCACCCATAAAACATTCGTAGTTGAATTAATCTCAATAAATTAAGATGTTATCTCATCAACAAACGCCTTGAATATTCATTAACAGAGCTTTTTTCACCAACAAACAATAAATATGAATAAAATAGTCATAAATTTGTACCATTAAACATCTTTCGTACAAAAATAACTTTGCAAGGTCGTCTATATCAGTAGGAGAAAACGTTTTCTTTTATTTCCCTATTATGTTCCTTCTTATTTCACTATTGGGGTTGGCCGTCAACGCTTTTTTGCAAATATGGATTCAATAAGATCTCAAAAGATGTATTTTATATTCTGTACGTTATCAGACAGACACCATAGTTTTCAAAATCATACTTTCTTTTATTCGGCTCTCCCGAGTTATTTTTATTTACGGATAAAACTAACGAACAAAAAAAATCAAATAAAGATCAAAA
Organism: Limnephilus rhombicus; assembly: GCA_929108145.2. NCBI lineage: Eukaryota > Metazoa > Arthropoda > Insecta > Trichoptera > Limnephilidae > Limnephilus > Limnephilus rhombicus. Next base: position 20,264,351 of record OV815278.1, on the reverse strand, counting down.
TAAAGAAAAAATTAAATGTTGTCAATAATTATCAAAAAATTGTTTAGAAAACACAGTGCCAAAAATTTATTGGGGGGCGCATAGAAATGTCAGGAGGGCGTAATAGGTACGTTTGCATTTCCGAAAAAAAATCTACTTTACGCTTAAAGATTAACTAAGCGATTTAACCATAGCTTTAGCAAAGACTGAACCCAAAATCGACCAACTGGTACAATGCATGCAACCTCTAGTATCTCATTAGTACTTTAAAAGTTTTTTTTATTAATTTGTTCTAAAATTACTTTGAAAGTTGTTAGACATTATCTTATTACAAAAATATAATTTAAATAAATAAAAAATAATAATAGAATAAAATGTATAATTAAAAGCAAACTAAAAAATGCAAATGTAAAATTAATTAATGATTAAAAGTGTATCTACTCTTTTATTAAAAATCCATAATAAATAAATATATTGTATCTGTATTGTGCCTATTTGAAATTCAAATAAATTATTTAGTTAATATAAAAAAAAACGTGTTTCTTATTTTTGTTTAAACTTAATTAAGGGTGCATGAAAATATTTTTTTTTGGTTCGGGGAGGCTCGGTGAAAAAAAGGTTAGGAAACCCTGATCTAAATGGTCATAGTATATGTTTAGAGACGCCTGAGAGAAGTCCATACATACATGAACAATACAATCGTGTCCACAGTGAACAAAATTCACGGCTCTCACTACGAGTGAACGTTTGGTTTTGAACTAAAAATATTCCTTATAAATTTCATTCGAACCAATATTAGCAAGACAACTCCTGATTATTATAATAGCATAATGACATGTTATCGATGTTGAAATATTCACTTTTGAATTTGCTAGCTCATTTTTCTATACCGAAATTAGTACTTTTCGTATGAGACCATAGATAATAAAATAAGAAAGATAACAGATACAATATTCCTTCTGTTGAGTGTAGTGTCGTTCTATTTGAAATATTTATGTTCATTTTCTGTCATTTTATACGTACATTTATCTTGATTCATTTCCGTCTACGGACTCTTTTTCTTTCAATTTAACGTCTGTATCGCATTTTATCTTATTTTTAATAAAATAACTAGCTGGTTCCCTGCATGCATTGCAATGCCACATTCAAAGAAATAAATTGTTTCTCCCTGCATGTCCTTTCCCGTGCGTCCCCGTTCCCCTCCCGCATCCCTTTCCCCTCCTGCGTACCCCTTCCACCTTCCCCGCCGTCCTTTTCCTCTCTCCCGCTCCCCCGTCCCACCAACCTCCCTCCCGCGTTCCTTATATTGAGTCCCAATACATTCAGTTTTCAAACGCATGCCACCTATTGTGTCACCATTTTTTTAATTCAAATTTTCATTTTTCAGGTATTACAAATATTCATTTGTGTATATTATAAGAACAATCAAATATTATAAGAACAATCAATCAAATTTGGTACCTAACATAGGTACCTTTTAAAAATATCTATAATTTTGATTCGATCCAAAATATTATGTAAGTACTTCCAATTAACTCGTTAATATAAAGAGTTTGGAAAATAAAATTTTGATTTGACAATCGTTGTGTTGCAAAATGTCATTCTCAAATTTTTGACAGTTTGCAAGAATTTTTTTGATGGTTAAAAAACTATTTAGATGTATTAATTGTCATGTGGTTGTAATAATCCAGAAAACTTCGCGGGGGTTTAAAGAAGGTATTTTGAATGTTTCAAACATTTCGTATGCTTAATATAGCAATACACAATACGTCAATCCCCAAACACATTTCGATTTTTATATAAACAGTTATAAAATGGAGACTGGATACGTTTGTTTTTACACTCTTCTCCTACCTCCTTCTTTAGCCAACGTTTCGGACAGCGTTGCAGTGTCCATCGTCAGGGCATATCCGCCGGATCTGCCCTGATGATGGACACTGGAACGCTGTCCGAAACGTCGGCTAAAGAAGTAGGTAGCGCAACACGGCGTAACACCCCAAAAACAAATATCGAAAATATAGTTATATAAATTGTCTTTGTAACATTTTTTATGCTATCACAAGAAGCAAATGTAAAATCATTTCGAACACTGTCATCAATTCCTTGCAATAACTCAAACATTCCATTTCAAAAAACCTTACAGCCTAAAATCATTTTACCGTGATAGCAAGTTTCTCCGAAATATTTATATGCAATCAACAAATATAACAGTTAATTAAAAAGAGTGTTTTATTCCGAGTGTAACCTTAAAAATAACTATGCGATCGACTTCTTTGTTTTGGAAAGGAGGTCGATTTATGACTGACTCCAGGCCACTTTTTTTTTTTTTAAATATACATACATATACAGATTTATAGTAAAACATATGGTTCTTAAAACTAATTACAATATATAAATTTCTTTTTAACGAAAGTACCCAATTCAAAAGAGAAAAACATTTCTCGTGCTTGAATTTTTGAGAGTGCCGTTGTAAAATGCGAATAGGTACAGAGATTATGTTATTACAAGTACTTATTTAAAAAAAAAAATATATATATATATATATATATACATATATATTATATATACATATATATACATGAAGACAAGTCGACATGGTGAACTTTAAGTAAATAAGAGTTAAATTGGAATAGGATGCAATATAAGATAATACAGGCTAATAATATTGCTCTATCACTTTCTACTTTTGAAGTGAAAACTTCTTTAGCACCATTATTAATTGTGATTTGAGACTCGATGAAACGAAAAATAACCACACTAAAAATAGACAAACACACACAAATATAGGATTTAACCTGCGAGAGAATGAGATAGTATAATCGGTCTCCTCTTTGTGCGGTGCTTCGTAGCCTCCCCACTCTTCTTTACATCAGTTTTCTGAAGGTTTCACTTCTACCGCTTGTGAATTGCACACTCGTATTTGATTGTTTAATAAATTTTTTATTACAACGCACAAAAACAATTGTTTGATTTGCAATTTGATCTACTTTTGTCATCGAATAAGTCTTAACGTAAGGATATAAAGCCAATTTTTTGAAAACTGTAGTTCTTGACGGATCTCGAGAAATAAAGGTAAAATTAAAGTTATATTATCTATACTTTATCAAAAGACTAGCTTTTGCCTCCGGTTTCGCTCACATAGTATTATGTGGGTTCCCACTCCGCCTCCTCCACCTTCGCTATCCCCACTGCACCGCCCCCCCCCTCCCCATACTCTCCCCGTTCACCCCCCCAGTCTCCCACCTCCCCCCTTTCTCCCTCACCCTCTCCTCCTCCTCACCCCCCTTCCATACCCATTATATGAATTTTTCAAACAGCTTGTGTGCCACCTATTATAGCGTATCAATCAAACATACGCAGTTTCGCATTTATAATATAAGTACAGATTAGTATAATTTTAAATATCAAAGGGATCTCCATAGTAACCTAAACAAAGAACAAAATGACAGCGCACATCAAATAACTACTTATAGTTAGTTACCAAGCAACGCTTTGCTTTTCGTCTGGACAATAAACGTATAATTTCATAACTCCAGAGCTTACCTATATATATAGAGCCTATATTACTCGCAAATAATGTGGTTTTCTGTTAGCAAAAGAATTTTTTAAGTCCATTCAGTATTTTTTGCGTGAAAGAGTAACAAACATACATCCATGCATCCATACAAACTTTGGCCTTTATAATATTAAAATAATACATAATACTATACAATAATGACCATTCACCTCAAATAAAGATAGTGTTACGATGCATGAATACGCCCTACAAAATCACGCTACACCACTGTGTTTGCAAACGGTCTCCCGCTCCTCCCCGCACGCGCCCGGCGCGCCAGTGGCGAACGGCAACGGTCCCGACGCCATTCTTGCCCCGGCAGCGCCTCGAGTGCACGCGCTGCGTGAATCGTTCCGATGTTGTTCTGGAACACTCCGTGGAAACACACTGCGAAGTTCGCCCATCTAAGTTCCTTTGGAGGACGCCAGTACCCAGGGAACACCCCCTCACCTCACCGACCTCCCAGCACCAGCCGAACGGCAGTGAGTACCCGAGCCATTAACCCCTCTTTTTGCGTGTGTTCCATCTTAAATTCTACGTGTAGATTAATAACTGCCCCAGAGAGAGAAACGAAGCAGAGAGATGTTAGGTCCAATTACCTCTGAATTAGTTAGGATTATTGACGCCTCCTTGTTCCAACCTTTGACTGTGCTATGTACCATTATTGTCTCATGTACGGATTCTTTCCAATACACCTGATATTTACCGCAGCCGAATTGTTTCATTGGCTCCCCGGCCCGTAAGATAGAGTTTATTTCAGGTATGCCACACTAACGCCTCAGAGATCCTACAACCCTGGTGATGATGGTCTCACCCGCTCTGCTGACCGAATTAATTCTGAGCTGGTCTGTCGGGAGAAGGTAGGCACCTTAGGCCGGAGTGCTTAACAATAGTATGTAAATATTAGGTCCTTACATATGAAATTGGAGTTTTGCCGTTCTGACAACTTTGATCTCAAACATCTTCTCTTTGGTTAAGAATTCCAAATTCAAATTTATACAGCTATTTACTCATGTATTTGTGTTTCGAAAATTATAATTCATTTGTTTTTTCCTTAATTGTTTGTTTTTCTTTGCGTCACCTAGTTTACAAAATGGAAAACTTGAAATATCGCGTTATTTACGAGTACGAGTGAGTTCCACCGTGGCACGGTGAACTCACTCGTACTCGTAAATATAATGAATATGGCGACGGTGCCGCAAAAGAAAACACAGTTGTGCTTAAAGATTTTATTGATTGCCGTCCGAATGGTTTTTTTAGTAAAGGGATCGATGAACTTCCTATGAAATGGCAAAAGTGCATAGATAGCAATGGTACATACTTTGATTAAATAAATATATTATATTTGAAAAAAAATTGACTTTATGTTCCTCCCATACAAAACGCCAATTTCATATGTAAGGACCAATCCAATAAATGTTAGATAATACATATTTTTTGTGTTAATGTTTTAAAATCATAAAAATGTTTGTAAAATGCAAAATAAGAAAATCCGATAATTCAGAAGTGCTTACCAGGTCATTTCAAACAAACCATTGTGTTCAGTTGGAACATTCTTCCCTTCCTATGGCCGTTTTATGTTCGGTAGTATTTCACAGTCAAAAGTATGCTTCTAACGGAAATTACTGAAAGATAACCTCCCTGGCGCGGGACATTGAAGAGTTACATATTTTAATCGCACAAAAAGCTCCAATGGAAAACGTGGATTAATTTTCAATTCAGATGACATTTTCCAATGAACGGGAACGTGCTACATAATTCCAACTGGCGAAAACAGAAATGCAGTTTTTTGACTGGGCTGATAGTAAAAATATGAAATAATTGACGCGAAAAGCTCTATCGAGATTTTACAGGGACTGTGAAATCGCGTTATCGTTAAATATACATATTTTTTAATAAACTATTTAAAAAAGCAAATGGCGATATTAAATATTCAAATAAAATCAACGCACAGTTGAGACCGGTACGGGTACCGCCGAACGGAAACCGTTTATTAGATTAGTTCTGAAACAGTTTAAAAACTGAAACCCATTTTCCCAAGTCCTTGCATTGTTATTTTCTCCCTTTGTTCCTCTACTTCCTTGAAAGTCCCTACTTATTTACAACAAGAAGAATAAGATATTGACTACCTACTTAGTACATTAGTTATTGCATAAAAAAACGAAAATTACCCACATCAATCAGTTAAAAATTCGTCGTGAAATCGATCACACCTTGATCTTGAAAATCTCGCTTGAAAGGTTGTAAAAAGTGCTAATTAATACCAAAAGTGTCGTTAATTGTAACCATCTTTTTATGCTTTTATCGTGGAGAGCAGCCACACTCCAGATTGCATCATCTGAACCCATCAAAGGTAGGGGATTTCCCTTTCCAATTGCCATTTCCGAACGCCGTCAATTGTCTGGTCTTAAACAAATAAAGATTTACAGTCCATCCTCTCTCTTATCACGATATTGTTCGTTACAACCCCTGTCATACGTCACCTCAAATAGACAAATAAACACTCCTGTTAAATCACCACGTTTAGTGATTTAGCAGGGGTGCCAGGGTTCTTGGGATGAATGCGTTTGCCCACCTACCGTGTGACGGATTGGATCGGGATAGACTGGTTGAGGGAGACCTAATCTAGACCTCTCCAGCTGGACTCTCTTTACCCATCGGCTTGCACCGCAGTAGGAGGATGGATGAATGGATTCATACGTCCGCCACTCTTGAACACACTGACCCCAGATTCGTATCCACCTCTCATACCCTTTTCTTCCCAGAATTTCCTCTCCTTCCTTTCCATAAAAAACCCACCACACAGCATCCCTAAAGATGACATTGGTCCTGAGGATTTTTTTATGTAAAAAACAAAACTGAACTCTTCATATCCAGGTGGTGGCAATGCTTTTATTGCTCATTTTTTTCTGAAACACAATTTTGCGGTTCTTTATTCATTGTGAATTTGGGTTCAATATATTATTAAACAGTTGCTTTAAATAGTTTCTAGATAATATGACTGACAAGGTGCTTCTGACAATGTTTTTCGTGTACCACTTCCTTCATTCTCAATTACCAAATTGAATGATACGATCCTATTCTCAATGGCTCTGGGCAATCGGAGAGTTGTAAACTGAAAGATATTAAGTATAACCTTTATAAATGCAATAATAAAATAATATTTCCCGTTAGTTGCTTCATTTTTTTGCTTGACGAATGAATCAATTTAGATTGAAGTGCAAAAACTAAGACTGAATAACGATATTTTCTTTTTATAAAAAACTTTTGTTATACCATTCCGCAGATCATTGAAAGAATTAAGAAAATGTACTTAAAAAAAACTATTGAACCCTGGAATAAAATGCAAATTGAGGAGCGTTTTAACATATAAACCTTTTTTTCGCCGGACAGTTTTATGTGAATAATCACTGTGTCAATATTTTATGCTCTTTTATTGCAAGTTCATTTAACTGTTTAACTATTGAGACGTGATGAAAAAAAAAAACGCAATTCATTTATAAAAAGCCATCTTCATTTAAAAAGAAGTCGAAATTTTCGATTTTTTACTAAATAGAAATCTACAATTTAGAAAAAAAAAATTTTTCGCAATTTACATTTTTGTTAATTTTTATATTTTTGTTATATATTATTCTAAAATAATAAATACATTAACATTGGGGTTTGTTTTATCTTTCTAAATACCTACCTAACCTAAAAAAATATTATAAATATTCGCAAATTAAAAAATCAAATCCTAATACCGACTGTTGACGTCCGTACAAAGAATGCAAAAATAATATCCAGGCAAAAATGTCTTAGGAAATTAGAAAGATAGTTTATTTTATATATACCTACATTAAAATAATATTTAAATTATATATGCATTAGAATAACACAATTATAATTCTTTTACAAATCATTTGTTGGTGGTTGAGAAACTGGTAAGCCGAAGGTCGCAGGATCGAATCCCGACATGTGCAAATAATTTTTTTTGATTAATTTGTGTTATTTCACGATTTATTAATTAAAAAATAATAAACAGTAAATTTGCGGACGTTCCAGAGTGGAAGATACTACCAGTATGTGTTAAGACCATTATTCAGAATTGAATGTTGCTTAAAATAGCTTTAGCCATGTTTGGTGACCAGATCTGAATAGTCAGGTACTTCCCCCATCTTCCTCTCCCCATCTCATTCCCCTCCCTACTATCTTCAGCCTCACGACATACCCCAATCGGGGATGCCATAGTCTCACTGGCCCTAGATGGGAGCAGTTAGAATTATTGTTGTATTCGGTATTCACATAAAAAAACTTTTATGTGGATGTAATATTCCAATACTTTGTAAAATGTATCATTTTCTATTACACATAAAGCAGGTAAATGTATTGATTTTCTACCTGTTGCACGTATATAACATAAAAGGAAATTAATAAAAATTTGCTTTGAGTTTAATTGTCATTTTCAAAATTTGGATTTTAAAGAATTCAGACGCGCAATAAAGAGCCTAAATGTAATATAATATTTTTTAACAGAAAATTATTTGTATTGCCATTTTCAAAATGCGCCATTTAAATAAATAATTCTGTTTGGAATGCAGATAAGACACAAGAAGGTCCAAAAAATAGATACCTACATTTTAAAAAAATAATGGCTTATAAACCATTTTTACAAAGTAAAAATCATAACTCGTCACTAACAGTTACCTTTAAATGTTCAAGATTTCCAAAGGAATGACTTGTTTGCCTTTCGAAAGCATTTTCCAACGGGTAGTTTAACCACCCATGAGAACTAGACCATCCCACGATGACTATTTCACTTCATAAAGTATGAAAAACTTCGAAATTGCAATTTTAAATATGAATGACTTTAGCAAAAGCTTGGGTAAGGCTTAAAGTACTAAATAAACAGTGTTTAATAAAGTTCATCACCGGAGCTCCAGGGGGAAAATAGCGCTCAATTAGAAAAACCCACTTCGTTATAATATAATAATGAACTTCCTCAGAGTTTTGCATAGTCTTCGTAATAAAAAATCTAGCTACGGTTCTCTGCCAACGGATAATATGAGATGTATCCCAAAGCAATGTTATTATACACTACAGACTGTTCAGGTAGGACACTTTTAGTTGTTTAGTTAAATGAAGATAATATTTGCGAAACTCGATCGAAAATCTGGAGACAAAAAAATCAGAAAAAGATATTGGCACCTCTGCGACTCGAACCCAGGACCATCTGCTTACATGGCAAATGCTCTGCCACGATCGAGTTTCGCAAATATTGTCTTCATTTAAGTAAAATATTACAATTTGAAGTTTTACTCGTAAAGTAAAAAAAATAAAAATAAACACTTTTAATTGTTTTATATTTGAACAACTAACTATGAACAATTTCTAAGTAAATTTCTTACATGTGTAATGTGGTCATCTTGTTTTTAACTCTGAAACATTAACGATCGTCGAATTGGTCATATGTGGAAACACAATAATTAATGTCATATTTTTAACGCCACTTTATACAGATGCATTTTTCTAAAAATAAAATTCACAAATGCAAAAAAATTAGAGTTTTCTTTTTAATAAATAAATATATTATTTAACTCTCGACTTTACATATGGTTCATGGGACTTAGTTTTTTTTTACATTAACTCCACACAGGAGGCCCTGAGGAAAATAACTTCCCTCAGGGCCTATGTTATCTTTGAAGATGCTGTGTGGAGGGTCTTTTTGAGGAAAGGAAGGAGTGAACACAGGTCTTGAAGAGACCCATGTTGTAGGAGGGAGGAAACACAGAGGCCAGCAAATCGTTCCACAGCCGAGCCGTTGAACTCAAGAACGAGTCATAGAAACGACCCGTTCTCAAGTGATTAATGTCAACCGTGTACAAATGTTGGGCGCGTGTTTGGCGTGTTTCCCGAGTATGCACTGGTGCCGAGGGGATCAATGACGCTAGTTCCTCGGAGCATCTTCCATTGTAATACCGGTAGAACAAAGACAGCATTCCCACCTGACGCCTGTGCTCTAAAGATTGCAGTCCGTCTGTTAAGATGGGAGAATCTATCAAACGAACCGCCCATTTCTGCACAGAGTCAAGGGTTTTTAGGTATTTTGGAGCTCCAGACCAGAGGTGGCTGCCAAATTCAACTGTGGGGCGCACTTGCGATTTGTACAGGGTTAGCAGTTGTGTACTATTAAAGTATCTGCGGGCCCTGTACAGTACGCCCAGTTTCTGGGAGGCTAACTTAACTCTGGTTTCGATGGAGCCCCCATACCTGAGCTGGTCACTTAGAGTTACACCAAGCATATCGATGAGGTCCTGTTCGGAAGATTGCTTCCGTTGAAGGAGACAAAGTTTTGGTAGTATTTAAAATTATTATTTTCACATGACGGGTACTGATTTTTTTCCATCAATTTAATAATGATTATGACGACAATATACCCTAAAATATATTCAGAATCTTAACGACTTAAGTAAAGAAGCTGTGTATACAAATTGCGACTCGCAACCCGTGTATTGAACGGACCTACCGTCGAATTTGCCGTATCAAAGAAAAGAAGAAGAAGAAAAATAATGTGGGAACCTTAACGACGTAAGTGAAGAAAGCGTGTAAACAAATAAACGCCGCGGCACGGCGTATTCTACGAACGTACGGTCGAATTCACCCTAGCAGGCCTGGAGATTCGAACTTTCTGCCACGTTCATTTTAATTAATTCTGAAGAACGTGTTACAAATATTTAAAATGTGTCTCCATGTTGTCCTACCGAGGTTATTAATTCATTGTTTAGAAAAATAAAATCTGGTGCTTACCACTAACTTTATAGCTCAAAAACGGGTTATAAAGTTTTAAAATCGTTGTACGTAAAATATATTGATGGTAAGGTACTATTTCTATTAATCTTAAATATAAATAACTCGCATTTCTTGTGCGGCATGGAAATAAAAAAGTTATTATAGTTACGAATTCGCCGGAAATTATTAAAATGAGAGTTTTGAGCAAACAAAAATTATTAGGGTTGGGTACCGCCTTAATTAATGGGTTCCTGTAAACTTATAAACTCCAAAATAGCATATAATTCATAAATATGTCTTCTTGCAATTACTAGGCAGCTGCATTTTTTTAATAAATTTTTAATCGCAATATAAATTTCAGTTACATTCCGCACCCATATTTTACAAAAATACATTATAATATGGCATTTTTGGTCATGTTTTATATCTTTTCAGAAAAAAGAGCTCTTGTGCCTGACTTGAGAGATATGATTACTCCTTTTGTATGCACATAATATTTATTTTAATTTTATTTTTAAATTTTAAAAAGTGTTTAATTTTTTCTGATAGGTCATTAATATAGCACAATACAGAAGGGAGATTGGTGATTTTCTATGGCTTAGTAAATTTAGTGGTTTTGCATTTGGGTTCTTTTAAAACTAGCTGTTAGAAATTAGGGGTTGATGGGGGGGGTGAAGTGGAGAGAGGGAAGGTGGTGGAGGCGGAGTGGGGTGGGAGAGGGGGGAGGGAAGGAAGGGGAAGAGGTAGGGGTGGAGGAACGTGGGGGAGGTGGAGCGGGGAGGGGTATGGGGTGGGGGAGGGGTGGGAGTTGAAGGAGGGGGAGGGAGAGGGGGGTTTATGGATGAGTGAAGTGGAGAGAGGGAAGGTGGAGGGGGGAGTGAAGTGGGGGGAGGGGTGGGTGGAGGTGGAGGGTTTGATGGGGGGAGTGGAGTGGGGAGAGGGAAGGTGGAGGAGGCGGAGTGTTGATTCCCTAATACCATGCGAGCGAAGCCGCGGGAAAAAGCTAGTATTCCATAATTCGTTGGAGATTTAATTTTTTGTAAGTTTTAAAAATAGAAACTTTCTTCAATATATTTTAGACATATGTTTAAAATATATTGAAGAAAGTTAAATAAATATTAAAAGATAGTTACAAAGTATTTATAATAACTCAGCGTAAGTCTCCCCATTTCATTTATTATAATGTGGTAACACCGCGTATGCCAAAAAAATAATCCAAATAATGATTTTGTATAACAACCGTTATAAAAACCTTCTTTTATAAATTTTTATTAAAAAATATATGTACAAAAAGGCGCGTTTTTTTTGCTCTCCTGAAAAGTTGTTATTTTTGACTTCCGCGGTGTTAGAACTTAAGCGACTATTTGGTACTGGAAACTATTTTAAGGGTGATTTTGTTGAGAAGATAGTTTTTTATAAATTATATCCTTTATACCTGTCGTGCCTTAATTTATTGTTTAAATCATTATTACACCATAGCCAAATCCACGCAGGTTTGTAATCCTGGGTTGTAGTCTTGTCAAGTAAATATGGAAACAACAACGTCAACAGGAAATACATATTTCTCCAATATTTAACTCCTTAAATCAAGTTTTTTGAGAATAATAAATCATTTTTAATAATCAGAACATCCTGTTTTCCGAAAAGTATTTTTTCATTGCTGAAGTTGTTTGCGTTAAAACTGCCATGATGTTATCATGTTACGGGGTAGATGTTTTTTTATCAAAAGTAATAAAGATTTTTCTTTTTTGCTCTCGTTTCTTGGTTAACGGTCCGAAACGCCTTTATCGTTTGGTTTATCTTAGATTTACTTACAAATAAATCTCTTCAGATAATGTAAATTTTCATAGTAAAATTTACATTTTCCAATAAAAGAAATCCAATAGCTTTAATACAAGTATATACATTTAAAAGAAAATACAAAAGAAAAGGAACTCGTCACGTGTAGGTATACTTAGCATTCATGTTAAGCGTTTTATTACTTTAATGGCGTGTAGGTTAGGTTAGGTTAGATTAGTAAAAGTCTTTGGTAATAAATTAACTTTAAAAAATACTAATTTATATTACATAATTAACCTAACCAACCAAGTATTCCCTCATGTCATTGTAACACATTTCTTCAGACTAATTCGTGGATGGTTCGAAAACTCGACTATCATGGAGATCATAATTTTATATGTTCTCGATGGTTATCTTCGTCGCCGACAGCATAAACTTTTCTATCTCCCGGCTTGCAACTAACTTGCTAATGGTCATGCCAGTCCAACAAATAGAACCACTTCGAATTCTGATATGTTTAACATCAATGTAGCATAATTCAAACGGCAAGCTTTTTTGCCATTAGTCTAAATCTGTTTATTCTATCTAAAAAAAATCTCTTTAAAAAACGCTTTGAAATTGTAATTTTGTAATGTTTTAAAAATGAATAAATTGAATTGAATGAGCTGTTTCCAAATGCGAACATTGCAACTGAAAAGAGAAATCGATCAATGGAGAATAAAAATGGCAACATCAGTTCTCTTTCACATCGATATAGGCATTCACATGTATCACAATTTTGGAATTTGCCGTTCCGTGATCTTTGAAAATCGTTGCCTGACTACGCAGCCCATTGAATCCCATTCCAAAATTAGATGTGGTTATGAAACAATGAAATAATAATTATTGTTTGAAGTTTTGGCAGCAGGTAACTCTACTCCAAACTCAATTAAGTTGAAGATTTCGGGACTGGTAAGACGAGGATTTAAATCACAAATATTACATCAGAAGGAATTCTACTATCTAACAAATTCCGAATTTTTGAGAAAACCGATAGTAAAAGCACGACATAGTTCTAAATTTCGGTGTCGTAAATATAAGAGGTATCTATAATAATCTATAATATAAAAATGAATCGCTTGAATGTGTTGCTAAGCGCATAACTTTCATAATTCGATAATTCTTTTTTTTGTGTGTTCGTTATTGTCAGGACAAGGTTTTTATAAAACTTCCGGTGAGCTCTGGCATTATGAAATTTGTACAAAAAAATGCTTTTGGTGGCACGCAAGGTTTGAAAACTGAATGTATGGAAAGCAGGAGGGAGGGAGAGATGGTGGAGTAGGGGGGAAAGGGTGGGGGGGGTAAAGGGGAGGGGGAGGGAGGGCGGGGAGAGGGGGGGAGGTGGAGGAGGCGGAGTGGGATCCCCCCTTACACCATGCGAGCGAAGCCGCGGGAAAAAACTAGTAAATTATATAAAAATATCGTTTTTTATGTGAACACCGCACAAGAGTCCCAACTGCTTCTGTCTGGATATGGGGAGGATGAAAGTAGGGAAGGACCTGGCAGATCTAGTCACCAAACACGGCTAAAGCCAGATATGATCTTAGATTTTCACGACCAAAAGTATTTTTTTTATTTATTTTTGGGGTGTTACGCCGTGTCGCGCTACCTCCTCCTTTAGCCAACGTTTCGGACAGCATTATAGTGTCCATCATCAGGGCAGATGTGATTCTATCCGAAACGTTGGCTAAAGGAGGAGGTAGCGCAACATGGCGTAACACCCCAAAAATAAATAACAACAAAACGGCTAAAGCCAATTCAAGCAACGTTTCAATTCTGAATGGTGGCCTTACACCAGGGCGATTTTGAGAGAGTCTTCCACACTGGAACGTGCCGCAAACATACTTTATATTATTTTTTTATTTATTGCTTCTTCACAATTTCAATACATTTTTTGGAAATAATTATTAACCCCGCTAGTGTATCAGGGTTAATAATTTCATAATTTATTAAAAGTAACACATATATTGGAAAAGAGAGTACATAAGTTTGCTTAAGTACAGCATAATATGGTTTTCATTCCGTTGAAGTGTCATTTAGATGTCATTATTTAAATTAAAATTTTTAACTACACTTAGACATGATTTACAATTCTATAAAGTGCAAAATAATATACGTATCGAAAGACAATATTGTTACAATATTTCTCAAAGAATGGGCCTCTACTAAGCTGTATGAACTATAACGTATGTATAACTATATATATATATATATATATATATATATATGCATTATAACGTAAATAAGTAGAGTGACCATATGTTGGAAATAGTTAATTTAAATTTTTTTTTGCAAGCGTATCATTTTTAATATTAATTTAAAGTAGTATTTTCCTAATCGGTGTCCATTTTGAATGCTGCAAATATGCTATTAATTTAGAAAATTAATGTCTTACTTTTGCATATTTAGCTGATTATTTTGTCATTGAAGAAGAAAATTACACGAATAATCTAAACTAAAATATGAAAGAGAACAAGACATAGAAGTATTTAAAAAATAGAGGTCGCAACTGGGACTTGAACCCCGAGCCTCTCATCCTACCTCAACTTAAATCAACAAATCTCAAAATAAATAATTAGCAAGAAATAAAAATTAAAAATATAACACGAAAACACTTTCGAAATAATTTGTGTACGGCGGTATTGACCCGTATGCGATTTATATTATGATTATATTTTTAAGTCTTAGTATTTTTCACCTAAGTTTCTAATTCTAGAACGTTGTTCGCCTCAACCCTAACTTCATTACACAAATTTACGTGTAATAATATTATAATAACCTGACAGACAAATTATGTTTGGATTTACAAAGGCCCTCTTATCGTTAGAAGAACTAAAATCGCATATTAACATATGCAAAACAAATTCATAAAATATCTTTCCTTCAAATTCAACAATAACTTTGAATGCACATTTCAAACTTTGCAACAAAGGCGAGCAATAGCTGATTTGACATTTATACACAAAATTTTAAATAATAACATTGACTGTACCGAACTTTTTTCCCTAGTTAATTTTAACATACCATTAAGTCGTACACTCCATACAGAACTATTCCACACGCTTAATTACAAGGCAAATGCAGCATCTAATTCGCCAATCAATCTTGCTCTTCATATGTTCAATATTATTGGTCTAAATTCTAACATCGACATTTTCTCCGATTCACTGCCCAAATTAAAAAGAGCATCATGTCAATAATATAATTTGTTCAATGCATACATACAAACACACATACTCACACACACACACCCACCCTCACCTTCCCACTACATACATCACCCGATAATTACTTAAAACGCATACCATAAATAAGACACAACAATGAAACAGTAATAGGTACCCACCATGTAATATTCTTATTAATTGTAAAAATTTTAACCAAATTATCTAATGTACTGTTTGTTTCTGTTAATAAATAAAATAAATATATAAAATGTATTCGTTTACTTTTTTTCATTATTACTGTCGTTGTTTTATTCTTCTGAGATAATGAATGTACATATTTGAAAGCTGTTAGATTTTTATCATAAATACGGCGGTTGTCTGAAGAAACCACAAACCTAATTAAAAACTCTACAAAAGGAAACCAGCTCACTTTTTAAAAGGCATTAAAAAAGAAAACTCGGTCAAAAACACTTTCCGAACCATTAATACCCCGAAAAAATGTACCTACATCCTATTAGAACACTTAACTTCGTCTTTTCAAAATATTCAGCAAACTAAACCTCCGCTTTCACGCATATTATCCCCCAGTATGGAATACACCCCTGGCATGGGTCATTACTCTTCTTCCTATTTTGTTTTATCTTGTACAGGGGAAACCCGATTCCGCTGCCCTATCCCCATCGAACCAGGACTAGCGTTGTTAGCATTGTTGGAATAATTGGAAAGGATGTGTTACTTTGTTCTGATGAGAATCTTTTGTTTCGTACCAAGATGTCGAGATTGTCGCAATTATAAAAAGGAATGAGACTTTTAGAAAAAAAGTAAACACAAATTGATTAACCTCGCTATAAAGTATAATTGACAAAGTTTTCTCTTTGATAGAGAATTTATCACTAGATTATTTGTCCAACCAAAAAATCGTAATTGGAAGAGTTTCTATGATATCTTTATTTCGGGCTTGGCACGGTTAGACTTGTAGGCGGTCAATAGATGGATTAAATACGTCTTTCAAATGTGTTAAAAATTATTTTGTTATTAGGCTATCAAAATATTTTCAATTGGGATTCTTCAAATTTGTGTGTACCTTGTTGTGATGTATAGCAATGGAGGTTGGTTGCGCCGGTTTGAATTTAAATCATTGTTGTCTATGATAGAAACTAGACGTGGGCAAAATTGAATGACCGAATTAAATGAATAAATTCAATCTTGTGACACACTCAATCTAATTCTCAATTTGAAAAGGAATTGATTCTTCATTCCTTATCTTTGGCCTTGCATCCAACGATTTTTAATGACACCATACATTTTTAATTTCCATTTATTTTACTGTTAAATTATTTCAATGAATAATGTGTTCTGTAAACGATTTAAATATTACATTGTTTCATAGGTATTTAAATATTATTAAACGGGCCGCGCGCCGCGAAGTGGTCGACGGACGGTATTGTGAACGACTCGCCTATTACGATTGTATTCCGCTACCGCCGCGCCGCCATTCTAAAAACACCCGAACATCATCAAAGTCCATGTCCCAAAATGGCCAAAACGCGGCCGCGATTCATCCGGGTCGCCCGAGCATCTCTTTCACGCAAGGAATTAATCATTTATCCTAATCAATAGTCCTAAGGTCCCCGCCGTCCCACGTCCGTGTTCAATGTCCGCGTCCCAGGTATCTAGTCTGTCGAAATCGAGATTGTCCGATTCCGACAGACAGAGGAATTAAAACAAAAGTCTTTTTCACTTGTGACGTCATGGTCTTTTGTAAATCTCAGACCTAGAAATGACGTCAGGCGTCATCGTCACATCAATGTCACGATATGTCCCAAACGCATCCCAGTCCTAGGTCCGCAGCTGGCGAGTAAATCAAGTCACTGCTAGGTAAGATACAAAACATTAGTCAAAAGTTACTAATTCATTCCTCAATGCCAGCCCTTAATCCGTTCGCGCGGTTCATTTATTCCCCCGCGCGCCAAGCCGTCAATTTCATAACATATTTAGTCGAAAACTTTCGACTTTGAATCTGAACATCGGCTAGAAAAGTGAGAAGCTAAAATGATGCTTATCTGTTTTTTGGTACGTACGAAAGATATTGTACCTACCTACTTTTAGACGTAGATCTTGGGTCGATATAATACGTAAATTTGCAGATATTAAAAGGCCAATTATCTGTGGTTAGCTGTCATAAAATACTCATCTTAATGTTAAAATGTATGTTTATATTAGATCACGTGAAATGGAACAAAATTATTAGTTTAATAAATAAAATAAAATCAATAAAATTTTAAGGGTGAAACGAAAACTTGTATAATTTTAAGATATAATTGCAAGCAATAAATACATTTTACATACGAAAAATTACGACACTAAAAAAAGACAAACAATATAGGATTTAGCCTGCGAGATAATGAGATAGAATGATCGGTCTCCTCTTTGTGTGGTGTTTCGTAGCCTATTGGTCTCCTCTTTGTGCGGTGCTTCGTAGCCTCCCCACTCATTGTGATTTTTAAAACCGATGAAACGAAAAAGCGACACTAAAAAGAGTCAAACACCTTAATCTATAGGTTTTAACCTGCGAGATAATGAGATAGAATAATCGGTCTCTTCTTTGTGCGGTGTTCCGTAGCCTATTGGTCTCCTCTTTGTGCGGTGCTTCGTAGCCTCCCCGCTCATTGTGATTTGAAAACCGATGAAACGAAAAAGCGACACTAAAAAGAGTCAAACACATTAATCTATAGGTTTTAGCGAGATAATCAGATAGAATAATCGGTCTCCTCTTTGTGCGATGCTTGGTAGCCTATCAGTCTCCTCTTTCGCGGTACTCCGGGTACTCCGTGGCCTCCCGGTCTCGTGTGCGGTGTTAGCCTCCCCATTTTTTTTTTTTTTTGGGATTTAATTGAATTAAAGGAATGAATTAAAGGAATCAATTCAAAAGGCCATGGGAATCAGACTGAATCGATTCACTCCTGGGAATCATTCTGCCCACGTCTAATAGAAACTGAGAGACTGCTTTGTTCCCTTATTCCAATTCCTACCAATATAAATTGCCAAAAACGAAGTTGTAACGTGAATTTCTTGGTAGAGCATCAGAATCTCCCTCAAGTTTGTGGGAAGGAAAATACAGTCTTTATCTTCGGGCATTTTTTGATAAATAAAAGAAATAATTTAGCAGTACAATATCACCTATATTTTAAAGGTACTGTGTATACATGGGTGCCCTCCAAGGGGTCAAGAATTCCACATTTCCTAAAGAAATAACAAAATAACACATAAGCAAGAGAGCATACCTGTGGACCGTAATTTAACTAAATTATCCTGACTCTAACGCTGACGCGAATCACTGTTAATAGGCGACCAGGAGCACGCGGGGTCTCCATAGACAGGAACCGAGGAAGGCCCCAGGGCCTGGGGACTCCTCACCAGGGAACAGGAACCAGGAAAGGCCCCAGAGGATGGGGACTCCTCCACAGGGAACAGGAACCAAGAAAGGCTCAAAGTCTCGGTTGTGCGTACCGGTGAAATCTCGGTAGACGCCGTTTACCGCGCCCTCCATAGATCAGCGCCGGGCCTCCATCCGCCTCAAATATCGTGTTCCGCGAGGATAACCCCTCTCAAAGCCTTGGCCACGTTATTATCATGAACGCCAAACAAAGGATTACACCGATTATCCACACTCAAGTACGAGAGTGAAGGTGAGCACATTGACAATATGGCGACTCGCGACTTCACCATTTAAAGTTTTAAAAATCCCGTTTCACTCACGGAAACAACACGGCTCGCAGTTATAAAATAATTCATGATTCTTTTTTAAAATGGGTAAAACCCGTAAAGGTGAAACTATCACATATTTAACAAGCAACTTAAAAAATTCGGCGACTTGTCGAATTGGCGTCGGCTCCCTAGACGACGAGAATTCAAAAAAGTCCCTCCGGAAATAGATGGCGCTATTTGCTAGCGGTAAAGAACTCATCGTTACGGCGATCATGATAAAACGTGAGCGGCCAGGTGAGTTTAAGATTAACTAGGTCAAGACAATATTTATTTAATCAAAATAAATATTATCGTGACAATTTCCCCCTTCCCGCGAAAATGTTTGCCCTCAAACAAGAAAACCACGCCCGCAAAACTGAACAAATTAACTAACTAAAGATAGGTCCAACAGGTATTTAAAAAAAAATTAAATTAATATTTAGTTACCAAGAAACATAAACTTAAAATTAAGTCACTTAAATCTAGATAAATTAATGAACAACAACAAAATAGAATGGCACGAGAATAGGTGGTCCACAAGCACCTTCAGCATTGATGATACTGGGTGTTGACGAAATTGGCTGTCGCCCAAAACCTTCCGTTCTCGAGACATCTTAACAAGAGGAACAGAACAACATAAGAAAAGGAGAAAATTATAGGGAAATATAAAATAGGTATGCTTAAGGCATCACTTTTCCTTTAGTAGGACACTTTGCCATTATTAGGCTTCACTTCAAGGGTGGTCAACCAGCCCTCACTTGCACTGATTTGAAGTCAATTATTTAATACCGAGTAAAACTAATCTTCCTACCTAGATCCAACAGGTTGCATCGAAAAATGTATATATAATACCTATGTATTATTGACTTAGTTAGAACGAGTTATAAAAACTGTTTACTAAAAGTATAAGTGGTTAGAATAGGGATTACACATCAATTACCTATCTATCAAAGTTATTTTTCAGATTAGGATTTACAATTACGAAAGAAAAAACCTATCTATCAAAGTTATTTTTCAGATTAGGATTTACAATTACGAAAGAAAAAACCTATCTATCAAAGTGGTTAAAGTAGGGTTTACATATACAAAAAAACCTATTTTCCAAAAAAGTTAGATCAGGATATTCAAAAATAGCAAAAATAAACCTGTCTACAAAGGTGGTGACAATGAGTATCAGTAGGAACACAAAGACAAGCGAAACAGAATCTAGAATGTTTAGCTGAATGCATAGGGATTACAATTTAACAAAAAAAAAACCTAGCTAATAGTAGTGAACCAGTATGATTAAATATATAGAGTACAAACCATTTTAATAACTAAAATAGTGTACATAGTTTGCACAAGAAAAAAGACTGAGATCACACCGTAGACGGAGATCCTTCAAAATATTACTTCAAAAGTAAGCAAAAGGCAAAATTTCTTGAACAGACAATATGTATTGGTGATCGAACACATCCATGTGATAATCGACACTATCTAAATTGGTGATCAATCAAAACATTTGAATGACACTAGGTACATAATTGTGTAGAGAAACACTGGTATTTCAGCAGTGAGACTAATACAACTATTTTACTTATGACTATAAGCTATACAAAAATACGCTCTCCTGTGCTAGAGGTAGAGTATTATATATTCCATGCTGGAACTTACTTAATAGGAAAGTACGCCGAAGCATTACTTTATTTGATTTTATACATCAAAAATAATCTTATTTTATTTTAAAACTAAACTTAAAATTAGCAAGTAAAACAACAATATTAACAAGAACAAATTTCGTGCATTGGAAAGTTTTTTTTTTAAATTTTCCCATACACAAAATTTGAGAATAGTCTTCTTCAAATTCTTTGGAAAAGGTAAGGGAGCCTGGGAGCTTTAAAACAAAAGAAAAAAAACAAAAGTGATACAATTCTAAAGTACTTGAGGAAGAACACTGGCTTAACTTTAAGGCAAATGACAATAACAATATTCATAATACTATCGAGATGTGACGAATCGTGTGTTATAACATAATATAGTAGTTGTAAAGACAAAGACGAAAGTCTGCAGTATAGAATACTCTCTTAATTTTAAAAGAAATGCAGCTAATTAAAAAAAGTTTTCTAAAAGTTAAGGTCAATAGACACAATACAAATTAAACATAAAATTTTGGGCGCCACTGATCAGAAGATCAGATTCCAGCTAAACGAGGGTAAATAATGTATTTATCGTCAAAAAACTAGAATGTAGTGCTCACTCTGAGCCCGTGCTTTGGAGGTACCAAACTGCAAGACACGTGAGCAAAGTATCACACAAGAGAAAAAAAATGAAATGAAGTAGCATGAAGGTTTGGTATTCCCTCATGCCACCGCATAAAAAAGAAAATATTTAAAAAAACTTTATAGTTTTTAATATATCTAATTATATGAAAGTAGTATTATTCTAATACTAATATATGCATAGTACTAATTATAAAGATAAGTATACCTATACACAAATTTAACATAGCTAACTATATATAAACAACTACTTATAAATACCTATAAATAAACTAGGATTTTAATTAAAATATGCCTATGAGGTTTAATATCCTCACCAAAATTTGTCATCAAAAAATATGCGTCCATATTTAGTTTGATGAGAGGTGAACTTCTGCGAAACTCGCATGCAGAGAGCAGAGGAACACGGTGTAGTTTTGTATATAACGCCATTTTGTTATATAAATCGTTTCTATTTATACAAAAGAAACTACAAAAATATTTCCAAGGAAATGTAAAAATATTAACTACGAAAATATTAGAAAATAATTCATAATTATAAATTAATTTAATATTTATAATCTGATTTACCAAACACCTTGAAATATACTGTAGGTACCGACCTTGACAATATGTCAGATAAGAATAATAACAACAGCTATCATGTTGAGATTGTAAACAAATACTTCGAATCTATGGAATTCTGAAACGTCAGATTGACATTTGAAAAGGTCAACAGTCACAGTTACAATCGAACGCATGTCCCTGTAATATATTGAAAACAAAATTCAATTATTTAATTTCAAACTAATTAAATTTTAAGTTGCTTGCTGAAGACAATGACAGAATTGTAATAAGTAAACAAACCGTCTGTATTGTGATCTATAGTATTTAAACGTCAGTCAAAAGAACACAAAAACAATAACGGGAAGTTAAAGTGTTTTTTAAGTCCTTTAAATAATTTAAAAAACAAATATGAAACAGGTTTCCAATAATAATAATCGGACCCATGTCCCTGTATACTGCAGAATAGATGTATATTTTGACAATAAGTCGGAATAATAATAACTCCCAGCGCGGTTGTTTGTTGCAACAAAAGATATTATTAGAACAATAATTTAGTACAGACTGCAATGGTATTCCGGTTAACTGTACGCAAGATACGAACTTACTAAAGTATTCTATTTGCTTCAATTAGGATTTACTTGATAAATATAGCTGGACGGATCATTAGTTGATAACAAGCAAAAACATTTGACATTTAACAGCCCGTAAGTACTACTTGAGTCAAAACAAACGCTATTAAGAACACTGACGAAGTCAAAAATAAATTAATTGCCACCAAAACCGGAAATACTTATTTAAAATATTCTTACACTGCCAAAGTCAAATAAGAAAATAATTAATTCGGCCGTCAATAATGGCTGCAACCGGAAATTAGTCAAATTCAGTCAATTAACACGATGCGTCACAACTCTATTACATTGACATTATTAAAAACAATCTGAAAATACCAGAAAAAAAAACTGTATTTCATAGGAGCACCTTTAAAAGGTTGGAGCGCCAAATGTAACGTGAATTTCTTGGTAGAGCATCAGAATCTCCCTCAAGTTTGTGGGAAGGAAAATACAGTCTTTATCTTCGGGCATTTTTTGATAAATAAAAGAAATAATTTAGCAGTACAATATCACCTATATTTTAAAGGTACTGTGTATACATGGGTGCCCTCCAAGGGGTCAAGAATTCCACATTTCCTAAAGAAATAACAAAATAACACATAAGCAAGAGAGCATACCTGTGGACCGTAATTTAACTAAATTATCCTGACTCTAACGCTGACGCGAATCACTGTTAATAGGCGACCAGGAGCACGCGGGGTCTCCATAGACAGGAACCGAGGAAGGCCCCAGGGCCTGGGGACTCCTCACCAGGGAACAGGAACCAGGAAAGTCCCCAGAGGATGGGGACTCCTCCACAGGGAACAGGAACCAAGAAAGGCTCAAAGTCTCGGTTGTGCGTACCGGTGAAATCTCGGTAGACGCCGTTTACCGCGCCCTCCATAGATCAGCGCCGGGCCTCCATCCGCCTCAAATATCGTGTTCCGCGAGGATAACCCCTCTCAAAGCCTTGGCCACGTTATTATCATGAACGCCAAACAAAGGATTACACCGATTATCCACACTCAAGTACGAGAGTGAAGGTGAGCACATTGACAATATGGCGACTCGCGACTTCACCATTTAAAGTTTTAAAAATCCCGTTTCACTCACGGAAACAACACGGCTCGCAGTTATAAAATAATTCATGATTCTTTTTTAAAATGGGTAAAACCCGTAAAGGTGAAACTATCACATATTTAACAAGCAACTTAAAAAATTCGGCGACTTGTCGAATTGGCGTCGGCTCCCTAGACGACGAGAATTCAAAAAAGTCCCTCCGGAAATAGATGGCGCTATTTGCTAGCGGTAAAGAACTCATCGTTACGGCGATCATGATAAAACGTGAGCGGCCAGGTGAGTTTAAGATTAACTAGGTCAAGACAATATTTATTTAATCAAAATAAATATTATCGTGACAAAGTGTGCTTTGTTCGCTTTACTTGCGTGACAATAAAAGTATTGTCACACCGATAATTCTGACCGCCTGTGACATACGCAATATTTCTTACTGTATTTTGTTCCGCTGCCCCAGCGGTATTGTATTTGAACTGCCCGCTGTGAAAGCATCGTGATTGCTGTGTATTAATTGTAATATTGTGAACCCGCTATATTTCGAACCGCAACGTGAACGTGAAACATTTTACAAGTACGCGTACACTAAATGTAATTTGCCGATACTGTGCATTCTTGCTTTTGTGAAACTGCCCGCCGCAGTACCATCAAGTACCTATTGTTTCGTTCCCCGCTACGTAGAAGTGTTATATTACGCTCGATACGTGAATGTATTTGGAAATGTTGTATTGTGAACTGATTTATTATAATAAGTTTAGAAGTTATAAGAAACCAAACCAGTGGCCTGAAATTGACGATAGAAAGTGCAGTGGTAAGTTTTTGGCATTCCCATTTCCATTTTATCTTATTATTTTTTTTTTTAAAGTGAATACCGCACAAGAATCTCAACTGCTCCCGTCTGGAGCCAGTGAGACTTTGGCATGCCCAATTGGGGTATGTTGTGAGGCTGAAGGTAGTGGGGAGGGGAAGGAGGTGGAAAGAGGAAGGTTGGGAAGTACCTGGCTATTCAGATCTGGTCACCAAACACGGCTAAAGCCATTTTCAAGCAACGTTTCAATTCTGAATGGTGGTCTTACACCAGGGCGATACTGATAGTATCTTCCACTCTGGAACATGCCGCAAATATACTATATATTATTTTAAATGAATTAATTGTGAAATAACACAAATTAATCAAATAAAATTTATTTGCGCATGCCGGGTTCGAACCCGCGACCTCCGGATTGTGAGTCAAGAGTCTTACCCACTGGACTACGGAGGTCGTATTGCAGTTACTCATTGAATTGTTACTTATTTGGCACACACTCACACGCACCCGCTATACGAACGAATTGAGTTAGAAATTGTCGCAGCCATTTTGGCCTTTCGCCCCACCAGAGGTTTTTTTTAATTTTTGGCCTGAGAACGCATTGTTTCCTGTTAGCAGTAGAACAAGCAGTCACCAGATTGAAAAATATTGTCAGCCTCGTGGAAAATAAGTATATCTGAAAATTGTTACTAAAAACAAAAACAGACAACGAATACAGAGAAAAAAATTAAAAATAATAATAATACCTTTATTCAATGAAATTGACAACATTATAACTAAATAAATTACATGCTCAATGTAGTTTACAAATAGATTACATCAATCAGTACAGAAAAATTAACAAATAGAAAGTAATGTAAGAAAGTTTACACAGGAGTAGTATAGTTATACAATATTTTTAGTTGTGCATAGCCTGCCTCACTAGGTGAACCTGTATTGAGGCAGAGTTTTTGTAAATTGTTTCTCGCAATTTTATCTTTTGTTTTTTTATAAATTGGATAGAATTATCCAATGGTATCACAAAAAAAAAATATTTTTCCACTGGAGCGACAGCGCAATTTTAAACTTTTTTCTCCGATTGCTCAAGATTTTTTGGTTGAATATTTTCCGCGCACATTAAAACAATCATACCTCCGAACTTTATTATGGAGACATACAAACTGATTATAGCAGTGCTTAAACGAAATCTACATAAACACTTTGCTGAAATGTATGACTTCACCATTCCATAGTGAAAAACCCTTTTTAGCTTCTATTTATTTCACTCTTTTCTTTTAGACTTTTAAACTTTAATATATATATGTAACTTTACAAATTAATATTGTAATTTAATTTATATTTCGATTATGCTTAAGTCCCTACTAATGCTGATTAATTTCAATCCCGTTATTTTTGTTTGTAAGTACAAAAAAAACTGTTCTCCATAATGGTATTCTATATTATTTGTAAAACATTTATGTAGGTACTACACATATAATAATTATTTTATTCATATATGTACTTAAACTTTTATATGCCATATAGTTAATGTAATAATACTAATAACAATGTATGTAAAAGCCCAATGGGCGTTTAAATAAATAAATAAATAAATAAATTATTTTTTATTTATAAACTAACGTTAAAGACAAGATTTTTATGCATAGCACAAAGGGTAACAATTATTATAAGCAATAATTGTCAGCCTGAAACACTCATTCACTTTGAAAAATCTTCCGAGAAATGATACTTGCCGCCAACGGGACTTGAACCCGTGTCCTTCTGATTGCCGGTCGGATGCTCTGACCACTGAGCTATGGCGGCTTATCTAATACCCGCCAAATAATTCAATACATTCTGATGTTTCATTCAACAATTACTGATTATTACATTTTTCCACCTGAAAACAACCAACTTTATTTTTGTGAGGGAGGTATTGTTAGTACTAAGTCTCTCGCTTGGTGGCGTCGAGACAAATTATGTCTTCATTTTTTGGTGAAATACTTTTAACTTGTTAAATATTAATTATTATTTTTAATTTATAAACTAACGTTTAAGACAAGATTTTTATGCATAGCACAAAGGGTAACAATTATTATAAGCGATAATTGTCAGCCTGAAACACTCATTTACATTGAAAAATCTCGACACCACCTAGCGAGAGATTTAGTACTAACAATACCTCCCTCACAAAAATAAAGTTGGTTGTTTTCAGGTGGAAAAATGTAATAATCAGTAATTGTTGAATGAAACACCAGTGTATATTGAATTATTTGGCGGGTATTAGATAAGCCGCCATAGCTCAGTGGTCAGAGCATCCGATCGGCAATCAGAAGGACACGGGTTCAAGTCCCGTTGGCGGCAAGTATCTTTTCTCGGAAGATTTTTCAATGTAAATGAGTGTTTCAGGCTGACAATTATTGCTTATAATAATGATTATAGTTCTATATAAACAATGAATTCATCTATCTTTTGTGGATTATCACATATTTGTAGGATTTATAAAAAAAACATTACAAAATCGTAAACTTCTACTTAATTACTTATATATATATATGATGGAAAATTAACCAAAATTGGCAGCGAAGCAATCCGAGATATTTGAAATAGTGCCATATTGTGGGGAAAGAGCGCTCCAGTGGTTATTTTAAATAGTGCCATATTGTGGGGAAAGAGAGCTCCAGTGGTTATTTTAAATAGTGCCATATTGTGGGGAAAGAGCGCTCCAGTGGTTATTTTAAATAGTGCCATATTGTGGGGAAAGAGAGCTCCAGTGGTTATTTTAAATAGTTCCATATTGTGGGGAAAGAGCGCTCCAGTGGTTATTTCAAATAGTGCCATATTGTGGGGAAAGAGCGCTCCAGTGGTTATTTTTCATTAAATTCTGCTTAACCAGTAAACCAATTTCTATTATCTCTGTGTGTATCCTCAAAATGTTTAAAAAGCCGTCACCACTTTTCTAATAGTACTAAATAAAGGATAATTCAAATTAATTAATTAAAAATCAGGTAAAAATGGTTGTCCCGGTAAAACAGAGATCCTGGTTTCAGTTCCCAGTTGTGACCGTTACCTTTTTATTTTCTTTCGTTCTGTTTCATGTTTTAAGATTAAGATCAAAAACTTAATTCTTATTTAAATAAATGAAGACAATATAAGCGAAGCTCGATCGAAAATATGGAAACATAAAAATCAGAAAAACATATTGACACCTCTGGGACACGAACCCAGGACCTCTTGTCCCAGAGGTGTCAATATGTTTTTTTCTGATTTTTGTGTTTCCATATTTTCGATCGAGTTTCGCTTATATTGTCTTCATTTATTAAATATTACAATTTGAGGTTTTACTCATAAAGTTAAAATAAAACTTTATTCTTAATTCATAATTTCAAAATTTGGTAACCATACCCCAATCGTTATGCTACATTTTGTGCGAATATGTGGTCTAGGGACTCTGAGGTCATTCCTATCGATACGCTGTACCACATTGTGTTTAGTACCGATAGATAGCTAAAGCTGGAGAGTCTGCCTAATCTCACCGAAGGCTGTAGGTATTGTCAAGGATTTCGTGATAGTTACCTACATCGGATTTCGTACGTTTACTGAAGTTACACTTATCTAACTCGGATATTTCGATATAGGTTCTCTTGGTGAAGTATTCTTGAATCATGAAGCAAATGTACAAGTACAGAAATCCATTGCTTCACATGAAAGTCGTTTGAAGTCGTCGCATGTCGTGTTATTTTTTTTACATTAAGGCCCATTAAACCAGTGGCTGAGAATTCAAATTGCAAAACCCTTGCAATTGTACTGTGATTATTCTCCGTACCAGCATTTTTAACTAAGAACTCAATATCAATTTTATTTCAATCTTTCCAAATCATTTTATATTTTTTTGTTCAAAAGTCTTGATATAGAATTTGATTTAAAAAATGACATATAGGGAAAAGAATTACATCAGCTTTTAGGGTACTGAGTGGAGAGTCTTTTTGAGGATACAAAGGAGTGAACGTTAGTCTTGAAGAGACCCATGTCTTAGGAGAAAGGACTAAGCTGTTGAACTCAAGAAGGAGTGGTAAAAACGCCCGTTCTCATGTGACAAATGTCAACCGTGTTCAAATAATCAACATCAATAAGAAAGAAAATACAGTTCTGTTTTCCTAAAATAAATGCACCATGCATTCGATTTTCATTGTTTTAATTCTAATTATTCGTTAAAAAAATACCTTATATTTGACATTTTAATTTGTTTTTGCTTCCTGACATCCTCCAAATAAATTTAATATTATTTATCTTCAAAGACAATGTACACTAAAATTTTATGTCTCATTCTTACTGAAGCAGGTAGATGAGTTTGTGTATTTGGGAAGTATGTTTACGAGAGATGGGAAGGCTGATAGAGATATCGAAAGAAGGGTAAATGCAAGCAACTAATGGAGGACTGAACGCCGTTGGCGCCAACAAAAAACTGTCCAAAGAAGCGAAGTTAGTCGTCCATAATGGATGCTGGTACCTACCCTGATGTATGGTAGTGAGGCATGGAACTGGCAGAGTAATGACGAAAGTAGACTGAATGCTGTAAAAATGAGATCCCTGAGGCGTATGTGTGGTAAAACCATGTACGATCGTGTGAGAAATGTGGAGATCCGCGAAGAGTGCAAGCATAATGAGTAAGATTAAGAAAGGGACGCTCCAGATGGTTTGGGCGTGTAGAGTGAATGAATGAGGAAAAGAGTGTAAGGAGAATATATTACGCAAATGTGAATGGTAAAAGAAGTCAGGGACGCCCGAGGAAGACATGGCACTACCAAGTAAATCATCAGATACTTGAGTCGGGCCATGTGAAGAGTCGGAATAATAGAATAGCATGTATGAGACGATGTATGAATGTGAAAGAGGCATAGAGTGTGTGCCAAGATCGAGTTGATTGGCGGTCCGTCCTCTCTGCCTACCCCTGCGGGAAAAAGGCGTGATGGTTAGTTAGTTAGTTATTCTTACCGTAAAATGGTGATAATATTTACCATACTCTTAATTCCCACGCACGCTTTGTCTATAATTATTCTTTGTAATTTTTTGCTACACGCTACGTAATGTATCAAAACTTTCAATTTTTTTTTTATCGAACACTAATGCGAAGAATGAGCGATAAACGTAGACCGTTTTAAATTAATCGCCAAAAAATTTTAATTGACACTGCCGATTTGATGAGAGTGTCAAAAATGATGGTAGGTCGAACAACCAGGCCCCCGTTTACCCGGTAGCATGTCTCACTTCCATACTCTTAAAAGACACATAGTCAATCCCACATAAGTTGCTGAATTCATGTGACTTTCCTGTTATAGAGGACGGTAACATTTGCATATTTACTAACAGAACACTTTATTGTCTGATTTTCAGATAATATCAGAAATAATTGAGAGTATTTCCGCATACGTTATTTAACCGGCGACGTTACCTACTAATCGTCGTAAATGAATTCTAGAGGGACGCGATGCAATGGACGACGCTGATTTTCATTTTTTGATAAAAAAAACCTGTGGGTAATAACTTTTGAATAATTACGTATATGTATTTTTTAAATACATATTATGGAAAGAAAGGGTCTTAGATTAAATTTACTCGAACAATTATAAATCAACACACGGACGAATGACCCCAATGTTACACTAATTAATAAAGTAAGGAAAAGTATTTATTCCCCACTACGTATGTTTACAAAACCTAAACAATATAACCCACTTAAATGATTCATAGCATTAACCTTATTATAAAATAATTATTAACATCAGATTCCAAACGTCAAATAATAGAGTATCATCTACTGTCCCAATTAGCGTCTCAGTAAATTGGTTTAAACGGTAATAAATTTAGACACCTTCAAAACATTGCATTAAAATAAGTTTTTACTCACAGTTCGAAAATGACCTTGTAAGCCGAAACAGCTGTAACAAAAATAAATACTAAAATGCTAGCAGAACTTGATTATTAAATTTAATTTAAATGATTTTTTTTAAATTAAACGGAATTAAACACATAACAATTAATACATTATGTGGTTCCATGCCAACTCAGAATGAAACCAACTCAGAACCACCTCAGAAAGATCATTAAAAGCTTTTAAAAAATAATTTTAAAATAGCCGATAACCCTAACAAAACCTAACCTAACCTAACCTAACTTAACCTATTTAATCAAATTTTTTATCATCACTCTTAAATGACCTTTCTGAGGTGGTTCTGAGTTGGTTTTATTCTGAGTTAGATGTATGATGATGGCTGCTGAAGCTTTCGTCAACAAAGAAATTAACACTTTTTTTCATTATTTTGTTGAGGACGTATTGAATTAGAAGATTGAGTAGTCATAGATAGAAAAAATCAACATTTGGCTCCAATCAAATATGTTAACAATGAATGTTAAAAAAACGGGATACATGATCTTAAGCTCACCCCGTAAAATAATTCCTCCTCATGTACCCTTAAAAATTGAAAACAACGAACCTCAAATCCTGATCCAGGAAAAATATCTGGCATTGATCAGCATTTGACATTTAAACAACATATACAAGGCATTAAAGATAAAATCATCCCCTTAATTAGCGTATTTAGCCGGATATCATATCTATTGCCAAATTAATTTTAAAAAGGTTTTTATTATAGTCTCGTACACTCACATTTAAATTATTTGATTGAAATCTGGGGAAACGCATGTGAAACATACATAAATGAATTACAGGTAATACAAAATAATCAAAAAACTATTTAACTACAAGCCTAGAACATCCACAAAAAAATTATATATGGAAATAAAACTATTAACATTAAGGAAACTATTTGAATACAATACATGTCTCCTTATATACAAAATAAATAATAAACTCGTACACACGAAAAACGCAGAATTCATTAAAACGTTCCAAGTACACAAACACTTTACAAGACAACACGATAACATACATTTAAACACTATCCGCACTAACTATGGTAAACAATCCATTGGTTACGAGGGGGGCAACTTATATAATTGCCTCCCAAACGACATTAAAAACGAAAAGAAGCTGGGTAAATTAAAAAAATATATATTATTAATATTTATTCTTGATAAACAAAATAATGAAATTGAATAGAGCTGTATTGAAATATTTACTTTATTTTAATGTGTATAATTATTTCTAGTTAAGTGAGTGAAAATGTAATTTTCTTTTAACTGGAATAAAAAAAAATGTATATATATAATATGATCTGAAATAATCACTGCAAGTATCGCGGTGTTAAAACCTATTTAAATTATTTTTCAAATCCACATATTTCTACCATCCACCGATACAAATAAATACTTGATATTCATAGTTGAGGCAAGGCTTTCCGCCAAACAATGGCCGCCACAGCATTCTGCAAGCAATCTGGCATCGGGAATGCACTTATTGCCTGCAGTATCTGCATCTGGCCGGCACACAAACAGGTTGTGCAGCGAACACCGTACACTGTGCATGTGCAGTGCAGTAATGCAACCTTCTCCAGTAGGGGCAAAGT
Source organism: Limnephilus rhombicus (assembly GCA_929108145.2). Classification (NCBI taxonomy): domain Eukaryota; kingdom Metazoa; phylum Arthropoda; class Insecta; order Trichoptera; family Limnephilidae; genus Limnephilus; species Limnephilus rhombicus. The sequence goes on along the minus strand of OV815278.1, from coordinate 20,232,535 downwards.
GAACCGTGATTTATGACCTGTGTTATTGCATTCAGAAATGCAGCGGGTAAACGGTGGCGGTTGTTCAAAACAGTGCATTGTTTATTTGTTGAATCGATATTTTTGCTTGGAACTTTTATCGGGTGCATTGGTGGTTTGAATTGTCTTCTTCTTTTGTGACATTATGGACCGAAATAAATAATGGAGTTCCGTTTTTTTTAACTCATTATCAAATGTACGAGTAAAACGGCATTCAGGGTTGTTATTTTCATTTCTAATTATTAAAAAATCGATTGTTTTTACAATGATTAGAAAATTTTGTCGAAAATCACCAATCGCACTCTTTTGCTCATACACCTCCATTATATTTAATGTTGTTTAGTTAGTTATCCTTTAAAACTGATGCCAATTATAGAGTTTAATTATGTGGCGTTATTAACTATTATATTTATTCAGTAACTATACGTACTAATGTTGATTGTTCAACCCCGGTTGCGTAGTTCAATATTTGGATGCTTTTCAAAGCGCAAATTATGGAGTTGAGTGCTTTGAAATTAATTATTATAAGCAATAATTATCAGCCTGAAACACTCATCCACATTGAAAAATCTTCCGAGAAAAAATACATGACGCCAACGGGACTTGAACCCGTGCCCTTCTGATTGCCGGTCAGCTGCTCTCCCAATTGAGCTATGGCGGCTTATCTTATACCCGCCAAATTTTATTTATTTATTTATTTAATACATGAATTATCAACAGTACATATAGTTTTTTGTGATATTTCACCCTCCATGCTAGGGATGACCCTGTGTTATGGCGGGTGAAGTTTACAGTTAGTGGATATACATTCGTTAGTATAGATTGAAATTTTTAGTAAATTAAGGAATTATTGATATATATATATATATAGTTCACAGTTAGCAGTCTTATACATATAATGCTGCTTAGATAGTAAATAAAGATATTTTATGTTTTGCCTGCTCTATAGTAAGAAAATGATATACTTATAGTTAGATTGGGTTACAAGAAGAAGATGGAGAAGTTAGAGAATTATTATAAAATGAGAAATTTGAGGAGTTGTTAGATATAGATCATACTAAATAATCTTGTACATACATGCCGCTAATTTAGAAAATAGAGATATATTATGTTTTGTCTGAAAAGTGATTGAATCGATAGAGTGTAGAGTGAATGGGTGTTAAAATTGTATTGTATCCCATGTGTAAGGATCCATTTCGTAATTTGTTTTTTAAAGGAATGTGGTTGACTCAACGTTTTTAAGTTTTCAGGGATAAGGTTAAAGATTTTAGGAGCTAGGAAGAAAAATTGTCTTTGAGCTGACGTGGTGTGTAGTGTAGGTACATTGTAGTGTCTGTTGGTTATTGTTCTGGTGGTGTAGTTGTGTTGTAAGAGAGTTTTGTTTTTGTATTTGAACAGGAAATGTATTAGCATAAATTTTAAATGGAGTTGCCGTATGTTTAAGACGTTATACTCGATGAGGAGTCGTTTGGAGGGGTATCTTGTCGGTCGCTTGTTAATGACACGTATTACCATTTTTTGGGCTTTTAGTAGAGGTTCGATGATAGATTGTGCACAGCCACCCCAAGTTATAATGCCGTATGCTAATAGAGATTGGCAGAGAGCGTAGTAAACAGTTTTAAGAGTTGAGGTAGTAAGGATATTTCTTAGGGTTCGGAAGACATAAGAGAGTTTGCGGATGCGTGTGGTTAGACTGGCCAAGTGCTGATCCCAACGAAGGTGTTGATCAATGATGACCCCCAGATATTTTATGTGGGTGGCGTGTTCCAAGTTTGGGCAATTACAGGAAGTGCAAGTTCTTAGACAGGAGTGAATTATTATATTCTGATTGTTGGTAGGTTGGGTTGCAGCAGAAAGACTGAAGGTTAAGAATTTTGTTTTTCCAGCATTAAGGGTTAGGAGATTATCATCTAACCATTTCTTTATCTGGCGTATGTCGTTTTGAGCTATGTCGAATGCTCCTTTCCAGGTTTTGTGTCTAGTTATCAGTACAGTGTCATCTGCAAAAGATATTAGTTTCCCGGTTATGGGAAGGTTACAGAGATTGTTGATGTAGATGAGGAACAGAATAGGGCCTAGAACACTTCCTTGTGGGACTCCGAAGTGGATTGGTAAGGGGTTACTTGTTATGTTGTTAATTTTCACAGCTTGCGATCTGTCGGTTAGGTATGATGAGAACCAGTTAAGAGTTCTACCTCGGATGCCTATTTGAGATAGTCTTTCTAGAAGTATGGGGTGGGAAACCGTGTCAAATGCTTTGGCTAAGTCTAGAAATATGGCTAGGCAGGAATCACCTTCGTCCAGGCTGTTAGTGATCTTATTCGTCAAGTCTAAGATTGCAGATTCTGTATTTAAATTATTTTGAAAGCCAAACTGATTAGGCGAGAGAAACTTCTGGGTTTCAAGATGGGAGACAAGTCTACTTTTAACAATTTTTTCAATGATTTTTGACAGGACACTTAGCAAAGAAATGGGTCTATAGTTTTCAATATTTGTTTTATCGCCACCTTTATAGATTGGGATAACTGTTGCATGTTTTAGTCGGTGTGGGAAAGAACCGCTTTTAAAGCTTAGGTTAACGATATGTTTTAACGGCATTGTAATAAAGTGAACTATGTGTTTTATTATATAAGGAGAAATATTGTCATTACCAGCAGCACTGTTTGTTTTAATGGTGAGTATTGTGTCAACTATTTCTTTATTGGAGGTAGGGGCTAGGATTAGTTCCGGGTGCAAAGAGCTCTGTTGTCTTACCCGTGAGGTTAAGAGATTTTGTGTTTTGTTTGTTGCTTTTAGAATTTTGTTGGCTAAGTTCGTGCCGATGTTACTGAAAAAATGGTTGGCATGATCAGCTAAGGTTTTTGGGTCATCATGGACTTGGATATTTTTCCCATTTATGGCGAGTGATTGCATTTTGAATGAGGTTTTATTGTTTTCTGAGATGTCATTGACTACGTTCCAGATTATTTTACTGTCATATCCCGATTCTTCAATTTTTTTTTTGTAATAGTTTTGTTTGGTTATTGTTATGAGATTATTGCAAATGTTACGATATTTTTTATAGAAGCGCAAGAGTTGAGGGTCTGGGTTGTTTACGGATTGTTTATGGAGTCTGTCTCTTTTACGTTTACAGAAGATAAGGCCATTTGTAATCCATGGTTTTAGTTTCTTTTTTTTGTTCGATGCCATTATAATGGGGAAAGTAGCGTGGTTAATGTGGGCAGTTAGTGATGCAGAGAAATTTTCAAGAGCGTCGTTGACATTTTCAGAAAGCAGGGTAGATTCCCATTTTTCTTCTTCAACATACTTTATCAAATGAACCATATTAACAGTTTTATGGGAAGGATTACTGGACTTAGGGGGAGTAGATTTTGAGTTGTGTAGTTCGAGAATGGTTGAGTAATGGTCAGTTACAGTGGATTCGAATACAGCTGATTTAGCGGTTCGCTTTGATCTAACCATAATATGATCTATGCATGTCTTAGTAGTGAGGGTGACTCGTGTAGGTGTGTTGATGTGTGGTATAAGGCCATGTAGTGCCATTAGGTTTAGGTAATTTGTAGCGTGGGGGCTGGATTCATTTAGGATGTCTATATTTATGTCACCGATTATGATGAGATCCTTAGTTTTTTCATCGATATTTTTTTCGAGAGAGTAGAGAAAAGGGGTGACATTGTTGGACTTTGGGGAGCGGTATATTGCGAGTATATTTAAGTTATCGATTGAGATATTAAGACAATTTGCATGGTCGACTGAAATTTCGGATACTGCATGTTTTAGGTTAGACTTGACATAAACTATGACCCCATCGGATTGGGACCTGTGCTGAGACGTGTTGTACACAGAGTAGTTGTTTAATAATTTCGGGATGTAATTAACGTTAATCCAGCACTCTGACAGAACAATGATGTCAAATTCATTTCCTATGTCAGTAAGTTGAACAAGTAGGTTATCAAAGTTTTTGTTGAGGCTACGGATATTCATGGCAAATATTCTTAGAGCTTCTGGTTTGGAGATAAATTTTTTTAATGCATTTGTGTTGTTTGTCGTATGTGCCGTGATATTAAGAAAGTTATCAATTGGGTTAATTGGGTCCATTATGGGCATCTGCGTATGGTGGGTGTTTGAGTTCATCAACGACTGGGTAAGATAGGTTAATGTATAAGTATATTGTAAGACCAAGACATTTATTATTCGTTATGTGTCTTTGCAGGTGCATAGTGTCTTCTGTGTTTGAAAGAATAACAATAATTAGACAAGTAAAAATACATAGGAGATCTACAATCATAAAGTATATTAAGTGCATTGAAAGTATGAAATTTGTATGTATGATTATAACTTTATATATGAAGCAAGAATAGGAATCATAGCAGGTTATTAATATGATTATAAGAATGGAATGGATTACATGTATAAGTGGAATTAGACAAGTAAGGATACATTCCTTCAGCGTTGGTGTTGAAGGTATGTGGAATGCATGTAATTTGTTGTGGTTATAAACAATGAGAAGCAAAAGGTTAGTTTCACTTGTGGTTATAATTATACTAATTTTGTATTTATGAATGAGGATGTTAAGATGATAGAAATTATTTGAGTAAGTGGTACCACAGGTTTTTAAAAGCGGTAGTTGTAATGAGAATTTTTTCCAATATATGTTCATAGCTATGATACAGTTCCAGAGTTCAATGACATTTATATTGATATAAGTGATAATTTTCTGATACTGAGAGTTAATAGCAATAGTAAGTAGTTTATACTTTGTTATTTCAAGATTATAAGTGAAGTTTAGGTAAGGATTGTTGTAATGGAAAAATCTTTTCAATATGTAATATTTTGAAAATATGTAAGTATTGTGGCTTCTATATGCTGTTTTTGTGAATTTGTATATAATGAAAAAGGTATAAATAAAGAAGTTTACAGTGTTGGCAAAGCTAGGAAAAAATAATTCGGGGTACGTTGGATTTAAAAAGTTACAAATACGTGTCATACTTATTATAGTAATGGATTTTATGATAGGCAAGATAGGAATAATATTATTAATTAAGATATGATTTGGATGGATAATAAGATATAGTATATCAATACTTGGGAGTGAGTACGGCTGCATAGTGGGGAAACATAATACAAGCATATTTATTAGGTGTGGATTCTCATATGTAGAGGAAAAATTTGATATCTCTTTAGAACATATCATAATAATTAAACCTGCAGAATTATAAGTGGTACAAATAATATCAATTTTACTATAATGTGCATTAAAGAAGTAGAGTGGGTGATGAGAAAATATGATAATGAGATTTTTATTTTTCATTATACTATAATGGAGTAGCTGGTGATTAGAGTTAGAGTTAGGCATACTTTGTGTCCTTAGTCATATTATTTGGCGTTTTACTCGTGCGATATCTATGTCATTGCGGATTGTTATTATATTCGAGTCATCGGTCTGCCTGAGTAAAATACGACCTGATTTCACCCATGTATATTTGAAGTGATGATCTCTAGCAAATTTTTTTGTCTGGGCCAGTAGAAATTTGCATTTTGGAGTTAAGTGTTCCGAAATGTAGATTCGATTTCTTTCCTGCGAGTATCCTAGATCTGCTGTGTTAAGCTTGTTCGAGTTGCTGTTAGTGGATTTCATATATATTTTGATTTTGTCTAACCAGACGTCTCGTGCTTGAGTGTTTATGAATGTAGCTATAATGGATCTCGTGGTTTTATCGGATGTTTTTTGTCCCAGCCTGAAGATTTTTGTGATTTCGGTTTGCAGAGGAGTGGAAGTATTATTGTAGTTGATAATATTTGATATTTTCTTCATTATTTCAAAGTTGTTTTCAGCGGTTGTTTCGGGAACTCCTCTAATTTCGATGTTGCAGAGAAGGCTTTGGTACTCCAATGATTCAATATATACTAGTGTTTCATTCAACAATTACTGCTTATTATATTTTTTCCACCTGAAAACAACCAACTTTTTTTTTGCGAGAGAGACACTGTTAGTGTTAAATCCGTCGCTAGGTGCTTTGAAATTATTCCAACTACGAATTCTTTCACTGACATCGTGTAATCTTTAATTCTCAATACAGATTATGGAAAACCAATGTTTTGCTCCTGCAATCTCCGCTTGTTATGCGTCCTTGAGATGTAATTTAGACCCTGCATTAAAAAAAATTTTAAATATTTTTTTTAGTTCCAGATCTTTTGTTTCTCCCTCACCCATTTATTCCCGATCCGGCCTGGAGACCCGGACAAACCTCACATCGCGATCCCGGGCACCCCTGCTAAGAAACCCAACGTGGCGAACCACTACCCATACTCGCCTCCCAAATTGACCGACATATTTTCCTTAAACACTATTAAATTTTTAGCGGTTTAAAAAAAAAATATGCATCATTTTTGGAGATAATTCAAATGCAGAGTATAAATAAAGGTAGACGGGCACGCTACTCTTAAAAAAACTATTCAAATGAATAGGCGTAAACAACTATTGTGAAAATATTTACTAAACGTGACCATAATGAAAATAAAATACTTTGTATTCACTACCACATAAACACATACTAATTATACTTAGATCCTATTGCAGACGTTATAACGTATCTTATTTAAAATAGAGAACATCTCTTAACATCTCAGCTAAGTAGCATTTGTAGAAATACCGAGTTTTTTATGCACCCAACTTTAAATAACAGAAACCGATGCGTTTTTTATAATTTTCGTAGCATACTTTGCGATCTTTTTCCTGTGGTAGGAATTTCATATAATCGGTAATTACTTTTCAACCCGGCCGGCTACTGATTTTATAGATTTCCATAAAAATATAATTTTTTACGAGCTTCTTCCAGCTTTTAGAAAAAAACGTGTTTTAAAATTTAAACTGACAAATAATCATGCTATGTAGTGTAAATGGTAGTTTATTAGTAAAAGGGTAATTGTATGAAAGCGTTCAAAGAAGTATGTTATATGTCGGTAGAAATTCAGAAATGCGGGGTCTTAAGTAAAAGTCGATGGCAGTTGTTGTTCTCTCGACACGACAATTTTTTGAACTTCTACGTTTACTCGTATCGTGATGTGTGATGGTCGGTTGTAAATCAAATCAAAACAAGAGGTCACACTCGGAATAAAACACTCGTTTTAAATTACTTGAATATTTGTTAATTGCTTATAAATGGTTCAGATAAACTTGCAATTAACGTGAAATGATTTTAGATGCTGGCTATGAGGCATTTAGAAATGGAATGGTTGAATTTTTGCAAGGAATGATGACAATAGTTTTCAAATGATTTTACACCTTTTCATGTCGTGAAACCATTGACAAAATGATACAAAGACAAATTTGTTGTATAAAAATTAAAATAAAACGTGACACTGACTTTAAATTGAAAGTAAAACAGTCTATAGACGGAAATGAATCAAGATGAATTTGAATATGTGTTTTTTTTTTCTTCTTTTGTTAATATGTTTTCATGTACCAAGTAGATCAGTTCGCCACAAATTACCTTACCATTGTAAGAATACAGGTTCTAATGCTGAATTATATGCCATAATAAATCGCCTGCATATACTTGGTAACAAATATGTTGTTGATGATGTGATAAATATTGAAAGATTATCAACATACAAACATTATATAATTAAAGCTGTTTGTCAGCGCTTCTCAGTAGGATTATAATCTAATATACTTTGAATGTTTATATTCTTCATCAATGTTTATTTCTGAAATTTTTTAATTTACGTACTTTACGTAGCAATTTTTTAGTTCATAATATCTTGTACACAATCATGTATATGAGGTTTTCTTTTTCTTCATCTTTGTATTTACAATAGCTTACTATTTTTACTTTATACGGTCACTTCAATATGTGCTTTTTAATTTTTTGTCATATTCATTTTTTTTCTTAACTATGTATATTCTTTCAAACTATTGCAATTCCTATGTAAAAGCCGTTAATCGGCGTTAATTCATAATAATTAAATAAATAAATTAATAAATAAATAAATAAATAAATAAATAAATAAATAAATAAAATAAATAAATAAATAAATAAAATAAAAAAAATAAAAAATGAACAAATAAATAAATAAATAAACAAATAAATAAATAAATAAACAAATAAATAAGTAAATAAATCAGTAAATAAATAAATAAATAAATAAATAAATAAATAAGTAAATAAATAAAAATAAAATAATAATAAATGAATAAATAAATAAATTAATAAATTATCTAATAAATTAATTAATAAATTAATTAATAAATTAATTAATTAATTAATTAATTAATTAATTTATTATTTATTAATTAATTAATTAATTAATTAATAAATAAATAAATATAAAATGACGGTTAGAAACTCAATTTAAATATTTCAAATAGGACCACTCAACAATGTGAACCTCTTATATCTCACATTTGTTTCCTTTGAAGATGAGTCAGTACACAAAAAAGGCGAATTTAAATCAAGGTAATGCTAATGGTTTAGTTTGGCTTATCTTATAAATTACTTAGGGCCAGTTGAATCGAAAATAGTTAAAGTTACTTTTTAGTTTAAGTTAAATAAAAGTAACTTTTTTATCAATTCTTACAAAAATGGGTTGTTTCAACTTCGTTTAAATAAAAGTTAACTAAATAGTTACTTTTATTAAACCCAGCAATGTGGAGAGTTTAAAGTTACATTTTGGTAAAGATGCTAGCTGTCATCCGTCACCAAGGAACGAAATACTGGTTGAATGGAAAATAATAATAAAAATGTCTTGATAACCCGGTTTTTGATAATCGATTGATTAGAATATGTAGGAAATAGGTAAAATAACGAATTAAACCATGAACCAATCATTTTCCATAGGAAGAGATGGATTCTATTGTCAGATTCCGGATGTCCAAAAGAATGGTCAGGCAATTAACTTTTCTCGTTGCCAATGACAACTTACATTATTTACAAACAAGTGTTTATTCAAATGTATATACCTACACTTCTCTTGATACTTTATACTAACACTAGCCGACCCGGCCACACGTTGCTGTGACTAACGAAACACAACGCCATTACCCAACCTTTATAAAATCCACACCACCCGCTTGCCAGCTGCCCGCTGCCTGAATTGAATATTTGAATTTCTCGGCTTTTCTCCACTATAATAAACATGTATTAGGGGTCGTCCATTAAACACGTGATGTTTTTTAACAACTTTTTAACCCCCCCCCCCCCTCTGGTGATATGTGGTGAGGTTTTAGACTAACCCCCCACCCCCAAAATTTTCAGAATATTATCACGAAAAATAAATACACGTGATATCTCATTATACCCCCCCCCCCTCGTGATATTTCGTGATTTTTTCCGAACCCCTCTCCCCCCCTTTCAATTAATGGACTACCCCTTATAGATATAAACCTTCCTCTTGAATCACTCTATCTATTGGTGAAAACTGCATGAAAATCCGTTGCGTAGGTTAAAAGTTCTATGCGCACATACATTTTGAGCGACTTCATTTTATACTATGTAATGATTGTTATATTTCAATTAAGGCAACTGAAACAAAATATTTTTTTGTCAAATCAGAAATCATGCTGCTTGTGCTGTGAACTAGGTTCTAATAGCATTGCATTTTTATGCAACGGGAACGATGCAAAGATATACAGGAGATATCTCTGGGGTGCATAAAAGTATTGTTTCGCCCGCCTTCGGCCACAATATATTAATATCACCAGACGTTGTTCACTTTTCTAATCTGCAATTGTGACATAACAATTAACCATAAATAAACCAATTCCCAAATAACATAACCCTCAAAAACTTCATAAACGTCAAAGAAATACAATTTTAAAATCGGTGCTGACATCCGTAAAAATAATTGTGTGTTTATTTACACAGAAATACATCAAATCCAAGGAAAATTCGAAGCCATTTTAATGGCAACACTGGTAACTTTAAACTAACTATTTAAATGTTGATGCAACTCAATTGTGTTGAAATGCAGCTTAACTTTAGTTAGGGCTTAAACTCAGTTTAAATATTTAACTTTAAACCTTACTTTAACTTTTTTCGATGCAATTGGCCCTTACTCATCTTACCATGTAATACGGACAAACAGTTGTGACCAACACTCCACCTGAACCGAGTTGTATTATATGAGAAAAGCAACGTTTCGCGGAAGAAATACCATACTTCGCACGAATCGTGGGTGAATCTCGAAATCGAGTTACTCTCCCCATTTTATCTATTATCCTTTACCTCCCTTAATCGTTTTGCGTACCACAAATACTGATTGTGTGGTTGCTATGGCAACACCGCGACATATTCCGGCTTTGGAATCCGTCGTTGCTATTGGTTACAGAGGACCAAACATCCTCCTTTTATAACAAACCCACAAAATGCACATAATAGATATTACGATTATTTGTAACAATATTTGAAAACTTCATTGGTGCAACCCAAAGATATTCAAAGGTGCAACCAAAACAAATAGCCTCAATTTCAAAAGTGATAAAACATCTGAAGAGTAAAATTATTTTATTTTATTTATTTTTATTTTTAACTTTATGAGTATAATCTCAAACTATCATATTTAATTAAATGAAGACAATATTATTCTAATAATACCAATTAAGCTTAGGTGTGTACTATTCTTATTTCTTATTTTAGAAACCCTTGCAAAATAATGTGTGTGGTCAAGCAAATGCCTACCAACCAAAAAAAATATACATTTTATTTTTCATGCTCCAGATATAAGAACAACACTGTACATTATTATGTATGCAGATTAATAGCGAGTGTACTGCACTCTCAGGAACAGCGGCAAAAATGGCCGCAGAATTACCTCGGATAGTGTAATTACTCGTTGGAACACCAAGTAATTAATTCATACCCACAGGTCCATACTTAATTAATTAATATAACGCCATAAATCTAATAGGAGCACGTTCATTACTCTGATTATTGAATACCTTAAATTAATATTTCGTTTTATCTTATGTGCACATGGAACGTAACGTTTATTAATGGGTTTAATATTAAAAAGACTTTCAGAATTTCAATTTATTAGTAAAGTAATTATGTTTTCAATCTCCAATATTATCGTTAACGTTTTAGTTTGATTTCCTAATTCAGTGCAAATACCAAAATTGGTTTAATGGATATTGTTTTGAAGAACGAAACCTGCCGACTAAATTTGAAAAAATTTTGGATACCGAAAATTCACTACAAATATTTTGTAAAACAAATTATTTTGAAAATGGACGATCGCTACGCAGATAGTTACGAGAGTTACTTGCAAAATTATAATAACTAAATGCATCTTTTTCGTAGAAAAAACACACTAAATAGTTAACATTTGTTTCAGAAATCTCTAAAATGTGAATCAAAAAAGCCTTAATCGTGGGCCACAAATATGTACAAACATTAAAAAATATCCATTTAATTATTGTACACAATATGTGACATTTTCATGTTTTAGTATTAGTATGTTAAGAAGGTACCTATTCTAGTGAAGCAAAAATATTTTTTCATAATTCAATAGTTTAGGTATTCAAAAAGTTAAAACCATTTTAATGTCGCGGTTTAGACGGAATTTTAACTAGAATCTAAATATAACAAAACTTTAAACGCATTTTTCTCGAAACTACTTTTTCGAGACGGTTGACATGATATCTCAAGTTCTACTGAACCAATTTACTTAAAATTTGGTGTGAGCCTTCTCAACACATTACTCTATCGCACTGATTAAAATTATAACCAAATTTTAATTTGAAATATTTAAAAAAATTTCGTAAAGTTAAAAAATAGGTAAAAACATGTATTTTTATTTCAGACCCACCACTTCAACACCCTGTAACTTTTTGAATTTTACCTTTGTTTTTTTTTTTTATTTATTCTTTAAACGTTAATAAATATTTAGTAAAATTCCTATAATTTGGTAAAATTTCCTTAGCAGCATCCCCAAAGATTACATAGACTCTGAGAGAAATTATTTTCCTACAGGTCTCCTGTGTGAAGCTAACGCCAAAAAATATATATATTAAAAAAATTGTGTTTAAGCTTCGTGAAAAAAGAATTGCTGGAAAAAATATGTTTTTTTTTTAATTGCACCTACAAAAATACCTACAATTCATGCCTCTAGACTAGAATACCCCCTCCGGTTTCTTGCAAACCTCCCTTAAGCATTTGAAGTTTTTGAGCTCTTAAAAAAATATATGTTATTTTTGAAGATAATATCTAAACATTCGTCGCGCCAAAACGCAAGTTATATAAAATTCCCTCGGTAGAAAAAAATCGCAAAGTATGCTCCATAAATTATTATAAACACGTTTGTTTCAGTTATTTTACAAGTTAAATGTATGAAAAAATTCAGTGTTTTTTTAAATGCTGTTTATGACAAGCCCCGCGAGATTGCTCTATTTTAAACGAGTCGTTTTTTATTAAACATTTTCACAATTTTCGCATCAATTTTGTCGCTTTAAATACTAGCGCGCTCCTCTGACATTCGTAATTTCATATCTCTCCATATTCTTTTTGTGCGCGGTTGCGGGGCCTTAAGCTTTATTATTGTAGTTGAACAAATAAATTTAAAAAAAATTAATTATATCTTACATTCAAAGTGATAAACATAGTTTTGTAAGATTTATGTAAAATTACTGTAGAAAATATACTAGTGAATAAACATATAGTAAAGATCCGCTGTTGTCTCACTTCGTCACGGGATTACTTCTGCCGATAGACTCCGGGACTAACCGCACCCTCCAACAGCCCCCGGTGTTGTTCAAATCTTTCTACAACTACTTTCCTCGACCAGATTTCTATTTTCTGGTATGTTTCACCGTTGGTATTGGAGAAACAAGAATGGTTTTACCGGTAACCGACGAGTTCATCGAAAATCAATTCATCGAAAGCAAATTCATCGAAAACGAGTTCATCGAAAATCAGTTCATCGAAAGCAAATTCATCGAAAACGAGTTCATCGAAAATCAATTCGATGAATTCATCGAATGATCAATTCATCGAATCAATTCATCGAATGATCAATTCATCGAATCGCCAATTCATCGAAAAACATTTTTTTGTATATATTTGAGCTGTCAAAATTAAATACCCAAAAAGGTCTTTCACTGAGTTAAATGTGTTTAGCAACTGTCAGTTTCGTAGTGACAATGTTAAATTTATAGGTTATCTCTTCGATTTTCGATTGTCTGATACTGCAAAAAAGGGATATTTAAGGAACGGTGACCAGACAACCCAAAATGAAACCAACTCATAAACAACTCAGAAAAGTCATTAAGAGTGATGATAAAAAAATATTTAAAAATTGGTTAAATAGGCTAAGTTAGGTTAGGTTAGGTTAGTTTAGTTTAGGTTAGGTTAGGTTAGGTAAGGTTAGGTTAGGTTGACCAATGCTTTTTTTAACTTCTCGGTCCGCTCGGCATTTCTCTCAAATATCAACAAAATATATTTTTTCGATGAATTGGCGATTCGATGAATTGATCATTCGATGAATTGGTTTGTGATGAATTTATTTTCGATGAATTGGTTTTCGATGAACTCGTTTTCGATGAATTTGCTTTCGATGAATTGATTTTCTATGAATTGATTTTCGATGAATTCGTTTTCGATGAACTCGTCGTGAACCGGTTTTACCATAGCAAATTTAGCGACAAATAAGGAGGAAAGTCAAGTAAAGGCTATCGGTGATGTGAGGATTCAGCTTTTTGTCGTCATCAAGAATTAATCCAAAAAAATGACTGAAATGCAGCAACTGATAAATATTTAAATTTTTTTAAGCCTGTTGTATTATTTTTAAGCTTTGAAAACGTATATTGGAACTGTAAATATGCCTTGAAATATCGAATTTCCCGTGTGATCGAAAAACAATTGAACGATCTTCAATTCGGGAGGTATGGTTGTACCAGGCGGGTATGGTATACCACCGCCTCGGGAACCATTTATTCGATATCTAACACCTCGGCCATAGTTGGTGACTTAGCAGGGGTCATCGTGATGTGTGGTTTGTCCTACTTCCTTACACCCCAGGGTGAGGGGTGGATTCATGCGTCTGTCACTCCAGGACACACTAAACTTCAGTTTCCTACGCACCCCTTATAACTTTTTCCTTCCCAGAACTTCCTCTCCTTCTTTTCCTAAAAATATCCTCCACACAGCATCCCCAAGGATGATATAGGCTCTGAGAGGAATTATTTTCTTATGGCCCCCTAAAATTTGTGCTTTAGGTTCATGTAGCTTTTTCGAGAAAAAATAACTTTGTAAATATTGTATTATGTATTGTATTGCATTATGGGATTTGCAGAATATTTCTTTTATCTCCGTTCATGGTTTAGTAGTGACGAAATTTTTATTTTTACTATTGTTTCCATAATAATTCTAGCAAAAAGTATTAAACTAATTGTATCGATGAAAAAAAAATATACTTTTGAATTAAGCTATAACTTTGTGCTTATCCATTATAGATAAATGAAACAATTTAACTTTGTTTGAACCACTTTTATATTTGAGTAAATCCGACCGGTTTTAGAGCGAACGTTTCTTCTTCAGGGCAAATGCATACTGATTTGACATTTTTAAAACATGGATGGGAACAATGTATTATTATGGTAGGGCGGAGCTGTTGCTAGGTATTAATGAAGAACGGTTGGGTAGGGGAACAAATCCATGATTGGGCTATAAGACAATATTAAAAAAAATATTCAAATAGATGTTTCACAATAACAGAGCTCTTCTAGCGCATGTCATATTCAGGTTTCCTCCGTGCGGTGCTACTTTCCTACGAGAGGCTTCACTTCCCTCTCTGTGGTAGGTTTGGTCGGCCACTGGACTATGCTTTTAAAACCCACGAGAATTTTTCGGGGCTTCTTAATGGAAAAGTTTTGACCAGTGAGTAGGGCCTCAATCCACACCGAGTATAAAATAGAGATTTAAAATCAAACTTAAATTTGACCGTTTTTTTATTAGAATGATTCTTTTTTATAATACCTTTTGAAGGTTATTCCCATCACTGTACTAAATTTGATTGGAGAAGAAAATAATCCTATGGCGTAAATATGGGGAAAAAAATTTTAATTTGGATAATATTGTTAATTACGAATCTGATTGATAAAAATGATATGATTCGAAATAAGAGGTTTCAGTGGCCGAGTTGATTGAGACCTTCCTCCCAGTAAGGCAAGAGATCCTGTGTTTGGAGTCCCAGTTACGACCGTTAGCTTTTTATTTTTCTGTACGTTGTTCTTTTCATATTTCATTTAGATTGGTTAGTATTATCACGGTATACCACGGATATAACGGTGTTTGTGGTCGCACTCCTCCGAAACGGCTCAACCGATTTTTATGATTTTTTATGTTTATTTGTTAGGTATGAGAATAGATCGTAAATTTTTCATACCGCTAGGTAACGAATAATCCAGGCGCTATACAAGAATGAGGCCGCTTTAAGTAGATGTGACAATGATACAAAAGAAGCCAGTATAAGACAAGGGGTGAGACAGGAATGCTCTCTGTCACCTGTTCTTTTTAACGCTTATATACAAAGTGCGATCGACGACTTGAGAGAGAGAATGAGTCACAGAAAAGGTGTAAAGATACACGGGCAAGAGGTGGATATGATAAGGTTTGTTGACGATATTGCTATGGTTGCTGAAAGCGAAGAAGAACTCCAAGAGGCCTTAAAAATCATGTAAAGCATTCTTCAAAACAATAACAACGTGAAGATAAATAAAGACAAAACAAAGCTGCTGACTGTAGGCCGAACGCAACATCAGATGAGAGTAGAGATGTCAGGAGTTCCACTAAAGAACACCAAGGAGTTTGTCTACCTCGGGAGCAAAATAACATTGGACGGTCAGTCTAAAAGCGAGGTCCACAGCCGTATACACCAGGCTAGGCTTGCATTCAATAAAAAGTCGAAAATAATAGAATCGAATAATATGGACCTGAAACTGAGAATACTCCTCATCAAGACCAATGTATGGAGTATCTTGATGTACGGCTGCGAAACATGGTGCCTATCCGAAAGAGATAAACGGAGACTAGAGGCTTTTGAGATGTGGTCCTATAGAAGACTATTAGGAATTTCCTGGAGAGACCACATTACAAATGATGAGGTTCTCCAAAGAATCTAAGGAGGAAGGCACCTGCTCCAGGACCTTGTCCGAAAGGCGCGCAAGATGGATCGGCCATGTAATAAGACAAGAAGGCCTCTTGCATGCCATAATGGAAGGTATGACCGAGGGGTCAAACGCTAGGGGACGCCCACGTCGAGAGTACCTGGAGAACCTGCTGGTGGACGTGCGCTGCTCATCATATGCAGACTTCAAAAGATCCGCACAAGACAGGGAAGAGTGGAAGAAACGAATAGATGACATTGCTGCAAACCAATCCCAGGATTGAAACCAGAGAGAGAGAGAGGTGATTAGCGTTACCATCCAGTAGATGGCTTTTGTGTTTCGTTAGCCACAACAAACGCGTGACTGGGTGAAGTAGTAATATATAAAAATCTCGTTTCATTTTGTTTGTGGTCGCACTCTTCCGAAACGGCTCGACTGATTTTTATGATTTTTTTTATGTATTTTGGTTACTATAGGGTAACCATCCAATAGACGGCTTTTGTGTTTCGTTAGCCACAGCAACGCGTGTCCGGGTTAGCTAGTAATATATAAAAATCTCGTGTCATGGTGTTTGTGGTCGCACTCCTCCGAAATTTTCAAATTTTTTTATGTATATTTGGTAGGTATGAGAATAGGTCGGAAAGTATATTTCATAACGCTAGGTAATTAGGGTGTCCCTATTCAGAACAGACGAGCTGGCTGGCAAGCGGCCGGTGTGGATTTGATTTGCATGCAAATTAATAGATGGCGGTGTGAGTTAATTTATCGTGGTTATAAAGGTTGGGTAACCATCCAGTAAATATCGTTGTGTTTCGTTAGCCACAGCAACGCGTGGCCTGGTCAGCTAGTGATTTAATAAAATTTTATCACTTATTTGTAAGTAGAACATTTTAGTCAAGTTATAAATAGGTAGTTTTGAAAATAACAAATCACACATCAGAAAAAAAAGTGCAATAAATATCTCTTTAAATCATTCTTCATCTTTCTTTTAATTTATTGAATCATAACGATAGCGGAGATTTTAAATGCTGTAAGGACAATAAACCCAAAAATGAGCTAAATGTGCCATTTTTCTCATTTTTTTTTCTTTCAATCTGCTTTTTCGAAATATTTCTAGGAAAATAAATGCGTCCTTTACGACGTGCATTTTAAATGGGTGTTTTTCTGAAAAACTAAAAATAAAGGAAATACTATTCGGTATTGCCCATTGAACGCATTTATTGCTATCGTGACGATTCATGATTACGGTACCGTAACCGCATAAAAAAGGCTATAACATACGTTCCTTATCACAATAATGCTGCAACTGTTTCAAAAGATGAAATACATAATGAACGTAGATCTGCTCTCTCCAAAGGAAAAAAGTAATAATTTTCTTGCATCTCAATCATACAATCATTACCATTTGTCTCCCTCGAATATAATTATAAAATGAATCACAATTCCCGTCGCCGTGGTGAGCCGTTATAAGATATAGCTACCTCTTTCCTAAAAGGAAAAAAAGTAGTACTTTGGAGGAAACAGTCACACGTATTTTTTAAATTTATGCAACAAGTAGAGTTCCACAGGGTTCACACCTTGGCCCAATCTTATTTATCTTGTTTATAAATGATCTTACAAAAATATTTTATTATGTATCCATCTTACTTTTTGCTGATGACCTCAACATTTTTAAATTATTCAAAATGTTTACCATTGTAACATTCTTCAAGATAACAAATGATCTTACAAAAATATTGTATGATGTATCCATCTTACTTTTTGCTGATGACCTCAACATTTTTAAAATTATTTAAAATATTTACCATTGGAACATTCTTCAAGATAATATCAACAAATTGTTAATTTGGTGTAATGATAAAAGACTTTACCTAAATATCTCAAAATGTCAAATAGTTAAATTTTCTGGAATAAAAAATCCAGCGATATTTAATTACAACATTGATAACGATGTTCTTGAGACATTAACACAAATTAAAGACTTAGTAATCACTTTTCAATCAAATCTTTTATTAGTTAACCATATAACAGAAATCTCTAGTAAGGGCTTAAAAATGTTATATAATATAACTAGGCTAACTAGAAATTTTAACAATATAACGTGTATGAAACTATTATATTTTGCCTACGTTAGAAGTCAACTTGATCAATTCTCCCATCTGGAATCCACATTATATACATGTACAAGCTGTTGAAAGAATGCAAAACAAATTCTTACGATTTATAAATTTTAAAATGGGTATTCCAGCAATTATGTTGAACTACAACACTATTTTAAATAATACAAATGTGCTCAAATTATCAGACAGAAGAATTTTCACTGACTTGGTATTTCTATATAAAATTCTAAATGATTTAGTTAATAGTCCGGTATTTCTAGAATTGATAAGCTTCCGGATTACACCACTAGAAGTCAGAATTTATTTAAGTGCAGAAATTCTTGGACTAACTACCAAAACAATTATACCAAGTCAGTGGACATCTTCAATTTATGTTTAAATAAATATCAAATATTGTTACTGAGACAGTTCAGTTATGTACAATGAATGCTGTGCATTTCTAATTATTCATATGTAATGTAAAAGCCCTGAAAAGGGTGATAATAAATAAATAAATGTCTCACATTAATTTATGTGTAAGAAGGAGCTGCAGCATTAAAGCTTTAAGGAAAGTACCGTAAAGTGGAAAGTCACTATAATAATAAAAGCGTCCATTAGTTGTTAACATCATATTCTCACGAGACCAGTTTTAAGATTTGCTTATTTTTGGTCTGTCCTGTGGAATGATTATAATTTTTTTAAAGTACGTAAGTTGACATGAAATTAGAATAAATTAAATACTTCAACACAACTACACATTGACCTTAGACCAAAGGACCGTTAATCAGAAATAAAAATCACTACCTTACATTCCTTAATCCTTTGCGGAGAAAAACGAATGACTTTCTTTCCATCCTGGCGGTCTGTAAGTTTCTAATTCGATCGTGAACTTTCTGGCGTTGACCATCCTCACTACCTACGAATGTAGTAGCGGCATTCAGGAGAGCTTTCTGAGAACTCACAGCTTAATTCTGTAGTACATTGTTTCTCAATCACTGGTGGAGCTTTGAGGGTAAACTAACCCCTGCAACCAACTGCATATTATTGCGCCGTATTGTTGCACCAGTAAATCCAGTTTAATTGGATTCTAACATTGTTTTAAGCCAAACTACTTTCTAACTTGCTTTATTTTAATTGCTTTTCTTTTAGCAAAGTTTTTAGTTCTGAATTAGTAATCGTATTGTTAAAAATTAGTTTATCAATAATTGAGAAAAGTTTGTACTTAAATATATACGGTTTCCTAAATATATACGGTAACTCGTCTGGGGGGAAACTGGTGAAATAACTTCACATTTGGCGACGATTTTATGAAATAACTTTTTTAGATTTGAGGTTTACGAATAAATCCGAAAGCGGAATTGAAAATTTTGTTGAAATTTTTTAATTGGGTTAATAACGGCTGTTTAAGGTTTTTTTTATGACTCGTCCGGGTCAAAAGTTTTCTTAACATTTACAAAAAAAAAGCACTCATCGGAAATTTTTTTTTTTGGATCCTCTATGTAATGTAGATTCACCAATTTCCCGCGTACACTGCGAGATTCCGGACACCATGTATATGCACTAAAACGAAATAATATGCTTTGAATAATGAAGATAAACAAATGTTCCCTGGTTATTAATAACACGACAATATTATTCTAAAACCTCCTACTATTATGATAAGCCGGAAATTGTAACATGTGCAATTTTTTTATACATTAGCTCCACACAGGAGGCCCTGAGGAAAAAAATCCCTCATGGCCTATGCCAGCTTTGGAGATCCTGTTTAGAGGGTTTTTTTGTTTAAAGGGAGAAGAAGGAGATGATGTTCTGGGAAGGACAAAGGTATGGGGGTAGGTAGGTAATCTGGAGGTCATTGAGTCCGGTGAATTTGTTGGTTATCCAATAAATGATTCCTTGGGCGGCGGTATCGATGGAGGGCTTGGAAAAGAAATTTGGGTTTAAGAAAAAAATGAACTCTCCACATTTGGCTTCTCCGTCATTTTACGACTTTCTCATAGTTGCCAATCTCGATGGTGCGGTAATGTTTATCTGTGAAAACAAATTGATAGATTATGGTTGTGTTTCACAGCTTAAAACACTATAGGGCTCGCATGGGTGACATTCTCGGATCATATATCACGGCTCACTCCAGCATGCTACAAACTCCTGGGTTTCATCATCAGAATATGTAAGCAATTTGATGACCCAGATGCAATGATAGCCATGTTTGATGGAGTCATAAGAAGTAAGCTGGAGTATGCCAGTGGTGTGTGGACTCCGCACCAAGCGAAATATATTAATATGCTAGAACAAGTTCACAAAAAATTCCTTAGGTATGTCTATATGCGGATGAATGGAACGTACCCGAGATTCATGCACCATATGGAATTACTTGAGGCAACAAATAGATTTAGCTTGGAAACTAGACGTTATGCAAATCTTGCAATTCTTAGTTTTAACATAATCCATAATCGTATTGACAGCCCATTCCTCTTGGAATGTTATGGCTTATACGTGCCTGAAAATTTCAGCCGTAGTCGTCGACACGACTTGTTCAAAATACCATACGGCAGAACAGATGTTCTAGCACAGCATAGCATGACAAGAGGAATGGTGCTGTTGAACGAAATATCGGAAACACTAGATATATATAACTCTTCTTTAGATAGCCTTAAGATTTTTTTGTATATTAATCATCTTCCTAGGTGTTAAGACTGTTAAAATGAGAAAATTGTACAGTAATTGGATAAAAATCTGTTGTACAATTTAAAAAAAAAAAAAAAAAAAAAAAAAAAAATGTCACCCAGTGATTGTTTAATAACTAATGAACGAAAAGCGCTTCAGTGCTGACCTCTCAGGTATTCCTCAAGTACGAATCATCCCACGCGTCAGTAGTGCGCAGGGGCGTATATCTTCGTTCAAATTTTTCAACCGTGGTCCGTGACGCTAAAGTGCTAAAAGACTCATAGATAAAGTTTCATAGATGGAGCTGTAAAGATAGGTTTGTAATTTTGATTTTCGCCAACTCTCTCTAAGGGTTGCCAATTTAGGGGGAAAATAAGTGAGATGGGATTTTTTTTAGGGGTTTAATATGTTTGGGCGTATTTTTGGGGGTTTTGTGATTCCATATATTTTTTAAAAATTTTATTACATCGTATACACGGAGCACTCACACACTTCTTATTTGAGGATTTATTTTTATTGTACAAAAACTTGCTGCAACGACTTGTTGTGCCTTCACAATTGGAAAAATTGGTGAACTCTTGAACTTTTAGAATTAATTTTTTTTTAATTTCCGAGAACATCTGATGCATACAGCTTCAATGTGTTTTGGTTTTGATTTTCTAAATATATCACAAGATCTGGAAGAAAAGGATTTGATGGATGTCAGGGAAAGATGCAAGAGCTTCTTATATTTTCTGGCCGAGCAAATTCAAAAAAGGCTTCCGGATAATTTATCGATGTTAAAAATGGTTGTTGATTTGCAGCCAAAGGTTGCTACGTCTCAAGTTAAGCCCGATATAAAACTAATATTGAACCAAATTCATCGTATTCATAATATCTATGGCAACAAAAATGAAATTGAGTCTGAGTGGCACCAATTGAGTAATAAAACATGGAAAAAAACATCAACTTCAGCTGATTTTTAATTACGAAGTTTACAATGATTGTAACGCAGCTGGATGTAAACATTTTGAAAACATCTCAAAATTTAGATTAGCGTTTTCCACGGTGCTTTATGCATTTACAATATCGTTAAAAATAAGCTGCGTAATAGACTCTTCATTGAAATGCTTCAATGCATGATGATGGTTTGGTTCACATTAAATCGAAATGGTGGATCTTGCACTACATTTAATCCATCTCCTGAAATTTTAAGCTTAACCTTCTCTCTATCGGCATCAAAGGAAGTTTATTGACATGGATTATCAGTTACCTCAGTAATAGAGTGCCTTGTCAGGATTAATTTTATAGAATCCTATGTATTCGAGGCCACAAGTGGTGTCCCGCAAGGGTCCCACCTCGGCCCAATATTCTTCTTAATATTCATCAATGACTTTGTAAACATATTTAAAGATGTACAAGTCCTACTTTTTGCAGATGATCTAAAATTGTTTAAAAGAATACGAAATATATATGATTGCCTAATTTTACAAGCTAATTTAGATGATTTTTTTAAGAGGAACGCATGCGTGGCCTGTTTCATACAAAATTTTGTTTTGGATTTACGGCTAAAATATCAAATTAATTGTTTTTTTCTTTTTAAAATGATAAGTTAGGCATGTATACAGTTAGGATGTGAATCCGATTTTCGATTTTTGCTTTAAATTATAAAATATAGACCTCAAAAGATGACGATTTATCCATGAATTTAGGAGGCAACTTTGGAATTTTTTTTGTGGGCATATGGACGCAATTTAAAAAAAAAACTTCTCACATCCTGAGTCAGGAATATGATGAAGTATACGATAAAATTTTATTCTGCACAGAAAACAGTTTTATTCGTGTAAAAAACCGAATTTAGATACGCGCAGATTTGTAGTAAAATTACTTAGGTTTTTTGTTGTTGTCTCATTTGCCAGCCGGACGGGGCAGCTTGTACGGGGTAACTTGCGTGGGTCGGGGGAAGGAGTAAAGTCGAGCCAGACAAACTAATACATACATAACTCAATCGCCATACATTAACAATGGGTGTATCTATGTCTTTGTTTGTTGACAATATGCAGGTTTTCGTTGTTTTAGAATCGTTTTCGAATCGTTACCGAAAAAATCGAGAACCATATTCAACGTATTTGTGTTTACTTGGTAGGTAGTAAGATTATCATTTTTTGCAGTTCAGCTTTTATTTTTTAAATATTTTCTACGATATCGGGGTACCTACCTACCTAGGTATTTATGGCAGTGAGGCATGGGAACTGGCAGAGGAGAATGAAAGTAGGTACCTAGACTGAATGCGAGGCGGGTATGCGTACCACTGCCCCGGAAACCATTTATTGGATAACCAACACTTCTGCCATAGGTCATCCCAAATGGTTCGCTACGTTTGGTAACTTAGCAGGGTTGCCCGGGTTCATGGGGTGAGGTTTGTCCGAGTCTTGGTGGCGGATGCGTCTGCCCACCAGCTGCATGGCAGGCCGGATCGGGAGAGAATGGTTGAGGGAAACCCTTTGACGTCTCCAGCCGTAGGTACTCTCTCTGAACATCGCCTTGCATCGCAGTGGGAGGGATGGATTCTTGCATCCGTCACTCCTAGATGCACTGACCCACAGATTCCTAATCATCCGCAATACTTAACCTTTTATTTTTCAGAACTTCCTTTCCTAAAAAGACCCCTTATTTTCCTCAGGGCCTCCTGTGTGGAGCTAATGTTAAAAAAAGCTGTAAAAAGAGATCCCTGAGGCGTATGTATAGAAAACAAATATATATATATGCCGATTTTGGAACTTTACAGAATAATTGAATGTGAAGTTACACATATTATTTGACTTTCAAATCTGACATATTAACAAAGGACAAGATTATGTTTTTATACAATAGCTCCACACATGCCCAGAAGAAAATAATTCTCCCCTATAAGGGCCTATGTCATCTTCGGGGATGCTGAGTGGAGGGTATTTTTAGGAAAGGAAGGAGAGGATGTTCTGGGAAATAAAAAGGTAGAAGGGGTGGGTTGGAATCTGTGGTCAGTGTGTCCAGGAGTGACGGACGAATGATTCTATCCCTCCCCGTACGGTGAAAGGCGATGTTCCGAGAGAGCCCTACTGGAGAAATCAAAAGGTATCCCTCAACCAGTCTCTCCCAATCTGGCCTGCCATGAAATTGGGGTGAGCTGTAGCAGAGGTGTTTGTTATCCAATAAATGGTTCCCTGGGCTGCGGCACCCATACCTGTCTCCCAAAATGAGTATTAACACTCAAATTTTTATAGGCGTTTTTATTGCTGTTTTTTTTTTTATTCCAAAAATATTCTACGTCTTCTACGACATTATATTGATAAACTTTTCCTTGGAATTAACTCGCTGAGAATTGAAATTGTTATTATTTTGAATTTAAGTTTTCTAAAGGTACAATATTTTATTTCTTACTGGCGAGTTCCCGGCATGCGTTGCAATGTCACTTAATAAAGACATTTTTTCTACCTGCGTGTCCTTTCCCATTCGTCCCGTTCCCTTTCCTCTCTCTCGTATCCTTCTCCTCACGTTTTCCCACTCTGTCTTCCCTCTCTCCACTCCCATCTTCCGCTTCTCCCGTCCTGCTAACTCCCCTCCCTCCTCCCGCATTCCATAAATTCAGTCCCGATACACTCAGTTTTCAAACAGCTCGCGTGCCATTTAAAGCATATATACCTAGTATATTTGCGGCACGTTCCAGAGTGGAAGACACTCTCAGTATCGCCCTGAACCACCATTCAGAATTGAAACGTTGCTTGAAATGGCATTAGCCGTGTTTGGTGACCAGATCTGAATAGCCAGGTACTTCCCCACCTTCCTCTTCCCGATCTCTTTCCCCTCCCCACTACCTTCAGCCTCACAGAATACCCCAATTGGGGATGCCGTGAGGCATCTCACTGGCTTCAGATGGGAGCAGTTGGGACTCTTAAAATTCTAATAATATTTCTAAAATTCTAAAATTCTAAAATTCTCTTAATATTCATTAAAAAAAAATCTCACCACTATATATATTAACCATCGCGGGCATACGCACATCAAATCCCCAGAATTGCATCGCAATAGGATGATTGGTTTAGCAACGCGTATGGAACAAACATACATACAAGCAAACATACATTGATTTTTATACATAGATGTTTCGTAGAGTTCCTTGCAGAATTGTATAATATTATCATTATTTTTTCCAGAGCTCTTCTAACAATACATGTCTCAGCTAATATTGAATGAAATAAGCAAAAGGGTGATTTCTCGTCTTGACGAAAATATATTGACATATAAAATTAAAATTTTGTTTCGGTGGTTTCTCGCGTTTTTACTGTGTACACGTCGAAACGCGGGACACCGGACACACTAACACCATTACGAAATATGTCGGGAGTCTCCCATATTATAGGACGTGTCGCTATAGATATTATCAACAAAAGGGGCATTGCACCGTCTTCGTGCAAGTATTCGGGCATGGAAATAAATGCCTTATTTTGTTAAACGCTCAATTTTACTTATTTACAATTTTACGTCATGCATCCGATTCCCGTATCTCCTTTAACAATATAATATTTCCGTTAATTTCAAGGCACTACACAAAGAGATCATTCCTCGTAATCTCCGATAAAATGATGTTACATAATAATTACGTGCCCTTTTCTTTAAAACTCTATAACACCATATTTTGCTCGCTAGCGCTGCAACTAAATACCACTACATAGAAATCTTCCCTTCCCGCCTCCCCGCTACACACCGCAAATACAATATTTCGTTAGAAAGGGACAAACAAAAGACATGAGATTATTGAAGATCTACTTCGGTCGCCGGCAAACAATGGTCTTAATTGGTGCGAACAAAATATGTTATTTTTGAATACTGAGAAATGTCAAGTAATACGATTTTCCAGAACTCATTCTCATATTTTACATGAATATAATTTAAATAATGTTAAATTAACACCAGTATTACAAATTCGCGGCTTGGGAGTTATATTCGATTAAAACTTAACATTCACACCACATATAGATAATATAACTAATAAGGCTTTAAAGATTCTTGGCTTCCTTTGTAGAACCCTAACTGATTTTAAGTCCTTGGATTACATGAAAACACTCTACATTTCATTAGTTAGATGTCAAGTAGAATATAATTCACCTATTTGGTCCCCTTTCTATAAAGTACACTCTAACAAAATAGAACGAGTTCAAGACAAATTTCTTAGGTACTTAAATTTCAAACTCAAAATTCCAATAGAAAACATTAATTATTTAAGTTTAATGAATCGACTAAATTTAATTACGCTGTCTGGCAGAAGAATCATTTCAGACCTAATTTTATTGTACAGAATTATGAACAACCTAATTGACAGCCCTGCCATCGTTGCTACTATTAAACTTCATGTACCGACAAGGAATACTAGACAAAATATAACATTCTTTTGCAACACATACACAACTAACTATCAATCACACTCACTCACCAATAGGATGCATTATTTAGGCAACAAGTTTGGTGGTATTGTAGATGTATTCGCTGATTCCCTTTACATTCTAAAATGCAATTTAAACCAACACTTTGTGGAATCCTACAAATTATTGTAACATGGGTATAATATATTTAACGATTTGATTTGTTATTGTATTGTTTATATTATATTTTGTTCAATGTTATTGTTTAATATTACATTGTTTAAAATATTTCAAGGTTTTCCACAAGATTATACAAGTGGTTTTTTTTTTTAAACTACTTGTATATTCTTAAAAGTTTTTTCACTTTTATAACTTTTGGTATAAATTCTATGTATGTGTTATCCTCGATATCTTAAATATTATTTTCTAATCTACGTTAAAGCCCCTACGGGCGTATAACAACAATAAATAAATAAATATCAGAGTTCTTCCTGAGGAACATGAAGGAAAAAATTAATATCTCTTGATTTTATTAAACAAACAGCCCCGTATTTTGCGTATCGCTTGTGAAAGATATGTTTTATAAGGTATATAACAAATCGCGTACTGGCAACACAAAATATTTCTATTCCGAATTCGAACGGCGTCTTGCGTCTTTGACATTTAACGGTTTGATGTACCTTGGTTTTCTTCATAACATTAACGGTAAGATATAGCATTTTTCTGTTGAAAATAATTATTATATTGTATATAGATGTTTTATCTGATCGATAAATATGATTTCCATTCAAAAACATTGCTTTTTCATTTTGTTTTCCGTAAAAACGTTCATCTTCCTGTAGTGGCACAATGGTTGTCGGTGGATGTTTTTTTTACGGAGATCTTGTTTTGGCCTTTTGTATTGTTTTACGTGTTTTAATTTGATTCTTTCAAGATGTATTAATTTATTTTAATGTTTTCCGGTAGACTATATATAACTTATTGTTATCATTTTTATAGATGGCTGTTAGAGGTTTGTCACATGAAGGAATAACTATTGCACTGGAAGGAGACATTTCCGATGTCGAATGGGAGTCTGACGGTGAAGGCGAAGAGAGCTGGTCAGTGGAGTATCTACAAGATGACCAGGATCAGAACCAGGACCAGGACCAGGACATCAACATTCAGCATTCGTCCGTAAATTAATTTGAGGTTAGGTCGGTTAGGATACCTTATTTTTAATGTGTTATTATCAATTGTCAATTGTGTTTACTGAAAATAAACATATTTAAAGATGTTCCCTGAGTGTTTCATTTGTCTAATGTAATAAGAAACATTTTCTGATTCCAATCATTTTGTTTTTAAATAATTTATTGGGCTAATAGGTTGCAGTAGGTCGAGTGCAATTATATTGTCTATGGTAGATGAATAAACTTCCTCTATCTTTAGTCTATTAGCGCTATCGATAGGCGTGAACAATTTATTTATGGGCGTGGTTTGGTTAAGTTGATGACGAAACTGCTTGGGAGGAAAAGGCCGAAGATATCGATCTAGGGGTTAGTATATTTATGGTAGTGCGCCATCACTCTAGGTGCGTGGACTTGTGCGCAACGCGTTTATAAAGTCCTTGGGTGACGCATGTCCCCCGCGCGAGCAATCGAGGAACTTTCAGAAAACGGATCACCAAATCATAGTGTGCCCTAACTGTGATGAAGTTGCTTCTGAATTGCAATAACACATTTGTAAACTTTACAATAAGATGATAAACTTACCAAATTAAGGTTTTGAAAAAAAATTAGAGACTGATTAATCACAATGAGTAAAAATTGGATTTTTTTGCAGAAGTTTAATTTTTGTTTATATTTCAATTCAACTTAAGCAATTGTTAAGTTTTGATAATGTATTGGTAAGAAATAAAGTTGATTAGTCATAATAAAACTTATTTGCTTCCATAAAATTAGAGTGGTAAGAATAAATCCAATAATTGATCGGGGGCATACGTCCCCCACGCGAGCTTTTTAGTAAAATTTTGGACGCGAGCCCTCTAGTGTTAAAAATACCACAGTGAAAAAAAAATATATGTATTTTACTTTGCATACACATAAAAAAATTACGAGTACACCATGAATAAAATTCTGTAATTCTTCATTACCCCGAGTGTATAATTCAACGATCTCTAGACTTGTTAAAATTATCTTTAGTGCAAATCACCGGGCAGCATCCCCCTCCGATCTGAATACTCTCCAGTCTCCACATTATGTTATGAGGTGACCGAGAATTATTCCTCTTCCCGCATCTGAAATTAAAATCTTGTAATTTAAACCCGAGCTTGCCGAAGCTCTCAGTATTATTAGTCCAAAAATTATGTATTCTAAAAGTAGAGGATGGGAAACAATAATCAAGCATGATCGGAAGATAAATCGTTGATGTTTTTGATACAATACTTCCAGGGGTTTTGTGCAGTTATGCAATGTCTAAATTTAATTTGTTTATTCATTCCTCCTAAAGGTGAACGTCCATTTGTCCGCGCCGGCCGCAACGCACGCACGATATTTTTTTAAATCTATATATAGAAAAATGCGTTGCCCGTACCGACCGCCGGTATTTGCCGATAGTGGACGCAGTGCTGTACTAATTCATATAAAGGTATAGAAAAATCCGTTGCGTGCCGTGCGTGCGTTCCGGCCGGCGCGGACAGATGGACGCTCACCTTAATAAAGAAGATGCTTGTGCTTAAAAGTGGACAACTACACTTATATTACTTACATATATTTGAATTAACAATATTATTACAACTATTAGTAATTGTTACCGAATGAATGAAATGTAGCTATGCATAATTAATATACTGCGATGTGAGTAAGTTGTTCGTAACTGTTAGCTTTTATTTTATTAGGACGCTGCCATTGGACCAGGCCAACAGCGGACTGTAAAAATCTTCTTTAACAGGGCCTTGGGAAAAACATACTTTATTGTTTCAGTAAGCATTTAATGACAAAGCGGTATTCGTATTGAATATAAAATTATATGTATTTATAAGTTAACCAAATTATAGACAATAAATGAGAAACATAATTGTATAGTTTTAATATTAGAAAATTGTTAAAATTGATATATGGTTATAATATTGGAAGTGGCTTACCCCGGGATCGACCAATTAATAATCTAGCTAATAAGTTGAAGTTGAGCTGAGGTGCCGTTGAACTCCCATCCGTCCGGATTCTGCTGGTAATGTATCACACGAAGAAACCGCTCCAACCAACAGACAGTTTTGAGTCCTGGCGAGTCTGATCTCCCCGATGAACGTTGTATTCTTCGGGGGTAGGTCATCCTGAAGGTGGACTTTAAATACCACGGGCGCTCGGCTCGCGTATGATGAAAAAAGCAAATAGCGTGTTCCAACATTAACGTAAATTATAAAACATCACGATGTAATGCGTGCATTTCATATTCAAGAAATCTTATTTCTGTTTTGTATTCCCTGCGAGGACCACGCGCGATAAAAACACTTTACGTTGCGAAACAATTCAACATAATTTAAATGGCAAAAAACCCAAATGACTTTAAATGTTTTTACATTTATTTAAAGACGAAAAAGAGGTTTGGCCGCCGATATGCGGTCTGCCTCTATAGGCCCCATCTCAACAAGTGAATTGCTTTCCTTTCCGATCGTCTAATATGCATTATTTTTGAGTGTTCGAAAAAATAAGCGAATCGCTTTTTTTTTTACATGAGCTCCACACAGGAGGCCCTGAGGAAAATAATTTCCCTCAGAGCCTATGTCATCTTTAGGGATGCTGTGTGGAGGGTTTTTTAAGGAAAGGAAGGAGAGGAGAGTTCTGGGAACGAAAGGGGTTTAAGGGGTGGGTAGGAATCTAGGGTTCAGTATGTCCTGGTCATCCGCCTCCAAGGCCTAGACAAACCTCACCCCATGAACCCGGGCACCCCTGCTAAATCACCAAACGTAGCGAACCACTTGGGGTGATCTATGGCAGAGGTGTTGGTTATCCAATAAAGGTTCCCGGGGCGGCGGTACCCATTCCCGCCTCCCAAATTGTTCCGCGCTTAAAAAAAATAGACTGACGTTTACCTAGACAATTATTTTTATAATTAGGTACTAGTCTAAAGTTAAAATAACATCGGATTAATTGTATCATAACATAATTTTATAAGATGACACATAAAAGTAATTTAAAATATAGATAAGTTATAAATTATACATAAGCAAAACACTATATTCATCAATAAGTAAAAGTCATGAGACTCTACTATAATTTTTTTTTATAATTGTCGTATTTTTCTTCCTATCGCATATCAAGCGGTAATTTATTGAATAATTTGGATGGTAGTGATGCTATGCTGTTGTACTTTGTACTAGTGGTACCTACGGTTGGTCCTCAAGAAGAATTAATTATTTTTCTAATATTTAATTGTGGGATATTGTTTTTAAGTGGGGGAACCGAGAAATCATTAAATACGTTTATTGTTGGGTTAGGCTTTTTTAAGATAATTTTAATTAATATTTTTTTATGAATAGCAAAGGGCCTAATACAATTTCTTGTGGAATTTCAAAATCCATATTTTCTATTTCACTCATTTCATTGTTTACTTTCACCTGCTGTGTTCTTTGAAAGAGATAACTTTTTAACCATGTTTTAGCTTTGCTTAAATTGTCAGGTATGTGACCTATGGATGAAAAGAAAGTTGAAAGGTTCCGTAGGTCCAGCGATGTTTAGGTGAGGTTGAATATAATACGACCCTCACACACAAAAAAATCGGAAGCCATGATTACCTTTTTGATGATGTATTAAAATAAAGATTCACGTCACATTACCAAGACAGAAAATTCAGTCTTTCATTTTTCTTTATAGTTTAATCGTAGCTCAGTCACCCTAGATTAAAATTGGGCATTAGGTGGACTTACTCGTAAATTACTCTTCTTCCGTCAACGTCGACGTCGGTCCGTTCAACGGACGTTGGAAATCATGTTGGCTATGCAGACTTTGTTTTACAGCAGCGGCCCGCAACAGCTCTACAGTAGACTGGCCAAATCACTGTCACAGGTTTTTCAGCCATGAGGTTCTCCTTCTTCCAGGGCCTCGTCTTCCGTCAATCTTTCCCTGCATTGTGAGATGCAAGATCTCGTAATTCTCTGGAAATCTCATCACATGTCCAAATATTGAAGTTTTCGAATTTTTATAGTTTTAATAACTTCTTTTTTTTTTATTCATCCAAACTATAACATCTTCATTCGTAACCCTGTGCATCCAGATTATTTTACGTATTAAATTATATCTTACTTAAATTTTATAGTTTTAAAACCTTAAAAATGTGATTTTTGCATTATTATCGTCAAATAAAATTTTCAGATTTGCAAAGTGGCAGATTCGCTCCGTAAGTTTTCGCATAATGTCACTTTCCACGATATTTTAAAAGAAATTCAAACGATACCATATTTTGTATTAACTCAACACAGGTGGTTCTTAGGAAAATAATTTCGTTCAGCGCCTATGTCACCGTTGGGGGTGGTATTTAGAGGATATTATTTTAAGAAAGGAAGAAGAGGAAGTTTAGGGGAAGGTAAAAGGTATGAGTTGTGGGTAGGAATACAGGAGTCAGTGTGTCCAGGAGTGACGGACGAATGTCCCGCTGCGGTGCAAGGCGATGGATCGAGATATCATAGGGTCTCTTTCAACCAGTGTCTCGCGATCTGGTCCAAGCCACCAAGGGTAGCTAACCACTTGGGGCGACCTATGTCAGGGTGTTGTTTAACTAATAAATGGCGGCGGTACCCATGCCCGTCTCCCAAATTGTGACGTTTTTCCAAAAAAATGCATTTTCCTGTTATATCGCTTTGAATCTGGGAAAAACCGACAAAAAACAACTTGCCTTTGTTTGGAAAGGTGTTAAATAATCGATCACACTGAAAACTTTTTTACTGTTTTCCGTTTGTTTTCTTTAAACTAATTTTGTTTGAATATTATTGATACTGTTTCAAAATTTAGCACGCCATGTAATCGAAGCTTTAAAATGATGTTTTTCTATATCAAAGACGTATTTTCTTTTATTTTTATGTCATTGGTTGAAAAGGAGGCCCTATATTTCGGTGCCAAAAATTCTTCATTTCCTGCTGATAGTTAATGAGACAAACTTCAGGAAATGTGATTGTTTAACTATGCTAGACTTGTCTAATTTCAAAGTTATCTGGAAGCATTCATCTAATTACAGAAATTGGTAGTAAAGTTGTCGTCCCCGAAATATCGCTGAATTCGTAATACGATCATAATTTATATTGGGAACTAATTGGGAAGTCCAATTAAAATTATTTTTAACACCTCTTGAATGGATTTAATGAAACAAATTTAATCAAAACGAAGCTAAATCGTCGTTTTGATTAAATTTGAACGTAATTAATGAATTTTCAGAAATCATATTCTTTGTATTTTGGAACGATTCTTGTTAAATTACCTACGGAATGTTCAATTATTGCAAACGATTCAAAGAATGGTTTTTACTTTTTTAGAAACTTTATGTTGGAGGACGTCCGATTGAAGATATGTTTGATACCTCTTGAATGGATTTAATGCAACTGAATTTGAACAATTCATCAAATATCAAAGTTAATATTCAAGTCCTTTTTCAAGTTCTATTACCATCGAAGAAATGAAAAAAACCGGCCGTTGATTAAATACTAACAGAATATGAATAGAATTTTCACAGAACTTGAAAAGTATCTTTGAAATTTGATGAATTGTTCAAATTCTGTGAAAAAACCTGTATTAATTAATAATAATAAGGACGGAATGTTGCACGGAATTTGAACAATTCATCGAATTTCAATGTTAATATTCAGATTCTGTGAAAGTCCTATTCAAGTTCTGTTATTATCCAAGTACAGTGAAACTACCGTCCTCTGATGAATTAATAACATAACTTGTATAGAAAATTAGCAGAACTTGAATTTTCTGTTCTGTGAAAGTTCCTTTCAAGTTTTGTTACTATTTCACCATGGGCAGGTTTTTTACAGCTCATGGTTAATAACAAAACTTGAACCCAACATTCATAGAACTTGAATTTTAACTATGAAACTGGATGAATTATTTAAATTTTGTGGAACAACCTGTCCTCGGTAAAGGTAAGCAACACAAAACTGTTTCTCAGAAACTTTTGGTAAGGAATTTGCTGTCAGAAATGTGTACATGTACCTACGTATTCACAAAAAACAAATATTTTAAACGTCTTATTTACCTCAAGTCTGAATACGGGACAAACATCAATCAACTGTATGAAAATAATCGATCAGCTGTGTGTTTTGAAATATAATGAGTAAAACTTACAACACTTGCCACATATCTACCCCTTAAATCTTCACTGAGTAAGTGAAGTATGTAATATTTTAAAAGGAATTTGGTAGCGAGTATTCAGGTCATTGATAAAACGCGGGCCTCCTTTCATATGATCTTTAGCGGTAACTTTAAATTTCCAGAAACCAACTTCAATCAATACGTTCAATGTCAGCAATACCATCAATCGTTAATCTGGATGTTTGACGTCAGCTCTCCTTTCAGTGCTAAAACAGTAAAACGGGGTGTTAAGTTGACGTTCTAATGTGTCAATCCATCCCGCCCCAGCTTTGAGTTCACTTCCGTGGTGATCGTAAAATGGCGATTTAGAAACTTCAGAGGACGTAATATTTTGCTCGTGAGATCAACTGTATTTCGCTTTTTTAAAGAATGATAAACATAATGATATGTTTACAGGTAACCTCACAGTACGAAATACTTAGTTAAATTACATGAGATGATAAAATTTAAATGGTGCATCTGGTAGCCGACATTCAACTTATTGATGATCTAGAATTGCTTCCATTGACAAGTTTTCGAATCCCACCAAGTTATATTAGAAATCGTGATTTATTTCAGCAGTGAAATTCTGTGATAAACATATTATTATTTATTATGTATTCATCGTTGTCCAGTTTACGGAGTGAAAAGTCATGCAAAGTCAGTGGACAACTTCAGTTCGTCTTTAAATTAATATAAAAGTTTTATGACTCTGGAAGTCTAATCACTTTTCAACAAGATCTCAGGGATCAAATAAAACACTGTGGAATTTTATTTGTGATTATTGGAACTGAGTTTAGATAACCAGAAAGCTAGTGTCCTTAATCAGCAGGCTGTAGTAATAATTCTGATCTTCTGACCTTGAATATCAAAGGTATTCTTGAATATCAAAGGTATCAAATATACCTCTAAATCTATGTATTAGTCATCTGTGAAGTGCGCCTGTGAAACAAATTCCGAAGGTACAACAAAAAGATAGTTTCTGGGGCAGTTATCTTATGCTTAAAAAATTGCATCAATTTTATAAGCCCAAACCGGGCGTTAATGAATAAATTATGAAAGAATTATAATTATTTGAATTTCTCCTACTAACACGGAAAATGTTGCGTGTGGAATGACGAAGGACATTACTAGGGGATTGTACCGGTATTTGAACTGTTCGACAAACTAACCGGTATCTACTTACTTAATATACGAGTATAAGATAAATTATTGTGACGTTTTCAATATTAATCTTCTCGTATCCAAGATGTCAATCGACGTTACCTCGTATCTTTAATATCCGTAAAGATGGACAATATCGGCCTAAAATCTCGATCTTCCTAAAAATGTGTTTTTTGAGCATTTTATCCATTATTACTAAGTTATTATTTAATTAAATATATTGGACAAACTCTTATCTGTTGGACTTTTCCTATTCACGTATACAACCGCACATTAGCGTTGTCACGTCCGCCAATATACTGAATAGATAAAACGGCAGATCTTGGCCGACCGAGGCGTCTGATCGTATAGAAAACTGAACTAGTGTTAAAATCGGTTTTTTATGTATTTCTTGTAATATTAGTAGGTTGGAGCAAATATAAATAAATATTATTTTAAATAATATTGATGAATCAAATAGTTAAAGCCACTGTCAACAAAAAAGGTGTCACGAAGTTATTGTGTAATTATTGAAGAATTTAGTTTCTTAGAGACATGCGCTTATGATAATATCATATTTAGTTCTAGTACTCAAATGGATAATTTTATTTGATTGAAGAAAATAAAATAATTAATAGCTTGAAAAAACGTTACAAAATAGATAAAACTCTCCAAGGCATCGTCGAACTTTAAACTCTTTAAACTTGTACACATAAAACAAGCAGAATAAAAAAAATTAAGACAAATAACGCTGACTACGTATATTATGTTAAATACGAATTATACCCGACAGTTAAATACGTATATTATGTTAAATACGTATATTATGTTAAATACGAATTATACCCGGTGAATTATGACCTGACAGTTGTTTCCGCGACAGTTGGCCCCCTAGCAGCTGACCCTCGGACAGTTGATCGCTCTGTCGGTTGATTCCGCAAGTCATTGAAATCCTTTATTTCTGCTGTACGTCCTTATTCGAAAAGTAAGTGTGCAGAGAGGTTATACGGCCGTTTAATAAAATTCTGTATACTTAATTGAAATAGAACAATAACTTTGCTTGTAACCACGATTTAATTATTTAATTTTATTCAATACCGACCGGTTTCGCTTAACATTAGCATCTTCAGGGTATAAAATTAAACTGCTGTTCGGTAAACTTATATCTGCAGGCGTCTTGGGTGGAAATCCGGTAGGCAAATATTTTTGATAACAGTTATGCCGTGTTTCCAAAGGAGTATGCAGTGAGGACATCCGACCGAATAACAAAATACAATGTACTTATATATGGAGTATTTTTAGGGAAATACGCTGCATATAACACGCTTACATATAATATCATACATTTTTTCCGAAGGGGTATGCAGAAGGGGTATAAGACTGTAAAAGAAACTGAATTTTACGGCATCGAATGAACTTGTAAGAGTAATTCCATAAGAACGAACAACATTAACCAGTTTCAATGACAATATTTTTTCTTTCTTCTTAGAAGCACTCTAATTTGCACAATCTTCTGTTCCATTTTTCGACTAATTTGAAACTGAGTATTGATAGTTAGGAAAGATAGGAACTGGATATGTGTCATTACGGTAGGTATACAAGGTACATATACAGAGCAGGTTCCATAACTAAATTGTGTTGCAATTTTAGATTTTCGAAGATGCATCAATTTATAGATATCTTCAATTTGGTTCAAAATTGTGTTATTTTTGGCGGATGTCCTTCGGGTAAAAAATTGTATTCGACAGCATCGCAACACATTTTGGTTATGGTTTTGGAACAAATAAGTAAATAATCTTCAAAAAAATTATGATATAAAACGACAAAAAGACTTACACTGTTCAGACAGACTTCTAGAAGCGGCTTATCGAAGCGATGGGCCCGATTCAACTACGAAAAAGGACTATGATAATGATGACGATGATCATACAATTATAATGTTATGTATGGGTACATTTGTGTCACGATGCAAATTTTGTCGAAAAGCGCAATCCATGCTGAAATTAAAAGCTTTCATTTCGAATGCATGACGGAATCAAAGGAATTTTAGATGAGTGTCAATTTCGATGTACAGGAATTAAAGTTTCAAATGCAATTATAATACAATTTCAATTTTGTTCAAAATAAAACGTATCGTTTGATATATTACTTTCGTTCGCAAAATGAATTAATGTGTAATTATTCATGCCGGTGCTGTTGAAATTAGTTTTAACACGAGTTTTCATTTTGAGTATCGTTTTATTATTTAATATTTTGGTTGATTTGCCTAGCTAAATATTTCTGAAAAGCATTTGTAGATAATGTCGGTAAAAACGGTATGAAAAGTTGAAACGGTAACTGAGCAAGAAATTGTAAATCTTTACATAGCATAAAATGAAGTCGCTCCCGCTGTCTGTGCGCTTAGATCTTTTAAACAACGCAACGGATTTTCATGCGGTTTTCACCAATAGATAGAGTGATTCATGGGGAAGGTTTTAAGGTATATACTCTGTCAAGGTTTTGTGTAAATTGGTTGAAATACATAAATAAAGGAAGCGGGCTGGCAAGCGGGCAGCGGGCGGTATGGATTTGATTTAACTTAGATTTTATTTAGATGGCGGGCAGTGAATCGGGTATGAACGATGACGGAGTGAATTTAATCAAAATCAGCGTGGATGAAATAAAAAAATCGATAAAATGCATGAAGAATGGTAAGGCTGTTGGTTTCGACAATATTGCTGCCGAATACTTTAAAGGAGATAGCCATATTATTCTCACATGGTTGTGCAAACTTTTTAACCAGTGTTTAGAGGAGGGTTACACGCCATTAGATTGGAGAAGGGCTGTAATCATGCCGTTATACAAAGGTAAAGGGTCACGTATGGAATGTGGAAATCATAGGGCTATTAGCCTGCTAAGTTCAGTCGGCAAGCTGTACGGAAGAATATTGATTGAAAGGGTAAGAATGGAAACAAAGGATAAAATATGGTATGTGCAAGGTGCCTTTATGAGTGGAAAGGGATGCTTGGACCAGATTTTCTCCTTGCGTATGCTTACTGAGAAGTTTCTGGCGAAAAACCAGAAACTTTTCTGCGCCTTTGTAGATCTACAAAAAGCATACGACCGAGTCGACAGGAAAAAGTTATGGAAGGTTTTGTCCAAGTATGGAGTGAATACAAATCTCATTCAGGCAATTACGTCTCTGTACGAGGGAAGCGTTGCGTGTGTTAGGGTGAACGGTGGTTTTACGGGGTGGTTTGACATCACAAAAGGTGTCAAGCAAGGCTGCGTAATGTCACCATGGTTATTCAATCTATACATGGATAATTGTATGCAAGAATTGAAAGAGGTGGGATTGGGCGCGAAATTGAGTAATCTGAAAGTATGTTGCCTGTTGTATGCTGATGATGCGGTGCTGATTTCTAACACTATGGAAGATCTACAGTCTCTCGTATCTAGGATGAACGAAGTATGTATGAAGAATGAGCTAATGATGAATGTAATTAAGTCTAAAGTCATGGTGTTTGAAAGGGAGAGTACGAAAACAGTATGCAACATAGTTGTGAATGATGAATACTTAGAGCAGATGGATGAGTTTGTGTATCTGGGTAGTATGTTTACGAGAGATGGGAAGGCTGAAAGAGATATTGAAAGAAGGGTGAATGCCGGTAACTCCATTAATGGTGGACTGAATGCCGTTGGCGCTAATAAAAAACTGTCAAAAAAAGCGAAGCTAGCAGTCCACAATGGAGTCCTGGTACCTACCCTGATGTATGGCAGTGAGGCATGGAACTGGCAGAGGAAGGATGAAAGTAAACTGAATGCTGTTGAAATGAGATCCCTGAGACGTATGTGTGGTAAAACAATGTATGATCGTGTGAGAAATGTGAATATCCGCAAAGAATGTAAGGCTGATGTAAGCATAATGAGTAAGATTAAGAAAGGGACCCTCAGATGGTTTGGGCATGTAGAGCGAATGAACGAAGGAAGTAGTGTAAGAAGAATATACGATGCGAATGTGAATGGTAGAAGAAGTCGGGGACGCCCGAGGAAGACATGGCACGATCAAGTGAATCAGATACTTGAGTCGGGTCATGTCAAAAGTCAGAATAATAGAAGAGAATGTATGAGACGATGTATGAATGTGAGTGAGGCAAAGAGTGTGTGCCAAGACCGAGTTGTTTGGCGGTCCGTCCTCTCTGCCTACCCCTGCGGGGAAACGGCGTGATGGTTAGTTAGTTATTTAGATGGCGTTGTGTTTCGTTAGCCACAGCAACGTGTTTCCGGGTCTGCTAGTATTGTTATATTACACAAATCTCCTAGTTTCTAGTGGGACACTAACCTAACAGTGATGCCTTTGGAACCTAACAATATATTTAAAATAAATTAAACAATTTAACTTTGTTTGATCCACTATTATTATTATATAATGAGTAAATCCGACCGGTTTTGGAACAACCGTTCCTTTTTCAGGGAAAGCGTATACTAATTTGAAAGTTTCGAAATATGGATGGGAACAATGTTTTATAATTTTTTTTTTTTTTAAGTGTTTATTCCAGTATGTGGGGAGGAGAGTGCAATCCCATACATTCCATAAGGGTATAATATACACATACATGTACAAAGTATTTGAAAGGAAAAAAAGAAAAAGAAGGTGGATATGAATGTACACGAAACAATAAAAGATAATAAGCTAATAGTAGTAAAAGGAAAACAAAAGAAATAATAATAATAATACTTAATAATAGAAATAATATTATGGTAGGGGTGGAGCCGTTGCTAGATATTAATGTAGAAAGGTTTGCTAGGTATTACTGAAGAGTGGGTGGGTAGGGGAACAAATCCATGATTGGGCTATAAGACAATATTTTTTGTTTGTTGATAATAGATTCAAATGTATACGCTTACGTATACTGAAATGGTGTGGTTTAATCAACTAACGATAGAGCTGAGATTCAAAATAAAATAAACAATATTACCTTAAATAATAAAAAAAATATAATTAACATTCCTTTAAATGTCATCAGTTTTCTTATACTATTTTTCGGGAATTAGTTTTATATTAATTTTTTTTTTCATTTTCCTCAACTTTATGTATATAACTATTTCTTTTCCAAATTAAAGTTAGAATTTTTAATTCCCCTTCACAAGCGAGTGGTTAATCTCGTAAATGTAAATATGTTTTATTTATAATCTGATACTATTAGTTTTTTGTATAAATTGTCTTTTTTATACAAAATACATTTTTTTTTAATTTGTAATTGGTAATGTACATAAATGAATGGTTTCTGAAAACCTGTTATTTTTTTTTTTCTATAAATGCCTAATGATTTTTTTGTAAACTAAATTTCTGGTATGGCAGACTGTTAGAGCAATTTCTCAAATGATATCGGAAATCTATGGGGTTACGTTTCAAAGTAATAATTAAATATTATTATCTAATGTGACGACACATGTACAAGTTTGATTGAAAATCGTGAGGTAAGACATGGGTTAATTCCTGGCCAACGCGTTTAAATATTAACCATTTTTCTTTTGCTATAAATAATATTTAATAAAAAATGTTTGTCTCGGTACTAATTATACTAATTGCCATTAAAAGTCAAACTATGAAAAACAAAGTTTTTTTCGCTACACATATTTGTTTAAAAAAAAAATTAATTTATTGAGTTGAGGTTTCAAACTTTTTTCTTAGTCAGATACGTTTTCAGATTTTCACGGCCAAAGGTATTTTCGTTATTTGTTTTTGGGGTATTATGCTGTGTTGCGCTACCTCTTTTAGCCAACTTTGGCTAAAGAAGGACGTAGCGCAACACTACATAACACCGCAAAAACAAATAACGAAAATTTCTGCTTTGTGATTGGAATCATCCGCTCAATCAAGCTTGCTAAATTCAGATTTTAAAAAAGCGACATTTATTTCGCATAAAAAGGGTTTCAATTTCATAGAATTTAAGAAGAACACGTGTTCCCACCCAGGCTTCTCGTTTTCGATTTCTCGGCTGGCTAAATCCTCCATCACAACACAAGTAACATTTTCCTCTTTGTGCGGTGGTAGCAGGAGATTTTCAAATATTGTCGGGTTATTCGTAACCTGGGAATATTTGTCTTTCTATTTAAATAAAAAAATTGAAAAATTCAGAAACTTGTTATTTTCTTTAAAATAAAACAATAACTTTGTAAACACCACGTTTATTTTTATACTTTATGCCGACCGGGTTTCGCTACATTCGTATCTTCATCAGGGCAGTATAATACTCTACTAACATTAGGTTACATTTGTGTTATAATATATAATTTACCAAAAATGGGCTGGACTCGTCAAGTGGAGGAGGAAGAGGGAGGCATAGATGGAGAATTGGGAAGGGAACGAACGTGTTCTTTATCAATAGGTTAGGTTATTTACTGCCTTACTATTAGTGTTTATGGCTTTCCTAAGTTCAAGTGCCTCTAAATTATCCAAACTTATACCGATGTTGTTTTTATGAATAAGTTTGGCGCCAGCGTTTTTGTCAAATTTATGATCGTTTTCAATCAAGTGGTTTGCAAATTATGAAAATCCAGAGCTGTGTAAACATCTAAGATGTTCTTTGAAACGGGTGTTTATGTTGCGCGTTGTTTTACCAATATAAAAAAATGCGCAGTCGCTGCATTGAAGTGAGTAAATTCCCGAGTGTGATAGACTGTCTTCCTTATCCTTACCGTTCATTAAAAGTTTGCCTATATTATTATTAGTGTTAAATGCTGGTTTCATTTCTGATGGGAGATTTTTAACACTTTTTTGAGAGAAATTATTAATGTACAGGATTCTACGCCATTGATGATATAAAAATAAAAGTGGTGTTTACAAAGTTATTGTTTTATTTTAAATTAATAATGTCACATTACAAAGTATTCGCTTCATATAAACAAATTGTTATTTTCTATTATGCCGTTGATAATAGATGGGTATTCTTGTTCAACGTTTTTAATTTAAAGTTAACTATTTCATAACGTTTTAATATATAGTAATTCGTTACCTCACAACTCACGTGAGCCGCTTCTAACTTACATATCAAGTAAGTTAATAAATACTTGAACATGGATGGGAAGGCCTTACACCTACGGTCATATTTGATGTCATATACTTTGGTTGTGTCCTATTGATGGCTTAATTATTTATTTACTGGTTGGAAGCGGCTCTCTTGCATGCTGCAGCCCATCGGAAGGCGACTATTGACATATAGGACGACCGAATCACTCTGCAGTTCTTGGTAGCAGGCTTTGAGAGGTATTAACATGGCCCGCATTTGGGAATTGAGGAACACAGAATTAGTGGTACGATTAAACGTACTTAAGTTCAATCAAAACACTAAATTCAATCACCTACATTATCTACATTGATAATGGATGCGAAAAAGCTGGTCGAAAAGTTGTCCCGAGAAGGAAGATGTAGGACACGAATCTTAAGACTGGAAAAAACAATTACTTCATTTTTATTAAAATATAAATAACTTTGTTTACATCCTTCGACCAAGTATAAGACGATGTTTACATCACTTTATTTTATACACAATCTACATGTTTCGTGAATAATGTTCACATCATCGGGAGTAAATGTACACTTAAGTCACAAATTAAACCATCCCTTAATTATATACAATTCTTAGTGTTCTCAAAAGTTGTCTTGACAGAAGCAAATTCCCTTGATATCTTGAACGAAACTATTCCTTTGTTAAGAATATTATGAACTTAATATACATGGCTGTCCTGAAACGGGTATTCTGCCCAGTTGGACAGACAAATGTTCACATTGTAATGTATTGTTAATATATATGCATATGTAAATAAATAAATAAAATAAATAAATAAATAAATACAGGTTACAGATTATTTAACACTGGAACGGGTAGAACGAAGGGGGGGGGGGTAAGAGTGGAGGAAGTTTATTGGAATCGGGGATTACAATATCATTAGCAGGGAAAGACCGGTTAAGTGGGAAAATATTCAAAAGGGTTCATAATCTTAGTTTGAATCAGATCGGCATTGGACCTTTTTTTATTCATTGACCCCACACAGGAGGTCCTGAGGACCATTATTTTCCTCGGGGCCCATGTCATCTTTTGAAGATGCAGTATGGAGGGTCTTTTTGAGGGGATAAAGGAGTGTTGTAGGAGGGATCAAACACAGAGGTTTGCAAATCACTCCACAGCCCAGCTGTTGAACTCAAGAACGAGTCGAAGAAGTGGTTCATCGAAAACGCATTCATCGAAAATCAATTCATCGAGAGCAAATTCATCGAAAACGAGTTCATCGAAAACCAATTCATCGAATGATCAATTCATCGAATCGCCAATTCATCGAAAAAATATATTTTGTTGATATTTGAGAGAAATGCCGATCGGACCGAGAAGTAAAAAAAGCATTGGTCAACCTAAACTAACCTAACCTAACCTAACCTAACCTAACCTTACCTAACCTAACCTAACCTAACCTAGCCTCATCTAACCTAACCTAACCTAACCTAACCTATTTAACCAATTTTTAAATATTTTTTATCGTCACTCTTAATGACCTTTCTGAGTTGTTTATGAGTTGGTTTCATTATGAGTTGTCTGGTCACCGTTCCTTAGATATCCCTTTTTTGCAGTATCAGACAATCGGAAATCGAAGAGATAACCTATAAATTTTACATTGTCACTACGAAACTGACAGTTGCTAAACACATTTAACTCAGTTAAACAGACTTTTTTGGGTATTTAATTTTGACAGATCTAATATCTACAAAAAAAATGTTTTTCGATGAATTAGCGATTCGATGAATTGATCATTCGATGAATTGATTTTCGATGAATTGATTTTCGATGAACTCGTCGATTACCCGAAGAAGTGACCCGTTCTCATGTGACAAATAATGTCAACCATGTACAAATGTTCAGCACGCGTTTGGCGTGTTTCCCGACTATACACCGGTGCCGCGGGGATCAATGACGCTAGTCCCTCGGAACATCTTCCATTAAAATACCGGTAGAACAAGAACAGCATTCCTTCCCGACGCCTGTGCTCTAAAAATTGCGAATCGTTTATCAAGATTCAGATGTATTAACATAATTATCAATATTCGAATGTCAACAGGATGCAACGATGGGAGAATCTATCAACATTAATAGAGTTTCTGCGCAGAGCCGAGGGTTTTTCGGGTGTTTTGGAGCTCCAGACCAGATATGACTGCCTATCTATTGTATTATGTGAAAAAATGCACACCGTTCCTATAAAATAGATTCCCTTGTACAATATCCGAACGAAATAAATAAAACTCCGAAAAATTCAACAAAGTTATCCGAAAATTTTAGTTTTTGTAACGACGTTTTCTAGTGTTTAATTTATTCATTGACTTTAATTATTATTTTTAATTTATAAACTAACGTTTAGACAAGATTTTTATGCATAGCACAAAGGGTAACAATTATTATAAGCAATACTTATCAGCCTGAAACACTCATCAACATTGAAAAATCTTCAGAGAAAAGATACTTGCCGCCAACGGGACTTGAACCCGTGTCCTTCTGATTGCCGGTCAGCTGCTCTTGACCACTGAGCTATGGGGGCTTATCAAATACCCACCAAATAATTCAATATATACTAGTGTATCATTCATTATAATAATTGTTACCCTTTGCATAAAAATCTTGTCTAAACGTTAGTTTATAAATAAAAAATAATAATTAATATTTGACAAGTTTAAGTATTTCCCCAATAAATGTAGTCATAATTTGTCTCGACGCCACCTAGCGAGGGATTTAACACTTACAATGTCTCTCTCGCAAAAATAAAGTTGGTTGTTTTCAGGT
This sequence comes from Limnephilus rhombicus, assembly GCA_929108145.2. NCBI lineage: Eukaryota > Metazoa > Arthropoda > Insecta > Trichoptera > Limnephilidae > Limnephilus > Limnephilus rhombicus. The sequence continues at coordinate 20,187,997 of OV815278.1, read as the reverse complement.
GGAAAAAATATAATAAGCAGTAATTGTTGAATGAAACACTAGTATATATTGAATTATTTGGCGGGTATTTGATAAGCCCCCATAGCTCAGTGGTCAAGAGCAGCTGACCGGCAATCAGAAGGACACGGGTTCAAGTCTCGTTGGCGGCAAGTATCTTTTCTCGGAAGATTTTTCAATGTTGATGAGTGTTTCAGGCTGATAAGTATTGCTTATAATAATCATTGACTTTATTTATGATATTTACTGGATGGAATAAAATCCACCTATGCATACACGGTGTTAAAAGACGTTCCTGACTTACTTTATCCAGTTAATCCTGGCAATATTGGGAGTACAAAATGTGAATGAAATTTTGGTCTTCGGTAACTTTTAGTTTTTTTAAACACAAGAAATATATTCTTTCACATGTCGTCACTGGTTGGTCAGCCGAATAATCGCCCAACCCCCTACAAATTGACTTTTTATTTTTGTCTTGTCCAATACCGATTTTCTATGTTTGTGGTTAAAAAAAAGTCACCGGAGACCAACATTTTTTTTTTACTCTAAATAACCTCAGGAAACAATCATGGTGAAAAAAAGTCAGATACGTCTCCTAGTATAATTCGTTTATTGAAGTATCTACGTCAAGAGACGTGCTATTATTATTGTACGTAAGGTATGCTACCAACTATTGCATCTCTCGTACATATCGATAGAGGAAAAAATCCCCCACGGCCTGTGCCATCTTTGAAAAAGGTATGAGGAGTAGGTAGAAATATGGGGTCAATGTGTTCAGGAGTGGTGGACGTATGAACCCATCCCACTGCTATGCAAGGCAATAGATTAAAAGAGTCCAGCTGAAGAGGTCAAAAGGTCTCACTCGACCATTCTCCGGATCCGGCCTGCCACGCAGTAGATGGTCAAACGAATTCGCCTCCAAGCCCTACACAAACCTCACCCAAAGTCACCAAACGTAGCGGGCGACCTATGTGTTGCGACAGGGGTGTTGGTTATCCAATAAATGGTTCCCGGGGCGATGGTACCCATACCCGCCTCCCTAATTGGAATGCGATACGGTATTGATTTATTTTAAAACCATTCTCAAACCGAGGTATCGACCAATATAGTTTTGCATTTATAAAAAAATCACTGTTTGCCGCAATCGCTTTCTGGTTGTTTGTTGAAATGTAAAAAAAGTGCGCAATCAACTATCAACCAACGCAGGCACTTACTTGCCTGTATTGTCAATACCGAGTTGTTTAATTATTCGGTTCTCGTTTTTCGATATTTCATTCGAGTTCTTTCATTACGTTTATACACCCAACTATCACATGATCTCATCACACACGTACCTGAAACAGCAATTCACGGTGATTTGTTTATTTGCGTATTTTTTTAACCGTATGTTTCATTGCAGTAAGCTGTGGCCAACCAAGGCTTATTGCAATGAAATACATTGTAACGTGACAATACTGAAAATTAACTGCAGTGCCTAATATTGACAAAGTGTGAAAATGGGGAATACCTTTTAGAAACTGTTTGCTCTAGTTGTTCAACAATCAAAGTTTTTTGCAATTTTCGTGGAGTTTATTTTTACGCCGTAGTGAACACTGCATGAAATATTGATTAATTGCTGTTTCGTATGCAAAAATTCATTAGTTTTCTGAATTATTTTCAAAACAAACAAAAAAATTAATTTTCAATCATCCGCTTACACAAGCGTCAGCTGAAAAATTATTAAATGATATTGAATTACCTTTTTTTTCCATTAGCTCCACACAGGAAAATAATTTCCCTCAAGTATAAATAACAAAAATGCCTTTCCTATCGGAGGTTGTCAACGACAGTGGAATCGAAGTAGTAAGGGACAGAGAAGGCATCGTCTTCCTCCACTATTTATGTATATTTCATAATCTACAATGCGCCTGTGGTTAATACAACTTTATTGGAGTTCGCTTATTTTGGGATCTTGGGCTACATTTGTGCAATCGGTCGCGACAAATTAAACGCAATTATACACATACGTTTTTCTCAAGCAATAAAAAAATAATATGCGTATTGCATCTTTTCTTTTTGCCAGCTTTTTGCGTAATCTTTTGAACGCTTAAAACTGATCATGAAAAATGAATTTCCTTATTGGAATTTGTTGTAAACCGGTCTTAGCTACAATTTAAATTAACCCAGATTGCAAAGCATAACTTAATATATTTGCCTTTAATATTCCCGGAATCAGACACAAAAGGATTAAACTTTGTAAAAACACCTAGAGATGAATTATCTTTATCAAAGTTGGATGCTTCTAAAGATGAACTTTGATTGCCCTTTATGAGTTCATTCTGTTTATCTTGAATGAATTAAACTTATCTCGCTCTCAGACAAGGGTGGATGGAAAAGAGGGGTGGAAACTGTGGAGATGGGGGATAAGGAAGGGGGATGGTTTCCCGCTACTTCCCTTCGCTTCGATCAACAATGCAACTTCGCGGTTGGTGTGCACTGTGCAACCATCTTACCTTTGCAAAGTTCGAAACTCAATATCTTCAGCGAGTGAACTTTATAACGTAATTCTTATGTAAAGCTCCTTTAGAAGGACCTACATTTTATGTAAGTCTCTTTACACCATCAACAAAATCAATACGAAAAGTAATCAGACAATCCTTTATGTTGTAAGGATTAGGAATTTCTGGGAGGTTAAAGGAAAAAGAAAAGTTAAAAGTTTTTATAAGTTCCTAAAATAGGTATATTGTGCTCTGAGTACTGACATAAAGTCAAGTAATTCTAATTCTCCTTCTATAGCACGTGTACAACATTGGATTTTCGAAAGGAGACGAGCGTACTTCAAAGAATACATGAGTTCTTAACACTACATTTTTATTATTATTAGTTTTTGCGATTCAAAATTTTTATTTCCATTTTTATTTCTATTTTTCTTTAAGATGTTATTATTTTTTTTTTCTCTTAGTTTTACACTAAATTTTATTTATGTCTTAATTTTAATTTATATACCTATATGTTTTAATTTATATATTTGTATAGAACACTTGAGTTCTTAACACTTAATCTTTATTATTAGTTTATGTATTTCAAATTTTGAATTTACATTTTTATTTCTATTTTTCTTTAAAATATGAATTTTTTTCTCTTTATTTTTCACTTACTTTTAAGTATTTCTTAATTTCTATTTAGTATGTTTAATCATCTGTTTTAATAAAATAGTAATTATTAAATCGTATTTAAAATATTAAATGTACGACTACCACAAAACGGGCTAGTATGGTAGCCAAAAAAAAAACAAATATCTGTAACTAATAAAAATTTTATGAAATAATATAAATAAATAAAAAAATATATAATCAATTAAGTTAAACCAAAACCGTTTTTTCATAAGCACATGGTACTTAACTTTAATTATTTATTTATATTACCTATATTACCTACTACTTATATTACACACCAAACAAAATCCTACATAAGAAAAATCTATACAAATATTTTTTTCCAGAGATCGCCAAATATTGCGTTAGATTTTTTTTTATTGTCATATAAAGAATATGTGTTACATTTATTTTGGCCATGTATACCTTATCAGAAAAGAGGAACGCTTGTGCTTGATAAGGGAACCACGATTCTTACTTACGTTATACGTTGTAATATGTTCAGTATATAATTGTTTAATTTTAATTATTTGTTTCGATTGGTTGATAATACAGCGCAATTCAAAACGGAGGTTATTGTAGTCGTTAATAGACGTGGGCAAAATTGAATGACCGAATTAAATGAATAAATTCAATCTTGTGACATACTCAATCTAATTCTCAATTTCAAAAGGAATTGATTCTTCATTCCTTATCTTTGGCCTTGCATCCTACGATTTTTAACGACACCATACATTTTTAATTTCCATTTATTTTACTGTTAAATTATTTCAATGAATAATGTGTTCTGTAAACGATTTAAATATTATATTGTTTCATAGGTATTTAAATATTATTAAACGGGCCGCGCGCCGCAAAGTGGTCGACGGACGGTATTGTGAACGACTCGCCTATTACGATTGTATTCCGCTACCGCCGCGCCGCCATTCTAAAAACACCCGAACATCATCAAAGTCCATGTCCCAAAATGGCCAAAACGCGGCCGCGATTCATCCGGGTTGCCCGAGCATCTCTTTCACGCAAGGAATTAATCATTTTTCCTAATCAATAGCCCTGAGATTGTCATAAGGTCCCCGCCGTCCCAGGTCCGTGTTCAATGTCCGCGTCCCAAGTATCTAGTCTGTCGAAATCGAGACTGTCCGATTCCGACAGACAGAGGAATTAAAACAAAAGTCTTTTTCACTTGTGACGTCATGGTCTTTTGTAAATCTCAGTCTTAGAAATGACGTCAGGCGTCATCGTCACGTCAATGTCACGATATGTCCCAAACGCATCCCAGTCCTAGGTCCGCAGCTCGCGACTAAATCAAGTCACTGCTAGGTAAGACACAAAACATTAGTCAAAAGTTACTAATTCATTCCTCAATGCCAGCCCTTAATCCGTCCGCGCGGTTCATTTATTCTCCCGCGCGCCAAGCCATCAATTTCATTACATAGTTAGTCGAAAACTTTCGACTTTGAATCTGAACATCAGCTAGAAAAGTAAGAAGCTAAAATGATGCTTATCTGTTTTTTGGTACGTACGAAAGATATTGTACCTACCTACTTTTAGACGTAGATCTTGGGTCGATATAATATGTAAATTTGCAGATATTATAAGGCCAATTAGCTGTGGTTAGCTGTCATAAAATACTCATCTTAATGTTAAAATGTATGTTTATATTAGATCACGTGAAATGGAACAAAATTATAAGTTTAATAAATAAAATAAAATCAATAAAATTTTAAGGGTGTAACGAAAACTTGTATAATTTTAAGATATAATTGCTAGCAATAAATACATTTTACACACGAAAAATTACGACACTAAAAAAAGACAAACAATATAGCATTTAGCCTGCGAGATAATGAGATAGAATGATCGGCCTCCTCTTTGTGTGGTGTTTCGTAGCCTATTGGTCTCCTCTTTGTGCGGTGCTTCGTAGCCTCCCCACTCATTGCGATTTTGAAAACCGATGAAACGAAAAAGCGACACTAAAAAGAGTCAAACACATTAATCTATAGGTTTTAGCCTGCGAGATAATGAGATAGAATAATCGGTCTACTCTTTGTGCGGTGTTCCGTAGCCTATTGGTCTCCTCTTTGTGCGGTGCTTCGTAGCCTCCCCACTCATTGTGATTTGAAAACCGATGAAACGAAAAAGCGACACTAAAAAGAGTCAAACACATTAATCTATAGGTTTTTGCGAGATAATCAGATAGAATAATCGGTCTCCTCTTTGTGCGATGCTTGGTAGCCTATCAGTCTCCTCTTTTGCGGTACTCCGGGTACTCCGTGGCCTCCCGGTCTCGTGTGCGGTGTTAGCCTCCCCATTCATTTAATTTTCAATTTTTTTTTTTTTGGGATTTAATTGAATTAAAGGAATGAATTAAAGGAATCAATTCAAAAGGCCATGGGAATCAGACTGAATCGATTCACTCCTCGGAATCATTCTGCCCACGTCTAGTCGTTAACAACTTGGTAAATATAATGATTTTGAGTTTGTGTTGCTTTAAAATTAAGTTTAATGAATTTCAATAGTTGGTCCAATTCTTGACATTTTGTAATTTTTTTCTTTACACATTTTTATAATGGAAGCTTGCTCTAAATATGTCATCGACTTTAATACTGGAAACAATTCAAAAAGTGATTCTGTTGAGATGTTAGGATTTTTCTTAAGTATTACTATTATTATAAGAGACTTTGTGCTTTTTATGAGTGACTAGTGAGTTCCCGGCATGCGCCGCTATGGCACTTAATGAAGAAATTGTTTCTCCCTGCGTGTTCTTTACCATTCGTCCCGTTCCCCTTCCGCCTCCCCTTCCTCTCCCGCTTCCCCTTCCCCTCACGAGTTCCTTCTCCGCCTTCCCTCTCCCCACTCCCCTCTCCCTCTTCCCCCGTCCCGCGAACCCCCCTCAAGAGTTCCCCTCCCGCATTGCATGCATTCAGTCCCGGTACATTCAGTTTTCAAACAGCTCGCGTGCCACCTATTGCAATTTTTTTTATAAATTTCATAAAGCCAGAGCTGACTAGTATATATAAAAACCATGGCGGGCGTGCTCACAACAACCAAAGTTTCATTGCAACCGGATGAACGGTTTAGCAACGCATAATTTCATGACTCCAGAGCTCACTATTATATTTAGAAACTATTGCGGGCATGCGTTCATCAAATCCCCAAAGTTTCATCGCAATCGGATGAATAGTTAAGCAACGCATAGACTTTTCATATACGAGTATATTTTGAATTTTATATATGTTAGATATTAGACAAAATCCTTACTCATTTGTGTGCCTCATCTTAGTGAACTATTAAATTGAATATTTAGGACCCACTGAGAAAAATCAATGCATTTCTTTTCATTGAAAATATTACAACAGATAGGAAAACTGAATTCGACCTGGATCGACCAACATGGGAATTGATTAGTTGGTTTTCCAATAACATACTATAATTTTTAAGCATGTCAGACGTTTAAATTTAAAAAATGATAACAACGACTTATTTTTAAAACTAAACGATATTTAAAATTCCAAGCAACAAACCGTCTACATATTGCGGTAGTATTTAGCCAAGGAATTGCCTAACATCTTAGATATTAGCGAAGAGTTCGTAGGTAGTTATACATAGATAGCGGAAATTTCAAATGCTGGAAAGGTAAAAAAATCTTAAAATTAATCAAATATGTCATTCTTCTCCGTTTTTTTTTCTCTTACGATCTGTGTCGGCCAGATATTTCTTGGGAAATAAGTGCGTTTTTTACGACGCGTATTTTAAGTGTGTTTTTTTCTGAAAAATTAAAAATTAGTTAAATACTATTATTAAAAAAAATTGTAAATATGTTAAATATTCTGTAAGATCTATTCAAAGTTACTTAATAATGGAAATTCATAATTAAAGGTGTAACAAAACAGGATATATATATATGTTTTTTTTTTAAATATAATTCTTTTCGCTCTCCTGGAAAATTAACATTATATTTATTTATTTATTAATGGTATAAATGTACCATAAATACATATTACATATCACAAAATATTAGTTGTAGGTACATAGGAAATAATTTTTAAAAAGAGTTAAGTTAATTGTGGCATTTGATTAAGAAATGACACAAAGGGCTACAATTACATTCAATACTAAAGTAAAAATAAAATTAATATTGATTGAAGATAAATGATAGAACAGCCTTCTTGTACCTATTTTCGTTATTTGTTTTTGGGGTGTTATGCCGTGTTGCGCTACCTCCTTCTTTAGCCAACGTTTCGGACATCGTTGCAGTGTCCATCATCAGGGCAGATCCGGCAGATCCGGTACGGCATAACACCCCAAAAACAAATAACGAAAATGCTTTTGGCCGTGAAAATCTTAAAACTTACCTTCTTGTACCTAGCTTCCGTGCAGTTAAATAGATCCGCTACATCTGCGTATCTATTACTAACATATAATCTAGGTAAAAGCGATTGTTTCGTGTACTCAGTCCTGTTGCTGTTACATTGAAACAAGATTTTGGAGCGAGTTGCTCTAGTGGGTATATTAAATTCGATGAGCTTAGTTAAATCAGGACTGTCTATTCTACCATTTACGATTTTGAACATAAATATTATTTTGTACTGTACAGCATTTTAAATTTCCGTGATCGATATTTTTTGGTTAATTTTGATGTAAATCCTAATACCTACATGTTTTGCGAAATATCGCTTATTAAATCCTTAATTCACTTCTCGTAACATAATCCTTATCCAATCTCGAGAAAATGCTTCAGCTTGTTTATTGTAGAAAATATTAACATCAAGAAAATAAGCCTTAATTATTCTGAGAAACCAACGTTTATAAATATAATATTACATCGTATTATGAAACAAGAACAAATCTCAAGTTACATACACATGTTTGTTTGGGAGCAATTTTCTCATACACTGAAATAAAATATACACGTTATGTTCTAAATACTTTTTAAAAGAAACCTTACCTAGGTAATAATATTGTTCGAAAAAGTACTTATGTCCAATTTAAGATTTTGTTTAATTTACAACACATTTGGACAAGGCACATGTTTACGTTGGTTCGAAAATGCTAAATGGCAATAAAAGAAGCGATATGTTATTTTGTTGAATGTTTTTTTCTAATTATAATGAAGGGCCATACAATAATTACTTGAGCAGTTTTTCTTCCAATCTAGACCATTCCCCCCTTGGTGAGATTAATTTGGGCCACCTCAAATATTATTTTCAAGTAACGTGAGATTTTGCTGGACCCCCCTCCCCTTTTCAGCTCACGTAATTAATGTATGCCCAGTGATAGAAACTGAAATATTTAAAAATATATATTTTTAAAACCTTTGAATGTAGCTATAACTTTGTGGTTATCCACTATAGATAAAAGAAACAATTTAACTTTGTTTGAACCACTTTTATATTTAAGTAAATCCAACTGGTTTCAAAGCAAATGTATACTGATTTGACAGTTTTGAAATATAGATGGGAACAATGTATTGTCATGGTAGGGGTGGAGCCGTTGCTAAGTATTAATGAAGAGTGGGTGGGTAGGGGAACATATTCATGATTGGGCTACAATTTTTTTTATTTTGAAAATTAGATATAATATCGGGGACGCAATTACAAGCCTAATATCGTGAAATACGTGCAATCAATTATTATCATCATTCAGAATTGAAACGTTGCTTGAAAATGGCTTTAGCCGTGATTAGTGACCAGATCTGAATAGCCAGGTACTTCCCAACCTTCCTCTTCCCCACCTCCTTTCCCTCCCCACTATCTTCAGCCTCACAACATACCCCAATTGGGGATGCCATAGTCTCACTGGCTCCAGACGGGAGCAGTTGAGATTCTTGTGCGGTATTCACTGTAAAAAAAAAAAATGTCTCTTTCACATGTTGAAAACGGTGCAGTCGTAGACAATTGTTCAATTCAAACAGTTCTCGGTCTTAGAAAATAGTTCCTCAGGAATAAATAGGTGGAATTATTAAATAAACGTAGGTATACAAATTTTAAATAATTTATTTTTATTTGTCCAGGGCATTAAGGGACGTACATGACTTACTTTAACCGGTGATTCCTGAAATTATTTGGAGTAATAAATCTGAAAAAAAATTGGTCTCCGGTAACTGTTTTTTCATAAACAAAAAGAATTCTTGTAAATTTTATCACTGACCACGTAAACGCCCAAGCCCTCACGCCGGCTCCAACTGTTTTGTTTGTTAATTTTACAAAAACGCTTAGTACTTGAGGTACGCAACTAAAAAAGTCGTTCTTGTATGTCATTAATAAACTCTGCTGTTTTTCAAGACAATCTTAAAAACTTTCATGTTTTTATTCTTATTGAACTAATAAATCCTTGGAGGAAACTTTTTTCCAAAATGGGTTCGGAGTTAAAAAATATTTCGCCCAATTTTATTTACATTTTATTAATCCAGTTCGGGAAGTTTGTTTCAGAATCATATTCTTTTCTTTGTTTTTTTTTCCCAAGACTGTTTCTGTTTATTATTTCTTGCTTTATGAACTTTGCGAAATTACGGTGGTGTAAACATTGCTTTATTTTGTGTAGGCCGTAAAAAAATATACTTTTGTATTAGTCGAGAAAAAGAATACTCCTTCGTAAAAAATATAACAAGTACAAGTTTTTAATATGTTTGCGTCCAGTAAAAGTTACGGCGATGCGCTGAATTTTAGGACAAGGTTTTCATTAATTTGGACCTTGTCTTACAAGGCCCGTTCGAAATCTATTTGATTTTTTTTACAACTGCCTTAATTTGATAGTAACTTTTTTTTATTTTACGAATAACCTGACAATATTTTAAAATGTCCTACTAGCACTACAGCAAGCTGAAAATGTTGCTTTTGTTGTGACGGAGGACACTGAACACATGACGCTAAGCGCGATACCAACTCGGCCACTGACTGGTAGTTATTTAAGTTAACATTTATTACATCGCAATTTCTAGTGGAAGTAGGTGTCTTGACATTACTTATTTATTTATGCTGGGTTTTTACACATTGTTTCACTCACATGAGAACAACCCAGTTATAAATACTCAGTTAATTATACAAATAGGTCAAAATTTATGAAAAATCAATCAGTCGAATTATATAATGGTTTAATTTTGAAACAGTTTAAAAAAAAATGAGATAAAATAAAATAAAAAACAGTTAGAAATAGAAAATTACAAAAACACATTATATGTGCTATATAAATCATTTGAAAAAATCTTAATTGCAACTTAAAGTGTTGGATAGGAATCAGTGGAGCATTATTTCGATATCACTTTTCGAAACACGAAAAATCCCGAAATCTTTCAGACATACTGAAAACAGAATAAGTGGAAAGTTTTGTTGTGTTTTCTTCAGTTGCAGTCTATAACAAAAAAAGTATATGGCAAAAAGGTACCGCAGTGAAATTGTGTCACGGAACAATTATTGAAGTTTTTATTTTACATTCCTGACTATCTATCTCAAAACGTATGTTGTTAAAAATTCGTGCACACTGTAAAATCTATAAAAACACACATCATCTCTCCACTACTCATGTAGTAACCCGACTGCGTAGTGTACAAATCTTAGTCTAGAATTATTCATTGATTAGAAGTATCAGAATGAAATAAAAAATATTATATTCAGATGTCACTATAGGACGAAAATATGCTGAACGCTGCATAATGTGTGTGTTAAACTTTGGTACATAGGTTTATACATACAGTTTCAAAATCCCCAACTAGTGTTGTTCGTATAGATTATAGATGTTTGACCGGTCAGTGGTTGAGTGGGCATAGCGCCGCTTGTTCGATTCCTCGGCTGGCTAAGTCCTACTTCACAACACAAGCAACATTTTCAGCTTTCTGTGGTGGTAGTAGGAGATTTTCAAACATTGTTGGGTTATTCGTAATTCGGGAATGTTTGTCTTTCTTTAAAAAAAAAAATATTGTTATATGTTGTAATTAGGTGTCTCAACAGATGTCAGTTAAGTAGAATTAGAAGAGGGTCGTTCATGTCTAATGCACGAACGGTTGCGGAAATTACCGATGATACCTGATATCTATCAACTGGGCTCCCACAGTGTTTGGTACCCTAGCTTCAGAATAACTTTGATCTTGCTATAATACGGACGTCTGGTTCAGTAAAATATTCGTGATAAACGTTACGATAACGTAAATAAAACAACATGTAAACTCGACGAACCTTGTTCTTTATTGGAGTTTTCCCGAACATATTTTAAGTAAACTCAATCACTGGGATTATTAGTACATCACATAAACCAAGTTCTAATATATCACGAATCAGGAGTACAGATAAAAATGCAAATCATCAATAGCACATAAATAAGATTAAAAAAAGGATCGCATGGATTTCTTGAACAAGTATAAATAAGATAAGTTTTAAGATTTTCACGGCCAAAAGCATTTTCGTTATTTGTTTTTGGGGTGTTATGCCGTGTTGCGCTACCTCCTTCTTTAGCCAACGTTTCGGACATCGTTGCAGTGTCCATCATCAGGGCAGATCCGGCAGATCCGGTAGATGTGATCACATCAGATGTGATCACATCTACCGGATGTGATGATGGACACTGCAACGATGTCCGAAACGTTGGCTAAAGAAGGGGGTAGCGCAACACGGCATAACACCCCAAAAACAAATAACGAAAAAGTATAAATAAGCCTATGGACGAAGAAACGAGTTTAAGGAGATTAATAAAGCAGATTTAAAAGACAATTGTGGTGCCCAAAATAGTCAATCAACTAATCTTATTGTGTTTTTTTTTCTGTTTTTTGCGTCATTTGTGGTTGATATGACATTAAATTACTTATGGTTGAAAATTTTTTTTTTGAAAAATTATTTTTTTTTGTATTAAATTTTTTATCTGATTTTGCATCAGATTTCCAAAAATTTTCATACAAAAAAACCATTATCCAAAAAAAAATTATTTCGCTACAACAACATCAATAATGCCACATTTTAAAATTAGCACTCTATAGCACGCCCTTAAGTCACCAGCCGCCAGATGAGGTATAAATTTGAATACAGCAAGGAGTGCACGCTAACGTAGAGTTGTGAGATTTTGCATTCCATCTGTGATCAATTTGTAATAATCAATTGTAATTTTCAATCAGTAAGTTAGTTAGAAAAGTACTGCATTATTAAATTATTACTGACCAACCGAAGGTTCGGTTTCGGTTTCGGCAAGTTTCGGCAAAAAAAATCTAGTTTCGGTTTCGGCAGAAAATCTACTGAACCTTCGGCCGCACCGAAACTCTGCGTTCGTTCGAATTATCGCGCGTCGTTCGGCTGACTTCGGGTTAGTTCATGGCTCATGTGTCACTCGCCATCATCACCAAAATATTCAATTAATGAGGTTCTTCCTTTATAATGTAAGTGTTGATTTTTATTGACATTTTTTTATTCCAAGAAGCAGTTAACATGTTTATTATTTTTTTTAAATTTTTGATTGTTTTATAGCAGCAGTGTCAGCAGCATAAAAAAAAAACATTTTTTTTCACATACTTCTATTATTGGTTTTTATTTCATTTATCGCGTGTAATAAACGCAATTAAAATTAAAATACTAATTTAATGAATAATAACCTTCCTTTATAATGTAAGTGATGATTATTGACAAAAAAATCCAAGAAATACTTACTTAACACGTTTGTTATTTTTTATAATTTTTGTTTGTTTTATGATAGTAATATAAAATTAAAAAAACTTTTTTTCACGTAGTTCAATTATTGTTTTTTAATTCATTTAACAGGTTTTAACTGTCTGTATTAGTGTAAAAAATAAGCCAAATTCAGTAAACAATAGATTTTAAAGATGTCTAAAAAAGTTTCGGTTTAGGTCAAAACTGAGTCAGATACCGAAGATTCGGTTTCGGTGTCGGTTTCGGTTTCGGTCTCGGTCAGAAAGTCCTGTTTCGGTCGGATATTAAATATTATTAAATTTCCTCACACCTTTCCAAACATCTACGTGTTGTGGCAAAATAATAAAATAAATTAAGTTTATCCGCTAGGTAACGTAAATCTCGTATTAATCGATACGACCGTTCATAACGTATCGTAAAATTATATACAAAAGGTGTATTAAATTGATAAAGTTCAACCAAACACAATATCCGCAAAGTCTCCGATGCTTGAAATTTAATTAAAAACTTGGAAAAAGCTGAAAGTTTCCAAATAATACAACGTGTGAGTTCCCCATCCGAAGAGCTTCGGGTCTGTACACTGTTCACTGTACATCCTGGATCATACATAGGAACCTGCAAAGCCAAATTTTGTTTTGGAACAAATGTTTCAATGTACACACCAATAAATATAATTAGTACAAACTGGTCCATGAAACACAAAAAAAATCACCATTTTTTTTTACATTAGCTCCACACAGAAGGAGAATAATCTTCCTCAGGATCTAGGTCATCTTTGGTGATGCTGTGCTAAAGGTATTTTTAAAGAAAGAAAAGGGAGGAATTTCTGGGAAGGAAAACATTTGAAGGGTGAGTAGGAATCTGGGGGTCAGTGTGTCCAAGAGTAATAGACGTATGAATCCTTCCGTCACTCTGCGGTGCATGACGATGAGTCGAGAGAGTCTAGCTGAAAATGTCATAAGGTCTCCCTCAACCAATCAAGTAGGTGGGCAAAAGCATCTACCGTCAAGACCTAGTCAAATCTTACCTGTACACCCTGGGCACCCTTGGCATCACTGCTAAGTCACCAACAAAATTTGGGGTGACTTGAATATTAGAGAGGTGTTTGTTATCCAATAAATGGTACTAAGGCTGCGGTACCCGTACCCGCCTCCCAAATTGAAATTCCTTTGCGAGTTCAGATAACAATAAAAACATACAAGAATATATTTTTAATTCACGGTTTTTCTGGTTTTTATGGAAGCTCTAAGTCAAGTTTGCCAAGCGTAAAATAAAGTAATCCAAGCAACTATGTTTGAAAACTTTATAAATATGTTATGTATAAATTTATTTTTTTAATAAAAGGTGCCTTACACCATTTGAAAAAATAACGCATACTCGTAAAAGAAAAAAAAATCGACAGTTCACACTTCTCAACAAATAGGAGCCTTGAAAAGTAAGCTCATAATCAAACCAGCCAATGCGGTAAGGTTCCATTCTATCTCGTTCTCTCATTGGCTAAATGTGTTTGTCTCTTTTTAGTATCGTATCAGTTTCATCGAGTTTCAAATCACGACGGTGCTAAAGAAGTTTCACTTCAAAAAATTGTAGATTGAAATAAAACACTTGAAGTTATTATTGTTTCCAGTATTATATTCGGTTCTCATCGTTGAAATTTAAAATAAGAAAGAGTGTTAAAAACCAAAATATACGCCGCAAAACGCCACACAGGATAAACCAACCACCACCTACCACCAGGAATCGAAAGCCGAGTAAATTTTTGTCATAAATTGAGGCATTATGCGTCACTAAGACTTGTCCTTTATAATTTTTTTTCCTTTGAATTATTTATTGTTACCTTTTAATTAAAATTTCACTATCTGCCCTGTTATGGCAATATGCCGTATCTGTAGATACAGCGTTTTGGCTTTACAACGCTCAATCCATTCCATTCTTCGAGTTACAGAATATAAACTTACTTTCATTTGTTTATTGTGATTACTTCCCAAGGAATTGACAATGGCAATGGCACAAATGCTATAACTACCAAATGAACACTTCTGTAATGGTAAAAAATTGCAACGTAAAATTATGCCAGGACAACTCCGGGAATATGCTGTTTTGCCATTATAACGCGCGCCGTGCAGAGGCAGGATTTTTCAGTTATACGCATGATATTTAATATGCATATTTTTTATAAGAAAATTTGAAATGAAGGGTCAATATAACCCTTCACCAAATTTAAAATTGTCACTACTGAAATCGTTTACGAGGAATGTAGCAGAATGTCCAAAAACATCATTTATCTCAGAATTAGCTTTTGGCGGTAAAGCATATTGCCATTATTCAGGCGCGAGTCACGATGTTGCACGCAATTTAAAGTAAAGCATGTTAAAAAAAATAATGTTATGGATTAATATATAATATCATTTGCATTATTAACAGTTTTTCCCCGTTATTTTTGTCGTTAAACCTAAATAAGGTGATGTCGTCTTTGTTGAATCGTAAATTAAAAATCAAAAATGTTCCATTTCTGTTAGTGTCTGGAATATTTTACAAATATGTAATTCTTTCTTCCAAATTGTTTCTAAACAGAACAGAACCCTGCTTTATAGCAGTATTTTTCATTGTTGTTGATCAATTTATACTATATCTTTATTTAAGGTATGTTTTTGGCACTGATGATAATAATTCTTAACACAATGGGACCACACAGTGATACAAAGTTATATTACATGTAATAAATGGTGCATGGCTGAGTGGGCACTCACCTTCTGTCGCTGCAAGTTAATACTAAAATAATGTTAAAACTCTCTCAATTTAACGTATAGACTACCAAAAACTGGTTAAAATTATAGCATTCTTATCTCGTAAAATTGTAAGAAAGTACAACACGCTCAAAGCCCCGCACTTCAGACATGATCCTTAGAGGTTGACAACCCAACCTCAGAGTGGTCTTAAAATTCTCCCTCGCCAGTACTAAATATGTGCAAGGTGGTACAATTTCACAGAAATTGTGTACCCTACAACAGCTATTCAGTGGCTTAGACGGCAGGCTGTTACAGAGAATCAAATCACACAACAGCACTTCGAACTTACTTCCCCGCTTATACGGCAAACTTGTATGCCCCGCGAACTGGAGCATCGCTGAAAAGTTCCAAGCTGCTTTCGCAAATTTCCTCTAAGTGGATGCACGCAAGAAGTGCAATTATCAGAATGCTCAAGGAGAAGTTTACCATTTTTGAAAGGAGTCAAGAACTTGAATGAGAGTTACGTCATTCTTTGCATATTTTACTACAGCATTTCGCATAACAGCGCGGACGTGAGAGAATTTGCACCTGGCTTATAGCGAGAACATCTCGACGATATTTAAATAAGAGACTTGGAAGCATCTGATATAGGAAGAAAGCGCATCCCACACTATCTCAAATGTTTATCTGCATTGAATTTGATTCAAATCTTTTTCTAAAGGTTGTCATTTACGCTCGCAGTTGAAAATGAATTCAAGCAATTCAAGGTACGAATAATCAGATAATTCATCCAAAAATCATACATGTATGTATTTATTTTTTTAAATTTAGGTGTGGCGTCCAGTGCAATTAAAATATACAAAAATTTACCTTATTTTTTACAGCGACCGCAAAAAAGGCTAGAAAATCATATTATCAGCAGATGGTTTTTTTATTAATTTTTGAGAACAATATAATATTTTTAACCTTCAGTCTAAATGCTTAGTAATATAACACTATATTAGCAATAAAATCTGTCAGATTAGAGATTATTTCAGCTTGATTATCGATTTCAAGTATATATATATATAAACTTTTTAAAATAGAAAGGATGTTTTTTATATGGTTTCGGAAGGTGGGGATGTAATTCTAGTAATTGACTGGTCTGGTCACCAAACACGACAAAAGAAATTTCAAGAAACGTTTCAAATCTGAATGGTGATCTTACACCTGGGCGATACCTATAGTACTCTGAAACATGCCGTAAATATACCAAATATTATTTTTGATTAAATATTTGGAAAATGACTAACAAAATATCAAAGAAAATTTATTGCGCACGCCGGAAATTGAACCCGCTAACTTCGAATTGTAAATCGAGAGCCTTACTCCTCGACCATGAAGCCGTCGGTAATCCCTCTTTCTCAAATTGTTTCATAATATTATTTTTTTTTTACATTAATCCCATACAGAAGGCCCTGAAAAAATAATTTGCCTCAGGAAATTCTTTGCCATTTTCTGTCAAATTCGGGGATACTCTGTGGAGGGTCTTTTTAAAGAAAGGAGAAA
The DNA here is from genome assembly GCA_929108145.2 of Limnephilus rhombicus. Taxonomy (NCBI): domain Eukaryota; kingdom Metazoa; phylum Arthropoda; class Insecta; order Trichoptera; family Limnephilidae; genus Limnephilus; species Limnephilus rhombicus. Next base: position 20,170,963 of record OV815278.1, on the reverse strand, counting down.
GAGGAAGCTTTTGGAAGGAAAAAGGTTTGAGGGTTGGGTAGGATTTCGGGGTTAGTGAGTCCAGGACGTATGAATACATCCATCCCTCTGACACAAGACAATGGGTAGAGAGAGACCAGCAGGAGAGGTCTTGGGGTCTCCTCACACCGTTCTCTCCCGATCTAGCCCGTCACGCAGTTGGTGGGCAAGCGTATCCGCCGCGAAGACCTGAACACACCTCACCTGATAAACCCGGGCACCCATGCTAAGTCACTAAACGAAGCAAACCAATTGGGATGAACTATATGTAGCAACAGAGGTGTTAGTTATCCCGTAAATGGTTCATACCCACACCCAAGCCTCGAAGATTGAACAAAAAACAAAAGTTCCCGAATTCGACCTCGGTCGTACAAAAAGCTTTTTTTGAAGTATGTTTTCCTGATTGAAATTTCTTTGTTGTTAATATTGTTTATATAGTCTGAAGGAATTGTGAAACCATGCATGCTTAAAACATCATAGTAAATAAAAATCAAAACACACAGGTAACATGCAAAAAACAACAATAAAAAGTCAAGAATAAAATAAAAAATTTAATTAAAATAAATAATAAAAAAACAACAACAATAAAAAATAAAACAACGACAACAATAAAACAAAAACAACAAAAAAAAATAACTATAAAAACCAAAGCTCATCTTCCAACCCGGCTGGTCACCGTGGAAGATCAAGACCAAAACCCCCTAAAGAAGAAATTCTAAACTCCCTCAAAATTACAAGAAGTGTCACAAACACAAAAAACTTCTTAACCCTACAAACAAAACAAGGGATAAATGATTTTTTTTAGAGGAGGCCTTCACCTTCGCCTGAGAGAAGGGTTCTTGCTTATGAAAAACTTCTTCTTCATCTTCTTCTTCAATGGCGCTACAGCCCATTTCGAGCCTTGGCCTCCTTCAAAACAAGCCTCCACCGCCCTCTGTCCTCGGCCGTCGTCTTCCAATCTGCAACATGGAGTAATCCTCTTGCATCCTTCCTGACATCATCCTCCCATCTCAGTATAGGTCTGCCCGCCTTTCGTTTACCTCCCGGGTGTCCTGTCAAAACCTTCTTCGGTACTCGTGTGCTTGGCATTCGGTGCACATGTCCGGCCCATCTTAATCTTTGGAGTCTTAAATGGGCGGAGAGTCTGGGAGCTTGGTAAATTTCATAGAGCTCATTATTGTGGCGGATTCTCCACGTCTCTCCCTCTCGCACCGCTCCTAAGATTCTTCGAAGTACCTTTCTTTCGAAGATGTCCAGCTGTTCCGCTGACTTTGAAAAACTTAAGATGCCTAAATTACATATTTCGTAAAAATCATTAATTATACTTTTTTTACTTTTCACAACTCTGTAACAAACCTATTTGCAAGAAATAAGAGGCGTTTTATTTTATGTATATATTTTATTAATAGTTAATTAATCTAATTTATCATATTTTCTTTATTTTGATTCATAAACATTTGAAATGACATTCTTGCATGGAGTAGGGTTCAACGCAGAAACTTGCTTGCATTCTATCCAAGTGTTCTCATAGAATAAACAGCGGCGTTCCAATTAACAAAATTTAACATTTACAACTAAGAACACAGTCCATAACTCGAGCAGACCTCCAACTTTAAGGTGAGTGATAAAGTGAGAGGCCGGATTGCGCGTGTTAAACTACTAAAGGCGATTAACTCAAGGTGTTACATACTTGAGCCGTGTCTGGGGAGGGAACTAAAACTTGAGCCGTGCGAAGTCAAAGACCGGCATTACAAAGGAGGATCATTAGTGAATAGCATTTATAAGCTGATGATCGATGCGGATTGAACAAAAATAATGTTGAATACGTTTAACCACTTTTATTGTTTCAAAAAACCAACTGGTTTCGTAAGCGATGCTCACTTCATCAGGGTTTACTTAAGGCCCCGCAACCGCGCACAAAAAGAAGATGGAGAGATATGAAATTACGAATATCAGATGAGCGCGCTAGTATTAAAAGCGACCAAATCGATGCGAAAATTGTGAAAATGTTTAATAAAACACGGCTCGTTTAAAATAGCATTTAAAGAAACACTGTGAATTTTTTCATACATATAACTTGTTAAATAACTGAAACAAACGTGTTTATAATAATTTTTGGAGCATACTTTGGGATTTTTTTTCTGTCGAGGTAATTTTATATAATTTGCGTTTCGGCACGACGAATGTCTAGATATTATCTTAAAAAATAACGTATATTTTTTTAAGAGCTTAAAAACTTCAAATGTTTAAGGTAGTTTTGCAAGAAATCGGTAGAGATTCGGGTAGTTGCCTCTTAAAAGTTCTAACCCCTCCGGCTAATTTGTTCGCTTTAGGGAACAGCACGCATAGTAGAGTGGAGCGGTCTAGTATGGAGATTTTTTTTCGTAATACAGAATTCGGCATACGCGGGTTGGTGCTCCGTTATGTACTTATCTTAAATAAAAAAATATGAAAAATAAATATTTATAATTAGGACATCGCCACCACTTTCAATTTTTCATAAAAATATTGAAAACACAAAAATGTTCTCCAGATTCTTAGAAATGCTTGTATTTATGTAAAAAAAAGAATATGTATTTTCTTATTCTCCTTTGATATAATTATAAAGAAACACCGCAGCAACAGTTAAACTATTCCCTCCAGAGACTCAATCCTCCCTCCCCAAACGTTTTTCAAACATCTAGATCTAGATGAATTTTCCATCATATCTAGCGGATCGGGCTTCTCTCTGAACCGGTGGTTCCCGACCATTTTTTGGCCAGGGGCCACCATGATATTTATTTGTTCTCATAGGGACCACATGGAACCAAAAGGAGCTCTTCTTGGACTTCTTCAGCTACCTCTCCAACACTAATACCAAAAGGGTTACGAATCAGCTTTAGGACTCATTTCGATTCGGTTTTGTAGTAAAATGAACAAATGTTTCACTGACCACATTTGAGATCTCGCGGACCACCTATGGTCCATGAACCGCCGGTTAGGAACCACTGCTCTAAATGGACTAGGACCTTCCCTTCTGAAAGAACTCAGAGAATTGTTGTGTTTATTGAAGGTATGTGTTAGGCCTTCGTCTCTTTGATGTTTTTTGTTCATCAAAGTGCACGTCGGTCGAGTTACAGTTTACGTAGTATTTTTAATTGTGTGCTGCATTAGAATATTCAACTATTTTTCGATAGGCTATTTAAGAGTTTATATTAACTGTTCTTTGAACTTTGAACATTATGGCAATGTGACATCTGGATGAAAATTACCTTTGAATGTTTTGCCTACTTGTGAAGATGTATCACGAGTTTTTTTGTGAATGAAGCATGACGAAAAAATATTCAGCATCATGCTGACCATGCTGCAGTAAAAGCCTTCCCTGTTGTAGCCAGAACGTTAGGCAGATATTTTTTCTGCTGTATTACAAGATGTTGGCCCAATTTCACAGAACGATACATGTTGTGTATACAAGTAATATTCGTCGATATAGTTTGTTGCAATTGGATGCGATGGAACCAGTCAATACGGGCTACAAAAGAGTTGTGATTTGGTGTCTTGAAGCACTTCTCAAACGGCCTTTACAGTGGATTGTCTGTCAGTTACAAGCAAACGAGCTCATTTTGCGACTACTTTTTAACTGCATCGAATAATTTCAGTGAAACTTTGCGGTCCAGAGTTTCACTGGAATTATTGGAAAATCCTTAATTATGTGTGAAGAACTTCCTATCCTGAAATTTAAAGTCATTCAATGTTATTTGGCAAGTGTGAAAAATGAACTGGATTTAAGTACAGATCAGCTGTATATATGGAAAATATGTAAAACCATTGACTGATTCCAGATTCCGCAATGAAAACTTGTCAAAAAAAAACCGGTAAAATTGTACATTACAGGCGGCTCACTAAAACGAAGCGGGTTCTTCGGCTTTACATTTCTACCCTAAAACCATCAGAAAATTTGTTAACTTTAACGACAGTTTACGCATCGTGGTTCAACGTTAAGACCAAGCCAAAGATATTTAAGTATATATTGTATTTGACCAAACCAATACGTATTTCCGGAGTTAGACATTTGCATGAAACAATATTGCTTTCACGATATTTGTCCAGTGATTTTAAATATATTATTAATACAGTAATCCAACGCAATGTTTTTTTGGGTGTCACAAACATATAGTTAACCATTTTACCCGACAACTGAAAATGGTTATGAGAGTTGGCGTTAAGAAGAATATTGGAAGCCTGGCAAATGAAAACGTAATCAGACGTTATTCGTACCTTCAAAATGCCTTTTTGATTTTTCGGTACATAATTATATCGGAGTTATGAATTGGGATAATGTAACCGAGTCACCGCTCATCAAATTTGTTAGGGACGAGACAATTTGAAAAGCCATTACCGATCACGCGATAATTGTCGATGTCATGGTAAAGAATTTTCCTTGCCCACTCAAGGCATAGAAGGATGTGTGAAAATTGTAACAGAAGCCTCAGCTGCTATCAGTGAATCCTTGAGACGAGATGACTTAATAAAAACAAGGTTATAGTCACGAAACCTAATGCCACTTTTTGACACCAAAATGCAGTACCGTTCATAGCAATTTTTGCAATTTTCAATGCGGTAAATAATATGTGTACATTTTTTATTTCCACTGTTTGTTCCGTTCTACCAATCTATGAATGTATTATCAGTAAAATAAATGGTAAAATACAAATTTCATGTGTGTTTTATTTCGCGTATATAATCTATAAATACTTGTATTTTATCATGAAAATGATAAAATACAAAGCTTTGGCGATGTCCAGGTTTTGTGGATATATTTTTTTAATTATTTTTGTAGTTAATATATGGAGCATCTTTTCCAACTATGCCGATTTCGAAATTCTCAAAAAAAAAATCACTCCATGCTATCGCATAGGTCTCATGGACATCGTTGTATCTCTCTTACTGTCATGGTGATTAAATATTAAAATATTATCTAAACGGTGTTAAAAAGAAAAAAACACAATGCTTTATACTCAAATCAAAAAAGTTTACCCCAAAAAAATTATGTACATCTCTATGAAACCAAAGTTTCCGATAGCAATTTGAGAAAAATTTATTAAACTTTCTGAATTATTTAATTAGTAATTTTTTTATGAAACGACAAAAAATTCAGGTGACCATAATGCTTATAATGCATTTGGTTAAAAAAAAAGTTATTTTTTATTTTCATTTTAAGAGTGAGTGAGAGAAAGTGAGTCATTTTAAAAACTTTTTTGTTTCTATTCCAAATTTTAATATAGAAAGCAAATTTTATCACCTTTCAAAAAACAGTTTTTAGTTTTCGGATACATTCAGAAATATTCCATTTATTTGAATTTTATTGCAAAGCGGAAATTTTCTGACAATCTGACAAAATATGTCCGAGGCTTGAGGGTAAAATAAAACCCTGATGAAGTAAGCATTGGTCACGAAACATTGTTTTTAAACAATAAAAGTGTTAAGAATTGTACTTATTAATTTTTAATTAAAATGGTACCACAAAATAAGTTTGCTGAGTTTGAAAAATGGTAATGATGTTTGATGAGTACGTGTAAAATATAATGTTTTTGAAGTGGAAAAATCCTTTAAATCGATCATGTGTGTTAAAAGGTAATCACGTAATCAGTTTCAAAATTCAACGTTCCGCTGAAAATAAATATTGCGATGCTATCCTAGTCTTGAAGGCGAAGTTTATTGTAATCTTTATATTTTTTATTGTAATCTTTTTATCTTTATGTTACATAGGTAATTGTGCTGTGCCTGTCTCACTAGAAGTTCCTGTGTTGAGAGCAGGCGCATTTTAACATAAATAGTTTATATAGGATAACAACAACAATGTTATTTACATTTAAAGTAAAAGTACAAGGACAATCAGCATCGTATCAATGGGTTAGCATGCATTAGGAGCTTCTAAAAATATTGTTGATATATGATCTCTCTTTGGTAGTGATCCAAAATTTGGTTCTGTTTTGTATTTTACGTGATTAGTGTGCTGTCTAATGGTCAGTGGAAGTGTATTATAAAGTTTTGTTGCAAAGTACCTGAAGTTTCTTTGACCAAACGTTGTTTTGGCGAACGGTATAAGTAAGAGATTTTGCCCTTTGGTTCTCGTATCACGAACAGTTTGGATATTATCAAAAACAGTTCTATTTTTGAATAGATAAATTAGTATATTTTTGGCATAAAGTTGCCTAATGTCCAAAACACCGATTCTCCTAAAGATTTCATCCGAACTGCTTGTGATCGCTAATTTTAGAATAATCTTTATAATTAGTTTCTGGGCTTTAGAGATCGGATCAATGGCAGCAGCGTTTGCTCCTCCCCAGGCTATGATACCATACTTGATTAGAGATTGACATAGTGCATAGTAAATTGTTTTGAGTTGGTTCAAATTAAGAAAGTTGCGAGTTTGTCTAAAAAGGTTTATAGATTTTCGAAGTTTGTTTGTTGTAGTGACAATATGTTCTTTCCACTTTAAATTATTGTCAAAAATAATACCCAAGTATTTGATTTTTGTAACACGTTCTAGATAGGGGCAATCACATATATTAACTTTTGACAGGTTTAATGTAAAATCACTAGTTTCATTTAATCTTTACTATGAATTCGTTTACATTGTGAACACAATAAAAGTTCTTATAAAATGAAGCTTCTCCTATCGTTTAAATTGACTTGAATTAAAATAAAATTATTAATTACTCATGAAAAGAATAAGAGAAAACCACTAAGAAATGTAATTTTTAATTATGAAATTTAGAAATTTATGAACGCATATAAGAATCAACTTTCATAAAGCATAAAGTTATGGCTATGATTACCAGTGACCATTTCCATTGATAAACTTTTTTCTATCATATAATTAATCACAAAATAAAGAAAAACCATTTTTGCGCGAAAATCGACCATTAATACTCAGTGTGCCAAGCGTTTTTTACGCCTCTATTTATTTGTGGTGACATAAGATAAACTAAGAATTAAACTACACACTTTTGGCTTGTGTACTTCTTTTGCGATGAAGGACGAAAGTTTGTACCAGTACCTACCTCTCTAACACTCGTGACTGCTGGCATAAAAAAAATTGTGTCCATTTAATACTTTTTTTGGGAATCATGCAACTACTTTATTCAGTCCTATAATTTCAATACCCGCTATATCCAATTTTTTGACAAAATGATCTGATTATGACATCTTGCTCACATTTTTACGAGGAATAAGACTAACCTAAAATTGAGTTTCAAAACCTCCATTATCACGACCAAAAACCAGGTTAAAACTGCTAGTGACAAACAAAACCCGCTTTATCATTCAAGAAGTTACTATCAAAACCCGCTATATGAGAATTCAACCAATCACATTTATTTTGCCAAGATGGCGGGTGTAGAAACACGGCCCTCAGGTCAGTTGAGTTTCAAAAGCCTCTATATTCCATATAAATCACGAAGTGAGTTTCAAATATATATATATATCCATTTTATTTATCCAAATTACTTAAATATTTCTAGACATACATTGAAAAATGAACCCTTTTCGAATGTTTATTATTCCAATTATTATTCCAATCCACGAGCTCCACACAGGAGGCCCAGAGGAAAATCATTTCTCTCAAGGCCTATGTAATCTTTGGGGATGCTGTGTGGAGGGTTATTTTTAGGAAAGGAAGGAGAGGAGAGTTCTGGGAAGGAAAAGGGTTTAAGGGGTGGGTAGGAATCTGGGGTTCAATGTGTCCAGGTCATCCGCCTCCAAGACCTTGACAAACCTCACCCCATGGACCCGGGCACCCCTGCTAAATCACCAAACGTAGCCAACCACTTGGGGTGACCTATGGCAGAGGTGTTGGTTATCCAATAAAGGTTCCCGGGGCGGCGGTACCCATTCCCGCCTCCCAAATTGAAAACGCTAGAGATGTGACAGTTTTTTGCGGTTTTCTCCGAATCAGTGAAAATTGGTATAGCGGATGGACTCGTATATATGACATCGATCTCATGATCATTCATGACAAATCACTCTACAGTTGTTGTCATAGACTTGGATGTCTTTCATATCCTATTCTCTCATGGCTGAATTTTACTTAACTGTATCAGTGCACAGTTTTTCAAATAACACCAAAAGTTTATTTTTAAAGTTTCAATTTGTATTAAACATTTAGTCACAAATTTTACTAATGTTTATTTTTTTTACGTGAATACCTCACAAGAGTCCCAGCTACTCCCGTCTGGAGCCACTGAGACTATGGTATGTTGTGGTTGTGAGGCTGAAGATAGTGGAGAGGGTAAGAGGAATTTAGGGAAGTACCTGACTGTTCAAATCTGGTCACGAAATAATGCTTCAAGCAACGTTTCAATTCTGAATGGTGGTGTTACACCAGGGTGACACTGAGAGTATCTTCCACTCTGGAACGTGCCGCAAATATACTATGTATTATTTTTAATAAATTAATCGTTAAGAAACACAAATTAATCTAATAAAATTTATTTTGGATTCGATCTCACGACCTTCGGATTGAGAGTCAAGAGCCTTTCCCCTCGACGTCGCCGGCCATCGATTATAAATCAAAATGAAGATTCAAGGCTACAAAATTCATTTTTCCAATTAGTCATATTTTCCTTACGGCGTTTCATAATCGGATTTTTTTTTTACATTAACTCCACACAGGAGGCCTTGAGGAAAATAATTTCCCTCAGGGCCTATGTCATCTGGGATGCTGTGTGGAGGTTCTTTTTGAGGAGAGGAAGGAATGAACATTGGTCTTGAAGAGACCTATGTTGTAGGAAGGAGGAAGCACAGAGGCCGGCAAATCATTAGACAGCCGAGCTGTTGAACATAAGAACGAGTCGAAAAAACGACCCGTTCTCATGTGACAAATGTCAACCGTGTACAAATGTTGGGCACGCGTTTGGCGTGTTTCCCGACAATGCACCGGTGCCGAAGGGATCAATGATGCTAGTTCCTCGGAGCATCTTCCATTGTAATACCGGTAAAACAAGGATAGCATTCCCACCCGACGCCTGTGCTCTAAAGATTGCAATCCGTCTGTTAAGATGGAAGAATCTATCAAACGGACCGCCCGTTGCACAGAGTCGAGGGTAAAGAAGTGCGATGTATAGGCGCTTTTTTATTGCCCCATGAAGAAAATAAATTATGAAAATTGCGGTTTTCTCTCAGCAAACAAAGAAAAGAAGATCACATCTAAAAATAAATAAAACACACTTTACGCCGTCTGGGGGCGCAAAGCAGAGAAGCGATTTCTATCTTTTCAAACTTCTCAAATGAGCTTTTGAAGGCGACCGCGACGGGAGGTATACATTTCAAAAAGGAAAATAACTTAAGGTAAGAAGACAGACAACTCCTCAATTTAAAGAGAAGTATTTAAAATGTTGGCACTTCCGACAAACTCTTCATAGTCGCCTTATTTCTCGCAAGTCACCCTGCTCGCCTTCATGATGGAATAAGAATAGAGAAGATCCAACTACAAAGCAGAGAATTTATTAGTATCCACTTAAAATTCTGGAGCGGTGAGTTCCAGCGTCTTGAAATATTCTGTCTTTTCTGTCTTCGCGACTATCTGAGCCAGTGTCATAATTACGACTTAACATCAAAGCTTAGAGCATAGCTTAGCTTAGAGCTTTAACAATGAATATATTACATTTATTTAACAGTCAGAAAATGAGAACAGACCCGATTTTATTTTTTGTACCCCGTACCTTTTATCTATGGGAAGACTTCGGTAGCTGGGTCATGTAGAGAGAATGACCGAGCATCAAGCACCAAAGTACCTGCTGAACTCAAGGCCGATAGGGCGAAAGAGCCTGGGAAGACTAAGATTAAGATGGAGCGACAACGTCCTCAAAGATATATCTACCTTTCTAAACTGGAGAGAGCTCTCCCAAAACCGAGATGAGTGGAGGAAGACTCTTGAGGAGGTCAAGACCTACCAGGGGTTGTGGAGCCACGAGTGATGATTCTGATGACCTTTTATCTTCTTACGCTGTAATTAGGGGTTGTGTATAGGTAGGTATAATTCTCTTTGTGTCAAGTTTTTACCACGAACTTTACGGTTAAACCGAGCGCCAAAAAACTGCCATTTATGCAGAATGGGTATGCCCGTGGTGGGTAGAATCATGAACTCCATCTCAAGGGTGAGCAAAATGTATGCGATCTCCAGCTTATTAGGGTATTAAATAATAACAAATATCTCATTTGTAACTTAAATGTAAAAATCGTATATTGTTTCAATAGTGACAGGTTACAATAAATGAACAGAACTACTCATCCTCAGGGACCGATTGATATTAGAATAACTAGCTAAATTCACCACTATTCCTAGCCGATCCGCGTCTCGGGGATCGCAACAGGATGACCAGCAAGACTTTTAGTCGATCCTCGTCTCGTGGATCGCCACAGGATGATCAGCAAGAACGGCATCCTCCCGACACCTTCGCATCAAAGCAGGGCTCCAAGGGAAGTGGAATTCCGGAGACGATGTTACGGGGCTTTCATAGCAAGCAAGTGGGACTGATAGTATTACTGTTCGTGTAATTGTTAATACAAGCCGGTGAGCGTGATTTTAATACTCCACGCGATAAATGAGTCGATCTTATTGTCGGCACCCGACAAATACACTCCGGCGCGGCCCGTGTAGCGTCAAACCATCATCGATCACTATGATAATTTCAGTAAACTTCTAGAATATTTCGATCTACCGCGGAATCTAATCTCGCGACATTATTGATTACATACTTCGATGCACTTTAACATCTCGTATCAGAGATCGTTTCACATTATTTTAACGCGCCAACCGACTGAATTTTAAAACTTCGTCCCTTATATTTAATTAAATCTATTTGACTCTCTCCACCATGATCTTGCCCAAAGGATCATTCCAGCGAGAGTAGGTTTTATTCCCGGACCCGGAAAAGAAAAGCCCCACCTCTATCACGACTCGTGTTGCCAGTCATCCCGTTGATAAATCATCATAAATTAATTAACTGAATAGTTCGTGCCGCTCGGATCGACGTTATAAAGCAGTGTTCATATTTTAAAATGAGAAAAGATAGTAATTTCAACACTGCTTCATAACAATCTTCTTGTGTAGTGAAATACATGATTCATTTGTAATTTATAGATTAATATAAAAGGTACCAACCAACACACGCGCAACCTACGCCAGGGATCGAATCCCAGCGTGGCAAATAAACTTCATTCGATTGATTTGTGTATTTCACAATTTATTCATTTAAAATAATATAGTAGTAAAGAGTATATTTGCGGCACGTTCCAGAGTGGATGATACTCTCAGTATCGCCCTGGTGTAAGATCACCATTCAGAATTGAAACGTTGCTTGAAATGGCTTCTGCGGTGTTTGGTGACCAGATCTGAATAGCCAGTTACTTCCCCACCTTCCTCTTTCCTATCTCATACCCCTCCCCACTGCCTTCAGCCTCACAACATACCCAAATTGGGGATGCCATAGTCCCATTGGCTCCAGACGGGAGCAGTTGGGACTCTTGTGCGGTATTCATGTAAAAAAAAAAAAATAATAAAAAAAATAAATAAATAAATAAAAAAAAGTATTATAATAATATAAAAGATGCGTCCTTCCAATATGGCGGATTACCGACATGGCATAGGTGGATGGCCGCCGAAATTTGAAAACGTTGAGCTGAGTTTTAAAACCTAATTCGTGCCACGAAGTTACATACCCCCAATTCTTCAAGGTGTACGCGTACCACAGATTTGTTGAGTAGTAACAACTAGTAATCTGTGGCGTGCAATCCATAAAGGTTGAAAAGCAGTGCCTACCCTTAATAAGAAATTATTTGAAATGTATTTGGAAAACATGACCAAAACATTTGTTCCTTAGATTTGGCATAATGTGTTATTCAATTTGCATTAATTGTTTTTATTTTACATTATCATTAATAAGGTCTGTATTTAAACAATTTTCCCTTCAAAAATTTTTTACAGACCATTACGTTGCACATGAAAAAATAATTACAATTCTTAAAATTATCATTTTTTATTAAAAGTCTCCTACCACCACCACAATAGGCGGAAAATGTTGCTTGTGTCGTGATGGAGGACTTAGCCAGCCAAGGAATCGAACATACGACGCCTTTTATAATAACTTTGTAAATGTTTTTAATAACTATATTGTATGAGACCACTTATTTGTTCCATACAAATGCTATAAACAATAGGGCGCTGGACTCCGATCGTCACTTCGGTTTCGGGAGATAATAATAACTCAGAGACTTCTTGGGTAATGAATATAAATATTTATTTTCAGATGGTTTTTATATTAAATTTTGCGTACACCTGTTTTGAAGAAAAACGTAAACATGTTTTGCATTTCTGCATCTGTTGTTTATCTTAATTACCCGGGGTGTTTAAGGCAGGTGTCTGGTATGCTAAGTTCCGTTTGAATAACAAACTGGTTTGGACATGTGTATTGTTTTCTTGCCTGAGTTGACCTGATTTCCCCAGGTGGACGAACGCACCTGCTTAAAATATAGGATTGATCATCAATATAAGCAAGGCGTTTTGGTTGCTAAGTGCTTTAGTTCTGAATAACACGTGCAGCCTTTTGTGTAACATTTCGCAAGAATCGACTTGATTAATATATTGTTTACTCTTCTCTGAATAGGTAGTAGGCGATAATATTTTAAAGGGACACGTGCGGTAGCCAGCGGTGATTTTTCACGTAAACAAACTAGTTTAGACACGAAGTGTTTTCTTGCATGAGTTGACCGCATTTCGCACCTGTTGTTTGTGATAATGCGAGGTGTTTTGGTTTTTGAATAACAAATGCAGTTTTTCATGTAACATTTCGCAAGAATCGACTTGTCAATAAGTTGTTTACTGTTCTCTTGTAGGCAATAATATTTTGAAGGAACAGGTGTGGCGACCAGCTGCAAAAGTTTCACGTAAATAAGATCTAATGCATCAAGACGTCTGTTACATATATTATTCACGTTGTTAATCCTAATTAATAAAGAGTCAGTAATAGTATTAATTAATAGTATACAATTGCTGACCCTGACAAATCTCATGTGCGCCCCACGGTTGAATTTGGCAGCCAACTCTGGTCTGGCGCCCCAAAATAGATTTTGATAGATTCTTCTATCTTAACAAAGGGATTGTAATCTTTAGAGCACAGACGTCGGGTGGGAATGCTGTTCTTGATCTATCGGTATTTTAATGGAAAATGCTCTGAGGAACTAGCTTCATTCATTCCTTCAGCACCAGTGCACAGTCTGGAACCACGCCAATCGCGCACCCAACATTTTTATAGAGTTAACATTTCACATGAGAACGGGTTGTTTTAACGACTCGTTCTTGATTTCAACAGCTCGGATATGGAACGATTTGCTGGCCTGTGTGTTTCCTCCTTCCTACAACATGGGTCTCTTCAAGACCAAGGTTCACGTTTTTTTTTTACATTTGCCCCACACAGGAGGCCCTGAGGAAAATTATTTCCTTCAGGGCCTATGTCATCTTAGGGGATGCTGTGTGGAGGGTCTTTTTAAGGAAGGGAAGTATAGGAAGTTCTGGGAAAGAAAAAGGTATGAGAGGTGGGTAGGAATCTGGGGGTCAGTATATCCAGAAGTCACGGAACTATCAATCCATCCCTCCAACTGTAGTGCATGGCGATGGGTCGAGAGTCCGGCTGGAAAGGTCAAAAGGCCTCCCTCAATCATTCTCTCTTGATCTGGTCCGCCATGCAGCAGGTGGGCAGACGCATCCGCCACTAAGACTTGGACAAACCTCAATCCATGAACCCGGGCACCCCTGCTTTGTCACCAAACGTAGCGAACTACTTGGGGTGACCTATGGCAGAGGTGTTGGTTATCCAATAAATGGTTCCCGGGGCGGCGGTACCCATACCCGCCTCCCAAATTATAACTCTTTCCTTACCTCAAATAGATCCACCACGCAGTTTCCCCAAAAATGATATAGGCCTTGAGGGAAATTATTTTCTTGAGGGATATTAATTATTTCCTTCAGGGAAATTATTTTCCCGTGTGAAGTTCATAAACAATAATTTAAAAAAAAAAACATTGAACTACCCATACAAAAGCAAGTATATTAAAAAAATTCAAGGTAGTATTAATTAATATTTTCACGATATAGTGCTTCGTCATCTTTTCATCCTCTACAGTAATACCATCTTTGTCTAAGTACTTAGTCCTTTCATTATATTTAACCCTAACATCAAACCGCTTGCGTATTTTCATTTTAACCCTTTGAAGAGATTCGAAATCTCTTCCTTGTATTTATCGCTTAATCTTGAATAGATAATCAAATCTGCAAGTATTAAAAAGAACTTCTTCCCTGACGAGTCGAGTAGTTCATATATTTGTAGACAAGTCCCTGAGTATTAAATTCGTGAACATTTTTATCTTCCAGAACAAAATGCCAACAAAATAAAAATTACTTTCGTTCAAGAAATTCATCGTAGTACAATATTAATAATTTGGCTTGCTGACAACAAACGTTCCAAACACGTTTGTACCTCCTAAAACAATTCATGAACAAAAAAAATATGAAAAATCTAGCAGAAAAGAATAATAACCAATTCGCATTATTTTCCAATTCTCTAAAAACTAAAGGATGGGTTGAATATATCAAATTTATTCAGTCAATTTTCAAAGATCTTTGAAAGCTTTATTCAAGTTCTGTGATTATTTCAGTTCTGTGAAGCAACTGTCATATGATGATACAAGAAAAGAACTTGAATAAAACTTACACAGAACGTAAAAATTAACTTAAAAATTTTATGAATTATTCAAAATTTTTAAACCACCCGTCCTAAGACTACACAGACAAAGTCACGAAAAAAATTGGATACTATTAAGGCTTTCTTTGAATCAATTTACAATTCCTAAGCTTACAAATAAGTCAAACATACATTTTAAGTGTTATTACTGTCAATTTAAGATATTTGGAACATACATTTTATGTAACCCACAACTTTACTTTATGTTACTTTTAAATCCTTTAAGTACTTCATTTCTAATTTTTGTAATAGTTTTGTCTTTAGATTTTACTTTTAATGTTATTGTTTTTTGTATTGTATTACTTAATTTTACTGAGTTTTTACAGTGTTCCCTCTACCTGTGAACGATCTTATGAAAAATCGATATTATGTTGATTTAATTTATTTTGTTATAGATAAATACTGTGCTGAGGTTTCAAGGTTGACTGGATAAAACAGAACACGATAAAATAATGGGTTAGGTTATCTTAGGTTGGGTTAGGCTAGGTTAAGTTAGGTTTTTTTCTTTTCTTAACCGTTGTTCAATATTCTGTTTTGTCGAGCCGGTTTAATGAAACATCGTGCATTGCACAGTGCGAACAAAATATTGTTTTTCACAAGTAGTAATTTATGTGGGCACTAGTAGGTACGTAGTTAATTTAATATAATTTTTTGACTAAAATATAAATATATACCTTTCCAGATTTTACAATTGTTACTGTCAACCTTAAGAATCATTGTTTTTCATAGTGCTGCAAGAATGGTGCAAGCCGGCCGTCATTACCTTCGAAATACAAATCAACCAATTACCCCCATTTCCTTGGTCTACTATTTAAGGTTCTCCCGCGGCCCCAGGGTGGGTTAAGGAGGTGGGTGGCGCCGCAGCCAGGAGGCTCTGTTTCGCACTCCAGACGAGGCAGGATACAAGGAAACGAGAGGCTTTAACAATGGCTAAACTGCCAACAGGTGCATTTCTCCGAGATAATTGAAGCCTTAACCCAGGCTAATTCGTGCAGTCTATTACTATACCCCGCCTTTGGGCCTTATGCCTGCCTTGTGAAAATAATTTAACATGCTTTTGAAAGAATGATTCAGGGTAAAAGTGCATCTTAGGACGGTATTACTTGCCATCGGATAGGTTTTCTGACAACCCAATCTGTTTTATTAGACTCCTGAGTATTCCGAAAACAGGGTGTTAAATTTTTTTTCTTTCTGGGGTATTTAGGAAATAATAAATTTGCACTAATAGAGTTGAGGTGACCAACATGTCAATAGCTTTTCGTACAATAATAAATTGATATATAATTTAAATACATATTTTTAAAAATGTCTTTTTTTACATTAACTCCACACAGGAGGCCCTGAGGAAAATAACTTCCCTCAGGGCCTATGTCATCTTTGGAGATGCTGTGTGGAGGGTCTTTTTGAGAAAAGGAGGGAGTGAATACGGATCTTGAAGAGACCCATGTTGTAGGAGGGAGGAAACACAGAGGCCGGCAAATCGTTCCACAGCCGAGCCGTTGAACTCAAGAACGAGTCATAGAAACGACCCGTTCTCATGTGACTAATGTCAACCGTGTACAAATGTTAGGCGCCTGTTTGGCGTGTTTCCCGACTATACACCGGTGCCGAGGGGATCAATGACGCTAGTTCCTTGGAGCATCTTCCATTGTAATACCGGTAGAACAAGGACAGCATTCCCACCTGACGCCTGTGCTCTAAAGATTGCAGTCCATCTGTTAAGATGGGAGAATCTATCAAACGGACCGCCCGTTTCTGTACAGAGTCAAGGGTTTTTTTTTAGGTATTTTGGAGCTCCAGACCAGAGGTGGCTGCCAAATTCAACCGTGGGGCGCACTTGCGATTTGTACAGGGTTAGCAGTTGTGTACTATTAAAGTATCTGCGGGCCCTGTACAGTACGCCCAGTTTCTGAGAGGCTAACTTAACTCTGTTTTCGATGGAGACCCCGTACCTGACTGGTCACTTAGAGTTACCCCAATGAAGAAAACTAGCTCGAATTTGAAGAACAATTGAAGTTGCTAAGCAAATATTAAATAAATAATAATTTAATACATATTTTTAAATATGTCTACCCCAATGAAGAGAACTAGCTCGAGTTTGAAGAAGGGGTGAAGAATAATTTAAAATCTTAAATATAGGATACATATATGTGATTGAAAGTAAATTACTGCTTTTTTGTTCATAGTGTTATGAGTGTTCAGTTATTTTAAATAATTTTCCTATTTTCTTGAATAATACCAATTTTGTTATTTTATAATGATTTCCTAAAAAAATCAATCATTTTATGCTTTTTCTGGAGTGATATCAAATAGGAGGAGACTCCTACCTATCCAGAATTTTTTTTTAATGCCGGCAACCCGGTCGTTTATTGTTATAATAATATCTTATACAAACAAGTTAGTAGCCCGCCTCACTAGACTAAGTCTATTCCGAGGCTGGTACGAGAATGGTTTTCGTGACTTTATGTGGCATTCTGTGTGAGAGACGCTAAGTCACATTTTTTTTCTCAAAAACAAAATAAATCTGTTTAGTTATGAAGCAGAAAATGCAAGTGTGCTTATGAATCATTGAACACTTGACATGTAAAATTTAACATCTTGAAATAACTTAATTTTCTGTATTAGTCGAGGCAACTATTCAACATCATTTTTAACTTAAATACTTCTTTTAAATTAATTAACGAATGAATTGATTAATAAATTATTAAATTTACCTTAAAAAATGATTCTAATATGCAATTTTTTTATACATACCACAGTTTGCAAGTGTTCAAAAATAAAAGCTGTAGAAAAAGTTTTGAATTTTTGAATAAAATAAAACATATTGTTAAAAATGTTAGGCAGTCACACATGAATAGATATTCAATATAAACAAAAATTGCAAAATTTATACACGCCTGATTGTGTCTAGTTAAATAAAAGAAGTCGGCAAGATCTTTTGGGTATATGGGTGTTGATTTATTAAAGCATTCACGACAGTCAGTTTTTTAATGCAGTATTTTACGCAAAATTGTATTAAATCTGTGTAAATTTTTCTTTCCAGAAGTTTTAATAGTTACATTTTATCCAGTTGGTAATTTTGATCAATGTTTTGTACAGGGATATGAAATTTATAGTTTATATACCTCAGGAACTTATATTGTACCTTATCAATACTATCGGAATGAATATCGTAAAAGGAAGACCATAACGTAGAGTTATACTCTAGTTGGCATCATACGATATGATATGTATCTATAATTGTATTAATGAGTTTCTTTAAATGTTAAAACTCTCCGGGATAAATGTTAAATTTATTTTCAGTAGCCGTAAACTAATAGGTGATTCGGCAAAATTCAGAATCGAGATAAAAAGTAATTTCATTTTCATAAAATTTAACCAAAATAATGAAAGTTATTTTTAAACCTAATTAAGGTATGAAGGTAATGAAAAAAGAAAATTCAAAGTAATACATTCTCCATCTGCAGAAACGTTTCAAATAAAGTTAACATCAAGTATTCATGTATCGGGAACGAGGGAATATCCGAAAAATCTTTCGAATATCTCGGAACAAAAGAACGCGGGAAATATTTACTCATTACTTTTAGAGTACTTAGTTAACACCCCGGGGAGGGGTTTATTCCACTTTACATCTTTTCTGTTTTAAGTAGGTACGTACAATATAATGTAGGTAACTTGTTAAACTGTGTACCGATAGACATGTCAATGTAATAAAACTAAAGAGTTCCATGGGGGTTCCAAAATATTTAGTGTTTTAGAAGTGTTCCGTTATATTAGTAGTAGTTGATTCTTCTTCTTGTTCTCTGTCCGTTCAACGGACGTTGGCTATCATGTTGGCTATGCGGCTCCATGGTAGACTGGCCAAATCACTGTTTCAGGTTTTTCAGCCATGAGGTTCTCCTTCTTCCAGGGCCCCGTCTTCCGGCAATCTTTCCCTGCATTATGAGATGCAGGATCTCATACTTTTCTGGATGTCTCATCACATGTCCAAGATATTGAAGTTTTCGGATTTTTATAGTTTTAATTATTTAACTAACTAACCATCACGCCGTTTACCCGCAGGGGTAGCCAGAGAGGACGGACCGCCAAACAACTCGATCTTGGCACACATTCCTTGCCTCGTTTACATTCATACTGCGGCATTTGAGTGGTTTGACATCACAAAAAGTGTTAAACAAGGCTGCGTAATGTCGCCATGGTTATTCAATATATATATATGGATAATTGTATGCAAGAATTGAAACCATTCGCATTCGTAATCCAAGGTTGAGATCATGACTGCAGAACATTTTCTTCATGCGGATAAAGGTTGCACGGGCTTGCTCAATGCGGCATTTGATTTCAACTAAAGGATTTTTTTTCATGCGGATAAAGGTTGCACAAGCTTGCTAATGCGGCATTTGATTTCAATTGTAGGATCCCTTCTATCATTTACATTGCAGCCCAAGTATACAATACTCTGTACCTTCTCTAGTTTTGCTCCAGCAATATAAATATTTTCATCCAATGCGTTATTTTTGCTTCTGAGCATGTATTTTGTTTTATTTATATTCAGTTCTAGCCCAAAATTCTCACAAGTCTTCACTACTTGATGCAGCAAAAGTTGTAAATCCTCAATGTTACTTGTTAAAAGTACTGTATCATCTGCATAACTCAGGTTGTTCAGAATCTTCCCATTTATAACAAGTCCTTGAGTAGCTTCTTGCAGAGCTTTATTGAATATTTATTCTGAATATAAGTTGAACAGCATTGGTGAAAGAATACAACCCTGTCGCACGCCTCTTTTTATTTCTACTTCGTCTGTTAGACATTGCTCTACTCGTACTGGTCCTTTTTGGTTCCACCAAAGATTATCTATTATCCTTATATCTTTATCGTCAATCCCGGAGGTTTTCAGAATTTGAATCATTTTGTCATGTCTAACTCTATCAAATGCTTTAAAGAAGTCAATGAAGCATGCATGTACATTTGTATTCACATCTCTACATCTATGGATTAGTACTTGAATACTAAATAACGCTTCCCGAGTACCCAACCGATTTCGAAAGCCAAATTGTGTGACATCTATCTTTTCTTCCACTTTTCGACATATGCGTCCATATATATATAATTCGCAAAAACATCTTTAATGAGTGGCTCATTAAACTAATTGTGCGGTGGTCACTATATTTTCTTGCTTTTGCTTTCTTTGGGAGAGTAACAAAAGTGGATCGAAGCCAATCTAGTGGGATAATTCCTGTATTATATATTGAGTTAAAGAGACTCGGCAATACAAGGATGCCTTCATTTCCTAAAAGTTTAAGGATTTCAGTCTGTATTCCATCTGGGCCCGCTGCTTTCCCAGTTTTAGAGAGACGAATTGCATGTTATACCTCATTTGTTGTGATCGGTGGGCCTGTGGTAATATTTCTCATATCATATTCTGCACTTCTATTATCATTGAAGAGTCCTAAGATGTAGTCTTTCCATCTTTTTAGTTTTTCGTTAATCGGTTAGAAGTTTTCTATCTCGGTCCTCCAGTTGCCCTATGTCGGTTTTACGATTTATTCCAGTCAATTCTTTGATTTTCTTGTGCACTTGGAAAATATCATGTTTATCATTATGGGTTTCAATTAAAGCACACTGTTGAATATGCCAATCAGCTTTTGCTTGCCTAATTTTACTTCGAATTTCTGTTTGGATTCTTTTGTATTCTTCCATGTTTCGATTTTTGTATTTTCTTCTTACTTCCATGAGGTTTAGTATTTCGTCTGTCATCCATTTATGTTTCTTTTGCGGCGTCTCTTCTTTGAATTTTTCCTTTGCAATCTCTGTGATGATTTTCTTTGATTCATTGTAGATGTATTCAATATTTTCAATATTTTCTTCACTATTGTATAGTTGAGTCTGGAGGTCGGCGATTTGTTTTTCTAATATTTGTGTTGTTTCTTTACACAGACAATTATTTTTTAGCTTGTTTTTATCTAATTTCAAAGCCCGTTCTTTTTTAAAAATTTTCTTAAAACGTAACCTAAATTCAGCCAGGAGTAGATGATGATCTGATGGTACATCAGCACCCGGGTATGTTTTTGCAGACTTAATCGAGTTCTTGTATCTTTTGTTGATGGTAATATAGTCAATTTGATTTCGTACAATTCTCTGGACTGAGTCTGCTGGCGACTTCCATGTATATAAACGCCTTTCCGGTAATTTGAAGAATGTATTAGTAACTGCTAATTCGTTTTCTAAGCAGAATTGGACAAACCGATCTCCTCTTTCATTCCTCGTACCGAGACCATGTTCCCCGACAACATCTTCTTCTTTACCCTTACCGATTTTAGCATTAAGATCGTCCATTATTATAGTTATTTCATGTTTTTTTGTGAAGAAAAGAACTTTCGTTAAATTTTCATAGAAGTTTTCCAATTCTTCTTCTTCACAATCACATGTAGGTGCGTTAACTTGTACAATATTAGTATTTACAGTTGATGTTTGAATTTGTATCATAATGATCCTGTCTGAATGTGGAATGATATTCGTCACGGCACCTGCTACTTTGTTTGTAACGATAATGCCATCTCCATTTCGATTCCGGGATTTAGTATCACCAGAGCAGTAGACAGTATAGTCGTCTACAGTACATTTTCCTGAATCTCTCCATCTCATCTCTCCCATACCAAGTACATATATTGATATTCAATCTTTGCATTTCTTTTATAGTATTTTGAATTTTTCCTGGTTGGAGCATACTCCTCACATTCCATGTTCCTATTTTACTCATTTCTTCTTTTCTTTTTATCTTAATAGCGGGAGATTCTTAGCATTTAAGGGGCGCCCGTACTCGGGGCCGTTGTATTTATCAGCCATTACCATGATTTTTCCTGGGAAGATATAATGAGGTAGTTTCCCGTTGCTTTCCTCATCGCAGTATTGCAATCGGTTAGATAAATACGTTATCATCGCTTGAAAAATGTTGATACCAAGCCGTACCGAAGTTACTCTTCTCCGCCTTGATTCAATACTGCCAGGTACTGCTGCCCTCTAGCAGTGGATCTCTCTTAGTCTGACTCCTCATCTGTGACCTGTCTGGCTTGGGAGGCCCTTCTGGTAGTTACACTACCGCCAGCATAGCTCTCAGAGTCCTTGGAATACTCAAGCCTCCTCACCTCGACAAGGTGGAGATCCCATCGAGGAGGATACATTTTTCAGAATAATTGTGGATTCTTGTCTTGTTTTTTGACAGTTAAGCATATATTAATTTTGAAGTTATAAAGCCCGCAGTGAAGTCTTAAATAATTGAGTTGATCACGCAATATTAAAAAAAAAGTAGTGCGATTTTTATTAGGCCAGAGTTCATCGTTCAACCAAATAATGACAAGGAATTCCAGTTACCTACGTTATTAATTTATTTTTTTAACCAACTTGATTTACCTGTTTCCAGTACTTTTTTTTAAACGTGATATTTTCCTCAATCAGGTTGATTTAATCTTTTGGGAGCAATGCAGTTTCTGAATCCGATGGCGTGACGATAAATGTCAATCACCCTACAATATTATTATTTGTTTATTTCAATTATTTTATTTTTTCCACAATTTCCACAAAAGAAATAGTATATAATGTAAGTTAGGTATTATAAGCAATTTTATTTTTATGTAAGTTTTTAATTTGGCAGAACTCGGAGGTCAGTGCAATCCCAGTCTGCCATATTACGTGAGATGTCTGTATGTATGACATTTAGGTGTAGATATTTGGATTATTAAATTAAAATTAAAATTTGAAAATATCTTTAACTTAATCTGAATTATATAATCGAATTACTATTATTGTCAAGCATATTATGTATAATTCCAATCTGGTAACTTCATCTGCCATAACACAGGACATCCCTAGCATGGCGGGTGAAATAATACTAAATAAAAATAATAATAAAAATGTACCTTTTTTTCGTCAAATAAACAAATAATAAAATAAACAAAACCATACACAATGTTCAAATTCGACATAAGTACTTTGTTTTACAAATCTAAATATATTATGTTTTTAAGGTAATTAATTATTCACTGAAAGAATTTATTTTAATCAGCGGTGCAAAATCACTTTCTCCGGCTTGGACGCATTTTCGAGATGCGATGAAAATTATAAAACATATTTACTGTAGTATACACACCTCACTCAGTTTTAGCGTCGCAAAGCAACTAGATTTAAAAAGGGTTAGGTTTTTTAACCGTTTTCACGAACATTCCGATCCTGCAAAGAAAAGTCTCATAATGGACTGCGCTGCAAACCGTTGCCTTACCTAAGCAAACTTTACTGTGCAGAGTATTTGTATTTCAATGCGCTCTTTACCACTCAACGTACGACCGATGTCGTAGATTATTCAACGCATACTCGAACCTTTCTGGTGCCAAAAATATAGTCACGTGGTTTGCCTTGAACTCGCCGAAATGATTCCTGGATTTCATTTTGGGGGCAAGTCTATCAATTTAGATATCTATGATGGCGCCTCATACATTCAAATATTCTTGCTATTATTTATAAAGTCATGCGGACTATACTATTCCAGTTTTAATTATAATTTACTAGCTGACCCGGGAACGCTATATTATGTAAGCACTTGAATACCTAACACCATATGCAGGGACAGTGGAGGTCTCGATTCGTTCAAACTTAAATGTAGATTCGTTCTTTCAAAAAAGTCCTTGCGAGAGCCTTGAAGGAGTAACCATCTGTTCAGGGCTGGAAAGTGGTGGATAACCTCCACTGGACCCGGGAACGCGTTGCTGAGGCTAACGATACATAACGCCATCTACTGGATGGTTACCCAACCTTTTAACTCACACCGCCATCTGTTAATTTGCATAAAAATCAAATCTCGTCCTGCTCGTCCACCGCAAACAGACCTTCTCCTTTAATTATATATTTCAACCAATTAACACAAAACCTTGACAAATTATATACTTAAATCACTCTATCTTATGGTGAAAACCGCATGAAAATCCGTTCTGTAGTTTTTGAGTTTATCGCGAACAGATAGACAGACGCGGCGGAGGACTTTATTTTATAATATGTAGAGAAATTTATTTCATGCAAAAAAAATTGTACATTTTATAAATGTATTTTTTAAGATTATTTCACCCGCCGTGCTAGGGATGTCCCTGTGTTATGCTAGGGATGTCCCTGTATTCTCCGGTTACATCCAGCTATAAGTTCTCTGAAAGTTTATGAGACGTCAAGAGGGAATAGCGAGTTATTCCAATATTCTGTTCGATCATCTCCACACTCCATTTCCAATTTACTTAATGCCGAGCGAGTGGCGCGGGAAGCAAGGTAGGTGGGCCCTTTTATTTCCCCAGCGATGATTGCTTGAAGAGCATGTCATCCGAGATTAGTGAAAATTGATTGGAAATAAGTTTCTCTTCATTACCCTGAACGAATTATTGTTCAACCTGATTAGTTTTTGTATGATACTCGTGTTTCGGTTATCAAATTCTAGTATTACGAAAATTGAGATCAAAGTTTTAGTCCATAAATACAATCAAAATGCAATTCTGCTACCCAATGAAAAAAAACTTACTTTATATTTTCTAAATAATATCTTGCGGTTGTGGTTACTGAATTACTATCTTTATTAATTTTAATGGTACGATTAGGTACGTATATATCTTATGTGAAGATGTTTTATTAAATGTACACATAACTGCCTGAACATACTATGCAATAGTTGCAATAGCGTATTATCCAAGTTGGATATTTTAAGTTGTGAACTTACCAAATATAAGAGGTCCATATAAGAATAATTCTCTGATGGTTCGTGAATAACGTTATGTTTCTATTTCTATTTTGATTTGATTTATATGTACAACCTCTCTCCATGACTATTGTTTTGTAATTTTTAGTTTCATATAACTTTTTTTTGGTTTTATAATTTTTTTTGTTTTTGTTTTGTTTATTTTTTGGATTAATATTCCTTTCTTATAAATTTAATTTACTTATTCCTTATTATGCTCTCTTGGTAAAGGTAACGTCACAAGGAGGAAATCCATAATTGGTTTTATTTTGGCTATATAATACTTATGTATCAACTGATGACGACGACCTCCGTAGTCCAGTGGGTAAGACTCTTGACTCACAATCCGGAGATCGCGGGTTCGAACCCGGCATGCGCAAATAAATTTTATTTGATTAATTTGTGTTATTTCACAATTAATTCATTTAAAATAATATATAGTATATTTGCGGCATGTTCCAGAGTGGAAGATACTATCAGTATCGCCCTGGTGTAAGACCACCATTCAGAATTGAAACGTTGCTTGAAAATGGCTTTAGCCGTGTTTGGTGACCAGATCTGAATAGCCAGGTACTTCCCAACCCTCCTCTTCCCCACCTCCTTCCCCTCCTCACTACCTTCAGCCTCACAACATACCTCATTTGGGGATGCCATAGTCTCACTGGCTTCAGACGGGAGCAGTTGAGATTCTTGTGCGGTATTCACTGTAAACTGAAATAAATGTAAACTATCGATCCCGAAAATTAAAAATATAAAAATAAATCACATAAATCGTGTTTTGACACCGTTTTTCAGAGCAATGCTCATGTTAAAAAGGCGGTAAAAAACGAATGAAAATAACAAGTTTTCATATTTATTTCTGAGAGTAAGGAACAAAAAAAATTGTGTATTTAAAAAAGTAACGTGAAAGATTACAGAAAAAAATAAAAAGAGAGAAAAAGAGAAAAAGAGAAAGGGGATATCTTATAGATGATAAAATCACTTGAAATGACTTCCACGTAGATTTGGATGGAAACCACTGTTTACTTTAACTTAATACCTTTTAAATCTTTCCCATTTAGCATGCACTCTATCTCTAATGCATGCATGTCAGAATCATTTCTGTACTTAGGAGTGGAGCTGTCCGGGAGATGCATTCGTAAATGCTCATCGCTTGGCCTGCATGACGTCATGCTCGCCCATTAATTTTGTTTAAATTACGTAACCATCAAAGCACTAGCTATATCATTTGAGTGACATCGATCATCATCGTATAAATTTAAGGCTCGTTTGATTAGATTTTTGGATGACGAAACATTTATCTTCTTTTTTCTATGGTTGTGAGTTGTGATGAATATCTTAATATTTCCCGACCACCTCGGAGAGGCAACAATTACGTAATAGACACATGTACTGTAGGCCCAATTGATTATAATTTAAATCATTTCAAAAAGGGCTTAAGATGAGGTTCGTAGAAAATGATTCCATTACAGTTGGTCCGGCAACAGTTGGTCCGGCGACAGTTGGTCCAGCGACAGTTGGTCCGGCCGACAGTTCGTCCGGCCGAGAGTTTGTCCGGCCGACAGTTGGTCCGGCCGACAATTGGTCAGGCTGAAAGTTTTGAAGATTTTTTCTTCAAGTAAGTATGCAAAGAGGATATACGGCCGTAAAACCAAGGTCGATATACTTATATCTGAAGGCATCTTGATTGAAAATCCGCTGTAAAAATATTTTTACTAATAATTTCGACTCTCAGTCGAGTAGCAATCACAAAATACGACATATTTATTAACAAAAAACGCTAAAGATTCCTACTTGCGTATAATATAACCTTTATATCTGAATACATCACAAGAGTCCCAACTGCTCCCAACCGTCTCGAGCCAGTGAGACTATGGCATCCTCAATATTGGTATGGAGTGATACTGAAGGCAGTGGGGAAGGAAATGATATGTGGAAAATGTACCTGGTTATTCAGATCTGGTCATCAAACACGGAATTATAACGTTAAAATAACCCAAAGGTTAATTTTCAAATTACGTAACCATCAAAGCAAAAAATAAAGAAAAAAATGCGTGTTTGTTTGGACAAATGTATAGATGTACGAATTTTACTGTGGTCTTATAAATATTTAGTTTCCAATTTAAGTGCGAGCCAAAGGTTAGTCTTAAATATTTGATATTGTTTTCTTTTACTAGGCATGGTCAGTCATAATTCCGGCTCAGTCTTATCTTCTGTATTTTTAGTTTTTTTTTTTTATGTAAGACGCGTAAAAAGTAAGGTCAACCTTTGATGACATGCACATAAGAGCTTTCATTCCCGGGATTTCGAGAACCGGGATCCCGGGAAATTTTAATCCCGGCGATTATGAGATTTTATTTTTTTATTTATTTTTTTGTTATTTTTTTTTTTTTACATTTACACAATATAACATAACATAGCTTACATATTTTATACACTCTCCTAATAAAGCAAATGCTTGTGTTCAGGAGAGGACAACTAGTTAATAACTTAAGAAATATTAAAAAAATATCCTTATCACAAACTTCAAAATTTAATTTATGAAGAGATTTAGACTTAACATATTTTTTAAAGATTGTAAGGGTAATTAAACAAGAAAATATAGGATGTACATAATACATAAGGAATAACAAAAAGTCAAAAATATATCTATAGAAAGTAAAAATTACATGGTAGTACTACTAAAATAAGATTTAATTTTTTTTTATATTTATCGTAATTTATTTCTGTGCGCATGATTATGAGATTTTTGGTTTCACGACCTTAGTTCAACCGTGAGAATATCATTATATTTATTGACAGCATATCGACTATTACACAATATCCTTGAGGTCTTAGAATACAGGATACGGGTCATACAAATTTTGGGGTAGGTTTATTGCGCTATTCTTTCAAGTAAAAAAAGTTTTTAAAAAGCCTGAATAACAGCCATGCCTGGTTTAACCGAGATTGTTCATGCAGACGAGTTTTCATTTAGTTATTTTGCAAAAACAGAAAAAAAACAACGCATTGTAAAAGCGGTAAAGAAAATAACTAAATACTTCTCCATTTTAGCTAACAGTAAAAGAATTTTACAGACATAATTCGATTAATTAAGAACCACTATTAATTTTGGGCGTTTGAACAAAATTACTCTCATCGCAATGGTTGCTGACATGTTGAAATCAGTCGATGGAAATATGTCTTTCGGAATTGGACATCTAAATTGTAGAGCATGGCGATTTAAATCTGTCTCCACAAGAAAACATGGACTTAAATTTAAAATCTCAAAAATAAAAAGTCATGTATAACATTACTATTTAAAGAGCTAGCAAATTTGGAGTTCAAAACGCAGCGTAGAGTAAAACTTGAAAAAATGACACGGGTATTCAAAATTAATACCACCTATTGGCGTGGAAACCGAACGGCTTTTATCTCATTTAGGTCTTTTATTTATCTTATTTAGGTCGATTTTATTGAATTAATTTTTCGGTCAGTCAAAATTATTGAATTATTTTTTTTATTATTTCATGTGTTTAGATTTTTATTTTCTTTCCATCTGCAGCTACCATCGTATTATTGAAATTTAGTTAATAATCAATGATACCTAATCTATAATAATATTTGAAAAGTAAAAAAAAACATTTGTTACAACTCGTATTTTTTTTTAATAATAATTAAAGTATTTAAATTCCCGGTGCCAGCACCAGGATACTGGTTTTGAAAAATTGTTACACCGTAATCCCGGCTCTGAAAAAATTCCCGGGATTGAAAGCCGAAGGGCATACAATACTCGCACACGTGATATTTGAAGTTTAGAACGCAAAGCTTTATTTTTAGTATTTCTCCATTAATTAATATTTCCTAACTAATGATTGATCAAATCAGATAAACTAACACAATCTCGGCTCTGATTTCTGTGGCACGATAGCCCGCCGCTGTTGATAAGAAAGGGGGGATAATATAAAACTTTTAAATTCTCCCACATTGTTTATCTAGAGCAATTTGGAGGGCGAGGAAAGGGGCGGAAAGTAATATACAAAAGTGACGCAAGGCTAGTTTGTTTAGTTTCATATGGGATTACAGAACTGCGCAGGATGAAAAACGAATAATATATTTATTTTCTTGAAAGTGTGAAGATAAATTCGAAAAGTAAGACGCCGTGGTAACTAGACTTTATGCCTGCAAATTATACCTGTGTTTATGAATCGAGAGTCCACGAAGTATGTGTAAAGAATGAGTTAATGATGAATGTAAGTCTAAATTCATTGGTACTGAAAGAAAAGAGTAAGAAAAAAATGTGCAACATTATTGTAAATACTTGGAGTAATTGAATTTGGGAAGTGCATATCTTTACGAGATATGTAAAGACTGATAGAGATATTTATGTAAAGAAGAATAATACTGGAAACTTCGAAAATGGAGGATTGCACGTGGTTGGCAAAGAAAATTGTACAAAGAAGCGAAACCAGCAGTCCATGATGTAGTGCTGGTACCTACCCTGATATTTTTTTTATATGACACAAGAGTCCCAACTGCTCCCATCTGAAGCCAGTGAGACTATGGCATCCCCAATTGGGGTATGTTGTGGGGCTGAAGGTAGTGGGGAGGGGAAGGAGATAGGGAAGAGGGAGGTGAGGAAGTACCTGGCTATTCAGATCTGGTCACCAAACACGGCTAATGCCATTTTAAGCAACGTTTCAATTCTGAATGGTGGTCTTACAACAGGGCGATAGAGTATCTTCCACTCTGTAACTTGCCGCAAATATACTATATATTATTTTTATTGAATAAATTGTGAAATTAATCAAATAAAATTTATTTGCCTCTCCGGGATTCGATTCCGCGACCTTCGGTGTGCGAGTCAAGAGCCTTTCCGCTGGACTACGATGTGTGGCAGTAAGGCATAAAACTGGACGAGGAAGGATGAGAGTAGACTGAAGAAAGTTTTCTGGACAAATGAGATCCCCGAGGCGTGTGAGTGTGTGATCGTGTGAGAAATATGAAGATTCACAAATAATAAAAGGCTGACGTAGCAACAACGAGTAAGTTATAAAAGTGACATAGATCGTTTGGACATGTAGAGATTGTAGAGCGAATGAACGAAGAAAGGATTGTAAGGAGAATACATGAAAAATGATTGATAGGAGAAGTCGAGCACCCCCGAGGAAGACATGGCATGGTTAACCAAATACTTGAGTCGTGGCATGTCAAGAGCCAGAATAAAAGAATGGCAGGTATTTATGAGACGATGTGTGAATATGAATAAAGGAAGAAGTGTGTGGCAAGACACAGTTGTTCGGCGGTCCATCCCGTGTACCTACTCTTGCGGGAAAGCTGTGTGATGGTTAGTTAGTACTAAGTTATATATAACTCAATGTTATCGGACACACAGATGAAACCAATTTGTGACAGGAATGGACGATTAGTAAAGGGTAGTAAAGATAACCTAAACTAACATAACCTAACCCAACTTCAACGGACACATAAATTATACCAATTTGTGGCAGGAATGCACGATTAGTTTTTTTTTTTTACATGAATACCGCACAAGAATCCTAACTGCTCCCGTCTGGAGCTAGTGCGACTATGGCATCTCCAATTGTGGTATGTTGTGAGGCTGAAGGTAGTGGGGAGGGGAAGGAGATAGGAAAGAGGAGGGTGGGGATAGTACCTGGCTATTCAGATCTGGTCACCAAACACGGCTAAAGCCATTTCAAGCAACGTTTCAATTCTGAATGGTGGTCTTCCGTCTTCTTACACCAGGGCGATACTGAAAGTATCTTCCACTGTGAAATTATCGAATTAGTAAATAAATCGTGATTTATTCTGGGGTATTACGACGAGTTGCTAATCCTTCTTTAGCCAATGTTTAGGACAGCGTTACAGTGTCCACAATCGCAATGTGCCCTGATGGTGGACCCTGTAACGCAGTCCGAAACGTTGGCTAAACACCACATAATACCCCAAAAATAAATCACGGTATCCGAATGAAGCTTATGAAATAAACGTAGAACTGTTGTTACCTAGAATCTAAATCACCACTTTGAATAAACCCTTGGCCTGCAGACCATCAATCAACCTAGCGGTTCAAGTGGTGATTTTTATTGTCATTTGATTTTTAAATATATGTTTTATTCAGTGTACTCCCATCCATTGAAGTTAAGGATTAAATTTTTCGAAGAAAACTTCTTGACAGGTGTTCTCCGACACTTTGTGGTGGCATTATTTATTTTTGTATCTTCTTCTTCTTCTTCTTTTTTCATATGGTGGGGGGTCAAAGGGGGGCATCTAGGTCTGCGAGCCAGTCCTTGCCCTGTGGACCTTATCTATCCCGCCGGGGAACGAATGGAGCGGGCATTCGTTGACCACATGTTCGGTGGTCTGCACCGCACCGCACTCACACATCGCCGACTCTTTAAGGCCCCATCTATGCATCATGTGAGCACAACGGCTATGGGAGCACCTTATCCTATTGATGGCAGTCCAGAGTTTGCGAGGCAATGAGAACCCAGGCTGTCTCTCAGTGGGGTCTTGAACGAGATGGGCGTTTTTGACGTTGGCTGATTGCCACTCAAGCTACCACCTATCTTCTGGGGTGAGAGGTGTTCGAAGGAGTCTTTCTCCTTCCGTCCAGAAGGGTTTTTGAGACTTTAAGCGGCATGCCGGGTAAGAAACGACATCATCGTGCAAGGGTATTTCGCTTTTTTGCATCGCCTTCTTGTATTCCCTCAGTGTTGCAATCTCTCGCCTGTTGTTTGGCGTGGTTATATTTGCAAGTACGGGGAGCCAAGGAAGAGGAGTCGATTTTAAGGTTCCGCTGATGGTTCACATTGTGGCATTAAGCTGAACGTCGACCATGGAAGAGTGGACGCTTCTGGCCCATACTGGAGCACAGTATTCAGCTGCTAAGAAAACCAGGGCAATGGATGCTATTCTGAGCGTGTTGGCGTCGCATCCCCAGCTAGTATCAGCTAGCTTATTGACTAAGTTTAGTCTTGTCCTGATTTTTTTGCCCACTGTTTCCATGTGTTTCGGTTTTATTTTTTATTAACCCTCTTTTGAATATTTTCCCACTTAACCGGTCTTTCCCTGGTAATGATATTGTTATCCCTAATTCCAATAAACTTCCTCCACTTCTACCCCTCCCCCTTCTTTCAACCCCTTCCCCTGTAATTTAATCTGTAATCTGTATTTAATTTGTGACTTCAGTGTACATTTACTCCTGATGATGTGAACATTGTTCACGAAACATGTAGATTGTGTATAAAATAAAGTGATGCAAACAAAGTTATTTGTATTTATTTTAATTTTTTAAACTTTCTGAGTAAAATCTCAAATTATAATATTTAATTAAATGAAGACAATATTAGCGAAACTCAATCGAAAATCTGAGACAGAAAAATCATAAAAGATATTGGCTCCGCTGGGACTCGAACCCAGGACCCTTCGCTTACGTGGCAAGAACTCTACCGATTGAGCTACGGAATCCATATGAAATTCGGTCACTTTTAACTGTATCATACTTCGACTAAGAACTACCAACATTATCTTAATTTTCTTAACGCACATATTATTTATTAGCTGCTATCTTTATATATGATTGCAAGATTCAACTCGACCTAAATAAAAATAGATAGTGTCTGGATAAATTTTTTATACATTTTATTTTTAATACTCGACATCTATTGACTTTTCTGCAAGTCTAGGATGAATTTTTATTTTATTTTTTTAAACTATATGAGTAAAATCTCAAATTATAATATTTAATTAAATGAACTCATTTTTCGCAAGTTTTCTGTCTCAGATTTTCGATTGAGTTTCGCTAATATTGTCTTCATTTAATTAAAAGTTATTTGTCTTTTAATAAAATAAAAAGAACTTTAAGAATTCACAACACCAAAAGTACTCTAAAATGGGATAATTCCCTATTTACGATTTAACAGTGGGAGTGTGAAATAACTGCACTCATTAATTCATATTATAACTGCAACAAGTGCTCTAAAAGAGCTGCCATAACTTCTTTAGCACCGTTGTGATATGAAACTCGATGAAACGAAAAAGAGAGAAACCCATACATCTATAGGATTTAGCCTGCGAGAAAATGAGATAGATTAATCGGTCTCCTCTTTGTGCGGTACTTCGTAGCCTCCCCATTCATGTCTGCTTTAGTTTTCTTAAGGTTTCACTTTTGCTGTGTGTGAACTGCGCACTTTAAATATTTTTTAGGTTAACTGTGCAACACAGGCAACCTCTTCACTTCTTACTCCTTTCAGCTCCGTATTGGCCAAACGGACGATAAATTACGGAGCAAATACCCGACGGAAGCTTAATGAACTGTGGAAAACAAATGACTCTTGTTTCTTATTAAGTTGACACATGACTTATGTGGCCGATGTTTTACTTGGTTCAATTTTCAGGTTAGGGCGGCGCAAAACTTGTCGTAGATATTTCATATACGCAGAAGATAATATTTTATGTTATTCGGTAAGACCCTCCCGTCAATTTGTAAGCCAGTCTTGTGGCGTGTGTAATACAGGCTCCTTTAACATTTTATTATTTTGTACTTTCCCGCAACGCGACATCCTTGTTTTAGATATTATATTTCAATGGTCCCGAAGAAGAACAATATCGGATCTACTAAAAGCTTGAAATCGTTTTGTTGGCTTATTTATTGGCTCACTTTGTTGATTTAAAAGTCTGTATTTTCAGAACTTGGAATGAAACCTCAGTGTCCCTACATTGAGCGCACTACACAAATGAAGTATCTCGGCCTCACAATTGATCCATATCTCAAATGGAATATTCACACTCAAATAATTGCAAACAAAATAAGAAAAACCATGCATTTTTTTAGAACGATACGAAACTTTCTCGACTTACAACACTTGAAAATGATTTATTTTGCAGTCTGTCAATCCATTATTGAGTATGGTATCATAGCATGGGGAGGCGGTACTGCATCAGCACTAGACCCAATCATAAAGGCACAGAAAACTATTATAAAATTAATTCTTAGACTGCCTCTAATTACAGATTCGAACTTAATCTTTAATATTATGAATGTGTTTGATGTTCGGCAGATATACGCAAAAACAATCCTCACTCATCTATTCACAAATATACATAAATACTATGAAAAAAGATTAAATACTCGCTGTATTCGAAACAATAACAAAGAATTACTACAAATTCCCATAACTCATACTACTTTTGGTCAACGTAGCTTCAGATACCTTGCAACAAGACTTTACAACATTCTTCCAATTAGTATAAAAAAATGTGATTCACAAAAAAATTTCAAAAAAAAACATAAAAGTTTGGATAAAAAATAATGATAGGGCATTTACCGGTGCACTCACCCAAATTCGAAATTAGTAATGAACCAATGCTGTCACTATTGCACCTATGTTATTGTTATTATTAATGCAACCAATCTATTGTGCGATTATTTTCTAATATAGGTGTAGGTATTTTCACAGAATTATAAACTGACGTAAAATTACTGCCTCAACACAGGCTAGCCTAGTGAGGCAGGTTACGAGAAACCTACGTTTATAATTAAAAATCTCTATTCTTTAATACCTACTGTTATATGTATATTGTTTACCATTATTATCTTTTGTACTTATGCAACTTTTAAACTATTGTATACTTTTTTTTGGAGTTATAAATCTTTAAATTTTTGTTCAATAAAGATATTATATTATTATTATTAAATACAAAATATCAAAATAACACCATATTGTTTCTTGATTGCAAAAACGTTAAAAATGTACCAACGAAACTTTAACCCTCGGTCCTATTTTGTCGGAAGGTCAAAATATTTCAGCTTTGCAATAAAATCCCAATAAATGAAAAATTTCCAAACGCAACCGAAAACTAAGAACTGTTTTTGAAAGGTGATGAAATTCGCTTTTAAATTTGATAATTCTAACATATAACTAACTAACTAACCAACCATCACGCCGTTTCTCCGCAGGGGTAGGCAGAGAGAACGGACCGCCAAACAACTCGGTATTGGCACACACTCCTTGCCTCATTCACATTAATACATCGTCTCATACACACTCTTCCATTATTCTGACTTTTGACATGGCCCGATTCAAGTATCTTTTTTTAAATGGCTTACCTTACATTTTTCTAAATACTGATAACGATAGAAAATTAAAAACACACAAATTTTATTAGGCAAATGTATTATAAACCTTATCGTCAACTCACTTTTTTCGTTTCATTAAAATAAATAAGCAAAAAATTCGCAAAGTTTCATTTTCATTCGTTTAATTCATCAAATTGCGGTCAGAAACTTTGGATTCATTAAGGCGACCATTTTTATAATTTTTTTTTTTTTTAAATGTTTACATGATACAATGATGGCATTTTTTAACTACCACACTAGGCTATTGCCCGTGTTGTGGTAGTCATACATGACATATTATTTTATATAAACAGATAAAAAATATAAGAAGACGAAAGAAAAAATAACATATTTAGGGATAAATAAAACTAAAAACAGATAAAAATAAAGATATAACCATTAAAAGTAAGCTAAGAAATAAAGAATAATATATTTTACGATTAACTTTTAGATTTTGAATACAAAGTGTTGTATTTTCTCTTTCTAAAACCGTTTAGATTAAATTTCAATGATTTATATGAGACCTATATGAGTTATTCCGAAAAGCGAAAAAAATAGTCTGAGGGGTTAAACAGCTCTCCTGCAAACTACAAAATTGCACATCCGACATTGTTCTTCGGAACCGTCGATTTTATTAACTTGCAAATATTTCATAATTTTTCAATGTGTGCAGTGAAACCCAGTGACCGAAAATATGTGTGTTATTTCAGAAATAATTAAAACATAATAATACGCGCTTTATTTGTGGAACGTTTCTAAGTGATGTATACTCTCAAAATCGCTTTGGTGATAGACTACTATTCACAATCGAAACATTATTAAAATCACCTCAGGTACCTGCTTCCCAATATTCCCCGCCCTACCTCCTTCCCCTCCCCATTGACTTACTGACTTCGGTCGATTGGGACTCTTTTACTAAACTCACTAAGTATCCTAGCTGGCGAACAGAGAGGATAGACCGCCATTCAACTCTGTCTTGGCACACATTCTTTGCAGTTTGCTTTTTTTCTTGCAGTTGGTCTGGAGCCCCAAAATACCTGAAAAAACCCGACTAACGAATAACGACTCTGTGCAGAGACGGTTGGTTTGTTTGATAGAACGGACCAACCGTTCTCCTAACGGATTGCAATATTTAGAGCACAGGCGTCGGGTGCAAATGCTATCCTGGTTCGACCGGTATTTCAATGGAAGATGCTCCGCGGAACTAGCGTCATTGATCCCTTCGGCACCGTTGCGTAGTCGGGAAACACGCCAAACGCACACGGTTGACATTTGTCATACGAGAACGGCTCGCTTCTTCGACTCGTTCTAGTGTTCAACAGCTCGACTGTGGAACGATTTGCGGGTCTCGGTGTTTCCTCCTTCCTACAACATGGGTCTCTTCAAGACCAATGTTCATTCCTTCCTCTCCTCGAAAAAACTCTCCACACAGCATCTCAGATGACATAGGCCCTGGGGGAAATTATTTTCCTGTGTGGAGTTAATATTTAAAAAAAAAATCTTCTAATATGTTTTTCTTGTTCAATAAAAAAATATCAATCACTTTTAACTGAGACATGAAAATGCATTAAAAATGACATTTATCCTACATTCAGATATTTAATTATCATTTCCGATAGAAGTTTTTGCAAAATTAATTACATTTTGTCTGAGAGACTGCTTTCAACAAGATGTGATTTTAATTACACAGCTTCAAATGATAAAACAAACGACGGAATACTGTTCTCATTTCTTCGCTCGTCAATGGAAGTTACAAACAAATTTCTTTGTCCTTTCCACTTCAGATTTCCCATAGCTTTGTGTCGATTCCCGAACCCGGGAAAGCTATTCGTTTCAAAATTTAATTAATTATATCGATTACTTTGAAAATGAGAAAAGCGGGGTATTTATTGTCCCACTTGTGTTTACTAAACGCTGGCTGTTTCCTCCCAGCTCCAATCTTTTCAACCGTTTTACTACTTCAGTCACCCTCACTGTTTACCCCACAACTTCGAATCTTCCTCTCTTCGCTTAGAAAGAAATCTCAAGACACTAAAATAGAATCTCAGTTAAATGCAGTTTTGGAGAATTTTTTACATTAGCTCAACACAGGGAGGCCCTGAGGAAAAAAATTACCTCGGGGCCTCTGTCATCTGTATAGAGGATATTTTGGGGAAAAGAAATGACAGGAATATTCTGAGAAGGAAAAGGGAATGAGGGATGGGTAGTAATCAGCGGGTCAACGTGGCCAGGAGTAACGGACGTATTGATGCATTCCTCCCACTGGGGTGAAAGGTGATGGGCCGAGAGAGTCCGGCTGGAGAGGTCAAAAGGTCTCCCTCAACTGGCCAATCTCCAATCTGGCCCGCCACGCAGAAGGCGGATAAACGCATCCGCCGCCAAGACCTGGAGAAACCTCACCCAACCTAAGTCACCAAACGTAGCGAATCATTCGGGGTGATCTATGGTAGGGGTGTTTGTTATCCAATAAACGGTTCCCGGAGCGACGGTACCCCCATATCCACTTCCCAAATTTAAGAAGATTTTTTTAAGTAAAACTTCTTTATACACGCTGACTTGGGAGTAAGCTCGTGAATGCGTGACGAGAGCGTCACGAAAAGTGTGATCGGGCGAGACGAACAGAAGTTGAGAGGGAGATATAAGTTAGTGAAGTTTTACTTCAGTCGTGTGGTCTAAAGCACACTCGTTTTTGTGTTAATAAATCTGAGTTAAAGCCTTTTTAAGTTTTCTATAAGCATATATAAGCACAATATTTCTATAAGCACAATGAATAAAATAGTTAATATCAGAACTAGTTATACTTGGCAGGCGTGGACAATTTTCTCTATAACGCAGCTAATATTGTGAAGCCTCGTTAGTAAAAAAAAGCAACATATCTTTAATTTTTCTTTGATTGTGACCAAAGTTTTGTTCCAAAGAAACATTACCCTTAACGTGGCTTGACGTGGTCTCACAAGAGAGCTGTACTCTCATAATATCTTTTCCTGTTCCCATTAGGAAAGTATGGCGAATGATAATTGAGAAATAGGCCAAACCCGCGTATATTATGATAATATGCAGCTCTCGCAGGAGACTGGCATTAGAGTAAATTTTTTTTATTAAAGTTTTACTTAAACATTTTATTACTGAAGTGCAATAGATTTCGGTAAACAAAATTCTAAGCAGTAACTCCATAGCTCTACACACATGTATAATCACATGCATAATTCTAATAAATTAAAGAATTTTGAAAACGGAAACCCCATTTCATGGTAAAAAACACTCTTAACTATTACCTCTTAAATATGGAAAATAACACCATAAAAGCTCGGAAGAATGAACCATAATCCACTCATGTTAAGTTTCTATCAGTTCGCC
This sequence comes from Limnephilus rhombicus, assembly GCA_929108145.2. Taxonomy (NCBI): domain Eukaryota; kingdom Metazoa; phylum Arthropoda; class Insecta; order Trichoptera; family Limnephilidae; genus Limnephilus; species Limnephilus rhombicus. The sequence goes on along the minus strand of OV815278.1, from coordinate 20,132,922 downwards.
AAAAAAAACCATTACAAATGCTGAAACCAAATGTGGATTCCCTCTTCCCTTCTGTTACAAATAAGACTTTATTTAGGGTTTCATTCGTAACGTTTAAATGAAAAGCCGGTGACAGCGAGAATACGTCGAAAATGGAAGAAGAATTTTGAATTTCCTTTGATTATCGTTCCCCTGATAAAACCTGTGACGCGTCAGGATTTACAAAGGTTGTAAATCGCGACCTCGGAGAATACTTTTAATAATGAATATTTATATTATGAAATTATTCAGACTCGGAGGATCTATCTATGAGTTTCAAAGGAATGATAAATTTATCGCAGGTTTTGATTTTGTATTGACAAAAACTCTTGATTTTTTTCTTAACATTTTTTTCCCTTGGCAATGATGTATAAAATTATATTGAACGACAACTATTCTCATTTTACTTCGCCCTTTTTCAAATTTCTGGTTATCAGGAGATGATATATAATTATTTTTATTTTTTAACTTTAAAGTATAACCTCAAATTGTAATATTTAATTAAATTCAGACAGTATTAGCGAAACTCAATCGAAAATCTGGAGACAAAAGATCTGCTTACATGGCAAATGCTCCACCAACTGAGCTAAGGTGTCTATATTCAATTCGGTCACTTTTAACTGTATCATACTTTGACTAATTACCAACATTTTCTTCATTTTCTTAACCCACATATTATTGGCCGCTATCTTTATATATGATTGCAAGATTCAAAATCGAACTAAATGCTATTTAGCTAGTGGATAATGGATTATTTTGTATCCATTTTATTATTAATATGCGATATCTATTGACTTTTCTGCAAGTCTAGGATGAATATTTATTTTTTAACTTTGTGAGTAATACCTCAAATTATTATATTTAATTAAATGAAGACAGTATTAGCAAAACTCAGTCGAAAATCTGGGGATAGAAAAATCAGAAAAAGATATTGGCACCTCTGGGACTCGAACCCAGGACCTTCTGCTTACATGGCAGATGCTCTACCAACAGAACTAAGGTGTCTATATTCGATTCGGTCACTTAACTGTATCATACTTCGACTGAGAATTACCAACATAATCTTCATTGTCTTAACGCAAATATTATTGGCTGCTATCTTTATACATGATTGCACGATTCAGACCGAACAGAATGCTATCTAGATTTATTTTTTTACATTAACTCCACACAGGAGGCCCTGAGGAAAATAATTTCAAATAATTTATGTCATCTGGAATGCTGTGTAGAGGGTCTTTTAAGGAGAGGAAGGAATTAACATTGGTCTTGAAGAGACCCATGCCAAATTCAACCGTGGGGCGCATTTGTGATTTGTACAGGGTTAGCAGTTGTTTACTATTAAATTATCTGCGGGCCCTGTACAGTACGCCCAGTTTTTGGGAGGCTAACTTTACTATGGCTTCAATGGAGCCCTCATACCTGGTAGTTAGTGGATAATGGATAAATTTGTTTCCATTTTATTTTTAATAAGCGATATCTATTGACTTTTCTGCAAGTCTTGGGTGATTTTTTTTTCAACAAATATACTCAAACGGTCAGATCAAAGAATTCATATCAGCTTTGGAGCTTTGAAGTTTCGTAATAAATTTTGGAATTTAATTAAATGCCGAATTTTTATTTCCTTGATTACCATTATTCAGAACTAGCGAGTACCCGGCATGCGTTGCAATGCCACTCAAAGAAAAAAAAGTGTTTTTGTTTTAATTCTCTTTATTGAAGTGCCTTTGGATACACAATAAATTTTGTTTTCGGTCTGGTGCGTACACGAATAAATTAGACGGTTTTCCGATGTGTGAGCTGACCACATACAGCTGTCCTTTTAAGCATGAAGCGTGGATTTTTCTAAATTTACCCCCTTCCGCTACTATGTCTCCTTTGCAATTCCTATGCCCCTCCCTCGTCCCGTACCTGCCCCCGTTCCCCTCACGCGTCCTTTTTCCATTACGCGTTCCCCTTCCCCCTTCCTGTCATTCCCGCGAAAACCCCCAATCGCTTTACCCTTCAAACTTCCCTAACTCCCCCCCCCCTCCCACCCTCGCGCGAACTTCCCTCCCTCCCCATAACATTCCCCTCACCCACTCAAATTACCATCCCCTTCCGCTTTCCTCCTTACCTCTAAACTGTGTGAAATACACACCTTATTCAAACAACTCTTTCATCTAATAAATTGCTAATTTCATAACGCCAGAACTTACCATTCCATACAGAAACCTTGTGTCGACGTGCGCAAAACGAATCGCCAAAGCTTAACGCAATTGGATGAATGGTATCAGAAATAATGCCACAATGCCAGAGCTCACCAGTACATACAGAAACCTTTGTGTCGACGTTCGCACACCGAATCGCCAAAGTTTCATCGCAATCCGATGAATGATAGATATCAGAAAAAATTTCATAATGCCAGAGCTCACCACTATATGCAGAAACCTTTGTGTCGAAACGAATCGCCAAAGTTTCATCGCAATCAGATGAATTGTTTAGAAACGTAAAATGGACAAATAAAGAAACATTCGTATTTATACATATTAATATAAATCAACCATCAAGCCATTACCCCGCAGGCAGAACTAGACAGGATGAATACTGACAAAACTATAATATTTACTTCTTTCACACCCTAACATCGTCTTTCGCATAATCTTCTTAATCATTTGATGTTGATTCTTTCTCCGTTCATCCGCTCTATATACCCAAACCATCTAAGCGTCCCTTTGTTCAAGTTAAATATTAAATTTGATAGTACAACACTCGTAGACTCATCTTTGCATTTAGTCTCAACTTACGATTCAACTTACTCCTTAGAATATTTTTCACCTAACACGATAAACGAAATTGTAAAACACATTGATAGTCTAAAATCAACAAATTCTACAGGAATTGATGGTTTATCGGGTAACATATTAAAAAAATAAAACACAATATTTTAATTCCATCGCTACATATTTTTAATATATCACTAAAAGAGGGACATTTTCCAGAACAATTTAAAATCTCCACCATCATTTCAATTCACAAATCAGGAGAAACGCACATATTAGACAATTACAGACCTATCTCCTTAGTTTCAAATTTCTCAAAAATATTTGAAAAATATATCAAAAATAGAGTAATGAATTACCTAGAACAAAACAAAATTCTGTCCCAAAATCAATATGGTTTCAGCAGTAAACTAAGCACTGAAGATGCAATATTCGATTTGACAAAAAAAATTGTACACATCTGTTGATAAAAATAAAAAAAAAAGTCTAGCTATATTTTTAGATTTAAGAAAAGCTTTTGATACGGTAAATCACAATATACTTATAAAAAAAATAATCGATTAGGTTTCAAAAAAGATACATTAAAAATTCTCACTATCTCAAAGACAGAAAACAAAAAACAAAAATATGGAATTTTTATAGTACTGAAGCGAGGATAAAAAATGGAGTGCCACAGGGTACTGTGCTTGGCCCAATTCTGTTTTTAATATATATAAATGATTTATGTAATGTTGTAATCCCTGGTAATATTGTATCTTACGCTGATGATACAGTAATAATTGAAAACGGAAAATTCTGGCTTGAAACTTATTTAAATACATCAAAATGTATTGCACATGTCTCGTCATGGCTAAATAGTAATAGACTCTTTCTAAACTACAATAAAACATTTTACTTACCTTTTTATAAAAACAGTAAAAACAAACCCCCCAATAACCTTAAAATTAGAATTCATAATGCTAACTGTAATCACGTAATATGCTCATCTTACTCTGAAATTGGAAAAGTTGAAAAGATCAAATATGTGGGTATATGTACAAAATTACGTAAGCTATACGTAATATAACAAAAACACGTACTTATAACTTCAGAACATAATTGTCTATTATTTTATCAATACCCTTCCCATTGTTCTACATTCAAGTCCTGCGGTGATCTTTCTTTTTAACATTGCCATCTGGATTTTATTGACTTTACAGGTTTTATTTTATATTAAGTGCTCTAAGGGAAAATATCTTAGTAGGATGAAAAAATGAAGCAAGGAAAGTGAAATAAATACAATTTGTTATCAACCACTATTAAGTTAAGGGAAACATCACTCACGTTAATTATAATTATAATTATTTTTTGTAATCACGTTTAAACATCCACGTTAATTATAATATGGATTTTGTCATCACGCTTGAATAATGTCTCGATTCTCAATTTTTGCAAGCGATTTAAATGACCAAACATTTATCTATTGTTAAACAAGCATTCGATACTAAATTTGTACTTTAAGACATTGTTTTTTCTCTTCGCTTATTCTTTTTTTTATGAGTTCAAAATTGTAGTTATTAACTAAAGCTTCTACGAGGAATTCAATCGTAACACTTGTTTCATTCAATAAATAATATGTTTATATAATTAATCAATGTAATATGAAATTATGATATAAACTAAATTTGTCAATTTGACTGGCCTAAAACAGGATCCATTCCTAGTTGGCTAGTCAAAGTTTCCATATATCTTTCATTGTATAATTTTATGTGAAATTTATGCACCAGATTTAAATGTCCGGGTTTAATTTTCCCCACAGGAAAAACTAAACCCTTTCATACACTTCCCAAATAATCATCTGGTCAATCCACGTTATGCAATTGCACTATATGTATTATAATTACAAAACAATACAAGAACAACATGTCAACCTACCAGAGACCAGATGGGAAAATAATTCACCGACTCCAGATATTTTCATATCAGAGGGTTCGGCTATGTGGAATTCCTAATTGAACCTATAAATCCTACTGATCCTCAATATAAATATTTAAAAAATCTTTTGTAATCCTACATGTATTTAAAATTACCGATTTCTGCATTTTTATATATAAATTCTTTGACAAATCTAATACGTATATATTATTATTATTATTATTATTAATATTTTACGCACCAGATTTAAATGTCCGGGTTTAATTTTCCCCACAGGAAAAACTAAACCCTTTCACACACTTCCCAAATGATCATCTGGTCAATCCACGTTATGCAATTGCACTATATGTATTATAATTACAAAACAATACAAGAACAACATGTCAACCTACCAGAGACCAGATGGGAAAATAATTCACCGACTCCAGATATTTTCATATCAGAGGGTTCGGCTATGTGGAATTCCTAATTGAACCTATAAATCCTACTGATCCCTCAATATAAATATTTAAAAAATCTTTTGTAATCCTACATGTATTTAAAATTACCGATTTTTGCATTTTTATATATAAATTCTTTGACAAATCTAATACGCCTAAATTTTGAATCAGAGACCTAGGTATAATGCCAGTAGCCGAAATAACAAATGGTAATATTTTTATATTCCGAGAATGCCAAATTCTTTTAATCTCATTTCCTAAATCTGTGTATTTTCTAATTTTTTCAGAAACAGTTTTTTGAATATTACAGGAATTTGGAATAGCTACATCAATGATATAAGTTATTTTTTTAATTTTGTCATGTAAAACTATATCAGGTCTATTATGACTATTTGTTCTGTCTGTTAGTATAGTTTTATCATAATATATTTTATAAAATTCATTTTCTAAAAATGAATTTGGTTCATATTCATAATATAGTACTATATTACGGCAGTCAATCAAGTTATGTTTAATTACGAAACTTTGGTGGATTAATTTTAAAACCTGATTGTGCCTAAATGTATACTCGGACGGCGCTAATATAGAACATCCCGATATAATATGTTCTATAGTTTCCGGAAAAGCCAAACATTTTCTACATACATCATCAATTTGGTTTATATCTTTGATTATATGCTTCCTATAATTTTTAGTATTAATGACTCTATCTTGAATGGCAAGCATAAATCCTTCTATTTCTGCGCTCAACTCTCCAATACTCAACCATTTGTTTGACGAAAGTTTGTCAACATACGTTTGGTTGAGATAATTGAAGTGTTTTGCATGAATAATTTTATTTGACCAGGAATCTAATAATTCCTGGTTAGTATTTATAAGAATGTTGGCATTCTCGTCATATAAATTTAAAGGTGTTATTTTTAACCGCACCAGATTTAAATGTCCGGGTTTAATTTTCCCCACAGGAAAAACTAAACCCTTTCACACACTTCCCAAATGATCATCTGGTCAATCCACGTTATGCAATTGCACTATATGTATTATAATTACAAAACAATACAAGAACAACATGTCAACCTACCAGAGACCAAATGGGAAAATAATTCACCGACTCCAGATATTTTCATATCAGAGGGTTCGGCTCTGTGGAATTCCTAATTGAACCTATAAATCCTACTGATCCCTCAATATAAATATTTAAAAAATCTTTTGTAATCCTACATGTATTTAAAATAACCGATTTTTGCATTTTTATGTATAAATTCTTTGACAAATCTAATACGCCTAAATTTTGAATCAGAGACCTAGGTATAATGCCAGTAGCCGAAATAACAAATGGTAATATTTTTATATTCCGAGAATGCCAAATTCTTTTAATCTCATTTCCTAAATCTGTGTATTTTCTAATTTTTTCAGAAACAATTTTTTGAATATTACAGGAATTTGGAATAGCTACATCAATGATATAAGTTATTTTTTTAATTTTGTCATGTAAAACTATATCAGGTCTATTATGACTTATTGTTCTGTCTGTTAGCATAGTTTTATCATAATATATTTAATAAAATTCATTTTCTAAAAATGAATTTGGTTCATATTCATAATATGGTACTATAATAATAATATTATTATTATTATTATTATGTATTGATACAAATTTAAATTGGCAATCACAAATTAATAATATCGTTTCTAAATTGAGATATCTTACGTACATATTTTACAGACTTAAAGAAGTATTGAATATTGACAAATTGAAAATGATTTATTTTTCTCTGGTGCAATCATCACTCATGTATGGAAAAATAGGATGGGGTGGTGCGCTTGATTATTTTATAAAACCTTTACAAACTACTCAAAATATTTTATTAAAGTTATGTATAATAGAATTAAAACATTTTCGACAGATGCTTTATACAAAGAATCTAAACTTTTCAGTCTCCGTAAACTATTTATACTGCAAACTGTGAAATATATTTAATTAAATGAAGACAATATAAGCGAAACTCAATCGAAAATCTGAAAACAGAAAAATCAGAAAAAGATATTGACACATCTGTGAAATATATCTTTAAAAACATAAACAAATTCGAAAAAAATGTAAACAGAACCAACATTAGAAATAATAATGTATTCTACACCCCCCAAACACACACAAAACAAATGCAAACTCACAGCCACTCACTCACTTTATTGGACCTCGTACCTTCAATAGTTTACCAAAAAATATTCAAGTTGCAACTAAATTTCCGCATTACATAAAAGAATTAAAATTATGGCTAAACCATACAGATGTAAAAACTCTATTTATTTAGTTTTATATCACTTTATGTTTCTAAAAAACTCTATTTATTTAGTTTTATATCAATTTTACAAACTTTGCACCTATTATTACAATGTATATCATTTATTACACTATACACGTATTTAACCGTACACTATTGTTTTACACTTTCTGTACAAAATTTTAAAACAAATTTTGTTTTTGCTTTATATACCACTGTTTGTTTTTTTCTAGGTACTAAATAAAACTTATTTTAACTATATTACCCACGCACAGGCTACGCCTTAGTGGGTTCCCACATTATTGTTATGATTTTCAAAATATGTAAATATAAATTGTAAAATATGGGAAAAATAAAGGAATTTAAAAAAAAAATACTATTGTTTATAAAGCTAAGGTTACTGACCTCTAGCGTAACATTTCGAAGCTAATTTATTAGAGCAGATTTCCTACTTGCAACGGCATAGTTGTACCGTTGCAGTGATAGTGATAAAACAGATTTCTGTATATCACAGTGTGACATAGGTATGTCAATATTTGTTCACTTGTTTTAGTGTGAGTCTTTTTTTGGTTATAAACAATGTTTTCTTTAGAAAAACGTGCTTCTTATCTCTTGAAAACAGCTAGAATCAACTAAGTTATGGTCCGAAGGCCATTGTAGTGTTTTGTTAAGTCGGGTAAAAGTATTATTTTAACATGTGATTTTAATTTAATAAGTAAGTTTGAATTAGCCAGTGAAGATATATATTGCGTCTTTATTGAAGATCTTCTGCCATAAAAAACTAAACTAAACAACTATTATAAATAATTTATATATAATTGGGAAAAGTACCCTTGTACATCTAAAACGCAACGTCTTGTTTTGTTTTGCAGATTAATAGCAGGTGTAAATAATTCAGAAAAAAAGAGTAACTAAATCCACCATCCGTAGCCCTATCCACCAAGCTCCAATATAAAAAAGTAATATCACAGAATATATTCCGCAAGCTCGATACAATTACTTTCATGAACCTGTTAAAGAGAAACGCGGGAGATACGAGATGGGCGTTTTTAATCCCGATTTGAGCGTGGGATTCCTCTTAAAAGGTTTAGTTTTGTTTTTTACCAAATACGGTACCGAATTTCCATTTCATCTGAGAAAGAATTTATTATTTCTTTGTACATAGCTCACCGCCTTCATGGTATGCTTTGAGGGGCGGAATTTTTAGTCAAGGGCGCGAAGATTTCCATCGATCCGGTGGAGAAATAAATTAGGCAATTGTTCTCTGCCGCCGCCCCCGTAACCTGTTTCACAACAGAGCTGGAATTGAATTGAATTAAGCAAAATGAAGTTTTCTTTTTTATTTGTTTTAATTTTTTGTTGTTTTTTGGGTTATTTAACACACAAGCATCAATTTTGGTTAAACAACGATTTTCTGCAAAAAAAAGTATTTTTGTATAAGTTTGCGTATCGCTCCTTTGATGTGCAGAAACGGGCGGTCCGTTTAATAGATTTTCCCATCTTAACAGACGAATTGCAATCTTTAGAGCACAGGCGTCGGGTGGGAATGCTATCCTTGTTCTACCGGTATTACAATGGAAGATGCTCCGAGGAACTAGCATAATTGATCCCTTCGGCACCGGTGCATAGTCGGGAAACACGCCAAACGCGTGCCCAACATTTGTACACGGTTGAAATTTGTCACATGAGAACGGGTCGTTTCTTTGACTCGTTCTTGTGTTCAACAGCTCAGCTGTGGAATGATTTGCCGGCCTCTGTGTTTCCTCCTTCCTACAACATGGGTCTCTTCAAGACCAGTGTTCATTCCTTCCTCTCCTCAAAAAGACCCTCCACTCTGCATCCCACATGACATAGGCCCTGAGGGAAATTATTTTTCTCAGGGCCTCCTGTGTGGAGTTAATGTAAAAAAAAAAAATATATATATATGACGAAGATTTTTTTTACATTAGATCAACATTTTGTTAGGCCCTTTGTCATCTTTGGAACGCTGCGTGCAGGGTTTTTTTGGGTAAAGGAAGAAGATGAAGTTCTGGGAAGGAAATAGGTATGAGGGGTGGGTAGGTACCTGTGGATCAATGTGTTTAGAAGTGACGGATGTATAATTTTATCCCTCCCACTATGGTGCAAGCCGATGGTGATGAGAGTCCGGCTGGAGAGTTCAGAAGGTCTCCCTCTACCACCCGGACCGACACGTAGTAGGTGGGCAGACGTATTCACCGCCAAAACCCCGCAGGTGAGGTTTGTATAGGTAAATCGGGTGAACGCGGGTAAATCACTGAACGTAGCGTACCACTTGGGGTGACCTAAAGCAGATTGTTGGTTATCCAATACTTGCTGACCCGGCCACGCGTTGCTGTGGCTAATAAAAAAAACACTTTGTAAAATCCAACCTTTGTAACCACCGCCGTCTTTGAGTTCATCGCGAAGAGATCATCAGTGCGGTTTGCACGTGAGGTACTCGTAGCTCGTCGCCCATTTGATTGACTTCGACGATCTATGTCAGCTTGTCTTTTCCTTGGCATATTAAAACAGTAAATTAAGCTCTCACGCACTGACCAAACTGATGATAAAAGATTTTAAATTGTAACAGAATGACAGGTAACGTTTGACAGCAACTGAAATATGACAATCGGAATTCTTTTTTTTTGCATTCCAATTCTGGATTACGTTGTGCTTCTGAAAGTAGGTAGAACATTAGAACTGTTTATATGAGAAAATAAAATTTTTGTTTTTACTGTCTTCCTCACAATTTTTTCATATTATCTTTAAACCTTCCCTGGACTACGACAAACATTTCAAAACCAAAATCACCTCAATCGGCCCAGCCGCTCTTGAGTTTTAACGAGACAAACGAACAGCAATCGATAAGAATAATAAGATAAGAAGATATAATGTGTATAGTAAGCTATCCGTAAAAGATAGATATATGCCTTCGCGGACTTTTTTGTAGATCTATAAAAGAGTAATATCCCACCATTAATTGTTTTGTTATATCCCAAAAGGATTAGGCAGCGTTTTCGATGAAAGCTACCGGGCGGCTGGACTTTTTTCCGAAACTTCTAACACTTATTGTTATGTTTCAACCAATTTACGCAAATCCTTGACAAATTACATACTTAAACCTTTCTCACGAAACACTCTATCTATTGGTGAAAACCGCATGAAAATCCGTTCAGTAGTTTTCGAGTTTTTCGCGAACAGACAGACAGACAGACGGAGCGGGGGTCTTTACTTTATAATATGTGGAGAAGAGAAGTGGTTCCCGGGGTTTCTTCCTCTTTATTTTCATTTCAACTGGACCGGTTTTGGACAATTATTTCCACCTGCAGACTGGTATATTTTTTTCTCAAAACTATGGTATTTATACTTCATTTGATAATTACAGGAATTCTTGTCGAATTATGACTTTTGGTTTGTTTACTATTTATGCTTGGGAACAACACAGATTTTATTTTATTGTGGTTTCTCTATAATAGTTCGCATTGCTCCTTACTTTTATTTTTAAGAGGTATTGTGGAAATTAGTATGTGCATTTTACATTTTGCAAGGAATTTAAATTAACAACATCAACATAAAATTAGTATCTACCACTAGGTATAGGCCCATTTGTCATTCCATTTAAAAATCGGATACGCTAGTTCTAGTGGCTGCAATGGAGCTGCTCACACATAGCCGACACGATTTAAAAACGTATCCGGCACGTTTTGTCGGATGGATGGCCTGCGATGATTTCGCTCATAGTTTTGTATGAAGCTGTTCACACTTGTCCCCTTGTCGTTCCAGCGACCACTACACTACGCCCCACAATCCGCCCGCTCCTCTGCGTGATCTTCCGATTTTTTTTGTTGTTATTTATTTATTTATTGTAAGAAACCTACAGCAATTTTTATACGGGATGAGTTATACAAGAGGTTAAACATGAGGTAAACCAAAACAGTTTCTTATGCTAATGTTGGTTATTATGATATAATATGAAATTGTAATTGGGAATAACCATTAAATGAAAATTAAAATTAAAAAATAAATAAATTTAAAAAATATATATATATATAAGTATATTAGAAGGAAGAAGGAATAGGAAAGGGCAAGAGGCAGAGGAATATGGGATGGGGGCAGGAGATGCTCATGCTGTATCTTTTCTATAGTTGTGCATTAATTTAATTAACATTTGTGGTCGTACGCTTGACTTCTTTTCGGTATTTCACAAGAGTATTATTAAGAATATCGATATTTTCAAATTGCGTGTTATATTGCGCGCATATACAGGGAATTTTTTCTAAGGTTGGTTCTGCACGCGGGCAAATGAAAAAAATGGTTTAGTCTGGTTGGCCTTGTAGGTATTTGAATTCTTAAATAATTTACGAGTTCAGGAGAGTCCGGGCCGTTATTCAGAATTTTGTATAAAAATATTTGATCAATTAATCAGATGATCAAATTAATTATCGTTATTTTTATTATTAATTATAGTCCGTTTTTCGAACAGAGGTGTGAACAGGGCGTGCGACGTCCGGTTTTTGTTGTCCAATTTTTAAACGGAAATGGGAACGGTCCCTAACCCAACGTCATTCTTTTATTACCAAAAAAAGTTTTATTCATTCAACTTTTCCTCTACTTATTATTTTATTTTTCATTCAATATTAAAGTAGCGGTAAAGTGCAAAAGTTTTTTTTTTATAGAAAACTAACGTTTTTATTGGTACATCTCCTTAAATATATAATTTAGATCTGTCACTTTCACCTTGACGTAAATGTACCTGAGTTCCTGCAGTATAAGTTGGTATACGTCGCAGGGGCGTAATGGATGTCTAAACTCTAATCCACGTCTGTCTCATTTCCTCTATTGTCTATGGATAATACACTCATCAAGTGACAGCTCTCTGCTCCATTTTATCCAACATTTTCGTCTAATTTTCCTTTCACCTTGACAGGTTTGCTACTTCTATTGAGTGTACTCAGGTAGGGTGTATAAAGTGCGACATTGTCATTAGATAGCCCTTTGAATACAACTTTATCCACCTCCAGATTAACGGTAGGCTGGTCCTCTCGGTCTTTTGTAGGCAGAATAAAATAAAAGTGTCATTAATGTCGTTCTTGAATTTCGTTATATTTCATGATAGCTACGTAAAAAATAAGAAAAAATATTTGAAGTGTTTATATTTATTTACTTTTTAAAATAGAGGCACCTATGTACTAACGCCCTTACACAATCTTGTACTTATTCAGGGTAAGGGGCATACTTTAACCAGCCATTTCTGACATTATTTGAAGTAGAAAAGTCATTGAAATTTTGGTCTCCGGTGAAAATAAGTTGTTTTTTTTCAATTTTTGTGTGTGTGTTTCCGGGACCGCGGTAACCATACCAGCCTTCCAAATTACTTTGATGAAATTTCTACGAGAATTCATAAGGAAACGAGAATAAAATTCATATAAATTAATTTGTGATAATCACAAGAAATTCAACTTTTTGTAAATATGTCTTTGGGTGTATAATAAATGGCATATAACTATAATTTACTATCGTTTTCTCGAAAATATTAAATTTCCAATAATTTACACATATCCAAATCTTACGAATAATAATTAATTTACAGGTTAATATGATATCTCTAGTTAGAAGCCTAATGGGATATAACTCGGTAGTTTGGTCTCCATCTTACAAAATTCACATTAATAACATTGAGCAAATACAAAAAAATGTCTGCGTTTTATAAATTTTAAATTAAATATCCCGTTAGGAGACTTAAAATATAATGTATTATTAAATATTTTAAAAAGACACACACTAGAAGACAGATGTAAAATAAACGACTTAACATTTTTATTCAAAATACTTAACTCTAAATTTGACTGTTGCGAACTCCTGCAACTCATAAACTTACGAATACCGACAGTAACTACACGACAAAATACACTATTCTACTGTAGCATTCATAAGCGGAACTACATTGCCCACTCTCCGATACAACGATTTCACACTATGGGAGGTTCTTAGGTGATGTTGACATATTCATAAACTTGGCGAATTTTGTTGATTTTATTATTTTTTAATTGATAAACTAATGTTTAAGACAAGATTTTTTATGCATAGCACAAAGGGTAAAAATTATTATAAGCAATATTTATCAGCCTGAAACACTCATCTACATTGAAAAAATCTTCCGATAAAAGATAATTGCCGGGACTTGAACCCATGTCCTTCTGATTGCCGGTCAGGTGCTCTCATTAAATAATTCAATATATACTAGTGTTTCGTTCAACAATTACTATGTATTACATTTTTCCACCTGAAAACAACCAACATTATTTTTGTAAGAGAGGCATTGTAAGTGCTAAATCTAATAATTAGTATTTGACAAGTAAAAGTATTTCAAAAAAAAATTTAGACATTATTTGTCTCGACGCCACCTAGCGAGAGACATGGGTTTAAGTCCCGTTGGCAGCAAGTATCTTTTCTCGGAAGATTTTTTCAATGTAGATGAGTGTTTCAGGCTGATAATTATTGCTTATAATAATTTGTTGATTTTGTAAAAAAAACTTATTCCTAAACATATATGACATATGTATTTTTGTAAACCTATGAAATCGCTGTATTTTTGTATTTTTAATACTTTTGTGCTTTTTTATCTAATTTTATTTTTTATTATTTCTTTATCTGTTTAAAAAACCTCTGTCATGAATTAATTGTACTACCTTACATGTACATAAGAGCCCTTTGGGCTTTAAATAAATAAATAACATTTAGGTGCTTGTTATTTTTTTTTATTAGCTATATAAAGTTGTTTCATTTTGATGAACCGTTAACACTGTGATAACAATTTATCCCTGTATTTTTTAACATTGTTTAACTTCTAAAATGATTCCAAGCTAAAGGGACATTTAAGTAAAAAGTTTTTCTCCGAGTCAGTAAATACTATTTTACCCATCGATTTTAGTGCCAGTTTAAATGATTAATTATGTGCTTCACCAACCAAAACCACAAGACTTCAGAATTATCTATTTAATATGATTAATAAGAGAGAATTGTTCAGCAAGCTGTACCCTTAATTGAATTACCGCCGCAATGCGAGGCACGATTAAAGAAAGTTTATTAAGTGTTACTAATAAAGAAATGCTTGATTTTTTCGCTACGTCATAAATTATGCATATGTTATTCTTTGAAATCATTTAATAAATGCTCTATGGCTGTTCTATTTATAGATATAGTAGTAGTATCACTAACAGGACTTTACCGCGATCTGAGTGATTACATTTATACGAGGGTCAGTCAAAAATAATGCCTCCTATTTCTTTGTACGTAAAGAAAGTTAGTTAAGTGAAAATTATGAATTTGGTGCTATTATTCCTTAAACATTCTTCTACAATCTACTGCAGTAGTAACTTTTGCGTCAACAGGTGGCAGCACTGCAGTCGCTTGCAAAATGGCCGACATCGATGTTTGGCATGACAACGTTCTGTGATTGGTTCTTGACTATAGAAAGTGAAACGCCGTTTCGCTTTCATGAAATACTGAAAAATGTGTACCATGATGCAACCGTGGATGGAACACTGGTTCGTAGCTGTAACGAAACTGAAGGAATAACAAGGGAAAATTTGAGAGGAGCGCCGTTGATTGCAGTGACTGCACGTAACATTGAGCACGTTGATGAGATCATTTGTGGTGAGCCCAGATAACTACGGATGTCGCATTCTCTCCCTCAGTAAAGGCAGTCTGATTACAACTGATTATTCAACAAAAGTTTGTGCAAGGTGGGTACCAAGAAAGTTAACCGGCCAGAATAAAGAAACAAGAAAAATAATATTTTTGTTATTTGTTTTTGGGGTGTTATTCCATGTTGCGCTACCTCCTCCTTTAGCCAACTTTTCGGACAGCGTTACAGTATCAGGGCAGATGTGTGGCACATCTGCCCTGATGATGGACACTGTAACACTGTCCAAAACGTTGGCTAAAGGAGGAGGTAGCGCAACACGGCATAACATCCCAAAAACAAATAACAAAAATACTTTTGGCCGTGTAAATCTAAAATCAAGAAAAATAATTGACTCACAACACCTGCAGCGCTTAGTTTCTGGAAAAAAATGTGACCGGAGACGAAATATAAGTTCATTTTTTTAACCTGAATCAAACAGACAGTAAATGGAATGGCATCACACAAACTCACCGAGGACAAAAAAAAACAAAACTGTGAGATCGGCGGGGAAACTCATGGCGATGGTCTTCTGGATGTGACCTACAACTTTCAGATACGTACCATTGTTAAAGATGAACCAAAGCTGTGGAAATGGATGAAGATTGTATTGAAAAGTAACAAATTAATCGTCAATAGTGTGGTTTTCTACCATTGTAATTGAATTTTTTTATTTCTTGACAATTAAAGAAGAAAAAAATTGGAGGCATTACTTTTTGACTGACCCTAATATTAAATTAATTTTCACCATTTTTTTATCTTAAAAAAAACTGTATGCTGGCAGGTTAAAGGTAAAAAAATTGATAAAACAATCAAATAAGCAATGAACATATTACATATATGGAATAAACGTTATGGCTTCTGACATTGTGTTTAAACCCTCGGGACAATTTGTTCGCTTTTAGAAACAACTCATTTACGTCTTATTGAAATCTTCGTCTCTCTTATTGTCGTGGTTAAATATATTGTCCAACTCTAAAC
Source organism: Limnephilus rhombicus (assembly GCA_929108145.2). Lineage (NCBI taxonomy): Eukaryota > Metazoa > Arthropoda > Insecta > Trichoptera > Limnephilidae > Limnephilus > Limnephilus rhombicus. The sequence continues at coordinate 20,116,841 of OV815278.1, read as the reverse complement.
GGTGTTAAAAATGGAAAACAACACGATTTATATTCAAATCTAAGAGTTAATCACAAAATAATTCAAATATACACTTTTGTGAAGCCAAAATTTGAAGAAAAAAAAGTGAAAATTTTGAATTTTTTATAAATTATTTTTACACAAAACATTGGCGAGAACGTTTATAATACATTTGCCTAATCAGTAATTTTAGTTAGAAAAAACGTAAGTGAGCCATATTTAATACTTTTTTTTAGATTTGGATTAAAAAAATTTATGTTTCTAAAGCTATATGTTTATTTAGAATTATAAAAGTTTAACCCTTGATCACTAACCTTATTTTTCGACGCTTATTAATTTATTTATTTATTCAACGCCCAGAGGGCTTTTACGTGGTTGGTAGTACAATAAATTCATGACAGATGATTTTTCAACAGATAAAGAAATATTTAAAAAAAAAATTAAATAAAAAATGCACACAAGTCACAAAAATACAAAAAAATATATATTTAGGAATAGTATTGGAAAGTTTTTTACAAGTTCCACAAAATTCGCCAAGTTGATGTTAAATATGTCGACATCACCTAAGTACTGATTCCCCCTTGGTGTGAAATCATTGTATAGGAGAGTGGGCAATGTAGTTCCGCTTGTGAATGCTGCAGTAGAATAGTGTATTTTGTCGCGTGGTTACTGTCGGTATTCGTAAGTTTATGAGTTGTAGGATCTCGCAACAGTCGAACTTAGAGTTAAGTATTTTGAATAAAAATGTTAAGTCGTTTATTTTACGTCGGTCTTCTAGTGTATGTATTTTTAGAATATTTAGTAATGGATCATATTTTTAGTCTTCTAGTGGGATGCTTAATATAAAATTTATAAAACGCTGACATTTTTTTTGTATTCGCTCAATATTATTAACGTGAATTTTGTAAGATGGAGACCAAACTACCGAGTTATATTCAATTTGGCTTCTAACTAGAGATACATCTAATAGTTTAATGGCTTCTATGGAACTAAAGTTTTTAGTTGTTCTTAATACGAAGCCTAGTGTTTTCATACCTTTGTTCATAATTTGGTGGATATGATTGGCGAAACTTAGTTTTTCATCCAAAATAATTCCAAGATCTCTCATTTCCGTGACTCTGTCTAAAGCTGTGTTATTGATGGAATATTCGAACAAAACAGGATTTTTATTTCTGAAGAAAGTCAAGGTTTTACACTTTTCTACATTTAAAAATAAATTATTTTGAACGCACCAATCTTTAAACTTACAAACATTTGACTGTAGTATATGGCAATGATTTATATATGTTATTTTCTTGTATAGCTTGATGTCATCAGCAAAGAGCAATACCTCGACATCATTGAAGCAATTGGTTATATCATTGATGAAAATGAGGAACAAAACCGGGACAAGGTGACTACCTTGCGGTAGGCCACCAGTAGCCCAGAAAGCTTTCGAGATCCAAACCTTCGTCGTTTCGATTACGGTACTAAGTAAAGGGGTTTTAAGGGTTTTATTAAAACAAAATAAGTACATTTTTCTTTTTATTATTAATGAACAGTGTTTTTTTTTGTATTATTTCTCATATTTAGAAAAACAAAAGTATCAAATTTATTAATCAACAGCCTTAAGAATGAGACCATAGTTTTCAAGCAAAATCAACAATTGTAACATTTTTAAAGTTGGTATTTGAATTAGTTATAACTAAATTTTTAAAAAAAAATAAAAATTCAAATATCAAAAACAAAGACTTGAATTAACAAATAAAATAAAGGTTTTGGTGAAAATCTAGAAACTAATCAAAATTTGGTGAAAATCTAGCAAAAGTAAAAAGTCACGTTATCACCAACCTTTGTCAATGTGACGAGCTATGGTTGCTGAATTGGCGCTCGCGGACTATTGCGGTTTTTTTAATCCTGCGTCGTCGGTTCGACGAAGGTTTGTGATCTAGGGAGCATATTTTATCTCCTTTCAAAGACAGTTTTTAGTTTTTGGATATATTCAGAAATTTTCCGTTTGTTTGAATTTTATTGTTAAGCGAAAATAGTTCGATCTTCACAAAATAGGCCCGAGGGGTTAAAAGTTTTACAGGTTAGTTGATTTAATAACTCCGTGATTCATAATACGTATTGGCCGACATATTCCGATATGGCCGATAAAAAACAATTAAAAATATATATTTTATGCATTACAGTTTTTTATAACCAGGTAAGACTGCGAATTCTCATAATATTCGTTGCTCACAGTGCGTATGATATTGAATTCATTCTGTTGGATAAATTTTCCCAATATTATCGTTTCATTTACTCTGAGGAATAATATCCTTCTGTTTATTTGGGGAGTAAAAATATTGATACGGTTAAATAAATCACGACTTACCTTTCCTATTTAGAATCTTCTCTTTTTCCGCTTGATTTTGCAATTTCATTAGACGATAAGGGTTTCTTACTTCATTTACGAACTATTATCTACCTGCCGAAAATTCATTGGGAAAATAACATTCGAGTTTGAGTTTAATATTGAATTAAAGTGTATTCATGTTTATACTGTTAGCTAGTGTGCGTATGGTTAATTTTTTTTTCTGATTTTATCGATTATTTATCGTTGCGATATTTAAATAAGTGTAATTTCCATATATTCATGACATGGACCTTGAAAGTAAATACCATGAACAGATTAGAAGCTTTTGAAATGTGGCTTCACCGGAGAACACTCAAGGTCCCATGGACCGACATGATCATCAACACAGAAATTCTCAGGCGGGCTAGAGCAGATAGAGAACTGCTTATATTGATAAAATTCGGGAAGATTTAATATCTGGGTCACATACTTCGAGGGGAGAAGTATCACTTGCTCTAATTAATATTGAAAGGCAAGATAGAGGCTCGCCGAGGGCCCGGTAGGAGACAAATGTCTTGGCATTAGAAGTGTGGAGGAGCTATTCCGGGCAGCGTAAGACAGAGAGACATTTTCCAGAGTGATCGCCAACGTCGGGGGGACCTGATAGGGCACACCAAGTAGAAGAATTTCCATAACACAAATTTAGTATACATTTTAGTCCGGGTTAGAATATTTGGCAAAATGCTTAAAATAATTTGAATTTATGGGGAGAGGCTTGTATGGATCTAGCTGCGGATGATCTAGACACACTCAACCTTAGATTCCTACCCACACCTATTACCTTTTTCCTTCTCAGAACTTCCTTTTCTTAAAAAAACCTCCACACAGCATCCCCAAAGATGACATGGGCCCTGAGGAACATTATTTTTCTCAGGGCCTCCTGCGTGGAGTTAATGTAAAAAAGGGTATTAATGATTTCCAGGAAACGTCAATTTAATAAAAATATCACAATTAAAAGTGGTTCTGTGGTGGAATCGGAAAGGCCCCCTCCGATATATAAGAGATTCTAAGTTCACTTCGGAGTTGAGAAAAAATCGGAGAAATCATTCTTCATTTCTTTGTGATTTTTGCTTTATTAAATTTATTATTTTACTAAAATGGAGCTGAAAATGCGAATTACAAAGCCGTTATTTAAATTGTCTTTCATTAACTCTTATTCTCTTATCTCGGATTTGTGATTCATATTTTGAAAATAATAATCCATTGGTTATGGAATTATCAAATGAAATTGATCTAATTACCAATATCGTGCATGTAAGTTCTAATTATTGATTCACAGCTTGGTATGGAGGAATATAAACGCTAGAAATATTTCGAATCTCATGCCTGCAAAATTTTAAAATCGAGCTTCTTTTTGCACGAGGCTATTAAACGAAAAAGTGGTTTTTATTTATTTTGTGCATAATTTTATAAGAACGAAAAAAAGTTAGAACATGGAAAACCTCGAAAATAGTCTTAGCCATAAGGGGGTATTTTTTGAAAATTGTTTCTTGTATTACTTAAGTCATGAAAAAATATTTGTTTTGGTGGTTTACGCTTATATTTTTTGTTGCGTAAATAATAATTTCATTGTAATTCCAATACATAGAAAAGCTAGTGAAAGCTTCGATTTATCCGTAGCATATTTTTTGATGTTCATACTGTAAGCCGATTCGTCGTAAAGATTAATCAAAATAGTATCTAAATAGGATTTCACGTATATATTCATCTAAATAACCTTATTACAGGCGGGCACAAATGCGGTGTTGGTTCAAGGGTAGGTTGGTAAGGTAAGGTACTGCTGTACAGTTTCCAGTTTCTAGTTTTACGGTATCTTCGCGACGCCGACGCCTGGTACATTTATTATCCTGATCCCAGGGGGTCTTTAGGGAAAACAAGCTAGCTATTGTCTATTGATCATAGTAATCCATGGCTGTACCTTCGTGAGTTGGTTTAAATAATGGCCGGTTACTCTACAGAGTACGGGGAGGGGGGTGGGTACGGGTGTTAGTTATGGAGAAATAATTAACGATTTTCTGTGCACAACAGATTTCCTTTGGGTCCTGTTATTAAATTCAAACAAATTAAAAAAGGATCACGTTTATACTCCTACCGGTTTTTTATACTTTGAGTTTTGAGATACGTAGTGTAAAAATGTATATTGGATTTTTATTATTTTAATTTGGGAAGCTAGTATGGGTACCGCCGCCCCGGGAACCATTTATTGGAAAACGAACATCTCTGCCATAGGTTGCTCCAAGTGGTTCGCTACGTTTGGTGATTTACCAGGTTTGTTAAGGTCTTGGCGGCGGATGTATTTGACCACCTATTGCGTGGTGGGCTACGAAACTGGTTGAGAGAGACCTTTTGACCTCTCTAGTCGGACTCTCTCAACCTCGCCTTGCGCCGCACTAGGAGGGATGGATTGGATGGAGGGATGACATTGGTCTCTAAGAAAATTATTTTCGTCAGGGCCTCCTATATGAAGCTAACGTAAGAAAATATATATATAATATACATTAAATGACAGCATTTTGACCTTGACATTCTTGACACTCTGGTTGACATCATCGGTACTCTCCTTCCACACGGAGATGCCCAATTTCCTCTTGAGCTCCGAGCTGAGTCGCACCTTGCTTGCCAGCACCATCCGCAGCGTGGCGATCTCATCCTCTACGCGCGCCAACTCCTGGCTCAATTTCACCTTCTGCGTCTCCACCTCCTCGGGCGTCAGGCCCACTGGCTCGGGCACCGCTTCCGTACTCAGGGACACGTGGGAGCCATCGTCGTTATCATATATTTCACTGTAAACACACAAATTTGAGAACCCATACCTCTCTGGAATCTTTCTCTCTCGTTTAGAAAAAAACTGACAGCATTTCTTAATAAAATAACCTTTATTTAGATTATTTTAAGGTGATCGGAAATAAGGCTAGAGAATTTGGATTTTCAATTTTCTATATCGCGCTCACTGAAAAGGTCCTGACTAATTTTGGGTCTTAATTCTTCCAGTTAAAACTCTATTATGCCAACGTCGCCAATTATCATTAGTTCGTGAAAACTGTGTTTATTTTATTTGTGATCACTTAATTTGTTATATTTTCCGACATTTAATAGGCAATTTCCAACCATTTTTTTATGTTTTTTTCAAAAATATTAATCTATTAAACTACTACAAAGCAATCTGTAATAAGATTAAAAAAAAACAATGGACCAAAACAAACAGGTGACACTTCTAAATAAAATGATATATTCTAAGGTACCACATACCAGGCGCGGTCCCTGCATACATACTGTGGATGCGGCGCTTCCCCTTCTTTCGAAGCATATAATAAATATAATAATAATTGTTATTTGTTCATTCAGCATTAAAAAAAGCTTATAGTTTTTTTTTAGCCGTAAACAGCAATAAATACTACAATTAAACGACACCGTCCCAATCTCATCGGCCGAAAACAACAAAACCCGTCGCGAGGACCGGACCGAAATTCATAATAACAACACATTCTCGATGCTGGTGTATTGAATGTCGCGTAAACGCACCAATACCAGCAACAGTGCATTCTCTGCTCCATTCCGCATCCACAGTATTAGAAAAATTTTGATATTTGCGCTAGCGCATTTAGTTCTGCCTGCCAAGATTTGCCTGAAGCAGTACACGCGTGCGATGAGAGCATCCAACACGCAGAAAACGACTTTAATTCGCGTAGGCATAGTGCACAGAATAGCATAACAAAGCGCGTGGATTAATTTGGTACGTTTTAGAGAATTTGTTCGCGCGACCATTTTGACAATTTGGCTTAACTAAGGGTTTATAGAACTAATTGGACATACTTTTTTTATCAGTAATCGCATCTTGTTCGTGGGCTAGTCTGTAGGTATTTATATTTGATATTAGGTAGGTATATACTTCAGCATCCCTTATACAAAAAGATCACCGACCGCCACTGCTACACACTACACGGAATTGTTTAATTTAATTTTTTTTCATTAGTTCACTTTGTGTTTGACATGTTAATAAAATAAAACTGAAATATAATTTGGAATCCCTCAAAATAAAGAAAGCAGTTTAAAACCAAAAGTAATGTGCAAATCAATAAAATGTTTCCAACGGCCCAAATCACGTATATTTCCCATGAACTCATAAAATTTCCCATTATAGCAAACACTCTCAGTGTAGCCAGACGGAAGGAAAATGGATGGTAATAGATGTAGTGAAAAATACCTGGGATATATTATCACTGACGACCTGAAAGACATCGAGGATATCGATATCCTTGGAAGCAGGCATGCTGACAAGGCGTTTACACTTTTGTAGTACAAACGTCAAAAGAATACTATTCATCCCAAGAATACTTGCATATCGCTGCATACGAGTATGTCAGAAGTGTGGGTAGATTACACTTCATCTCTATGGCGTAAGCTAAAACTTAATATATAATACAATATTGCTTATCGACAACTATTCCGCCTACCGAGATACTGCAGCACCATAGAAAGTAACATGCGAGTTCCCATTTGCAACCGATAGCTTTTTATTGGTCTGTATCTTGTTCTTTTTCATATTTTCATTTAGATTTATTTGTACTATCTTCTTCTTCAATGATGTACAAAATTATTGGAAATATCCTTGAACATAAATATATTATATAAAAGAGTTCATCTAATAAAATAATTAATTATTCATTTAGACTTTCAAAAAAAGGGCAATAGGTGTCGCATGTAAATAAATATCGGATACAAATATTTTTTCCGAGACATTATCTAAGTTACAAACCAGTTCTTCGAAAACTTCTAAAAAGGCAGCTGCCAAAAACATGGGGAAAAAATTGTCGAAGATAATATTGTTAGAAAATATATGATTGGCAAAAGTGACTTAAAAAGTAAACATAAGGTCTCAGTGGCCGAACTGGATAAAGCCCTTGTCCCAGTAAGACGAGAGATTATAAGTGCGTATCCCAGTTCGTGTACCGTTGGGTTTTGATTTTACTGCGTCATGTTCGATTTAGTGATGTATTACATTGATGGGAATAACCTTGAAAAGTTATTTTAACCCGTCTAATCACAGGAGACCCAAGTTGTCCCAAAACATCATATGCCGTTATAATAACAGGAGACCCAGATTGTCCCAGAGCGAACGTGCATTATTAAAAGTTAGATATCTCTCTTCCTATCATGCGAATATTTGTGATTTCTTTTATGGTAGAAACGGAATAAAATAATGCTTCTTATTCTCTTAGAATTATATGAGCTAGGTTGTTCAGATATTTTACAAACCCGATCAAAAGTGACGGTTTAATTTTGCGCCAATTTGTGACGTATCACACATTTAATTTTAAAATAAAATTGTAAGAAAGTGATAAAAAGTGAAGTGACAGTTTTATTACAAATTTTATTTAGAAAAGGAATCTGTATTTGAAATTTTGGATTTATTCTATTTTAATTACTTTAATTCAAATATTCGCAGGTATGCATTTTTTAGCCAATTTACATTTCCAATACTAAAATTTTAATATTTAGAAACAAAAATCTTGATTTCTAATAAACACATCGGAAAGATTATTTTATCTAGATTTTAGAACAATTTTTATTTTTGCAGAAGCGTTTTAAAAAAACCAATAAATAGGAACATTTAAAATGCATGGGATGAACCAGGAATTTTGCGCGCAAACCTTGGGCAGGCAAAAGTTGACAGAAAATTATTTTCTTATTATTCGAAGGGTTAAAGGAGAATTATTCGAATAAAAAAAACATTAATTATACTATTTGAATAATTTGAATTACACCTTTTTTGTAAAAAATCAATGATGAAATGATTTTACTCTGCAAATTGTTCTTAGAACACCGCTGTCCATTATTTTCCTGGAAGCAATATTTAAAATCTATATACTTCAATGTGAAGCAACTTCGTATCTCTTTGTAAAATACGAGGGCGCATTTTCCATTTTTCCCGTTTCATTTCCGGTGTCTCTACCAGGGGAAATTCGATGCAGATTCTGAGAGCCTTCCTTGGCCCGGTAGAGTAAAACAGTTGGTATTGCTTCCCTTGACACACAACGGCAGGTGGTCTTGTTTATCTTCCTCCTCAATACAAACAGCCGCAATTGGATTGATGCTGTTCCCGTACAATGGAACATTGATCCACAACACAACACATAAAATGGATTACACTGGGAAGAAGTTTACCTGCATATTGCGTTTGCTTTTCGTTGAATGACACACAAGTGTCGGGGAAAAAACAACCAATTTCGTGGTTTATTTTTGGGTTATTATGTCGTGTTGCGCTACCTCCTTCTTTATCCAACGTTTCGGATAGTATTACAGTATCATCATTCGGGCAGATATCAATCGAGACATTCTGTGTTTCTTGTACATTTTATAACAATATCTTTGCTCTTTTCCGTGCTGATCCACGGGGTACAAGCTTCTACCAGAGGAAATATTTTGCAAACTGCCTGAAAAATAAGCATATATCTAAATTAGTTTATCGGTTTACACCATAGAATAAATAATATAACACTTGAAGTGCCTTACATACAAATTTTAATGGAAACCGTTCCATTTAGTCCTATTCTCAGCGTTCCGTCTCACATAAACTTAGATGAAATCGCAGGTCTCTATCCCGTTTGAATAGAGAACTACAGTCCAATTTTTTAATTTTTTAAATGAATAATGACCTTCTATCTTAAATAACTGCATTTTTATTTTTATTTTTAGAGTTAGTTTTAATAGTTAAAATAATTGTCAAAGTTTTAATTTTTCACGATCCCCCTAAGACCACCGCATGTACGTTGAATCGTGTGACGTCATCACTCCTGAAAAATTACTATAGGATTGGGCAATCAGCTGATCAAGTACCGCCATTTTGAATGCCGTTATTCGAAGCATTCTCCCTAGAAGTAGCATTACTATTTTTTGTGCAGTAGTTTTTCAATATTTTAAATAATAGAAATAAACTAATAGAGATACCTCTATTTTTGATACTGAATTATTTAGGCATAAATATTATTTCAATAAACATAACAATTAAATCTCTATAAACAGTATGAAATAACGAATAACATTAAATGTTGTTAATACTGATGGCTTATGTCATACCTACATAATCAAAGATTTCAATACAATAATGACTGGTGACGCGTGACGTCAGCACTAACCATTCAGTAATACCAACTTTACAGTGTGTTTTAACGAGAGGTTTAAAAATGCACTTTTTAATAATTTTTTAAGAACTGTACATTTAATATTATGAAATAAAACGTATATATTCAGAATCAGCGTTTATTGGTCTACATGAACATATTTTTTTAAGGCGAAAATATTTTTCACTGGAGTTCCTTATTACGGAAGCGCAGTTTTTAAAGGTCCAAATTGGGCCTATAACTGAATCGCGAAACACAAGGCACTTCTTGTGATATTCTTTCTCTTATTAACACGGTAGGTACTGAAGCGCTCGATTGGGTAGCTTTCGTACGGTAGTGGTCTATTTAGGTACATGTGATTGACGTGGGATGCTTTGCGTACCATTCTCGGGTGCTGCATTGTTCATTTTTACATAGGTTTTTGGTAAATGAACATGCACTAAAGCAGTTGAGAGATTGCTTTGTTTTTTTTTGTACATCAACTCCACACGGGAAGCTCTGAAATAAATAATTTCCCTCAGGGCTTATGTCATCTTCTTTTTGGGGAAAAGAAGAAGTGAACCTGGGTCTTGCAGAGACACATTTTGAAGGGAGGTAACACAAATATTTTCATTTAGAGCTTTTGAATAATTTGTAGATACGACCCGTTCTCTTATGTCAATTTGTTAATAGTGCATGTATTGGGCGCGCGTTTGGAGTATTTTCAGATTGTAAATCGGTGCCGAGGGGATCAATGACTAGTCCCTGGAGCAGATTTCATTAAAATACCGATAGAACAAGGACATTGTACTGCATCTAATATACCATCTCTGAATATTGAAATCCGTAGGAGAATCTCTCAAACGTCCGCCCGTTTCTGCACAGAGTCAAAGGTATATTTCAAGTATTTTACGGGGGGTAAAATTTCAGGGTTAGCAGTTGTCCACTATCAAATTATCTGCGAACACCTTACAGTACTTTCAGTGAGAGAAGCTAACTTATGTAAAACCTAATGTGATAATTATGACATAGTGGCTTGTTATAGATAGAATTCATAAATTTTTTTTTTTTAATTTATTTATTTTAGTACATACAATAATGACATTACATTTTTCAGATACATTTTTTATATAACGTGATTCACCTTTTTTTAGAGCATGCTCGTGTAAAAAAGGTGGAGCAGCGTGTGTGAAAACTATTTAACATATTTTTTTAGAATTATAATATATATTTTTATATATATATATATACATATATGTATTATATATATATATACATATATACAATACACATACATATTCAAAACAAGATATATGAAATAGAATAGAAAAAAAAGAAAACAGTATAAAAAAGAAGAAGAAGAGAAAGAGGAAGAGAGAAAAGAGAAAAGAATATAAAAGTAAATGGATTTCCAAAGTCTTATTGTATTATTAAATTGAATTATTGTAATATGCTAATGATTTAGTGTTTTTATAGAACTTTTGAATTGTTTGTAATTAATTTCCAATCTTAAGTTAAGGGGTAACTGGTTAAACCACTTGACTCCAATATATTTATAAAAATGTTGGGCTGTAGTGGTATTACAACGCGGTATAGTTATAGAGCCAAGAATACTTGGTCTTTTGCTGTTTGAAATAGGTAATGAGTTATCATTGTTGAAACAATCTTTGTGGATTTGTAAAAGTGTAATTTTTTTATAAATATTGTGTAGTGAAAGGACTTTAAATTCTTGAAATAATCTTATGGTGGGGAAGTCATATGGTTTTTTTAAAATTATTTTTATTAATAATTTTTGGATGATTTCTAAAGGCATGAGAGAAGTTACCTAGGTTATGGATACCTAAAGTAGATTCATTCTTTAACATTTTATTGTCGCTTTTAATTTTATTAAAAATCAATGTTACTTTATTTAAATGTTTTCCGAACAGAGTTGTAAAGTCGAGAAATTTAACTATCGGCTGAAAATTTACTGTTTAAAATTTAATGTCCTTTAAAATATGCGATAAATTAAACGAGTTAAATCTGCATTTTACACACATTATGTGTTCACATTAAATTTCAGTATAATTAGAATACAGCTACTCTGAAACCACACATTTTCAGAACCGTTAATTTCTGCGGATACATTCGGCGGGAAGCGAAAACCACATTGAATCCGAGCTAAGATCGTTAAGCAAATGTATGGAAATGTTTCATTATCACAAATCTTTCCCTTGGAACAACAATGTTCTATCTGCTAATATTTATTTATTTATTTTTATTTAAGTACATAAAACAGGCGTTATGCACAAAAATATATACATGGATGATTTAAATAGCAGAAATTATAACAAAAATAGTATCTGGTGGGGCGAAGGGCCAAATGGCTGCGACAATTTCAAACTCAATCCGTTCGTATAGCGGGTGCGTATGCGTGGGCTAAATAAATAACAATTCACTGAATAACTGCAATTAAGGAAGGGTTAATTGGATTGCCAAAACTTACCACTGCACTTTCTATTGTCGATCTCAGGCCACTGGGTTTGTCTCTTATAATTTATAAACTTATTATAACAGTTAATCAGTTCACAAACAACATTTACTTCTTATACGAGTACTCGTAAATGTTCCACAAATTTCACGTTGCGGGCCGAACAATATAGCGGGTTCACAAACAAAAAATGCACAATATCGGCAATTAACATTAATACTCCTGCGTCGCGGGCATAAATATAGTCGCGGGTAACCATATATTACACTCTTGTGGTCCTTGGCGACTTCCGTGGTGCGGGTCAAACTAATACAATTAATACACGGCAATTACGTTGATTTCACAGCGGGCAGCCCAAGTACAAACATGTAGCGACGGCGGATCAAAATACAATAAGAAATTTTGCGTATGTCACAGGCGGTTAGAGTTTTTGTGTAACAACACTACTTAAGTGCAAGTAAAGCGAACTAAGCACACTGTTTTTGGCATTTTATAGGTAGGAGTTGGAAGGGGAACAAGCAGTTACTCAGTTACTATCATAGACAACAATGATTCAAATTCAGACTGGTGCAACCAGTATCAAAAATAATTAGCTACTCCTAAATATGCAAAAGTGAATGACAAGCAAGAATGAGTAAAAGGTAGAATACAAAAGCATCACCAACAATTTATTATTGGCACCTGTGCTGATACGAGAATGATTCAATAGGTACAATATTTCCTGTCTTTGAATAAAGGGTTTCATCATAATATCAGCTTTATACGATTGATGGTAAAATATATTTTTTGAAGTATTTAAATGTGTTATTAAAAATGTCAATTTCTTTATTAGAGCAGTGTATAGTGTTATAATGTCTTAATGTTCCTGGTAAAGGGGGGAAATATCCTGTATTTGTTGTGTAGGTAGATATATAGAAAATATCTTGCATCCTTCTTGTTGAATTTCTTGATGGTGTGTTGATGTTAATTTGGGATAAAATGTTTGATGTATCAACTGACGCATGTATAATATTGTGCAGATGCAATTAATCGGAAAGTTTCCGTCTTCCTGTCAGAGAGTGTAGTTTAGTGTAGAATTCGGTCATTATACTGATATTGTAATGTATCTTACTAGCCTATAAATTAGTTCCTTAATTACTTTAGTTGTCTATGGGCTCATAGGATCACATGGTCTCGTTGCCGAGTTATGCCGAAGATGAACGAAGGTAAATATTAGGAGTCGTTATAGTTCAGGAGCGCCGCAGACAAAACCTAGCTTTCAGCAGGACGGACGTTTATCCTCCAAAGTATAATTATAAATAATGATACGTCAATAAACAGTCACTATGATTTAAAGAACCTGACTTTTAATAAGCTTCCTGTAGTACTAGAGAATAATGGCCCCAGTCCCAAATAACAAATGTCTCTGAAGAGAACAAGGGAAGATATTGCAGATATGAATCTGAGATATTGAGATTTTAGGTTTGAATCCTATATAAAATACTAATACTTGAAATTTATGAAAAAGTGAATACGTACAATGTGCATATTTGTAATTGGACATAAATAAATAAATATATTCCAAGCAAAACCACACGTCACGCCAGACAACTAAGCAAAAACAAATAGAATCTTGTTGCTTTGAAAATCGCCTAAATTCAAAACAGCAGACTTCTATATTCTGTATGCTTATTATGTGATGTGTTCTGTTAGCGAGCCAATCAATAAATAATTAAAATAAATAAATTATTGTTTTTACCAGTATGTAGTTTTTTTTAAATAAACTCCATGTTTTTTAATGGAATGGTCTCAAACCTAAAGATAATTTAATTACAATACGTTTTGCATATTCACTTTTCCATTAACGTATGCATATAAGATCACCTAATTCCAAATTTCAATTTAATCCTAATATTATTTCTCATAATTTTAATTGCATCCATAAAAATATTCCAACTAATTGTAAATGTGAAAGCTTAGAATTAGTTACGGAATACTTGTATCTTGGTGTTACAGTAGATTGTTTTTTTTTTAAATGGGACAAACATGTATTTAAAAACCTTTCAAAGACTAAGATCAATGGCTGGCAGAATGTTCACATTCATTTTTTTCCTATCAATTGAAACACTTAAAATAATTTATATGTCACTGGCAGAATATATTATAAGATATGGATTAACAATATGGGGAAATACTGCTATAACCAATCTGAAACAAGTCCAAGTTGTACAAAACGCAATTGTAAAATTATTAGTCGTCGCTAATATTTTCAAACAGAGACATTATAGTTTCAGAGTGCCAAAATTTTACCTTTTAAGTCATAACAAAATAGTAATTCAGCATATATTTACCCCGCAGCATAAAGAGAAATTAGAACATTAATACAGCACTAGATTCACGCGCAACGACGGGTTAATAATTTCGAAATTTAACAATAAATACGGACAGAGAACGTTTGAATACATCATACCGAAAATATTTAATTTATTACCTGACACTATAAAGCAATATAATTCTTTGAATGGTTAAATATATGGTAAAAAAATTGGCTATCGGAAAAAAATATTTATATTGATATTGATATGTATGAAAAAATGTTGAATCTGTAGATATAAGATGTAAATTTTAAATTTTAAAAATGTACATGAAACTAAAATATAAGCACCTGTTGACAAGCCAATTCAAGTGGCTTAGCAGGACTTGTTTGTTGGTTGGTTATATGTATTATCTATTCTTTCAAAAAAAAAACGTCATGTTTAATTTTAAAATTTTAATATTCTCAGATTCATGCAATTGGCAGATAATCTTGCTATCAAGCGAAAACAATGCTAATGAAACCATGTTGCTTCTCTTCTTCATGTCCCCCTTTTTGTTTATATTACGGATAAATAAAATAATTTTTAGTAATTCTGGCATCTACAAGCTTAAATGTAATGATTGCCCAGCAGTTTACATCGGTAAAACAGCAAGAAATATACAAACGAGGACGGTTGAACACTTGAGGTGTCTACATAGTGTTAGTTTTTCAATATTAGCAATGCACCTAATGGATAAAGTTCACTCGCTTAATAAATCTTCGGGGATAGGTATGTTTCTGTAAAAGCCCGTAAATTAGTAAATCTTAGGTATTACTAATAAACGATGCATGGTAAAGTTTGGTTTTACCAACGTAAAAGTTGGTAAATTTATAGGATTTACTGGAAAATATTAAAATTTACCGTAGAACGGGCTTTCACAGTAACAGATACAAAAAAAAAATCATTAAAAATAAATAAAACCAATTTAATAATTAAACAATTAAATTTGTCAAATAACTCCATTTTAAACACATTTCCCTTCCCCACACCTACTGTTATCCCCTCCCTCTTGGGTACCTCCCCTCACCCTGCACCAAGGTGATGTTCTCTATCCCTCTTCTATTTTTCCCATAAATACTTTATAATTCTGTTATTGAAACCTGTTGGTTTAATTTTCAAATCAAATGGTATTTAAACAAAGTTATTGTAATGATTATAACTATGTACACCCACAAAGTGTTTGCTACGTGTGAAAATTTAAAAATATTAATTAATTAAAATGTTAATTTTTCAAGTTTTAATCAAGCATGGGTGGGGGGATAGTGCAATTTCAGTCTACTAAATCACATGAGATATTTACAACTATGTTATATTTTAAAGAAAAAATTCAAAATAATTCTATTTTGGTCTAAAAGTCAGACGGAACCTTATTGTCACAAGGGTGCGCAATATCAATATTCGTTACTGGTTAATCCTTCGATTAAGGTTTCCTCTAATGAAGTTTACGCAAGAGCGTATTAAAGCTTGTTTGAACAAAATTCCATATTTTTTCTTGATCGGTTAGTGGCCGAGTGGTGGGAACGTCAGGTTCGCACCCAGGCGTTACGGTCTCAAGCCTCTGCTTTATAAGTCTTCTGTAATTTCTCAAGCAATATTTTACGCTTTTAACTATAGAAGTTAGGAAAATTCATATACCTATGGTCAAAATTTTCCGATTATTTGAGATCCGAGAAGGATTATCATTATTATAAAATTGTATAATACACACGCAATCGTTAAGAAATATCTTTAAGAGAAATAACATTTAAATATGCCACTTTCGGTTGTTGATGCACGTGTGCACATCTGATTTGAAATTGTGTTCAGATTCACAAATCATACAATCATAATTCCCGTGATTTTTCTCGGGTCTGCGCTCGTAAAAGTAATAGTGTACCCGCTAAGTAGATACCCGCTCCCAACGTATTTATTTGCGTTGTAAACAGTCTTTACAGGTATTACATTAGACAGTGTTACGAAAGTTGAATCATTGACCAATAACAACTCGGACCCATAAGCTTGTTTTCATGATAATGTAACATTACCAGACATATGCATGGCAAAAATAACGACATTTAAAGCAATAATTCAAGCTTTATTAAAATAACTAAAAGTGTACCTGTAATTATTATGAGAACAGAGTTCAATCCGAGGTAAAACAACTGTTTCATTTAAAGAGAAAAAATAACATAAATAAAACTTAATGAAATCAAAAAAAACATGATAAGTATCTAAAGATAACATAAAACAAAACATCTTATAAATAAGTATAATTAATTATAGTAAAAGTAAAGGATCGTCCGTCAGGGAGGTCGCCGCATCATCTACAATGTACATCCATCGTCATTGGGAGGAGAGCTGAGCCTCTCAGATGCATCCACGACAATGACGTTTCCTACTCCAGAAGCTGGCTAGTCGGTGGGGAATGGGTGTATCCTCCCTTCAGCGAACATCGTGAAGGCACTGCAGAATCTTGGTAGTTGCATAAATTGTCTGTATGCTTTGTTGTAGCACATCAGCTTGTCTCATTGCGCTCCCACGCTCCAACAGCTCAGATATCGTCACCCAACAGCAATAGTGGGATATCTTAAAAAATGCTGTTCTGAGATAATTGGACTTTTAGGTTTGCGTGAGCTCTGGCAGAATCAAATTAACTAATGTTGCAGATTAATGATATAGCATTAGATAGGTAAATTATTTAACATCATCACAAAATTGTAAAAATAGATAAATAATTAATTTTTTCATACTAATTTTGACAAAATACACGTAAATCTGGAAATATCTCACTGTTGCGTGGAGTTTTTGGTAATCTTCTCAAATTATCTCAGTGTTGCATAATAATATTACGAGTATGGATGGATAAATAAATAAATTATTATTATTTCTTTGTGTTTTATCGTGCTGTTTATAATCAGAAATACATTTTCAACGGTACACACACCCAGTCACTCTTACAGTTTGTCATTACGACAATTGTATGGGAGTAAAGTGGTATAAAAATGATAGAAAAATATAATTGTGCTTATCAATTTATTGAAGTAAAACTTCTTTACGCACGCTTGACTTGGGGAGTAAGCTGGCGAATGCGTGACGAGAGCTTTACGAAAAGCAAGGCGAACGGTAGTTGAGTGGGAGATATAAGTTAGTGAAGATAGAAAGAGAGAGAGTTACGCTTCGTATATTACTCTAGGGGCAAGAGAGAGAGGTGCGAGCACACATTTTCTTTCTCTCCTTCGTAGCCAGTTACGGTACACAGTGCAGGCCTATTGTCTGAATCACACTGTAGGAGCAAGAGAGAGCAGTGCGCACGCACATTTTCTTTCTCTCTTTCTATCATATAGATGGAGCAGAAGGTTTACTTCAGTTGTGTGGTCTAAAGCACACTCGTTTTTTTATAAGAAGCGTGTTATTATGTATGTAAAAAAATAACAGAAAACCTTAATAATAAAAGCATGTAACAAAATTAACAAAATCCAAGATTTGTAAATATCAAAAATAACAGAAAACCCTAAGCATAAAAAGTATATCATTATTTTACAGAAAACCTTAAGAATAAAAAAAAAACAAATATGTCTTGATTCCCTGGAAACCTACAATGAACCTTCATCGTTATTTTCTTCTTGCACATCGCGGTCTGTATTGGCAGTATTAATTAATTCAAAAAAAAAAATTATATAATACGACTTTGGCAAAGAAATAAGAGATTACGCTTTTTATTCGGTGGAATTGTAGGTGAACCTGTATAGTGTATAAGCTGTCCAAAATTATATTACATATTCTCATTCCGAACATTCCTCAGTCGCTCTCTCATATATATATATATTTTTTTTTAAGGCAATTCACCCTAAAAAGAGTGCTCTGTGCCGTTAAAATAAAGGGAGATGATTATATTTTATGAAAAATCTATAAGGGCATGGAAAATCTCAAATATTGAAGTCATTTAAGTCTATGAACTTATATAGGACGGAAAAAACTCTTGAATTATTGAGAGAAAGCAAATATGGAATACTAAGGGGAGATTGGTGGGTGATTTTAATAAGTAAACGATAAATGCCTTTGAAGGACGAATGATTTTTACAATTAAAGAATACATGGTCAAGAGTCTCATTTTCCACGCCGCACTGACAAAGTGGACTATCTAGGACTCGGATTTTAAATAAGTGGGATGCAACAGAGCAGTGACCGATTCTCATTCTCGAGATACAGGAAATAAATCTTTTGGATTTATTCTTGCCGTGGAACCAAGGTTTACTTGGAATATGGTTTTGGATTCCAGCATAAAAAGCACCAGTTCGGGTTTTCGTATCAGCCCAATTTTCTTCCCAGGAGCGAATCATGTTGAATTTAAGAATAGGGATGACGTCAGAGAACGGAATTCTAAAATCTAAAGGAATAGAGCCAGATATTGTTCCAAATTTAGCGAGGGAGTCGGCTTTCTCGTTACCTTCAATTCCTAAATGTCCAGGGATCCAAACCAATATTGTCTCGAAATTTAATTCATTCAATGATTTGAGGATATTTTTTATATTACAAATAATGTAATCTTCTGGATAATGAATGACATTTGAAGAAATTTTCAGTACTGCGCTTAGAGAATCAGTGCACAGTAAAGCTCGACGAATATTGAGAAGCTGAATTTGAATTAAAGCTTGTTCAATTGCGAAGCATTCTGCAGTAAATATAGAAGTTTCTTTAGACAATTTATAAGACAGATCTAAATTGAATTCGGGAATATGCACCGCAGCTCCACAATCTTTGTTTTCGGACTTAGAACCATCTGTATAAATGAGTGAAAATCCAGGATACTTGGAAGAAATAATGTTTTTAAAATTTTCCTCGACATTTTGATTAGATGAGGTTAAAATGTTAGTCCGAAAATCAGAAGTTATTATGTTGGGAATAAAATTGATAGAATCAAATGGGATAGTGAAAATAGGAAGGATTGGATCTTTCTGTAGATTTTGTAGGGAAGAAGAAAGAGATTTGAATGAAAGAAAACTTTTTAGAAGAAGAGGAAATCGATTTTTATCTGTCAATCTTTTGTCGTTGTTTAAATTGTTGAACAAATGATCAAGACTTTGTTCTAAAGGATGACACGATGTAGAAAAAGATTTCAGAATATATTTATCAGCCAGAAATTGTCTTCTCAAAATTAAGGGAGGCTCAACACATTCTACTTAAAGAGAATTAATTGGAGAAGATTTCATCGCTCCAATAATCATTCTGAGAGCTTTGGATTGAATTCTTTCAAGTTTTTTATCCAAATATTTAGGAAGAGGATCGAAAAGAAATGTACCATAATCCAAATGGCTTCGCACTAGGGCACTATACATTAATTTAAGAGTAGTAGGATGAGATCCCCACCATACTCTCGAAACAGCACGCATCATATTAAGCCCCTTTTCACACTTAGACGAAATTTTTGAATATGCGGGAGCCAGGAAAGTTTATGATCCAAAAGTAGCCCAAGAAATTTAATTTGCTTAACGATTTGGAGAGGGACATTATCAAAAGAGACAGAAAATGGGGGTAATTTTCTTTTGCGTGTAAAAGCCACGACCTTGGTTTTAGAAGTAGCTAAATTCATCCCATTTGCCAACAACCACACTTTAATATTATGTAAAGCCACATTTAATTCCTTCGCAGCGTGGAATAGATTTTTGTGAGATAAGTATATAAGGAAATCATCAGCAAAATAAAGTCTCTTGATAGATGAAGGAATTGCAATGTCTAAGTCACTTATATAAATATTAAACAACAATGGACTGATTACGGACCCCTGGGGTAGCCCTTTCCATAGTTTGCGATTTATCGTTTTTGAGGAAAAGTGCAAAATAATGGATCTGTCTGTTAGCAAATTTATAATAAATTGAACTAATTTTAAGGGTAGTTTATTAATTTTTCTTTCAATACGTTAATTAGTACATCGTCGTAAGCTGACGAAAGGTCAAGAAATGTGGCCAATGTTGAAGAATTAAGGGACTGGGAGATACGGATGTCTGTTGTCAACACACTTAAATTATCCATGGTTGATTTCTTTTTCCGAAAGCCATACTGATTTGGAGAGATAATTCTGTGATTTTCAACAAACCATTCCAATCTGTTCTTTATCAACTGTTCTGCTACTTTAATTAAACATGACGAAAGAGCAATAGGACGATAGGAAGAGATATCAGATGGGTTTTTCCCTGGTTTTAAAATCGGAAGGATTTTTTGAACTTTCCAGACTTCCGGGATAAATCCTGTTTCGAACATGTAATTAATTAGGGATAAGAAATATTCAACCGAGATGTCCGAGAATGCTTTAATGAAACTATATAATATTCCATCGGGGCCCGGAGAAGAGTCTGGTAGGGAATTAATTACTCGTTTCAATTCACTAACTGAAAAAGGAGAGTCCATCCAGTTGGAATGAGTTGGATAAGAAATAAAGGAAGGCATTTCTTCTAATCTGGCAACTGATGGCGGCGCTATCTTATCCGCAAAACCTATAATAATTTCTTCTGGAATATGTTTGGAACGCTGCGGAGCATACGAAGAACCGAATTTTTTTAAATTGGACCAAACAGAAGACTGAGGAGATTCCGGAGACAGGCTTTCACAGAACTTTCGCCATCCAGACCGCTTTTTATTTTTCAAAATACGTTTAGCTTCTGCCTGAACGCGTTTCACAGAAAGGTAATTTTCGAAAGACATACATTTCCGGAAAATAGAAATTGCATTTTTTCTGGAGTTAACGACATCAGTGCATTCTTTATCCCACCATGGAGTGGAATGTTTTATTTTAATATTATCATTACGTTTTTGAAGAGTTTTTTCTGCGGCTTTTATTACCATATTAGGAAATAATTCACATTGAGATCTGATGTTCACCAGAGAAGAATTAGTTGAAAGAATAATGGAGTCCAATTCCAAAGAAAAAGTTCTACAATTCGCATCTTTAGTTTTAAATTTAAAACTATTGTTTGTCGAAAAGGAATGAGAGGATGTTAGATGGTGAAAGGAGATTATTATAGGAAAATGGTCACTGGAAAGGGGATCTGTAAGAATGTCCCAAGAACATATGGGTATCAACGAAGATGAGCAAAGAGACAAATCAACCGCACTTTTTCTATGTTGAGGAGCAGTCAAACGAGTTGGTGATCCGTCATTTAATATACATAGATTATATGTATTCATAAAATCTAACAGATTACGGCCAGAACGGTTTGTTAATTCACTACCCCAAGAGGGAGAATGAGCATTAAAGTCACCGAGTAACATGTACGGGGGACGAATCTGAGATATAAACGAAGCCCATTCGTTTTCAACAAAAATAGTAGAGGGAGGAATGTATATTGATAATATTGTAATATCAGATATAATAGCTGCTACTATCTGAAAACTATTGGGGAGGGAGTGAAAAAAGATTTCTTTAAAAGGAATAGAGTTATGAATGATAAGAGCAGAGCCACCCTTACCATCAGGTCTATCATGTCTAAGACAATGATAACCAGGGATCTTAAAATGATACGAGGTTTTTAACCATGTTTCAGAAATGGCAGCAACTGAAATGTTATGTTCATCAAGTAATTTTACAAGTTCAATTTTGTTAGAGAATAGACTTCTACTATTCCATTGAAGAATTTTGCTCAGTTTCGGATACATTGGGGAGACGGGAGAGTAAAGATTTAATATACTCAGCAGCGTTGGACGGTACAGTATTGTTATTTGAAAGAATCGAAATTAAGAGAGTAATTAAAGTTTGGATGAAAGAGGAATTTTCCGTTAGAACTTTAGAGCAATTATCGGTAGAGGGACAACTTTTTAAGGCATTCCCATTGGGAGCCTGAAATTTATTATTCCCATTCGGGTGAAGCAAAAGATCATTATGTTGTTTTTTATCAAAGGAAGGAATAAATTTAGGTTTAGATTTTAACGGCTTGAAAATGGTTTCTCTGTGGGAAGATGACTGAGGAGATTTAGGGGAAGAAAATTGAAAGATAGATGGATTAGATGATATCTCTGCAAAAGATTTTTTTGCAGGAGGGAATAATTTAGACGCCAGGAAGTATGAAATATTTTCTGAAGCCATTGATTGCTTGATGTTCCTCTGTCTAGACAACTCTGGACAGGCCACACTTACAGCAGTATGGTTACCCTTACAATTAATGCAAATTGGGCTTTTAGTTGAGTTTTGACACTGTTCAAATTGATGATCCTCTCCGCAATGGAAGCAACGCAGAGGGGAACGACAAATGGGTTTAGAATGCCCAAATCTGCAACAGTTGAAACACTGGATTGTGGGAAATCTATATATTTCGACGGGAAGAGAGTTATAATAAATGAACACCCGGGATGGTAAGATTTGGCCTTCAAAAGTTATAACTACGGATTGAGAGGGTTTCCAAATGGTGGTTCCAGAAGAAGAATCTTTGAAATTTAAACGACGAGCTTTTAAAACTTTAGGAGTAACTTGGGAGTCATTAAGAGCATCTACAATTTCAGATTCAGAGAGATCGGTAGGTATACCTTTCACTCTGCCCATTCTGGTTAAGTTGAAAGTAGGTATAAATGCTTTGAATTTATTATTTGACAAAGAACCAATTTTTTTAACAAAGTCATTAGCAAAGGTGGAGGATTTAAATTCTAAGGATAATTTATATCTGCCTTCCGGCTTGATTGAACCATTTATTATTCCAAGGTTATTATTTTTAGAGCTAAAAATGAATTTTCCGAAATCCAGAGGATGAATTATTTTCCCCTGTTCAGTCTTTTGCACATTAACAATAAATGGAGCTGAAGAGGAACTAGAATACATCAATTCAATAGTTTTAGCTTCTGTAGGAATGGAATCATTATGAAAGATTGGGGATTGCTTGGATTGAGAAATAGAAATAGATTTAATTTTGAGAGGAACATCAGGACTAAGCGAAGGTCGTCGTTTTCGGGAAGGAATAGTTATAGATACTTGACTGTCGTCAGTATCATAGCCATCAGAAGTATTAAATATGGACTCAGGGTCTGGTGGCCGATTCTCATCCTCCTCGATATTACAAATTAACTAACAAAAAAAACAAACAAAAAATTAATTACAAAAATTAATAAATAAAAATAATAGAGTCTATTAGACTGACTGTACGCACTCAATCGTAAATCAAATAATACAATGGATTAGTAACGAAAACGTAAAGGTAACAATAAATTCTTATCAGAGTGTAGACAGCAACACAGCAAGTAACCACAATACACGTCTATACTGCTTCACGGTGCGATCCGAACTCCCTCTCTCATATTAATACTCTGATTAAATGGATCCTCGGTGTGGGTGGTTTTGAATTTGATAAGTGACAGTTCATCTTTAGTGATCTGTAACATATTAACGTTATTCCAAATTACACTTATTTTTGTCCATGTTTATTGAGAAATTTTTTCCAGTCTTCTCACATACCTTTTTCCAGTCAGTGAAGTCCGTTGTTTCCATTTCTGTTAACTTATAGCGAGGTTCATTCTTCTTGGAACACTTTATAATCATCGCTATATCCGTTAGATCAAATATTGGGCATTGTTTTAAAACCCTGACCTTTTCTCTTTCGATGCAAGAATGGATGGAGTCTCCTCCGTTCTCTGAGTGTCCAACAATTCAAAATGTATGAGTAATGATTTGAATATCAAGTGTTTGTATTGCATGCATATACATGGAAAATAAAAATTTGTTTTTATTCTGTGTCACACGGTTATCGGAATAAAAGATAACGTTTCCTTTCGCAAAAGTCTTTTAAAAATGTGTATACGCAGGTATACATTTCAATTGCGCCTCTTTTTGTTACACCCTCATGCCACATGTAATAATGGCCCTGTCGAGTTGTGGTATCATAAATAGAGAAGTTATAAACGTTTAACTTGCTTTTACAAAAAAACGTTGATATATTGTCATTAGGCATTAAAAAAACCAAATAAAATTCCAACAGTGACTAGCAAATGAATGACAGTTGACAGTAAATGTGCGCAAAATTATGACAGGACTGCTGAAATTGGTGTAAACAATAGGGTTACAGTGAGACAATTAATTTTTCTCAGAATTTCAACACTTTTTTCCACGACCTTTTGAAAGCAACAGCGTGACAACTTCAATATCTCGGTGTTGCTCTAAGTGACCGACAAAATCAATACTGAGATTTTACTTGCAACACGGGCAATTTTTTTTTTACAAAAAATCCTAGATATGCATCATGTAGAGCTCACAATATTACATCGAACTGCATACTTAACTCAAAAGTGGTTTTTTCGAAGATATCTCACTATTGCTGTAGGGTGACGATATGTGCAGGACAGTCCGACATCGTCGCTACAGTGGCTGAACCGCCTTGAGAGCATTCTTGCCCTACATTAATTGCTCTCCTTTGTCATTCTATACCTTCTGGTAGGATATACGTCCCAGGTGTTTAACATGCAAGGCCACAAGCAGTTAATTTTCTTATAGACAGATTGATGGGATTGTGTGAATATTTAATGATCTTTTTTTTATGTGTCGCAACATTATAAAAAGTGCTTCAATTTTTATGTGCTACAGAGTTAGTTTATAACAGTTAAGAATTGTAGTTAAGAACTGATATGGTGAGGTGGTCTAAACAAAAAAATCTATTCATCTTGGTTAATGTAATGTCTCTTATAATCTCTTCGGAGACATTCGTTATATACGTAAATACTGGGATAAGTACCAGTGGCAGTCCGTGAGTTTTCAGTTTTCTAGAGTGCTAAGATTGAAAAATACGACATTTGTTGTAGCTGAAAATGAATTTTATATATTTTTTAAAAATATTTTTGTATGAAGATCTTTCAGTATGTTGATACGGCGCATTCCATGACCGAAAGAATCCTGAAGATATTCATACAAAAATTTGAAATTTTGAAAAAAAATCATTTTCAGCGACAACAACATCAATAAGGTCATATTTTTCAATCTTAGTGCTCTGGCTCACTGAAAACTCACGGAGCGCCACTGACAAGTACCCTCCAGTACTACAGGAAGCTTATCGAAAGACTTAGATTCTTTGAATCACAGTGTTTATTGATATATAGTAATTTATAATTTTAGTTCGAAGGACTAACGCCCTTTTTAACTGGATGCTAGGCTATGTCTGCCTCTAGATTTCATCTACCTTCGGTTACCTTCGGCACACTTCGGAAACGAGACCATGGGACCCGAAGAGCCCATAGACATCTCTAGCAATATGAGATTTAATCATGGACTAATAATGATACATTACAGTTAATAAATAAAATACATTAAAAAAAAATAATAAACTTCTCCCTAAATCCGTTATTTTTTCTTTCCCGCGTAAATTAAGACAGCATTACATTTGATCCTCTTCCACAAGAAAGCGCAAAAATAATATACCAAAATAAATTAATCCAGTTATTCTGATGTAAATGTAAAATTACGGAGTTTTATTATGCTAATGAAAACTTTAATAAATTAATACAATTGAGGCGTAAACTGCACGTGATTCTTTTTAACTTTACTCAAAACATAAGCACGTTATGTCCAATCAAGATAACTTCATTTTTTCAACTGCACTTCAGATATTAAAAATGGAGCTATCCGATTGCATTTAATTACCTGCTATTAAACTGACTGCAACAACGCTACATTTCCGTAATACCGATTAGGTTACTGCATGCGATGGTAAACGGCACTGAACGTAATAATTTCTAGAAGTGAGCATTTTATTTAATGAGAATTTTGCACAAAAGTTCCAACTGCACAGAGTCAGTGGAACTATGGCATCCCGTAATGGGATTTGTTGTGAGACTGAAAGGAGTAGGGAAGGGGTGAACATTGCTTCCATCCCTTCGTTGTATTTTTTTAAATTGCCGGCAACCCGGGCGTTTATTGAAATAAAATTAACATATACAAACAAGTAAGTAACCAGCCTCACTAGACAAGGTCTGTTTTGAGACGGGTACATATAAATGCATACATACACAGATATACACACTTACACATATGCATACGCATGCATGCACATAATCATAAAAACATAAGTTTACAGAATCTAGATAAAAGTATTGTTGAAAAATATGTTCGGAAATGACTGCGACAGTGAACCTATTAAATTTTCTGTGAATACCGCTTAAGAGTATCGACTGCACCCGACCGTCTGACGACAGTTACACTATGGCTATATGTTGTACGGTAATGGGGAGAGGGAGGAGACGAGAGGAGGATCCTGACTTTCCAGATCTGGTCACTAAACACGTCTGAAGTAATTTCATGCATTGTTTTGATTATGAATGGTGGCCTTTCACCAAGATGGTACTTAGCGATGGCGGTCCGTGAGTTATCAGTGAGCTAGAGTGTTAAGATTTCAAAGTACAACATTACTGATGTTGTTGTAGCTGAAAATGGATTTTTTGTCAAAATTTTAACTTTTTGTATGAAGATCTTTCAGTATGTGGATGCGGCGCATCCCTTAACTGAAAGAATCCTGAAGATCTTCATACAAAAAGTTGAAATTTAAAAAAAAAACATTTTCAGCTACAACAACGTCAATAAAGCCATATTTTTCAATCTTAGCGCTCTGGCTCACTGAAAACTCACGGACCGTCACTAGTACTTAAAATATTTATTACTCTTGAACTAGCCGCAAACTTGTGTTTATGTATAAAATAAAAATAATAAAAAAAATTAATAACAAAAAATTACAATCTATAAAATGTAGGTAGGTACTCTAAATTATTTTCAATCAATATGTGAAATAAAACCTATTTATGAACCATTCATATGAATCCGCTGGGATTCGAACCCGTGAACTCGGGAATGGTAGCCGAGGAATTTAACTGCTCTATCACGGAGATCCATTGAATGAAAATTAGTATAACATAATTGAAAAAAAAATCGATTCACCCGAATTAAGGTTAAATTGGCGTTATTTCGTGCATACCAAACGTTCCCAACACACTTCTATTGGTTAACGTCTTCAGTTTAAAAGAGCAGGATAGAAAATAAACGAACAAAGCTTTAAGGCTTTTCAAGAGAACTGAAGAACGGTTTAACTTGTCAGAAATTCAGATATAACTTTGCCGATACAAAATTTCTTAATATAAAGTTTTTTTTTAGATTTTACATACTTTTGAAGATTTTTTATATTTTAGAGATAATAATAATAATAATAATAATATTTGGCTGATTTATAAAGCGCCGTTTTCATGAAAAATCATCTCAAGGGCGCTGTACATATAATAAGCATACAATAAAATAAAATGAATACGATAGGCTTACAACTAGGATTCAAACTTATAACTAGGAACCTACATTTAAGACTTATATGTAGCTAGTGACTTACAACTAAGACTTATTACTACTGACATTTTACTGACACTGACTTATTACTGGTGACATACAAATATTTGCAACCGTGACTTAAAATTAGAGATTTACAATTAAAATAGGTATTTACATACAACAATAAATATTTTTAGTTTTGCCAGGTATCTAATATTACCAAGTGATCAACAAAACTCTACAGATATAGGTACAGACAGAGAAAGAGAGTCGAAGCAGTTTGAGGATATTATATATACATGTATACATACATAGATATTTTATTCTACACATTTTACCATATTTCACCAGAAGAAGAAGGAAGTTCGTACATAATATTACAATTTTATAACACGGTTGTGAAAATGATTGTAATGGGTTAACAATTTTTAAAGGAAAGCATAGGTATCTTAAATGAATGAATGAATTTAATCGTCGATCTCAACTGCAATAAGATAATTCATCGCTCAACATCAGATTGGATAGCAATGTTTGAATGAAATAGCGAATTTATGGAAATGAGATATATACACACAAGCCCTGCTTATTTATGGGGGTACATCAAATGCATGTATTATGTAATTAATTATTCTGTAAAATTTATTATATTTTATGTATCTTTTTGTAAATAAAAAACAAATATATAAATAAAAAAATTTAAAAAAAATAATATGGGATTTACAAAAATTAAAAAATCCATACGGCTGCTTATCTGCAGGTTCTACCTTAATAATATGCAATTGGCATATATATACAAACAGCTCAACAAAAATTATGAGTTACAGTAATAATTATGGACACCGTTATGCTGTTCGAAACGTTGGCTAAAGGAGGAGGTAGCACGGCATAATACCCCAAAAATAAATTTTGGCCTTCATTTCTGAAAACAAGATAATCAAGTCATTAGAAACCGATGAAGGATGGGGGTATGAGAAATAATTTTTTAAAAATGATGGGGTGTCAATTATTTAAATAACTTTGAACGTAAAACACCAAGTTGGTTCAATGGCAAAATTTTGAATCTTTAAAAAATCACATTGGTCCAGGTGAATATTTTTTAGATACTTTTATAGGAATACGGTTTTGAGACATTAGTGAAACTTTTTGTAAGATAATTCTCCGTCATGAAATTGTTTTTTTTTTAATTTAATTTTTGTACAACAGAACCATTAACTACATTTTATTGTTTCTTAAACTGGCTCTCATAGTGAGATGATCGCACGAAAATGTGTTTTTAATATCATATCGATGAAGCTTTATTAGATATTAAATTATTGTAAAATGTGGAACAGATTCTCACTATAAGCATTAAATATATGATGTTTTAAAAAAATGAGTAATGTCAATTTTCTTGTCAAATGTAAAACATAAAATATTCAAATTCTGGAGACAGAATAACATCGCATGTTTGTTTCTGCCATTAAACTTAAGTGTATATATGTATGTATATGTATATATATGTACATGTGTATATATATGAATATACATGTATGTGTGGGTATGCATACATGTTTATGTAAGTGTATATATGTATGTATGTGTGCATGTATGTATGTGTGCATGTATGTATGTATATATGTGTATTTATGTACATACATAACAGCTACCTTACTTATTTGTGCTTATTTTCCAGGCAATTTTGGCAATTTGTGAGTTATTGGAAGCATTTCTACCAATTTTCTATTTTTTTTTATAATTTTACTTAAATATGTTTATCTACACTTACTAGACTTCATTTCAAAATAACTATCCTCCATTGGTCACCATGATACAGGCAGCTGCCTAGTATGGTGACCTAATGTATCTTCTCAAGTAAATGTATTAATCATGTAACATGTACTTATAAATAAATAATCGGCGTTCTTCTGTATTGCCTTATAATTAGTAAATTAATATTTTCGCTTTAATTTATTAAAAACTGGCCATTTTTTTTAAGTGCTTTTGGATACTCAATATTTTTTTGGGGTTTTTACGTCTGGCGCGTACACGAATAAATCAGAAGGTTTTCTGACGCGTCAACGAGCCATATACAGCTGTTGAAGCGAGTGGGAAGCGAGTGGGAAGCGTGGGTTTTCCAAATTTACCTCTGCCATCCCTTACCGCTACTATGTCTCCTTTGCAATCCCTTTCTCTACTCCTTCCTCGTCCCTCACCTACGTCACCCCTCCCCCGCGTGACTTTTCCATGACCCGCCCTGCCCCGTTCCCGCTCCCGTTCTCCACCTGCGTCACCTACCCAAACCGCTTTCTTTTTCCACCTTCCACGCAATCCCCTCCTGTGTTCCCCCCCGTCACGCGTTTCATCGCAATCGTATGAATGGTATAGAAAATAATTTCCTAACGCCAGAGCTCACTTTAAATATACAAATCTTCGCGGACGTGCGCCTACGGGACGAACATAAAAAAAAAAAATTAATTTAAATTAATAAATTACTTCGTTTTTACCACTTTTCTTGTTTACAAAACCAACATTTTTCGTGAGCAATGCTCACTTCTTCAGGGTTTTTTATTGATACTGTACAGTTTGTCAAAAAATTAAAACATTAATTTTTTGACAAACTGTACACATCGTCATTTTTTTCTTGGTTAAGCCAGAGTCTAGCTTTATTTTTCATACATATTTACCTTTTCTACAATTAAAGTCCCGGATATGTGTATTACAGGATTTATATCCTTCACCTGGATTTCAATAGATCGCGATCCCACTAGCCATGCTCGATGCTCAAAGGTTGAATCTCTTTCCTCCCCCTTCATCCTACCTCTTTTATGGTTCACTGAGGCTTACTTCTAAATCTGGGTCGAGAAGAGATAGTCTAAACAAAACGTTGAACCTAGAATAAACACATACAAAATGTTGTATTTTAAATTCAAACAATTTCTTTCCAATGCAAAATTGCCAACAGTTTTTCAATTTTGTAATGTTTATCAAATAGGTGCATAACACTCGTACTATTTCCTGAAATTTTTGATAGCAGAATAAAATTTGGCAAACAGTAGATTGCTAATGGTTTTCTCGGTCGCAGCATGGTAGCAGTCAAATATTTATTTCTGTGTTTTTATGATTGAATTTTTTTAATATATCTATTTACAATTCGTGGTCGAATTCTATTATAATCTATATAAATAAAAACGAATCGCCGAAATGTATGTACGCGCATAACTTCCGAACCACTGCATCAAAATGGATAATTTTTTTTTCTGTGTTCGTTATTGTCAGGACAAGGTTTGTATTAAACTACTGGTGTGCTCTGGAATTATTAAATTTGTATAAAAAAATTGCAATAGATGGCACGCGAGCTGTTTGAAAAATGAATGTACAGAGACTGAATCTGTGGAATGCGCGAGGGGGTGGGGAACTCGGGAAGAGGGTTCGCGGGGTGGTGGAGGAGGGGAGTGGAGTGGGGAGAGGGAAATTGGAGGAGTGGGAATGCGAGAGGGGAAGGGGACGAGGGAGAGGAAGTGGAGGCGGAAAGGGAACGGGACGAATGGGAAAAGACACGCAGGGAGTAACAATTTATTTATAAAATGGCATAGCAACTCATGCCGGGAAACAGCTAGTAATATAATAAAACACAAACATATCAAACGTAGGCATTTCCATTTAATTTAAGTGGTAATGAATTTTATTATTATTACTTCCTTTATCATCAACACTAATTTCAATTTGGGAGGCGGAAATGGGTACCGCCGCCCCGGGAACCTTTATTGGATAACCAACACCTCTGCCATAGGTCACCCCAAGTGGTTCGCTACGTTTGATGATTTAGCAGGGGTTCCCGGGTTCATGGGTTGAGGTTTGTCTAGGTCTAAGAGGCGGATGACTAGGACATACTGAACCCCAGTTTTCTACCCACCCCTAAAACCCTTTTCCTTCTCATAAATCTCCTCTCCTTCCTTTCCTTAAAAACCCTCCAAACAGCATCCTCAGCCCCAAGGGAAATTATTTTCCTCAGGGCCTCCTGTGTGCAGCTCATGTAAAAAAAAATTGGGAGGCGGATATGGGTAAATGTATTGGATAACCAATAACTGGTTGAGTGAGACCTAACCTACACCTCTCTAGCCGGGCTCTCTTCAACCATTGCCTTGCACCGCAGTATGGGGGGTGGGTTCATACATCCGTCACTCCTGGATACATTGACTCTCAGATTCCTACCCACCCCTCACACCTTTTTTCCTTTCCCTAAAAGACCTTCTAAAAGCGTTTCCAAAGATGATTCAGGCCCTGCGGTTTGTTTTTCCTCGGGATCTCCTGTGTTAATGCAAAAAGTACTCCTGAAGAATGGCAGTGAAGCGTGGAAATGGCTGAGTAAGGATGTGATGGAAGACATGGCACGATTAAGTGAATCAGATACTTCAGCCATGTCAAGAGTCAGAATAATAGAAGAGTATGCATGAATGTGAGTGAGGCAAAGAGTGTGTGCCAAGACCGGGTTGTTTGGCGGTCCGTCCTCTCTGCCTACCCCTGCAGCGAAATAACATGCGATTAGTTAGTTCTTTATTGTTTTAATTTTGAAGTATTTACAAAAGCAGCGGTACAAACAAATTAGGTATATATTTACTTTAAAAATATTGGAGTTGTACGTATTCAATGCATATTTTTTTAAAATTATTTTCTTCCATGCATACCCAAAGCGAAAGAGATAATGCTTTTTACGGATGATCAAACTGTGCGTCACGTTTTATTGTAACACCCAGGGATTACCCTTCACTGTGATGGAATCTGCTCTGAAATATAATTTCTATTTACTCTGATGTATTCGATAGCTTACTATGATCCCACATCCCGTCGCCTATGATATTCGTGGAGGTTTATGGAGCGGAATAAGCAAACAATCGACACGCATGAACACACTACTGCACCGCGTTACTAGGCATAACTAACATCGCACTACTAGAGCTCCTCTTCCCTCATGCGCTCCGGGATGCTATCAATCAAAAATACACATTATCAAAATCAAACAATATATTATCTGCTTAGGTACTATGTAGCGGTATGTTTGGTTTCACGATAATGTCTTACAAGCGGTCTCAAAAGTTTTTGAAAATACGATCAATAATATTTGGTTAAAGTTTGGGCGTGTTGATAGGATGAACGAGGAAAGTAGTATAAGGAGAACATATGACGCCGAAGTTCATTGTAGAAGAAGTCGGGGATGCAAGAGGAAGACATGACACGATCAAGTTAATCAAATTCTTCAGTCGGGTTATGTCAAGAGTCAGAATAACCGAAGGGTATGTGTGCAACGGTATATGAATGTGAATTAAGCAATCCGACCGTACAAACTTTGGACAAAAACTCCACAAATGTATTAAATAATAGGCAATAAAAGTATTAAATAATTTTTCAGTTTGATACAGAAGGAAACAAAAAAATCAGAATCTAAATCAAAAGATGGATTAAAGAACAAAAAGTTAATTTATAATACAAAATACCACTATCCAATACCCATCATTATAAAATACAATCGTACCTCATCAAATATTTTTAATGTTTTTTCATTACCATCTTTAATTTTATTAAAAATTATTATTTCACGTCTTATTGAATTTTGTATTGTAAAACGAGGGCCTCAGCACGGGTAAGGCACCCAGAGACGCCCACATTATCAGATAGATTATTTTTATGGGGATGCTGTGTGGAAGGACTTTTTAGCGAAAGGAAGGAGATTAAGGCATGTATGATGGTTAGGAATCTGGGGTCGGTGTATCCATGAGTAACGGACGTGTAAATCCATCCCTTCCACTGCGGTGCAAGTGGATGATTCGAGAGGGTCTAGCTGGAGGGGTCTAGATTAGGTCTCCCTCAACCAGTCTCTCCCGATCTGGCCCGCCACCCAGTAGGAGGTCAAACGCTTTCGCCGCCAAGACAAACCTTATCCCAAGGACCCGGGCATCCCTGATAAATCACCAAACGTAGTGAACCACCTGGGGTGACCTATGGCAGGAGTGTTGGATATCCAACAAATGGTTCCCGGGGCGGCGGTACCCATACCCGCCTCCCAAATTGAATCAAATAAAAGTAAAATAAATAAACACATTAAAAAACTTTATTTTTATTTTTTTATTAACTCCACAAGAAGCCTCGAGGAAAATAATTTCCCTCAGGGCCTATGTCATGTGAGATGCTGTGTGGAGGGTCATTTTGAGGAGAGGAAGGAATAAACATTGGTCTTGAAGAGACCCATCAGCCGGCAAATCGTTCCACAGCCGAGCTGTTGAACACAAGAACGAGTCGAAGAAGCGACCCGTTCTCATGTGACAAAATGTCAACCGTGTACGTATGTTGTTGTTTACCGAGGCAGAATTGTGTCGCGGTGTATCCTCTCTGCCTACCCCTGGGGGAAACGGCGTGATGGGAGTTAGTAAAATACAAGATGAACCATCGTTCAAAATTATTCAAAAATAATGATTAAATACCTTTTTTTAGTTTTTATCATCATACCCGTTTTTTCCCATTGGTCTTTCATCGCTGTGCTGACTATATTATTTTATATTAAATCAGGCCACAAAGCTATTTACTTTTAAACTTTTTAAAAGATTTTTCAAAATCCTACCTTGTGGATTTCATTTCAATGCGCCTTCCTTACTCAGATAAGATATTTAATCTACCGTAAAGTCCTAAATTCAAAATCACTTAGTTCATGATCAACGTAACGGATGAAATTGCTAACGATTAAGACTTGTACATTTGTTTAAACTCTTTTAATAAATTATTACATAGTAATGTTTTTACGCACGTGATACTTTTAAAAAGTAGAACTCGTTGTTACAACGAACTTTAATACGAAAGTAATTTTTCTACATTTTATTTTAGGTTTTTTTGGGTACAAAAGAAAACGATGAATAAATTATTCTCATACATTCACCCATCCACAGCGAGGCGAGTATTAAAAACAAAATAGAATTTAAAAATACTTCTTTCCGATCCGATATCTTTTTACTGGTCTATTGGTTGGCCCTAATTTGAAGGGTTGGCGGGACTTCAGCTCGGTTGAAGGGTTTTTTCAGTTGATCATCCCTAAAAAGGATTATCTCTCTCACTTTGGGTCTGTATGCATTGAAAATCGGCCGGTGCGAAAAGTTTTGGAAACGTTAAATTCTATCTATATACATTTGCTCCAGGCGCTAAGGTACAGGTTGTCCTGTTGATGATACTATTATTATAATTGTGATGTCTCTTTCTCTATTATACTTTATAATAATAGAGAAAGTATAATAGAGAAAGAGACATCACAATTATAATAATAGTATCATCAACAGGACATGATGTCTCTTTCTCTACTTTACAGAGACATTGTCTTTATTATTATTACTGGACCTTATCTCAGTACTATGCTGTTTGATTAAAAGACTTTGGTTCTTTGAAATCACAGTATCTAACTGTTTATTGTTATTACTTACAATACAAATATGTTTTAAGAGGTCACACGTCCTTATAACTAGCTAGCTAGATTTTTTCTAGCTAGCTAGAGCTTCCGCAAAAAATGATTTGCCTCTCTCAGATCGGCTTTCTTAAGACGCCGTATTCGCGCTCAAAAATAAGAAGATGGATAGTGTGTAATTACGAATGTTTGAGAGAGTGCGCTTATATTTAAAACGGTAAAATTGAGGCAAACATTGTGAAAATGTTTAATAAAAGACAACTCGTTTAAAATAGAGCAAAAATCTCTCTAGGACTGTCTAAAACAGCATTTAGAGAAACACTTTGCATATTTTCACACATATAACTTGTAAAATAACTGAAGCAGACGTGAAAATAATAATTTTCGGAGCATTCTTTGCGATTGTTTTCTATCGAGGAAATTTCATATA
The DNA here is from genome assembly GCA_929108145.2 of Limnephilus rhombicus. Lineage (NCBI taxonomy): Eukaryota > Metazoa > Arthropoda > Insecta > Trichoptera > Limnephilidae > Limnephilus > Limnephilus rhombicus. Next base: position 20,081,456 of record OV815278.1, on the reverse strand, counting down.
ATTTATGTTTCGACATTTTTTTAAGAGCTTAAAAACTACAAATGTTTAAGGAGGATATGTAAGAAATCGGTAGAAATTCGGGTAGTGGCGGCTTAATAAAACTTTTTACAAATTATTACCAGATGCCTTAACACCTTTCTATATGAAATTTTTCGTTCGGAATGCATGCTGCCTGAATGCTGCCTGAATGCTGCCTGAACGCTGCCTGAATGCTGCCTGAACGCTGTCTGAATGCTGCCTGAACACTGCCTGAATGCTGCCTGAATGCCGACTGAATGCCCCCTGAATCCTGTCTGAATGCCGCATGCTGCTTGAATATGAATAACTAACTAACTAACCAACTAACTTCATCACCAACTAACTTCATCACCCCTTTTTCCGCAGGGGTAGGTAGAGAGGACGGACCGCCAAACAACTCGATCTTGGCACACACTCCTAAAACTCTTTGCCTCGTTCACGAAAGAGAAAAAACACGACCCTTAGGCCCTCCGTTCATGGAGATACTTACAATCTAGGTAATTGTGACGAAATCACAAGTACTCTGCTGATGTACTACTTTTTAATGCTAGTCTCCGTACACGGCGCAACCCGAAATATACTGAACTTGATCATTTTTCACATGCAGCCGTGGAGTCAACACGCTGTCAAACGATGTCATATGACTTTTTTCCAACATCAATCCATGCCTTCTCCATTAAATCCTTTCTTACGTATTCTGGCAAAGTATAGTTATATAAACATGCATTTTTTCCACTTCCAGAACAAATTTAACATTACTTTCAGGTTCCAATGCCATTTCTGTAAAACGTCAAATGAAAAAGTATCAGACACAAATGATGGATGCGTCGCATGCGATCAGAACTGTTGGTATCGTAATACTGATTGGAAACCGACAGCCACCGCGTAGCGCCGTGAACGGGCACCAGCATAATTGCACGGGGGGTACTTACGATCGGCGCGTGTGATACGCGCACGAGGATCGAGTATCTTGTAAGTATATCTGTGAACGGAGGCACTAAAGCTGGGCATACATCGAGACATTGGTCGCGCAGCATGTTCAACGCAGCGTAGTTCAGGTTTTTGTATAGTTTGGAAGTGTATGGAGAGACATGCACGTCTCAGCGCAGCGCCGAACATGCTGCACGACCGATGTCTCAATGTATGCCCAGCCTCAGCGGTATTTTCATTGAAATGGTGTTACATATTATCCAAAAAAAAATTAGTACATGCTTTAACAAATATCTGACACTATAATTAAGAAAATACACGTAGAAGCTGAAAACGAATTGATTGGCTTCAAAACACCAACACTGCAAAAATTGTCACATTCGCGGTGTTGAACGCCGAGCGACTAAAAATTATCATAAAAAGCAAAGGGAAGGAAAGTTTGAAAAAAAATCTTTATTAAAAAATATTTCACAACCGTTAAACGTTATTTTAGTCACACATTGAATAAAGACTACAAGCTCAGATATTCTGGAATTAATTAAAAAATACTTCAACTGGTTTTTTTTTTCTCTCTGGGAATTATTGTATTATTTTTTAATCACATGAATAAATTAATGATGCTTAATGAAAATATGAAAAATATATATTTGACTTGATAAAAGAATATGAAGAATAAGAATGGTGTGAAAATATCATGCGGTTCAATTGGAACACCCTGAATATATTCGTGGATACGTAAAGTACATAGAAAGTATGGATAATGAAAAAAGAGCATAAGCTGGGATGAAAAATTGTCGGAATAAAGTTTAGTAAAAGCACACATTATTTCAAAATGAACGATTTCTTTTTAGAAATTGTGGATAACGTATTTTAGCGACCGAAGTTTCCCTTTTTGCTAGACTGCGACCAACGCCGGATGAATTCGGAAGCGCCGTTTATGAAACTGTACTAATGTAATACCGTTCTTATAAATGCCTCAGTTTAACTTATTTTTAATTGCAAGATGGCGTGAAAATGGCAATTAGCAGCACACCCGTAATATTAAAAATATTTTCGTTCTAATTAACCGAGAAATTAAATGTTACTCGACAACATTGGTATTGGGAAATATTCGTTTTACGTTACCGGCAAATAGGAAAAATAAAAATATTTCAATCTATTTTGAATTGATAATACCTAGAACAATTCATTTCAAGCAACATATCGATTCTGATTGGTGAAATTTCATTAGGGCGATACTGAGAGTATCTACAACTGAAAACTAAATTAGGTAAACATGGTATATATAAGTACATATATTTTTTTGCATTAGCTTCACACAGGAGGTCCTGAGAGAAAATATTTTCTCTCAGTGCCATTTTTTATTTCATCTTTGGGGATGCCGTGTGAAGAGTATTTTTAAGTAAAGAAAGAAAAGGAAGTTCTAGAATGGAAGAAGGTAACAGGGGTGGGTCGTCCGTCTCTCAAATTTAAAACACATATAAGGGTGTGTATGTGTGTATGCACGTGTGTGTATGTATATATGCCAGAAAGAGCCTATTAATCTATGGAGTTTTCCTCATTAAAAAACAAAAAAAACAATATTTTAGTAGTAGTACTTTTCGTACGTGTAATAACCACACATATGTCTTAAAATAATATCTACTCGTATTTTACAAAGTTATCAATAAAGCTGTCATCAATAGCAACATTTTCAAGAAAACATATTATGAATTCCATATTTGTTGACATCGTTTTATTACTAGACATGTTTAATGTCAACTGCTTCCCAAACTGGCAATGATTTCTCAATAACATATATTTTTATAGCAAACTAACACGCAAGCATGCGGACGCGTGACATTTATTACGTGTAGTATTTTTATAGAGGTGCATAAACTTCCTACTAATGAAATAGTTTGACCCGAGAAATTAGACAAAACGGGACAATTAGTTTTTTTTTATCGTGTTGGATTTGTATACTCTTGGTATATCTATCTATTGAACAAATAATCCGTAGAAGTATTATCTTTGTAGATTTGATAGAAAAGGTTTAAGACCTTTCTACTCCTACAGCCTTACTTAAAAAAACCACAGCACGGCCGATAACCTGTGTTGCAGCAGCAACATGAATAAAACCAAAATACACTAAAACATTACTTATAAGATTTGATCTTAAAATGTATTTTCAATCTGACAACAATGCAATATTTCATACTGTACATAATTTAATTGTTTGTTTTCCTACAGAACCATTTCCATTCGTCATTCGCGTTGAAACCGCCAAAAACTCACTCCGCGGGTGTGTGTGAAATATTACACAAATCTGATCGTAATATCTATTAATATGACTAATTCACTATTACATTCGCATAATTGATATATTTACCGAGTTTTTTGTGGTTTTTAATAAGTTTTAGTCAAGTTATAATAACCATAATCATTCTTTGAAAATTGAAATGTCAATAAGTATTTTATGTAAAACATGAAAATTCAAATTTACATTTAAAGGATTTTATTTTATGAAAATTTCATAAAAGTGGTGTTTTTTTTAAATATTAATATCTAATACATGTGTTCCTAAATGTATCAATGAAATTAACGTTTTTAGAGTTGCAAGAAATCTGTTATAAAAGTCGGTATTATTTTTTTAGGTTAGTTTTTTGGCAATAAAAAAACTTTGAAATTTTTTTTTAATTTTTTTTATTGTATGCACGAGGAAAAAGTGAGGTGACAGTTTCGTTCCAAATTCATTATACAAAAGGTCCGTATTTTTTGAATTTTGTTTTTTTTATAAATTTCTGTACACTTTCATCAAATATGTTTTGGTAAAAAAAAAACAATTTTTTTTTTTGCGTTTGAATCTTAATATATGGCAGTTTTTAAAAACTAAAGTGTATTTCAATTACACAAATCTAAAAGGTAATTTTATCTTGTTTTCATAAATGGTATTTGTTTTTACGACACCTTCAAAAATAAGAAATATATAGAACATTCAAAATACTTTGGAAAAATTTCAAATTTTGTTCAGATATCATTACTAAAACAGAGATAAACTACCCTCTCAGGCCATGTAAACCAAGTGTATTTTTTTCCATGAACAATTTTTTAATTAGTAATGTTTTCACATCCGCGGCCGTTTGACAATTGAACAAAATTTTCACTGGGTTTTTTAGTAAGGCTGTAAGTCATTAGATTATACGTTTAAGATAGAATTTCGGAAATTAAAAGTTTTTGATCAATTTCGATTCAAGGGGAAATATAACATGCCTTTGTGTTCACATCATTTTTTTTATGAACGCATTATAAATTATATATTGTGCATTTAATCGGGGAGCATTTTGGGAGACGGGTATGGGTACCGCCTCTCCATTTATTGGATAATCAACATCTCTGCCATAGGTCAGCCCAAGTGGTTCGCTACGTTTGGTGACTTAGCAGGGATGCCCGGGATCATGGAGGTGAGGTTTTTCTAGGTGCCTGCTGCCTGGTGGGCAGGATCTAGAGAGACTGGTTTAGTAGGGAAGTATTTTATCCTCTCCAGCCAGAATCTCTCCATCGCCTTGCACCGGAGTTGGAGGGATGGATTCATACCTGTGTCATCCCTGGACATACTAACCCCCAGATTCCTACACACCCCTCATACCTATTTCCTTCCCAGAACTTATTCTAATTCCTTTCCTTGAAAAAGTCCACCACGCAGCATCCCCTAAGATGACATAGGTACTAAGGGAAATTATACTCCTGGTTCTGAGGAAAATAATATTTTTTTATTAATGTCAAAAACATCACAATTGAAATTATTGGTTCCTCGAAAATAATTAACATTTTAACAAACCATCTAATTTTTGTACATTTTTCCGAGCGTATTATTGACCAGTTCCTTTGGCAGAACTGAAATGATTTCAGCTAAGTTAGAGTGCATATGCTCGTTTTAACCTTTTTGGTAAAACGAGCGGTTAAGGAAACAATTAAGTTTACTTTAGAAGTGAACCTATAAAGTTATTGTTTAAGTACGAGTATATTTAACTGTCTTGCTGTTATTGAACCATGGTCATACTTGCAAATAGATTGTACTCAAAATATAGACTTATTGTGTTTACCTCTAACACTTCAACATTCGAGCCTATATTGTCAGCGGGTAAAAATACTTACAGGGCGTCGGAATGTCAAAATATTTCCGCTTTGCAATAAAATCCAAAAAAAATATTGTGAACGTATCCGAAAACTAAAAACTGTTTTCGAAAGGTGATGAAATACGCTTTCAAATTTTATTACCAGAAATATCCATCTAATTTTTTAAATAAAAAAAAAAAAATGAAAGTTGAAAAAGTTTTAAAAATGGCTCATCCTCCGTTTTTTTCTAACTAATATTACTGATAACGGAAAAAAAACACATGCATATATTTTATTATACAACTGAATTATAAACATTACTGCCACCTCACTTTTTGTGGTTTCGCTTAAAAATAATTCTTAAAAGTTCCCAAAGTTTAATTTTTTTTTTCAAATTGCTTTCGGAAATTTTGGTTTCACGAACGGATACATTTTAATTATTTTGTGGTTCACTTTTAGCTTTGAATATAAAGCGTTTTAGATAAATGAAACAATTTTACTTTGTTTGAACCACTTTTTATACTTGAGTAAATCCTACCGGTTTCAGAACGAACGTTCCTTCTTCAGAGCAAATGTATACTGATTTGACAGTTTTGAAATATGGATGGGAACAATGTATTATTATTAAATTGTTTCATTTATCTATAATGGATTTACCACAAAGTTATAGCTACATTAAAAAGTATAAAGCGTTTTGTTTGTTCTTTCCAATATTTTTAGCATACTTCTCACTATGACAGTAAGGGAGACACAGCGATTTCTATGAGACATGTGCAGTGGCGTAGCTAGCATGGGTGGCACCCGGGGCAGAAAACGTGGTGTCACCCCCCCCCCCCTATTAAAGTTTACTTTGAGATATTCAAAACGCAAATTTTGACCTCCTTAAATATAAAAACATTACAAGCTAGCCAAATATGTAAAACAAAAATTTCGCAATCCTCAAGATGAAAACACTTAAAAACACTAACCTAATAACAACTTTTTCCACAATAATAACAGGTAATAATTCTCTTCACAAGTTCCCGATAATCACAATGTACAAAAGAAATTAGAATGACACAGGTGATAAGCGAGGAATATTTCAGGGGAATCCCCCACAAAGCAATAGTAAGAGCTAGGAACGAAGATAAAACAACAAAGTTTTTTGGGAATCCCGACCGACCGAGTCATAGAGCTGCAAATAACAGAGTTCTGAGTGGAGTCTTCAATTCTAATATGCTGCAAAATTCCGAAGTTAATCATTTGCTGGCATGAAAACATCATTTTAACAACAAGTATTTAAGATAAAACCAGTTTTGTGTTCTGAGTGTAACGATAAAATTTCAATCGTGAAATGGTGAAGGTGTAAGGTGTAAGTCTTAAGCTTTAATTATTAATGCACGCAGTACAGAAAAATGGTTTTCCTCCGAACTTCGCAGCACGTAGTCTGCAACTTTCAAATCTTGCACTTGGAACTCGAAAATGGTTTCCTTTAAAATTTCATTTGAAAGTCTGTTCATCTGCGGAACCATTTTGAAGGAAACCATTCCCTAGTTCCACTATTGCAAGATTTTCCCCGAGTTGCAAGATATGAAAGTTTCAGACTACGAGATGTAAATAGCGGAGGAAAACCATTTTCTTGTTATGGATGTAGTATTAACTAAAATGATTAATTGAATACAGATTCACTCTTAAATTTAAACCAGTTTTGAAAAAATTAATAAGGTTCAATTTTAATTTAAGCCGGTGGACTCTTATCAGATTAATAATTAAGTTAAAACAAGTCTTGTATTCAGAATTTCAAAAAAATACCCAGATGCGGATGCAGGTACTGACGCATTTCGAAGGAAACCATTCTCATTTTCCAAGTGCAGTTAAAAAATTCAAGTTGCATACTTTGTGGTACAAAAATCTGAGGAAAACCATTTTTGAGTTCTGGATGCAGTTTTGAACCTGGGAAACGCAAACAAAAAGTTAAAACCAGTTATGTTCTCCAAATGCACGATAAAAAATTCTAAACTTCGTTCTAAAGTTCCGAGTGGAGTTTTCAATTCTAATATGCTGGAAAATTCTGAGGAAAATCATTTGCTGGCACGACAATATAATTTTAACAGCCCATTCTTAAGTAAAAACCAGTTTTGTGTTCAGAGCGTAACGATAAAATTTCAATTGTGAGATAGTAAAGGTGTAAGTCCTCAGCTTTAATTATTAATGCACGCAGTACACGAAAATGGTTTTACTCCGATCTTTGTAGCACATATTCTTCAACTTTCAAATCTTGCACGTGGAACTCGAAAATGGTTTCCTTTGAAATTTCATTTGTAACTCATTTCGAAGGAAACCATTCCCGAGTTCTACTTTTGTAAGATATGAAGGTTTCAGACTATGTGCTGCAAATATCGGAAGAAAACCATTTTCATGTTATGGGTGTAGTTTTAATTAAAACGAGTTACCGAATACGGATTCAATCATAAATCGAAACTAGTTTTGAGATGTGCTTAAAATTTGAGTTGCACACCGTATGCCCCAAAATTCGAATGAAAACCGTTTGCTTGTTCCGTGTGTCACTTTTATTCAAGCTTTTGGATTCTCACACAGAATCACTCACTCATCTGGAAAAATGTGGTATTAGTATAGGTCTGGTCAACGAATAAATACACTGTCAAGACGCCATACTCACGTAACGTCGCCAATCAAAAAACGTTTTAGAAACTCAAACTAGATTTCGGATAATACCCAACCTAATATTGGATAAAATAATTCAGGTATCATGATTTACAGCGCTAGTAATGTGCAGGTGACCTCGTATCCAAAGAATCGACAACTGATCAAAATCTGAGGTCGCTCTTACATTTGGTAGACGAATTACCTTAGCTTGCGAAACTACTCCAGTGTAAACAGCTAATTGTTGACTTGGTAAGCAGTGTAAATAGCGCTTCGTCAACAAATCCAAAACTCATAATTCGAATTCATAGAAAAAGTTTTCTGAAAATCTCCAAATTACTGATTATTCCTTAAGTATTTATTCATGCACACAGAACAATATAATACAGAAAAAAACATACAGATGATTTATCATTTTTCTTCAATCAGTTATCGATCGATTCTGGTATATTGTTTTCAAGTTTTGCGTCTATTAGAAAAAAGAACTATCAAATCCACTTACCTTGTTTTTTTTTAAATGATCTTTCAGCACTTATAAAAACGCAAACAGAAAAACAACTTTTTCACTAATTCACGTCAGTCAATAGATAACAATTCATTTCACGAGTGTACGTTTACGATAACAATAACATTTCGAAATTAGAATGACACAACTCGCCCCCCCCTCGCTACGCTACTGGACATGTGTGAGCTGAGACAAATATGTTCTCTTGTGATTAAACGGATTAAAATTGTTTATTTTATTTATTTATCCCGTTACAACATCACCCTTTTTTAAATAAATAGTTTTATTCACGGCCTGCATGCAGCGGTTCTCACGTGTACTGCAAAATGTAATATTTGTTGGCATGAGAGTATTCAATAAAAAGTAAATAAATAAAATCACCACAACCGAAAGAGATTTGAATAAAAATTCTAGTTAAATATTTTGTCTGTATTTTAAACCATCACGATTTCATTGGATGATCCAGCAGCCTAGTATTTTTTTTATTCTTTACTTAAAATCCACTCATTTCAATTGAAGTGATCCACAGTCCAGTGAAGTGGCTAGCCATGAAGAACTTTTGAAGTATTGTTGAGCTGTACGTATATATGAAAACACTCCTTACACGAACGAATATGTTTTACTGTGTAATGTACCTACATTCCACACAGGAGGCCAATGAAGAAATAGTTTCCCTCGGGGCCTACGTCAAATTGGGGATGTTTGTTAATGGTGTTTTTTTAAGAAGAGGAAGATGGCCTCCGGAAATCCGTGGTCGCGGGGTGGGGCTCCCAACTAGCAATCAAAAGGTCGCGGGTTCAACTCCCGGCGCAGCGTGCGCAAATAAATTTGGGTAATTTTAGAATTTATTATATATAAATATGTACAGCCTTTTTGCGGCACGTTCCAGATTAGGAAATACTCTTAGTATCACACTGGAGTAAGACCACCATTCAGAATAGAAAGTTACTTTGTTTATAAGAATACCGCACAAGAGTCCCAACTGCTCCCATCTGGAGCCAGTGAGACTCTGGAATCCCTAAGTGGGGTATGTTGTGAGGCTGAAGGTAATGGCTAGCGAAAGGAAATGGGGAAGAGGAAGGTGGAGAAGTACCGGGCTATTCAGATCTGGTCACGAAACACGGCTAAAGCCATTTAAAGCAACGTTTCAATTCTGAATGGTGGTCTGGAACACTCTGGAACATGCCGCAAATATACTATATATTATTTTAAATGAATTAATTGTGAAATAACACAAATTAATCAAATAAAATTTATTTGCGCATGCCGGGTTCGAACCCGCGACCTCCGGATTATGAGTCAAGAGTCTTATCCACTGGACTACGGAGGTCGTATATACATATATATTATTTTAAATAAATTAATTGTGAAATAACACAAATTAATAAAATAAAATTTATTTGCAACGCCGGGATTCATCTCCCTGGACGACCCGTGAAATTCGATTTTCGAGTAAAATATATGCACGAAGTTCCAATGGTCTTAATCACCGTGTAACAGCATATTCTAGAGACAAAATACTTTTAGAACAAAAGTTTTTTGAGTTTCCGCTGCAAGCGCAGTGCTAAAATGAGCAAATGTTTTGTTTTGTTCTTCAATTTTTTAAATTAAAAACTTTTGTAGTACCGTTGTGATTTGAAACTCGATGAAATGAAAAATAGCGACATAAGAGACAAACACATACATACATCTATAGGATTTAGCTTGCGAGAGAATGAAATAGTATAATCGGTCTCCTCTTTGTGCATTTCTTCGTAGTCTCCCAACTCTTGCCTACTTTAGTTTACTGAAGATTTACTTGTACCGCGTGTAAATTGCACACTCTGATTTTTTTTGTTGCAAATTGTGTAGTTGGTGATTTGTACACTTGATAAATAACCATAAACTGCAAGTAAAAATAGTCAATACCTTATTTTATTTAATTAAATGAATACAATATAAGCGAAACTCAATCGAAAACCTGGAAACAGAAAAATCAGACAATATCTTTTTCTGATTTTTCTGTTTCCAGATTTTCGATTGAGTTTCGCTAATATTGTCTTCATTTAATAAAATATTACAGTTTGAGGTTTTACTCATAAAGTTAAAATAAAAATAAAACTTATTTTATTATACTAAAATTTGTTTAAATAATATTACAACAATTTATAAGTATCACTGGAGGAATGAGTGTTTTTTTTAAATAAATGTTGTGCTTAGGTACCTACTATAAAAATGTCATAAAATTGATAATATTAGTTTACAGGTACGAACACGTTGTAATACGAACCAGTTCAACAAATAAAATAAAAATAACCTTTAACATGTAGACAGCAGCTCCATGCACTAATTGATAGTATTTTTTTTTTTAATTCATGGTTTAAAAATATCAGCTCTCAAATAGTGAGCTCTTAAAGAAACACTATCGTTTGGTTTCAACTTATTTTTCACCTCGGTCTTAGTATTCATTTAGCCCAAAGTTCGTAGAATATGTACATAACAAAATTTGCTCATACGGGGATTTTTTCGAGAAAAAAACGCTCGCAAGCTCGTGACGTACAGTTTGGCAATTAATTGTAGAAAATAAATGATGGCGCTGCGATCGTTTTTTAGGCCTTTTTAATGACAACACCAAGATGGCTCATAAGACAATGAATGTATGTTTAAAAAAACACTTTGGTCAAAATGCATATTTCATAACGAATTTGTATTTTCAAAAATTTTGCACAAAAAACTTTAATTTAATAGAAGTAAATAATAGAAGTAAAATTGTAATTTAATATAAGTAAAATAAAACAAAACAAATTTTAAGTGGGCGTTTATTAAGGTAATAATAATATATAATATATATGGCATTATAGGATGGGGCAATAAACAAATCAAACACAAACAATTTACATATCACAAAACCTAATAATAAAGACAATTTTAAAAACCCTACTCATATTCGTCAGAATTTTATATAAACAATTTAAGGTCATAAAATTACGTGCATTATTTTTTTTTTTTTTTACATGAGCTCCACACAGGAGGCCCTGAAGAAAAAAAATTCCCTCAGGGCCTATGTCATCTTTTGGGATGCTGTGTGGAGGGTTTTTTTTAAGGAAAGGAGGGAGAGGAGAGTTCTGGGAAGGAAAAGGGTTTAAGGGGTAAGTAGGAATCTGGGGTTCAGTGTGTCCTGGTCATCCGCCTTCAAGACCTAGACAAACCTCGCCCCATGAACCCGGGCACCCCTGCTAAGTCACCAAACGTAGCGAACCACTTGGGGTGACCTATGGCAGAGGTGTTGGTTATCCAATAAAGGTTCCCGGGGCGGCGGTACCCATGCCCGCCTCCCAAATTGAGTATATACTTTATATAATATTTATATATTATATCTCCTCCCAAATTGAGTATATACTTTATATAATATTATATATATTATACTTTTATCAAGCAATATTCCCGGCTACAATCAAATCCAATGTCTTCTTTGAGTACGGTTAGTAAAGTTCTTAAAGTTGGGACTTCTTTACGTACCATGTAAAAAAAAAGAATTTTTTGACGAATGGCACAAATATCAAAATCATCCAACTCTTTTTTAGCTCGCCCCATTTTCCGTTTTTCCGGTATTTCAAATTTTCCATCTGCTTTTTCCCCTTCCTTGACGATTCGCCTTACCGTTGATTGAGGTTTACCTGTGTGTGAAAAATTAAAAAAATATATATTATAGAAGGTATTTAAAAAAACACAGTAGATAATATTCAATCAGAAAGAAAGAGAAAATTTAAAAAAAAAATTACTTTTCTACGAGTTTAAAGAAGTTGCATAATATTATGTTTTTTAATTGAGTTATTCCCTTTTTCCTGTGGCTTCACATGAAACTGTCAAATTAGAGTGTCAAATTCGGATTTTTAAGCATAACCTCAAATGATTATAATCGCTCAATAATTGGCATAAATCTTGTGAGCAATTTGAAATTTATTAAACTATATTAAACTATATACTACGTACCAGTTATTTCTGCAGTTCATTTGTAAACATCTTCTAAATTATACGGAAGCTTTTTCGCGTGATATTCGGCTAGGCGGCGTTGAAAAACGCAGTATATAACCCCTCTTGCAACACTACGTATTAGTTTGTTCATTTTAATTCAATTCAAACAATGCACAGGCAAACAATGAATAAAAATATTATTAGATGAGCGGTCTTCCACTCAGATTTAAGACAATAAATCGACCGAAACATGCGATAACATAACAGCCACAGGAAACGTCACAGCAAAGCGAGTAATTCGGTGCTGCCATATTAATGAAAACATTTAGTTCCAATTTATTTAATTTCAAGATTTAATTGCTGAACTATAGCTTGAAGTCCAATTGGAGTCCGAAAGGAGCAATTTATTTCACTTTTCACTAGGTATGTGATATTATTTTTTGATAAATCTACGTTATTTTTCTCACGCTTATGTTCATAAATACAATAAAGCAGTTCGGCTCTGGAAAGATTTTCGTGTTTCTTCCATCCTACAACATAGGTATCTTCGTCCCATGGTCCATATTCACAATCTCTTCTTTTCAATAATACCCTCCATACAGCTTCCCCAAAGATAACACAGGCCCTGAGGAATTTATTTTCCTTGGGGCCTTTCTATTTGAAAATTTGAATGTCTTCAAAGGCATACATGTAAGGCGCTAACAACCTCGATTCTACATCATCAATGCTTAGTTACACTGCAAATATTCCTGAAATGTTTCCCTTTTATTCCAAAAATTAGTTTTAATATAATAGTAAGTACAGTATTACAATATTATTATAAATAAATCAGAATCGCTTGAAGCCACTTGTATTGCAGTAAATTGACTTATCCAAGTGAAAGGTGGACTTTAAGCTACGTCACAACTTTCTCGCCACTTACCTTTCTACCCTGTTGATGATCTAACCTTGATAAATACATTTTCTATGAAGCTTGCATTTAGCCTTCAAAAACACGAAAAAACGCCAAATTATTTTGTGGAAACTTTTCAAATATTTAAAAGTTGGCATTCGGAAATTAATATATACTGCTTAAAAATGATTTTTCGAAACGTTCATTGAACAGTGGTATTTTTTCTTCCACATTTAAAATTTAACGTTTTCACCCCGTTTCACAAGGGAACCCCTCGCTCCCCCAGATAGTGTTGTGGGTAAAGTAAGCGGTTCAGTGGAGAAAAGCCTGGTGGGTTGGGGCCAGTTCACTGGTGGTTGCTCGTACGAATAATAAAAACACCATTGAAATGTGTACACGCGCAATAAAACTTGATTCAACGGCTGACTCCGGCAGAGATATGCAAATTGCTGAAATATTACGATGAGGTACTATTTTTATGTAAATTTATAGGAATTCGTGTTTTAATTTATTTTTTAGAGCGATTAAATAATAAAAATACCCACAGGTCTTATAAGTCTTCCACACATTAACTACGGTAGAAATATTATTTTACTTCGGTGAGCTGCGAAGCTCGAATTCTTACAGAATACTTTTTTTACATTAGCTCCACACAGCAGGCCCTGAGGAAAATATGTCATCTTTGGGGATGCTATGTGGAGGGTCTTTTTAGGAAAGAAAGTAGGGAAGTTTTGGGAACGAAAGGGGTATTAGGGGAGGGTATGAGTCCATCTCCCCACTGCGGTGCAATGCGATGTTCCGAGAGAGTACGGTTGGAGAAATCAAAGGGTTTCCCTGAACCATTCTCTATATAGGTATTAAAGAAAAACAAATTTATAAAAATATCAAATATTACGGACGACCTGTGTATGTGACCATGGGCCCAGAGAGAGTTTGTTAGGATGCTTCAAAAACGTACGATACATATTTTTTTTTTAATTTTTATCGAACACCCTTTTATATGTTTCCATAGTGTCTAAAAAAAATCTCTTCTACTCCTCTCTGTGCTATGTCATTGACAACATTCGTAAAATATAGAACAGTTTTAGCTTTTATGTAGTCATCGTCATCCTTCCAGGTGTTATTAACATACTTAGTCAAAAATTCACACGGAGCGGTGATTGTGTTAAATAAAGTCTGTGTATAATTTGTAACAAAGTTCTTACGCAAAATGAGAGCATTGTCAAGGGTTACACGCTTCAGAAAATTTTCCAAGCCTTATCTTTCGAGGGCTGGTCCTCTGTTTAATTTCCAAGAAAACTTCATCACCGAAGAATGCAAAAGCAACAAGCTCTTCAAACATTCACGAAAGATGTTCCATCTTTTATGTAGCAGTTTTTGCAGGTGATTGATGTATCTTCAGTATAATGTAATGATGTTTCCTTAATATGGTAGGATTATTTTATTTGCAGAACATCACACGCACTCTCGCAGTAGAAGCAGCGGATTGGTTATTATTTTTCCTCATAACTGCTCTAACAGACAGAGGTAATTTTGATCGATAAAAAGTTTGTGTAATATCCAATCATTCAAATACAGTTCGTACACGAAATTTTAATACAAAATACGCACAACGCTCCTTGCTCGAGTGTATCTGCAAATTTTATAATGCCCTAAAATATACTCACATTTTCCATTGTACCCTTAAATCATTAAAAATCAAACTTACCTTACAATGTACTTAAGAGTAAGTCAAAACTATTATTTCTTGAAGAAGGAGATAACAATTTTATTACCTTCTTTATTACAATATTACATTGATGGGAATAATCTTCAAAAGTTATAAAATAAGTTATTTAATTCTTATTAAAAATTGTCCATTTTTTCTTGTTTATTTTTTTCTTTTTACCACTGTTTACTATTATAACGTTAATAACTACTTGAAACTATTATTTCTGTATTGATTATTATTTTATTTTATTTCAAATACATAAACGGCTATACTGCCTTTTATAAATAAACATATAATAGAGTACAAAAGTAAGAAAAATAATATCATTACATAATAGTAGTTTTAAACTTTAAAATAACATACAATTATTGTGTGTATCACAACAAAAAATAACAAAAAAGAACAATGAGAAATATAATCATTTCATTTCAACATGTCCATATTGCGTATATAAAGTTACATTATGGAAAAATAATTTTTGAGTGCATGTTTATATTGCGCTAATTTTAAGAAATAAATGTCGCCGATGTTAGCATATTCATTTCCCAAAATGTGATATCGACTGATTGGTGAGTAATAATGTGATAATGTATGTGTGTTATTATAGTAGAACGGTAGAGTCAGTCTATTGTTAGCGCGACCAGGGCACTGAAATCGTATTAGTTCTATTAAATCAGGGGTATCCAGGACCGAGTGAATTATTTTATATAATATTAATAGATCACAGATTTTTCTGCGATCTGATAAATTTACAAGATTAGTTCAGTTTAATAATAAATTATAGTCCACGGATTCTCTAAGAATACCTAATTTAAAATTAATATACCTAAGGAATATATGCTGGACTTTTTCAATCGCTTGAATATGGATATTGTAATCTTCTTATTAATAATTTTTTACAACTTGCTGACACCATTTTTTTTTTACGTGAGCTCCACACAGGAGGCGCAGAGGAAAAAAAAATTCCTCAGGGCCTATGTCATCTTTGGGGATGCTGTGTGGAGGGTTTTTTTAGGAAAAGGAAGGAGAGGAGAGTTCTGGGAAGGAAAAGGGTTTAAGGGGTGGGTAGGAATCTGGGGTTCAGTGTGTCTTGGTCAACCGCCTCCAAGACCTAGACAAACCTCACCCCATGAACCCGGGCACCCCTGCTAAATCACCAAACGTAGCGAACCACTTGGAGTGACCTATGGCAGAGGTGTTGGTTATCCAATAAAGGTTCCTGGGGCGGCGGTACCCATTCCCGCCTCCCAAATTGAAGATTTACCTACTATATAATATGTTTAATAACCACTGTTAGGTAGCTTGTTAGGTAGTTTCTTATGTGGGCTTTTTGCCAAATATAAACATAGTTTGTGTGGGTGTTTAAATAACATTACCATCCGGAACTTTGCAGTATCCTGCGCGCCAATACTCGGTTCCCGAGTAATGTTCTGGATGGAGGATAGCATGACACCATCTCTGAGCGTGGGCACAATGGTATGCATGATATGATGGTTTGGGTGTTAATTGAAAGATGATGTTCAGAAAAATAAAAGTGTAGAATATATTGATCACATTAACGGAAATACAATTATGGTAAATTAAACTTACCCCCAGGGATCGTTCGATGGTTTTAATTCTATCTAAGCTAACTATCATCTATATAACTGTGTGTCGGCGTGTGTGAGCGGGTGTGAGCGGGGAACCTCCACCGATGAGGATCCGATCTCGTCAGACCCAGCTGGAACTGTACAGCGATTTACAAATTGTTTAATATCCTTGTACATGTTTGGCCAAAAATACCGTGATAGTACTTTTTTATAAGTTTTAAAAACGCCGGGGTGACACGACCGAGAAGACTCGTGAATATTACTTAGAATGTCAAATCTTTTTTCCTGAGCAATTACTTTTTTCCACGCGGTATCTTCACACAGTGCTAAACTAGTCTTTGTATGATGAAATAGTTCATTGTCACGAATTTGGTAGTTCTGAAAACGTTGAGGAAATTCTTGACAACCCTTCCAAATATTTTTATACCATATGTCTTGAATATTTTCTGAATCTATAATAGAGATTTCGGCATGATCCATTCGCGAAAGGACATCTGGGACTATATGCTGAGTACCTTTACGGTGGATCACATCAAAAGAGAATTGAGATAGACGTGAACTCCAACGCGCGAGACGACCGCTGGGATTAGACAGAGAACCTAACCATTTTAGGCTTGAGTGGTCGGTTACAACTGTAAAATGAGTTCCTTCAATGTATGGTCTAAAATGTGTCACGGAGTCTAGCACGGCTAAAAGTTCACGCTCAGTTTTTCCATAATTACGTTCATGAACGTTTAAGCATCTCGAATAATAAGCAATGGGGTGCTCCTGTCCATCTATAGTTTGAAGTAATACCCCCCCCCCCCCCCCAATACCTACGGAGCTTGCGTTGCAGTGTAGCAAAAGGTTTGGAAAAATCTGGACAACTTAAAACTGGGGCTGAAGTAAGTGTTTGTTTAAATGCAATAAATACGGATTCGGCTTCCGGTGACCATTTGAAGTTACTAATTCCTTTCTTTGAATCAGTAATACTTGTTAAAGGAGCTGCAATGCTTGTAAATCCTTTGATTAACCGTCTAAATAACCGCACAGGCCAACAAATGCCCGAATTTGTTTAGCATTTTTCAGTACAGGAAAATCTTTAATACTATCAATCTTACTTGGATCAGTGCGAAGGCCCTGTGAATCAACCATATAACCCAAGTATTTAAGCTCGGTTTTACAGAATTCTGACTTTTTTAAGTTAATGGTGAGGCCCGCGTCTCGTAGACGTTCATACACACGATTTAGCAATTTAAAATGTGATTTTAAGTCTTCCGATACTTATATAAGGTCATCTAAATAGCAAAAAGCATTATCATCGAACTCGGGTCCAAACAAGGCATCCGCTAGTTTTTGTAATTCGCTAGGAGCATTTTTCAGACCAAACGGCATGCGAGTGAATTCAAAGAGGCCCCGGCCAGGAACTACAAATGCTGTCTTTTCACATGATTTTTTGTCTAAGGCTATTTGCCAAAATGCCTTGGAAAGGTCAATCGAGGAAACATATCTGGCACCGCCAAGTTTATCTAGGGTGCGCGAAATATAAGGGAGAGGTTAACTATCACGTTCCATGACGTTATTGATTTTTCGCGAATCAAGACAAAACCTACCTGCTCCGTCTTTTTTGTTACAATTAATACTGGACTGGACCATGGTGAACGAGAAAGACAAATAACACCTAATTTTAACATTTCATCAACTTCTGTTTCTAATTGTCTCTGCCATGTGGGTGAAAGAGGGTAATACCGCTGTTTGATAGGTGGCCCTGTTGTATTTATTTTATGTTTAACCAAGTGTGTTAGACGTAACCCTTTCTTTTCAAAAGAAATTGACTCGAATTTTTTAACTATCTTAAAGAGTTCCCTATTTTCTTCACTAGTTAGGGACGAGGCTGGCCGAATAGCCCTCAACCCACTAATATTTCCTTCCGAAACAGAATGAGTAACTTTCGAAAACAGCTCCGGTGCGATGTGGAACTCCTTCCAAAAGTTAACTCCTAGAATAATTGAAGGCGACAATGTCGGGATGACGTAGAAAAGAATTTCCTTTGTGGATGATTTATACGTGACCGGCAATGACATTGTCCCTAGGACTAGTTGGTTTGTACCTTCCGCTGTAGAAACACTAAACTTAACTTTAACTAACTTTAACAAGTGCCCCATCGTATAACTTTTCCAAAGCTGAATTCCATCATATTACTGAGTACCTTATCCAAACAGATTGGTCCTTTTTAGATGAGGAAAATAATATAAATGATCAATTAGAACACTTTTACTCGATTTTAAATACCTCTATAGAACAATTTGTTCCCAGGGTTAGCTTCAAATCATCTAAATATCCAAAATGGTTTACAAAAGAATTAACTAATTTAATTAATAAAAAAAATGTATCCACAGAAAATATAAACATACCAGAAATCCTAACGATTATATAACATTTACTAAACTACGAAAACAATGTAAATAACTATCAATAAAATGCTATAGTAACTATGTTAACGTAGTAGAAAATGAGGTACGTCATCACAATGTGAAAAAATTCTGGAATTTTACTAAATCTCAGTGTAACGATAACTGTGGATATCCTAATAGCATGTATATTAAAGAAAAATGTGCCGACAGTATCGAGGGTATAGTTAATCTCTTTGCTGACTCATTTAAAAGTGTTTACGACAAAGATATTCCCGTCAATGCAGTCTCCAGTACTTCAGTGGAAGAGTCATTAAACCTAAGCCAATGTTTCATAAAATTAGAATCTTTAAAAAGGGGCATAAATGCATTGGATAGTAATAAATCTGCTGGACCGGATGGTATTCCTCCCATATTTTTAATAACTTGCATTGATAGTTTGATATATCCCTTACACAAAATTTTTAACAAATCCTTAGCATCTGGCTGTTTTCCGGCTCTGTGGAAAAAGAGTTATTTAACGCCTATTCATAAAAAAGGAGACAAAAGCGATATATCAAACTATAGACCTATTTGTATTATGTCTGCTTTACCCAAACTTTTCGAGTCATTAGTATTAGATACCATTGTAAAACCTATCAACAATATTATTGTTCCTAACCAACATGGCTTTATCAGAGGTCGATCTACCTTAAGTAATTTAACTATCTATAATAATTACATATCCGAATCCCTTAGTCTGAAACAACAAGTGGATTCTATATACACCGATTTCAGTAAAGCATTTGATAAGGTTCGACATCACATTATTATATCCAAACTCCGACTGTTAGGCATAAAAGGTAGTTTATTGACATGGATTATCAGTTACGTCAGTAATAGAGTGCTTAGTGTCAGGATTAATTTTATAGAATCCTATGTATTCGAGGTCACAAGTGGTGTCCCGCAAGGGTCCCACCTCGGCCCAATATTCTTCTTAATATTCATTAATGACATTGTAAACATATTTAAAGATGTACAAGTCCTACTTTTTGCAGATGATCTAAAATTGTTTAAAAGAATACGAAATATATATGATTGCCTAATTTTACAAGCTAATTTAGATGAATTTTTTAAATGGTGCGAACAAAATATGTTATTTTTGAATACTGAGAAATGTCAAGTATACGATTTTCCAGAACTCATTCTCATATCTTACATGAATATAATATAAACAATGTTATATTAACACCAGTATTACAAATTCGCGACTTGGGAGTTATATTCGATTCAAACTTAACATTCACACCACATATAGATAATATAACTAATAAGGCTATAAAGATTCTTGGCTTCCTTTGTAGAACCCTTACTGATTTTAAGTCCTTGGATTGCATGAAAACACTCTACATTTCATTAGTTAGATGTCAAGTAGAATATAATTCACCTATTTGGTCCCCTTTCTATAAAGTACACTCTAACAAAATAGAACGAGTTCAACACAAATTTCTTACGTACTTAAATTTCAAACTCAAAATTCCAATAGAAAACATTAATTATTTAAGTTTAATGAATCGACTAAATTTAATTACGCTGTCTGACAGAAGAATCATTTCAGACCTAATTTTATGGTACAGAATTATGAACAATCTAATTGACAGCCCTGCCATCGTTGCTACTATTAAACTTCATGTACCGACAAGGAATACTAGACAAAATATAACATTCTTTTGCAACACATACACAACTAACTATCAATCACACTCACTCACCATCACAGCAACGTGTGGCCGGGTCTACTTGTACTAGATATTTGTTAAACTTTTTTTTTTAATTTTGGACAGGTATATTAGACTCACATCCACATATAAGTTCTGCTAAAGCGGTTCCTCTAAATAATATAGATTTTAATCTTGTGATGTTTGTCTTTTCTACTCTCTTATATTTGTCTGTATTTTATTTACTCCTGGGCACTTGGCACCAGTCGTAATCTTTCGTCTTTTCATACTTATTTAACTCTCCTTTCATCGGCAAGACAGTTGTAATATTCTCGCCTTTTCTCTTGGCTCT
Source organism: Limnephilus rhombicus (assembly GCA_929108145.2). Taxonomy (NCBI): domain Eukaryota; kingdom Metazoa; phylum Arthropoda; class Insecta; order Trichoptera; family Limnephilidae; genus Limnephilus; species Limnephilus rhombicus. The sequence continues at coordinate 20,060,680 of OV815278.1, read as the reverse complement.
GATCGATATTTAAATTCTTAAGGCTTTGCATATGTGTGGTAGGGATGGAAAATTCCTCCCCTACGTCACACAAGCCTTTATAAAATTGGACCCTTATTTCCTCTGATAACTACAGAAAGCTACTTAAAGCTCCCTTGTACTACATACCTTTAGCGATATATGTACTTAACTAATAAATACGTTATTTACGACTTTGAACGTAAATATTTTCGTATTTAGGTTGTAATTAAACTCCATCAAACGTTGTGTAATTTTTTTTGATTTATGATATAGGACTTTAATTACTTTAAATTTTGTGGTAACCCTCTTGATTCTAAACAGAGTGTTGAATTTCAAACTGTATTGGTCTCTCTCTTGCAAATTTAACCTTAAGTAATTTCTCTAAATGAACTAACTTCCCTTTGACGTTTATTATGATTCCCTACATCCTAATGAATTCATGAATAAGCAATACTAATCGAAACTACACATGACTAATTGAACAGATAATTAAATATAACTCAAATGGTTAAATGTTAGTAAATTTGATTATGATTGTATCTCGTATCTGCTGGGCGCCCCTCCGTTTAGATTCAGCTGCTATAAGGTACATATAAAGATGGATTTAGTAGGTTAATGTAATTAGTTAATTGCATATTTGACGAACTCAGAATAACCCTTTTTCTGGCAAAATTTGGCTCCTGCCTCCATCAAGTAAGCAGGGTGATCAGAAGTCAACCCAAAATTCGCACAGTCTTTTGGCACGGTTCAATTGATTGATACCTAAGTTATCGCGTCCCAATGAACCTTCCTTTCGCCATCATGCACTGCCTTCAGGTCTTCCTCCAAGCCCAGATACCTCCAAATTCCTACTCCTCCAAAGTTTACTATTTACTTAGGGCGAACCGGTTTCGTCCTATATGCAATCATATACTCACGGGTTTGTGTGGAGTTACGGGTCGTGAATCCTCCCTCCACGTTCAAGAAATGAGACGAGAGTGACCCGACAGGCCTAAAGCACTAATTGTAAGTGAGTTCGTTTCATTCAATGAACAGTACATAAAAAGATATATATGTAAACATACGTTTTGGGAAGGTTTATAACTCGCAATACGAAACTACTTGCAACGCATCCCGAGCTCGGATCTCGCCCATCGGATTCTGCACAATCCTCAGATTGATACCGAATATATACGTAAGAATAGTGTGAAATATAAATATATACTAGTACAATAAGATCTTATCTGGCGATGTGTTCTGGAGATTCGCCATAACTCCAAGCTTTTGTTTGGTTTTGTTGACGGTTTTGTTTGAGAGATCCGCCATCTCTATGGTTTGATTAATGGTCCTTGTTACAGAAGCGAACACTGCCTTCTGTTGGTTGAACTGTATTTTTTTTTTCTTTTCTTTCCCTCCCCTCCAATGTTCAACTTTTGATAAATTCTTGCTATCCCGTGATTCTCAATTGAATCATGTAAATCCTCATTACCCCTTATTAAGCTATCCCGTGATTTTTCAACTGCTTCATCTAAGCCTTCATTACCCCTTATTAAGCTATCCCGTGATTTTTCAACTGCTTCATCTAAGCCTTCATTACCCCTTATTAAGCTATCCCGTGATTTATCAAATGTTTCATCTAAGCCTTCAATACACCTTTTTGAACTATCCCGTGATTTATCAAATGCTTCATGTAAATCTTCAACACACCTTTTTGAACTGCTATAATAAATCTGTTAATTTTCAATTGCTTAGGTCTGTAGATACCTCTTTACGTTCAAATTAAAAATAGTGTTTAATTTTTTTTCTTTTGTTCCTAATAATTGCGCAATATAATAATTTTATCCCGTTCCTAGAAGTTAATACCTAAGTACGATATCCACTAATCAAGGTCATTTTTTTTTTTTTCTTTTTACTGTATTCGAACTAGTGCCCCAGTGACCGAATTATTTTGTAAACAATTTGAGCTTTGTAAACATTCTCTACGGCCTCGTGACCTAGATTCAAGCGTATGAGGTATGTTTACTTTAGACATTCCGGAGACGTGTGAGATGACTCTAAAATTTTCTTTGTTTGATAATGATGTACTTAGCGCAATTGTCTAGTCTGATACCCGATTACGTATACATATTTATTCATTTATATATACTTTGTCTCAATAAATAATTTATAATATTGATATGTATATACATAAATTTTATGATTGAAATAATTTCTAATATCATAACTTATTTCAAATGCTCTGGATTTTCTGAAATTATATTAATACATACATAAGATTAAATATAAAATATTGATTTGTAAATTTATCACACATAACTACTTTTAATAGTTATTGATGAATTCAGAGGTAGGAATCGATACCCTTTTCCTCTTTTTATATAAGTGTTTTTCTTTTTTTTTTTTTGATTATAATTTTTCTTGGGAACAAAAATTACATATATATATGTTTATATACTTACATATATAAATATAAAAAATATACTTATTAAATTTATAATATTTTAATATAGTTACATATCACATATTAAGAGAGTAATATCTTGGTCAAATAATTAATCCAAATACCAATGTTTGCTGTATTCCGCTATCTCCTTGGAATCTGTAAAATTTTATAACGGAAAAGACTTACCCCTACCAAGGTTTTTTCCGACCGGGAAATACACGGTAACCTTGCTGCGATTTTCCTAAATTAATTTTTTATTTTCCTAAATTTAATTAAATCTTTTTGACTTCAATTTTTTTTTTTTTTCATTTAATCTAATTAATTAAAATGATGCATGAACTCTATCGTTCTAAACTGTATTTTATCTCAAAACTCGTTGGTTAGATAACACTTTAAATGATAGTTACTTCACGATTAATTTAGAGATGGTAAATTGTCGTTAAATTAAATTTTTATCCCTCCGAACTTTTATGTATTAATAAAATATTATTTTGTTTTATTATTATTATTTAAGATAATTAATTTAAATATTTATTATTTGTTAGAACACTTTCACTTAGATTGAACACACGTATTTAATTATAACTTCGTCACGCTAAATTATCACATCACTTCAGTTATTTATTGCACTAATATTGAACGCGAAATTTCTAAGTTTAAAAACACGATATTAAGTGATTATAAAATCCGAATTTTCCACTAAAACAAATTGTATTTATCACGAGCACTTTTATTTTTCACAAGTAATTAATGCGTTGGCTTTAATTTTTATTTTTTCACTGATTCTAACTGCAAAGTATTTTTTCCTGTATATCACTGACTAGAATGTGAAATTTTTCTAAGTATCAAAATAATTATCACTTAGAATTTTTCCACTTTAAGTCACCCACCGTTTCGTCACGTTCCGCGAAGTTACAACCTTTTCGACCACGACGTAGACTGTCCTCAACTGGCATTTGTCTAGACTTTTATACCCCTCTCAGGTCCAAAAGATCGTATCTGAATCTCCTATAATAAACCAATCTAATTACTATCAACTCGTAATTTCTTGAAACCTCTCCATTATTGTCGAATGCGGTCTCTTTGTACGTTTTGCGTTTGATACATTAAATTCTGTCTCGTACTTCCATACTTACAAGATCCGGATTTAGTAAGATCCATGTTTAATGGCCCAACTTCCTTTGTCCTGTTGTTCATACAAAACTAGCTTGAATTTAATAATTTTAAAGTTCTATTTTCATATATTTCGTAACATGTCCGTGCGTACGGCATCTACCATATGTTCCAAATCTGTCCCCAAATTCGCCTATCAGAGATATCTTCATGTCGAAGCCTTTCTCGCAAATTGTTCATTTTTATTTTATTATTTTTCCTCGAGTTTTTCTGTATTCTATATGAACCTTTCCATTTAAAACCGAATTTTCTCTATTTACGTCGTATATTTGAATTTTCCATTTTTTTCTCGAATTTTCTTTTATTCACGACACTCTTTCCATGAATTTCCTTATTTATTCTTACGCTATTGTTCATATCTCTATAGATTTTTATATTTCAAGCCGTATTTATTTTATTCACTGTTAATCTAAGATTTCCTTTGTTTTTCTCTGTCGTATCTCCTTTCCCCTCACTTCCCCGTACTTCCCTGATATAACCATATCGTTTCTTGATGTTTGCTGCCTCTTGGAAAATTTCATTTTCTATTTGTTATTAATAAATATATCATTTTTTAACATCTTTATAGGAGATACCCCCACTTCGGCCCTTAAATTCCTGTCATTTTTATTGCTTCATAGAGATCGCCTCCCAAATTTTGTCCCGTTCTTACGCAAAATCCCATAAACCATATGCCTTGACAGTTGTATACATTAGTTCTTGTACCCACCTGGCAATAAATCCTTTTTTATTTCAGTGTCGTTAACTTTTACGAGAATTCTTTAATGTAAATATTTCATAAGACCCATGATAATTTTTATTACCTTTTTAACGGCTAATCGTCCTTATATAAACAATTTTCATGTTCGAATATTCCTTGTTTATCACAACAAAATACATCTGGGATCGACAACCATTGTAATGCCTCATTTTTTTTCTGCAATCGCGTACTATGTTACTCTATAAACTCCATTTTAATTACGTAAAATGACTCCTATTCCTGAGTTTTTCTATCGCAATGTTTTCAGCATTTTCCACTCCCCTCCGTACTGCACTCTATCTTCTTCTCTAACACTTGTTACTGCTCTAGACATCTGAAATGTACCCTCGCCTATTCTTTAAAACTCTCATTTTTTTTTGACGTTTCCTCCCTAAATCTTTCATCGTAATATCCTAGCTCCGTCTAAAATTGATAACAATAATTTTCCATTGTTTTTCCAACATTTCCATTTCCTTTAGCACGTTTTCCCTCGAATCGATCATCTCCGGTCGTCACAAACAATCGTATTATAGATGGAAATCTCCCTAACGCCTTACAATACGTTTTCGTCACTTGCTTTGCAATTTTTCACTTAAACTTTTGCATCGTGTTTACGTGTATCCTTTTTTTCCGCACCTGATATGTTTTAATGCGTTCGAGAACTAGGGTTTCTGATCCCTGGAATGTACCGGTTAATCACAACATTTCTTGGGGTCACCGTACTTTTGTCCCTGAACAGATTATTTCTTCCCATGGAGTTTATTCACCTCTCGGTTTGGTGGGAACGTCAAACTCATTAATTACATTCCTAATTGCTAAGTCCAAAGGTCGTTCCTTTGTTCTAAAAATGGGTTCGGCCCTCTTCCCGTTGATAGGCTGAATTGGTTTTTAATCGCTTTTGCTGCAATTCAATTGGCTGTCAATATATCACGGGCTAAGTATATTGGGGAGTCCCTGTCTTTGATTATTAGTTGATACCATCTGTGATTTTTTTATCAATACTCGTCTCACTTTGTCTAATTATAGATCCCTACCGTAAATATGAATTCACTTTACTCTAATCCGATAGATGTCGTAGACGTGTCCGTTTTATAAGTAATTGATATTTTCTTTTTAAATTAAAGTGGGAAGCTACGATATTTCCTAATTTTCACTGTTGATCAATGCAATTCATCACAATCTAAACTATATTAACAAAATTAGAACATCTGTAACTGTAAAGAAAATTAAATTTTTCGGCATTCAATGAAATACCTTTTCATACATTTTACATGAAAATAGCCAAGGATTTCGTAAATTTTCGTTGATATTTGGGGATTTGCTTTCAATCTGCCGAATACCTCGTAGCAGTGGCCGGCCACTATTTGAGAAACTAAACCGAAATCCATTTTTCGTCGTCCTTTTCCATTCATGGTGGGGCAAGCGTGTCGGTTTTTTACGATTTTTTCCACTGGAAAAAATTGTTGTTGAAACTTTACGGTAGAATTAACGCTCCCTCGAAAGCATCGCATTGGTTCGGTATGGGCTTTTTTACCCTTTTTAATTTGCATATACCTACGCCAGTGAAACGAGAACTTTACATTTGAAAATATCTGAGGAACAATAGATCCAAGGCTTTTTGGTAGCATTATCCGCACACGGGTTTTACGATCTACATATCGTTTCAATGCAGATTTTTTTCAAGTCGTGATTAAGAACCCTTCTTCATTCAACGCTTCCCTGATATTAACTCATTCTTTCTGAAAATGTTCATTTTGAAACCGTTTGCTGGAAGACTGTTTTTAAATGAGAATTTTGGTATTGGAAAACCTTTAAAATAGTTTTTGTTGTTGTACTAGCGCAATCCCGTGAAAATTTATGCAATGTTATAATTGTAAGATTTGTGAAGCTGAAGTTTTATTATACAAAATTATATACAAAACATGAAAATCATTCAGCCTGTCAAAAACAAATATTGTCAATTTTCTATAATCAATTTATATTTAAAATATCTAATTGTTTTAATTGTTAAAATAAGAATAACCGTTCTTAATATTGAAGAACACTAGGTAATGCGTCCGCATCTCATAACTTCTGTTATTGTATTCTATGAAAGTGCAAAAATACACCCGTGAACGAATAAACAATTTACAGAAACCCCAAATCTGTTTTATCACGAAAAAATGCATTATATTACGTCTAAACAACATACTGGAATATATAAATGGGGCGGGGAATGAAGGATAGGTGGGGTCATGGGAGGGGTAACGAGGAAGGGGGGAAAATCGGAACGCGGGAAGGGGAAGGGGAATGCTGGAAGGTAGTAAGGGAACGCGGGAGAGGAATGGAACGCGGGAGGAGAACGGGACTTTTGGGTGAGGGCACGCTGCGAAGGGATGACGGAGGGGTGAGGTACGAAGGAGGTGGAAGGATTTTAAAGGAGGCATAGTGGCGGTAGGCGATAGCAAGGGGAACGTTTGGAAAATCTTTGCGATGAAACTTTGGTGAGTAGTTGTGCGAATGCTGCAAAGTTTTCTATGTACAATGGTGAGTTCTAGCGTTATGAAATTTATACAAAAAAATTACAATAAATGGCTCACGAGTTGTTAAAAAATGTGTATGTCATGTAGTTTAGCGGCAGGGATGAAAGGAGGGAGGGGGAGGGAAGGAGGGAAACAAAGAAGGGGGTTTTGCGGAAGAGAGTTCAAGGGAGGGGGAAAGGTGGGGAAGGTTGAAGATGAATCCGAGAGAGGGGAAGAAGCGGGGTGAACGCACGGGAAAGGACACTCAGGGGATCGGTGATGGAGGGGTGGGGACGTAGGAGGGACAGAGGGAGGGATTACACGTGTACGCCCCAGACGGAAAAACCATTGCGTTAAAAAATATTATGTATCCAAAAGCACTTCACAAATAGAATTAAAACTCGAACACTTTCTTTCTTTGGATGGTTTTGCGACGTATGTCGAGTACTCGCTAGTATATAATAAAACTTACATAATCAGAATCAGCATTTGTTGATCATGAATATATTTATATATATATATATATATATATATATATATATATATATATATATATATATATATATATATAAATATATATAAATATATTGAAATATATATATATATATATATATATATATAAATATATATATATATATATAAATATATATATATATAAATATAAATATAAATATATATATATATAAATATATATAAATATATACATGAATATATTTATATATATATATATATATATATATATATATATATATATATAAATATACAGGGTGTAACAGGACGTACCCGAGGGATTTTAACCAGCGGTTCCTGAGCATATTTGGAGTAAAAAATGTAGATTTCATTTTGCTCTCCGGTGATATTTTTTTTCTATTAAAAACAAAAATTATGTTTTTAAATCACGCGTCGCCAATGGCATGATCATTGGTCTACTCGGGAGACAACGTCGCAATTTCACACGTGCACACAGTGGAAGGGAGGCGACAACGACCAGCGCGCTTCAAGGCAGGACCATATTATATGCTCCAATACCAAACAAGTAATATTTAATATTGCGTAAATAATTATTATGCTTATTTTACTCAGATATTATTGCTAGCTTTAAGTAAAGACTTTAAGTACCGAAAATTCCTGATGGAATTCTAATTTAAATAATTTGTGGTTAGAAGACGGGTGGGTTTCTTCATTTACCGAGAATGCTAAATGGAATGCTAATTGTAAAAGTAAACGATCGAAATTTAAAAATGTCTATGCATTTGACCGTTTACTTTTACAATTAGCATTGCATTTAGCATTCTCGGTAAATGAAGAAACCCACCATTAAATAACTTTTAAACAAAAAAAATGTAGTTCTACGAATTAAACACAAAAACAGTAATTAAATAACTTATTTGTTGACAATAATTGAGAATAATTTCCAATGGTCCTTTTATCATAAATATTAAGAAATAAGATAAGATAAATATTTAACCACCTTTAAAAACACAATCTCCCTTGCACTTGCTTAATTAGGTATCCAGAATCACCAAAACGAAACGCGCATTATAATCGCGAAATTATTGTCAATAAAATCAATGCTCATATAAAACGAACTTGTCAACAGCTGCAAATGCGTAACCGTGACCTTGACCCACAGAATTTAAAATAATATGAAATACATACATGTATAGGTAGAATACGATGTTATTTTAAAATTAGAATGCTGCCAGGTGCTGAATTATTTGAATAAGAAAAATATTTAATTTTATAAATGAATTTAAAAATAAATCAATTACATATTGGAACAATTTTAAAACCGTGTGAAATATTTTGTTCAAAAGATTTATTAAACATCACGCGGTAGGTAGAGAGGATGAACTGCCAAACAACTCGGTCTTAGCATACTCCTCGCAATTCCACGTAGTAGGTAATTGTGTATTCTTGGAAGTACCTAGTCATGATTCAAATTCCAATTCAAATTCCCCATTTATTTTTACCTAACTACACAATGTAGGTACTAATATTTTTCAGTTATGTAGGTACTCAGAATAAGGGTTACAATCAATAAACTATTGGTTTTACCGATCTATTAATACGTATTATGAAGAACAGGATACCTAACACAATTCTTAGAAAGTTCTCGACTTATAATGTGGCCTAACCAGTGTTTTGAAACAATAAACTATTGGTTTTACCAACCCATCAATAAGTATGTTGACAAAGTTCTTAGAAAATAAGTTGATCTAGCAATGTTTTGAATGTAATAGCATACATTTGGATTACAAGGAACTATCCAGAATAAGGATTGCAATAATAACCTGTTTTACCGATACAAATAATATTATCATTTTACAGAAGGGAACGTACCCATACTACGTGACCATTTTTTTTTGCAATTTTTAACCCCCCCCCCCCCCCTCCCCCTCCCGGTGACCAAAATCCTAAGCAAATCGCCGCTCATTTGTACCAAGCGTGACATTTTGAAGACCCCCCCCCCCCGAAGAGGTTACGTAGTATGAGTACGTTCCCTAAGGTAATGGTGCCGATTTAAAGAAAAAAAAATCAAGTCAATAAGTTGACTGTATTCAGCCTTACCAATAAAATACAAACTAACCACAAACAGTCCGATTATGAAGGATTGGAATGTTTCATAATTTTGACACAAAATGTGAGTTCTTATAGAAGTTTCAAATAAATTAATCGTGGTGGTTCGATCATAAGCTTTGAAAACATTTTAGTATCTACTGTTTAAGTGTAATGTTGACTGAACTTACAATACTTAAAAATACTATTTGCGAAAGTTATAATTAAATAATACCTCTAAAAATAATTTAAAAACCCACCCGGCAATGTTTTGTTCGCGTTTGTGTCTGTCATCTGTCACAGATACGAACATAATATTATGAATGACATGTAAGAATAAAAATGCTGACATTTGGTTATAATATTTTTTTTATTATTATTATAAAAGTTGCTCGAAGTGGCCGCCATCGGCTTCAATGCATGCATGCAATCTTAACACATTATGGATGCTTAAATTAGCAGGATTCGCCTTCAGTTCGTCTGCTGCCTCCATGATCAGTTGGATCAATTGCTCTCTCGTCGCTATCGGCTTCGAATATACCTTTTCCTTCAGAGTTCCCCAGAGGTAGTAATCCAACGGTGTTAGGTCGGGTGATCTCGGTGGCCATGCAATGTTAGGTCTACCTCGGCCTATCCACCGTCCAGGAAACTCTACATTCAGGTAGTTCCGCACGGCAACGGAATAATGGGGTGGAGCTCCATCGTGCTGGAACCACATCCTTCGCAGTGCTTGTAAGTTTACTTCGTCCAGAATGTCGCCCAGCTGCCCTTGCAGGAACTCCAGATACATCGGTCCATTTAACCTGGGAGGCAACTCGATCGGACCAATTATTTTGTTACCCAAAATACCCGCCCACATATTTACTGAGAATCTCTCTTGGCTCGACGATTCCCGGACAAGCTTAGGATTTTCTTCGGCCCAATGATGCAGGTTGTGGATATTTAATATTCCTGTTTTCGTAAATTGGGCTTCGTCTGTGAATAGAATATTTTTCATGAAATCTCCATTTCTCAACACATTTCGTAGCATCCGTCTACAGTAAATTAGTCTTGAGAAATGGTCGTTCTCCAGTAGACCTTGGCAGCGCCTGTAGTGGAAAGGTTTCAGGCGATGTTTTTTTAGGATTCTCCATACCGTCGTGTGTGTTATGTCTCCAACGATCATGGCGACGCGACGCACGGAAAGCGTCGGGTCTTCTGTCATCATGTTGAGGATCCTCTCTTCAACACGAACTGGAACATCATTATTTCCTCCGCCCTGAACCCGTACGATTCCATGGTCGCGCAGGCGTTGATACATCTGCAAACAAAAATACAATTGCTAACATTATTCTGTTATAAAATATCAGTAAAAATGAATGACGGGTGCGTTTTATATCAGTTTATTTCTGAGAACATAGAAATATTTGATTAACATAGAAAACGTTCCGTAAGTACGAATTAATTTATTTTGTGAGTGAAACTATTTAAAACAAGCTTTCTTGGAACCGATTTTGATTAGCAACTATTTACGTTGGGGGACAAGCACAAAATATGATTATTTAGTTCTTAATTTGGGTTATAAATAAGTGTTAATAACAATTTCAAAATGACGCGACGGCTTGATATTTTTTTCACAAGAATTTCGAACTTTAATTGTAATGAAAATGGAACTTTAAAGCATCTTTTACCAATTAACCTACGTAAATTATTCTTGTTTCTGTTGTATTATTATTCATTTTTTACATCAACTCCACACATTTTCGGGGATGCTGTGAGGAGGATATTAAGTTAAATGAAGTGTTATTTAAATAATTTGAGCTTAAAGAATTAGCCAAGTTGGGAAACATTACCCTATTTTTTTTACTTGGCACGTTTGATAGGTATTATCTTGGATTTCCGAGAGTGAAACATAAAATTTTGGAAAGTTTTGTAAATAAACATACGTAGTGATAACCTTTTTCCGTAACATTACAAGACACAATTAGGCGGATTTTTGGGAGCCTTTACAATGAGATGGTGGCATTAAATGTGTGTCTAGCTCTACGATAATAAATAGGTAGTTAGGTACAAACCTGTACGAAAGTTGTATGGTGTGGTAGACGTCGTTCTGGATATATTCTGCGATACTCTCTTACAGCTTCCACTGAATTTCCTCGGCAAATTCCATAAACAAACACTATATCTGCTTCATGGGCAGGTGGATAATTTTGAGGCATCTTTTAGAATAAACACTAATAATAACAGTAAAACAAAAACAAATTTCAAAGCAACTACGCACGACCCCGTTCACCGTCAAACTCCAAACACAACTGACCGAGCGGTATTCGGAAAGGGGTAGCTTCGCCGCGGTATGGGAGTGAGGGAGCGTGCTGCCGATAACTGTAGGGTTGGCTAGCGGATAGGGGGAGGGGTTATCGCGAGGTTGCCATATCCTTTACTCGAAATATGAGATCAGTGAAGGTGTGTAGAAAAAACAAAAAAAAATGTTTTTAATTGAAAAAAAATGTCACCGTACAGCAAAATGATATACAAATTTTTTTCTCCAAATAAGCTCAGGAATCGCTGGTTAAAATCCCTCGGGTACGTCCTGTTACACTATTTAAAAATACTGTATGCGAAAGTTATGTTAAATATTATCTCCAAAAAAATATCTATTTAAAAAACCACCTGGCAATATGTTTATTCGCGTTACGAGGAGGCGCGCAGTAGAGAGTGAAAGAGTACGCTGCCAACAACGGGGTTCGGGTTGGCTAGCGGATATGGGGGAGGGGTTTGCGCGGAGTTGCCGTATCCTTTACTCGAAATATGAGATCAGTGACGGCGTGTGGAAAAAAACCAAAAAAATGATTTTATTTGAAATAAAAATTTCACCGGAGACGAAAATTTCATTTACATTTTTTACTCCAAATATGCTCAGGAATCACTGGTTAAAATCCCTCGGGTACGTCCTGTTACACCCTGTATATAAATATATTCAAATATATATATATATATATTTATATATATATATATATATATATATATATATATATATATATATATATATATATATATAAATATATATAAATATATTCAAATATATATATATATATATATATATATATATATATATATATATATATAAATATATATAAATATATTCAAATATATATATATATATATATATATATATTTTTTTTTTTTTTTTTAAGCCATAATATTTTTCATGGGAGTTCATTATTAGAGAAACCACCGGATTTACTTTTCGAATGAACACACCGTTAGTAAACTTTTAAAATCAATGGTTGGCTATTCAGATTTAAATCTGTCAATTTTTGGAGGGAGGAAACACAAAAATCTTTCCACAACCGAACTGTTGAACTCAAGAACGTGGCCCAGAAATAACCTTTCTCATGAAATAAATAAGGTCAACCAAGTATAAATGCATTCAAACTTCACAAAAAATTGAAGGAAATTACGGGCACTTCTGGAAGAATTACTCCATCATGTTTAGTTGACGATTCCAATAAATTAATATTGGATGAAAAAGATATTTTACAATCGTGGGAAAAGTATATTCGTGATACATTCAAAGATATTAGACCTGACATTAATATTTCTAATGATCAATTGCATGGACCATCGATTTTAGAATCAGAAATTCTTCATGCGATAAAGACTTCAGACCATAGAAAAGCTTGCGGACCAGACGATATTCCAGTTGAGGTGTTGAAGCTCTTTAATGATGAAAATGTTGACTACCTGTTGAGGTTATTTAACTCTATATATGACACAGGGAATATACCTCAAGTTTGGCTAAAATCCACCTTCGTAACATTGCCTAAAAAACAATACCCTAAGAAGTGCAGTGACTACCGATTAATAAGCCTGATGAGTCATGTCCTTAAATTATTCCTTAAAATAATACATGCCAGGATACGCAACAAGTATGAGCAGGACTTGGATGACACTCAGTTTGACTTCAGAAATGCGTTTGGGACGCGTGAAGCATTATTGTCTATCGACGTACTATTGCAAAAGTGTCGTGACCAAAGAAAGGAAGTCTTTGCCTGTTTTATTGACTACGAAAAAGCATTTGACAGGGTAAAACATGCGTTCCTAATGAAAATGCTTGCGGATTGTAACGTTGACACCAAAGACCAGAATTTCATTAAAAATCTGTATTGGTTCCAAACAGCAGAAATAAGGCATGGGAATGAGAAATTTAATGCAATTGCCATTCAGCGTGGAGTACGACAAGGCTGTATCCTGTCACCACTATTGTTTAATCTCTATTCCAACTATGTCTTTAAAAGATCCCTAAGTAATACTGAGAAAATAACATAAGATACGCAGATGATACTGTATTACTAGCTGACTGTATCGATGACCTCCAAGACCTATTAAATCTTGTTAATAATGCTGGTGAGCAACTGGGCCTAACAATCAACATCAATAAAACTAAATGGATGATATTTGGTCGACTAGATCAATCTGAATCAGTGATACAGTTAAATGGTTGCAATGTCGAAAAGGTGGAAAGATTTAGATACCTCGGCAGTATTCTCACCGAGACTCTTGACCCAGATGTAGAGGTTAGATGCAGCAAGAACTGCGTTCATTTAAATGAAATCCCTCTTCTGCAATGACAATATTATCAGCTTAAAACTAAGGCAGAGAATGCTAGAATATTATGTGTGGTCTTGAAAGTAAATACCATGAACAGGTTAGAGGCTTTTGAAATGTGGCTTCACCGAAGAACGCTCAAGGTCCCATGGACCGACATGAACACCAACACAGAAATTCTCAGGCGGGCTAGAGCAGATAGAGAACTGCTTACATTAATAAAAATCAGAAAAATTTCATATCTGGGTCATATACTTAGAGGGGAGAAGTATCACTTGCTCCATTTAATATTGAAAGGCAAAATAGAGGGTCGCCGAGGGCCTGGTAGGAGACAAATGTCTTGGCTGCGTAATATACGAGAGTGGACCGGCATTAGAAGTGTGGAAGAGCTTTTCCGGGCAGCGCAAGACAGAGAGACATTTTCAAGAGTGATCGCCAACGTGCGTCGGGGGGACCTGACACGGCACACAAAGAAGAAGAAGTAGTATAAATGTTGAGCGCGCGATTGGAGTGTTTCTTGACTACGCGCTGGTGCCGAAGGGATAAATGACACTAGTTTTTCGGAGCATCTTCCGTTGAAATACCAGTAGAAAAAGGATAATATTCCCATCTGACGCCTAAACTCTAAAGATTGCAAATCTTTTTGTTAAGACAGTGGAATTAAGCGTTTTTTCAAGTATTTTGTAGACAAAAGGTGGCAGCCTTTTACCAAATTCAACATTTGTTGAAAGTACGTAATAGGTATTCTGTATAAGTGCGTGGAAAGATATACCAAAAAAGATATTTAATAACTGACGTGTACCCGGTGGTGCTCGGGGTTATAAATGATTTAGTGTAAAAAATAAATTATTTGTTTCACTTGATCGCGCCATGCCTTCCTCGGGCGCCATCGACGTCTTTTACCATTCCACATACATAACCACTCGAGCAGCAGCGCGATTTTTAACTTGGTGATTTTTTTGTGACCATTTTGAATATTTTCCGCCGACATTAGAAAATTCATACCTCTGAATTTTAATATGGAAAAAATGAAAAAAAAAATTAATGCATTTAGGGAAAATTTGACTAGAACTGGCAGCAAAGCAATCCGAGGTATTTTAAATGGTGCCATATTGTGGCAAAAAGCGCTCCAGTGGATAATATTGCTTTCAGTATTTTTTTTTTTCTTTTTTGTCTCCTCTTCTTCAATCTGTTATATTTCTTATCTATTATTTTAAAAAAATAAAAAGAAAATACATCGTTTTAAGTCATTTTATTGTTATTTTTTCGTCTTCCGGTTTCGGTACCTCCGTACCATCGTCAGGATTGAATATAAAAATACTATTTTGATACTAAAATTTCAAAGTCAATCCGTAGGAAGAAGATGATATCCAAATATTATTAAAAAAATTACATGATTTTATATCTCCATTTAACAACCTTCTATCACTATTAGCCAAAAAAAAAAACAAGATTTTTTTCCCATACAGTCGTGACCCACCCCAATTAATAATAATGCGTCAAGTCTTCCTCGGGTATTCCCGACTTTTTCTACCATTCATTACTTTTGAAAAACATCATTTCATCAACTTTAATTGACTCGTATGTACGATCAGAGCGAGGAAATTAACTGATATTTACCAAAAAATTATATTATATTCCAAGTGAAAAGTCCTTTTGGACTCCAACTAAACTTCAAACTACGTCACAAGCTTGCGAGTGGCCCAACGTTTTTTTTTCAAAAAGTGCCTGTAGGAGCGAACCTTGTTAATAATGTACATTTTCTACCGTGGGTGGGTGGGTGTCAATATATAACTTGTTGCTACGGGGAAATTTGAACTTAAGTATTCAACACTTTCAGTATTTCTTGGTGCCTACTGCCTACTAACTGTGGGAAAAGTTCTAAAAATCGCATTCTTTTATAAAATGCAAGTTAATCGATTGACAAATTTTCGAAGATTAAAAAACTTACTTTTTTCAAATAGATCAGTCAAAATTGAGATAAAAATCGTCGGCTTATTTAAATATGTTATTTGAAGGATAATAAATACACTTATCCAAATAATTTTAAAGTATTATTTTATTTCACCGATAAGCAAATTATTTCTCAGGACTTTTAGAATATAATATTTTTTAGAATTAAAGACATTTTTAGTGGACATGGGCATTCAAGCCATGTGTCAAAAGTTTCCAATATCCTGATTTTCAATTCAAACAAATTGATTTCAAACTTTCTTGACTGATTTTTCTTTCATCGAAGTAAGTTCAAACTTCCTATTTCTGTCCCATTTTACTTTCACCATTGAGAAAATATGTTTTATGGCGTAGACATTTTTTCTCTTCTCAAATATTTCAAACTGTAACCTTGCGCTCGAAGCTTCAGAATTTTAATTAAATTCACATTACGAAACGTAACTAAAATCAACAGCCAAAAACGCATAAAACCCGCCACACACGGTGACACATTGTCGTGTAATTCGCAAAACGAAAAATAAATTCTTGCTTTGCGTGTGCAAATACATTTTTCAGAAAGTACAAAATATTCCCAGCGCCACATGTGGCGGAAGGAAAAGTAGGGAGGGGGTAGCTACTAATGCGACAGCTCCTCTCCACTGCAACAGCCGGTGCCAACAATTAGAGCTTTTTTTTACCAAAGTCCGCTCGAGCCTTTTTTCACTGCGGTTAATTTAAGTTTCACAGGCCAAAAGGGCGTTTGTATTTATCACAGCATTATTCGTTTTAGCTTAGGGTTTTTTTGCAATTGCGAAACAAGAAAAGAGGTAGTTTTTCTCTATACATTGAAATGTAATGTAATTCAAAAATTAATTAAATAACATCTTTGCTACCACGAAATTTTGTGACTGAGATAACCGGAAAGAGCTATTAGACAATCTTTAATCATTGACGAAGATAAAACATCGACAACTCACCCAGTTGCGACCGCTACCTTATTATTTTCTGTCTGTCTGTTTCAAATTTTCAATGGTGTAATAAAAGTTGGTTCATGTTATATTGGTAATATTTACATTGCGGAATTGAATTTTAATATACAAACTCATTGTCATTCTACCTGATCATTTGCATAGTACGATTGCGGTAAATGATTTTCTTAAGAATTTTACTTTCTTGCTGGTAATTCGCTTTTAAGCTTTCTATCACGCAAGAAGATACATTGCATCACTATCTCCATGGTTTTATCGGTGAAAAATGGGTGACCCTAACTTTTTGAGAATATTTTGAAGACCTACTTTTTAAAGACACTAAAAACTTTATTGTTATAAAATTGTAATGAAGATAGTGCTGCTTCCTCTTCAACTCTGAAATCCAAGGTTTTTTGCGCACCCGAAAGCCGCAATAGGATCGCGTAATTTAATTATCTGTCACCGGAACGGTTACGCAAAGGAGGTCTGCGCAAATTATGCACATATGAGAGCTTTTTTGCTTCATTTTATTTTTTGAGTTGTTAGTGTAAACATTGGCAAGGTAGGTACTCGAAATCTCGGGATGGGTGACGCCTTGGTTTCAGAGGCATAATATATGTTCCTATTACTAAAAACGGTAAACCTGTATCCTTACAACTTTATCCACGTAAAATATTATTTCTTCTTTAGGTATGCAAAAGTTCTAATAAAAAAACCACATAAACTCGCAAATAATGAAACTGGGATATTCAGTGCATATTTATTATATTATAATAAATATTTTTAAACTGGGATATTCAGTACATATTTATTATAATATAATAAATATGTACTGAATATCCCATTTTAAAAATTATTTGTCAGGTCGACAGCTTTCTGCAACAATGATCAATTATTTATTTCCGTACACCTTTCAAGCCACGTGGCTTACTTCAGGGCTCGCATGTTGGTCCTATACTATTTAACATACCTATTTATTAATGACCTTGTCAACGTTTTCGCTATGTTATTAAAATGGGTTCCATGCCAACTCAGAATGAAACAAACTCAGAAACACCTCAGAAAGGTCATTAAAAGCTATGAACAAGTAATTTCAAAATAGCCGGTAAACCTAACCTAGCTTAACCTATTTAACCATTTTTTTAATATTGTTTATCATCACTCTTAACGACCTTTCTGAGGTGCTTCTGAGTTGGTTTCATTCTGAATCGTCCGGTCGCCATTAAAATGATATTTGTAGAAAATCTGAAAAGTTTTAAAAATATTTATAACCACTTAAAAAAATCTTTTCCGGCCGGCGCGTGTGTTAGGAACTTTATGTAAAATAAATACATAGGCATAATATAGGCATAATAATCAGCGCATTTGCCCGGAAAGCGAAAGGTCCTGGGTTCGAGTCCCAGAGGTGCTTAACTAAAATATTTTTTTTCTCATTTTCTGTTTCCAGATTTTTGATTGAGTTTCGCTAATATTGTCTTCACTTAATGAAATAATAATTTAAGTTATTTAATGAAAAAAACATAACTTATAATGCAACATTACAAATTTATAAAGATAATATTCAAAATAAAGTTGCACCCTTTAAAAATAACATAATTCTTAGACAAAGGTCAATACTTCCTACTCCAAAATTTAAAAAACAATAGGAAAGTTAAATCATAAATATCTCGGAGTAAAATTTTTAATTCATTGCCAGAAAAATTAGAAACATGAATAATAATATAAAATAATTTAAAACTCACCTTAAAAATTATACTGAAAACTTGAAATCAATCATGTCAAATAAATTCAATATAACAACACCTTAAACTGAATCAAACTGAACAAAAACTGGAACTGTACTATCTCAAATAAAAACAATATAATAACACCCCCCCCCCCCCCATACACACAAGCCGTGCTTATTTATGGGGGTACATCAAATACATCTATTATGTAATTAATTACTGTATAAAATTTATTTTAATTTATATATCTTTTTGTGATTAATAATAAAAATAAAAAATCAAATAATACACATTTGTACATGCCTTCTTCTTTAGCTGTGGACAAATGATTATAATGCTCATATTGGTTAATCGTCGCAAATGGACACATCACACAGCTGAGTGGCTGTGGGTTTCTGTGGCTTTGAGTGAAATGGCAAACATAGTTTGAGTGTATCAGTACAAAGAAAGCATCCCATTGTTATTAATCCCACTACAATATCAAGTGTCACGGCTACAATCCACGGAGTTCGGGTAACTTCAGTAGTTGAACGGTTCAAAGGCAAACTACTAAGGTTATTTATTCACCGGAGAGAACTTGATAGGGAGACCTAATTATTCAAACAACACGTGAGACGTGTATTAATGACTTGGAGTGTGTTAAATTACACGTTTCATTTTGCAAAACTAACCTAGACGGTTTAACACGGTTTTTAATTATGTGCTAAATTAAAATGTTTGGAAAAATAAATCAAATAATTTTAGCACGTAAAACACGTTATTTTTTCAATGTTCTTGACGACTTTGAAGAAGGTGGATAATGTATGAGTATGAGTAGATTTTTCATCGTTTTTAGTTCAATTTGTTCGCCTTGTTGTTCACCAATTATTCATCAATAATAATTATAATATATATATTTTTTTGTACGTACTGACAAACCCGCATTTGCAAAATTCTTTTCTACGGGATTATTAGCCTTAAGGGGCCATCCGTAAATTACGTCACACCTTAAAGGGGGGGGGGGGGGAGTAGAGAAGTGTGACAAGGGGTATGGGGGAATCATCAGCTCTGTAACGTCACATATAAAAATATTTGAACTACAGCTTTTATTATTTTAAGATGTAAAATTGCAAAATATGTGACGTCACACTATGGGTGAGGGGGTCTCACAAATGTGACGATGTGTAACAGGGAAAGGGGTTGTGGGGTGGAGTCAAAAAATCATAAAATTCGTGTGACGTAATTTATGGATGGCCCCCTATCGCCCCTCTTGGATTATTATTTATCAATAGAAACTAGTAAATAAGATGTTTTTAAGAAAATTATTAAAATTTATTTATTTTTGTTGTCAAATATAAACATGTAACTATAAATAAATAATCTGACCATTAAATATGATGCTTCAGAAAAATCGATGTGAAATTCATTAAAAAATAAAATTGGCAGCCTAGTGATAAAATTGAAACCATTTTATTTTCATGAAAAATTCGACCAGAGATCAGAAAAAAATCCTTTAACATAAAACGATTTTTATCATGAAAACTTTTACCATTCTCCAAAAATAAATTTATTATTTACAAGCGGATTAATAAATTATATTTAGAAACGAGATACGTTTAAACTATCTCGGAGACTAATTTGTTTGGAAGACCTTTGCTACAATTTCGTCTGGCAAAATCTAATATATATTCTTCACCGTCTGATTTTACTAATTCATTTTGGACTTAACACAAACTTGTGATGAACTAACTCTATCACTCATAAACCTTAATTCTATTTTAGGAGTCACGATTCCAGGGACGTCTTCAATATTTAATTACGTAGTTACTTATATTGCTGAAAAAAATCGAGTCACGTGGGGTCATGCAATTTTAACCTTGCTATATTTATTATTATTTTAAATTGATAAACTAACGTTTTTAAGACAAGATTTTTATGCGTAGCACAAAGGGTAACAATTATTATAAGCAATAATTATCAGCCTGAAACACTCATCTACATTGAAAAATCTTCCGAGAAAAGATACACGCCGCCAACGGAACTTGAACCCGTGTCCTTCTGATTGCCTTCTGAGCACCTGACCGGCAATCAGAAGGACACAGGTTCAAGTCCCGTTGGCGGCTAGTATCTTTTCTCGGATGATTTTTTCAATGTAGATGAGTGTTTCAGGCTGATAATTATTACTTATAATAATTGTTATTATATTTATATTAAAATGCAACAGTTATTTTGTACCAAGTTACAAGCGGTTTCAAAAATCTCACACGGTTCGTAAATCTGAAATTTATATAAAAGAGTTCACATTCATATCGTATTCTTGACCCATTTGCGGGGTATGTATGCGCATACCGTAGTGTAAGTGTGCGCACGCTGTTTTCTATCTATGTTTGGTTTATTTACTAATTTTCTTATTAGACAGAATGCTGTAGAAATGAGATCCCTGAGGCGTATGTATGGTAAAACCATGTACGATCGTGTGAGAAATGTGGAGATCCGCGAAGAATGTAAGGCCGATGTAAGCGTAATGAGTAAGATTAAGAAAGCGACGCTCAGATGGTTTGGGCATGTAGAGCGAATGAACGAGGAAAGGAGTGTAAGGAGAATATATGACGCAAATGTGAATGGTAGAAGAAGTCGGGGACCCCCGAGGAAGACATGGCACGACCAAGTGAATCAGATACTTGAGTCGGGACATGTGAAGAGTCGGAATAATAGAAGAGCATGTATGAGACGATGTATGAATGTGAACGAGGCAAGGAGTGTGTGCCAAGATCGAGTTGTTTGGCGGTCCGTCCTCTCTGCCTACCCCTGCGGGGAAATGGCGTGATGGTTAGTTAGTTTTTTTAGTTAGTTACTATTTTTTTTATTATTTTACCAAAAATTGTCATAGAACACACCGTTAAGATACAATTGGTTACACAATAGCCCACACCAGTAGGTAACAGGGTCGAAATAAATAAGAAAACCAATCATTTACCTGCCAATTTTTATTTTCTACGTAGACCTCACTGTACACATGACCTGCAGGCTGCAGGTGACACAAAGAGCAACAGACTTCAGACGAGCGCAGATGAAAGATGCGCGAATATGTTGCAAACATCCATCGCCACGAACACTTATCCACCGCGTGCAGTTACCCCAAGTGACTACAGGATCAGACCTGATTATTCTGTCAACCTGATTTATTCTCAGTTTCCTTTGTCTTTAGTATTGTATTATGACGACAATATTTTATTTATGGTAATTAAATTATAGTTTATCTAAGTACTCCATAAAAGATCTTATGATCTCAGATCTGGTTCTTCAGAAAAATTATTTTAAAAAATGTATAAAATACATCTATCACTATATTAAGTCGCTCGCTTGGACGAAGAACAAAGCAAAACTCAATCCTTGTCTGATAATTGAACATAATCATAGTGAAGAGTTCAAATGCGATTCTTGTGGATTCGAAAAATATTTATCTGGAAACTGATTTAACTAGAAAAATATGTGTTATTAATTATATATTTATGAGTTTAATCGAACAGAGAATTTGACATGTAAATCAGCACCCTAGTGGAAAAAATATCTCAATATCACCCTGGTGGGAGACAACTATTTAGTCATCAGATCTGAATAGCAGGAACATCATAACCTTCCTCTACTCTGTTGTTTCTCACCCCTTAGCTTCAGAGCAATCCCTGTAATATGGATTCCGTGTATCCCACTGACTACGGGCATCAAAAAAGAGTGATTAGGAAGGAGTTTCAGTCACATTCACGATATAAGTAATCCATCTAGACAACATCCATGATTCAATTTCTAGAGATTAACATTCCGCCGCCGAATGTCTACCTTTGCCTAGGAACCAATTCGTTTAGCGAAAGTGTGCGACGGGCCCGGGCGGCCGGTGTCAAATAGCACACTATCCGGACTTGTTCTGTTTTAGTTTGATAACAAACGGATAATTCAATTAGGTCTAGCACCTGTCCTGCCGGTGTACCGCAGCACCAGGCGCCCGGTGGCGTATTTACAAAACCTACACCGATTCAGTCCCGCCGGCGCGGCGACCGAAATGGGATAGGTTTTGTTGTGCAAAATAATCCACAAATCCTACTCCATTTCAGTCGCCTACACGACTGAAATGGAATAGGTTTTGTTGAGCTGAATCATCAACAAAGCCTATACCGTTTCAGTCACGGTGACGACACTATTGTAGTTATGGAGAAGCTTTTATTTGTGCATTTACTTCGATATTTATTTTTTTCTACAAATCCCATTCCATTTGCAGATGATAGACCGCCAAACAATTCGGACACCCCACTTGCTTCAATCGCGTTCATACGTCCTCCTAAAGAACCAAGGCTCACAAATAATTGCCCAAAATTGCCTCCAAAATCATGGAATATTGAAATCATTAGTAGCCTATGTTTTATAATTTAAAAAACAAAGAAATATAGGTGTAGATGTACGTACTAGAAATTTGACATACCTTTCGATTACAAAAATAGTGTGCAGAAACCTTCAGAAAACTAAAGCAGACAAGAGTGTGTGATGAAAAACGTTAATCAGCAGTGAAAACAAATATTCATAATTTTTCACCCATACCACACATATAATATAAAGCCTTAGGAAAATTAAAATATTGACCAAAGCCAAGAAAAAAGTTAAAGATAAGAAAAGACAGTAGAGCAAACATCAACTTGAGTAGCCGAGTAGAAAGGTAAATCATCACTTACAAGTGGAGAGGCTACGAAAGAGGAGACCTATTAAACTATCTCATTCCCTGGCAGGCTAAATCCTATAGATGTGTGTGTTTGTCTCTCTTTAGGGTCATCGACTTTCAAATTACAACGGTGCTGAAGAAGTTTTCACTTCAAAAAATAATTTTTCAATTTATTTGGGTATTTTGGCACCAAATCCAAAATGAAGATTTTATGAAACGGCCTTAATCCTTAATCAGGCTTTCAAGGTACTTTCGGATATCCTCAACCACAAAACCTATCCGTTTTTCTTAGCTTCTTTCCAGTATTTCCTTTGGTCTCTTGACTGTTATTTGCCCTCCGGAAAGGAAAAACAAACCATAGTCACAGGACCACAGAACAAGCGCGGAGATATTTTTAATTTCCTGAATAATTGAACTCTGCCGTCCTACTTCTTTTGCTTATACAAATAAAAATGCAGATGGGACATTATTTAGTGTGTTAAAGAGGATAGTGATTTTGATATTTAATATTTTATTAAATCTACTATTTTTTAATGTTATTTGCAGATAATTGTTATGAAAATATAATTCCAAATGGATAACTTCATCGTTGGTAAGAGGAACGTTTTTTTTTTGGTACTAATGTTTGGGAGGCCGGAATGGGTACCGCCACCCCAGAACCATTTATTATATAACCAACACATCTGCCATAGGTGACTCCAAGTGGTTCGCTATGTTTGGAGACTTAGTAGGGGTGCCGGGTTCATGGGGCGAGGTTTGTCTTGGCGGATCCGTCTGCCCACCAGCTGAATGGCTGGTCGGATCGGAAGAGAATGGTTGGAGGAGTCCCTTTGATTTCTCCAGCCATACCCTCTCAGAACATTACCTTGCACGCAGTGGGAGGGATGGATCTCCTGGACACACTGACCCCCAAATTCCTACTCAGCCCTAATTCCCTTTCCTTCCCAGAACTTTCTCTCCTTCCTTTCCTAAAAAGACCTTCCACACAGCATCCCCAAAGATAACGTAGGCCATGAGAGGAATTATTTTCCTTAGGGCGACCTGTGTGGAGCTAATGTAAAAAAATGTTACTCTTGTTTTTTGATTTGTCGTAGTGTACTGTAACATCGGTTATATATTTTTAAAGAATACGAAGCGAATACACCAATATTAAACGCGTTATTGAGAATTAGATTTCTATATTCACTTTACGCCTTAGTTAAAATTTGCTCTAGAATTTTCATTAGTAATATTTTTAATATCTTACTGAAAAAATGTAAGAACAACTACTCAGATTATGCTTTATGGATTTGTCTCATACTTTATATCTGTCTTATACTTATATCTTTTTAACATCTTAATAAAAGGAATAAAAGGTACTCCCCTCAAATGGTTTGAGAACTATCTAACAAATAGGTCACAATCGTCTCTTGTAAATTCTGCTAAAGAATACAGAAGTACAAGTTTACCAATCACGTACGGTGTGCCTCAAGGCAGTGTATTAGGCCCACTTCTCTTTCTAATATATATTAACACTTTATGTAACTTGGAAATTGATGGAACTATAATATCTTTTGCCGATGATACGGTAATCATCTTTGAAGCTGAAAATTGGAACTCAACTATGGAAAAAGCAAATAAGGGCCTGAATAAAGTAAAACATTGGTTAGATGACAACCTTCTGACTCTTAATGTTGACAAAACAAAATATTTACTTTTCTCCATACGTAAAGTCACTCCTCCTCAAAACTGTCCTAATCTTATCATTCACTCATGCTCACAGAACCATATTACCCCTACACCTCCCCACAATAATTGCTCATGTACCAACCTAAAAAAATCCGACCAAATTAAATATCTGGGGATTGTTATAGATGACCAACTGCGTTGGGAGGACCATGTCAATTTCACAACAAAAAGACTCCGCAAATTGTGCTATATATTTCTCTCTCTCAGATCAATCCTGAAACTTCAAACAATTAGATGCATATATTTTGCACTATTCCAATCAATAGCCACATACGGTATCGTGGGATGGGGAGGCTGTGCAGCTTCAATTATATATCCCATGATCTTAATTCAAAAGCTGCTACTAAGGATTATATTAAAATGTCACCCATCTCACCCATCAGAGCCACTTTTTAAAAAATTCGCAATCCTAGACATTAGACAATTATACGTTAAGACAATTCTCATACACTTAAGGAAAAATGATTTAACACTCAAAACTCAACAAAATATTTACACCCGCTATTCATCACAGCAAAAATGCAAAATTCCTCCAACAAAAACAGCTTTCGCCCAACGACAGTTCTCTTACATCGCGCCTAAAATGTTCAACTTACTAAGTATTGATATTAAGACATCGAAAACTGATGATCTTTATGCCATTAATATACAGAACTGGTTATTTACTCAGGGAAGGAAATATTATAAAGAATGCCTTACATCTTAAAAACTGTTCTTATTTTTTCATATTTCTCGAGTAAAAATCTTATCTCTAAATTAATTTTCAACCAAAACTTTATATGACGCTGATGCTTTTTTTCATATTTTTGACATTGTTTGTCCATTTCATATGCTGCTTAGGAATACTTGCTTTTGTTTTTTGGGGTCTAAGACTATCATTGTTCATCTGTATAGATGATTTACATATTTATTCTTATTTTTTATTTCTATTATCCTTAAAATATTATTATTTTGTTACTTTTATTTTTATTACTTATTCTATTTTATTTTTATTTATACAAGATTCACCTAGTTTAACTCCTTTCCTGTATGTGATCATGTACCTAATACTAGTATAATATATATGCTATATGTTTGTACTTTCATCTACATATATATGGATGATTATTAATATTATATACTTAATATCTTATGAATCTCGACTACCATAATACGGGAATTTGCCTAGCTTGGTAGTCGAAATACCATGTAAAACAATCCTGTAATAAACAAAATGAATAAAGAAAATTAAAAAAAAAAAAAATAACTTTTTTTATTATTTCACTGATTACCTACCCATTGATGTATATGCTGCAGGCCGATCGTAAAATCAGGCAAATCATGATGCGCCTCGGGGACTTCACGATCTGCCGCTAGGCACTTAACGATGTGGTTAGGCGCATCATGATCTGCCTGATTTTCCAATCGGCCGCCGACATATATACATTGATCGTCCAGTTGATTATTGAGACATCTCTGAAAAATCGGAATTTGAGTTGAGTATGCAGTTATAAGTAAAAGTGTATCTGTTACAATGCTTAGATTACTCATAAACACCACCTAATCAATTATAATGCAAAAAACTTGAAGTGAATTAAACAAAATGTTTAAGTTTTCTGGATCACTAGTGGGATATTTCAAAATGTCATAATAATGTACCGGACCTTAATTTCCCGGTGTTACTGTGTAGCATATTTAATACGTAAAACACAGACACCTGTAAATAATATTTAATTTACAGTGAGCATTCGAATATTTCTTTCCTTATTATCTCAAAACCTAGCATTTGGACATGTCTGTCTAATCAACTGGACGATCGAAATCTTAAAAACCAGAATCGGATACGCTCTTTTTTATATGAAAGCATGCACCTACATTTAAAAAGGCACATAATTTTATTTATTTAGAATTTTAGTACCATTTATGCACATGCAAAACAAACATAAAACACCTTATTTGTTGGTGTTTAATTCTTTGATTAGGTCATTTTAATACCTCCGTAAGCCCACTTCGTGTTAACAACCAAATCAGACATTAATTAACCAGCAACTAGCGAACCGACTATACTTAAGTACCGTTTCATGGCTCAAATGGCTAAACACAATCATAAAAACAATCTGAAATAATAAAAACGCGTGCATTCATGATTGAAAGCTCCATAATACGACATTCTTGTTGTGTGACTACATTTCCAGAATGAAACCTTTTTTATTTAAGTGGTAGCAAAAATTTTCATTACTTTGGCAAAAGCGATTTTGTTAAAAGTTATGGCACTTTCAGATGTAAGGTTATGCTGACTTTCGAAATAGATAGTTTTAAATTTTTCAAGACAAACGGCTAATTTCTATTTTGTTTTTCGTTTAGCTTATTTTCCGCACTTTTTTTTAATTTATTTTTTTAAATATGACAATATAAGATAAAGTAAAATTACAAAAAAAGTAAAAATACAAAGTAGAGTGGTTTGTTTACAGTCCTCCTCACTAGGTATTTCCGTTCCGAGGCGGACTGTATGTTGCTGAATGGGTGTTGATTTTTATTTCCTCATCTTCTAGTTTATTGATTTTCACAAAATAACAATAAATAAAATAAAATTATTTATGTTTGTTGTCTGCAGGTTGTATTGGGGTTACTTCATAATTTTAATGATTTCCTCATCTTCCTGTTTACTTAATCATAATTTGACATCTTTTTTAAACATTTGTATCTCCATGGTGTTCTTAATTTCAATAGGAAGGGCATTATTTAATTTTGTAGCATGGAAATTATGTTTTTTCTGGCCAAAAGATGTATTTAATTGCGGGATGTTCAGTAGTTTTGAGGACTTTGACCTTGTAGTGTAGGTGTATTGGTCAGCAAGGTATTCATATTTTTCTTTAAATTTGAGTAGTGCGTTTTTTTAGTATAATTTTATAATGCTGGACACATTTAAGTTTTTAAAAATTTCTTTTGGTGGAATTTTTATGGGTACTTTTAGGATTATTTTTTTATTGCCTTTTGCGTTTTAGTTAGCTGCTTGATGTGAATGTTTGAGGCAGTTCCCCATCCTATAATCCCATATTCTATACGTGATTGACAAAGAGCATAGTAGACTTTATATAGATCATTGTTTCTAAAGTAGTACATGAGCTTTGTAAGTTTCTTTTTGATGCTATTTATGTGGGAGTCCCATCGAAGATTTTCATCGATTTTAAGGCCGAGATATTTTATGTTTTTAGAATGTATTATGGTGAGGCAGTGGCATGTTTGGCTTAAGTTTTTTCCTTGACAATCGTGTAATTGAGCATAATCCTCTGCTGGTTGTCCTCTGGACGTTATAGAAAAAGTTAAATATTTAGTTTTGTTAACATTAAGTGTAAGCGGAGGCAAAGAGTGTGTGCCAAGACCGAGTTGTTTGGCGGTCCGTCCTCTCTGCCTACCCCTGCGGGGAAACGGCGTGATGGTTAGTTAGTTAGTTAGTTAGTTAAGTGTAAGTGAGTTTTGCTAAAGTCATTTTTGCAGAAGTACAAGTCCGTGTTCAGCATCTTTGAAAGTGGTTAACCAATCACTTTCATTAAATAAAATGACAGTGTCATCAGCAAAACTAATGATTTTTCCTTTGGTGTGTGGGTTGCAGATATCATTTATATATATCAAAAATAATAAAGGTCCTAAGAAACTTCCTTGCGGTACACCGTAATTGATTGGGAGAGGCTTACTTTTACGGTTTTCAATTTTAACACACTCTGAACGTTCTGACATGTAGCTTGTTAGCAGATTAAAAGTTGTGTTTTACATCCCAATGTTTTAAAGTTTCTTATTATGTTTTGACATCTAATAAATGGCTCATTTAACAAGTATATAAAAAGTCTTTTCCGTGCAATTAACCCGCTTTCAAAGCATTAAAATATGTTTGAAATTTTAATAACCCTAAAACATAATGTAGCAACATTTATTTGGAATGTCGCATTAATTTTTTGTACAGGTAAGTTGTGGTGTTATAATGCAAAACTGACTATTTCCAAAATGGGCGAAATTGAGTTATATAATTTGCAGTCAGACTAATTCGAGGCCAAGTAATCGAATGGCATCATTATTTTTACAATAAAATGACGAAATCCTCCTCATTTTTCATTTTAAAAATCACATTTTTCTGCAAAACTACCCATTTCCATCTAAAAAATTAGTACCCTTTTCTGCAAAAGTGACTAATTCCATGTTATGACAAAGTGCACTATTTCCAATACAAATATTAGAGCGGCAACATTTTTTTCTGCAAAACGCACTATTTTGTCTTTTTGTTATAACCTCGAAAAACTATATTTTTTTAATAATATTTGCATTGCTGAGCGACCGGCCACTAATCATGTGAAACTTGCAAAGCGAGCAGACGTGACAGTACCCGACGATGCTAAAAGTTTTTACAACGACGTGATTGCAGAAAATTTTCAAGAAAGTACTGAGGAAAGTTGTCAAGAAAATAATCAATTTAATGATGACTCAGACCATGAAACATGATAGGATTTGAGATTTTCACGACCAAAAGTATGTTCGTACCTATTTAGTTTTTGGGTTATCAAGCCGTGTAGGGCTTCCTTCTTCTATAATCAACATTTCGGTCAGCATTACAGTGTCCATCATTAGGGCAGGTATACCACTTCTTAAATATTCAATACCTTTTTGTGTTTCTTACTTTTTTTATGCGTGTTACATAAAAGGTCTTGTTTTTATTATTTTACTTTAAATAAAGCAAAAATGTTTATTTGTCCATTCGCATTGTTTTACTTCAAAATGCACTTTTTGCAGAAGTTAGTCACGTTTGGAAAAAAAAATTCAAAAATTAATTTAAAATATTACTCATCTACCCCAGAGTCTATAAATCACAGAAATGGTTTAAAATATTTTTAATTATTCTTTTTTTTATTGAGTATTATGCTTGTGAGAGTCGGTACAGTTTTTTGCCCTTGCTGAAAAGTTCAGTTTTTGGAAATAGTCGGTTTATTTGCAAATTACACATAAAGCTTTTTATAAGTGTAATGTCTCTTAATATTCTTCAGAGAACATCGTAACATGGTACGTACTGGGAACCTGTATTCTCCAGCACTTACAATATGGATACTTATTGAAATACTTAGGTACACTATAACGGTTCCATTACAACTCATAATCATCCAATGTCAACACCACTTTGAAAATTCATTAAAAGTTATGAAAAAAAAAAATTCCATAACCTAACGTAACTAAGGTAATTTTCGTTATATTTTTTTCCTAGTTCTGAGTTGTCCGGTCACCCTTTATGACACGGTGACTATTTAGTGATGTATTGTAAATATAATACGGCTTTCGCAAAGGTAGAAGTACTTCAGATGCAATAGCCGCCCTCACAAATATCATTTCCTATAATCTTGACATTGGTCGTAAACCACTTGCTGTTTTTCTCGATTTCGCAAAAGCATTTGATACGGTCTCACATCCATTACTGCTAAAAAAAAACTACAGCAGATTGGAATAACTGAAGTAGCCTACACATGGTTTGAAAACTATCTATCAAACCAAACACTACAAACTCTCATCCAATCTGACAAAATACATTTAAGCAATAAACTATCTGTGTCCTGTGGTGTACCCCAAGGTAGCATACTAGGACCAATTTTATTTCTTATATACATTAACTCACTATGTGCCATGAATATTGGTGGAAAAATATTATCATTTGCTGATGACACGGTCTTAATATTCGAAGATGAAACATGGCAATCAGTTATTAACAAAACTAATAATGCTCTAATAAAAGTAAAGCATTGGCTTGACACAAACCTCCTCACACTTAACATCGACAAAACACAATATATGACATTTTCCATACACAAATACAATATACCCAACAACTGCCCTAAACCAATCATCCACTCGTGTCAACTCAATTTAGAAAATCCAGAAACCACATCTAATATTAATTGTACGTGTTCGACCCTCAAATCTTCGAAAGTAGTTAAATATTTGGGAATAATCATAGACAACCAACTACGTTGGGAAGCTCATATCGGTGACACAGTAAAAAAACTTCGTAAACTCTGCCCTATTTTCTGCTCCCTTAGGTCTATCTTAGATTTACAGACTCTAAGAAGCGTATACTTTGCCCTTTTCCAATCCATAGCAACAAACGGTATAGTGGGATAGGGTGGTTGTGCTGAATCCATTATTAGACCAATTATTTTAGTTCAAAAATTAATTCTGAGAATTATATTTAAATGTCAACCAACCCATCCCTCAAATGAACTCTTTCCAAAAATCAGGGTCTTAGATATTCGACAGCTATTTACTAAAACAAGCATTTGTTATATACGAAAAAATAATCTACTAATCGTTCCACAACATCAAGCACACACCCGCTTTTCATGAAACCTGTGTTGCGTGGTCCCAAAAACTAACACCTCATTCGCTCAACGCCAATTCTGGTTCATCGCTCCTAAAATATATAATGCTCTGAGTACTGACATAAAGTCAAGTAATTCTAATTCTCTTTTTATAACACGTGTTCAACATTGGATTTTTGAAAGAGGACGAACGTACTTTAAAGAATTCATGAGTTCTTAACACTACATTTTAATCATAAATTTTTGCATTTCAAAATTTTAATTTCCATTTATATTTCTATTTTTCTTTAAAATGTTGTTATTTCTTCTCTTAGTTTTTCACAAAATGTTTTGTTATGTTTTAATTTTGATTTATATACTTAGATGTTTTAATTTATATAGAACACTTGAGTTCTTAACATTTAATCTTTATTAATATTTTTAGTACTTATTTCAAAATTTGAATTTTCATTTTTATTTCTACTTTTCTTTAAAATATGATCTTTTTTTTCTCTTTACTTTTAAGTATTTCTTAATTTTTTTTTTTTGGAATGTTTAATCATTTATTTCACTCACTTTATTCCCACTGATTTTTACAGTAGATTATATCAGTGCTGCGCCCAGGGGGTGAGCACAGTCAAATAAAATCGTACATAACTTTTGTCAAGAAGAAGTGTAGTATTTAATGCATGCTTAATGCTTTTAGTGGTTCGTAATTACTTCATCTGGTAGATTTAGGCCCGTACATTATCGGAGTCATTGTGTAATTCTTAAGCAATATTTTTCTGACAATAATACGGACTGCATCTGCAGTAAAATAACATAAACGGACTGTGTCTTGCGAGAATCAAATAATTTTGTCTATGCTTACGTTTATCACCAGTCACGATTGTCCTGCATCTTATGACGGAAAATTTTCGAAAACAAACTGCGCCTTGCTTGAATAAAATAATGTTCTTCCGTGCTAATGTTTTTCAACAAAATTATGTCTAAAAATGTGCGCAAAATGACGTGTCGAGATTTTCCGTTGCAAACCAAATAATATTAATGGCAATACGGCATTTTGGACTCTTGTGCGGTTATATTGAAAAAGAAAAGTAAAAATGCGACATATTCAGGTCCCCATTAACGCATCCCAATTTTTTTTTTAATCAGTAAAACCCATGTTTAATGTTCATGACTTTTTGAATTAAAAATTATTATTATACAACCTCCCCACCCCCCTCCCCCCCCCTTAAAGGCAATAATCATTTTATTAATGAAAAGATCGAAAAAGGTCGTTGATGGTGAAAAGTTTTTTCGTAAAATCCCTTAAAATCGGACTAATTCCACGATGTATTTTCTGACTTGTTTCAATGACGTCGAATTTCACTGCTTGTTTTCATGTAAAACAACCCTACGTGAATAAAAAGTTACTGAATAATGGCACGACACGTGTCGGAACATAATTGAATCGCATTTATCTAAGTTGGTACGTATGTACTTTTTTAATAATAAAGCATTTCACGAAAGCTGTCGAATTAAAATCAAAATACAAATAAAAAAATTATAATCCAACCATAGTGGGCCATCGGAATGACAAAGTTCGTGTAAAAAAGTTGCGAAATCTATGATTAATCAAAGATTTAAGCGATAATTTTCCAAATAATTTTATAAATTGTCTGGAAGGTAGGAAAAAAGGATCGCATAAACTCACGGCAGTAGAATAATGGTTTCTTTTGTCCAATTTCCACTTTCCACTTTGCACCGATTAACACAGTTGTAATTTTGGAGTTTTTCACCGAAGTCAAGATAATGATCACAGAACACTACTTTCACTTGGAAGACTGTCAAGGCGCTGAACTTGTGACTTCACAGATGTAGGTAGGGACGAATGTGGGTAGGAATCAGGATAATGACAGGAATAATCACTAACATCAATTAGTATTCTATCAACTTCCATTTCTTTATTTCCGATATGAATTCATTAAATACTAAAATAAATCACAATGAATTTTTTTTATTTCATTCGGCTAAGATGTTCAGCATAAGTAAGTAAATTAGAAACAAAAACATGAATATCGATATCAAAATGTGTAGATGTGAAATTAGGTTTAAGATTTCAGGACGGCATTTTAGATTTGAGGCTGATTTTAGCTTAAATCTTCCATTTACTTATATATTATTATGTACTAGGGACAGTCAAAAAGTGATGCCTCCTTCTACTTTAATTTTCAAGAAATAAAAAATGCAATTACATGGGTTAAAAACCGCACTATTGACGATTAATTTGTTACTTTTTAATATAATCTCCATCCGTTTTCACAACGTTGGTTCATCTTTAAACCAGGTATCACAGTGTTGTAAAAAGCACGGTCGCACCCAGAACACCATCGCCATAACTTTCTCCGCCGATCACACAGTTTTCATTTTTTTTGTTCTTGGTGAGTTTGTGTGATGCCATTCCATAGACTACTTCTTTGATTCAGGTTCAAAATAATGAACCCATATTTCGTCTCCGGTCACAATTTTTTAATGTTATATTGTGTTTTTCTTGTTTCTTTATTCTGGCCGATTAACTTTCTTGGAACCCACCTTGCACAAACTTTTGTTTAATAATCAGTTGTTGAATAATCGTCATCACACTGCCTTTATGAGGGAGAGAATGCGACATCTATATATTTAATGATTAATTTAATATCAGCGTTCATTGTATTTTTGTAATAAGACCTCCCGTTAAAGAGTGCGAATCCGGAGTTCAAGGGCTTAAATCCCGACGAGTGCAAGTAATTTTTCTCTATTTAATTTGCTTGTTTCACAGTTAGTTAATTTAAGATAATAATATTATTAATTAAATATACTAATTTCGGTGGTGTTAACTCCGTTTATATCTGTCTGTAACTAAAAATTATTTTAATTGTCTATCTGGGGTCACCACGTATGATGCGTTCAATCTCAATGTTGCGTGCAGTCACTGCAATCAACGGCCTGCGCCGCTCCGCTTTTTGTCAGCCAGCGGTGTTTGTCCTTCAGCTTCGTTAAAGCGACGAATCGTCTAGCAGTGCTGACATCCACCGTTGCATCATAATACATATTTTTTAGTCTTTCACGAATGCGAATGGGCGTATCACCTTCCACAGTCAAGAATCAATCACCGAACGTTGTCTAATACGAACATCGATGTTTTGGCCATTTTTCAATCGACTGCGGTCGCCACCTGATGACGTAACAAGTTACTACTGCAGTAGATTGTAGAAGAAGGTTTGAGGAATAGCACCAAATTCAAAATTTTTATTTAACTAACATTATTTAAGTAGAAAAAAGGAGGCATTACTTTTTAACTCACCTCCATAAATTTTGTCGGTAGTGCGATAAAATTAACACAAAAAAAAATTATAAAACAAACAAAAAAAACGTTACGATTTATTGGAAAGTATTCATTCTAATCGACAAATTCCAATTTCTTTGAATGTTTGGGAGGTTGACAAAAATAATTATTTTAAAAATAATGTGTATATTGCCTCGATGACACACGGCGAGTTACAAGCTACTATCTACTAAGTTTTAAAAGCGGGTAAATCGGCGAGTGAGATTGTCATGATGACACACAAAACTGTCCACTCGCTCAGAAGCGTAGGAAACTGAGGTCGCTTTTAGCGCCAATAACAAGAATAACGACGCCTGCGTGAAATAAATTCTTCAGATTTTTGACAGTCGAAATCAGCTGTTTATCGGAAGCCATGTTGGAAACGTAAATAAACTAATCACGAGCAAGCGGAGCAAGCGTGTAGGCGAGTAAAGTTGACGACCTTTCAACTTTTTTTCGTAGATTGTCAACAATCTGCTAGTTGCTGTTAGTTAGCAAGTGACACGATGACACTTGGCGAGTTTACTAACAGATAGTGAATTTCCCAGATAGTAGCTTGTAAACTAGCCCTGTGTCATCGACGCTTAAGATACGATTATTGTTCGTCTTTCAAATAATTAATTCTGAGAGTAGTACGGGTTTACCAATTGGGCCTTCGCCATCAGAAAATACACATACATAATGGGGCTTAGTACTTCCAAAATCCAAGTACCGCCCTCCAACCTATGCCACTTAGCAAATCCGAACTGTATCGCTCAGCTCTGAATCAATAATGATACTAACGAAGACCCTTAAGGGATACGTATAAGGTCGATTGGGGTAAACAAATCCGGCTTGGGCTCAAAATAGATGTCTTGCATGCAAAACCTAATCACTGGGCTTTGGGGCCAGTTTCAACATTGCCTCGGGCTCTAGGGCCGAATTGGCAATACATACATTTATGCTTTGATGCATGGAAGAAATTAACGCTCACATTGGCTACATGTTGCGAGTACTACATAATATATGTACATGGGGAATGATGTTGCAAGGAGTAATATTACTAAGGGTGGTGTGTTTCAAAAACATTTGACGTCCATCAAAATGACAATCAGCGACATTACTTTTATGTTCAATTCTTAACACGAATTTCAAGAAACTGTTCATCTATTTACAATCCATTTTTCCAGTATTGTTTTAGGAAAAATCTTCAAGAAAACTTAATAAATAAATATTTTTTACTATAGACTAGCTGGTTCCCGACATGCGTTGCAATGCCATATAGATTCAAAGAAAAAAAAATTTCTCCCTGCATGTCCTTTCCCGTGCGTCCCCGTTCCCTTCCCGCATTCCCTTCCCCTCCCGCGTTCCCCTTCCACCTTCCCCGCCTTCCCTCTCCCGCTCCACCGTCCTGCCAACTCCCCTCCCGCGTTCCATATATTCAGTTACCGTTCATTCAGTTTTCAAACAGCTCGCGTGCCACCTATTTCAATTTTTTATTCAAATTATCATTTTGCGTACATTACAGGTTTTCATTTTTGTATATTATAAGAACAATCAATCAAATTTGGTACCTAAAATAGGTTCATAATTAAAATATCTATAATATCTTGATTCGATTCAATTGGGCGAGTACTTAGAAATAGCACTTTAAGAGTTTCGAAAATTGAATTTTGTATTAATAATCATTGTTTGGCAATATGTAATTCTCAAAATTTGACGTATTTGATAGTTTTGCAAGAGTTTTTGTAATGATTAAAAAACTTTTTAGATGTATTGTTATGTGGTTGTAATCATCCAGAAACCTTCGTGGGGGTTTAAATAAGTTATTTTGAAAATTTCAAACAATTCCCATGCATTATATAGCAATACATAGACGTCTCTAATTCTCATATAAGTACTCATATATCCCCCAAGCAAACAAATTTTGTTTTTTTATGTATATATATAATAATTTTAATTTATTTCTTCCATTGAGAATAACTCGGAAATGTAAACAGAACACCAAAGCACCACCGGTTTAATTACACAAGGGGGTCAAAGAAAGTTTATTAACTTAATCTCTATTACCATCCGCCGCGAGATATTTTGTCCTTTTAAACAGGTTCAGCGCAGGTCATAGTAAAGTAATTTTTACAAATAACCCCTCCGTGGATACGGTCCCCAGACGGGGTTGAGGTACGCGTGGCTGACATAGGAATATTGGGCCAACGATAATATTAAGTAGGCGATGCCGGAAAATGAAACGAAACTGGATCGGAAGGTGAACTTACAAACCTTTGCGATATTGTACATATTCAAAAAAATATATTTTCAAAAAATCTTTTCATTTACTCGTAGGTACTACAGCAGTTTGTATAGTTACAGTTAATTAAGTGTTTAAATATTAAAAAATGGAAATTTCATACCTACCTAACAAATTTTAGGGGAGAAGAAGTATGTAGGAAAATAATTTCCCTCAGGGCCTATGTCATCTTTGAGGATGCTGTGTGGAGGGTTTTTTTTAAGGAAAGGAAGGAGAGGAGAGTTCTGGGAAGGAAAAGGGTTTAAGGGGTGGGTAGGAATCTGGAGTTCAGTATGTCCTGGTCATCCGCCTCCAAGACCTAGACAAACCTCACCCCATGAACCCGGGCACCCTTGCTAAATTACCAAACGTAGCGAACCACTTGGGGTGACCTATGGCTTACCATTAACAATAATACTTACCATTAACGGCGTGCGAGAGAGAAATCTTAGACATTTTTAGGTCTATTTCAATGTAACAATGTGCCGAATTGCAGTAATCGTATACTTGATTTAATTAAAATAATAATTAAAAAAATATATACATATACACACATATGTTTCTCTTATTCTTAATATAAACTAAATTTAAAAAAATATATATATCAAAATAACCTAACAAATAATACTTCCTCCCGTACACACAAGCATTTGCTTATTATGGGAGAACATTTAAAAAAAATATGTATATTTGTATTTAAAATATTGTATTAAGTTTTTTCTTTTATATATACTTTCATTATATTTATGTATCTATTGTATGTACTGTACCAAAATAAATAAATAAAAAAATTCAAAAAAAAAAATAAATTTTTTTCTACTGATCAGGATATAAAAGTCTATGAGTCAGCCGAATCCTTTGACCCAATTGATAATCACCACCCTCCACTTACAATACTAGTACCTAATACAATAGAGTGTGACCCCCTAATTAAAAATTGTAGTCGTAATTTCATTAATGCTAATTACCAGGACATTAATCATGCACTTAACAAAGTATATTGGTCTGTTCTCGTAGAACTATTTTACTCTCAACTGAATAGTATCATTTCCGACACTATTCCTCTAATTCATCATAAAGTACGAAAGTATCCGATATGGTTCAGCAAAGAATTAATTCACTTAATTGTTATTAAAAAAGAAAAGCATAAAAAATATAAAGAACACAGAACAATTCCCAACTATATGGCATTCAACAATATTAGAAGAGATTGCAAAAAAATGACAAAAAGATGTTATAATAATTACATTAATTCGGTTGAGAACACGATACTTCATGATGTAAAATACTTTTGGAAATACACAAAACCAATGAAAAACAATGATGCTGGTATTTCCGGTAATATGCGTTATAGACAAAACAGCTCCAGTAAAATTTATGAAATTGTTAACGTGTTTGCTGATTACTTTAAGGATGTGTATGAACCTGATATTCCAGATGACTTAATTCCGTACTTCAACTCGGATATAAATTTACACTTATCGCAAATACACATCGACATTGAAGACATTATAGACTGTATTAAATCGCTTGAACCCAAAACAAGTTCGGGACCTGATAAGATTCCTTCCATCTTACTTAAGAATTGTGTCCAAAGTTTATCTGTTCCGCTTAATATACTGTTTAATAAGTCACTCTCTACAGGACACTTTCCACAAATATGGAGACTTAGCTACCTAACTCCTATATATAAAAGTGTTGATAAATCCTTTGTTGAAAATTATCGGCCTATCTGTATTTAGTCGTCTATACCTAAACTTTTTGAGAAATTGATTCTTAAGAAAATCAGCTTCTTTGTAAACTCTTGTATCGCAACTTGTCAACACTGCTTTATCTCTGGCAGATCAACTTTGACTAACCTTAAATTATATGAAAATTTCATTTCTAATGCACTTGCCAACAAACAACAAGTTGATTCTATGTATACCGACTTCAGTAAGGCGTTTGATAAGGTCTGTCTTAAAATTCTCATTAATAAACTTTTGAAACTCGGCATTAATGGAAACCTTTTTTTTTTTTTAACAGTGAATGCCGCACAAGAATCTCAACTGCTCCCGTCTGGAGCCAGTGAGACTATGGCATCCCCAATTGGGGTATGTTGTGAGGCTGAAGGTAGTGGGGAGGGGAAGGAGGTGGGGAAGAGGAAGGTTGGGAAGTACCTGGCTATTCAGATCTGGTCACCAAACACGGCTAAAGCCATTTTCAAGCAACGTAAACCTTTTATCTTGGTTTAAGAGTTACTTACTTAGGCGTCAGCTAATTGTCTGTATTAATGATCACTTATCTACATGTTCGAAGCCACCAGTGGCGTTCCCCAGGGTTCGCATCTCGGTCCTTTACTTTTTAATTTATTCATTAACGACGTAACAAACATATTCACCCATGTTCTCATTCTAATGCTCGCTGATGATATGAAGATTTTTAGAATTATTGATAATATCGAGGACTGTCTGACACTTCAATCTAATATTAATAGCTTTTATGATTGGTGTCTTATCAACAAATTAACTATTAAAAAAAAAATGTCAACTTATGAGATTCCACAGAAGAAAAAAACCATTGTTGTTCACCTACTTTCTCAATAATCATATATTATTATCCGTTGATGAAATAAGAGACCTTGGTATAACCTTTGACACTAAATTAACATACATTAAACATATTAATAATGTAACCAGTAAAGCAATGCAAATGTTAGGATTTGTCTTACGGATTTCAAAGGATTTTAAAAATTTAAAAACTGTCAAATTACTTTACACTTCACTTGTTAGAAGCCAACTAGAATTTAACTCCACCATTTGGAATCCTTACTACAGTGTATATGAGAATTCCCTTGAGCGAGTCATTCATTCATTAATTTCGAGAATATTCATCGAAAACATTAATTATCCCTCTCTGTTACAATTATTGGGACTCGATACATTAAAAGAAAGAAGAATTTGTTTAGACCTATTTTATATATTTAAAACCGTTACCAACCTGTTGAACTCCCCTGAACTTCTTTCGCTAATAAGTTTCCATGTACCTAGTCGATCAGTTCGTTCCAAATTACCTTATCATTGCAACAATTCAGGATCTAACGCTGAACTCCATTCCATAATGAATCGCCTGCATGTCTCTCTCTCTGGTTTCAATCCTGGGATTGGTTTGCAGCAATTTCATCTATTCGTTTCTTCCACTCTTCCCTGTCTTGTGCGGCTCTTTTGAAGTCTGCATATGATGAGCAGCGCACGTCCACCAGCAGGTCCTCCAGGTATTCTCGGCGTGGGCGTCCCCTAGCGTTTGTCCCCTCGGTCATACCCTCCATTATGGCATGCAAGAGGCCTTCTTGTCTTATTGCATGGCCGATCCATCTTGCGCGCCTTTCGGACAAGGTCCTGAGCAGGTGCCTTCCTCCTTCAATTCTTTGGAGAACCTCCTCATTTGTGATGTGGTCTCTCCAGAAAATTCCTAGTAGTCTTCTATAGGACCACATCTCAAAAGCCTCTAGTCTCCGTTTATCTCTTTCGGATAGGCACCATGTTTCGCAGCCGTAAATCAAGATACTCCATACATAGGTCTTGATGAGGAGTATTCTCAGTTTCAGGTCTATATTATTCGATTCTATTATTTTCGACCTTTTATTGAATGCAAGCCTAGCCTGGTGTATACGGCTGTCGACCTCGCTCTTAGACCGACCGTCCCATGTTATTTTGCTCCCGAGGTAGACAAACTCCTTGGTGTTCTTTAGTGGAACTCCTGACATCTCTCATCTGATGCCTGCATGTACTTATAAATATGTTTTGGATGAATCTATAAACATTGCTAGTCTAACCTCATACAAACACTACTTAATTAAAACTGTCTGTCAGCGCTTCTCAGTTTGACGATAATCAAATACAGATTTAAAGTATTAATTTCTTAATACATAATATCCGGGATTTATAATATGTTGTATTGTATTTATAATAACCAACTCTTTGTACTTTTTATGTCGATACTACAATTTTTATTGTTCTCCTTTATGAATTTTATATTTATATTTTTCGTTCTTTACCTATGTATATTCTGTATTCATATGTAAAATAATTGTAATTCTTTTGTAAAAGCCGCTATAATCGGCGTTAATAAATAAATAAAGTTTGTAAGGAAAAAAAAAATACCGCTTAGAGCAGGCACCGTTAAAATACGTGTAGAATATCAGTACGCCTACATTGTGTCTGTGCATTAAAGAGGGAAATCGCTCTGTTGACGTATTGTCAATCAGACGAACCGTCCTTTGCACATAATCAACTGGGTTTATCAAGTATTGTGGAGCTTTAGCCCAGAGGTGGCTCCCAAATTCAATTTATGGGCATACATGATATTAGTATAGGGTTAGAGATTTGTCGATATTGAAGAATCTGCTACCCCCATTCAACACGCCCAGTTTCTTCGAAACACGATTTACTTGGGCTTCCATGGAGCCCCGATATGTGAGCACGCTTGGGTTTGTTTTATATTTTGCTAGCAAACCCGGCCACACGTTGCTGTGGCTAACGAAACACAACGCCACAAAATCCACACCACCCGCTTGCCAGCTGCCCGCTGCCCGCTGCCTGAATTGAATATTTGAATTTCTAGGCTTTTCTCTATATAATAAGCATGTATTATACATATGAACATTCCTCTTGAATCACTCTATCTATTGGTGAAAACCGCATGAAAATCCGTTGCGTAGTTTAAAAGATCTACGCTCACATACATTTTGAGGGACTTCATTTTATACTATGTAATGATGATGATAATGATTCCACACAGTCAAAGCAGGTAGGTACCTACATAATTAAAAAAAACAGTTTCCACAAAAAAAATTTAACTTCTAATTAGCTCTGACATCCTTCACTGTTCTGTAGTCATACAGTGTAAAATATTCAATGATGGTTGAAAATATGACAAGTTGACTTGCATTAAAAAAAAAAAAAAAAATATATATATATATATATATATATATATATATATATATATATATATATATATATATATATATATATATATATATATATATATATATATTAAGGGATGTACTTGAATCACTCTAATTAAATGAAGAAAATATAAGTGAAACTCAATCGAAAAACTGGAAACAGAAAAATCAAATAAAGATATTGACACCTCTGGGACTCGAACCAGGTCCTCTTGCTTACTTTAACCTTTAACTCTTAATTACTATAACCAGTGATTCCTGACATTATTTTTTAGAAAAAAACGTGTTTTAATTTTGGTCTTCGGTGACTTTTTTTTCTTCAACAACAAAAAAATCTTCGATGTGTCATCACTGG
The DNA here is from genome assembly GCA_929108145.2 of Limnephilus rhombicus. NCBI lineage: Eukaryota > Metazoa > Arthropoda > Insecta > Trichoptera > Limnephilidae > Limnephilus > Limnephilus rhombicus. The sequence continues at coordinate 20,018,437 of OV815278.1, read as the reverse complement.
TCACTTAATTGAGTAATCGCCCAACCCCTCAACCCGTCACTAACTGTCCAATACCAACCGATTTGTTTTTTAATGTTTTCAGTTGAAAGAAAGAAAAAACAAATAAAATGTCACCAGAGACCAAAATATCATTTACAGTTTTTACTCCAAATAATGTCAGGAATCACTGTTTAATTTAAGTCAAATACGTCCCTTAACATCCTGTATATAAATAAATGAAGAAATAATATATATAATATAAAATATATATATATATATAAATGTAGAATATTTGTTTTCCAGGAATGTTTTGCACAAAGCGCGCGGAGGTTTTTAAGCGCCGGATCGCTCCATACCCCGTAAGCGTATCTGACAAACGTACCCTAAATTCTAATATCCCGTCCCATTGGGCCATAGTTTAATAGTTTTACAAGGCTCGCGTCCGACGTACGGGACATGGTACATTTCAGACCGTGGTACGTTTCAAGCCGCCACGGTACGATTCAGAACATGGTACCTACGTTCCGGGACACCCGAATAATGGTTCGGGCAAACCTACAAGATTGTATCGTTAACGTTTATTCGAAGGGAAAGCAGAATTAATGGAGAAAGGATGGAGAAACTTTAGGGCCGTTCAGGAGCTAATTTTTGAAGTATTTGCAAGCGTATTAGGTTTGGTAATAAGATAAACAATTTCCACTTGTTTTCCAATTATTAAAAAATGTTGATTATTTGTAAATCCGTTATATCGTTACTTAGATACTAAAAATCTCCACAAAACCACTAGATCTTTCGGCCTTATAATCATTTTTACTTTGCGCTCGAAATTTTAAAGCGTTCGGCTAGGAATTTTCTACAAATTTTAGTAAGTAAGTATGTAGAAGAATAATATTACAGTAGTTTTAGAATAGATATATACTAGATATAAAGCTGATCAATCTGGTGAAATTAACAATGACCCCAGTAACGTGTAGAGTCAGGGTTGGCAGTAATCTGTCCGAGCCAAAGATATTGAAATATAAGTAAATGTGCTTTTACTATGTGGGTCTGCGCTTCCGGGTGTCGCCGATATTGTTTACCAATTAACAAATAAACTAAAAGAACAAATAAACCAAACGAACGTTAAACTAAATAAACGAATTCTTTCCTTATTCAAAATATATTGTTAACCAATATTAATGCACATTTTCAAAAAATCAACGAAATGAACAAATTCTTTTTGTGACTCAGACATTGAGATAAGAGCAACGATATTTGACATCTCTGTAGCAACTATTGGCTTATGCTGATGATATCTGATGATAAACTCCAGATGCTTTACGTAACGCATTCATAAATCTTGAGAGTTCTGCCAAAAATATGGGTCTAATTGGGATGCACCCAACAAATCCCAACTGTCTCATGTGGAAACCAAAATTTCGAAACGGTACCAAGATTCACATACTTAGGCTCCCTGATAACAAACGACAATAATACCGCAGAGGAGATCCAGTATCATAGTGAACGCAAATCGCTGTTATTTCCGCCTACAAAACCAATTAAAATCCAGACTGCTGTCCAGAAACACAAAAATGTTAGTGTACACTTATCAGACCAGTACTTACGTACGCAGCTGAGACTTGGGGTACTAAGTAAGAGGAATGAGCGAGCACTGGACGTTTTTGGAAGGAAAATTTTGAGGCGCATCTTCGGACCGGTTCTAGAAAATGGATTTTGGCGCAGATGTTATAACAATGAGCTCTATACTTTGTTTAAGGAGCTAAACGTCGCAAAATTTATAAAACTGGGAAGACTTCGGTGGCTGGGTCATGTGGAGAGAATGACCGAGTATCAAGCACCAAAGTCCCTGCTGAACTCAAGACCAATAGGACGAAGGAGCCTGGGAAGACCAAGATTAAGATGTCCTCAAAGACATATCTATCTTGGAGCTTCTAAACTGCAGAGAGCTGGCACAAAACCAAGATGAGTGGAGGAAGACTCTTGAGGAGGCCAAGACCCACCCGGGATTGTAGATCCAATTGTGATGGTGATGATAAAGATGTAAAAAATTAATGGCTTAATAAAATATAGGTACTTATTTCCCAGTATTTCGGTACGCAGAATTTTCCAGGGTAGATCCAAAGATTTTTCGAAGCATTTTGCCTTCAAAATCTGCTGTATTTATTTCTTTATTTTGGATTAGCGTCCACATCTCACAACCTTGCAACTACCACTGTTTTATTTGGCTTTATAGCAATTTGATTTCTTAAAATTATTTCTTCTGTATAAATCTTTATTTTTTAAATGAAAATGTAATAAAATAATAAAGACCCTCCGTATCCGAGAGTCCTCGCATTGAATTCCACGAAAATCAGCTCTATTCAACGGATCACTGTTCTTATTATAATTGAATTCTACCAGTGGCCACTGGATGTTCTGCAACTCTCACATAATTTATCAAAAGGTGGAATGAATGGTCGATTTGCAATTCAAATGTATCTCGCTTCCAGAACAGGGTGACTGGAAGAAAACTTCTTCATTTCCAAAAGGGCAAAGTTGGACCGCCTCAAAGACAAAACACAGCGCAACGAAACGCGCACCATACCCTACCCGATACCTTACAGACTACAGAATGCAGACTACAGGCTACAGAAGCAGACATAGCGAACTGCCCTGCCCGCTGAAGTGGAAAATTAATGGAAATGTTTTGTGGGCGTGTCTGCATGCCTAAAAAAGAAACCATTTTATCTTACTGTATATCAAAGTTCTATCTCGAACATATTTTTAAAATGAAAACTTCTTTAGCACCGTTGTGATTTGAAACTCAATGAAACGAAAAGCGACTCTAAAGACATACTATAGGCTTTAGTTTGCGAGAGAATGAGGTAGAATAATCGGTCTCCTCTTCGTGCGGTGCTTCGTGGTCTCCCCACCCTTGTCTACTTTAGATTTCTGAAGATTTCGCTTCTACCGCGTATGAATTGCACACACGTATTTTTCTAAGTAAAAACTTCTTTAGCGCCGTTGTGATTTGAAGCTCAATGAAACGAAAAGCGACTCTAAAAAGAGACAAACACGTACATCTATAGGATTTAGCCTGCGAAAGAATTAGATATAATTATTTTTTTTTTTTTTTTATTGTTGATACATTATTTTACAATGTTTCTAGTACATTCCAGTAATGTTGGCCTCACTGGGTTGTTTACCCGTGCTGAGGTCCCCATTTTATAATATGATACTTTATTCATAATATAAAATGGGGACCTCTCAGTTGAAAAAAACGAAATATACAAAGTTGGTGAAGAAAAAAAAAAAACATTTAAAATAAAGATAAATTTAAATTAAAAATAGAGATCAAAAATTAAAATTATATTAAATTAACAAATTAAAAAAATATATATAATTAAATAAAAATCGGCGTATATTATGTTTTATGTGTTTGTGAGTGTTACGTGTTTTATATTGGTTTTGTGTGTTGCGTGTACATGTTTTATTCTTTTATGTTATACAATTTCGGTAAAATTGTCTATTGTCTATAATAACCGGTCTCCTCTTTGTGCGGTGCTTCGTAGCGTCCCCACTCTTGTCTAAATCAGTTTTCTGAAGGTTTCACTTCTACCGCGTGTGAACTGCTCACTTGCATTTTTTTAGCCTACTTGGAGTCAAACTTCCACCTACGGAAACATTTATCATTCGTTTAAAAAAATGGAATATATCTTTCTAGAATAGATAACCAACATCATTGGCCGGTCAGGGCTTAGGATTCGAAAGGTCTTAATCAAATTGGCGACATAAGTTTTCTTTCGAATAGATCAGTAATATTAATATGGTTTTGTAATAATATGACAATTTTATAAATTAGCCAATGAAGGCTTCTTCAAGCTTCATTCACGCCGTGATGGCTAGTATAAATAATAGTCATTAATTCGACTCCAGATACTTATATCTACAGCCTGTATGTCTGACGAATATCTACAGCTCATATTTATTTATTTATTTATTTATTTACGCCTATTTAGGTTTTGACATACATATATATAACAATATTAACGAAATTATACTAGTAAATAGTGCAGGAAACTACTGTTTAAAACACTTGCACAAAAATAAATACAAAGTAAAAAAATTAGGTATTGAATTTGAACCACACAGGATGTAGGTACAAAATACAAAAAATCCGAAATAGTTTTTTTTCTTTCAGCCAACAAAATACTGTCAACGTGTTAGTCAATTTTAATAGCTTTATCAAAATATTCCCCTTTTGATGAAAAAAACCTCAATAAGGTATGCTTATATAATAAAATTGATGTACTAAATATATCAACAACAACCTTCCTCTTCCCCACCTCCTTCTCCTCCCCACTACCTTCAGCCTCACAACATACCCCAATTGGGGATGCCATAGTCTCACTGGATCCAGACGGGAGCAGTTGAGATTCTTGTGCGGTATTCACTGTAAAAAAAAAAATCGGAGTATTTGTTTCCAAGCTGTTGAATCCATCGCATAGGAGTATAATATTGGCATGTTGACTTAGAATTGCTACAATAATATGGTAGGTACTGTCTTGTGACTGACCTGCTGTTGGACTAATATCTATGAACTTCAGAGTGAGGACTAACATCTACAGAGCTGAGGTCGGACGATTATCTATGACGGTCCCAGTGGTGACTAATATCTATGGAGCGTAGGTTGGACTAATATCTACAGAGGGCAACTGAGCAAGAGGTTGTGCGGAAAATCATAAATTACTTCAATTACGTAATAACTAACCTAACCTAACCTAACCTAACCTAACCCAACCTCTGCCAATGCTGTAGATATTCGTCCACACTTTGGTTCTCATGCATATTATTAGTCAGCAGTTTGAGCTGTAGATATTCGTCCTCACCTTGGTTCTCATAGATATTAGTCCGATTTGTTCAGTTTTTGGAATACCTGTAGATATTAGTAGACGCCTCCATTAATTCGATCCTTACCTTACTTTGGAAACATTTTAACTTCATCATATTGAATACTTTATATTATGTAACATAGCTTTATTTTTGTTTCATTTATAGGATTGCATTTCATGCTACTTTTAATATAACTCTAACTAATACTTTGAATATCATTCAGCACTTTTTAACTATTACAATGTGTTCGAAGAAAACCTAATTTTCCCACACTTCTGGATTGGATCATAAGTTTTCAAATATCTTTTTTTTTTTAAAGATATCCAATTTCATTCGCCCGTTTGCAAAAGATTTTGAAAATCAGCTTCCCTTTAAGGCACCGCAACCGAGCTCAAAAAGAAGAAGATAGAGAGATATGAAATTACGAATGTTAGAGGAGCGCGCTAGTATTGATAGCGATAAAATCGATGCGAAAATTGTGAAAATGTTTAATAAAACTCGACTCGTTTAAAATAGAGCAAAAATCACGCTGGGTTGTTTTCAGCAATTAAAGAAACGCTGTGCATTTTTTCATACATATAACTTGTAAAATAACTGAAACAAACATGTTAATAATAATTTTTGGAGCTTATTTTGCGATTTTTTTCTATCGAGGGAATTTTATATAATTTTCGTTTCGGCGCGGGGAATGTCTAGATATTACCTTCGAGAATAACATTTATTTTTTAAGAGCTTTAAAACTTAACGTATTTTAGGGAGATATGTAAGATCGACATATAGATATAAATCGGTAGAAAATCGGTAGCGGCGGCTTAAATCAGTAAAAAATCACACTTCTAGAGATTTTCTGTACGGTGGTAATGCCCAAAGAGAGAGATACAAACAACCTTACAAGATACAGCCAGATTCTTTGACACTTTATTAGTTTCGAGTGCATGTTAGGTTAGTTGCAATTTTCTTAGAAAACAGAAGTTCATTTAATGAAATTGCATTTAAGTTCATGACTAGATTTTCTATGAATTCTGGAACCGTCCTATCTTTTCACAGATACAAGAACAACATTTTCGGAAATGTTATTTGAACCAAAGCAATGAAATGAATTTAGTTAACAGCATACTTTCAAGCACTGAGCGTTTTTCGGCATTACAAGCCTTTTGGATGTGTCTATTTGATGGCTTCGAAGAGTCCAAAAGAGCGAGTAATTTAAGAAAATAGGGGCTTTTAGGTTTTCTCAAAAAATAAGTTTTTTAAGAAAATCTTAAAGCTACAAAAAAACTACGACTCTGAGGTACGTTTTTGTATTAATTGGTCTTGACGTCACTATATTTATGAAAATAACAGGATTTTTGTTTCTTCGGCACTGTATTTGGCACTTTTTTATTTATATACTCCACACTATACAGTAATATATTTTATAATATAAGCCTTGATTTGTGGTTTAACTTTAACTAATAGACGACGATTTCGAATTTATATACTCAGACTATACAGTAATATATTTTATAATATAAGCCGATCGATTTGTGGTTTAACTTTAACTAATAGACGATTTTTTATTTATATACTCCACACTATACAGCAATATATTTTATAATATATGCCGATCGGTTTGTGGTTTAACTTTAACTAATAGGCGATTTTGTATTTATATACTCCACACTATACAGTAATATATTTTATAATATATGCCGATCGGTTTGTGGTTTAACTTTAACTAATAGGTGATTTTGTATTTATATACTCCACACTATACAATAATATATTTTATAATATATGCCCATCGATTTGTGGTTTAACTTTAACTAATAGACGATTTTGTATTTATATACTCCACACTGTACAGTAATATATTTTATAATATAAGCCTCGATTTGTGGTTTAACTTTAACTAATAGACGATTTTTTATTTATATACTCCACACTATACAGTAATATATTTTACAATACATGCCGATCGGTTTGTGGTTTAATTTTAACTATAAGACGATTTTGTATTTATATACTCCACACTATACAGTAATATATTTAATAATATAAGCCGATCGATTTGTGGTTCAACTTTTAACTCATTGACAATTTTTTCAATCAATTTTACGATAACGAACCGATTTCACTAAAGTTCGCTTTATAGAAATACGATATAAAATGAATAAACTAAAGTTAAAAAATTAGAACAAGAGATTGGAGTTTATGATCGAATAATTATTATTTATAGACGAGAAAAAATAAATGCACATTTTTGAACGTCTTACTTTTAATTAGAGCTCCACATTATATCTTCAAAAATCGTTTTAAAAATACATAACCGTTTTAAAAATATATAGGTTTGTCTAGGTCTTGGAGGCGGATGACCAGGACATACTGAACCCAAGGTTCCTACCCACCCCTTGAACTCTCCTCTCCTTCCTTTCCTTAAAAAAAGCCTCCACACAGCATCATAGGTGAGCATAAAGATAACATAGGCCCTGAGGGAAATTATGTTCCTCAGGGCCTCCTGTGTGGAGCTCTGGAAAAAAAACCTTTTTTAAACATACATGTATAATCCGGGTAAAGTGTAAGAATAAAATTGCGCTAAAATAATTTCTTGCTTTTATAACCTACATATGATATTAGGTACGTTACATGTTAAATTCCCATAAAAAACGCAAAGCACATACGTTCCTTATCACAATAATTCTGTAGCTTCAATTTGGGAGGCAGGAATGGGTACCGCCGCCCGGGAACCTTTATTGAATAACCAACACCTCTGTCATAGGTCGCCCCAAGTGGTTCGCTACGTTTGATGATTTAGCAGGGGTGCTGGATTTATGGGGTGAGGTTTGTCTAGGTCTTGGAGGCGGATGACCAGGACAAGCTGAACCCCAGATTCCTACCCACCTCTTAAACCCTTTTCCTTTCCAGAACTCTCCTCTCCTTCATTTCCTTAAAAAAAACCTCCACACAGTATCCCAAAAGATGACATAGGCCTGAGGGAAATTATTTTCCTCAGGGCCTCCTTTGTGGAGCACATGTAAAAAAAACTCTTTCTTACACATCGGATAATGGTGAGACACAAAATGTATGTGTGTCAGCTTCCTCCAATGGAAAAAAGTATGTATTTTCTTGCATCACTCTCACTTGAAATAAAGAAATGAGATGTGACGTGCCGCATGAGAATTTTAAAAGCAGCCATATTTGGCTCATATACTTTCGTTATTGATAATAAGAAATGTTAACTTTTCTTTGAGTAATTTCGAATTCATCTTAAACTTATTGACTTAATTAATTTTCGCCGTAATACATGGCCGTAGGATGCACCCAACAAATCCCAACTCTCTCATGTGGAAACCAAAATTTCGAAACGGTACCAAGATTCACATACCTAGGCTCCCTGATAACAAACGACAATAATACCACAGAGGAGATCCAGAAGCGCATGGTGAACGCAAATCGCTGTTATTTCTGCCTACAGAACCAATTAAAGTCCAGACTGCTGTCCAGAAACACGAAGATATTAGTGTACAAAACACTTATCAGACCAGTACTTACGTTCGCAGCTGATCCCTTCGGCACCGGTGCGTAGTCGGGAAACACGCCAAACGCGTGCCCAACATTTGTACACAGTTGACATTTGTCACATGAGAACGGGTCGTTTCTTCGACTCGTTCTTATGTTCAACAGCTCGGCTGTGGAATGATTTGCCGGCCTCTGTGTTTCCTCCTTCCTACAACATGGGTCTCTTCAAGACCAATGTTCATTCCTTCCTCTCCTCAAAAAGACCCTCCACACAGCATCCCTGATGACATAGGCCCTGAGGGAAATTATTTTCCTCAGGGCCTCCTGTGTGGAGTTAATGTAAAAAAAAAAAAAAAAAAAAGACTTGGGTACTAAGTAAGAGGAATGAGCAAGCACTGGACGTTTTTGAAAGAAAAATTTTGAGGCGCATCTTCGGACCGGTTCTAGAAAATGGATTTTGGCGCAGACGTTATAACAATGAGCTCTATACTTTGTTTAAGGAGCTAAACGTCGTAAAATTTATAAAACTGGGAAGACTTCGGTGGCTGGGTCATGTGGAGAGAATGACCGAGCATCAAGCACCAAAGACCAATAGCGCGAAGGAGCCTGGGAAGACCGAGACTAAGATGGAGCTACAACGTCCTCAAAGACATATCTATCTTAGAGCTTCTAAACTGGAGAGAGCTGGCACAAAACCGAGATGAGTGGGGGAAGATTCTTGAGGAGGCCAAGACCCACCAGGGGTTGAAGAGCCAATAGTGATGAATGATGAATTTTCGGCATTAATTTAAAAATTGTTTTCAATTTTCAAATCCAACAGTTATCGTGTCATTAAGGACGTTAAGATAAGCACGTATTGATAAGACAAACTTAGAACACTTAGATGTAAGATAGTGTCTGAAGCCTAACCGGCAAATTTACTTGATCAAATTAATTTAATAATCAAAGTATTCAATGGGTTTCACTCACACAATATAATTATTATTGTAACTCAAGCGTGAAGGACGATAATGGAGGTCTGAGAAATTCCTAACTGATATAATATTGTAATTCTAAACCTAACAGCAAGGTTGAAATATCTTTATCGGAACTTGGTGATATTTTGAGTAAAACGTTGGTTTGACTCGATTGTACGTAATAAAATATTTATTACTGACCTGCTACTTTTTATTGCCACTTAACGTTTTATTGTAGAAATAAAGACTCAATGAAGACCTTCATACTTCATTCTAGCGACCAATTTACTTTTAATGCATTAAGAAATTTAAGATTCAATCTAAGTCATCTAAGATCTACGATAGATATAATATAAATAAATAAAAACACCTTTCAGTAATCACCCTAATATAGCTCAGAGAGCCGATCAAATTCATTTTGCAATTTAAAACGTAGTTCATCGATTGAATTTCATATTTTGTAACACTTGTAGAAGACATGATTTAGGATTCTTAAATTTAATTTCTGCACATAGCATTTTTTTAGTATTCCATAGTTATTTGAAATGATTGTATTATATTTATCAACTTGCTGTTGCCCCCGGCTTAACCACAACCCCCCTCCCTCACCACCCCCCCTCCATACCCGTTACATTCATTTTTCAAACAGCTTGCGTGCCACCTATTAAAACGTAACAATTACACACGCGCTGTAAATTTTAACTATCAAAAGGATCTCCATAGTAACCTAAACAAATAACAAAATGACAGCGCACGTCAAACAATTACTTAGCAACGCTTTGCTTTTCGTCTGTACAATAAACATATAATAAATAATTTCATAACGCCAGAGTTTACCAATATATATAGCCTGTAGTACTTGCAAATAATGTAGCTTTCTAGTAGTCAAAGAATTTTTTAAATCCATTCAGTAGTTTTTGCGTGAAAGAGTAACATACATCCATACAAACTTTCGCCTTTGTAATATTAATAGGATGAAATTACATCTTTTTTACATTAACTCCATACAGAAGTCCCTGAGGAAAATAATTTTCCTCAGGCCCTATGTCATCTTTAAAGACGCTCTGTTCGTACTTTTTTGAGTAGAAGAAGGAAAGAAGGAGAGAAAGAACTTGGGTCTTGAAAAGAGAGAGTGAGTGAGAAAACTCAGAGGCCGTGACAATCATCTAATTAAATAATTATTTTATTTTATTTATTTATTAAAACTATACATTAAAATGACTTTAAAAAATTGTTGTATTAAAAAATAATAAAAATAAAACATAACCCTTTTTAAATAAATTAAAAGTGATATTAAAAAAAATTATCTTAAATTCTCAAAGTTTAGCTTAAATTCTTAAGTATTAGCGATTCAATCCCAAGTACAGTTTTTTGTGCACATTTCAGTCAGAACTGCACTTCCGATGTGAATTTTAGTTTATATTTGTCGCCGACACGTGAAATGCGCTAGAAAGAAACATGCCAGGTTGATTGTGAAAATTGCATTTTTCGTTTAGCGTTTCGTCGCTGCAAGGTGCGGCACTAATGTTGCTAAGCCCTCCTGAAATAAGTGCGCCCACTTTCCGGCTGAAAGATCACAACGTAAGAAAATGCACTTTGAATTTAAATAGGCGACACTAAGTCTGCCCAGTGTAATTTATATGTCAAGTCGGGGCTGTATGGTGTACGGTAAGCCTTCTTCTGTATTCACAGCCTTGCGCAGTGCAATGCATTGCCGCAGATACCTTGCCGATAATCCTGTCAGATATCTTCTTCGGGCGCTGGCGGTTATACCCCCCGAACGTTGCGCATACCTGATTATCTTGCCGGTACACGCTTCAGTACACTACGCGCTTGCATCATACTTAAAATATATACACTACGACACTGGGAGCACGTTGTACAATATACAAATACAATTAAATAAATAAATTTAAATAAGGCATAAATACGAAGTCGTGGGCTGTATTACCTATCCCTAAACAGTCGGGAATTTCAAAAAAAAATTAAGAATTAGGGGAGAACGCTTTTTGGGCGAAAATGTGGGGATTCTGGCATTTCTCGTTATTCAACCAAGTTAAAAACTAAAATTTACAATACATTCAGAAATATTCCATTTGTTTGGATTTTATTGCAAAGTGGAAATATTTTGACGTTCTGACCTATTACGCCCGAGTGGTTTTTTTTTTTTTTTACATGAGCTCCACACAGGAGGCCCTGAGGAAAATAATTTCCCTCAGGGCCTACGTCATCTTTGAGAATGCTGTGTGGAGGGTTTTTTTTAAGGAAAGGAAGGAGAGGAGAGTTCGGGGAAGGAAAAGGGTTTAAGGGGTGGGTAGGAATCTGGGGTTCAGTATGTCCTGGTCATCCGCCTCCAAGACCTAGACAAACCTCAATCCATGAACCCGGGCACCCCTGCTAAATCACCAAACGTAGCGAACCACTTGGGGTGACCTATGGCAGAGGTGTTGGTTATCCAATAAAGGTTCCCGGGGCGGCGGTACCCATTCCCGCCTCCCAAATTGAAAGGCTAAAATCGATAGTGGAAATTTGAACTTACAGCAACTGATTCGCCAATCAATCGTGCGCTTCATAGGTTCAATAGTATTGGTCTAAATTCTAACACCGACATTTTCTCCGATTGACTGCCCAAATTTAAAAAGAGCATCATGTCTATACTATAAATTGTTCAATGCGCATACATACACACATACATACTCACCCTCACCTACCCACTACGCACATCACCCGGTAACTACTTTAACATGCATACTATAAATAAGACACCACAAAGAAACACATCATAGGTTCCCATCATTAAATATACATAATAAGTAAATTATTTTCACCACTGTAACTAATGTACTGTTTGTTTCTGTTTATAAATAAATAAATTATAAAACATATTAGTTTTGGTTGTATGTGCATTAAAGTGCATGAAATGTGAAATATTCCTACTGATTATGTGCATGAAATGTGAACTTATGCATGTCCAATGGTCTCAAATTTTCTTAGAATTTATGTGTCATTTTCCAAAATTAAAACTGCTTATAAAATGATAAATTAATTCAGATAACCAATAAAGTAATTATTTATTATTTTATTTTGTCTTTTTCGACATTCGAATTATATTTACAGTATTAATAGCATTACTCGAGGTTCGTAGAAAGTGTTTTTAACAAGATTAGCTCATCGAGGGGGTAGAGCGGTTATTGGCTAAAAAAACAAGACGTAGGTCGCAGTCTATGTTCCATTGGGAGATTTGAAAACTGTAATACAATAGGTAAATGGAAGTATGGAATATGTACAGGTTCCTATTTTTGGGAACCTGTACATCTTGCTACTCTTCAATTTTGTAATTACTATTAATGCCAACTCTGTGTGTTACTCTGTGTGTACAGTTGTATAGGTTCCTATTTTTGGGAACCTGTACATCTTCATACTCTACAATTTTGTAATTACTACTAATACCAACTCTGTATGTTAGTACAACTTGTATAATCATATTAATATTTGTCTTGGCCCATTGTCTATAAATATTTCCTATTATAATTTATCTATTCCATGTAAAAAACTTAAATGGTAACTAATTTTAAAAAAATATGAAAATGTAACTAATTTTAAAAAACTGATAATGTTCCTGTACCGGACGTAATTTTAAGTTTAATTATAATGTAATTTATCTGTTTTCATGTTTTACAAATAATAAATATAATCACGGGGTCACGTGGTCGGCCTAAGACAAAAAACAAAGCCTGACCCCACCAACTGTGTACGTACCTACACACTACTTTAATCGCAATAAACCCTTTTCATTGCGCAAATTCAATCTGTGCGAAGTCGTTCCTATACAAACCTTCGCGCAGGTCCAATTTGCGCAAATATCTGTTATATATCTTTTGTTTATAAACGGGTTTTGCACAAATATAAAATCTGTGCAAAACCCGGTCTTCTATATACCTAATTTGTGCAAATTGATCATATTTAATTTGCACAAATTGGCTCTGAACAACCATGTAAATTTTATGCAAACTCATAAATAAACGAAGTATCGGGGAAGATTGGACGGTGTGGCATTTTTGCCTCGTTGGTCAAGTGCAAAACGAACCGCAGTAGCGTTTAAGGTCTCTTAGCGTTTAAGCCAAAATTCCTAGAACTCATCTCAGTTCGGAGAATTGAGATGAAAAAAGGGTCTAGTATGGGCAGACTCCCGGCTCAGAGCCCTTTAAATACGGCCGATATTGCGCTAGATCGGCAGAGCTCCAGATCTCATCACCATATCAGCATCTCGCCTACTCTTCTGCCTTCTCCGATCGAATCTACTTGACAAGTTGGACTTTTTCTTGGCCCTGGCTGCACCACTCACCAAGAAGACTCCGCATACAATTTCGAAACGCCTTTATCAAGGCGCAGGTTACACCTCTACCCCGCTCTACCTCCCTTCTTCCCCTCGCCTTCAATCCGTTTCTCCCTGCAATTTCTCCCCATTTTCCCTCGCCTTCTCCCCATTTCTCCCTTTCCCCATTTTTCCCTTCTCTCTCACTTTTTCTCCCTTTTTCCCCAGGCGTCGAAACGGCCAGCCGGCAACATCCCACTACATCGTCTGTGCAGGTGGCGACTACAGTGCCACGTCTCGTACAGTTCCTAATTTTAAAAAAATCTGAAAATGTATATAATTTTTAAAATTTGATAATGTAACTAATTTACAAAAAAACTGGATATGTAAATAATTTTAAAAATATGTAACTTACTTTAATAAATGGCCAAGATCACCCTTAATGGGTGAAAGCCAAATAAATAATTTAAAAAAAAGGTAGTGTTTTACTTCAAGCTATTTTTTTTTTGAAAAAGTCCTGTATGAGCTAAATATTTTCTACAAACCTTGAGCATTATGATAATAAATACTAGCTGATCTCTTAAATATTAAATGTTAAGTATTTTTTATCCTAAAGTAGGAAAATGAAATAAATAAAAACAATATTAATTTCGAAGAGCAATTGAGTGTACGATATTTTTTGTCAATCCGTCTTTAGCCAACACAAATAAGCTCGATGGTTTGCCCACGCGATAACATGATGCCGAATGAAATATCAAAATGACGCGACGCTTATCGTGAATGTCTTGCGCATGTGTGGATGAAAGTTCGATGAAGCGAATCTTTCATTCAACGACATAAATAATTTCGTTCTATTTGAAATACGAACGACGGTCAAATTTCTTATTAATACGAAAATACTAAAATCGCGATTAAAAAATTGAAGGGTGGGGGTAGAAGGATGAAAATTTGGGGTTATGGGCATTTTTCATGCCAAATAAAAAAAAAATAAAAAAAATAGTCAAAAAAATAAATATATTATTCTGGATAGGGACACCCTAATCACCTAGCGCAGAGGTCTGCAAAGAGCGGCTCCGGAGCCGCATGCGGCTCTTTGGCCCATTAAGTGCGGCTCTGGCACAAATTTCCAGGGACAGGATGGTATCCTTTTTGCTCAAGATTTTGAAAGGGAAATATTGTTTCACTTTCCGAGTATGCTGTAGCAACGCTAAGAAAATAATTCCTTCATTGACAAACACTATTTCAAAACAACCATTATAAATATGATTTGAAATTTTCTCCTTTTGGATCTGACATTGGTAACTTTGAAATACAATTGCTGGATTTAGAAAACAAGGAAATGTGGAGCTCTAAACTTGAACGTCTTTGTGTTGATTTGGAAATATTGGAGAAGAACAAATGTGAGCTTATTTCACAACATAAGTGGTCTGCTTTGAAAGACTGTAATAGTATTCCTGACTCTTATCATCAGCTGAAAAAAATCGCGTTTGCTTTTCTTCCCTTTTCAGTTTTACATATTATGCAAATAATCCTTTTCAACCATGAACATTATCAAGAGTAAACTGAGAATTCGTCTTACTTACGAGAACCTAGAATCGTGTATAATAATAAGAATAACAATACACAAACCTGACTTACTCAAACGTTCCAAGAAAATGCAAGGACGTTGTTCGCATTTAGGTTTGTCAGTCATTGTCATGATTTATATTTATGGATTCCTTAATAATAATAATAATGTTTATTCCAGGATGTGGGGAGTATAGTGCAATCCCACACGTCCCATAAAGTTGTACATATTTACACAATAGATAAAGTAAATAGAACAAACAAATATAAAAGACATAAGCGATAATAGAAATAAAATAAATAATCAATTATAATGTAGGACGTGGTTTGGAGTGAGCTAGGGCCCAGCGCTCGCTCAGGAGTGGCGCTAGGTGCTGGAAGGCTGCGATCACCACTGTGTTATCGGAAGCCATTAGCCGCATCCTGGCTCCAGTGACCCGGTGTCTCATCAGACCGGCGAATCCGTGTAGTCCTAGCTCCGTAAACATTGAAGATGCGCTGCTGTATCTTCTGTATCCAAATATAATTCTGCAAGCATCATTATATTGGATCCGGAGTCGTTCTATTGAGCTGGTACGGTAGTGACACCATGTTTCACATGTATATAGGTTAGGGAACGTACCCATACTACGTGACACGTTTGGGGGGGGGTCTTCAAAATGTCACGCTCCATACAAATGAGCGGCGAGTTGCTTAGGTTTTTGGTCACCGGGGGGGGGGGTTAAAAATTGCAAAAAGTTGGTCACGTAGTATGGGTACGTTCCCTTAGTGCAAAATGCATTGAACAATGTTTTTTTTACATTGTTACTGCATTTGAAGAATCTTCGGGCAATCATATTAGACAGTATACTGATACTTCTCCGCTGTCGTTCAATATCACCGTCATCCGAGAGGTCTTCAGTAATAATGTGTCCCAAGTATTTTACATTCTTAGATGCGTTTATATTTTCCTCATTAAGTTTTACAGGGAGCATTTTCTCGGGATTTTTTCCATGGTGGAATGCGATTAGTTCCGTCTTCTTGGGGTTGTACATCATGTTGCGGTCATTTGCATATTCTTCACAGATTTTTAATAATGTTCTCAACCCCTTGATCGACGGAGCTAGGCGAATCATGTCGTCCGCATAACTTATGTGATTTAGGCATAAATTATTAATACGACAGCCCGCCCTGGTGTCCAGGCGATTTGATAATTCGTCCATGTATACATTGAACAGGATTGGGGACATACACCCTCCTTGCCTTACTCCTGATCGCAAATATATCGGTTGGGAGTACGTACTTGCCCACCGTACAACGTTTTCCTGCTGAGAGTGCCATCGGGATAGTGTGTTGATATACATAGTAGGCATATTTCTAGCTTTCAATTTCTCCCATAAGGTTTTATGACAGACCCTGTCGAACGCTTTGCTCAGATCTAAGAAGCATCCGTATACAGTAGTTTTTCGTTTCTTATAATATTCTATTATTTGCTTAGCGGAGTATATTGCCATATTAGTGGATAATCTGTACTTAAAGCCCATCTGATTGTGTTTAGAATTGAGTTTACCTTCTATTTCAATCAGAATTACCCTTTCAAATAGTCTTGCAATTATAGTTGCCAGGGATATTGGCCGGTAATTGCTGGAGTTGGTCATATCGGGCTTAAAAAATAATTAATTATTTTTTATCAATGAATAAAATCTTTAATAAGTATAAAATCAAGTTTCATTCAGTGTACCGCTAATTTAATGAAGTGCTAAAATTAAGGGATGTTCACAATGTAAGTGTACTATATTTTTATATATTTATAGAAAAATTGTATTTGAAAAAAAAATACGGGATATTGTTGATACACTTGTTGACTATTTTTCCACACAATCGTCATCCCGTTCAATTTTTTTTTTTTTTTTACGTTAGATCCACACAGGAGGCCCTGAGGAAAATAATTTCCCTTAGGGCCTATGTCATCTTAAGGGATGCTGTGTAGGGGTTTTTTTAAGGAAAGGAAGGAGAGGAGAGTTCTGGGAAGGAAAAGGGTTCAAGGGGTGGGTAGGAATCTGGGGTTCAGTGTGTCCTGGTCATCTGCCTCCAAGACCTAGACAAACCTCACCCCGTGAACCCGGACACCCCTGCTAAATCACCTAACGTAGCGAACCACTTGGGGTGACCTATGGCAGAGGTGTTGGTTATCCAATAGAGGTTCCCGGGGCGGCGATACCCATTCCCGCCTCCCAAATTGAAAATGCATGTGGTGAGCCGTGGAACAAATTTCTTTACACCCTCCTCGAAGAACTCTACCGCCAGCTCCTTCCCCCACTTCAGAACCTCTTTCTGCACCTGCTCATCGGTTGAAAAATTGTTTTCATTCATGCCTTCATGGAGGTGAAAAGATGATATCTGAAGACGCCAAGTCAGCGACATACGGAAGAGGTTTCAAAACATCCCAACCAAATTAATCCAAGAGCGTATTGGTGGCTAAGGCTGTTTGAGGTCGGACGTTTTGTGAAACAACCACACTTCTCTAGTCAGCATTCCCCTCTTTTTGTTTTGAGTGCTCCTTTTGAGTTTTTTAGGGTATCACAATATCGTTGTGCATTGATGGTCTCCACCTGAGGTATAAATTCGACCAAAATGATGCCATTCCGGTTCCAACACAGTGGGGCCATAATGTTTTTGCCCGAAATTGTGGTTTTGAATTTTTTAGCAGATGGGGAATTGGTGTGACGCCACTTTGACTACGGTTTTTTTTCCAAGTGTGTAATGAGTCACCTACTATCATCTGCATTCACAATAGAGCTCAGAAATTCTCACCTTTTTTCTTGTAGGTGTTATTCCTTCCGTGAGTAAAAAACGGATTACAGCACTTGGCAGGATTTTTTTCACAGCACTTGGCGGATCATCCATCACGCAACTGGACACTACAACGTGAATTTACGTACTACACTTTTCCTGCGATGTTATTTCTGGTCGGGAGACACCCTTCTACCACTCAGCACTCCCAAACCTCTAAAAATAACCACAGCCGGTTATGGTCACAGTACACTTACTTTCTGAACATCCCTTGTATAATTATTTTGTCTTAACTGTTTTTTTATCTTTCTCTTGCCAAATTAATAGCATAATATAATAATTACGTATATATTTCTCTTATTAATTCTTTTAGAATTAATATATTTTTTCTAAAATCCAAATCTCAACATTATGGTCACCCTACATGTTTACTCGTAATGTACTATCGCCTTCAGCTTAGTACGTTCCCATCATACCCATTATCTGTAAGAAACAGACAACAATATTGTTCTTCAATAACTATATTATTTTTGTGATATTTTATTAAATTGTAGAGTTGTTAACCTCAACACAGGCTTGACCTAGTGAGGTTATAAACTGAATTGTAAATATTAGACCTAGGTACCGTGTAAATAAACAAAGAAATAAATAATAAATGTTTTCTAAATGAATAAATAGATTTGGCTCCCAATTGTTTTTTATTCGTTCAAAAGTACAAATTCAGCTCTTTGGCAAATAAATTTGCCGACCCCTGACCTAGCGGTATGAAATATATTTTAAAACCTATTCTCATACCTACCAACTGTAAATGAAAAATCTCATAAAAATCGGTCAAGCCCTTTCGGGGGAGTGTGACCACAAACTCCGTGACACGAGATTTTTATATATATATAGATTGTCAGTGTATCCGTTAGAGCGGTTTCAGACTTTTCAATTTTAGTTGATCAACTTTGTGATGTAAGTCTTTTCTTCTCTTATATTTGTCTGTATTTTATTTACTCCTGGGCACTTGGCACCAGTCGTAATGTTTCGTCTTTTCATACTTATTTAACTCTCCTTTCATCGGCAAGACAGTTGTAATATTCTCGCCTTTTCTCTTGGCTCTGATCGATATTTAAATTCTTAAGGCTTTGCATATGTGTGGTAGGGATGGAAAATTCCTCCCCTACGTCACACAAGCCTTTATAAAATTGGACCCTTATTTCCTCTGATAACTACAGAAAGCTACTTAAAGCTCCCTTGTACTACATACCTTTAGCGATATATGTACTTAACTAATAAATACGTTATTTACGACTTTGAACGTAAATATTTTCGTATTTAGGTTGTAATTAAACTCCATCAAACGTTGTGTAATTTTTTTGATTTATGATATAGGACTTTAATTACTTTAAATTTTGTGGTAACCCTCTTGATTCTAAACAGAGTGTTGAATTTCAAACTGTATTGGTCTCTCTCTTGCAAATTTAACCTTAAGTAATTTCTCTAAATGAACTAACTTCCCTTTGACGTTTATTATGATTCCCTACATCCTAATGAATTCATGAATAAGCAATACTAATCGAAACTACACATGACTAATTGAACAGATAATTAAATATAACTCGAATGGTTAAATGTTAGTAAATTTGATTATGATTGTATTTCGTATCTGCTGGGCGCCCCTCCGTTTAGATTCAGCTGCTATAAGGTACATATAAAGATGGATTTAGTAGGTTAATGTAATTAGTTAATTGCATATTTGACGAACTCAGAATAACCCTTTTTCTGGCAAAATTTGGCTCCTGCCTCCATCAAGTAAGCAGGGTGATCAGAAGTCAACCCAAAATTCGCACAGTCTTTTGGCACGGTTCAATTGATTGATACCTAAGTTATCGCGTCCCAATGAACCTTCCTTCGCCATCATGCACTGCCTTCAGGTCTTCCCCCGAGCCCAGATACCTCCAAATTCCTACTCCTCCAAAGTTTACTATTTACTTAGGGCGAACCGGTTTCGTCCTATATGCAATCATATACTCACGGGTTTGTGTGGAGTTACGGGTCGTGAATCCTCCCTCCACGTTCAAGAAATGAGACGAGAGTGACCCGACAGGCCTAAAGCACTAATTGTAAGTGAGTTCGTTTCATTCAATGAACAGTACATAAAAAGATATATATGTAAACATACGTTTTGGGAAGGTTTATAACTCGCAATACGAAACTACTTGCAACGCATCCCGAGCTCGGATCTCGCCCATCGGATTCTGCACAATCCTCAGATTGATACCGAATATATACGTAAGAATAGTGTGAAATATAAATATATACTAGTACAATAAGATCTTATCTGGCGATGTGTTCTGGAGATTCGCCATAACTCCAAGCTTTTGTTTGGTTTTGTTGACGGTTTTGTTTGAGAGATCCGCCATCTCTATGGTTTGATTAATGGTCCTTGTTACAGAAGCGAACACTGCCTTCTGTTGGTTGAACTGTATTTTTTTTTCTTTTCTTTCCCTCCCCTCCAATGTTCAACTTTTGATAAATTCTTGCTATCCCGTGATTCTCAATTGAATCATGTAAATCCTCATTACCCCTTATTAAGCTATCCCGTGATTTTTCAACTGTTTCATGTAAGTCTTCAATACACCCTATTGAACTATCCCGTGCTTTATCAACTGTTTCATGTTAAATCTTCAATACACCCTTTTTTAACTATCCCGTGATTTATCAACTGTTTCATGTAAATCTTCAATACACTCTTTTGAACTGCTATAATAAATCTGTTAATTTTCAATTGCTTAGGTCTGTAGATACCTCTTTACGTTCAAATTAAAAATAGTGTTTAAATTTTTTTTTTTCTTTTTGTTCCTAATAATTGCGCAATATAATAATTTTATCCCGTTCCTAGAAGTTAATACCTAAGTACGATATCCACTAATCAAGGTCATTTTTTTTTTTTTTCTTTTTACTGTATTCGAACTAGTGTCCCAGTGACCGAATTATTTTGTAAACAATTTGAGCTTTGTAAACATTCTCTACGGCCTCGTGACCTAGATTCAAGCGTATGAGGTATGTTTACTTTAGACATTCCGGAGACGTGTGAGATGACTCTAAAATTTTCTTTGTTTGATAATGATGTACTTAGCGCAATTGTCTAGTCTGATACCCGATTACGTATACATATTTATTCATTTATATATACTTTGTCTCAATAAATAATTTATAATATTGATATGTATATTTATTTTATGGTTGAAGTAATTTCTAATATCATAACTTATTTCAAATGCTCTGGATTTTCTGAAATTATATTAATACATACATAACATTAAATATAAAATATTGATTTGTAAATTTATCACACATAACTACTTTTAATAGTTATTGATGAATTCAGAGGTAGGAATCGATACCCTTTTCCTCTTTTTATATAAGTGTTTTTCTTTTTGATTAAAAATTTTCTTGGGAACAATAAAATACATATATATATGTTTATATACATACATATATAAATATATAAAATATACTTATTATACTTATAATATTTTAATATAGTTACATATCACATATTAAGAGAGTAATATCTTGGTTAAATAATTAATCCAAATACCAATGTTTGCTCCATTCCGCTTTCTCCTTGGAATCTGTAAAATTTTATAACGGAAAAGACTTACCCCTACCAAGGTTTTTTTCCGACCGGGAAATACACGGTAACCTTGCTGCGATTTTCCTAAATTAATTTTTTATTTTCCTAAATTTAATTAAATCTTTTTGACTTCAATTTTTTTTTTTTCATTTAATCTAATTAATTAAAATGATGTATGAACTCTATCGTCCTAAACTGTATTTTATCTCAAAACTCGTTGGTTAGATAACACTTTAAATGATAGTTACTTCACGATTAATTTAGAGATGGTAAATTGTTGTTAAATTAAATTTTTATCCCTCCGAAATTTTTATGTATTAATAAAATATTATTTTGTTTTATTATTATTATTTAAGATAATTAATTTAAATATTTATTATTTGTTAGAACACTTTCACTTAGATTGAACACACGTATTTAATTATAACTTCATCACGCTAAATTATCACATCACTTCAGTTATTTATTGCACTAATATTAAACGCGAAATTTCTAAGTTTAAAAATACGATATTAAGTGATTATAAAAGCCGAATTTTCCACTAAAACAAATTGTATTTATCACGAGCACTTTTATTTTTCACAAGTAATTAATGCGTTGGCTTTATTCTTATTTCACTGATTCTAACTGCAAAGTATTTTTTTTGTATATCACTGACTAGAATGTGAAATTTTTCTAAGTATCAAAATAATTATCACTTAGAATTTTTCCACTTTAAATCACCCACCGTTTCGTCACGTTCCGCGAAGTTACTACCTTTTCGACCACGACGTAGACTGTCCTCAACTGGCATTTGTCTAGACTTTTATACCCCTCTCAGGTCCAAAAGATCGTATCTGAATCTCCTGTAATAAACCAATCTAATTACTATCAACTCGTAATTTCTTGAAACCTCTCCATTATTGTCGAATGCGGTCTCTTAGTACCTTCCGCGTCTGATACTTTCAATTCTGTCTCGTACTCTCATACTTACAAGATCCGGATTTAGTAAGATCCATGTTTAATGGCCCAACTTCCTTTGTCCTGTTGTTCATACAAAATTAGCTTGAATTTAATAATTTTAAAGTTCTATTTTCATCTATTCCGTAACATGTCCGTGCGTACGGCATCTACCATATGTTCCAAATCTGTCCCCAAATTCGCCTATCAGAGATATCTTCATGTCGAAGTCTTTCTCGCAAATCGTTCATTTTTATTTTATTATTTTTCCTCGAGTTTTTCTGTATTCTATATGAACCTTTCCATTTGAAACCGAATTTTCTCTATTTACGTCGTATATTTGAATTTTCCATTTTTTCTCGAATTTTCTTTTATTCACGACACTCTTTCCATGAATTTCCTTATTTATCCTTACGCTATTGTTCATATCTCTATAGATTTTTATATTTCAAGCCGTATTTATTTTATTCACTGTTAATCTAAGATTTCCTTTGTTTTTCTCTGTCGTATCTCCTTTCCCCTCACTTCCCTGTACTTCCCTGATATAACCATATCGTTTTTTGATGTTTGCTGCCTCTTGGAAAATTTCATTTTCTATTTGTTATTAATAAATATATCATTTTTAACATCTTTATAGGGGATACCCCCACTTCGGCCCTTAAATTTCTGTCATTTTTATTGCTTCATAGAGATCGCCTCCCAAATTTTGTCCCGTTCTTACGCAAAATCCCATAAACCACATGCCTTGACAGTTGTATACATTAGTTCCTGTACCCACCTGGCAATAAATCCTTTTTTATTTCAGTGTCGTTAACTTTTACGAGAATTCTTTAATGTAAATATTTCATAAGACCCATGATAATTTTTATTACCTTTTTAACGGCTAATCGTCCTTATCTAAACAATTTTCATGTTCGAATATTCCTTGTTTATCACAACAAAATACATCTGAAATCGACAACCATTGTAATGCCTCATTTTTATCTGCAATTCGCGTACTATGTTACTCTATAAACTCCATTTTAATTACGTAAAATGACTCCTTTTCCTGAGTTTTTCTATCGCAATGTTTTCAGCATTTTCCATTCCCCTCCGTACTGCACTCTATTTTCTTCTCTAACACTTGTTACTGCTCTAGACATCTGAAATATACCCTCGCCTATTCTTTAAAACTCTCATTTTTTTTTGACGTTTCCTCCCTAAATCTTTCATCGTAATATCCTAGCTCCGTCTAGAATTGATAACAATAATTTTCCATTGTTTTTTCAACATTTCCATTTCCTTTAGCACGTTTTCCCTCGAATCGATCATCTCCGGTCGTCACAAACAATCGTATTATAGATGAAATCTCCCTAACACCTTACAACACGTTTTCGTCTCTTGCTATGCAATTTTTCACTTAAACTTTTCAAACGTTGTTTACGTGTATCCTTTTTTCCGCACCTGATATGCTTTAATGCGTTCGGGAACTAGGGTTTCTGATCCCTGGAACGTACCGGTTAATCATAACATTTCTTGGGGTCATCGTTCTTTTGTCCCTGAACAGATTATTTCTTCCCATGGAGTTTATTCACCTCTCGGTTTGGTGGGAACGTCAAACTCATTAATCACATTACTAATTGCCAAGTCCAAAGGTCGTTCCTTTGTTCTAAAAATGGGCTCGGCCCTCTTCTTGTTGATAGGCTAACTCGGTTTTTAATCGTTTTTGCTGTAATTCAATTGGCTGTCAATATATCACGGCCTAAAGCATACTGGGGAGTCCCTGTCTTTGATTATTTGTTGATACCATCTGTGATTTTTTTATCAATACTCGTCTCACTTTGTCTAATTATAGATCCCTACCGTAAATATGAATTCACTTTACTCTAATCCGATAGATGTCGTAGACGTGTCCGTTTTATAAGTAATTGATATTTTCTTTTTAAATTAAAGTGGGAAGCTACGATATTTCCTAATTTTCACTGTTGATCAATGCAATTCATCACAACTTTTATTGAACGAGAAAAATTGTTTGAAAAAACCTATTCAACTTTGTCGTAACAAGGTTCGCACATGTCAATTTGCTTTCAACTTTCAAGTATCGAGTTGATCAACTAAAATTGAAACGTCTGAACCCGCCATATTAGTGATAACACGTGACAAAATAATTTAGCATTTTTGATGTCCGTCTTTTAAAATTTCAAAAATGTTACCGGAGACCAAAATTTCATTTACATTTTTTACTCCAAATACTTGTTAAAGTAAATCAAGTACGTCACACACCCTATATATAAAAATGTATTCTCCCGAGCTCACCCCAGACCACGCCCTACATTATAACTTATTTTTTTCTTTATTTTCTGTTCTGTATAATTGATTTTTTTAACTTAAAATCTGTTGTGTAAATATGTAAAACTACAAATATGGGACGTGTTGGATTGCACTGTCCTCCCCACAACCTGGAATCGAAGATAATTTATTTATTTCATAAAAAATTTATTAGTTACAGATATTTGTTTTTTTTTTTGGCTACCACACTAGGCTAATGCCCGTGTTGTGGTAATCGTACATTTAATATATTAAATACGATTTAATAAATGCTATTTTATTAAAACAGATGATTAAACATACAAAATAAAAATTAAGAAATTCTTAAAATTAAGTGAAAAATAAAGAGAAAAAAAAACATATTTTTAAGAAAAGTAGAAATAAAAATGAAAATTCAAATTTTGAAATACATAAACTAATAATAAAGTGTTAAGAACCCAAGTTTTCTATACAAATATATAAGTTAAAACATATAGGTATATAAATTTAAATTAAAACATAAATAAAATTACGTGAAAAACTAAGAGAAAAAAAATAATAACATTTTAAAGAAAAATAGAAAATAAAAATTTCGAAATGCAAAAATTAATAATTAAAATGTAGTGTTAAGAACTCATGTATTCCTTGAAATACGCTCATCTCCTTTCGAAAATCCAATGTTGTACACGTGCTATAAAAAGAGAATTAGAATTACTTGACTTTATGTCAGTACTCGGAGCATTATATATTTTAGGAGCGATGAACCAGAATTGTCGTTGAGCGAATGAGGTATTAGTTTTTGGGACCACGCAACCGAGGTTTGATGAAAAGCGGGTGAGTGACTCTTCTTAGAGTCTGTAAATCTAAGATAGACCTAAGGGAGCAGAATATATGGCAGAGTTCACGAATTATTATTTTTTAAATTTACCTACTATCCACCTAATGATTAACATAATCATGTCTTTTTTCCGATTAAAGCGATTTATTTGAAAAAAAAAGCTTTTATTTTTTATTACATTAATCGAAGAAACCTCTCCTTTGCCTTTTGTTGAACTATCTAAAACTCTATCTTACTGTTTTATAATATTAATCAATAAATAATTTTTATACTTTTTCTCATCGGTAAACTGAATATATATGGAACGCGGGAGGATGGTTGGCGGGACGAGGGAGCGGGAAAGGGGAGAGGGAAGGCGGAGAAGGTGGAAGGGGAACGCGGGAGGGGAAGGGGACGTGTGAGGGGGGAGGGGAACTCGGGAGGGGGGTTCGCGGGACGGGGGAAGGGGGGGGGGGGAGTGGAGTGGGGAGAGGGAAGGTGGAGGTGACGGAGTGGGAACGCGAGAGGGAAAGGACACTCAGGGAGAAACAATTTCTTTATTAAATGGCATAGCAACGCATGCCGGGACTAGCTAGTTAATAATAAATATTGAGTATATTGAATAAACATCGTCTTAATCTCTAGCTCTCAAAACTGGAAGCTTTTTGGGAGTTAAACCAAATTAGGGTGATTTTATATCTCTTTCCGGATCGGAGATTACAAATTACATCCTAATTAGAAAGAAATTCTCCCCCGAAGTCCTTTTTTAATGTGACTAATTACAGTAATTAAGATTAATTAAATTTCAAAAGCCTACACAAATTACAAATGAATTTGTGATCTTTTGAAGTGTGAATTATAAAAAACGGGCCTTTTAAAATCGAAAACCCTGATGCCTTTTTTTCTATTTGAAATCATCACAACAAATATATATTTTGAAATTTAGTTGGTAATTACTAAATAAATACGAGGGTAGGCTGAAAATGCATGTACAGCGCGAACAATATGACCTTCCGAAGCGCGCCAGGTGGAATGTGGAAGTGACATTCCCCCTTTATACGAAGGTGCAGGTTTGAGGTCCTTGAATTCACCCATTGTATTTTGAGAAGCGTAAGTATAGAGACGTGTTCTAGTGCTATGTCAACTCAACTTAGACAGCGTGCTGTTATCAAATTTTTAACTGCTGATAAAGTGATCATCGTCTCATCAACTCATCGTCGTTTAAATGATGTTTATGGTAACGCAGCTGTTATAGATCTACTGTAGATCGATGGGTAATAAAACTTGGAAATCTGGAAAGCCATAATTGTTGATGAAACAGGCACACGTTCGACCACTGCCACAGAGGATAAACAATTTCGTCGACGATTTGGTTCAAAATGACGGGCGATTCACTCAAAAGCGTATCACAAATCATATTGGAATATCCAAGAAACTTGTCTGCTTGATTATTTGATATTGAACAATAGGCCACTTGCATGGATTTCATAACGGCTTGGAAAAAATCGTGTGGATAGATCTTTTTACTAAGATTACGAATATCTTAGTATTTTTTTTTAGAAATGTACAGTTTTTTTTTTTTTTTTTAAATAAATAAATCCATTATTAGGGCTCGTGACGTCAGAAAATGTCCCGTCTCCAAAAATTTTCCTATTAATTTTGTAAAATTCCACACTGATTTTTTTTTATATGGCATCACTTTGATTTCAGGCGAATTTTTTAATTCGTTCACTAGATTTATTGTTTGTTCTCTGCGAACTTATAATTTGGTTTGAACTTTTGACAGATGGTATGAAGAGAACCCCGTACATTTTCAGTACGTGTTTTGGAGGTATAATGGTTATGGTGCTAATTTAATCAAAATCGAATTTAATAATATTCTAATTATTATTATAATTTACAAGTATAGTACATTGGATTTATTAATATAGACGTTGTACATTATAATGATTTATGATCAATAAGATCGATCAAGGAAAAAAATATTTATGAGATGTAATATTTTTGGTATGCCTCGTTATTCGCCCATGCCATTCGTGTGGAAAACGTTTTTTTTTAATGATTTTCGGCTATGTAATTATCGTTTTTTCGCACCTTTACGGTTTATAAAAAATGGTCTGATTTATCGGATTGAAATTTTCAAAAAATCCCCAGGGTTTCAAAAATACGATTAAAAAAAAATACAGAATATCTTAGAATATTTTCCTAAACCGGAAATTTTTTTTTTTTAAATGTGATGCAAGTGGCCTATTGGGATACCGTAAAATCTGTGCACTATCGGTACCACGCCGTCTCACAAACGAGAACAAACTCGCAATTGTAGAAGTTTGAACCGATTTCACACCTTCCTTACTCCACTAATCTTACTCCTTCCGATTTTTATTTTTTTCCTCCATTCAAAATAGACCTCAAAGGTAATCATTACACTTCGGACGATGAGATGAAGACAGCTGCATGTCCTGGATTCGAAAAAGGTTTGAAGAATTTTTCAGTGATGGAATGGAAAAACTTGTTACACGTCGCGTCGGAAGAAATGTGCGGTAAAAGTATGATTTTGAAGCTTAAGAATTGTACTTTTTGCCTGATCTTGCTATTTGTTTTTGTTCGTGTTCTATAAGCATGTGTGCTAGGGATATTATGGAGCTCCGTAACCGTAACCGAAACTATCGGATATCCGAATTAAAAAAAAATATCCGTAACCGTAACCGAAACCGATATAAAAGTTTCGGATAGTTTCGGATAAAGGCGGAGTCTAAATGACAGATTACGACAGGTTTTTGTTTGTTTTGCCCGACCGAGCTGTCCGATTTATTTTGTGATTATGGGTGTACAAATATTAAAACTTATTATTTGCAAGTACCTACGTACTTAGTTTCAAAGTGTTGTGTAAATAAATTGTTAGCCTTGGTAAAAGGCAAAATGCGTCCTAAGTCTAGTTTAATTTGGACATTTTTTGATGAAATTGATATAGATTCTGCAAAATGTAAACAGTGTGCGGTAAAAACTTTGCACGCAACTACTTCTCTAAGACATCATCTTAAATCAAACACATTGTTAAATATTAAGAACTGTTGTTACTGGAAAAGGATACTCAACAAAAACAACAACACCCACCTCAACAGCTAATATCTTTACAAGAGTGTAAAAAACAGTTGTCCATAACAGACTCTTTGAAAAATAGAGGTTCCTGGGATGATAATAATAGTAACCTACATAGCACTTAAAAGTGGCTATAATAATAGTTATTTATTTGACTGATTGTAAAAAACAAATGGAAATATAGACTAGAAATAAAAGTCAAATCTTGCTATTTGTATTTTGTTTTTGTAATTTTAAAATTCTAAAATCCGTAACCGAAATTATCCGAAACTAGCGGATAATCCGAAATAATTTCATATCCGTAACCGTATCCGATACCGGTATAATATTATTCCTATATCCGTATCCAGATCCGAAATTTCATATCCATAACGTCCCTAATGTGTACATTACTTTTCAGCCTACCCTCATACAAGCAATTAAAAAAAATAGCTTGGGACAAAATGCATCCAAAAAATTATCGCCGCCACTTAACACATAATCCCATTACCTGAACCGATTTGAAAGAAAACTGACTTTCGTCAGTTTAAAAAAGACCTATCAACTCCTAGACCCTAGACAGGCCAATGCAACCAGTTATCTGAAGGATTATTACAATGTGAAGGGCCCGCAACCCGGATTTGTACCGATTTATTATATATTTCATTTTAATGTTAGCGCTCTCCTCTAACATTCGTAATTTCGTATCTCTCCATCTTCTTCTTTTCGGGCCCGGTTGCAGAGCCTTAAGGGACTTGACTTTCTATAACCAGTGATTCCTGATATTGGTTAGAGTAAAAAATGTGAATTAAATATTGCGCTCCTGTGACTTTTCATTACTGGTTACTTAGCCAAGTGACTTAGCCAAGCCATTCAATACCTAACCTAGACCATAGCCATCCAATACCTAATGATTATTTATGTGTAAATTGAAAAAAAAACTTCAAAAATATCATTGAAGACGAGTTTTTTTTACTCGGTTAAAGTCAGGAATCACTGGTTAAAGTAAGTCAAGTGCGTCCCTTAACACCCTATTTAAGGATTTCGACATTTGATATATTTTATCAATTACACTCGAAGTGAGAGAAAATTGTCGTTACTTTTGTAACGCTAAAGCAACACTCTTCTATCGATTTATCTATTCATTGTCGTTATAGATGTATCATAAAATATTAATACTTAATTATAAATAGAAATAAATCTACAGAGATTCTAAATCGTCTTTCTGTTTCGATGCATTATTTTTTTAATTACGTTTTTTAAAATCGAGTAATTAAAATTGACTTGATATTGTCTATCGGAATACGTATTTAAGAACTGATCCAAAAATATCAAATTGCTATTATTAATTTGAAGATTATTTGGAAACCCGATGCGCTAAATACTTTGATGAGACATTAATTTCAACAAATCTAAAGTGATTGAAATCAAGACGCTAAGGCTTTAGCTCTTCCTTTGGCAAATATATTCCGGAAATAATTGATATTCTGATCATCTCAAATCAATGTTTACTTGAATAGAATTATGGCGTCACTGTTTACCTAACAAAGATATATAGTATGTAGATTTGAATTTCATCTCCAGATCAACATATTACCATCTCCTTAGTGAAAGCTCAAGATTTCCACGGATTATTTGTACCATTGTTGAAGCTTTCCACGAAATAACTTTAAGGTCTAATTAAAATAAATTAGGCCTTAATATCAATTTATTTATTTATCATTACGTGTACCTACTTGCTCCGTCATTTCTACATCGAATAGTTTATTCATTTATTTTTTATTTAAGCGACTATATAAAATAATTGTACATACAAAATATAAATAAGAATGGAATTTATATTTCTTAGTCCTCCTCACTAGGGGGTCCTTTGCCGAGGCGGACTAAAGTTATTTAATTATACCTAGTTTATTTCTTTTCTATGTCGTTTTTAGTGTCTTCATTAAGACTCCGCTACCCGAATTTCTACCGATTTCTTGCAAACCTCCCTTAAACATTTGAAGTTTTTTAAGCTTAAAAAAATGTATGTTATTTTTTAAGATATTCGTCACACCGAAACGCAAATTATATAAAATTCCCTTGATAGAAAAAAGTCGCAAAGTATGCTCCAAAAAATATTATGTGCACGTTTTTTTCAGTTATTTTACAAGTTAAGTATATGAAATAATCAACAGTGTTTCTTTAAATGCTGTTTAAGTCAATCCCCGTGAGATTTTTGCTCTATTTTAAACGAGTCGTGTTTTATTAAACATTTTCACAATTTTCGCATCGATTTTATCGCTTTAAATAATAGCGCGCTCTTCTAACATTCGTAATTACATATCTCTCCATCTTCTTCTTTTTGTGTGCGGTTTCGGGACCTTAAGATTTTTTTATTGACCACTTTCAGCAATACATTTATTCTTGATTTGTACTCAAAACAATTTCCCGAGGGGCCTTTAGTATCTTTGGGGATGTTGTGTGGAGGGTCTATTTAGGGAAAAGGAGGAGAGGAGGTTCCGGGAAGGAAAAAGGTTTGAGGGGTAAGTAGGAATCTGAGGTCAATGTGTTGAGAAGTGACTGACGTATGAATCCATCCCTCCCACTGCGATAAAGGAGGTTGGATCGAGAGAGTTTGGCTGGAAAAGTAAAAAGGCACGCCCGGTCGGCAAACGCATATGACGCCAAAACCTAGACAAAACTCACCTCATGCACCATGCACCCCAGACACCCCTGCTAAGTCATCAAACTGCATAACCTGTCAGCGAACCACTTATGGTGACCTATGGCAGAGGTGAGAAGATGGATATCCAATGAATGGTTACGTGGGCAGCGGTAGCTATGCCGGCTCCCAAATTTACTTGATTTGGTGCAAAGGGAGGTTATCAACAGATCGATTATCTATTTTTTTTATTTTTTTTTTATTATTTTTTTATTTTTTTTTATTTACATGATGAAATTCAGAACGCAATTATATGAAATTCCCTCGATAGAAAAAAATCGCAGAGTATGCTCCGAAAATTATTATAAACACGTTTGTTTCAGTTATTTTACATGTTATAGTTGTGAAAAAATTCACAATGTTTCTTTTAATGATACTTACGAGATTTCTTTCTTCCACGAGATTTTTGCTCTATTTTAAACAAGTCGTGTTTTGTTAAACATCTTCACAATTTTCGCATCGATTTTATCGCTTTAAATATTAGCGCGCTCCTCTAATATTCGCAATTACATATCTCTCCATATTCTTCTTTTTGAGCGCGGATGCGGCGCCGTAAGGCTCTGCAACCGGGCCCGAAAAGAAGAAGATGGAGAGATATGAAATTACGAATGTTAGAGGAGAGCGCTAACATTTACAGCGACAAAATCGAAATTTTTTTGTATTTCTTCGGCATTGACTATGTAACAACTTCTAGACATTTTTGTTTTGAAAAGTTTTAATTTTCCATGTACATTTGTTACTTTAATTTTAATTTTTGCGACCGGATGTATTGATGATGTATTGCATTAACATTAATTTGAGTAAAATTTATGGGATAACTACTCTCATAAGTATTTACATGAAACAGTTGAAAAATCACGGGATAGTCTAATAAAATGTATTGAAGATTTACATGAAGTAGTTGAAAAATCACGGGATAGTCTAATAAAATGTATTGAAGATTTACATGAAGCAGTTGAAAAATCACTGGATAGCCTAATAAAATGTATTGAAGATTTACATATCAGTTGTAAAATCACGGGATAGCCTAATAAAATGTATTGAAGAATTACATGAAACAGTTGAAAAATCACGGGATAGTAAGAATCTATCAAATGTTGAATCTTGGGGGAAAATCAAAACACAGTTCAACCAATAGGAGGCAGTGGTCGCTCCTAATAATAATGACCATTAAACAAAGCAAACAGAATTGACGAGTCTCTTAAATAAAATCGTCAAACCAAACAAACATGCTAGGAGTTTTGGTGAATCTCCAAAACTTATTATACTAGTATTTATTTATATAACCTATTATTAGAATGTATTTATTCGGTTACCAAGCTTAGAATTGTGCAGAATTCTTTGTGCGAGATCCGAGATCCAAGTAGCTTCGTATTGCAAGTTATAAACCTTCCCAAAATGTACGTTTACATATATATCTTTTTATGTAATATTCATTGGAAAATGCGAACTTGCATATAGCTTGCATTTTAAGTCTGTCGGACTACTCTCGCATTATCTTATGAGCGTGGAGGTGTGGATTCACGACCCAAATTTCCACACAACACCGTGAGTATATGATTGTATATAGGATGAAACCGGTTCGCTCTAAGTAAATAGTAGACTTCGGAGGCGCAGGAATTTGGAGGTAATCTCGGCTCAGATGAAGACCTGAAGGCAGTGCATGATGGTAAAAGGAAGGTTCATCAATCAATTGAACCGCGCCAAAAGATTTTGCTAATTTCTAGTTGGAACCTGATCACCTTGCTTACTTGTCGGAGGAAAAGGAGCCAAATTTTGACAGAAAAGGGTTATTCTGAGTTCGTCAAATATACAATTAACTAATTACATTAACCTACTAAATCCATCTTTATATGTACTTTATAGCAGCAGAATCATAATGGAGGGATACCAAGCAGACACGAGAAACAATCACGATCAAATTTACTAACAATTAACCATTTGAGTTATATTTAATTATCTGTTCAATTAAACATGTATAATGTCGTTTAGTACAGTTATTTACGAATTCATTAGGATGTAGGGAATCATAATAAGTGCCAAAGGAAAGTTAGCTCATTTAGAGGAACTATTTAGAATTAGATTTGCAGGGGAAAGACCAATACGATTTGAAGCTCAACGCCCTGTTTAGAATCAAAAGGCTAACACAAAAATGAAAGTAATTAAAGTCCTATATCATAAATCAAAAAAAAAATACACAACGTTTGATGGAGTTTAATTACAACATAAATACGAAAATATTTACGTTCAAGGTCGTAAGTAACGTATTAATTAGTTATGTACATATATCTATAAAGATATGTAGTACAAGGCGGCTTTAAGTAGCTTTCTGTAGTTATCAAAGGAAATAAGGGTCCAATTTTCATGAAGGCTTGTGTAATGTAGGGGGGAATTTTCCATCCCTACTACACATATGTAAAGCCTTAAAAATTTAAATATCGATCAGAGCGAAGAGAAAAGTTAAAAAGAAAATATTACGACTAATGCCAAGTGCCCAGGAGTAAATAATAAAAGGAAATATATAAAGATAATAATAGTAAAAACGTAAAAATATCACAAAATAGAGCAAAATTCTCGCGGGCATTATCTTAAACAGCATTTAAAGAAACACTGAGACTTTTTTCATGCATATAACTTGTAAAATAACTGAAACAAACATGTTAATAATAATTATTGGACAATACTTTGCGATTTTGTTCTATCGAGGGAATTTTATATAATTTGCGTTTCGGCGCGGGCAAAGTCTATATATTATCTTCAAGAATAACATATATTTTTAAGAGCTTTAAAACTTACCGTGTTTAAGGGAAATATGTAATAAATCGGTACAAATCCGGGTTGCGGGCCCTTAACCCAATAACGCTGCCTAACCGAGTGGCATTATAGTTCCCCTGTCCTTACAGCACACACATATAATCGTTCTAATGAGGTGTTTATTCATATTCATAGTGTTAATGTAGAATTTGTAAGTGTTGTAGTTATTAACACCATTCAGATTTGAAACTTTGATCGAAATGGTTTTAGACGTTTTTGGTGATCAGATTTGAATAGCCAGGTACATCCCCACCTTCCTCTTCCCCATCAACTTCCCCTCGCCACAACCTTCAGCCTCACTTCATTGAGAATGTCATAGACTCAATTGCTCGAGACGGTTGGGAGCAGCTGGGACTCTTGAGCGGTATTCAAGTTAAAAAAACCTGATTCTAACCAACATCAGCTAAAGCTTGCAGTTTAGCCACTTCTAGCGAAAACTTGCAACATAGTGTAATGTATTGAAAAATCTTTTTAGTGATGCCATGAGGAAAGTGCTTCTATCGATGGCCAACAGGTCACACTTCGTCACATTTGTGAGACCCACTCCCCCTAATGTGATGTCACATATTTTACAATTTTACGTCTAAAAATAATCAAAACAGTAGTTCAAATTTGTTTACAAGTGACATATTTCACAGAGCTGATGACCCCCCCATTCCCCTTGTAACACTTCTCTACTCCCCTCCCCCCCCCCCTTTAAGGTGTGACGTAATTTATGGATGGCCCCTTATTGCAAATACGTAAACTCACAATAAACCAGTTTGTTATCAAGAACCTAAAGTTACTGAGAATTGATATAGCGGGTTTTGAAATTATTGGACTCATATTTGCATTGGCAAAAATAAAATAAACAAAGAATCGCTTTGACAACGGAGCACATCTGTGCATATTTTTCCATTGTCACATGAGCGGCGCTCTGCATAACAGTATATAAAATAATCGAGATCAATTCAATTTGGTAGGTGACGGTATCAACGCCCCAAGAATCATTTATTGGATTCCCTCGTGCATTAGGTCACCCCCAAGTGGTTCGCTACGTTTGGTGATTTAACAGTGCTGCCCGGGTTCATTGGTTGAGGTTTGTCTATTGAAGGTAAATAAAGTTTTCTGCTTTCTGTTTCGGATTTTTCGTTCTCGTAAATTTAGTACATTTATAATATATTTTGTGAATTAGAACTTGTTTGTTATTAGACCTCGGACTCTCGATGGGGGTTTTAATTTATCGCTTTATAAGTGCTAGTCCCATGGCTGCACTTTGAATTTATTTTAGCAATCAATTCCAACTAGTATATGTATTTTTTCCGCACTTTTCTCCGAATGCAGTTAATCTGCTGATCTGATTTTAATAGGTGAAGGGTGAGTGCAAAAGACACACATAGGTGCGCGTATACTCAGATTATGCTTTCCAGCATTGAAGAGTCCACCGGAGCTTAGTAATATTTTTTGGCCTACCAAACGATTTGGTTTGGGCAACCCTGGTCTAGGTCTTGCGGCGAATGCGTTTGCCCACGAGTTGCGTTGGAGGGCTGGAACGGGAGAGACTGGTTGAGAGAGTCTTAATCTAGACCTCTCCAGCCGGACTCTCTCGACTCATCGCCTTGCACCGCAGTGGGAGGGATGGATTCACACGTCCGTCACTCCTGGACACACTGACCAACAGACACCTATCCAACCATTATACATTTTCCATCCCAGGACTTCATCTTCTTCCTTTCCCTAAAAAGACCCACCACACAGCATCCTCAAAGATGACAAGACCGGTGTATAGCTGATGTAAAAAAAATCTATCTAGTACAATATATCGCACCCTTGAGTCACGTAACAATGTGCGACTTGTATTAAAGTACTCCCACAATAATTGCTCCGCCGACTAACATGCTTTATGCCGCACGCACCCCTCATGAAGAAGTGTCGACAGCGCTGTGCGTCGTACTCGACTGTACGTGGTAGAATTTAATCCTATTTTCCCTTTAATAAATCTTCTTATCAATTTGCTCATTCAGTTGTTTCCCTGGCATCATTATTCAACGCCATATTATGTTTGTATTCCCCTTAAGTTTATATTGATGCGGTGTCGACGAAGTAGCAACATATGAGCTTTGCAATTAATTATTCAGACAGTACCTACCCTAGACCCGCTACGATGGGCCTTATTCTCGAAACTCGCCGGCTTCCTTACAGACACGGTAGTTCACGAGATACAATAACCTGCCAAAAGCGCACGCACTGGGATAAAGTAACAAAGCAGAGGTATTTGCAACCCCAACGTATTGTATTAAGGTTCTGTTGTGAATAAGGTTGCGACACACTCTAATCCTGACTGACGCCTAATATTCTTGTCTCTTGTATGTTCGGAGGATTTTCCTCGTCTTTTATTTGTGTCATTAATTCACGCTCCATGCTACATACTTACTCTGACATTCCTTAAAACTTATCCTGGAAATATTAAGGGAAACTGGTGAAGTTTTGTAGGCACTTAAGTTGTAATTCGAATAAAACGCTGTTTAATTGCCGTTCAGATTTGAGATCCGCGGATAAATCAGATTTCGGATGTTAGGCGTAAATGTACGATAGGTGGGGACTAACGCATTTGGCAACCTCAGAAGCTCAGTAGTATTTAGCCGGGTGCGTATTTCCTTTTTCGTGTTCAAGGCGAGTGTCCTCCAATTGTGCTCGGGCTTATAATTACCATAATATTATATGCGCATTGATTGAGTGGAAAAAATCCGTGATTGTTTGTGGACATTTTTTTGTGTATGATGAATGGACAATAAGACGCAAAGTTTTTAAGTGTTGTATTTTATTTTATTATATAGGATATAAATAAGACTGCATTCAATGATGCATTAGTTATGTAAGGTAATCAACGTAAATCATTTTTACTTTATTATAAGCCATAATTATCAGAAATAATTATCAGCCTGAAACACTCATCCGCATTGAAAAATCTTCCGAGAAAAGATACATGACGCCAACGTATATTATAGTATTATACGTACATTATAGTAGTTTGTGCTATGCATAAAAATATTGTCTTAAACGTTAGTTTAACAATTAAAAATAATAATTATAATTATCAGCCTGAAACTCTCATCTTGAAAATCTTCCAAGAAAAGATACTTGCCGCCAATGGGACTTGAACCTGTGTCCTTCTGATTGCCGGTCGGATGCTCTGACCACTGAGCTATGGCGGCTTATCTAATACCCGCCAAATAATTCAATATATACTGATGTTTCATTCAACAATTACTGATTATTACATTTTTCCACCTGAAAACAACCAACTTTATTTTTGTGAGGGGGGTATTGTTAGTACTAAGTCTCTCGCTTGATGGCGTCAAGACAAATTATGTCTACATTTTTTGATGAAATACTTGTAACTTGTTAAATATGAATTATTATTTTTAATTTATA
The DNA here is from genome assembly GCA_929108145.2 of Limnephilus rhombicus. Taxonomy (NCBI): domain Eukaryota; kingdom Metazoa; phylum Arthropoda; class Insecta; order Trichoptera; family Limnephilidae; genus Limnephilus; species Limnephilus rhombicus. The sequence continues at coordinate 19,980,808 of OV815278.1, read as the reverse complement.
AACTAACGTTTAAGACAAGATTTTTATGCATAGCACAACGGGTAACAATTATTATAAGCAATAATTATCAGCCTGAAACACTCGTCTACATTGAAAAATCTTCCGAGAAAAGATACTTGCCGCCAACGGGACTTGAACCCGTGTCCTTCTGATTGCCGGTCAGGTGCACTGACCATTGAGCTATGGCGGCTTACCTAATACCCGCCAAATGATTCAATATATACTAGTGTTTCATTCAACAATTACTGCTTATTATATTTTTTCCACCTGAAAACTGATCAGAAGGACACGGGTTCAAGTCCCGTTGGCGGACAAAACTTTATTTTTGCGAGGAGAGACATTGTGAGTGTAAAATCTCTCGCTAGGTGGCGTCGAGACAAATTATGTCTACATTTTTGGGGAAATACTTTAACTTGTCAAATAATAATTTACATTTTTACTTTATTTCGATTTCCTTTTGTTTGTTGTTTTTTTTTCTAATATTCGTATTCTAAATGCATACAATGAGTTATTAAGTAAAAAATAAAGTGTTTTGATGTTTTTGTTGCTCGTAAGTATATGAATTGTACCTACGAGTTCTCTAAAGTCATACATTATAGTAGTTTATGCTTTATTTGTATATTTTGTAATCTTTTCTTATGTGTTGTTATAAATGAAATTTGTATTTAATATGTATGCGTAAAAGCTGAATAGGGCATCAATAAATAAATAATTACGTACATAAAAAATATTATTATTTATTTATATAAAATCGAGGTTTTTTGGCAGAAAGTTCATTTTCATCAATTTTTAATACAATTTTGTGAACACATTTTCTTTTCATACATTCGGACTTGGCTGGTCGTCCTAATTAGTGGGTAGACATCAAAAAAGATAAAGTTTTAATTCTTTACAATATCAGCAATAACAATATATTTTAATAGTTGCGTATTTTTTAGTTTTTGCTTAAAAGCCCACTCTACTCTCAAATGCTGCACAATGAAAAACAAATTTGACTAACGGACGAAATGTATGAAATAAGCGCGTAAAATTACACTATGTTCCATGCTTCACCTTCAGTTCAATTTTCAGTTTCAGTGCCGGCAACCCGCGCGTTTATTTTATTTTCATTTATGTACATAGATTTCTTTTACCTACCTCACTAGACAAAGTCTGTTCCTTAAACACGTGTTTGGAATAACAGTTTGCGTGAACGCCTTAAATTAAACACGAGTTTAGAAAGAGAATTAGCGCAACCAACCCGTGCGTGTTTCAAGGCAGTACTGCCTCTTATTGAATACGGAAAAGAAAATACCTACGTGTATAAATGATTCAGTTAATCATAAATGATTGTTTGCTTAGTTCCATGAAGCTAAAAACATTCTTCTAATTACATAATATAATATCTATCTCTATCTATTAGTATGTACTTAACTTTTATTCGCACTGAATATGAAATAACTCTCTCCTTAAATTAACTAGTTTTAAAATATTCATGGTTAACATTTTGATTATTAACTTTGTAATCAAATGTCAAAACGTTACAAAGCACAGACTAAAACTGATTGAGTACCATTATGATAAGATCTCGTTCTGTGAGACGAAGCCCCAGTTTGACTTGTATTCATAAAAATAATACCTTTCGTTTTAGGATTATTAAGGTTTTATTTAAGCCGCCGCTACCCGATTTTTTACCGATTTCTTACATATCTCCCTTAAACATTTGAAGTTTTATTTTTTTATAAAAAAATAAATGTTATTTTTTAAGATAATGTCTAAAATCGTTCCACGCCGAAACGCAAATTATATAAAATTCGCTCGATAGAAAAAAATTGCAAATTATGCTCCAAAAATTATTTTAAATACATTTTTTTCAGTTATTTTACAATTTATAGTTGTGAAAAAATTCGCAAAGTTTCTTTAAATGATACTTAAGATACGTTCGACGAGATTTTTGCTTTATTTTAAGCGAGTCGTGGTTTATTAAAAATTTTCGCATTTTTGCATCGATTTTATTGCATTAAATATTAGCGCGCTCCTCGTACATTACATAATCTAAATCTCTCCATCTTCTTCTTTTTGAGCTCGGATGCGGCTCCTTAAGGTCATATTACTTACAGAAAATTACCTCAAAAATTATATTCATCTAATAAATTAGTATCAACTACGTTACGTTCTATAAATGATGAGAGCAGTGGTGGTTAAGTCCAACCAAAATCATTGCTATTACCAAAAATAAATTAACCTCCCTCCAAGGTAAACATTATTAGCGAAATTTGAAAGCAGTTTCTTGGAATTCATTCCAAAATACACGTCAGGTATTTTTGAATCTTTATGTAATTTGTGTTATGTCAGAAGTCATTTAGACTGAAATAATTTCCTTATAACAATTACTCAGAAATGCGTGGGTATCAGATAACCTAAAGTGATTTTTCGAAGGCACCAATTTGTTACTCGACATTAAATCTCTTAGCATTTTTTGCGCTTTCCGGCTTCGTTCTGCCATATTAAATAAAAAACAAAATGAAAAAAATAATCATACCTACAACGAATTAATCGTGGCCCTGATAATTCGATCAGTTCTGAAATAGCACAAAAACGTTAATATCTTTGCTATAAGGGATTCAGCGAACATAAATAAAATGAAAACGTGGAAATCGATAGAAAACCGCATTAAATTACTTTAATTGCATTTCAGATAGAAAACCGCTTTAAATTTCCATAGTTACATTTCAGATAGAAAACCGCATTAAGTTTCCATAGTTACATTTCAGATAGAAAACCGCATTAAGTTTCCATAGTTACATTTCAGATAGAAAACCGCATTAAGTTTCCATAGTTACATTTCAGATAGAAAACCGCATTAAGTTTCCATAGTTACATTTCAGATAGAAAACCGCATTAAATTTCCATAATTGCATTTCAAAAAGAAAATCGCATTAAATTTCTATACTTGCACTTCAGGTAGAAAACCCACATGAGTTACCATAGTTGCATTTCAGATAGAAAACCGCAGATTGCTCTTCCGATTTTTTGCGATTTAGAGACAAAATCTTTCATGGATCGTAGGTTTGTGATACGCTAGTGTAGTGAGCAATTATGAGAACGAACATGAAATTTCCAATTCGAAAAAACTCTTTTTTTCGGTAATTATTTTTTTGCGAAGCTATTTATGCCACTTTAACCGGCGGCATCTCTTCCAGGCCCCCTGGCGTGGTCGATCGATATAGGTTTTATCGAAAATGTCGGTAACTTGCGATCGCTCCCGAGCACGACTGCAGGCCGCTAACAAATAAACAACAGTTTACTTCAAATATATTAGGAACCCCTAGTCATTACGAACTATTGTTTGTTCGTTAGCGGTCTACAGTCGTGCTCGGGAGCCATCGCAAGTTACCGACATTTTCGATAAAACCTGTATCGATCGACCATGCTAGGACTCCAGGGGTGCTAGCATGGTCGGTCGACATAGGTTTTATCTAAAATGTCGGTAACTTGACATCGCTCCCGAGCACGACTGCAGGCCGCTAACGAACAAACAACAGTTCACATCGACTAAGGGTTCCTAATTTATTTAACGTAAACTGTTATTTCTTCGTTAGCATCCTACAGTCGTGCTCGGGAGCGATTTCAAGTTACCGACATTTTCGATAAAACCTATATCGATCGACCATGCTAGGGGGCCTGGTATTCAAATTATGGGAGCTATTGATAGATTTTCTCCAACTACTTACATTAATCCCGAAACCTTATGAACGATGCTTCATATATCATGATGTTTTATTTTTGGGGTATTATACCGTGTTCCTCCTTCTTTGGCCAACATTTCGGATACTGTTACAGTATCTATCATCAGGACAGATGTGCTGGACACTGTAACGCTGTCTGAGTCGGCTAAAGAAGGAGGAAGGGCAATAGGGCAAAATACCCGAAAAATAAATCACGATATTACTTTTATCCGTGAAAATCTAAAATGCTTCATATTTATTTCAATATCAAAAAGTATGAATTCGGTGCAATAACAGTGCCTAAATGAGTTTGATCGTATTGCCTCGGTAAAAAGAATTAATTAAAATACCATTAAAACAACCAAAACTATCTTGTTTTAATGATTACACTGCTGCGCTGAACCAAGTTGGATTTCTATCATGAACACACCAACATTTTAACACACTCGTATATTTGTCAAGGATACAAATAAATCCATGTTTGCCATAGACTTCCTCAGTATTTTCTGAGCCAAAATGAACCCACAACTGACACGTTAGCGATACAGAAAAACTAATTACTTTCGTAATTTATTGGAACGCTTGTGGTCCTGTGGATATGACAACTTAACGGCCAAAATCTCGGTACGGTGGTATGCGCTCTCTTAGATTATAAAGCTGTTTAATTCGAAAATAAATATTTCTTGCGTTACCATTTTAATGTAGTTGACTCTTGTTTGAAAATGTATTTGTAGAAAAAATGCAACAAAGTTGTATTATTAGATATTTCCTTATACTCAAACACTTTAGATCTGTGGGGGACTTCTCAAATAATCTTAGGTTCACGATAAACAATCTGGTTTGTAAGAGAAGACGAAATTACAATAATACTCGTAAGGCTGCTAGTCACCCGACCTATCTACACGAGAGGTAAAAGCATAAATAAACCAAACCACACGGTAACAGGGATCTGGCGGCTCGCATATTGGAGCTTGTCTCGCTGATCGCCGTCTACATGGGTACCTCTATCGGCCGTCGGGAAAAGTACTTCCCTGCTGACATCTTACGATGTCACTTGAAAGCTTTTTCAGTACATTACAAAAGTTTAACATGAATAAGTGTATATAAGTTAATATAACCATAGATATTTAGGGAGGTCAAATAAGAAGACCAAAAATTTTTAAATCGTTCTAGCTAGAAAATTAAAACTACTCCAAAATCTTGGCAAATTTATGAGGAAAAGAAACGCATGTTTCTCAATTGATTATTCAGGGCAATATTAATAAAAGACGTAAATAATTAAGATGGCGCACACGACTTGGAAATAATATGTGACTGTTATGAAAAGGTCCATTTAGAGAGTTTTTCGTGTACAACAGACTTCGTCATAACAGTAACAATAATCCGTTTTTCAAAATAAAAGTTAACGTAGATGGTAAGTTTATAAGACATAAAAAGACAGTTTGGTGTGAATGGAACGTTATTTGCACGTCTCTTGAAACCATTGAGGTTTATGTTGAAGGGTGACTGAGCAATTTAGATTTTTTTTTTTTACATTAACTCCACATAGGAGGCCCTGAGGAAAAAAACTTCCCTCAGGGCCTATGTCATCTTTGAAGATGCTGTGTGGAGGGTCTTTTTGAGGAAAGGAAGGAGTGAACACGGGTCTTGAAGAGACCCATGTTGTAGGAGGGAGGAAACACAGAGGCCGGCAAATCGTTCCACAGCCGAGCCGTTGAACTCAAGAACGAGTCATAGAAACGACCCGTTCTCATGTGACTAATGTCAACCGTGTACAAATGTTGGGCGCGTGTTTGGCGTATTTCCCGACTATGCACCGGTGCCGATGGGATCAATGACGCTAGTTCTTCGGAGCATCTTCCATTGTAATACCGGTAGAACAAGGACAGCATTCCCACCGGATGCCTGTGCTCTAAAGATTGCAGTCCGTCTGTTAAGATGGGAGAATCTATCAAACGGACCGCCCGTTTCTGCACAGTCAAGGGTTTTTTTAGGTATTTTGGAGCTCCAGACCAGAGGTGGCTGCCAAATTCAACCGTGGGGCGCACTTGCAATTTGTACAGGGTTAGCAGTTGTGTACTATTAAAGTATCTGCGGGCCCTGTACAGTACGCCCAGTTTCTGAGAGGCTAACTTAACTCTGGTTTCGATGGAGCCCCCGTACCTGAGCTGGTCACTTAGAGTTACACCGAGCATATCGATGGACGTCCTGTTTGGAAGATTGCTTCCGTTGAAGGAGACTAGATATTCATTTCGATCCCTTTTAGACATTATCAAACATGATTGGGTCTTTGAAACATTAAATTCGACGAGGTTATTCTTACCCCAAGAGAAAACACTCTCGAGATAACCGTCCATTCTTTGCTTCAAAGCCCTCCGAGCTATTGGAGTTTGTGTGCCCTTTGGGGGCTTGTCAAACAAAAAGCTATCATGGACTGTACTGTCATCCGCGTAACAATGAATCGGTGCACATGACAAGAGGTCATTGATGTGCAACAGAAACAAAGTCGGTGACGGAACCGATCCTTGTGGGACGCCAGCATTTATCGAATGCGAGGAAGAGGTGAAACCGTCAGCAACCGCCTGAATCGACCTCTCCCTCAAAAAGTCGGCAATCCACGCACACAAGGATGCGGGAAGTCCGTAAGAAGACAGTTTGTTGACAAGCCCTCGGTGCCAAACCCGGTCAAAGGCCTTGGAAATATCCAGTGCAACCGTTTGGGTTTCACCGAAACGTTCCAGGCACCGCCCCCAAACATGCGTCACATACGCGAGAAGATCACCGCAAGAGCGGTTCCGCCGGAATCCATATTGATGGTCGTTAATAATTTTATTCTTCTCGAGGTATGTGAGCAGTTTGTCGTTGATCACACGTGCCATCACCTTAGACAGAACTGATGTGATCGCTATGGGGCGGTAGTTGGCTGGGTTGGAGCGGTCACCCTTCTTTGGAATAGGGTGAATGATCGCTTTTTTCCAACCAGAGGGCACAGAGCCAGATTTCAGGGACATTTTGAAAAGCTTCGTCAAAACTGGAGCTATTTCTGCAGCGCACCTCTGTAATACCAGGGCAGGTATTCCGTCAGGCCCACTAGCTTTATTAATATCCGGATGCCGGATCCTGGATCCTCAGCTTTTTCATATGAAGACGGCGGGGTAGCACCTTGATCATCGAGGGTCGAGGGTCGAGGGTCGGTCATTTTGCCTAATAAGTTAGCCTTTTCGGCGGCGGTATTTGCTAGAGAGCCGTCAGGTCTGGTAAGAGGTGGCAGACTGGGTTTGCAGAAATTGCGACCTATTGAGCCCGCAAGCAACCAGAACGCTCTGCTGCCGTGTGGGCAGGCAGCCAGCTTTCTGCTAATCTGCAGGTCGTGCTCGAATTTTGACCTGTTTATGATCCTCTTGCTTTCCTTTGCCATTTTGTTATATACTATTCTGTTTTCGGACGTTCGAGATGTGTTGTAGGCTCGGTAAGCCGCGTTTTTTCGTCGCACTGCTTCAGAGCATTGTCGACTGAACCACGGCTTTGAGCCCACACCAGTTTCTTTAACAGTGGATTGGATGAAGCCATCTATCGCGGAAGTGATGACTTCACCAATTTCCTGGGCACATCTTGAGGGATCCGAGGTCCGAAAACAGACAGCAGAGCACGGGAAAGCATTTAAATGTGCCCGCATACCAAACCAATCTGCTGATCTATAGTGCCACACTTTTCTTTTCAGCCGTTCGTTAGGCGGTCTGAAGGTTACGGGGATTGACGTCGTCACCAGGCAGTGGTCCGACGATCCTAAAGGCGCTGTGACTCCAATCTTGTAACCGTGTGGCACAGTGGTTAAAAACAAATCTAACAGATTGGAGCGGTGAGTCTGGACATCAGGAACCCTTGTAGGCTCCGGAACCATTTGCTCCAGTCCGTGGCAAAGGGCAAAGGATTCCGCCTCTCGTCCAGCAGAGTCTGTTGGTCCTGAGAACTTTAACCAAGGTTCGTTATGAACATTGAAGTCCCCCAGGACCACAAACTCTGCCGTAGGGAAGCGGGGCAAGAGGTCATCAACAGTATTACTTAGATGTTTGAAGAGTTCGGACGTATCTGAAACGCTTAGGTTCGGTGAGCGGTATAAACACGCGTAAAATCTTACCGTACTGGCAAGATTGACACGCACCCACATTACGTCGAATCTGGAGTTCTCCAGATTCAACAGTCGCACACAGTTGACGTCAGCTCGGCTGAAGAGACAGACACCTCCGTTGATGGGGCAGCCCACGCTCAGTCGTGAGCCTGAGGGTCGGGCCCCTGTACTACCGAGCGGCCCGGACAACGGTAACCGGTTGTAAAGGATCGCCCTCAACCAGCATCTCCCAATCCGGCCCGCCATGCAGAAGGTTGGCCGACGCACCCGCCATCAATACCCAGACAAACATTACCCCATGAACCCGGGCACCCCTGCTAAGTCACCAAACGTGGCAAACCACTCGGGGTGACCTGTGGCAGAGGTGTTGGTCATCCAATAAATGGTTCCCAGGGCGGCGGTACCCATACCCGCTTACCAAATAACATAGATGAAACCAACTCAGAATCACCTCAGAAAGGTCATTAAGGGTGATGATAAAAAATGGTTAAATAGGTTATTTTAGGTTAGGGTTAAAAAAAATAACAAAAATGCCAAAAAAATGCCAACTCAGAATGAAGTCCACTCATACTACGTGATCCGTTCAGGGAGGGGGGTCTTCAAAACACCACAGGTACAAATGAGGGGGCTTAGGTTTTTAGTCACCGGGGGGGGGGGGGGTTAAAAATTGCAAAAAGTTGGTCACGTAGTATGGGTACGTTCCCTAACCTAACATGACCTATTTAACCACTTTTAAAAAAAAAAATATCATAACTTTCAATGACTTTTCAAAGAGTTGACTGAGTTGGCGTAGAACCATGTTATCAGATATCAAAATATCAATAAATATTTTGTTTAGCTGCACCATACGCCGTGACAAGGTGCTGAGCCAATACGTTAGTTCTGCCATGTGTGTGTGAATAGAGGAACGTGCTGCTGCCGATGCCATTAGTTCTTAGGTACAAACGACTTATAGCATTCTAGAAAGTATACACTATCATCATTTTACACAACTATATATCATTTTATATATTGTTACTGCAAAGAAACACCAGTCGACTGGAGACTTTGGTACCGTTTAATATTATTTTTATTTGTTCCAATTTTTATTCTATTATGGGGTCCATGCTACAGAAGCGCACTCAAGTTGAACACAGAAGCCATGGCTTCTGATTTGGTAAACTGTTGGCAAGAGATGTAAGAAACCCTAATAATTTATAGAACGATGAAGACGTTATATGGTCTGAAAACGTACATTTAGAATCAAATGACCCCTGGATACTTAATGGATTTTACAAACGACAAAATATCTTCCCTTATTGTTTCAGGCTGCACAAACAGGAGTTATAAGATTTTTTTGATTATAGCCAATCTCCGATAAGGAAGGGCACCAGAAGATATATAAAAAGTAGATACAACTTCAAAAATGCAACAACTTTTTCAATGCTCTGAGGAAACTATCACCAATCTTCTACGATTCTTTCAGCCGCTGTACGGGTTTTAATTGCTTCCCGTTAACTTTATTATTGTGGCCTATTGTGTGCTGATACGGAGAAAACTACCACCCATAAACCGGTCCCATATATTGCCTTCGGGGAACAAAGCCGTGTGTAATTTTTACTGGCTTGTAAACCTCGTGATTAGACTGACCCGAACAACTAATGTGTGATTCTCTTTCCGCTTATGTACTAACGGTGTTTTAGTCGCCTTTGTATTTCCTTACAACAAATACAGGGTGCTGTCGTTTTTTGTTTTTATGAACAAAGTTACACAAATGGAATGCAAGTTATATGGTTCCTCATAGAAAAGTTTCATCTTAATAATAATGTTTATATACTAAATCCAAAAGCACAATTTTTTTTTTAATATTTAGTTCCTAGTTGGACCTAATGTTCGTCGTGATAATTGGACCTAATTGCGTCTTTGTGGCAATTTCTTCCCGGCAAGGTATTGTCAAGATTTCCGAATTTTCGGGCATGATTACCTATTTTTGTCGAAGCCTTGTCTTTCCGCTGAGTTTGCTCGTCTACCGATGTGGCAATATTTCCGGGTAGTTCTCGCTCTGTTACATAAATACTCGTATGTGCATCTCTGTTCGCCACCTACCGTTAGCGAAACTTAATAAATATATGTATTAATGCCGCACAAAGAGTCTTCATGAAAACAATTTCTCACGAGGTCTATGTCATCTTTGGGATTGTTGGGTGGAGGGCCGTTTTAAGGAGAGGAAAAACTAAATATTGGTCTTGAAGAGGCCCATGTTGTAGGAGGAAGGAAACACGGAGGCCGCAAATCGTTCTACTACTGAGCTTTTGAACTCAAGTCGTAAAAATTACTCATTCTCGTCTGACAAATGTCAACCGTCTACAAATTTTGGGTGCGCATTTGGCGTGCTTCCCGATTATACATCGGTGTCGAAGGGATCAATGACGCTAGTTCCTCGGAGCATCTTCCATTATAATACCGGCAGAACAAATACAACAATCCCTCCTGACGCCTGTGCTCTAAAGATTGCAGTCCGTTTAATATAGGGTCCCAGGTTTATATAAGTTTCATCATTTTTTTGTATTATAAATTTGTCTTATACATGCCGGCAATTTTTACGTGACCAGGTAATATTGATACCTACCCTGCAAGTCTAATGACGGGCAAAACAATAGTTTAGCAATTAATACAAGGCAATTTATCTAGATCGTTTTTCCGCACCTTTAGAAACTTAATTGATTACTCGAGAAATTTCCTTGATTAGTCGGGCTGCGAACGGAAAAATTGTGCTATCAATAAAATAAAGATTTTTTTGTTAGGACACCGCACGACTGTCCCTGTGAATGTCCCACTGAGCCTGTGGAACTGTGGTAACCAGATTCGGAAGAGAAAGATTGAAGAAAATCAGGCAAGACGGAGATGGGAAGAGAGGGGTTGAAATTTACTTGGCTATTCACATGGCCGTCAAAACATGTCTTAAGCCATTTAAATTAATATTTCGGTCCTGAATGGTGGTTTTGGTAGAATCTGCAAATTTTAAATATGTATTAAATTGGACATAATTAAAGTGTGAAATTGTTAAAACAAATATTTAATTTAGTTTCAATGCATTTCGTTCTCACAATGCTTACGTGCAAGGTGAACAGTCCTTGGTGCGATTTCGAACTCAAACCGCGTTGTACAAATTTAATATGCACCAGATTTAAATGTCCGGGTTAAATCTTCGCCACAGGAAAAACTAAACCCTTTCACACACTTCCCAAAATGATCATCTAGTCAAACCATGCTATGCAATTGCACTATATAAGTATTATAAATACAAAACAATACAATAACAACATGTCAACCTACCAGAGACCAAATGGGAAAAAAAATTCACCGACTCCAGATATTTTCATATCAGAGGGTTCGGCTCTGTGGAATTCTTAAGTTGACCTATAAATCCTACTGATCCTCTTCTACCTTGCGCTGTCCCAACTCATTGCCTAGGTAGGCTGTTGGGGTCGGCTCTTCTCGTTCTCAGGTTGTAATATCTTTTGTTCTGGGTATCGCCTTCATCCAGGCCGTTTCTCTGAAGAATTATGGAACATTGAGTCATCCAAGAGTTCTTCGGTCTTCCTCTGGATGACTGTCGGTGAAGCTCCATAGACATTGCCTGCCTCACTGTGTGGTCTGATGGTCTCCGTCTTATGTGTCCATACCATCTCAACTGTCGTTCTTACAGCTTACTTTTTATGTCTGTGACACCCAGGCTACCATAAATCCTACTGATCCCTCAATATAAATATTTAAAAAATCTTTTGTAATCCTACATGTATTTAAAATTACGGATTTTTGCATTTTTATATACAAATTCTTTGACAAATCTAATATGCCTAAATTTTGAATAAGAGACCCCGGTATAATGCCAGTAGCCGAAATGACAAATGGTAAAATTTTTATAGTCTGAGAATGCCAAATTCTTATTTCCTAAATCGGTATATTTTCTAATTTTTTCAGAAACAGATTTTTTGATATTACAGGAATTTGGAATAGCTAAATCAATGATATAAGTTATTATCCAATTATACTATTATTATTATTATTAATGGTTACTTACTTTATTGAAACCATGGGAAGAGAAAATAAATAACACTTATTACGAGAACTAGGTGCTACAAACATATATTTTGTATTCGTAAGCGTTTTCATAACATGTCATATTCAATCAAGTAATTCAACAATTCACAATTCATCTCGTAATTAAGCAAGCATTTATTACACCGTCTAGGAACGGAATACACAACCTACTTCCTGCTAAAGTGCATTCATTGTTTAAAAACTGGCTCGCATTTACCAGGGGTGCGATTTTGTTGCACTCATTTTGTTGTACTATTTTTGTATACCGCATGTATTTTCACACGAAGGCTATAATTTTATTGTTCACATTGTAACAGTGAAAAAAACTTTGTTGGTAACCTTTAAGATCGATACTTATTGTATTAATACAAGTTATTTCAAATCAACTTCGAAAATGACTCGATTATACAATAAAAACTGCGATCGTGAAGACCTCGATATATTTTCGAATTCAATCATTACCTTCAGAAATAACTTATACTTGCATATACCTGACAATCTCCTTATTTAGAGCCACTTTTAAAATAATTGTATCATTTACCTATTTATGCATTGATTCTATAATATGTGTATACATACATGTATATGTGTATGCATATACAGTGTACTAGCATATGCATCTACATACGTATGTACGTGCATACATAATAATAAATCGATTACGGTCCTCCTTGTTTTACGTACTTGTACGATAATTTAATTTATTATTACTTGTTGCAACTTATCGTTACACAAAGAATGTTGCGATGAGTGTGCTACCTATAATTATAACAGAATAAATATGTGTTTTTTCGTTATTTGTTTTTGGAGTGTTATGCCGTGTGGGCATAAGGCTGTTTTTGGGGTGTTATGCCATGTGGGCATAAGATCCACTATCAGGGCAGATGTGACACTTCTGCCCTGGTGTGGACACTGTAACGCTATCCGACACATTGGCTAAAGAAGGAGGTAGCGCAACACGGCATAACAACCCAAAAACAAATAACGAATATACTTTTTGCGATAACAGCAAAAACCCCGTTCACAGATGACGTCGGTTTCATGGAATCGGATCATTTCTCTAACTGGTGACGGTATAAAACGACTTGAAAGTGAAGCTTACGGCACCTGTATTTTTTTTCAGTCAATCCGGATCCCTTGCATTATCAAATACGTTCCAACTGCCCCTTCCTTTTCCCTCCTCAAAAGGTTGCCCACAGGACAGGAGCGCTTTTGGGAGGCGTCACATAAGAAAATGTATTAAAAAGGGGGTAAGTTTTTAGCGCACATTACCGGCCCATTATTAAGGCTAAGATCACTTAAAATCGACTTAAGTGAGTATATCTATGAGAGCTTCCTTGAGCTTAGTTTCGCCTTCGCCAAGTTTCGTGCGAATTCCGGCTAAAGTGTTCATCAACGTCGAGCTTAATAAAGTAGGTATATTTATTTGTATTTCTTCGGCATTCAACTACAACAATTTTTTGACCTTTTGTTTTTGAGGAGTTTTATTTTACAAGTAGCTGAAGTTATCTGTGCTTCCCGGGATTTACACTTTTTTTCGAAATCAGATTTATCCAGTTGTTTTTTTGAACGTCAAGTGCATAAAATTTCTCCAAGAATTATAAAAATTCTGGTTTAAGAGATGGGTAAAGGGGGTGGGGTGTTTTATTCAAAATATCGTTTAGAGTACTGCTGATCCTGTACAAATCGCAGTGCGCCCCATTGTTGAATTTGGCGGCCACCTCAGGTCTGGAGCCCCAAATTTTTTGAAAAAAGCACGTGGTCCGTTTGATAGATTTCCCTATCTTAACAACAGATCACAATCTTTAGGGCACAGGCATCAGGTAGGTATGCCGTCTTTGAGAGTTCAGCATCGTCGATTCTGAGTTCAGCAGCTCGGCTGTGGAATGATTTGCCGGCCTCTGTGTTTCCTCCCCCCTACAACATGGGTATCCCATGTTCACTCCTTCCTCTCATCAGAAATTCCCTCTTCACAGCATCTCCAACGATGACAAAGGTCCTGAGGGAAATTATTTTCTTCAGGGCCTCTTGTATGGAGTTAATGTAAAAAATCCTTCCTCTTGTTTTGGTCAATTGTGCAAAATTTCATCAATCTTGGAATAAAACAGTCGATTTATGTAAAAAATACATCAACCCACAGACACTCTTCTTTATTATATATTTGCTAACTAAAGATAGGAAATGTTGCAAACTTTTTTTTAAATTGATCGGAGGTGGTGGTACGAGTACACATTTAAGTACCCATATTTAATACCCAGTTCTTACTTTAATCGTGAGTTTTTTTTTAACACGGCAGACGTTATTTTAACCAATCGGTTTAAGGTTTGTAGAAAATGCGTTTAACAAGGTTAGCTCATCGAGCTGATAGAGCGGTTATTAGCTAAAAATTGCTTAAGTAGCTTGCAGTCCATGTTCCACTGGAAGATTTGAATTAACGCGTTCGCGTTCATTGGTCAAAATATTGTACACATATTTTCGTATCGGTGATCAATGAACCGATGTATGCAATTTTTAGCCATAAGTTGTTTATAATTGTTTGCCTAGCTTGTAGTTTTTTAGATTTTTGAAATGTATTATAAGTCTGTACAGCGCCCTTGAGGTGATTTTTCACAAAAACGGCGCTATATAAATCATCCAAATATTATTATTATTATTATTATTATTAACTGCAATACAAGTGGCGGTGACTTACTTCAAGCTACGTCACGCGTTCAAAATTTCAAAAGCGGTTCCGCGAGTTTTTTTTTTCGAAAGAGGCCCGTTTGAGCTAATCTTGTTAAACGCATTTTCATTTTGCTATCGGTTATTTTATATAATTTTCCGGAATGGATTTTACTTTCGGGTTTTTTCCTACATCTGGGAATTATTTTCGCAGTCACAGCCTTACGAAGAGTTGGTTATGAGGAGCACCCTTCACGAGAAGATTTAATTGAAAACTACGATGACAAAGCAGTGTGACGGTAGTATAGGTCGAGTCTAGTACTTTGGATATTATTGTTCTTTGGATAGCATAATTTAATAGGACGAAGTACGGGGATGAAAATACTAGTGACTAGATAATTCCAAAATCAGTATATGTCGATCGTCCAGTTGATTAGTCAGACTTCTCAGAAATATCAAAATTTGAGTTGAGTTTGGAGTTACATATAAAAGTGTATCCTCCATCTGGTACGATACTCCGATTATTCCTTAACACCACCAAACCAATTATAATGCAGAAAAATAAATATAACATAATAAATATAATAAAATAAAATGTTGATGTTTTCCGGGTCACTATTAGGTTATTTCAAAATGTCATACGAGACCTTTATACCTGCCGGTGTTATTTTATGGCATATTTAATATGTAAAACACAGACACGATTCGAGTCCTAGATGTAATCGTATCTTTTTCTGATTTTTCTGTTGTATAGTAGGGTCACACTGCGGCCAACTTCCAACTTCGAACGTTTGGACGATTGTGTGGAGGGATAGTTCGTGCATTCGATCATTTTGAACTACTGTTTTCATTATGTAGAATTGCTAAATATGTGACGTCACACTAGGGGGGAGAGGGTCTCACAAATGTGACTTAATTTATGGATGGCCCCTTAGCTCATACGGGCCTTTTTCTAAAAAAACCTCGTCGGACCGCTTTTGAAATTTCGAACGCGTGACGTAACTTAAAGGAAAACACTGCCACTTGTATTGCAGTTAGTTCAAATCTCACAGTGGGACATGAACTTCAAACTACGTCAGAAATTTTTAGCCAATCGCCGTTCTACCCTCTCGATGAGCTAAACCTTGTTTTGGTACTGCCGCACTGCAGCCAACTTCCAACTTCAAACATTTGGACGATTGTGTGGAGGGGTAGTTCATGCGTTGGAAGTTCGAGTTGGAAGGTTGGAGTTTGAGTTGGCTCTGGATCGCCTCCGAGGCGATCGGCGATGGCTGGTTCGTGCGAGTTGGCCCAACACATCATTCTACGCAATATTATTACGGGAGAGTTGTATAAATATTGTTTGAAAGTATAATTTTTTTAGCTTTACGTATCGAAATCAATATTATGGAAACCGCAGCACCGCCTGCACAATTTTAGGCAACTGATTAGATACGGCGCCGAATCAGCTGTTCGGCGTCCGCCATTTTAGAGTTCGGAATTCGGAGGGTTAGCCGTAGCCATCACACGATCGGCCAACCTTCCAACTCCAAAAAAATTTCGGAGTTGGAAGGTTCGCTTTGGTGTAGAGGAAGCATAAGATTTTTTATAGTTTCGCCTATCTTTATGTAAAAAATGTTAAATAATATCTATTTTTCGAGAAAAGTAACTTATCACAGCCGGGGTATAATCTCTTAATGTTCATGAAATTGCAATTATCGAAAAATGTATTTATGATAATTATCAGATTCATTAGGTATTCCCCTCACAATGGATGTCCTTAGAAAAATTTCTTAATATTGAGTAAAACAAAATGTACTAAAATATCAAGTTAATCCAGTACATGGTGTTGATTTTACCTTTATTTTACTTGAGCTTTCGCTTTCGAGTAAATCTTGTTCAAAATCGGAACATTTTAAGTAAAATGAAAACAAAAAATCATTCGGCAGGGAGCTTATTACCTGTTTAATGACATAAAACGAGATTTGAGACCTTGGCGTGATTTTTGAAGTAAATCTCTCTTTCAAATCTCGAGCGAACAAAATGCTCGGATTTGTTCTTCGTAATTCGAGATCATTTACTAATGGAATTGCAATACGAAGAACATATGAAGCACTTGTCCGCAGCATCCTGGAATACAGCTCCATTATTTGGGCACCCTCTGAACAAAACCATATCCTAGAAATATATAAAGTACAAAAAAGGTTTATGCGTTACCTGTATATAAGGGAATATACATACTACCCATTCCTGTATCCATCGTTGTTCTTAACAGGAATGCTCGATCTTAATACCTTAGAAGCCCGCCGTAAAATATTTTTGGGAAACATTTTTTTAAGCTGATCTCCGGTACTGTACTGAATCCACCTATGTTGAAGGAGATTAACCTATATGTCCCTAACGCGTATACTTGTGGGAGATCCCACACACTTTTTTATGCTCCGAAAGCGAGAACTTCTTCCTTTCAGAATGCCCCATTAAATAGAGCAATTCAACTGCTTAACGATTCTGCACTGAGCATTGACATCTTCAATGTTACCTATAGAGAGACATATGTCTCAACATAGTGAAACTGCCCCCTCGGCCTTTTTTTTCTCATATATTTTATAATCTTCTCCGTAATAATTTGGTGTATAACTGTTTTATGGAGAACCTGAAAAAATAAATAAATAAATAATAAATAAATAAAATGTATCTACTGCGCAGACCCGGTTCAAAAAAGTTTAGTTGCCGGAAAAAGGGAAAAACATTAAAAAATATAACAATCCGTATGCTCGGATGGAAAAAAAAATGTGATGAAGATTCACCATTTCGCGCTTGTACTGCTAGTTTACGAATACCGTGTACGAACCTACCATTCGTTCAGTGGTTAGTTTTTTTTTTTTTTTTAATTCGATGCTTAAGTTTGTTTAAGATGCCATAGTATAGTTCCGGTAGTTTCGGTTGGGTGTAACAGGGGGATTGTGGGGTAATCACACGTTTTTTTTAATAATGTAGCTCTCATTTATAATTTCGTCAAAAGTTATCTGTATGACAGAAATGACGAATTGAACTAAATATGATGAAATGGTTCGTTATTAATTTCTGGACCTATAAAACTAATGAAGCAAAATAGCGGTAATACAATTATAACCTTTTTATAATTGGTCATACTGTTTTTTTCACAAAAACGGCGGTAATACTAAGCAATAACACAGTATATTGGGTTTCATAAGCAAAAGCATAGTACAGGTGAATCTCAACAACTGTATTTTTGCTTATGACACTTGAATAAGTACGTACTGTGTTTGCGACAAACAATTTTTTCGAGAAAATTTGAAATTGGAAATTTGAAGCGAAGAAATTTGTTGCCACCTGTATCGTTTCCTACGAAGGTAGAGAATAATTTGATAAATAATGATAAGTACCAAAAAAAGAAATGTAGCAGGTTTTATTTCGTTTTTACGTTTTTTTTTTAAATTACGTTTTAAAATCAGAAAACATAATCCGAATTCATCTATATACGTAAGTCAACTAGCGAGTTCCCGACATGCGTTGCTATGCCACTTAATAAAGAAATCGTTTCTTGCTGCGTGTCCTTTCCCATTAGTCCCGTTCCATTCCGCCTCCCCTTCCCCTCACCCGTTCCCACATCGCCTTATCCGCCTTCCCTCTCCCCACTCCCCTCTCCCGCTTCTACCGTTTCGCGAATCCCCCTCCCGAGTTTCTCTCCCCCCTCCCACATTCCATTTATTCAGTCCCGGAACATTCAGTTTTCGAACAGCTCGCGTGCTATTTATTGCAATATTTTTATACAAATTTCATAATGCCGGAGCTCGAAACTAGAAACTCGAAGCTAGATACCATCGCGGGCATGCGCATATCAAATCCCCAAAGTTTCATCGCAATCGGATGAATGGTTTAACAACGCATAGACATTTACAAAGAACAAATATATTTTGATTCATATAAAAAGTATATATATAGATATATTTTTACATTGGATTGATAAACATGAATTGATCTCAGAATATTCTTTTTCAAATTTGTGCCTTTTTACTTCTGACAAGGACAGTGCTTCCTAATTACAATGCACATATCACGTGCTTCTTTCGCCACTGCATCAGACGATATTGCAGTCCTGGGTGATGGTGGTGCGGGTAGTGGGTGGTAGGTGGTAGCGGGAGGAGGGTCATGTAAAGCAGGCAGCTCCAATATGCCATTGTTTTAATTCTCCCATAAATCTACCCCACTCATGAAAGATGAAATATAAGTCAGGATTAAGCCGATGATATTAAAAACCACGAAGAGGGATTTTCCGATTCCGGCAGATCATTATTTGACAAGACATATTTATATTATTTTTGGAGAACAAATAATTTATTGATTTCGGATTATGACACTGTTCTCGTCTGATTACTCTGTCCATGTGATAAAGATTACATTTTTGGTTTGGGTTAGTGATCTATCATAGATTTAATGACTGGTACGATTAGTACGATCAGTTCCTGCAGAGTGAAGATTCCATGGTGATTCCATAGAAGAGAAACATAAAAAAAATCAAATAATCTGTGAAAACTTATTATGTAATTTATTTTGTAATCAAAATTATTATATATTTTAAACTGATTATTTAATTTTTTTTAAATTAAAAAATAAGTAAAAATTAAAAATTCAAGTGGTGGTTATTAACCCAAGTCTATTTGTTCGGTTTTCGGAACACACAGGTCTCATGGAAACGTTGTGTCTCCCTTACTAGCATAATGAAAAATATGAAATAAATGGTGTTAGAAAGAGAAAACGCCACGCTTTACATTCAAATGTATAAGTTAACCACAAAAGAAGTAAAATGTAGACCTTTATGAAACCACAGTTCCTAGTGAGACATGCATAAAAAAACCCAATGTAAACATACTTTATAAAAATAAAGTTTCGGATCCTAATTTGCAATAAATTTATGAAATTTTGGGAATTTATTAATAAATAATTTTTTATGGACCGACAATATTTGAGGTGACAATAACGTTAAGCTGATATTGTGTGAAATCCTTTATTTAAAGTTAAAGACAGGCAATATTGTACCTCACAAAGCACTCTTTTTAGGGTGAATTGCCTATTTCCGAAATATATATATATATATTGTACCTACCAAATCTGTGACTGACTGACATTCTTGTATAGTAAAAAAAAAGTTCTTCGTGGATACGAAGATCCTTAAAATAATTATTAAATAAGTCTTTTGAGAGTCATTACAGAAGAAGAGGATGAATCCAAAATGTTCTCTTTGCTTTGCGTTTCTTAGGAAACAAGAGGTAAAGAGTTATTTCTTCTACGTCCATATCGCTTGACGGAAGGGTGACTACTGGCCCGACTGGCCGTAGACTCTGGCTACCGAAACTGGCTGCTCAATATTTAGCATGGCTGCCTCAGCCTGGCTGCCTAGTGCGTGGCCAGCCTTACTTGTATTTTAACATTCTCGTTCATCACCTCAAATATAAAGACACTGTTGCGTATCGACAGGCTCGAACCGCCTGATTACGAACTTATAACAAATTTGAAATTAAATAACACAATGTTCAAGACTCAACAACAATGGTTCAATTTAAATACTTACCAAAACCAAATTATAATACAAACCTCGGCTAGCTCTTCCCAGGGATATTGTGTTCTCAATTCGATCGGATTTGATTCAAAACGATCGTCGCTTCATTTATTGCAGGTAAGGGTTATAATATAATAAATAAAAAGATTCCTTGTTGCTTTAAATTATGAAGAATTTATTGGTGATTTTACGCTACTAGGAAAAAGCGTGTACCTCTTTGTGAACGGATTAGTTAATGATTTTAGAACCCAATCAAAGGAATGAATTAATAACATAATTAAATAAGGCTTACGTACATTATCTCGCACGGTTTACATCTGGGCAGGGCCGCTCCTCGTCAAAAAGACGTCACTGAATTTATTTCAATTTCTAAGCACGTGTTTTTAAAAAACTGTTATGATATAAAGGATCTATGCCAACCACGCAGGTGGCGTGACCGATTCTTAGCGAAGCTGGGACGAGAAGAGCTCGCCAAAAACCCCCAAGCCTTCCGGCTTCGTCCCTTTGGCCCCTCCCACCGAAATCTGGGCCAATCAATGGGCACCTCGGTGTGGCAAACCTTACAAAAAATACTATTGAATTTAGTACCTAGCGCAAATTATTGTACAGGGGTTGAAAGTAAAGATTCAAGAAACTACTTCATAACACATCCCCGAAAACACCAGCAAAAAACCGCCGTTGTAACGAAGGTTTTTTGACTTTAACCCTTCAAAGAATTCCCACAATAAACTTTACAAAAAAAACATCATTCACAAAGAGATTCTGCATTAAAAAACCTAGGCAAAAAGTTGTACAGTTTACAGACACATGATAAGTTATTAAGTTTAGACAAAATATCAAAAAACAGCAAAATCAACACGTCCAAGCGGCTGACAGGAACACCGTTAAACTCAGCTTTCGAGGCAGTGATGTCCATCAGGGCGTCTACAGCAACAGTAATGATTCTCAGCAGCAGGGAACGACTCAATGAGTAACGTCAACATGAAAGCAAAAAAATGACATAATTAGAAAAGTACGAACACCAAGAGTAAACAAAACTATCGGAATGGTAATGTATAAGCAACAAGAGATCAAAGCGTAAGGTAACTCCACATTAGATGTCGTGATGTATGTATTGACATATCGTAGAACAAAAAGCACATTTAACCCCCTTTTAAAGAACGGGTAATGGCTCAGTTAAGTCAGTATCCACTTTTTAACAGTACGGATTACTGGTTAATGACATATTAAAACAAAACAGATAACAAAATAGACAACAAAAATCAGAGTCATTTATAGACCCAAACAGCGTCCTGCATCAATTCAATTCAGGAACACTCATACAACGTCCTATAATTCAGGACCATTCAAACAACGTCCTATAATTCAGGACCATTCAAACAACGCCCTATAATTCAGGACCATTCAAACATTTCAAGAAAACACATTAATAATACCTCAGGTTTTATCACATTCACTGTAATATAATTGTCGTCGATATATCGCGTTTTAAGGCAATATTTGAAGTTATTAGTCAGCGCATTATATTATTTTTTTTAATGATGACAACAATAATTTAAAGTTATTATTTTAGTCAGCGCATTAGAGTATTTTTTTAATGATGACAAAAATAATAATAATGAAATAATAATTCAGAAGTCAGGGACTTTTCCACTTCATTTACGCGGGCTGTGCCGCGGGGCGCCAGCTAGTTTTTTCCCGGAACGAGCAAACCATCAAATCGCAATTATTAATCACCAACGACATTCATTCTCGAGCTTGAAAGAGAGGTGAAAATAATAGCAAGCAGAGGCTAGTTATATATGAAATACAATACGAATGTCGAATGATGTACATGAATAGTTATAAAATACAAGTGTAGTGTGTATGTAAGGTGTGTACACACTGTCTTCGAATGGGCCCCTTCGAAAACAGTGTCAAGGTTAGTGTATGTGTGCGTGGCGAATGTTAGTGGTTATCACATTCGGTTAATTACTCCGAAGCGATTGTAATGTACGTGTATGCACTATCCCAAAAGCGTCCTTTCGAAAACAGCACGATGAGTGTAGGTATGTGTGGAAGGGTGTGGTGTCAATTTCATATCTTATTTTCACAATACGTTGATTTCTCCGGTTCCTACAAAACCATTTGAGTGATAAATCAGTCAAAATACGATTCACGTCCGTCGCTTAGCGCGAAACTCTACTCAAACAAATAAATTTCAAAATTATTTGAAGAAATAATTTTCCACTTGGCTAAGATGGATTCCATCTTGATTTTCTTTGAATAACTATTTTCTAATTGGTATGGGCCAACATTATAGTTGCATTCCGTCTTGATCTTCTTCTATCAACTTATTAAATATCTGTAAATAAGTTCGTTTCTTATCTTTATTATTTCAAATAATAACTTTAATTTCAATTAACATCTATTGATTTCTATGCAATCAATCTACACCGTTAGTTGAATAAATCTAGACACTTGTTCTATCCTGAGCAAAATCTCGAAAATCAAAAGTAATAATCGAACCCACTATCACTTTTCCGTAAAATAATTAATTAATAGTAATACCTATACATTAATATTAACAGATACCGATTATATCCATCTATTTAAAAAATAGCTATCGTACTTCCGTTACATAGACTTCGTTGTCGTATCAATTTGTTGTTGCGGGCATGGGTACCGCTGCCCCGGAACTATCTATTGTATAACCAGCGCCTCAGTTATAGGTAATCCTCTTAAGGGATTCGCTACACTTGGGTGTTTCGTTCGCTACGAGTGCCTGAGTCCATATGGGGTAAAATCGGACTGACTACCTGCCGTCGAACCGTAATTTGGAGAAAGGAATTCCTATGTCTGTCACTCCTGGACACTGACCACTAAATTTATATCCGCCCCTCATCCCTCTTTCCTTCCTCTCCTTCCTTTCCTTAAAGGGCACTCCACACAGTATCCCCTAAAATATCATAGGCACAAACATATTTATCTAATCGTTAATAGGTTTCTACTCTTCGATAGAGAGATCGGCATGGTTACGGAGATATATAATTTCGCAAGGAATCGAACCCGCGACTGAATTTTGAAGTAAGGTAATTACGTCGGAGTGCGTTGCATTATTATCATTCCAGATTCGAACTGGTAGGTATTTATATCCCATAAGGAAGGCGGTATCATTGAACACTAAAAATTATATCTCACTGGTAAATCACGAGAATTGAACTCGATTAAAAGTTTTTTTGGCGTTCGTTTATTTTTTTAACTGTTAAAAATCTATGTTTAAATAGGTAAATACTATTTTACCACTCTAAATCATCAGCTCGTTTCAACGAAAATAACGCTAAAATATGGTCTCAACACACTCTGAGACTGGTCAATTTCTGTTTCAAACTAATGGCCGTTATTCTAAAAATAATCGCATCTACTAGGTAAGTACTTTCAGATATTTGAAATAAATTCTTTGCCTATGAAAAAAGACAATAGTTATTGTCTCCAAAGGAACCCAACATACAATCGTTATTCCCGCTACCCGGTGATAAAACGAACCTTAAATTTTATGAAGGTCTCCAAAAAATATTTTGAAGAATTCTACCTGCTTTTAGGTGCCTGCACCCCGACCATTTAACTTTTGTAAAATTTTAAACTCGAACATGGCAAGTAAATTACGTCGATTTAAAATTATTCAAATATATTTAAAACCTATGTCAAGCAAACTAAACTTGAGGTCACACAATTTAAATTGGCGTGCTATGCGAGCGGCACTTACTAAAGGAAAATTTGTTAACCCATTTGCTTGTTTAGGAATAAATACATCCCAAAACACGTAATCGCGTTATACTTTCATAAGACCAAAAACGTCCCGAGCGACCTTACATTTTAAAAGCTATATAGCTTCAATATCTCTCTTCTTCTCATGCAAACATATGTATTTTTCTTTTATCCAGAAAGAGAACGAAATAATGCTTCTTATTGTCTTTGAGATATGAAAGTTATCTTGCATAGATATTTTACAATCTCAATCCAAAATGACGGTTTTAGAATTTACGCGCAAAATCCAGGCTTCCGATTTGTGAGGTGCAAATATATTGAACCAAGCAGACGGGTTAAAGAACTAACTAACAAATAACCACAACGCCGTTTTTTAGCAGAAGATCACAATATGCACCAAATATGGCTAAATCCATTTCAAGCAAGGCTTAAATTCCGAATTGTGGTTTTACTCGAATTTCACTATCTCCCTTTTTGAGCGGGTATACCGTACCTTCAATGCATTTACCTACGCTAGCAGATTTTAATCTGAGGTATCTAATTCTGAGATTTCCGGTAACCATTTTGTTTCAAGAATCGCGTAAAACAAAACGAATCTTTTCAAAATACGGCATGACTAAATATTTACCGGTCAAAAACACGTGGTGATTTGAGATGCTTCCAAAATGGCGGCTGTTAACGACAAAAACTTGATTTAAACGATCGAAAACACGTGGCGATTTGAGATGTTTCCAAAATGGTGGCTGTTAACGACAAAAAACTTGATTTAAACGATCGAAAACACGTGGCGGTTTTTTTTTTTTTAATCCGGAGATGCGGCCGACAAGATGGCAGATCATTAAAACACGCGTGAACTTTTTTAAATACTTCTCGAACACGTGTTGAAAAAACACGTGGATCAAAATGGCGGCGTTTGAAAACACGCTTGAACTTTTTTAAAACTATTCACAATCACTTATTTAGCTATACATTTAAAGGGGAAAAATTATTATTATTTACATATTTATACATACATCACGAAAAACAGCATGGAGTTTATGAAAAAAAATCAAGGAAAGCGACATATCATAATGAACCAAATCTAGCTCCACGTTGAAAGGCGACAGTGTTGCGTATCGACAGGCTCGAACCGCCTGATTACGAACTTATAACAAATTTGAAATTAAATAACACAATGTTCAAGACTCAACAACAATGGTTCAATTTAAATACTTACCAAAACCAAATTATAATACAAACCTCGGCTAGCTCTTCCCAGGGATATTGTGTTCTCAATTCGATCGGATTTGATTCAAAACGATCGTCGCTTCATTTATTGCAGGTAAGGGTTATAATATAATAAATAAAAAGATTCCTTGTTGCTTTAAATTATGAAGAATTTATTGGTGATTTTACGCTACTAGGAAAAAGCGTGTACCTCTTTGTGAACGGATTAGTTAATGATTTTAGAACCCAATCAAAGGAATGAATTAATAACATAATTAAATAAGGCTTACGTACATTATCTCGCACGGTTTACATCTGGGCAGGGCCGCTCCTCGTCAAAAAGACGTCACTGAATTTATTTCAATTTCTAAGCACGTGTTTTTAAAAAACTGTTATGATATAAAGGATCTATGCCAACCACGCAGGTGGCGTGACCGATTCTTAGCGAAGCTGGGACGAGAAGAGCTCGCCAAAAACCCCCAAGCCTTCCGGCTTCGTCCCTTTGGCCCCTCCCACCGAAATCTGGGCCAATCAATGGGCACCTCGGTGTGGCAAACCTTACAAAAAATACTATTGAATTTAGTACCTAGCGCAAATTATTGTACAGGGGTTGAAAGTAAAGATTCAAGAAACTACTTCATAACAACACAGAGGCGAACACCACACACAAACATAAAGTCAAGCAAGCAGACATACTAAATATACCGTTAGACAAAGAAGCTTTGCATTTTTAGTTACATATTAAACTCCCGCACAGTATCAAACAAATAAAAACAAAAAAAGCTGCATTAGGGACTACAAATATTGGTTTAAGGAACTATCGGAAAAATAACTTACTAGTATATATTATTTAATTATTAAATTTTACTAATTGCTTGTATTTTACCTTTTATGGCCGGCTGCACACATCCGATTTTTCCAACCCATAGTCATTCCAATAGTCTGATCGGACTAAAGGAACCTGACTGATTAGCAAAATATCATTAAAGAAGAAGATAACACTTATAAATAATCTAAAAGAAAATATAAAATAGAACAAGATACGGAAAAATAATATAACGGTCGCAACTGAGACATTATTAATATTATCTTATTCTTCATTGATACGAGTTTATTTATTGTACTGTTATTCGTGGTGGAATTCTATTGTATTAAAATTGAAATTGAAACACTTTTTAACTTTTTTTTTCTTCATTGATACGAGTTTATTTATTGTACTGTTATTCGTGGTGGAATTCTATTGTATTAAAATTGAAATTGAAACACTTTTTAACTTTTTTTTTCTTCATTGATATAATACATGATACGAATCATCTTCAAAAGTTATAAAATGAGAGTAGTTCTAATAAAAATTGGATTAGGAAAATGTCTAGAGCACCTTTCAAAATATCCTCGTAACCTCAGTGAATACAAATATGACCGCGCCGGAAGTTTTTGTGGGACGTATTTTATACAAACAAGCGTGCCTGATTCCATATTAAAAATACCACACCGTCGGATACAAGTAAAAGTAAAAGCAAGCATTCAATCACCATATTAATCAAAAATACACAGTCCGACCATAAACTTCGAAAACTGAGTTTTTTCGCTACAGCCTCAAGAGCTTAGAGCAGTGATGATAAACCTTTTTAGCCGGAGGGCCAATTTATCTTGGTTCAATTTACTTGCGGGCCGCAGGGGTAAAGCACCTATGGCTTAACTTTGTTAAATTTGCAGTCCATGGGGTCGTGAACCAATTTCTATTTTCTAAAACGATAAACAATTCGCACCCGGTGGGTAACAATGGCACAACTCAAAAAACCTCTTTTTTCAATGAAGAGCCGTTTGAATATTTCGTTTAAGTGTATTAAATTGGATAATTAACCAATAAAAAACATAATTTTATATAACTTGAAAAGCAATATTTTAATATTTATTAGGTTTAGTATTATAACAGTGGCATAATGATCATTGTGCCACTATTTTTGCTTGAATTCGAGTAAAATATTATAATATAACAACATCATATTCGCTTTTAAGGCCACAACATTTTTAGGAATTGTGGTTTTTTTATCCAAGAAAGAATAGATAGCCAGGAATATTTCTGCATACTTAACTGAAAAATGTTTTTCTTTGACCTATGCCACTATTATCCCTAAGAGGCGAATTATAAAACAGCGAGATGTTAGCATAAAATTTAATATCTCCAATGAATACTGTCAATTTTTATCATTCCGAAATATTAAGTAACATATAAAAAACACCGTCTTGCAGTTTTGACTAACTGTCTTTTTGTCGTCCGGAAAGTTCAACAAAATTTAGCCAACAAAACTACAGTGGACCCGCGGTAATCCGGCCCCTGGCTAATCGGGCGTCCCCTGTAATCCGACATGCTTGATGATTGGACAGGTTGTAACTTGAACGCGCCACCACTATTAAAGAAGAAGTTAAAACCCGGTTGAAAGACCATAATTTTCCCCAAAAAGCGTTATTGCTTCTTGATAACGCTCTCGGTCATCTTTCTGAAGATGTTTCTTCCACCAAACTGCAATGCACTGATACAACAAATATTATTCAGTTTGTCAAGCAAGATTACAATAAAAACCTACTTCTTTTTTTTACATTAACTCCACACAGGAGGCCCTGAGGAAAATAATTTCCCTCAGGGCCTATGTCATCTGGGATGCTGTGTGGAGGGTCTTTTTGAGGAGAGGAAGGAATGAACATTGGTCTTAAAGAGACCTATGTTGTAGGAAGGAGGAAACACAGAGGCCGGCAAATCATTCCACAGCTGAGCTGTTGAACATAAGAACGAGTCGAAGGAACGACCCGCTCTTATGTGACAAATGTCAACCGTGTACAAATGTTGGGCACGCGTTTGGCGTGTTTCCCGACTATGCACCGGTGCCGAAGGGATCAATGATGCTAGTTCCTCGGAGCATCTTCCATTGTAATACCGGTAGAACAAGGATAGCATTCCCACCCGACGCCTGTGCTTTAAAGATTGCAATCCGTCTGTCAAGATGGGAGAATCTATCAAACGGACCGCCCGTGTCTGCACAGAGTCGAGGGTATTTTTCAGGTATTTTGGAGCTCCAGACCAGAGGTGGCTGCCAAATTCAACCGTGGGGCGCACTTGAGAATTGTACAGGGTTAGCAATTGTGCACTATTAAAGTATCTGCGGGCCCTATACAGTACGCCCAGTTTCTGGGAGGCTAACTTTACTCTGGCTTCGATGGAGCCCCCATACCTGAGCTGGTCACTTAGGGTTACACCAAGCATATCAATGGAGGGCCTGTTCGGAAGATTGCTTCCCTTGAAAGAGACTAGATTTTCATTATCTAAGGATTCGCCTATAGAAAAAACGTTAAGAGAATGATGTTTTAAATTAATTGGTACATATTATTATTATCCTTTGATGGTGTTATTATTATAATAAAATATTAGCTCTCATTATTAGCTTATGTATTACATACATAATTATGTAGTTCAAATAGATTCTTTGAATTGTAATTTATCGGATTACAAGGTACTCTTATCAAAAATATTCCGGACTATAGAGGGTCTAAGGCAGTACTCTATAATCTGACAAATTCGATCATCCGACATCGCCCTGCAAAACGTTTGTCGGATTACTACGGATCCACTGTATATGTGTTTTATAAAATAAAAAAAACCGAAACATACGAAAAATACGAAAACCTTTAAACATAGATCTCAACAAGAAAAGCGCTGTCGGACCACGAAATTTTGTCTGGAGAATATGTAAAAGATTTCTTATTATTTTGAACGGCTGATTCAAAACTTTGAAGAAAGACTGACATTTTCCGTTTAACCCTTTTGCAAAATCAACAGAAACCGTTGAATATTCTTTAAGAATGATTAATAAATTAACTTGTTTCACAACAAAATTAACAACAACAAAAAATCACCTTTAAATTAACGCCATTTCCATGATAACTATCACGTTTATGATTAAGTCATTCAAAGCCTGTATGCTTTTATCACGTTTGAGAATCGTGAAATGATTTCCATCGGATGTTGAAGAATGAATTTAAGTTATTGACATCAGAACAGTTATACCCCTAAATGCGAATGCAGTAATCGCTGTCAGCAACGATAATAATTGCTGAATACACCCTCAATGATAATAATCAATTCGAGTTCAGTTTTTCCCTATTGTGAGTTAAAAAAATATTTGTAAATTTAAATTAAAATTATCTTATTGAAGCTTTACACATTATTTTGGTGTATATGTAATTAATGAACAATTATTTTTTAAATACTCAAAGAATATAAACAGGAAAATTACACTTTTTAAAGTGAATTTTCCGGATGTTACTGAGTCTTGAACTAAACATAAATCCACCATAAATAAAAATGGTAATTTTATTTCATGTTAACAATTTTCGTAAAGAATATACATATTTCAAAATAAATACGTGTATTTGAGTTTCGATTTTGTTTTCTCGATTGAATTAATAAATGATTGAAATGGAATCTTCGAAGTGGAAATCAGTCCACTTTCCCGCATCAGATCGAGCTGAAAGCTCGTTTTCGATGAGAAACTTTTGGTGGCAAGGACGTACACGCATGTCTCTGAAATTGGATGACATTATATTTAAAAATTTACAGTTAATATACGAAATAAATCTCGGTCCTATCCAATTGAGTTATGGATTAGGTGTTAGCGGCGTTAGCGGTGTTCAATTAATTTATTCAATCCCTGAGAGGAAGATTCAATACGCAGTCAAAACGAAAAATAAAAAAATTTAAAAAAATTCAAAGACATTTTAAAAGTTCACAACTGTCAAGGGCCAGTCTCTAGGGAGGAAGGTTTAATCCTCAGCTAAACAAAACAAAAAAATTGTACCCAAGAAGCATACGGATGCAAGTCCAAAATTTTAAGAAATGAATTTTTGATGCAGACTTGAAGTAAATTATCATTATCAGTGGCAGAAAGATACAGGTCCTATCGTGAAGAAAAATAGGATTTTCAAAAATGTATACGGATGCAAAAAATATCTTAGAAGCAAAAAGATGTACATAGACTCGCATCTTTATGATTTAGTTGCATTTTGAGTATTATGACTCAAATCCATTTGCATCATTCTGCCTCATTAACATTACTACGCTTTCTATGGAAAAAAAAACAATTTTCAAACATTGATCCTTTCGTAATACACCACATGTCATTACAAAATATTCCATTTCATTTTGAAGCAGAAGGACGAGAAGGACTCAATTCTGTGTTTTTTTTTTGTAGCGTTTTTTTTAAAGGCTTTTCATATATAATATATTTTGTTTTTTTGGCTCGTTTTTAAAACAAAACTAATTAATTTAATAATTATTTTTATATTTTAATTTTTTAAACTTTATGAGTAAAATCTCAAATTATAATATTAAATTAAATGAAGACAATATTAGCGAACCTCAATCGATAATCTGAGACAGAAAAATCAGAAAAGATATTGGCTCCGCTGGGACTCGAACCCAGGACCCTTTGCTTACATGGCAGTAGAGTTCTTGCCAAGTAAGCAAAGGGTCCTGGGTGGAGTCCCAGCGGAGCCAATATCTTTTCTGATTTTTCTGTCTCAGATTTTCGATTGAGGTTCGGTAATATTGTCTTCATTTAATTAAAAATTATTTTTTTGTTATCTATCAGCATGGATATCCGATGAAGTTATGAGACCATAGTAACAGAGAAAAAAAATTTGGCTCTCCTGAACATTTACCTTTTTGGATCCGTATGCTTCTCGGGTACAGAAATAATAAATGAAATAATAAATGAAATATGTGTTCTTCTCAAGTTGGTTCCTCATTGTTGAGGATCGTGAATCGTGCTCCAATTTCCATGGTGGACAAGGCTCCTCTACTCCTCGCGGTCCACGCCAGTGGACGCCAGTGATAGTCACTCCCTTGGATGCCATAGTCTCACTGGCTACATATGAGGACAGATGGGACTCTTGTGAGGTATTCACATAAAAAAAAATACTCCAGCGTATTGGTGACCTTCCTCTGCTTTTTCTGCCTTCCACTTTGCCAAAGACTATGAGTTTCTCGGAGTCCTCAGTTTGGCGAGCAACGTGTCCAAAGTATCTTAAGATACATTGTAGGCACACAGTTCAAGCCTTTTGTGGATGAATAGCTCTTCTAATAATAATTCTCCAATAATTTTGTTTCACTTAATATACTAAGCGTGTTACTAAACTTATTACTTACAAAATACTTGATATACTCAATATTTCTGAGCAACGATTCTTCATAAGCACAAAATTCAATTGACGACCTCAGTAGTCGAGGGATAAGATTCTCTAATTGCATTCCGAAGATCTCGTGTTCAAATCCTGGCATTAGCAAATAAATTTTATTTGATTAATTTATTATGTGTTATTTGAAATGGCTTTAGCCTAGTTTGATGACCAGATCTGAATAGCTGAGAATTACCCGCCTTCTTCTACCCCGTCTCCTTCTCCTTCATACTTTTTTTAAACTTTTTATCCACACAGAAAACCCTGGGGAAAATAATTCTCCTCAAGGCCTATGTCATCTTTGGGGATGTTGTGTGGAGGGTCTTTTTAGGGAAAGGAAGGAGAGGAAGTTCTGGGAAGGTGGAAGTGTGGTGGATAGGAATGAATGAAGTGACGGACGAATGAATTCATCCACTGCAATCCAAATCCTGCTGAGAGTCCTGCTGGAGAGGTCAAAAGATCTCCCTCTACCAGTCTCTTCCTATCCGGCCAGCCACGCGGTTGATGGGCAGACGCATCCGCCGCCAAGATCACGACAAACCTGATCCCGGGCACCCCTGCTAAGTCACCAGTAGCCAACCATTTGGGGTTCATATTTTGCTACCTTCACACTGACAACATACCCCAATTAATTGGGGAAGCCATTGTCTCGCTGCTCCAGACAGGAGCAGTAGGACCCTGGTACGGTATTCAAGTTTAACAAAAAATTACCTATATTTTTTAACTCTCCTTAACAATTTGATGAAAATGTGATGTTTTCAGGTCATTGGCCACATTTATTTTTCCTTTGAAAATTTACGAGATAACTAGTTCATTCGTTTAATTTATTTCCCAGATCTATGTCATGCCGTAGCTAGTTGTTTATCGATAAAATCCGCCTCAAAATCCTTTAATGTATTTTTTAAATCTCACCCTTGCCCTTATCCCACATAAATCCAAAATTATTCTATTCCCGTGTTTTATGGGCTGTAATAAATGTTTTGCTGCCCTTAATAAAAGTATCGTCCGGAATACATATTTTATATCCCTTTACGAATGATTATCGTTAATGGATTTAGGCGATTTTATTCCATTTACATTTCAAAGACCCTATAAATAAATATTAATTTGAGTGTGGGGTCAAACATTCGGTGTTATATTTATTACAATATAAATGCCGTGATCAATTCAATTGAGCCTTTGCTGGTTTTATTAATCTCCTGAATACGCCATTAGGTTTTAGTGTGCTGCTCAAGGGAACGCTTGGTTTTATTTTTGTTTCATGGCATCATAATAAAGGTTTTCATAGGAAAATACAAGATATTTTTTTTACTATATGGGCTCAATACCTTTTTTTAGTTCACCGCATGAAAGGACTAAACTGTCCGGAACCAGTGGAACTGTGGTATCCCTTATATGGGGAGGTTAGAGGAAGGTTTGGAGAGCATCTATCTCTTCGGATCTGTTCATCAAGCATAGATAAAGCAACATCCAGCAGAGTCTCTATCCTGAATGATTATGATACATCATAGCTATAAAGAGAGTTTCTTCTTCTGGAACTTGCCGCAAATGTACTGTAAGTACATTTTTTAGTTTTTATTAATTAATAATTTTTGTTAAATTTGCGTTATTTTAATGCGAAATTCGTGTTTATCATTTTTTTGGAATTTTTGGAAAAACCGGCGTTATTTTTAGCAAAAGTGGTGGTATTTTGCAACAAAAGTGACGGAATGTTAATTTTCAGTTTTTTGCATCGAAAAAAGTGGATGATGGTACGTGGCGTTTCTGACGTGAAGTTAGCTGCACTCCATGTTAAGCTTGTCATAACTTTAGACAAATAAATATTTACATTGTACCCACCCAATATTAATTTCTTATTTACAAAAAAAAATACGAAAAGTTATTTGCCAGAAAATCGCAAACTTCGCGTTGTTCTCGTGAAAATTTCGAAATTCGCGTAAAAATTAAGAATATGTTAAATATGTGAAATAGCGGGCAAAAATAAATAATCATTTATTTACGCTCGCCGGGATTCGATCCCGCAACCTCCGGGTTTGTTATTATTTATTTATTTGCTGTACACTTCCATCCTTCGGAATGAAAAGTTGTTTCAAAAATCATTTAGCGCAACTCATTAGAATTTGTGTTTATTAAAATATTATGATTTGAGCGTATGGCTTAGCAAGGTCCTGCTTTAACTCGACCGTGTTGCATTTCGTTTGTCCATATATTTTTTTAATAATTTGTTATGTTTCCATTTCCAGATGACGGCCGTGCAGGATAATTCCTTTTAAACCAGCTTGAGGTCTCATTAGCGTGGTTTTACTACCAGCTGTCAATTCGGAATAATCAATAAGGTACCCTTATGAAGAAAGTTTGAAAAAGGAATTGTCAATGAGATAGTGACGGGCAAGGTCACATTTTCTACAAAGCTCGAGTGGCGTGGACAAATTGTATAATTCCTTGTTTGAAATATAAATAAATTTTAGTACCTACTTAAAAATCTGGTGATTTAGGTTTTGATGTATTAAATAATAGAAAATTTTAATCATTTTGGACGCTAGGACGCATTTTGGACGCAGAAATTTTTTTTTGAGGCGAAATAAACTATTAACTTGTATCAGAACTACTAGTGTTCGCTTTTTTAAGTTTCACTACAAAGTATATAATTTTAAGCACATTATAAACTTATTAGTTACCTTCCTCTACATCGACCTATTTTGTAAACTATAAAATTAAACACGTGACATTGTAAGTATTTATTTCTAAGTCCATAAAGGAAGACATCAAAACCTTCCAAGGAGATTAACATCAATTTTTTATCACTTTCCCAACCTACGTTAATCAATCTGGAAAATTTCATGTGGTCCATAGAATATTTATTCCCTTAATAAATGAATAGAATATTACATTTTTTGTTATTTATTTTTGGGGTGTTATGCCGTGTTGCTCTACCTCCTCTTTTAGCCAACGTTTTGGACAGCGTTACAGTGTCCAAAACGTTGGCTAAAAGAGGAGGTAGAGCAACACGGCATAACACCCCAAAAATAAATAACAAAAAATACTTTTGGCCGTGAAAATCTAAAATCGTATCAGAATATTACCTATCCAAACAGAATCTAAGGCAGCGATGATCAACTTTTTTAGCCCGAGGGCCAATTTATCCATTTTATGTCGGTGGTGTCGCAAACTTTCTCATATTTTCTAAAGCGTTAATTTTTAATAAAACAATTATAGAAAACAGAAATTAAAGCGTCGCAGGGGAAAATTTTATTTCTCTATGGCCAAACCAATAAATGCCGTCCATTTTACCATTCTGAAATATACAAATTTTGTTTTTTATCCTTCGGAAAGACAAACAAAATTTGGTAAATATTCCACTAACTGCCGCACTTTTATTACAGACTTTGGGAATTACGCTACATTTCAACCTAATTACTATTAGAAACAACTATTTTTTTATGGGTGGATGGTAAAAGATAAAATAAAATTCCATTTTTATTCAATCACTGTTTAAAATTTCCCGTATAAAACGACCCCTTTGCCACCATTTTATTTATTTTTGTATGCATTGATATATACGTGAGTTTTGTTTCAA
Organism: Limnephilus rhombicus; assembly: GCA_929108145.2. Classification (NCBI taxonomy): domain Eukaryota; kingdom Metazoa; phylum Arthropoda; class Insecta; order Trichoptera; family Limnephilidae; genus Limnephilus; species Limnephilus rhombicus. The sequence continues at coordinate 19,945,907 of OV815278.1, read as the reverse complement.
CTAAACACGCGTAATTTACTCAAATTTTATTTTAATTTTATTTTGCGTGTAAATAGCAAATTTTGTAGTAATTGTTAAAACTAAAAATGTAATTTCCATAATCTGTGCCTAAAAGAGCGGCTTTTAGTGGAAAAACTACCAAAAATTAAGAGAAGAAAACTTTTGGTATTACATAAAACGGAAACCTTCATATGTTTCAAATATAGGATCTCAACAAAAAAAGCGCAGCGCTACGAGGTGATTTTTTTTTCTGCATAAGGTCGAACCACGATTTTTTTTTCTTTTAAAGATTGTGTATGTATCTTATTACATTGAGCGGCTGATTCAAAACTTCGAAGAAAGACTGAATTTTTCCGCCCAACCTTTGTGTGAAACAGTATAGAAACTTCAATTTTTTATAAGAAAAACTCTCTTTTTATAATTTTTGAAGATTATTCCCATGAATGTAATTTTTTTTTATTTAAATAAAACATACAACGAAGTTGCATTCCCATGAGTTATCAAAACTCATTAAGGGATCGCCAATTGGTACTTTTGAAAAGTTAAACCCAACCCAACCCAATATGCAGACACAATATATGAAGAAAAATTTTACAAAACATTTCACAGAAGCAACATACAGACACAACATATGAAGAATCACTTTACAAATATTTCACAGAAAAATGTCTTATAAGATTTTATGAATTATTATAACCACTCATTTGATTTATATACTGTTGGTGTCAAAAAGTTAAAATAAAGTTTCCTCCATGATGGACTATAGAAATGCATAAAAAAAAACAAAAATCAGGAAAATACAATAAAAGGTAGGGGCTCAAAAATATACCGACCTAATACAAGATGTTTACATACAAAATACATGACAAGATATGAAAAAGATATCAACTGCGCCCATCATATCTGCATGTATAAAGTTTGGTACTTGGAGATAATCAGGATGGCTATCAAAACAGAGTTTGTACCTACTTATTACTCGTTTTCCAAATAACATTTGAAAAAATAGAATTTCGATCTTCCAACGTTTCGAGATTTTTTAGAGGCATATATATTACCTGTCTTAATTCTTCAGGCAATTTGTTATAGTTGGTGTATTCTAATCATTTCAGTCCGAACTTTGTTGAGTGTAATTTTGATATATGTAGTTTGTTGGGTTGTCCTGTATTATATTGGTGAACGTTAAACGTTTAACCTTCAAAAGTTATAAAATGACATTTTTCTTATAAAAAATTGAATATTCATTTAGACTTTTGTAAAATGTCAATTGTTCCATATGAATAAATTCAGATATATTTATCTGAGACGCTATCCAGGTTACAAACCAATTCTTAGATTGATTGTTTCCAATAAATAGGGTAGTTGCCCGTAATATGTAAAAAGAATTAGTTGAAGATAATATTGTTAATTCTAAAATTTTAAATATGAGATTGACAAATATGACGGTTCACGGTGGCATTAGCGAAATTGGTTAAAGCGCACATCCCGGTTAGACGAGAGGTCTGGGTTCGAGTCCCAGTTGCGACAATTGTCTTTTTCTATTTTTTTGTGTCTTCTTCTCTTTCATGTTTTCGTTTAGATTATTATTGTTATCTTCTTCTTCAATGTATAGAAGCCGTTGAATATTCTTCACTGCGAATTTGTTGATATTTTATTTAGCCAAATGGGCAGTAGGGTACCAAAAGGATCGCGGGAAACACGTAATGGACTCGCGGGCCGCATCTCTTACTTATCCGAGGGGATGACGAACCGGTGTAATTTATCAAACAGATTTTCCATCTTATACGTTGCGCGTATTGTGGAGATAACACAAATAAACGTGAATTTTGAAGCAGATAAAGTCAAAACTTTTATAAGGAAGAGAAATAATGCAATGATATCAAATTTACTAGATGAGCCTTTTAATCATTTTACTTTTTTTTCATTGTTTTTATTTCTTGCTAGGACAATATCTATGAATTACAGAACTCATTTTAGGACAGGAGGAACATACAATTCATGGGTGGGAGGAAATAGTCACAATTTTATATATTAATTTAGATATTCAAAATATAAGTTTCGCATACAATATAGACGAAAAATAAAAGATGGGTTAAGTAGAAAAAACAACAATAGAAAACAATTAAAGAAAAAAGGAACAAGGTTATATAAATATGGATGATTACAACAAAATGGAAAAGAAAAGACGAGAAAAAGAATCAAAAAATTGAACATGACAAGAACGTACTTAAAAATATTCTTTTATAGCATTACTCAGAATGAATTGAATGAATGATTTTTTTTATTTTGCTGGATTCCCTTGTACATATTATATGGAAGCGAATTACGAGTATACCGTAGTGTATGGGCAATGTAGTTCAGAGATTTTATCCCATGTTTTGTAGTGTGTGTTTGAGGTACGCGGATGCTATTTCGAGTATTGTGAGTGTGGGTGTCTTGATTGTAAATTGGCTTGATGTTAGTGTGAGTTGATCGTTGAGTAATTTGTAGGATGTGCTTGTGATTGCATGTTTAGGAAGTACTGTGATTGGAAGAATACCGGAAACTGAATAGATGTTTCTGACATGGGTGTACCAAATTATTTAGGTAAGATTTATAAAAAAAGGATTTTGGGTTCAACACTCTACAATTCGACACAGTTAACTTAAAAAGATATTGGTGATATCAGTACAAAAGGCTTCTAGATTGACAAATTCGTCGAGTTCCTATCCAATTCCTCGACTAACTAAATCCGCCATCATTACACAAGCAATATCTTCCACTTGACGGTAGTAGGTGTTTTAAAACATCATCACGTTATTCATAACCCTGTCCATTTAGTCTTTCTTTACAGAATATATACATACTTTTTTTTTATTGCTGCTCACCATTTTTTTAAATGACTTCAAAAAGGAGGAGGTTCTCAATTCGACGGTATTTTTTTAAATTTTATTAAAAAAAAATTTTACCTCAGAACTTTCGACTGGTAAACCGATATTGTTGATTCTTTTTTATTTGAAAACTGGTGGTTCCCATGTGGTCCCATTTCAATTTGATCCAGTTCTGACAATGGCATTCATGAGAAAACCATACAAGTCTTAAATTTGCATAACGTATGTGCGCGACAAATGGACGAATAACTCAATATCAAGGGTAGTTTGTTGAGAGTTTGGTTAGGTTCTGATTATGAGATCCATGACAAAGTAACGGAGCTCTTCAATGCTTAGGAGCAAATTAACGATACTCGGCCGAATCTTTTATAGGATATCCGGATCTTCGGAACAATTAGGTATGTAACTACATATATAGTTATATGTGAGATGTGCTTGTGTCACACGCGCGACTTGACGAGGCGAGAGGCGCGAGGCGAGAGCGGGGCTGCGGCGGGAGGGGAGCTGTCAGGTGAACACGCCGGGCCGGGTACCTTGGCTGACACCGACTCCAAAAATAACAAATCGTACCGACATATTGATGAGTAGAAAAAGTAAGTTAATTGTTAAGTTGTAGAAGAATACGATTTTTTTTTTTTTACTTTTTAGTACATTTTTTTAAGTCGTTTTTTCGTTTTGTTAAAATTTTTGCTTATCACCTTCACAATACCACACAATTGGATAACCAACACCTCTGCATAGGTCACCCCAAGTGGTTCGCTACGTTTGGTGTCTGCTCGCTTGCTGTGTGACAAGCCGGATTGAAAGAGACTGGTTGAGAGAGGCTTTTTGACCTTTTCAGCCAAACTTTCTCGACCCATCGTCTTACACTGCATGGATTCATGCGTCCGTCACTCCTGGACACACTGACCCCCAGATTCCTACCCACCCCTCATACCCTTTTCCTTCCCAGAACTTCATCTCCTTCCTTTCCTACAACGACCCTCCACACAGCATTCCCAAGGATGACCCTGAGGGGATTTTTTTCCTCAGGGCCTCCTGTGGAGAACTAATGTAAAAATAAAAATGTTGGTCACGTTGGTTTCTGATGATACTTTTCAACCGCTGGCAAAATATTTGTTTATTTTAATAATTTATCATCTAAAGCCATTAAAAGAAGATGATGAAGAGATATGTAAATACGAACGTTAGAGCTCTATCTAACGTTCGTATTTACATATCTCTAATATATCTCAATGATATTATCGATTTTAACATAGGCGCTAATGTTAAAATCGATAATATTGAAAATGTTTAATAAAACACGACTCGTTTAAAAAACACTGTGATTTTTTTCATACGTATAACTTGTATAATAACTGAAACAAACGTGTTTATAATAATTTCAGGACCATACTTTGCGATTTTTTTCTATCCAGAGAATTTCATATAATTTGCGCGAATGTATAGATATTATCTTTAAGAATGACATTTTTTAAAGAGCTTTAAAACTTAAACAGCCTTACTAAAAAAAAACCACAGCACGCCCGATAACCCGCGTTGCAGCAGCAACATGAATAAAACAAAAATACACTAAAACACGATAACATTACTAATAAGGTTTGTTCTTAATATGTATTTTATAAGTCTGGCAACAATGTAATTTTTCATAGTGTAAGTACTAAATTGTGTGTTTTCCTTCATAACCGCCGGGTGGCGGCGCGGGCGCCTGCGCATTCGTCGTTCGGGCTAAAAGCGCGAAAAAAAATCACTCCTCGGATGGGTGTGTAATATTATTACTTACTCAAATGTGATCGTAATTTCTAATAATATGACTAATTCACCATTATATTCGTATAATTGATATATTTACCGAGTTTTTGTGGTTTTTAATAAGTTTTAGTCAAGTTATAATAAAAATAATCATACTTTGAAAATTGCATTGTTAAAAAGTATTTTACATAAAACATGAAAATTCAAATTTACATTTAAACGTTTTTATTTTATGAAAATTTCATAAAAGTGGTGTTTTTTTAAATATTAATATCTAATACATGTTTTCCTAAACGTATCAACATAATTAACGTCTTTAAAGATGCAAGAAATATGTTATAAAAGTCAGTATCATTTTTTAGGTTAGTTTTTTGGCAATAAAAAAAACTTTGAAATTTTTTATTACTATTTTATTGTATGCACGAGGAAAAAGTGAGGTGACAGTTTCGTTCCAAATTCATTTTTTAAATTTTGTTTTTTTTATAAATTTCTGTACACGTTCATCAAATATGTTTTGGTAAAATAAAAATTCCATTTTTTTTCGCGTTAAAATCTTAATATATTGCAGTTTTTTAAAACTAAAGCGTATTTCAATTACACAAATCTAAAAGGTAATTTTATCTTGTTTTCATAAATGGTATTTGTTTTTACGACACCTTCAAAAATAATAAATATATACAACATTCAAAATACTTTGGAAAAAATCCAAATTTCGTTCAAACATCATTACTAAAATAGAGATAAACTACCCTCTAAGCTGTGTAAGAGAAGTGTATTTTTTTCCATGAACAATTTTTTAATTAGTAATGTTTTCACATCCGCGGCCGTTTGTCAATTGAACAAAATTTTCACTGGGTTTTTTAGTAAGACTGAAAGTGTTTAAGGTACATTTGTAATAAATCTGCATGGGGTATGCCGTGGCTTAAAACGTGGTTATTTTTTTATTTGTAATTTTCTTTACAGTGCCCTAAAGATGTTATAATAGTGACAAAATCAGTAAAAAAAATAAAGAAAAAAAACCAAATGAATACTCACTAATGATTAAGATACTTGAGTAAAAACCTATCATTGGTTCGATTATTATATGTATTTACTAGGCCTTATAAAAACATTGTACTGGTTTTCCAAATAAAATAAAACAATATTATTTATTAATCAATTAACTAAATGTTAGTACTCGGAATTTAATGCGCATCGAAGAGTTTTAAGTTAAACTTTACTTCAATTGAGCGAAAAGTTACTTAGTGATCCGGTTTTCATTATTAATGGGCTGATATAGAATAAGATACGGAGTCGATTTGACACCGCGTAACTCCGTCCTGGGCTTCCTATATCAGTGTCTGAGAGATAAGGTCTTAACTTCCATAAAGAGCGGAACGAAAAGTCCCGCTCAGGGCGTTATTTTTGTAAATCACCCACATATTTTTCACTGATCAATCTATGTGTGTCGTGTGATACAGGATGTACAGTTAGCCACGTTTTTTTTTTACATTAGCTCCGCACAGGAGACCCTGAGGAAAATAATTCCCCTCAGATTCTATTTTATAATTCCTATGCCATCTTTAGAAATGCTGTGCGGGGGGTCTTTTTTAGGAAAGGAAGAAGAGGAAGTTCTTTAAAGGAAACGGGTACTGGGGGTCAGTGTGTCCAGGAATGACGGACATATGAATCCATCCTTCCGGTGGTGCAAGGCGATGTTTCGAGAGAAGTCAAAGGGACTTAGCTGGTGGGCAGACGCATCCGCCGCCAAGACCCAGACCAGCCTCTGAGATGGCAGAAATTTTGTTTATCCAATAAATGATTCCCGGGGCGGCGATACCCATACCCTCCTCCTAAATTGTGTGCACACGTAAACTTGAACTCGCATTTTCAGGAGCCGAGAAAAAATTGAAGCTGTGCTTTGTGATTTTGCTGCCTTACAACATTTGACGGCCTCCTTGGTTGAGTGCGAAATCTAAATATAAATTTAAAATATTTATTTACGACAATTTTTTTATCATTATTTAGTAGAAAACGCAGATTATTCTGGGTTTTGACAAACAATTCTATCATTCTGATAGCTATCCTGATTATCTCCAAGTACCAAACTTTGTACATCCAGATATGATGGGCACAGTTTATATCTTTTTTAAATCTTATCATGTATTTTTTATGTAAACATCTTGTATTAGGTCCGTGTATTTTTGAGCATGTACCTTTTATTGTATTTTTCCTGATTTGTTTTTTATGCATTTCTATAGTCCATCATGGAGGATACTTGATTTTAACTTTGTGACACCAACAGTACATAAATCAAATGAGTGGTTATAATATTATTCATAAAATCTTTTAAGACATGTTTCTGTGAAATATTTGTAAAGTGATTCTTCATATTTTTGTGTCTGTATGTTGCTTCTGTAAAATGTTTTGTAAAATTTTTCTTCATTTATTGTGTCTGCATATTGGGTTGGGTTGGGTTTATCTTTTCAAATGTACCAATTGGCGATCCCTTAATGAGTTTTGATAACTCATGGGAATGCAACTTCGTTGTATGTTTTATTTAAAAAAATAATAATAATAATAATAATAATTCGATTGTGATTGTAGATTATAACCACACGCTCTTGACGATTTATTTATTATTAAAAATGTTTCTATATTTAATCTCACGCGCACTTTGTGTCCACGAATCATGTCACAAACAATAAATTTTGTAAAAAAAAAACATAAAACGGTTTTCAAAAAATATGGTATTTACTCGAACATCATTCCCTGAAATTAAATAAAATCCGTATTACGTGCATGAATTGGTTTTGTGTGAAACACTTTAAGCACAAAATTGTGTTAATTATTCTCTTAACACAAATAGGGTTGTTTCAGAAAGGTGGAAAAAAAATACCTAACGTTAGATTGAAGTGGGAAAACCACGGAAAAGTCGTGGAAAAACGACAATTAACAACAATCCAGCAATTTTTCAAGAAGGGATTTGCGCTCGAGCTGGTAACGGGTGTTGCTTTTATCTGCTAAGGGATGTAGTTTTTTTCTAGACTTTCCACCCCCACCCTCTTCAGTAAACGGCCAAGTAAGGGGTGGGGCTTATTCCAGAGCTAAGCTAGGGTTGTTAAAAGAAGATAATTATAACGTTTTATGGACAAACCTTAAATTAATATGGTTTTTGAAGACGTACTTAAATCGTGAGCTTTTGCGAATCTTAATTCGGCGAGTGACAATATTTTTTTGAAAAGATTTTATGTGTTTTTTTTATATTTTATTAGACACCATACAGGATTTTTTTAAAATTTATTTATATTAAACATATGATAAACGTAATAAATTTGTGGAACACAATATGATAATATTATTTAGGACTCTTTTTGAAGTGAAAACTTCTTTAGCACCGTTATGATTTGAAACTCGATAAAACGAGAGAGCGACACTAAAAAGAGACACATGCAGCTTCCCCACTCTTGTTTACTTTAGTTTTCTGAAGGTCTCACTTCTGCCGCACGTGAATTGCATACCCTGTTTTTGTATAAATATCATCTCGAAGACATTTACATTTTAATAGGCCTACGGGAACCTAAGCTGTTAAAAATATAATCACAAAATCTGTTCATATCATGTTGCTTTTAAATATGCATATATTATACCGTATCTATACCATTTTTGTAAGTATAATGTGTATAAGAGTGTCCCGGTGTAGGTTTTTTTGAAAATCAAATTTATGGTTTCATTCCGAGATTGATAAAAAAAAAACAGATGAAAGGTCACTGCCTAAGTGAGATTTCTAAAAATCACTGCCACTCCCCTATCCCCACCCTAAAAGCAATTTAATACCGCAGAATAAGGGGAAAATTACTGTCTACATCTGATTTTGAAGGCTTTTTGTAAATCGCGGCTAACACCGGGAACTTTATCTAGTGTGTTTCATAAAAATCTTTTGATTCATCCTAAATTTCTAATAGAAACTTTATTTGCACACAAAAGAGGATATTTTGTTGTAAATAAGATGGGAAATAAATGTTTTCGTTGTTTTTTTCGAATCACCTAAATGATATTTCAAATCCTCATCAGCGGGGATAACATGTCCACAATGTACAACATAGCATTTTTTTTTTTGTCAAAAAAGAAATTTTGGGTTGTTTAATAATAAATAAATTGTTGCCTTAAAGGGTTTATGTAATCAAATCCTTTTTAATTTAAAAAAAAAGCAGCAAATGTTTTTGGCAAATCGGTCCGGCGCTGCCCGGCTGTTGGGGCTGTTGGATGTAGCGAGTTAATGCCGGTAGTAAATGAGCATTTGATCGCCAGATATGGGCATCTCGTCAAAATAAAAAGAGCCAGAAGAAATGTTGGCTTTCATCCCTTCCCGCCCTCCCTCCCTTTCTGCCCGGACCCTTCACGAAGAGCTGGAGCGTTTAATAGGTCGTTTTGTACTTGCGCCCTTTTTCGGCAAGTCAAAAGGCTTCAATGTTGGATAAGGGTCGGAAAAGCGAAATGAGTTGTTCCTATTTTTTGATTATACAGCTTTTAATAATGACAGAATAGCCATTTTACGGAAACCGTATTTTGACCTTAATAGCTTTTGGAATTGATTCAGGATAATCTAGACAAGCCCTTTGCTCGGATGAAATTGAAATATTTTGTAAATATTTGTATACCATAGGATTACTAGCTCAACTAAATGCGATGAAATATTTGTGAATATATTTTGATGTCAGCAATAGGTTGTTAGCTAACCTAATGTCATCTTCTTCTTCCTTGTACTGTCCAAACTCATTGCCTAGATAGGCTGTTGGGGTCGGCTCTTCTCGTTCTCAGGTTATACCTTCTTCGGTTTTGGGTATCGCTTTCATTCAGGTCGTTTCTCTGTTGTATTTTGAAGCATTGAGTCATCCAGCAAATCTTTGGTCTTCCTCTGGATAACTGTCGATGAAGCTCCATAGACATCGCCTGCTTCACTGTGTGGTCTGGTGATCTCCATTTAATGTGCCTATACCATCTTAAATGTCGTTCCTCCAGCTTACTTTATATGTGCTTGTCATGTTTTTTACTTTTATTTATTCATGAATTTTTATTTTAGTAATTTGTACATTTAAGTTTACAAAATTTCTAATTAATTATAATATTTCATATTGCAAACTAAATTTCATATAGTTTTGTGTAGCTCCTACAATATCATTCAAAATCTTGAACTTTCCAATTGGTGTGGAATTTAATGTTTCTGGTAGCGTGTTATATAACTTCATTCCTTTTTACAATAAACTGTTCTGCGTATTCGCCTTGTCTTTTTTTTTAAGCCTGATTTCCTTGCACATTCTTGTGTTATGTCTGTGAATGTCCTTGTTGAATACAATTTTATTTGAGAAGTATTTTGGTAAAATGTTGTTTATTATTTTATGTATAAATATCGTATTCAAGGTCCGCATCTGTTTCACGGTTAGGCAATTCAGTTCCTTTAGCATTTTGTTTTCTTTTGAATATCTATTTCGCCGAAGTATTATTCTCATTGCCCTGTTTTGGAGAATTTGAAACTTATTTTGTTCTCGTTCGTTACATAGGAATAGGATAGTTGAGCAATAGTTAAAATGTGGAGCAATAGTTGATTTGCAGATAGTGATTGCAGTTTTATTAGATTAAATATTTTTCCCAATTTTCTTTTGTGTATATTTTTCATGCTTGTTGAATGTTACTATGGTACTGACATAATGTATAACAAATATTTACGGTAATATGGTTTATCATAATAATAAAATTGCTTAATGTTTTCAAGTCAGTCGTAAGTACCACTATTTTTCATCCTTCAAATCTTATGATTGGGATCATTTTTAATCCGCTTATTCCTTCCGAGTTCCTGCAAAGTAATTGCTAAATTTTCTACTTTAAACTAAGTTGAAATGAAGTTTCACCGCATTAAAAAAACTTTGACTTCCTTCTAAAGGATAATCTCAACTTAAAGGACTCAACACACCACTTGATTCCTGTCAAATGCAATCTAGAAAGTAATCTCTTAATCCCACCAATTAAACCGTCTTGTCACTTTGCCTTCTGATCTCGCAGCTAAGCCTTAAGCCAAGTTTTTTGCGGGAAATCCGTCGTTCTTAATGGAAAAACTATTGCAGATATGCACGCAAATTAATTATGACCAAGGAGTCTTGTCAGATTGTACAACTACAGGAAGCAAAGGAATAAAGAAAAAAAAATCCAGGGAAAGAACAGTTCAACAAAATGTGATAAGCCACCGTATCTACCATATCTACACACCGCGCTAAAAGCGATCGAGGCGGTTCCCAAACAAAAATAACTTTAAAAATTGCAGTCAAATTTGCAAATTAAATCATATGTGTAACCTTAACAATATTTCGGCTTAACTTAACTACTGCTTGATACTGCTCGCACAGGTCATGTGTCGCACGCTTCGCTGTGTCGGGACGAAGCTACTGCAGTTTTAATGGCCGTTTTCTATGTGGGTTCCTGCCTACGTGAATTGAGATGGGTGAGTTCTGCATTTTGCCGGAGACATTTTTTACTCGAGTTCTAGGAGCAGGTCCCGGGTCCGAGTTCTTGGGCGCGCACTGGGTACTGGGTGCTGTTGCGACTACCAAGACTAAAATAAAATTTACTTACGCTCTCAGGGATTTCAACCCGCGACCTCCTGTTGAAAGTCAAGAGCCTTACCCCATGACTACGGAGGTCGTCACTGTTCGGTTTTAACCTTATCTGACTTATTGTTTGTGTCCTAGGAATACTATCAGAATTTGAGGGAAGAAATGTAAGATGACACAAATTCCGCGAACCCGCACTAGAACTAGAACCCGGACAAGAACGGTGGAGGCATTCGGGTCCCGGCTCCGGGTCCGGCTCCGAGTACCGGGTTTGGGTCCGAGTACCGAACCGGATTCTCTGAGAGTACCTAGTCGATTTGAAAAAGGAGTAGAATCCGCTTCCCACGAAAAATCCGAGTTTAAGAGTTCACTTCAGCTGAATCTACACATCGCTAACGTGAATCTCTAACGCTAATGCGTCGCTGGGAATTCTATCTTTGTTCTACCGGTATTTCAATGGAAGATGCTCCGAGGAACTAGCGTTATTGATCCTTTTGGCACTTGTCCACAGGGAAACACAGCGCCCAACATATGTACACGGTTGACATTTGTCACATGAGAACGGGTCGCTTCTTCGACTTACCTTCTCGTTACCGACTCGTTCTTTTGTTCAACAGTTCGGCTGTGGAACAATTTGCCGGCCTCTGTGTTTCCTTCCTTCTACAACATGGGTCTCTTCAAGACCAATTTTTATACCTTGCTCTGATCAAAAAGACCCTCCGCACAGCTGTATGGAGTACTTCATATTTATATGTATTTTTAGCTCAGATGACATAGGCCCTGATGGAAATTATTTTCCTCATGGCCTCCTGTGTGGATTTAATGTTTAAAAAAATCTATAAATCAACCCGTTCTTAGTAGTTCTAAGGGCGTAAATAAATAAATACCACCATTTTTTGTGCATTTGTATAAAACGACATAAATTTATTCATCAATACAAATAATTTCACCGAGGAAGACATTTTACGACGAAGGTTCATTCGAAAATGAAGCAGAATATTCTCTTTTCGGAAAATGCCACTGATTTATGAACACCGTGTACAATTACATACAGTGTGAAAATATACTCTGAACATGAAGATACATCCTCTAACAATTGAACCATATAATATTTGTGTTGTCATTTACAGCCATTTAAACTATTGCAGTGCGCTCCTTCTGTTTACATTCAAATAAGAATATGGTATTGATAGCTTAGACAAAAAAAAATGAAATTATTCAGTTATTATCCTTCAGAAATAAATCAACGAGGTTGAACTCTCGACATTTTTTAATTGTACGACACTTCAAAAAAAAGAACTGCATTATTTCTGGGCGTCTATTGCATTTTACACTTCACCCAGATGCAGCGCTGCACTCGTATTTCAATGGGTGTCACCTCCGCTACCAATTCCACTCGATAATGATTTTTCCTCCATGCAGAGAACCATAAAATAATGTGAAACCGCATATTGTACTTGCACAAGCAACTAAATAACTGTAGAGGATGTGCCACAAGTATGATGAAGCACTCCCTTCTTACGGCAAACGGATGGATCTTCAGAGATCTTTAAATTCATCACTCGAATCGAAACGTTGAATAAGATGGCATTAGCTAGATCTGATTAGCCAGATATTTATCAACCTTTTTAAAAGTATTGAGGAAAAACTCCAAGCACATTTCTTTAAAAATTTAAGAAATGTGATAAATGAGAAGCATGTGAAAAAGTCTACTACTCTACTACTATTTATGTCATTCTCGAATTGAATATGGAATTATAGGATGGGGATCTGCCACACATAAATGCACACACAACTTGAATACAATGTCCTAAAAATACTACATAAAATTACTTTCTAGATTTTTGTATTTGTAATTTTTTATGTGAAGACCTCACAAGAGTCGCAGTTGCTCCCATCTGGAGCCAGCGAGACTATGGCATTCCCTATGGGGTATGTTGTGAGCCTGAAGGTAGTGGGGAGGGGAAGGAGATGGGGAAAAGGAAGGTGGGGAAGTACCTGGCTATTCAAATCTGGTCAGCAAATAAGGCTAAAGCCATTTCAAGCAACGCTTCAATTCTAAATGATGGTCATACACCAGGGCGATACTGAGAGTATCTTCTACTCTGGAACGTGCCGCAAATATAATACTTTTTTTATTAATTGTTAACTACCACATATTAATCAAATAAAATTTATTTGCGCACGCCGCGGCCGAGTTTGAACCCGCGACCTTCAGATTGTGAGCCGAGAGTCTTACTTGGGGACCACGGAGGCCGTCAAATATATTTCAATATTTATAAATCCAAGAATTTTAATTTGAAACATGAAAAAGTTGAAAAAACCGACTCCAAACTTCGAAAAGGGGTAAAGAATACGAAACACATTCCGTTTTAAGGGAATTTGAAAAAAAACTGGCAATTCATTTTTATCTTGCTTAAACAATAAAAAAATATACTAACAATTTGCAAATTCTAAAAAATAAATTGTAATTTCGATTTCATTGTTTGCGCAATATTAATGTTGACTTTTCGGATTTATATATACTTTCATGTGCATAATACATTTACGGGGAAAATTATATGTCATTAAAAACTTAGCTTCCATGAAATTCGTGTTTAATTCATTAATTAAAAACAATGTGTCAGAAATTACCTAACTTTTTTAAGACGGTAATCTTATGAGTCAGTCTGCCGAAATGCGACGTTGCCATCTATATCGCAGCAAGTTTTTATTAGTTAGAATTCGAAACGGAGTTTGTACAGTCTATTCAATGCGTAACAAAAACACAATTTAACGGTTGGGAAGTGTTTTTTTTTTAAACTAGTAAAGCAGATTATGTGAACACTTCACAAACACATAAGTGTTCTCGTATTTACCTAATAATAAAATATTTCATATTTATATATTTTTTTTATCTTTTTCTTAAGTGGGTCACACATCGTCTATAACTCTTGTAATATTGTAAATCAATATTCCTCGCATAGAAAAAACTTTTCCAACATTTATTGGGCTGTAAATTTAAACACTAATTGAATCTTTCCATACGCTGCTGCATGCGAAAACTAACGTTGGACCATTCCAGCATGAAACACCGTTGCTCCAATAAATATTTTCAATGTACATTTCATAAAATATAACACCATTATACCTAATCTGGTAATATAACATGTTGTAAGTCGTCACCTGAATTATTAAATCTAATAATATTTAATAATTCAGGTGAAAACATAAAGACTCTTTTTTTATAAATATTTTGTATGCGGGAACATATAATTTATTTTTAAATGTGTGCAGTTCGCACGCGGTAGAAGTGATACCTTCAGAAAACTAAAGTAGACAAGAGTGAGTCTACGAAGAGTAAGACTAAGAGTAACAATAAGGAGGCTACGAAGTACCTCACAAAGAGGAGACCGATTATTCTATCTCATTCTTTCACGGGCTTAATCCTACAGATGTTTGTCTCTTTCTAGTGTCGCTTTTTCGTTTCATTGAGTTTCAAATCACAAGCAAGTTGAGGGAGGCCTTTTGACCTCTCCAGCCAGACTCTCTCGGCCCATCGCCTTGCACCGCAGTTGGAGGGGTGGACTCCTAAACACATTGACCCCCAGTTTCCTAACCACCCTTCTTACCTTTTTCCTTCCCAGATGTTATAAATTTCAACTTTTTTCCACATAGCATCCCCTAAGATGACATATGTCCTGAGGGAAATTATTTTCCTTACCACTGGAAAGCAGATTTTTTTTACATGAATACCGCACAAGAGTCCCAACTGCTCCCGTCTAGAGCCAGTGAGACTATGGCATCACCGATTGGGGTATGTTGTGAGGCTGAATGTATTGGAGAGGGGAAGTGGGTAGGGAAGAGGAAGGTGGGGATGTACCTGGCTATTCAGATCCTGTCACCAAACACGGCTAAAGCCATTTCAAGCAACGTTTCATTTCTGAATGGCGGTCTTACACCAGGGCGATACTGAGAGTATCTTCCACTCTGGAACGTGCCGCAAATATACTATATATTTTTTTAAATTAATAAATTGTGAAATAACACAAAATACTGTATCAAAAAAATAAATAAATAAAATAGGGGCGTCTTCGGCGGGTGACCGCATGGTATTGAGTTTATACAAATCTACGGTTTTGTTTCGAGATTAATGAAATTTTGTACACTTAATTTTCAAAACAAGAGGAAGGTCACAGTTTATATCTGATAAAAAAAACTCTGTGAAAGGATGGACAACTTCAGCAAGTAGGGAAAAAAAATCTCGTAAATAAATCAAAAAATTAGAAATTTAAAAAATGTGAATCGACAGAGATGTAAGTACGTATATACAGAGCTACATGTTTTTATGTTTTTGCGATTCATAAACTTAATTCCTAATACTTAAAACAAAAAGTGACCAATATCTATAATAATATGTTTTACATACATTTGTAATGTGCGTAGAGTACTTATCAAATTAAAATTGTAAGTGTAACGATTATTATAACTAATAATAATTAGCCTGAAACACTCATCTACATACTCGTACATTGAAAAAATCTCCCGAGAAAAGATACCTACCGCCGACGGGACTCGAACCCGCGTCCTTTTGATTTCCGGTCAACTCCTCTTATCCACTGAGCTACGTCGGCTTATCTCCTGCCCGGCAAATAATTCAATATATACTGGTGTTTCATTCAACAATTACTGCTTATTACATTTTTCCACCTGCAAACAACCAACTTTATCCGTTCATGGAGATACTTACAATCTACGTAATTGTGACGGAACCACAAGTACCCTGCTGATATTCTACTTTTTAATGCTAGTCTCTGTACACGGCGCTATCCGAAATACACTGAACTTGATCATTTTCCATGTGCAGCCGTGGAGTTAACACGCAGTCAAGCGATGTCATATGACTTTTTTCCAACATCAATCCATTCCTTCTCCACTAAATCCTTTCTTACGTATTCTGGTAAAGTATAGTTATATAAACATGCGTTTTTTCCACTTTCCGAACAAATCTAACATTACTTTCATGTTCCGACGAAATTTTTGTCAAACGTCTAACGAATAAGTATCAGACACAAATGATGCGACGCGTCGCGTGCGATCAGCACTGTCGGTATCGTGATACCATAAATATACCAAACCACCCACCGTGATACTGATTGGAAACCGACAGCCACCGCGTAGCGTCGTGAACGGGCACCAGCAAAATCGTACGGGGGGTACTTACTATCGGCGCGTATGACACGCTCACGAGGATCGAGTATCTTGTAAGTATCTCCGTGAACGGAGGTACTAAGCTCTAGATATCCCACTAGGTGGCGTCGCGTCGAGACAAATTATTTCTACATTTTTTGGTGTAATACTTTAACTCGTCAAATATTAATTATTATTTTCAATTGATAAACTAATGTTTAATACAAGATTTTTACGCATAGCGCAAAGGGTAACAATTATTATACATAATAATTATTAGCCTCAAACACTCATCTACATTGAAAAAATCTCCCGAGAAAAGATGCATGCCGCTGACGGGACTCCAACCCTACGGGAGATTTTTTCAATGTAGTCGTGTGTTTCAGGCTAATAGTTATTACTTATTATAAGTATTACCCTTTGTGCTATGCATAAAAATCTAGTCTTAAACATTAGTTTATCAATTAAAATTTTAAGAATTCAAAACCAACAGTGTTTTAAATTCTAAAATTTTACTAATTAAGCAGACGATATGATATTATTAGTTGTTTTTGAACCATTGACATCACATTTCAATCTAATTCGGGAATGCAATTATAATTAAAATACTCAATTAATGAGGTCCTTCCTTTACAATGTAAGTGTTGATTATTGACAAATTTTTGTTCCAAGAAGTAATTAACAAATTTGTTAGTTTTTATAAATTTTGTTTGTTTTATAGCAGTAATATAAAAAAAAATTTAAAATTCACGTATTTTAATTTTTTATTTCATATAACACGTGTTATCTGTCTGTGTAAGTATAAAAAATAAGCCAACAGTAGATTTTTGACCATGTCTAAAAAAGTTTCGGTTTCGGCCGAAACTGAGACATATACCGAAGATTCGGTTTCAGTTTCGGTTTTGGTAGAAAGTCCTGTTTCAGTCGGACACTCGAAATAAGAGTCCATAAAAAGGTGAATTTAAAATTTTATTCGTGTTCATTTTAAAATTATAAAAGTATCATAAATTATGTTATCAGATATAATCACTGAGGTTCTGAGGTTCCAAAGGTTTGCGACGGAAATGAAATTGCAACTGTATTTGTGTAAATATCATGAAACCGAAGTTCATCATCGCAGTTTTTTGCTACAGCAACCATACATTTTTTCTGCTGGGCAATTTTTTATATTAGCTCCACATAGGAGTCACTGAGGAAAACAATTTCCCTCGGGGTCTGTGTCATCTGTGGGGATGCTTTGCGGAGAAACTTTTTAATAATAATAATAATAACGTAGTATTTATATAGCGCAGTTTTGTGATGTTTCACTTCAAGTGCGCTTAATTATAATAAACTTAAAATTAACCTACAGTGTTCCTTACGAGTCCTTAAAAAATTAATTAAATAATGTGAAATAACGAATATACAAAAATATACAAAGCAATTCCTAAAGAACAATATTAACAACAATAGTGAGTGCTGTTTTGGCACAGGACAATATATAATGATAAACCATCACGGTGCCATTCAACAAGAATCATTTAAACTTTGAGAAAAGGAAGGAGAGAGAGGTATGAGGAGTCTGAGGATCAGTGTGTCCAGAAGTGACAGACGTACGAATCCATTTCTCCCATTGCTGTGAAAGGCGGTGGGTCGATAGAGTACCTACGGCAGAACTTCCTCAACCAGTCTCTCCCGATCCGGTTGACCACGCAGTAGGCTTATAAACGCATCCGCCGCCAAGACATAGACAAAATCTCACCCCATAAACAGGGGCACCCCTGCTAAGTCATCAAACGCAGCTGATCTTGGGCTGACCTATGGTAGGGGCGTTAGTTATCTAATAAATGGTACCCAATACCGCCCCCCAAATTGAGATGGATATCAGCGAACACAAATAAAATGGATATTGTCATGAATATAAATTATTTTTTTAATATAAAGACATTTGGGAGACGGGTATGGGTACCGCCGCCCCAGGAACCATTTATTGGATAATTAACATCTCTGCCACAGGTTACCCCAAGTGGTTTGCTACGTTTGGTGACTTGGCAGGGGTGCCCGGGTTAACGGGATGAGGTTTGTATAGGTCTTAGTGACGGATGATCTGTACCCACAGTATCCCAGATTCCTACCCACCCCTCATACCTTTTTCCTCCCCAGAAATTCCTCTCATTATTTTACACACAGCATCTCCAAAGATGACATGGGCCCAGAAAGAAATTATTTTCCCCAGGGCCTACTGTGTGGAACTAATGTAAAAAAAACAGTGTGTGCAACTCAAACGCGGTAGAAGTGAAACTAGAAAGTCTGTTTATTTTAAAGTGGTTTAAAGGTTGGATATTGATTTTACAAAAATAAAAAGTTTTTTTTTGGATTTGGTAGGTTTCGAACCTCTGTTCGCTTGATGTCTCTGTGGGCGCTGAGAGTCAGGCGCTTTATACCGCGGCGCTATTAGAGCCCCGTAAATAGTCGCGAATTTACCGTATTATATTAGAACCGAGGACCTTCAAATAATAAATTGTAGTGACGCATTTCCGTTTCATCCGAATTTCAAATCACTAACGGGGATAAAGAAGTTTCACTTTAAAAAAATGCAATAATTATTTTATATTTTCATCGTAATATAACTCATCGCCATTTACTCCGTCTACGGTTGAAGAAATGTTCATAGAAATCTAAAATAAAACAATCTTCAGATGATTCCCAGAGCAAATATTTCGCTGCGCTAGTTCTGAAAGGAGTTTGCGCTGTGCACTTGGCCCCCGCAATGCTCCTAGCTCGTAGTGATGTAAAGTCAAACTTAACTTTTGAATATAATTTGCTCCTCCTCTTTCACTTCTCCCCATCCATGTAAATACGATGTACCTTAGAAGACGCAAACAGAATGTACGTCTGAGATGTTCAAAGATAATTTCAACCACCAAAATGGCGGCATCTTAACAAATGCTTCATTTTAAGTTATAGGTTTAGAAAGTTTACGTTTTAATGAACTTTCTATTCCGTTCCGCGGCGATGACGCCACTGCTTGTCACGATTATTTTGTACTGGTGAAAGTTAGTGGTGCTGGCGGCACGGTATCGCTTCGTAGTAAATAAGCACACACTTCACGACTAAAAATTACACATCTACCGGATCTGCCGGATCTGCCCTGATGATGGACACTGCAACGATGTCCGAAACGTTGGCTAAAGAAGGAGGTAGCGCAACACGGCATAACACCCCAAAAACAAATAACGAAAATGCTTTTGGCCGTGAAAATCTTAAAACTTATCAGAGCCTACCTATCTAATCCTGCGACCCTTGCCGAGCATTCACCAAGATTTTGTATTCATAATAAGTCTTCTTTTTTTTCACGTGCAGTTTATTCTTACAAGACGTGTTTTTATCGCTCTCATGTATTTATTTTTCTAACTCGGGCGTTTCAGGCCGAATGTCTTCGAAAATGTGTCAAAATACGTGTTTTAGTGAAGCTTTGTTATAAGATTAAGATAATAGGTTTTGCATCGTGCTAAAACGGGCGTTAGAGTTCGCAACTGATTTCGATTTTGGACAAAGGACCCACGAGATCATAAGATAAGATCCTATTTCAATTTTATTCATAACATTGAAGTTTTGTTTATTTATGTTAGGCTCGGTCCAAGATGCTATGAATTGTTGCTAATTTTAGATTGCAGCACTCGGAAGCAAAATGTTGCGATGCACTGGAAACGTTGATATTTTAAGCGTTTAAAGACGAGGGTCATTTTGGTCTTGCATTGTTATTATGTATACATCTTTGTGCCCTGATGGAGACATAACACCAATAGTGGGTAATAAAAAAGTCACGAGAACTTGGAGGGCGCTGCCTAATTGCGTATTTATTTACTGGTGGAGCTGTTGTCTAGAATCTGAACAAACTCGTCTAGTGAATGCAAATACCCTCGACTCATCAAGAGGAAAAATATGAGAAATTGCAATATTATTATTAAACGTTCATCTTAATTTTAATTTAGTTATTGAAGTTCATTTAATGGTTTTTATTTTTTGTATGACGCTTCCACATTGATGCTGACTTGTTTTTCAAATAACTATTGTTTCGTTCAAGCTACATAGACTATAAGACTTGCGTTACGTAAACAAACCGACTTCGACATCTCAAGTGGTGTAAACCAACCATTAAGGAAACAAGGAATGCATCACACCAATAAGATATGTATATAAAAGTATATATATATAAAAGTGAATATATATATTCCCTTTTATTTATTGGTTGAAGAGTTTTGTTATTTTTGTTGATGGGGTGAAGTTTGTTTATTTTCGTAATACATAATGAGCACTGTTTTAAAGATATTTTTCATAATTGTTTATGTTTTTTTCCAGTCGGCCTTTATTTACTTACATTTCAGAGGAGTGTCATTTTGGTCGGACATGAAATTTGTGTATAGATAAGGAATTTTAATTTTTAATTTCTTGCGAAAGTTTTTATTATTTTTTATGTACATATTTCACGGAAATTGATTCAGGAGGAAGAAAACGGATTATTTCAGAAGCCATTACCACTGTGAATGAATGGGAGTGGGGAGGGATTGCGTGGCGGGACAAAGTGGCTAGTTCTGATCCAAAGCTAGTTCCAAGAAGGTACAGAAGAGCCAAGATTGGGCGGTAAGAAGTAAGAAGAGTCAAGAAGAACCAAGAGGTGACAAGGCGAGTCAAGAAGAGACAAGAAGAGCCAATGGAGACAAGACGTGCGGAATGGGTCGGGAGGGGGGGGGCAAGATGCAAGCAAGGTCACTAGTCACTAGAAGAGATAAGTAGTGATAAGAAGAGACAACAAGAACCAAGAGGTGACAAGGCGAGTCAAGAAGAGATAAGAAGAGCCAATGGAGAGAAGGCGTGCGGAATGGGTCGGGGGGGGGAGATGCAAGCAAGGTCACTAGTCACTAGAAGAGACAATAATAACCAAGAAGAGAGACAAGAACATCCAAGACGAACCAAGAAAAGCGTAAAAGATTCAAGAAAACTCAAGAAGAGACAAAATACCAGAAGAGTCAAAAAGAGGCGAGACGATGCAAGAAGAGCCATGAAGAGACGAGAAGATACTAGAAGATCCCAGAAGACACAAGAAGCAGCAAGAAGAGACAACAAAAGCCAAAAAGCGGCAAGAAGAGCCGAGAAGAGACGAGAAGAAGGAAATACAAAGAAGGGGGAAAAATAACACCAATCCATTCATTTATTCCTGCCCATCCTTAATTCCAATATTGGCTAATAAGGTTGCCATGTATACCGGTCGATTAAATTCCAACCTCCTTCCCATCCTCAGAGCACGTGTTCCAGTCCTAACAAATCAATGCTCCCTGGAGTACCGGTCTCACCGGGACGGGAGTGCTCCTGGCTGGGGTGGTACAATCGTATCGTATCGACTAGAGGTCAGTTGCAAAAATGGCGACATTTTGAAGAATTACCCAGATAACATCGGTTTATAAGCGCGTAATCTGTATGATAATGATTTTTTATATCCTCTTTGCATACTTACTTGAAGAAAAAATCTTCTAAACTTTCGGCCGGACTAATTGTCGGAAGGATCAACTGTCGGCCGGACGAACAGTCGGCCGGACGAACTTTCAGCCGGACGAACTGTCGGCCGGACCAACTGTCATCGGACCAACGGTCGCCGGATCAATTGTCGCCGGACCAATTGTCATGGAACCATTTTTGGTACACAATGTTTGCGGTACGCTAATATTCCGGTGAATTTTATGTTAAAAAAATAAAGATTAAATATCAAGATGACTGCGTTCAGAGGAATAAACCAAATTATGACGACCTAGTTTTTTTTAACATTAGCCCCTCACAGGAGGCCATCATAATATGTCATCATTAGGGAATGCTGTGTGGAGGGTTTTTTTAAGGAAAGGGAGGAGTGGAAGTTCTGGGAAGGAAATAAGTATGAGGGGTGGGTGGGAAAATGGGGGTCAGTGTGTTTGAGTGACGGGTGTATGAATCCATCCCTTCAACTGCAGTGCTAGGCGACGTGACGGGTAGAGACATTCTGGCTGGAGAAATCAAAAGACCTCCCTCGACCAATCTCTCTCGATCCAGCCCGCCACGTAGCAGGTGGACAGATGCATCGGCCGCCAAGACCAGGACAAATTTCACCCCATGAACCCGGATGCCCCTGCTAAGTCAACAATCGTAGCGAACCACTTGTAGTGACCTACGGCAAGACGTGTTGGTTTTCCAATAAATGGTTCCCGGGGTACCGCCACCCATACTCGCCCCCCAAAATGATTTATATAAATTTATATAAATCATTTTGGGGGGCGAGTAATGTAAATATGTAAATAGGTAATTTTCGAAAATTGGCGGCCACGAAAAAGCCAAACTCGTTTAGCAGTCATCAATAATTTACATAGCTCATTTTTGAACGTCTTGCCCCGTGACTGCAGCCCCTTTCCACCTACCTGTTACACCTTTCCTCTCAAGATTTCGCTGAAGATGCAGTCTGTAGTTTGTTTCACAACAAACTACAGACTACCACTTCATCTGTAAAAAATCACATGATTTTTTACGGATGAAGTGGCCGGTTTACCGTCTTTGCGCTGACAATAACCCTCTAGACTGATTTCTAGTTTCGCAACTGGTGCAGCCGCTTGCGCCATAAAGTATGTATTTACATCAATTTATCGGTTGTGCACTTTTGTGTCTATGTCTATGGAAGTCCATATATATTTTGTGTCTATCTATCTATATAATATAAAAATCTTGTGTCACGGTGTTTATAGTCGCACTCCTCCGAATTAGCTGGACCTATTTTTATGATTTTTTTTTCTATATTTGGTAGGTATGAGAATAGGTCGTAAAGTATATTTCATACCGCTTGGTGATTAGGGGTCCCTAATTTAGGTTCCGTATGTTTGTGTCCGCAAAACTAGGAATGCATTTTAGCAGAAGAGTGTTTCTATATAAAATGGTAAGCTCTGGCATTATGAAATTTGTATAAAAAAATGACTGCATGTGATGCGCGAGTGGTTTGAAAATGTTTGTATTTCTATTTTATCGGCAGGGAGGGCAGGCAGGAGGTGAAGGGTAACGAAAGAGGTGGGGTTCGCGGGAAGGGCAACGAGGGAGGGGGAAGGCGGGGAAGGTGGAAAGGGAACGCAGGAAGGGAAGGGGGCGCAGAAGGGGAACGGAGATGCATGGGAATTGTCAAGCAGAGAGAAACCATTTATTTCTTTGAAAGGCATTGTATATGTCTATAGATTTTGAACTATAGGAGTCTATAGGTATTATGTTTCTTCAGGAGTCCGTAGGTATTTTGTGTCTACGGGAGTCTATAGTTATTTTGTGTTTATATGAGTCTATAGTTGTTTGTCGGTGTTTTGACTTAACAGAAGAGGAAAATCTTCATAGCTTAAAGTAATAATTCCCTGCACAGACGCGATATATAACACAAAATTTCACAATCTAAAATTCTTTGCACTTCAGAAATATCAAACAGAAGTAACGTGCACGATCATAAATTAATTCGTGAATATGGCATATCTCGGGAACATCTCCTATCCTTATCCTGTATTCCTCTTCCTCTCCCCTTTACCTAAAATTAGTTTTAAGACATAATACAACTTCTTACTCTAAGCAACTTTCGAATAAGAATCTTTTTTGGCTGCTCTTTTAACTTCACACGTGTATTCTATTTTTGTATTACACAAGTTGCTTATATCTTACAAACAAATATTAATAATTACATTAAAACACCTAAAATAAATATATTTGATTGGGATCAAGACTCAAACTCTTGACCTTTTCTTGTTTATTGAGCTATCGAAACCAATTTACTAACTAACAATATTATCTATCGATCTGACAGTTTTTATTTTTGCATGATTGTCATTTATGTTTTTGTCCTCGTTCGTCATTTTCTTAATTTTTTTTAAAACTTTCATTAACGTGGGGACCCATGTTGCCATAAAACCGTACGCGAATTAGACATGGGCAGATTTATTCCCAGAAGTGAATCGATTCAGTCTGATTCTCCTGGCCTTTTGAATTGATTCCTTCTATTCATTCCTTATTCAATTAATTCCAAAAAAAAAAAAAAAATTATGTACTCTCCAATTCAGAAAACAAAGAAGACATGGAGAGGTTACGAAGCACCGCACTAAGGGGAGACCGATAGGCTACGAAGCACCGCACAAAGAGGAGACCGATTAGACTAAATCCTATAAATGTAGGTGTTTGCCTTTTTTTTACATGAGCTCCACACAGGAGGCCCTACGGAAAATAAATTCCCTCAGGACCTATGTCATCTTTGGGGGTGCTGTGTGGAGGGTTTTTTTAAGGAAAGGAAGGAGAGGAGAGTTATGGGAAGGAAAAGGGTTTAAGGGGTGGGTAGGTATCTGGGGTTTAGTGTGTCCTGGTTATCCACCTCCAAGACCTAGACAAACCACACCCCATGAACCCGGGCACCCCTGCTAAATCACCAAACGTGGCGAACCACTTGGAGTGACCTATGGCAGAGGTGTTGGTTATCCAATAAAGGTTCCCGGGGCGGCGGTACCCATTCCCGCCTCCCAATTTGCCTCTTTTAATGTCGTTATTTTTCGTTTCATCGAGTTTCAAAACACAACGGTGCTAAAGAAGTTTTCACTACGCAAAGCACTGTTCCTAGGGTGAATATGCCTATTTCAGATTTTTTTTTTTTTTAAATATGTTTATTTAGTTATTAATTGTACAATAATTTCTCTTACTTAAATCTTACAAAACTGATCAATCAGTTTGATTGTAAAAAATCTCTCATTTTTCCTATTTATTTACTTACAACATATAAAATGTTTGATATTTTGGTGCTTAATACATATCTAGTAATTATTTAATAATATAATACTTAATATTAAAATACTTAACTAATCATTGTAATGCTTATTATATGTAACATAAATTTTATTTTGAACAGTAGTTAAAAGATCTAGGTACCTATTCGTTCACAATATTATTTGTTTTTCATAGATTTAGGTATTTTTATACAATATTTTAGTTTTCATGTTCTATTGAAGTAGAATGATCTAACTTTAGTTTTGATTTTTGAATATGATGTCTCGTTTTTAATATTTTCAGGCAATGCATTAAATATTTCCGGAATTTTATGCCTTTTTGTTCTATCACCGTATACATTTGTAGATTTATTAATAATAAAAATTTCTGCTTCTCTATGCCTAGTGGGGTAGTTATGGTTTACAGGTTTTTTGAATTCTGTATTCCAGAATTCATCTAGAGTTAATTGGTAATCTACCCTACTATGTATAGAGAGCACATTACACAAGGAGAACATTTTTTTATAATCGCCATCACATAATTGAACTTTTTTTTTGCCTGATATCAATTTTAGGAAACGGATTTGTAGTTGTTCTATTTTATTTAAGTACGTTTTGTACGTTAATCCGTAACTATTTATTCCGTATCCTATAATTGATTCTGCTAATGCGTTATATATACAGTATAATATATTTTTATTAACAAAGTTTTTTAGGTGATAAAATTTCCCTAATATGGATCTTAATCTATTACATACATTTTCAATATAAATTGACCAGTTAAAATTGACATCTACTGTAAGACCGAGGTATGTATACTGGTACACTTTTTCTATATTTGGGCAATTACACTACAGGGATTGGTTTTTTGTGTGCAAGCAATCATATGAATGACTTTTAATGTGCTTTAGTATATGCCGTATATCTCCGCTTACCTCATCAGAGATATCCGGGTACTCTAAATAAATGGTCACGGAATTTAGTTTGTAAATTATAACACTGATTGGTAGAGTTATATTTTATTTGGTAAAAGAAGTGAGATAATACAAAGGTTCTATCCGCGACAATAATTTGCGTATTAAAAATAGTTTACTAGCGAGAAGAACGTTCAAGACGGAATGGTCTCGAAGCTTGTTCCACTCGCGAGCTCAGTTCCGCTGTCTGCGCATTCTGTTGCGCAGCCAAGTGTTGCCAGCGTCAAGATTACATTTTACTCAAAATACAATGATAATCGCGGTGCCTACATACCTCCTCCCCAGCATTTTATGCGACCAACGCACATATGTAAAAAAAACTTAAAATTAAACAAAAATTACATATATCGTGTTCGATGCTGACTAAAGCAACCTAGTTTGAGTGTAAGTATTGTAATTAAATAATAATTATTAATTAATTAATAAATTTTTATAAGTTTCATAAGCTACGGAAAGGGGAAACCACATCGTGCTAATACAAAAATGTAACCTGTTGGCTAAGTTAAATTACTTCAAATCTATTTAAGATGAGTGACATCTGTCTTCATTATAATCATACAACTAGGGATAAAAATTAATAAGTGAAAATTTTACACAACTTATAAGTCAATATTACTTCAAATCTATTTAAGATGAGTGACAAGTATCTACATTATAAACATGTAACCAGAAATAAAAAATAAATATGTGAAAACTTCACACAACTTATAAGTCAAGAAAGAAAATACATAATGGGTATCACACTTCGTAGAGATAAGGAAAGGGGCAACCACGTCATATCTATATGAGGTATGATATTCACTGCATGAGTAGAATGGTATCATATACTTGAGTACTTTAAAATTAATAAAGTTCATTTTTTATGTATAGAACATCAGGAAACGTATATAAAAATATCAAACCTATATAAAAATAAGGTGAACCATATTAAGAAATGTGTTTAGACATCTGTCCCGTAAATCGTGGGATATCATAATGAAAAGTTGTAACCTATGCAGATCAAAATTTATGTGTAACTAATATTACATACATACATCATGCATTAACTAGTATGGAATACTACACGCCATAGTTGGTATTATAATTAGGTCATGCATTTAAGTGCATCTAAAATTACATCATGCCTTTATTAGCATGGGAAAACGAGTGCAATATAGCTTGTATTATTTTTAAATCATACATCTAATATTATATACATCATGCATTTATTAGCATGGAATAAAGAAATACAATAGTTTGTATTATTTTTAGATCATACATCTAATATTATATACATCATGCTTTTATCAGCATGGAATAAAGAATACAATAGTTTGTATTATTTTTAGATCATATTATTTATGTTCATCTAACGTTACATACATCATGCATTTATTAGCATGGGATAAATAATACATCTCAAGAAAAATCTTGGAAAGTTACTTCATATTATAACATGGTATATCATTTTATGATAATAGTTGAAAAGATTTTTCCTATTTACATTTTGAAAAAAGGTTGAAAATATTTTTCATGTTTTGACATTTTTATAAAAATAATTAATAATTAATTATACAAAATTTTTAATGCTTTAACAGGTGTACATGGGTGGTCTACGTCATACATTTATAAGTACGGAAAGAGCAGTACAAAATTTACCTATAAATACATGATAACAATATGCTTCACGTTTTGACAGGTGTGGGAAAGGTAAACAGTCCATCACACACCTATCAAAATATGGTAATATAAAAAGGAAATGGAGAAGGCAGTGCATCGTACCTTCTACACATATGTGAATTTTCATACTGAAAACGTATGGGAAAACTACATCATGTTTTCCCAGGTATTGTGGAATGATACATCACATACCTACAAAAACATGGAAAACACTCATCACACTTTTGTAAGTGGATGGAAAAATACATCATGCACTTAAAAAAAAAAAATGTGGAAAAAAACTAAACGACACATATTACATGGTATTTTGTTATGTATAAATATACATGTTGACATCATGTTCTATGAACATGAGATTTTTTAAAAACAACCCTTCCTTAAGACAGGATTATTGAATATATCAATTATGACGATGGTTAAACAAACCTAGAGTTCAATTTCTACCAAAAATTGTAGTCTCTAATTATTTTCATTATATAATGAAATCATGTTCTATGAACATGGAGATTTAAAAATAACCCTTCCTTAAGACAAGGTTATCAAATATGTAAAAGAATAACATAGTTAAATAAACTTAGAGTTCCAACTTCCATCAAAAGTTGATGTCTCTAGTTATTTGTAGTTACAGTAATCTTTAAAAAATATACTACCAAAATTTATGTCAATAATGTGGATTTACTAATGAGATATATATCTGTGAATCGAATTTGGGAGTATATAGTGATTTTATATCGGAAAAAAATTTATATGGAAAAACTATGTCTCTGTCAGCCTTTTTTCTAAAGGGCCTGGTACCTGTCTGGAAAATGCACTCTTCTACCGGACCTTGTAGTAGTAATTTTGTCCGGGGTCTGTTCTGCGACAGGTTCTTCGATATTCAACTTCTCTTCGGAAGGAACGAAGGCTGGTTTCAAGCGATCAATAGAGACGCGCTTTGATTTTCCATTGATGATAATGACGTATGTCTTTTCGTTACGTTCTTCCACTTTGTAAGGTCCATCATAAGGGAGTTGAAGCGATTTTCGTGCGGAATCAGTTCTCAGAAAAACGTGAGTAGAAGAAGGTAGGTCTTTATGTATGAAAAACTTTCCTGAACCGTGATTACTGGCAGGAGTAGATTTTATATTTTCAAATCTTCTTTGTAGTCGACCGACGTAAGTATCTGGCTCTTCGCGAGGCGTAGGAGTGAAGAAATCACATGGTAACCTCAGCGTTCTACCATAGGTAAGTTCAGCAGGCGAGCATTTTAAATCATCACGAACTGTTGACCTCAATCCAAGTAGTATAATAGGGAGAGTCTCCAACCAGTTCGGGTCGCCGTTAGCCATAAGTGCCGACTTGAGGGTTCTATGCCACCTTTCTATCATGCCATTAGCTTGAGGGTGGTAGGCGGTTGTCCGCGTATGCTTGATTCCGAATTTTTCTGTGAGTTTTTTGAAAAGACATGACTCAAACTGACGTCCCTGATCTGTCGTAATAGTTTCGGGGACACCATGCCTCGAAATCCAGTGAGTTGTCAGTGCTGTGGCGACTGTGTCTGCTGACATATTCTTTAAGGGAACTGCTTCGGGCCAGCGAGTGAATCTGTCAATCATGGTGAGCAGATATTGATAATCACTACAAGCGGGCAGGGGTCCAACCAAGTCGATGTGGACGTTCCGGAAACGGTCTTCAGGCAGAACATACGTGGCTCTTGGCGCGACTGTATGTCTGGAGATTTTGGCCTTTTGACAATTTATGCAATGTTTGACAAAGAACTTTATATCCTTCGCCATGTTGGGCCAAACAAATCTCAATTTAATACTGTTGACAGTCCCATTAATGCCTGGATGACAAACATTATGCACATTTTCTATGACCTCTTTTCTCATATTAGATGGTACGAAGGGTCTTACATGACCGGTAGAGATATCACACCACAATGAAGAATTAGTTCCAGGAATCACCAATTGACGTAGGGAGAGGGAGGAGTCCTCAAGTGCCTTAGTAATTTCGTCGTCGTGACTCTGCTCTTGTCCCATTCTCTCATAGTCAATTGCAGAAGGGCTATTTATCTCTTCAATGCGAGAAAGAGTATCTGCAACTGTATTCTGGTGTCCGGAAATATGTTTGATGTTGGTGGTAAATTGGGATATATAATCTAGTTGTCTCTCTTGACGAGGAGAACTTGAGGCACGTTTCTTGTTGAAAGCGAAAGTGATGGGCTTGTGGTCCGTGTAAATAGTAAAATTTCGACCTTCTAAGTTGCTCCTAAAATACTTTACTGCCTCGTAAACACCGGTTAATTCACGGTCAAACGTACTGTATTTACGCTGTGCCGGGGTAAATTTTCTTGAAAAAAATCCTAAAGGTTGCCAAGCTGTACCTTTATTTTGTTGCAATGATGCTCCCATAGCCAGGTTGGATGCGTCCACCATAACTGCTAATTCAGCGTTTGGGTCTGGATGTGCTAACAATGCGGCAGAAGCGAGATGTCGCTTGCATTGGTTAAAATCCTCCGTTAATTCCGGGGTCCAAGTAAGGATACGTTTGTCATTCTTTTTATATCCAGAAATGCAATCAAAAAGTGTTGTTTGGGCGCTGATAGTGTTGGGTAAAAATCTTCTATAATAATTGAGCATTCCCAAAAAACGTCTTAGTCCTTTGGCTGTTTTGGGGAGAGGAAAATCAATAATAGTTTTCACTTTCTCTTTAATTGGAGTCATCCCTTCCGGTGAAATGGTATGACCTAGAAAATTAACAGTCGGGAGTCCAAATTGACATTTTTTAATGTTAATTACCAATCCATTATCTGCTAATCTTTTAAATAGAATATCCAAATGTTTTTTATGCTCCTCTTCATTGCTGGAGGCTATAAGGATATCATCAAGATAAACAAAGCAAAAATCCAGATCTCTGGTTACGGCATGCATGAAACGCTGGAAGCTTTGGGCAGCGTTGGATAATCCAAATTGCATAGTCGTAAATTCAAAAAGGCCAAATGGTGTTATAATAGCCGTTTTGGGTATATCTTCTGGTTCCACAGGGATCTGGTAGTATGCCCTCAGCATATCTATTGTTGTGAAGATTTTTGCTTTTGCGAGTTTATGGGAGAAGTCCTGGAGCTGCGGAATGGGGTATTTGTCGGGAATCGTTTTGGCGTTGAGACGACGATAATCACCGCACGGTCGCCATTCCCCATTAGGCTTCTTCACCATGTGTAAAGGGCTCGCCCAGTTACTCTTGGACGGCCTGCAAATGCCTTGCTCCATAAGGTAATTAAACTCCTTTTTGGCTGCTTCTAACAGTTTTGGTGCGAGTCTGCGAGCTCTCTCGGTTACAGGTGGGCCCTTGGTCTCTATGCAGTGCGTCACTGTATGTTTCTTGCTATTCAGAGCTTGCATATTCGGTCGCGTCAGGCTTGGATATTTATTTAAAATCTCTCTGTATT
Source organism: Limnephilus rhombicus (assembly GCA_929108145.2). Taxonomy (NCBI): domain Eukaryota; kingdom Metazoa; phylum Arthropoda; class Insecta; order Trichoptera; family Limnephilidae; genus Limnephilus; species Limnephilus rhombicus. Next base: position 19,914,701 of record OV815278.1, on the reverse strand, counting down.
TTTGTGATGAGGAAATACTGGAGATACCGGATGAGGGTCCATTGGATGTTGCGCCTCGAATCCGTAAGCCTGTAGACTGGTCTGTAAGTGTACCCTTTTTTAGGTTGACCGACAAGTTAAAATGATGGAGAAAATCGGCACCAAGTATGGCTCTATTCACATCAGCCACTATGAAACGCCATTTCATTGTTCTCCGGAGGCCGAACTTAAGTTCAATCGTCCTTGTGCCGTAGGTACGGATGGAATTCCCATTAGCTCCGTATAAAGTTGTGGGGCACTTGTCGGAGGTTATATAATTCTTCGCTATTTTCGATGTCTTCGGGATCACAGAAATATCTGCGCCTGTGTCCACTAAAAACTTTTGGCTTGTTTCTTGGTCATAAAGGAAGAGACGACGAGTCTGAGAAGGAATTTCGCATGTCTCTACTGTGGAATTCCTTTCGTCGTTTCCCGACCTCTTCGAGCGGAAGGTACACGGTTGTTGGCATCGGTGGGCATTTTCACCGAATTTGGCATGTAATCTGCAGTACCCATTTGGTTTTCTGTTGGGCGATCTACCGCTGGACCTGGAACGTGGTCTTCTAGCAGGATTCTGATGATTACCTTGTCGATTATTGTTGCGACGTGGGCTCTGGCTTCTGTGCTCGCTGTAGGTAAATGGTCGGTCACGATTATGGACCTGCGACATCTTCAAAAGTTTCACCTCGTGGGTAAGAGCTGCGATCTGCTCTAAAAGGCCTTGCATTGACGTATCATTACGTTCGGATCTTGAAGTTCCGGGTTTAGTGTCGTGGTCAACCGCGCCACATTCTGTTGTCTGGTACACATCAACTATCTTATCGGCAGCTAGTGCTAGTTGGTTTAGGTTATTGTCCGGAAGTGCTGATAGTATAGCTTGTACATGCTGCGGAAGACGTTGGAGCCATAGTGTTTTTACGATAGCGCTCTCCGCTAGTGTTGGTCCAGCTAACTCGAGCATGTGTCGTAGAAGTCCTGTTGGTTTACGGTCTTCTAATTGCGATCCCGTCAATAATCGTGTTAACCGCTTCTGTTCGGAGTCTTGAAGTCTGTCTATCAGCGATGCCTTGAGTATGCAATATTTGTCCTTCACTGGCGGGTTTATCACTATGTCGCTAACGCATTGTAATGTTTCAGCGTCCAAGGCGGCGACTATGATGTTGTATTTAGTAAAATCTTCCTTGATGCGGGAGTTAGTAAACTGGGCCTCGGCCTGAGCGAACCATAACGCAATATTAGTTCTCCAACAGGCGGGTAACCTCACAGAAACGTGATGGATGGATGTTTCCGAAGAACAGCTCTCGTTGTTTGATTCCATGTTTGGTGTTGGATTTTCCTTGCGCAATATTTCTTCTGTTCCTATAGCTATGTCGCTTGGTTCAATGGAGGGTGTCCCCCCGGTAGATGTCATTTAAGTGCAGACAATTAAGGCGAGACAAAAATATGGAATACCCGACAGTGAAATAAACTCCTTTGTGATAATAATAGTTAAAATTGAAATTCTCAATTTTTAAAATAAAAATAAAAATCCACACTAATGCCTTTTTCCTTACAAAATTTTTCAACAATAATTCTGATAAAAATAAGTGGGAATTATATACCTCCACTATTTATTAGTTGATTCGATAGTTGTTTAAAAAAACTTTAAAAATCTTAACAATATTTCAGAACATGTGCTATTTGCAACATTATTGTATTAATTTGACCTCAAGAAAAAATATGGCGTCATTGTCGTAAAAATATGTCGAACCAATTTTATCCGGCGACGATTCTCAGATGAATTCTGGCTGCTGGTCTCCCTGATGACGGATTCAGGATCCTGCGTTCTCTGGCGGAAATCTCAGGATTCACGTTCCCTGGTGATGAACTCGGGATGCCGCGTTCCCTGGTGATGAACTCCTACGGTCATCGCTGCGCCAATCCGTTCTCACTGAAATAGAGGGTAACACGCACTTATCATTCAGGAAGGAACAATTTATTTTAACAAAACATTTAGCGGGATAATAATGTAAAACGCACTTATAATTCTGTAAAAAATGATTATGTTACTAAAACATTAGTGGGATGATGATGTTTCAATAGATAATTAGGTGTAAAACACGTGTTTGACAAGAACGTGTGACAATGCTATCGAAATAACACGGTCGTATATTTATTAAAAATTACTGGAACATTTATTTGAAAAGGGATTTTACGTTAAGTTATGCAATAAAACAATAGAATTTACTTACTTGCTGTCCAGGATTCCGGCTTGGAACGTTTCTTCCTCCCGCTAGTAAGTTAGTTCTTTAGTCGAAAGGTCACCAGTTTTAGTATATGCCGTATATCTCCGCTTACCTCATCAGAGATATCCGGGTACTCTAAATAAATGGTCACGGAATTTAGTTTGTAAATTATAACACTGATTGGTAGAGTTATATTTTATTTGGTAAAAGAAGTGAGATAATACAAAGGTTCTATCCGCGACAATAATTTGCGTATTAAAAATAGTTTACTAGCGAGAAGAACGTTCAAGACGGAATGGTCTCGAAGCTTGTTCCACTCGCGAGCTCAGTTCCGCTGTCTGCGCATTCTGTTGCGCAGCCAAGTGTTGCCAGCGTCAAGATTACATTTTACTCAAAATACAATGATAATCGCGGTGCCTACAGTGCAATTCCTTATCCTGACAATTTGCATGTGGTGAATGTATAAGCATATATTTGGTTTTTTTTGCGTTGATAATAATGCCATTGTCGTGGGACCATTTAATAATATTATTTAGGTCAGTTTGTAAAATTTCCTGAATTTTTTGTGGATTTTTGTCAGCACATATAATGCAAGTATCGTCTGCAAACATGTAGCATTTACAACGTTTTATTACGTTTGGTAAACTGTTTACTTGCATAATATAACACGTAGGTCCCGATATCGATCCCGTAGCTACCCCAGTGTTTGCCAACATTTCATCACTTAAAATTCCGTCAATTTTAACTTTAATTTTTCTATTAAATAGATAGTTTTTAAAAAATTTATTTAAAGGACCTCTAATACCACATTCCTCCATTGCCCTTAGTAATGTTTCATGGTCCAATGTGTCAAAGGCCTTTTTAAAATCTATAAAAATTATGCCTACATAATATTTTTCATTCAAATGACAGTTTATATGGTCAGTGAATTTAGAAAGTAATTGTGTAGTACTTTTTTTTTTTTGAAATCCGTACTGTATGGGATTTATGATTCTATTTTTTTCTATAAAATTTTGTATTTGATTAAAGATAGCCCTTTCAATAATTTTATCAATACACGAGAGAATCGCTATCGGTCGATAGTTTGTGAAATCTTTGTGGTTTCCTGATTTATATATAGGTCTGATGATGGATGTTTTAAGTTCGTCAGGCATGATACTTTTACTTTCACAAAGGTTAATTAGTTTAGTCAGTACTGGGATTATATTATCAGCAATTAACTTCAGGTCTTTAATTCTTATTTGGTCATTGCCTTCTGATTTTTTAACATCCATATCATTAATAATTGTTTTAACATCTTTTTGTGATACAGGTCTAAATCTCATCGACATAATAGCAGGAGTTGTATACGTGTTACGATCTAGGAATTTTTTAGTACAATTATGTCTTATGTCTTTTATTTCATTTACGAATGTTGTGGCAAATTTATCGCATAAAAACTTTGTATCTCCTTGACTTCCCATATGTTGAAGGATTATTTTATCTAAATTTTGTTTAGGTTTACCTATTAGATTATTTATTTCGTCCCACAGTTTCCTCGGGTTGCCGTTTAAGCTATTTATTACGTTTTTATGGAACGTGTTTTTAGTAATATTAATATGTTTGTTTGTTTTGTTTCTATACCGCGTATATTCTAAACGAAATACCGGGTTATTTGGGCTATTCCTGCATTTTCGGTAAAGATAATCTCTTTTTTTAATCATGTTCTTAATTTCTTCAGTAACCCATGGATTGTTGTGCCTAAGATTATTTTCAAATAATTTTTCTTTTTTCGAGGACGCATAGATATTATCAAAAATATTTTTTAAATTATCGTACAGTTCTGAAGGACATTCAGTTTGTAATAATTTCCCCCAATTTAATAGTTTTAATTTAGAATATACCAATTTATTATCAATAATTTCACTTTTTTATTTAAATCCTTTGTAAGTACCTCTTTACCTATTGCAACTCCTGTTATATAATGGTCGGATATTTTGTTAGTCACAATACATGAAAATACATTGTTATTACGGTTGCGAACTGCAATATGATCAATACATGAATACACATTTTTTCCGTTTAAAATTTCATCCCGAGTCACATCTAATATTACATTTTCTAAACCATTTTCACTGAGTAGATTTTGATATTCTGTAATTACACTATTTTTTGTATCCAACAAATTCAAGTTGATGTCTCCACAATACAAGTAGTTTGAATCAGATGAAGTTAATTGTAATATTTGTTTTAGTTCCTTCAAGTATATTTTCTTGTTGCTGCTCGGCGGACGATAAACTGCAAGTATATTTATGACATCTTGATAAACGGTGGTGATTTCTCCAGATATTGTCTCGCAGCTTTTAAAAGAAATGTTTGTTTTCTTAAAAGTATGATGGTTTTTTAAGTACATGATTAATCCCCCTCCTCTTCTATTCTCTCGAGCATTTGCAATCGATGTGAAGTTTGGTATATTGAACATAGGTATTATTTCGTTTTTAATATTTATTTCCGTTAGAAAAATTACATCTATAAACTGCAGAACGTCGTTTACTTGTGCAATAAATGAATTAAAATTCTTTTTCAATGATCTTATATTTAGATGAATAGCCACAAACCTCATTTTGATGTTTTTATCGTTTATCCAGTTATCCAAATTATAGCACTTGATAAATTTGTGAGTTTGAAATGGTGTCGAATCTTCCATGACGTGGATTTAGTAACTGATAAAATAACTGTTCCGAGTCAAAAGGAATTTTGATTTTATTTTTTTTTTTTTCTTAAATGTATTTGTTTATATCATTCTCATTTTTTATATGGATAATTTTCCCATCACCTTCACTTCTTATCAATATTTTGGCATTTTGTACCCAAATGTATTTAAATTTTGTTTTCATTTTTTGTTTTGTAATGTATAGTAGATCTTTTTTTTCTTTAGTTAGATTTTCATTGATATAAATTCGGTCGTTGTTTCCATTCTTGTAAATGTCATTGTTTGTTAATATGTTTTTTTTTTGTAACCATTCATCTCGATAAGTTTGACGCATGAACTTCACGATTACGTTAGCCGGTTTGGAGTCCTTTCTATTAGGAAGTCTCCAAACCTTCTCAATATTTTCGCAATTTGTGTTTAGTTTTTCTGCAATTGTCTTTATGGTTGTTTCAATATTTTCATCTTTTTTCATTTCCAGACCAAACAGTTCAATATTACAGTTTTTTTCTATTTGCTCAATTTCTTGAATCCTGTGTTCCAGTGCTTTATTACATTTTTCAAGGTATGTGTTTTTGTTAATCACTTCATTGAGTTTGTTTTCGTTTTCTTTTAGTTTTTTTCCCAATTCTAGGTGTAGCGATATCAGTTCGTCATATTTGTTGGATAGAAACTCAGTTGACTGTGTGAGAGTCTCCATATCTTTTTTCATGACATACATGATGCTTATTTTATTATTTATTTCATTAAGAATTTGCTTCATTTCTGGGATACTTTCTGAGTTTGGGCCTTGTGACCCGCTGCCTCCGGATTTCATGTTCGCCGTTTCTGTGTTCGCTATTGTTTGCTGGGTTCCGCAGTTTACACAAATAAATTCATTACCCACGTTAATGGCGGGATTTGAAATAGCACATAGTTTATGGAAAGATCCATTACATTCGATGCATTTGATTAATTCACTGTCTTTAGCGACATATTTTTTACATTTTTTACACTGCACCATTTTGAAGTAGTTTGAGCGTTTTTCGTTTATTTTTAAATCACTTTTACAATTTATTTGTCGCACAATGATTTACACCGTTCGTGTTCGCTGAGAGACGCGTACGAAACTTACGCGTACGATACGTTGGCTAAATAAGGAGGTAGCGCAACACGGCATGACACCCTAAAAACAAATAACGAAAATTGCCTATTTCACTTCAAATTAATATTACGAATTATGTCGTTCTGAAAAATTGTGCTACGGGGTTAATGCAATATTAAAATACTACATTTGTTAAAACAAACAAAAAATTGACAAGAAAAATGTATTTACATTAGAATATCAATAAAATCTTAAAATTAAACAGTGTTTTGTTTCACCCCTAAATTTTTACCAATTTTATTTTATTTATTTAATTAAAATTATTCCATTTCACGTGATCTAATATAAACAAACATTTTATCATTATTACTAAGCATTATTTTATGACAGCTGACCACAGCCGATTGCCGAAGTTCGGCGTCTCAAAGTAGGTAGGTATTTGTATTCCAATAGCTTTGTCGGAAGTTTTCAATCAACTATGTAATGAAATTGACGGCTTGGCCAACGGAGAGGAATGAGTGAACCCGCACGGTCAGTTTCGCGGCGAGCATTGAGGAATGAATTAGTTACTTTTGACTATTGTCTTGCCTCTTGCCTGGCAGTGAGTTGATTACTCGCGAGCTGCGGACCTAGCAGGACCTGGGTTTGGTCCTGTTGGGTGTTGGGATCTGAGATTGACGCGATCACAGAGACGATGACGTCACAACTGAATTGAGATTTAATTCCTGAACTAGTGAAAAAGACTTCGCGCCCCGGACAAACTTGTTAGCGACAGACTATAAACCAGAGACTATTTACGCGGGACGGGTTCGATCGGCGCGGCGGGACTATGACTGGATCATATACTGAATAGAAGCAATGTACCTATTAATTCCTGCGTTGTGAAAGAGACAGATTCGAAACTAGTGACTCGGCCGATTCGCTTTCGTATTTCGCTTGGGCTGACCACGATGAAGTTGATACCTACGGGTATTTTACGAATGGCGCGCGGGAAAGGGATACTTTACGTGTTTTGCACTATTATTTAAATATTATTCTATGGGCGCGCCGCCCATAGATTAATATTTAAATATTTACGAATCATTATAATATTTAAATCGTTTACGGTAGGTACACATCATTCATTGAAATAATTTAACATTAAAATAAATGGAAAAAAATTAATGGTGCCGTTAAAAATCGTAGGATGCAAGGCCAAAGATGAGGAATGAAGACTCAATTCCTTTTGAAATTGAGAATCAGATCGAGTGTGTCACAAGATTGAATTTATTCATTCAATTCAGTCATTCAATTTTGCCCACGTCTAACGCGAATACGTTAAACGTGGGTACTTCGTGAAACAACGATAATATTTTTAATTTAGGCTTTAGTTGACATGTGTACCGTCCATAATAAGTTGCAGAATTCGTTCCGCAGTCGACATTATAAATTCAGGCACGTCTATTTATTTTTTCATAAAATAAAAAGTACCCTCAAGAGTAGCATGGTGAGTTGCCCGTACACCGTGCGCCCTGTTCTCTGTTCCCTGTTCGTTGTACGCCCGGGCGTGATCGGAATGGAACATCGTTTAAACCCGGACATTTATGCACTTACTTGCTGCCTTTCCACTTTTTATGTTATTTTCATTAGAATCAAGTCTCTCGAGATTAATGTTTTGCTTTAATTCCACATTTTTATTCCGGCAAATTTAAAAAATGCAGTCCTTTTTAACAATTATTCTCTGTCGGAAATTATAATTCTAACTTAATTGCAATATAGCTGTTTCAAAACAAAGATCCGACTTTGTTTTCTGGACCTTCGAATTCATCCAACGGATCATTTGTCGGCCGGCATGGTCTAGCGGTAAGATTAAGTCTTGACTCGCAATCCGAGAGTTGAATCCGAGGGATCAAATCCCGGCTTGGGCAAATAATTTTTATTTGAATAATTTGTGTTGTTTCACAGTTGAATCGTTACGATTAATTCATTTAAAATAATATACAGTATATTTGCGATACGTTCCAGAGTGGAAGATACTATCAGTATCGCACTGGTGTAAGACCACCACTCATAATTGAAAAGTTGCTTGAAATGGCTTTAGCCGTGTTTGGTGACCAGATCTAAATAGCCAGATACTTCCCCACCTTCTTCTTCCCCGTCTCATTACCCTCCCCACTACCTTCAGCCTCAAAACATACACCAATTTTGGATGCCATAGTCTCTCTGGCTCCAGACGGGAGCAGCTGAGACTCTTGTGAGGTATTCAGATAATATTTTTTTTTTAAATCTAAACAGATTGTTTTGAACACATAATTTAAGACAAGAAGTAATCACTGTCGTTGTTTAAAACATGATGGCCGTCCGGCGTGACCTACCTTCGACGGGGCTCCGATTCACGTGTTTGAGGGTCGCTGTTCAGAGCACGGAAAGAAAGGAATGGGATGGAAAAGTGTGATGATGAGATGAGAAGACGAGCGGATGAGAGAAATGAAAAGCTAGATGTTTGTTGAGAAGGCGGAAAACGAAACACGAGGTTTGAAGATTCACGCGCCATTTTGTTCGGACACTTATTTGTTGTTGTTTTATTATTATGACGGTATCGAGACGGGAGAGAAGATGATGGACGGCACACTTGTGGGATGCAGAATTGGGAACGAACGCAACATTAATAAGAAATAACAAGCAAGCATAAATAAAAACACATACACAACACTCACTATAACAGATATTATATCACTCGCATGTTACCTGTATTTTGTCAACTCTTCATTTTTACTGCATTAAATAAATCATTACCCAGATCATCGTCTAAGATTAATGTTTAAACATTATAAATACCGATAGCAGTGATGACAGAAGCAAATAATGAAAACAAACAACACACACAACATTGACAACTACAGCTGTCTGTATCCATAGAAAGGAGAAATCCATAGAAAGGAGAAATCCATAGATAGGAGAAATTCATAGAGAGGAGAAATTCATAGAAAGAAAAAGAAACGTATTAAAATAATAGTAAATATAAAAAAAAAGACAAGACGAAGACCGGGTGTTGAATTAATAGACTCAAATTTTTAAGTACCTACGTTTTTATATGGAAATAAACGCCCACTCAAAACATGTTTTGTTTTATTTTACTTATTATTTACTTAGCATTTTGGACGAAGTGTTTTTTTTTAAAACATACGTTAATTGTCTTATGAGCTATCTTGGTGTTGCCATTGTGAAACCAAGAAAACGATCGCAGCGCCATAATTTATTTTCTACACTTATAGCCGGTTCACACGGTTCAATTTTAGTTGATCAACTCGACACTTGAAAGCATATTGACAGGTGTGAACCTTATTTCAACAAAGTTGAGCAAGTTTTTTGTTGACTAGCTAAAGTTGATAGCCCGTCTACTTTTGTTGACGTTCGAGTATGATCGCGCCATCTTGGTTACCATAGTTACTCGCGTGCACAACTAGACGTCAAACATTTATGTCAATATTCGTTAGACATTCCTAGTTTCTACCGTCATGGAATCCGTTTCAACGAAAAAATATTTGAAATGGTCGGATGATTTGATGTTCAGATTTATGCATCCCTGTCTTTGGGATCAAAAGCAAGAAGTGTACACAAATAGAAATGCCCGTGATACTGCAATAAATAATATTTGTTTCATTTACACTACCTACCCAATATATTATGATAATGACAAAAAATAACGGTAAATATTCAGAGCACGCGTCACCATTAATACGCACAAATTAATAGAAAAAGCACTCTGTACAAATCTAATAACAATAACTACCTATGTCAAACTTTGACGTTTGGCGTTGTCGTTTTTAGGTTATGGTAAATCTAATTTTAACGAAACGCACCCACCCAATCAAAATCCTGTAGGTAATTGAAGCAAGGTGTCGAAAACTTTTATTTTATTTTATAATTATAATAATAATAATCTTTATTTGGAAAACAAACAGCTTTACAAAGATACATAAAAATGAGTGCTAAAATAAAACAGTAAGCCTAAAAACATGTTTTCGCTGATATATATATATTTTTTTAGTAGCTAGACAAGAAAAACATAAAGAAAAACTGAGAAAAAAATAGTTAAGAGAAGTTAAATACTTAAATATGCACGATAAGAATATAGAAAAACACAATAAAGGGTAAGCTTATGATCTTATATTTAAATGCAGATAGATATTGCAAATATATTATTAAATTATAAAAATAAAGTTGTTGTTAATAACTTTTTGTAAAAAAAAATATTTTTTTATTTATGTAAATCATTTATAGTTTTCAGTTGGATGTTTAAAAAGCTTAGCACTTAAGAATTTTATAACATCTAATTATATTGAACTATAAATAGAGCTAAAAATAATGAATCTGGATGGAAATAATCTCAAACTGTGCTATTTTTAACTTTTGGGTTATTAAAACAACTGTGTATGTTTTTCAAAAATACAGACAAACGAATGTATCATATGAGTCTATTATTTAGTCCCTACATTACATTAGTTGTCTATGGGCTCCTCGGGTCCTTGGGCTCATGGTCTCGTTGCCGAGTTATGCCGAAGGTGACCGAAGGTAAATGTGCGGAGTCATTATAGTTCGGGAGCTCCGCAGATCAAACCTAGCTTTCAGTCAGGAAGGACGTTTATCCTCCAAAATATTATTATAAAATACGATACGTTCATTTACTGTAATTTAAGAAATCAAGTCTTTCAAGGAGAATACCGGTCCCAGTAATTACAAATTACCAATGCCTCTGGAGAGAACATAAGACACATTACAATAAATATATAAATAACATTGGCTTTGCTCGACCCCTAACAAAATGATGACATGATCATGTTAAATATTTCAGTGGGTATTGTTAGGAGGGTTAAAATACTAGGAGAATCCAAAATGCTTGCATGGCCAAAAGTAATTCTTTAAGATGACATCGTCACGCCCAAAGCACAAATAAATCATCAGCGATCGCGTGATATTATAAGTACGAATTCGGATTTTTTTATGTTTTTCGTCATAAACAAGGCCATTTTTTAGTATGAACGTTTTGAAAGATCGTTAGACACGGATACTAAGTTGGGGTGTTGAAAACTTCATCACGATTGATAAATTTTAATGTTTTGAGTTTTTAATTTTCACGATTTAAACCCTTTTTAGCTATATTATAATAAAACGAATATAAAACTTTATTCCACTTAATTTTATTGGACCGTAACCGGTTTCAGCTCGTCAAAGCCATCTTCAGACTGGTACAAATATTTCCTAGTCTACGGTTTATATACACAACATATTGGGGAGGGGAAGGGGGGTGGTCTACAAGGATTTTAATCAATTACAGTAATTATATTTGTTGCTAAGTCATTTTAGACTATCGAATTTCTAAATATTTTGGTTATTCCAGTAAGCTAATTACATTGGGTTTGCAGCTCACTTCAATGATGATTAGGGAAAAACCTTACAAGTAATATGAGTTACTAATGACCTAATTTTATTGTCAAATCGTTATTATATTTATGAAGTTTGGTATTTTTTATTGCTTTTTGAAGGGATACTTTTAATCAAGTTGTCTTCTTCCTTGCGCTGTCCCAACTCATTGCCTAGGTAGGCTGTTGGGGTCGGCTCTTCTCGTTCTCAGGTTGTAATATCTTCTGTTCTGGGTATCGCCTTCATCCAGGCCTATACAAGCATAGCAGTTGTATTGTGATGCATATCATCTGATCACAATTAGATCAAAAACTGATACGGCCCGAGATTCGGCGTTTGACGGGGACGCTTCTGTAGGGAACTTTCTGAAGGTGGGAAAATAAGGAAGCGTAAAAAAGGAAGGGAGGGTATAACCAGAGAAAACCAGAAATGTGTCAGTTTTAAATCAGATTTTAGACGTATTGACTGTTTTCCACAAAAAATTATAAATTGATTTCGAAAGATTGTTCTTTTATCTAGTAAACGCATGTTTTAAATTTTGAGAAATAATGTTTATTTTTAGTATAATTAGGTTATACCCAAAGATATTCAAATACAAAAGAGATATGCTATGAGTCCGCGCAACTGTCGGCGGACTACGCCCTAATTAGAGTAGTTTGCGTACGAAAAGAATTTGTCCATTTCGTTTATTTTTTAAAGATGTGCATTAGTATTGGTTAACAATATAGTTTGAATACGGAAAGAATTCGTTCATTTAGTTTAACGTTCGTTTGGTTTATTCGTTAATTTGTAATTTGTTAAATTTTCAAAAAAATATTGTATTATACAACACCCATTTCAAATCATATAATCATGCAGTAAAATAAATCAATACATTATCCGGGAAACGCATGTTTCAGAATTTTAATTTTAGTTTAAATAAAATCTTTAAAAAATATATACGTACACGTGTTTCTTGACGAAAATTGGTCTGTTTGTGTATTTATTTGCACACCTTCAAACTAATATATTTAAGACTTTTTTACATTCTTATTTTGCTTAGACATTATTGAAAAATAATAAATACTTATGATCAAGAAATAATTTTAAAAAGTGCATATTTTTAATAGTTTATCATCACGCCTTTCAACATTTTTGGATGAAGGTATAAATTAAAACAAATTTGGAATGAAATAAAATCGATATTAAGGGTGGGTTTCTTCATTTACCGAGACTGCTAAATGCAATGCTAATTGTAAAAATAAACGATCGAATTTTAAAATTTAAACTAAATTTCTTTGCATTTGACCGTTTACTTTTACAATTAGCATTGCATTTAGCATTCTCGGTAAATGAAGAAACCCACCATGAGTTATAATTTTAAAAAGCTGGTACGGAGAATAATTCATCTTTCTCATTGGAACCGCCCTGTATGATCGTATGAACATCTTTCGACGAAATGTGGATTTTCGGCCGCTGGCTGATTACGCCCTTAGGGGCAGGTTACTAGTGCACAGATTGTATTTTACGTCACCAGTTATAGATTTTGAAGGTTTTTTCTTACTCGTATTTAATTTATCATTCGCACTCAAGAATACAAATAGACAATATATCATGAAAACACTGCTTGCATGTTGAAGATTGTCAACGCACTGACTTGTGATTTCACTAAGTAGGTAGAAGAACTACGTGTGGATTCAGGGAAAATGGGAGGAATAATCTGGAATAACAATAAAAAAATATAAATAAATAAATAAATTATCCCCAACACCTTCAAATGTCTAAAATTACTGCATTGGAGTTGGTTTTTTTTATTTGATGTTCATCAAATGTAATTTAAATATATAAAAATGAATCACTGTTTTTGGTCACGCCATAACTTCAGAACGACTTCACCTATTTTTTTTAAGTTTTCTAATACTTTGTAGAAGGTTCTTACGAAAATAAAAATTAAGAAAATTGCCCAAAAAATTGAATAATTTCAGAAAACTTAACGAATATTTTAACTTCACATTTGACGCGTTTGACGTTTCGAACGTTGTTGAAGGGGGGTTGGCGGGACGGTGGTAGGCGAACGCGGGAGGGGAAGGGGAGGCGGGAGGGGAACGGGAAAGCATGCTGGGAGAATCAATTTATTTCTTTGAATACGGCATAGCAACGCATGCCGGGAACCAGCTAGTTATGTATAAATCACCCATACCCTAGCCGCAAACTGTAGTACGCAAGCTTTTCAAATTTCGATTTAAAATAAAATTACTTTAAGCTGTAATTTGTTGCATACTGTTACTTAAACAATTTTAAACATAATTATTATTCAATACGACCGGTCAGTGAATGAGTTGGCATTGCATCGGGCCAGGCGTCCCAGCCAGTCGTCGCGTGTTCGATTCCTCGGCTGACTAAGTTCTCCATCACAACACTAGCAATATTTTCCGCTTACTGTGATGGTAGTAGGAGATTTCCAAGTATTTTCAGGTTATAAAAAAATGTATATATCTTTTTTCATTATTATTTTTAATTGTTAAACTAACGTTTAAGACAAGATTTTTATGCATAGCACAAAGGGTAACAATTATTATAAGCAATAATTATCAGCCTGAAACACTCATCCACATTGAAAAATCTTCCGAGAAAAGATACATGACGCCAATTTCCCGTTGGCGTCACGTATCTTTTCTCGGAAAATTTTTCAATGTGGATGAGTGTTTCAGGCTGATAATTATTGCTTATAATAATATCTTTTTTCAATACGATTTTCAACTAGTGCAACCAGGTCTGCATATTTTGTTAAGAATTATGAATGTTTTTGGAGCCCAAAATATATCGATTGTACTGTTGATTAGTCAGACATCTCCAAATATTAAGATTTGCAATAATGAAAAAGCAATATTAGAATCCTCACCATAAATCAAATATTATTTACAAGTGTGAGTTTTATATATTAAATATGCTTTAAAATTGTTAATAATATGTTTGACTCCCCTGAACTCCTTAGGCTGATTAACTTTCATGTGCCTAGTAGAACGGTTCATCAGAAGGTACCTTACCATTGTAACAATTCAGGTACCAATGCAGAAATAAACTCAGTAATGAACCGACTGCACAGTGCAGGGAATAAATATTACATAAACACCAATGGTACTGATGTCTATCAGCCAATAAAAACATTGTTACTAAATCTGTATTTCCATCTTGATGTTTAAAAATTTTCAATTTGAATCGAAATTTAGATGAATGTGCAATATGTGCATCCTATATCTTACTCTGTTTGTTGTTTTTAAGTAAAAAAATATATTCTTGGTACTTATTTTAATTATTTCTTCTAATAGTGCAAAATTATTTTGTGGTAACATTTTAAATTCAAATTAATTAATTTGAACTTAATTTAATTGTTATGTCTCTTAATTCTTTGATTATATAAAATGTATTATTAATTTTATCATTTGTAAAAGCCCTAATTGGGCGTGTACAAATAAACAAATAAAGAAATAACATTGGTATGCAAAACGGTCCGGTACATTAATTAATATTTATAATATTTTTCAAAATTCTACTATTGACCCAAAAAACATCAACATTTGGTTGAATTAACTGCAAGTTTCTCGGCATTATAATTGATTTGGTTGTGTTTGTATAATGCGTGGACATTCGCCTAAATGAAGTTTTAAGATATACATAATTTATTAATTTCCTTACAGCATATTCCGCGAACAGAACCGACATAACACGTTTTTACATAATAACCACATCACAGTTTTTTCTTCCCTTTTGACATTCCTTATAATGAATTCCAATAGAATATTAATATTATAGATGAGTCCCGTTCCACGAATCTATTAATATGCTAAAGTCATCTTGCTAGAAGAGTTTTACCGTAAGGAGGGCTTGAAGGAAAATTCAATTTTTAATTCTGTTCGTTGAACTCTGCTTCAAGTTGATGAGAGAATTTTCTAGAACATTATAAGGATAACGCAATAATAAACTGCTATTTTCGGAGTATAATTGAAGATTTTATTTGTGATAACGGGAATTACTTATGTACTACTCAGAATTACAGACACATACTAGATTTTTTTTGTCGTAGCTCCCCACAGCAGGCTCTGAGGATAATAATTCCCCCCAGGGCCTATGTCATCTTTGGAGATGCCGTGTGGAGGGTCTTTTGAGGAAAGAAAGGTCTCCCTCAACAAGTCTCTCCATATTTAACTTTTTTATTAAAATTATTAAACTCTAAATTCGACAGTTGTGAACTCCTGCAATTAATAAATCTACATGTACCTACACGAACAACTAGACAAACATTGACATTTTATATACGTACATCTCATTCGAACTATGATTTACATTCTCCAATACAACGTTTGCATAGTCTTGGTAACAAATACTTAAACAATCTGGATGTATTTGACAATAATTTGAACTTAGCAAACTTCAAACGCCATATGTGCCAACTATTTATTTCTACCTATCCCGTAAACTAATGAGAACAACAATTTTAAAAATTACCTACTTTATGTCAACTACTATATTTTATGGACTATATTTTGTTTCTTATATTTTATGTTACCTGTATTTTGTTAACGCTTATATTTTATGTAACCTATATTTTGTTTTTAACAAATATTATGTTACTTGTATTGTGTATTGTATTTTGTAAACCCATTCTTTTCACTGTAATTAAAAAAATGTACTGCATTCTATGTAAAAGCCCTATGGGCGTTTAAATAAATAAATAAATAAATAAATATCCAGCCTGCCACACAGCTGGTGGGCAGACGGTGGACAGCCAAGACTCGGACAAACCTCACCCCATGATCCCGGGAACCCCTGCTAAGACACCAAACGTAGAAAACCACTGATGTGACCTGTGGCAGGCGGTACTTACTCCCGCATCCCAAATTGAAGATAATTTAAACTTTATACTTTTATTTGAAAGTCTAGTTTAAACTTTATACCTACTTTAAAATATACTTATTTATTGTTATTCCAATGAACGTTTTGACTGGTTTGAACACCCATTGGGCGTAGAACCTAACTCTTTTTCGTTCTTAGATAACTTAATAAATACATGGACATCCCTATTGAAAAGTTAAAAGGAATTAAGTAATCAACCTACGTACATTTCACACCTTCAAAATCAAAAGATTTTTTTTAAATGTATCTTGCTTACTAGCATACATTCCAGTGTTTACGCAAAATATCCTATTAGTGATCTGTAAAATAAAAAATGTCATTATTTAAATCCGTTTTGGTTCTGGTTAATTATAATATTAAATGATATCTTGCGCAAATTAGTGAAACCGTAGTTACAGATTCGTCCTTTGATATTATTCCTTTACAGACACTTTACTTGAATTTCGTCGTTCTGCTGCGTAATCAGCAATCCTAAATAAAACCGTGCTTGAACTGTTATTACCAGTGATATAAAATTAGTGGGCATGGTGATTTTTCTTTTACGTCTACTCCACCACACTGGAGGTCGTAAGGAAAATAATTCCCCTCAGAAACTACGCCATCCTTAGGCATGCTGTATGGAAGGTCTTTTTAGGAAAGGGAGGAGTGGAAGTTCTGGGAAGGAAAGTTGGGCAGACGCAACTTCCGCCAAGACTTGGACAAACCTTAACCCGTAAACCCGGGCACTCCTGCTGAATTTTGTTAGCATTAACTCTACACAGGAAGCCCTGAGAAAAATAATTTTCCTCAGGGCCTAGGTCATCTTTGATGCCGTGTGGAGGGTCTTTTTGAGAAGAAGACGTAAAGTAAATTATTAATAAAGGATCTTATAATAATGAAACTACTCCATTTTTCAATTTGTTTGCTGCGCAGCTATTTTCGGAAATAAAGTCACCCAAATCATCATTCAATTATTTAATACAAGCGAGTACCCCACCCAGGAGTGACCTTTCCTATGCGCCCCCATTCCCCTCCCGCGCCCCTTCCCCTCACGCGTTTCCCTTTCACATTTCCACCTCCCTCATTCCCCCTGCCGCGAACCCTCTTCCTTCGTTCCCCTTCCTCCTTCCGAACTTCCCTTCTCCCTCCCATGCTAAACTAGATATAAAATGCAAACATTTTTCAAACAACTCGCGCGCCAATTATTGTAAATGTTTTATATAAATTTCATACCGCCAGAGCTTACTATTATCTACATAAAGAAACATTCGCTGGTGTGGGCATAACAACTCAGTAAAGTTTCATCGCAATCGGATGAATGATATAGGAAATATTTTCATAGCGCTAGTGCTCACTATTACATTTCGAAACCTTTGCGGGCTTAAGCACGATAAACCACATAAGGGACAAACAAAGAAACATTATTTTTTATTATATTAAGATTGTGCATTATGAGAATTCTGTGAATTTTGGGAATTTTCGCAATTCTCTGTTAGGGGTCAAATCACGTGAGGCTCGAAAGGGGGGGGGGGGGGTTCGGAAAAAATCACGAAATATCGCAAGAAGGGGGGGGGAATAAGGAGATATCACATGTATTTATTTGTCGTTGGGAGATTCTAACATCCGGTTTTTTGAAACCGTGAAATACTTAGGCATCACACTAGATCGATCGTCCTCTTTTCTGGCTCACGTCAAAGAAGTATCCAGCAAGGCTCAGGCTCTATTCTTGAAGCTGAGGAGACTCTCCACAGCTGAGTGGGGATAGCGTAATCCGGTTCTGCGAACGCTATATAGGTGCGTATACGTGGCGCAAGTCTCGTATGCCGCCTCTGTGTGGGAACACCGCCTGGACAACTCGCTCATTCTCTTAGCTCTCAGGCGAGGCCAACGAACCCCCCTGCTGGCACTCTCTGGTGCGTATAGAACCGTGGCTTCGGACGCTTTACCCGTTTTGGCTGGCATTTTGCCAATCGATCTGGAAATCAGGGAAGTGCTTACCAACCAGAAGTTAACCAAAGGAACCCCGGCCACTCACCTAGGCGTTGTTCTGACACCGGGCGGGCCGGGGACTCTCCCTGGGCTGATCTGGGATCTGTCGCTCCAAGAGTGGCAGGTCCGTTAGGATAGATCGAATTTGGGAAGATTGACCTTCTCGTTCTTCCCATCAGTTAAAATCAGAATGGAAGGGGCTTATCTCAGACTGGATCATCACATTACCCAGCTTCTGTCCGGGCATGGGGAATTCAGGGGGAGACTTCACACCCTCTCCCTGTCCCCCCACCCCAACTGCGCATGCGGATCCACCAACCAGTCAGCCGAGCACATTCTGTGGCACTGCGAGATCTCGACGGATGCCAGAGAGGAAATGCTCGATGGTTTGGACGTACCTATCAGACTAGTGTGGAACACTGATCTGGTATCGAACAAGACGAACTTCGAGTGCCTGAGGAAGTTTACAAGGATCTGGGTTGAGAGATGGCCTGAGCTTAGAGTCGCTGATTAGTAGATTTTTAAACCAGGTGTACTTGTTCCTGACTTACCACGAACTGTCTTTGCTTCTTCTATATGACCAATATTGCCCAGGATGTACAGTATTTATATTTTCTTTTATGTTTATTTGTTTTCATGCCCTGCGTCATTGAACGCTCATGTTTTTGATTTCATGTACTTGGTTTAATGCCTTATACTTTGTTTTTTTTTTGTAACATACACTTTTCTTAGTTTTGATTGTATATATATTCTTCTTTTTTATTTTTGCGCACAGCCATAATGCTGAATCTGTTTTTATGGTATTTTTCTTTTATGCGATGTTTACTATGTTATCAAAATTTTACCTTTCAGTTATGATTACCGCGTAGAACTAAACTCACTTGTTTGTTCTGTGCCGTCCTTCTCCCCATATAAGGGGTTGGACCCTGGACCGAGTCCCTGATCATGGCCGGTCTTATGGAACTGGTGGAGTTGCACCTGTCTGCCGCGCCACCCCCCGTGACATGAAGAGGCTGGGGAGAAGGCTGAACGGCATCCGAAAGCTGTCCGTCCCGCCTCCGGCGACCCGACGCTTTTCTCCCTAGGGTCTTCTTCTATGATTTCCAATTACTTTCGTCTAGGCACCACCGGCTCGCTGGCTTAAGGACGACGCCGCCGGTTATCGGGAGGCCGGACAATTAGCCTTCTTCATTCTCTCGGGTACTGCCGGTAGTCAGGTTGCGATGACACCAGTTCGATGACAGCCGGATTGTGTGTGGTCTTTCGCTGTCATGAGCTGATTATCCAAAATTATCCAAAAATAAATTTCGCTGTCATGAGCTGATTAATCTGTCATGACGGCTGCTGTCATTTTGGATTACTTTTTTTTTTGTTAATGTTACAAACAACTTGTTTGACTGTCCATGAGGCTCACTGCTTTTGCATTGATACCTCCATGGGCTTTAGAATTGTAGAGATTGACCATTATAGAGTCCTGTAGGCGCGCCCGCATACCGCCACCTAACACAGTATGAGGGGACATTAAATAAATAAATAAAATAAAATAAATAAGTGGGGAGGATTATAATAATTATAATAATTCCAGTATGTGGGGAGGAGAGTGCAATCCCACACATTCCATAAGGGTAATATACACATACATGTACAAAGTATTTGAAAGGAAAAAAAGAAAAAGAAGGTGGAAATGAATGTACACGAAACAAAAAAAAGATAATAAGCTAATAGTAGTAAAAGGAAAAACAAAAGAAATAATAATATTAAGCTTTCAGGATTCTGTGAGCACGTAAGGAGCCAGTATTTTTCTCCAGTGTGCATCAATACTGGATGATGTACTGAGGCGGGCTTCTATGACGAGGATGTTTCCAGAGCTGGTTATCCTTGAAGGTCTAGATTCGTTTCATTAAATGTAGAGCCGTTTATTCAAAAAAAGTAGATTCTTGCGAGAACTCCGAAGGGGCGACCATAAGTTGCCTATACCGGGGTGGCACAGTGGTGGGTACTTCAATGTCGTTGAACGCACGATTTCTAAACCAAACAGCGGCGCGTGGCCAGTCAAACACAATCTACAACGTTAATGTCTGTCTGGACATTTTTTGTCACGAGGCTTAATTTTCCAAAATTTAATCAGATTTTTTTTTTTTACAATAACTCCACACAGGAGGCCCTGAGGAAAATAATTTCCCTCAGGGCCTATGTCATCTGGGATGCTGTGTGGAGGGTCTTTTTGAGGAGAGGAAGGAATGAACATTGGTCTTGAAGAGACCCATGTTGTAGGAAGGAGGAAACACAGAGGCCGGCAAATCATTCCACAGCCGAGCTGTACCTATACCTGTACTTAAAGATAGTATTCTGAAAATTTCAATATACTTTGTATTAAAAAAATACATATGATTTGTGATTGTGGGTATGGGGGGATAGTCTAAAACCTCACCACATATCACCAGCGGGGTAGGAGGGGGTTAAAAAGTTACTAAAAATCATCACTGATTAATGGACGACCCCTTACTTATCAACCTTTCACCCTAAAATACATTCAGGTACCTGCCCTACTTAATGTGGTATAAATCATGGAGTTCTAGATCAAATTATACTAAATATCCCAAAAAAACTCATAGTTTTTCGAAAATTCCTCTTTTAACATTGAGCCTTAACACAGCATAATATTTTATTAGATCTACATCTTTTCGGCAATATATCCTCATCGTATGCTCCTTCAGGGACTCGGAATTATTGTTAGTAAAAATATTTGTACAACGGATTTCTAATCAAGACGCCCACAGATTTAACGATATACCAACCCTGGTCGTACTGTCGCATATCTTCTTTGCATACTTACTTGAAAAAATAATCTTTTAGGGCTTAGGTTCTCAACGTGGGCATTAACGCCCCCTGTCAATGTCACTGTCCAATGAATCAATTGGCAGATGGATCAACTGACCGGCAGGCCAACAGTCGGCGGGCACATTGTCGTCGGATCAATTGCCGGGCCACTAAATTTTGCGGTAAGCACAAGATTTTATTTTTCCAGATGATGAATAAATAAATATCGGAGAGAATCGTTTAGAAACTTCTGAAATTTTAGTAATACCTTTATCAGAATTAATTACAATGGACCCTGTGGAAAGATCATTATTTCCAGGCCTGATAGGTCCGTCCAATAGGGCAGCGCGCCGTATATTTGTATTCACTTACGTTGATTCTGACTGTAGTTTTGTGTATTGTTTCGCTCTAAACATTCTTTTTTCATCTACACCACCCATATCTACACTTGACAGCCAAGACGAACTCACTTGAAGCTTAAAGGCATAACTCATTTTATTAATAAATTAAATATTGTAACCTCTCTGCATATTTCGCACATCAAGGCCGGCCACCCCTCGCATAAAACCGCACAGGAATCGGTTAAAACAGTAAAATTTCAAAGTAAACCGCCCGCGTTCATTGCCAAAAGTAATCTTATTAAAATAATGAACTATATCTATTTGTCACCGCGGTTATAACAATTAAGAAGTTATCTTTGCTCTACCCTCCAGCCTCCAGCTGGCTGCTAATTGAATCATTCTCGCGGCTGCGGGTTGGGAATTGTTTTAACGTTCTGCGGGACACGTCGAACCGGACTGAACCGGTTCCCTCACTCCAAATATAATTATACAGAAGGTTGAATTATTTGAACTCGGAAACTTGTGAAATAGACAGTTTGCACTAACTTGTGAGGAACATATTGCTGGGAGGTATGTGGGGCAAGTTTGGGATAAGACGTCTTCTCTGTTGTTTTCTTAGGTCTTGGTGAAATTAAAAATAATATTTTTTATGTGAATACCGCTTCTCTTCGCTAACTTCTCTAAATCGCTTGGAGCCCGTGAGACTGTGGCATACCCATTAATTAAGATATGTTGTGAGCAGAGGCGGCTCTGAGGGTCCAGAAATGGAAGGTCATTTAAAAAAATGATACTATGATACGATATCAAATTAAATACGATAATATTCATTTGTAATTACCTCAAGAGTTTGAGAGTCAAATTACATTTAATATAGTAAATTATTTCAAAATCAACCTACGTTTATCAAATCATCTCTTTCAGACGCATAATATTCATCATGCTTTCTCTCGCTCACGGCCATGACGCAAACTGTCTTCAGAATCCGAAACATTTCTTTTAAGCTTTATAGTGCCATCTCTTTTATTGTATGGTGCGTAAAGAGACAGGAGATATGATATTGGGACATTGAAGTACCCACCACTGTCCCACCCCGGTATAGGCAACTTATGATCGCCCCTTCGGAGTTCTCGCAAGAATCTAATTTTTTTGAATAAACGGCTCTACATTTAATGTAACGAATCTAGACCTTCAATGTCCCCTCATACTGTGTTAGGTGGCGGTATGCGGGCGCGTCTACAGGACTGTACTGTAATGGTCAATCTCTACAATTCTAAAGTCCATGGAGGTGTCAATGCAAAAGCAGTAAGCCTCATGGACAGTCAAACAAGTTGTTAGTAACATCAACAAAAAAAAACAAAAAAAAATAATCCAAAATGACAGCAGCCGTCATGAGTAATCAGCTCATGACAGCAGGAGACATGACCATACATAATCCGGCGGGTGGCACTGAGCACTGTACGTAAAAGAAAAAGGAAACAAAAGTAAAATAACATATGTACAGATAAGAACCGGTGTCACCGCAACCTGGCTGCGGCTGCCGGCAGTCCCCGAAACAGTGAAGGAGGCTGATTGTCCGGCCTTTCCACAACCGGCAGCGTCGTCCTTAAGCCAGCTAGCCGGTGGTGCCTAGACGACAGTAAGTGGAAAACGTGAAGAAGACCCTAGGGAGAGAAGCGTCGGGTTGCCGGAGGCGGGATGGACAGCTTTCGGATGTCGTTCAGCCTTCTCCCCAGCCTCTTCATGTCCCGGGGTGTGGCGCGGCAAACTGGTGCAGGTCCACCAGTTCTAGAAGACCGACCATGGTACGTAGGCGGGGATACGGTCCAGGGTCCAACCCCTTATATGGGGAGAAGGACGGTACAAAAACGAACAACTGAGTTCAGTTCTCGTAGTATAGCATAAGTGAAAAGAAATGTATATAAGCGTAGAAAACTGCAAAACATAAAAAAAAACAAGAGCGTGTGGGAGTCATCGCTGGACGTTTAATTGCACCAAATAATGAAAAATAAATCATAAGCATGTAAAGTAAAGAAAACATAAAATAAACATGAGCGTTGAATAACGCAGGGCCTGTGTAAACAAGAAAAAATAAACATAAAAGTGCAAAAGCATAAAAAACATAAAATGTAAAATGCAAACAATAAACATAAAAATGAAAAAATATATAAAACTGTACATCCTGAGCAGAGTTTGTAAAAGAATGGAAGCAAGAAAAGTCCGTGGTAAGTCAGGAACAAGTACACCTGGTGTCAAAATCTACTAATCAGCGACTCTAAGCTCAGGCCATCTATCAACCCATATCCTTGTAAAGTTCCTCAGGCACTCGAAGTTCGTTTTGTTCGAAACCAGATCAGTGTTCCACACTGGTCTGATTGGTACGTCCAAACCATCGAGCATTTCCTCTCTTGCGTCCGTCATTATCTCACACTGCCACAGAATGTGCTCCGCCGACTGGTTCGTGCACCCGCAGGCGCAGTTGGGGTGAGGGGACAGGGAGAGGGCGTGAAGTCTCCCCCTGAATTCCCCGTGGCCGGATAGAAGCTGGGTGATGTGGTGGTCCAACTTGAGAAAGACCCCTTTCATTCTGACTTTAACTGATGGGAAGAAGGAGAAAGTCCATCTTCCCATATTCGTTCTATCCCAACGGACCTGCCACTCTTTGAGCGACAGATCCCTCATTTGACGAAGCAGCCCAGGGTGAGTCCCCGGCCCGCCCGGTGTCAGAACAACGCCTAGGTGAGTGGCCGGGGTTCCTCTGGTTAATTTCTGCTTAGTGAGCACTTCCCTGATTTCCAGATCGATTGGCAAAATGCCAGCCAAAACGGGTAAAGGGTCCGAAGCAACGGTTCTATACACACCAGAGAGTGCCAGCAAGGGGGTTCGTTGGCCTCGCCTGAGAGCTAAGAGAATGAGCGAATTGTCCAGACGGTGCTCCCACACAGAGGCGGCATACGAGACTTGCGCCACGTACACGCACCTATATAGCGTTCGCAGAGCTGGATTACGCAATCCCCACTCAGCTGTGGAGAGTCCTCAGCTTCAAGAAGAGAGCCTGGGCCTTGCTGGATACTTCTTTGACGTGAGCCAGAAAAGAGGCCGATCGATCCAGAGTAACTCCTAAATATTTCACTGTTTCAAAAAAGCGGATGTTAGAATCTCCCATTTTGATGGTAGGATTTCTTGCTATACTGAGAGAGCCTTTCATCAGGAGGCCCTTGGTCTTGTGGGGAGCGAAGGTCATCTTGTTTCTTTCACCCCAGTCTAGGAACATCTGCAAACCTTCACTGCCTTTACTCTCCACTTCCTTTTTGCTGACCAGATACAACTTATCATCAGCGTTGTTGAGAGCGATACATCCTTCAGGCAAGGATAACCTGGAGGAGTCGTCAAAAGAGATGTTCCACAGGTCGGGTCCAAGGATGGAGCCCTGCGGGCATCCCATGTCGGCTTCCCTCTGGATACAAAACTCACCGAAACTGATCGTAATCGTACGATCAGAAAGGTAGTCATCGATAGCTTGAAACAATAAGTTGGAACATCGCCTGTTTTTCACCTTTGTACGTATCATTGCCCGCCACGTGTGATCGAAGGCACCAGTGATATCGAGGAATATTGCAACTACATACCTCTTTGGGCAAGCCTTCACCCATTCAAGCGCATGCGACAGGGCGTGCACCGTGGATTTACTGGGGACGAAACCGAACTGGAGGTCACTGGCCGGGGACAAGGTTTGACGGAGCCGCTCCCTCAGTAATTTCTCCAGGATCTTTCCTAAAACGGGAAGCAGCGTTATCGGCCGGTAGGCCTTGATGTCGGTGAGTGGTTTATCGTTCCCCTTAGGTATAATCTTCGCTATTACGCCATTGAGCCTATCATGCCCTGGTGCCTTCTTAGGACCCAAACGCCTAATTATCACATCAATTTCTGCCTTAGTGACTCTAATGAAGTTATCCTCTTGGGCGAGGACTCTAGGTGGCAGCCGTGACAGATTTCTTATCTGTTTATGGTGGTCACTTTCCTCAATTACTGATTCTACAGGAACTAACTCACCCAATAGTGTTTCGAGTGTGGAGGCCACATCCACTGTCTCAGCGTTCCTCCCATCTGTAATCCCAATTACTGTTGACAAATACCGGTCAGAACCTTTTCCGGATTTTTCAATCGTTCTGTGGATTTCCCACGGGTTGGCGTTACCCACGTTTTTAACCCAATTATGCCAGGCAGCTCTTTTCGCTAGGAGAACAGCCCATTTGAAGGCCGACCTGGCAGATCTGAGGCCGGCCCGAAGTGCAAGCGTCTCCTCCTCCGTACAGTCGCCACTCCGGGCCAGCCCCAGCGCCCTGTAGGCCCTCTTGTAGGCCCCCTTCAACGAAGTCAGCTCAGGTGACCACCACGGCGTCCTAAAACTAGTCTTTGGGTTTAATCTTCCCAAAGACGAGTTGGCAGCAGATACAACCGCCCTGTTGAAAAAATTCCCCAAATTCTCCGGATCGGTAGCTGCTACGTGGTGAAAATCCCTTAGCGTATCTCGTAGCGCTTCCCCAAAGTTATCCCAATTCGCCCTAGTGGTGTTGAAGTTCCAGGAGGATCTTGGAGCTTCTGTTTTCTTGACACCAACCGTAAAATTAATTAACCTCCGATAACTATGTCACGGCCTTTAAGCGCGTTAAGCGCGCGCGTCAGACTCAGGATGTGGGGTCCTACCGGGTTCCCAAATTTAAAGTAGACCGAGATCAAAAAGATCTCGGTATCGCCAAATCTAATACATACACAGGTTTTGGTACTCATCAGAAAGACCGGCCAGAAGGAGGGGGCTGATCAACGAAGTGTTGACCAGGACACCCGCCCCGGCGAACGGCCGACTTCGAGCACCGCCCCCGGAAAATTAATGGGTGTCTTACCTTCCCAGGTGTACTGTTCTTGAATGAGCATAATGTCGATGTTGAGGTCAGACATGACCCTCAGCGCCTCCAGCGTGGCCATCCATGATATTGGGACATTTGAAAAATTCAACGAGCCAATTATAGTGCGTGGGAAAGGAAGCTTCCATTTAAGACGTTTGATGTCACTCCTGGCCGCAACCGGCCATCTCGCGGTGCATTTTAAAATACATTAGAATAATATCACTTGTTTCGATTAGTAAAATATTTCACAATGTTTTACTGTCATCTTATAATTTTGGGAGGTTTCGACCAATTGTCCCGAAGGAAGGACCGTCACTGGTTGTGAGGCAGAAGGTTGGGAAGTGAAGGAAATGTGAAAGAGGAAGGTCTACAAGTTCGTAGCTTTTCAGATCACTAATCACAAAACACGGCTAAAGCCATTTCAAGCAACGTTTCAATTCTGTAGGGTGATAAAACACCAGGGCGATACTAAGAGCATATTTCACTCTTATATACCTTATATTATTTTAAATGATGAAATAATACAAATTAATCAAATAAAATTTACTTGCGCTCCCGGGATTTGAATCCGATAGATTCGGAATGCTAGTCCAGAGCCCTGAACCACGGAGGCATATTTGTTTAAAATAATGTCACGTTTTAAGATTTTCATGGCCAAAAGGAGGTAGCGCAACACGGCTTAACACCCCAAAAACAAATAACGAAACAAGCCTTAATGTTAATCAAATAATATTAATATGTAATTTTACGACCGGGATTCGAACTCGGAAATGAAGTTGAAATAATATAACCTTTCCAATATTCCACCCTCTTCTTCAACACTGTCACCGAGACCTTGAACAAAATTAATTTTTGAATTTATAATTTTTTTCTACAGAATATGGCTTAAAAGGAAACAAGTCGTTTGTTCTTTCAGAATTTATATGCCAATCACACCAGTCATTTGCTTATCATTAGAACTCAAAATATATTTATTGTATTTGTTGTCACGTTTACAAAATTTAAATAAAAAAATAAAACGTGATTAACTTAATTTCACTTACTTGAACCTGTTTCTGAGTTCAAATAGTTTTTCAAACATTGTTGATGTCGAAAATACATTCTGATTTTTATGAATAAAAGCTTAATAATGTAGTACTTATATATCAACAAGGGTAAATAATAGACACAAGGAAATAAAAGTCTGAAAGAGAAATTAGATTGATGATAATTGGGTTAATCACAAAATTATATTTCCACGTAGTACAGTAAAAATTGTCATTCCAGGAAATATAATAATGGACTGGAGTTCAGCGGATGGAGTTGTGTTTTGGTTCGTTATATTGATTTATATATTAAATGTCATTCAACAAAACAAATTTAAGTTATTACCTCATTTTATATTGGAAAAACAACTCGTAATTTTGAAATCAGAATCAAAGAACATTTAAGGTGTCTTAATAATAATAATTTTTCTGAGTTCGCTAACCATATCATTGAAAATAACCATAGTTTTGAAAAAAATACAGGGATAAATATTCTTCATATTAATCATAAAGGAAAACGTTTAGATAACTTAGAAGCTTTGGAAATTAAAAAATCCCTTAAAAATAATGAATCTATTATCAACAAACAAAAAATATTGTCATATAGCCCAATCATGGATTTGTTCCCCTACCCACCCACTCTACACTAATACCTACCCACCCAATCTACATTATTAACTAACAACGGCTCCACCCCCTACCATAATAAAACATTGTTCGAAACTGTCCAATTAGTATAAGCTTTCCCTGACGAAGGAACGTTTGTTCACAAACCGGTCGGATTTGCACACTATATAAGTGGTTTTTACAAAGTTATATTGTTGCATTTTTCTTAAGTTATTATATTTGTATTTTTTATTTTATGTGTTTGTGCGAATTCAGTTCACGCAAAAAACAAGTTCTGTATTCCGTTGGATATTAAAAATATTTTCGAGTTTCGCTCTAAAATCCGCTTGGTTATAAAAACATATTTTATTTTAAAAAGTTGTGTATTTGTCGTTTTAACCACGTGAACTGTGTTTTTGATTTGAGAAAACACAGAATAAATTAAATTTAACTTTGTCGTTCATAAAATACTGAACCGACATTATTTATTATGTTCCATTTTGCCTTAAAAAATACAGTAAAATCAGAGTGTGAATTCACACGCGGCAGAAATGAAATGTTCAGAAAAATAAAATGGACAAGAGAGAGGGGACTACGAAGCACTTTTTTTTATCAATGTGAAGGATGATTTTTTACAAAATTTTGTCCAAATTTTTTTCCAAAAACCTTTTCCTTTACATTTGGTCATTTTATTAGTATTTGCGGTTTCCTCTTCGCAGAACTTAGTTGGCGTTTTTTTTAGTTTTCTTTACTTTTTAAGTTAATTTTGGAATGGTTTGAAGATTGGATATTGATTTTACAAAAATAAAAATATTTTTTCTTTTTGGATTTCGTAAGATTCAATCCTTCGTCTGCTGAATGTGGTTCTGGCCCGCTATGGTTCGTTAGGCTCTTTATACCACTAGACTAAAGTAGGCTTGCGTGAGACCGTGGATTTATCGTATTAAATTGGGACCGAGTACCCGTAAAATAAATAATTTTTTAATTGCTATCTCATTCTCACGCTGGCTAAATCTTATAGATATATGTGTTTATCTCTTTTCAGTGTCGTTCGCTTCCGTTTCTTCGAATTTCAAATCACAACGGTGCTAAAGAAGTTTTCACTTAAAAAAAACTTTTCGGTAAAATCTTACAAATTTCACATCACGCCTCTAATAATGAACCTTATCAATATAAAAATATTACAACAAAGTTTACGAAGCAATTCCCAGTATCTAAAACAAGTAATTTCTCACTGACTTGCAACAGAAAACCTACAACAATTGTCTAATGACAATAACGAACATTTGAAAATAGCGTAAAAATGTTAATACCATTAACGTCTACTTAATATCAAAATAATTTAACCGTTACTTCGCGTGTCTTGTCGTTCGCCTTCAACTCCGAATTAAGGTCTCAAGAAAAGGTTATTACGAAATCATCCCGTACACCGACGAAACAATTTGCGAATTTCAACGGGAAAATGACGCCTCTTGAAGATTTATTAGCCCAGAGAAGAAAATATCCCGGCAGCCTCTCCGATGGCGTGAATTTTGATTGGAAATTTAGCTCCCATCTTAAACAAAAGGTCCCGGAATATAAAATGAGGAAACACGGCTAATAAAGTGTCAAAAACAATAGACGCCGGCGCCTTAATGGAAATATGAGACGTCTACTGTTATAATAATGGAAATTTAACTACAGAGTATCGGGCTGCCGTTGCCGCCCGCGCCGCGACGATCGCACATCCGTGGCGGGTGCAGCACCAACATGGACGATTCCGAAGAAATCAGATGAAGTTCTTTGTAAGCTGTGCTTTTACTAATTTCATAAACTTCCATAAGTTTCGGTTGCTGCATTATGATTATGTACTTCTGAGCTTTTCCCAAAATTACACAATATCTTAAATTTTATTTTATTAATTTACTAATTAATGTTATTCATTTGCCACCTGCTGACAACACCATTACCCAACCTTTATAACCAACACCATCTGTTAATTTGCATACATATCATATCCACACCGCCATTCCCTTTATATAGGGCCCGCAGATACTTTAATAGTACACAACTGCTAACCCTGTACAAATCGCAAGTGCGTCCCACGGTTGAATTTGGCAGTCACCTCTGGTCTGGAGCTCCAAAATACCTTAAAAAAAACCCTTAACTCTGTGCAGAAACGGGCGGTCCGTTTGATAGATTCTCCCATCTAAACAGACGGACTGCAATCTTTAGAGCACGGGCGTCAGGTGGGAATGCTGTCTTTGTTCTACCGGTATTACAATGGAAGATGCTCCGAGGAACTAGCGTCATTGATCCCCACGGCACCGGTGCATAGTCGGGAAACACGCCAAACACGCGCCAAACATTTGTACACGGTTGACATTAGTCACATGAGAACGGGTCGTTTCTATGACTCGTTCTTGAGTTCAACGGCTCGGCTGTGGAACGATTTGCCGGCCTCTGTGTTTCCTCCCTCCTACAACATGGGTCTCTTCAAGACCCGTGTTCACTCCTTCCTTTCCTCAAAAAGACCCTCCACACAGCATCTTCAAAGATGACATAGGCCCTGAGGGAAGTTATTTTCCTCGGGGCCTCCTGTGTGGAGTTAATGTAAAAGAAAAAGCATAGTTTAAATGACCGAAGCGTACAGATAGCGTACAGACTGTGCTTGATACTGTGTGAAGAAGATGTTGTTTGACAATTAAATCATTAAAAATAATATATATTGTAGTAGATATATTTGCGGCAAGTTCCAGAATGGAAGATACTTACCTTCTATACCTAAAGACCACCTTTCAGCAAGCGTAGCTTGATATGTCTTTAGCCGTGTTTGGACCAAATCTGAAAGCCAAGTTTTCCCTTAGTTTCCTCTTCCCTATGTCCTTCCCTCTTAAACCTCAATCAACCAACATACTGGGGATGCCGTAGTCTTACTAGCTCCAGACCGGGGCAGCTAGGACTCTTGTGAGGTAATCACATAAAAAAATATATATAAAACTTTTGAAATGTTTAATTTTCAAAATGCTATAATTTAGAATATACATTTAAAAAAATTTTGTAATCATACAATTACTTAGAAATCCTTCATAAAACGAAAAAATCATATGACTCGTTGTAATTATGTCGTTAATCTAAAATCGTTAATATTAAGCTTTTTAGTTCTTTATATTTCTTCTGTCTTTGAGCTGACACTGCTGAGGTATAGAAGAGACGGCCGACAAGTGCCCCTCTCCGAGCCTCCCAGCCTCGTAGCTTCCTGGTCCATTATTAACGTGGATGAGGTGGAATGGAGTGGTGGAGGAGGGTGGGGGTTTAGGGGGACTTCAGCCGGCATCCGCCGCCAGATTCCGTTAATGAAAGATGATTTCGATGCATTATCACAGTCTAACTAATCGCCTGTCAAACTTTACATTCTGACTGTCAATTATTTTTGTAATTTTTGGGTAATAAAAAAGCCGGAGTGGACCTGTGAAATATTAGGATGTACAATGAATTCTCGACAATGCAATTCCAATTTTGAAACTGCAATTAAAAATTGTGTGTTAAAAATATTATATTACCAGTTAATGTGCTACCCGACATCGCTCGGGATTACGGACGGTATGGAGAAAAGTTTTGAGTGATAAATATTATTGTATATACTCGTACCTGAAAACTGAGTGTAATTTTAAGGTGGAAAAATATTATTAATCGGAGTTGAAATTTCTACAATTCATTCCATCCCCTTCTTAAGTCATCACAGTCTTATGCCACATTTTACCACAAGTATTTGATTCACTTTTGGTCGTGCCTTGACTTCCTCGGACATCCTTGACTTCTTCTACCATTCACTTTACGTTATATATTCTCCGTACATTCCTTTCTCCGTACATTTCGTCGTACTCGTTATGTCTCGGGCTTCCCTATCTTTTTCTACCATTAACTTCACGTAATATCATATGAAGTATAAACGTTGTTGCTGTTGAAAAACTGATTTATGTAGAATTTAATTCGACTTCATATCTCCTTCCAGTCCAGAGATATTGCGTAAGTTTACCTCGCCCCCGGACGTCCTCGATTTTTTCTATCATTCATTAACGTGTACCAAATTGTTACTGTTGGAAACTTTAATAACCAGGTATGTCGATTTTAATTCGACTCGTATCACAATAGAATGCAGAGATAATGCACAAATCTTCATCGGGCATCCCCGACTTTTCCTACCATTCACTACCGTATCAGACTGAGGAGCACTGCTATGCCATTATGAGACAGTTAAGATGAAGTTATACGTGAAATCCTATTTAGATACTATTTAGATTAATCTTTGCGACGAATCGGCTTACAGTATGAACATCAAAAAATATGCTTCGGATAAATCGAAGCTTTTACTAGCTTTTCTATGTATTGGAATTACAATAAAATTATTATTTACGTAACAAAAAAAGTTTAAGCGTAAACCACCAAAATAATAAACTTTAATACAAGAAACAATTTTTAAAAAATACCCCTTTATGGCTTAGACTATTTTTGAGGTTTTCCATTTTCTTACTTTTTTTCGTTCTTATAAAATTATGCACAAAATAAATAAAAACCACTTTTTCGCTTACTAGCCTCGTGCAAATAAGACGCTCGATTTTAAAATTTTGCAGGCATGAGATTCGAAATATTTCTAGCGTTTATATTCCTCTTAAACGTGCAATTAATGAACCAGACCATAGAGCCCACCCTTTAGTTGATGTCTTGAAATCCTGCAAAAGAAACTGCACCACTTTCTTTTGCAGGATTTCAAAACCGGTTTAAAGTGTTCTGCTTTGTGAAAGAGGTGTAGGTTCGGACAGATTTTTTTTTAATACTGACCGGTTTCGCTTAACATGAGCGTCATGCGAGTATAAATTAAAATGTTTTATATTTTAATATTTAATATGAATGGAAATTCCGGCTATATTAAAATTTGAAGACGGGACATTCAGGATATTGATGGAGACTTAAATGGTATAAATTAACCTTCCGATTTTTTTTTACATGAATACCGCACACGAGTCCCAACAGTTCCCATCTGAAGCCAGTGAGACTATGGCATCCCCAATTGGGGTATGTTGTGAGGCTAAAGGTAGTGGGGAGGGGAAGGAGATAGGGAAGAGGAAGGGGGGGAGTACCTGGCTATTCAGATCTGGTCACCAAACACGGCTAATGTCATTTCAAGCAACGTTTCAATTCTGAATGGTAGTATTACACCAGGGCGATACTGAGAGTATCTTCCACTCTGGAACGTGCCGCAAATATACTATATATTATTTTTTAATTAATAAATTGTGAAATAACACAAATTAATCAAATAAAATTTATTTGCCACGCCGGGATTCGATCCCGCGACCTTCGATGTGCGAGTCAAGAGCCTTACCGCTGGGCTACGCCGGCCGTCATTTCAATAATCATGTTAATATATCACAGAAAACCTCGTCATACGGTTGATCGAATATACGGTTGATTTTACCGCCTTGATTTTATTCTATTCTTCATACAAAAATAAACAATAAATTAATACCCACACTTCGACCATTTAAGTACTTAATTTTTCATAAATTCTCTCGCTCCCCTCGACCTCGAGAACCATCCCCACCCCCCATTCATTAGGAACTCTTCGGATTTTTAAACTGCATTATAAATGAGAGTTATAACCAAAGTTTTGAGAGCTCTCCAATTGTTATGCATTGGGGGTATTTTAGGTACAATTTTTACTATTCTGAATCAAATTATTGGAATGACCGGTCGTTGTGTTAGCATCACGTCTGTGTCCTTCCCAGGTGTCGTGAGTTCAATTTCTTAGCTGGTTAAGTCCTCCATCACGACACAAGCAATATGTTATGCTTACCGTGGTGGTATCAGGAGACTTTCAAATTATTGTCTGTTAATTTGTACATCGGAAATGCTTGTCTTTCTTTTTAAAAACAAACTAACTTTTTGAAGGGTGTTAAGGTAGATACATATATTTTTTTATTATTTTATCTGAATACTTCACAAGAGTTCCAGCTGTCCGTCTGGAGCCAGTGAGACTATGCCATTCGCAATTGGTGGAAAAGGTGGGGAAGTACCTGCCTTGCTATTCAGATCTTGTCACCAAAGGCCATTTTAAACAACGTTTCAACGAGTGGTGGTTTTACACCAGGGCGATACTGGCAGTATCTTCCGCTCTGGAACGTGCCGCAAATATACTATCTATTATTTTTAATTGATTTATTGTGAAATAACACAAATTTATCAAATAAAATTTATCTGCAGACGGCCGGATTCGATCCCACGACCTTCGGATTGCTAGTCAAGAACCTTACCCCTCGACCACGGAACCCGTCTCTACTCACTTTAACCACTAATTCCTGAAATTATTTGGAGCAAAAAATGTTAATGAAATTTTGGTCTACGGTGATATTTTTCGTGTTTTTTTTTTCAACTAAGAAAATAAAAAAACGGCGGGTCTAGTTTGTTAGTTAGGGGTGGGGTTAGTGAGGGGTTGGTCGGTTACTCGGCTGAGTGATCAGTAATACCACGTGGTAGAAAAAAGATCTTAAATATAAAAAATAAAAAAAATAAAAAACAATCGAAAAATTCACTGTAAACCAAAATTTCAGTTACATTTTTTATCCAAATAATGCCAGAAACCACTGTTTAAAGAAAGTTCGTCCTTTAACACCCCGTGCAATATTAATTTTGAAGTTATGGTATTGTGGTGAAAAGTGCAAGAAGAAGGTTTAAAGATAGTTTATAGGAGAAGAGGTTCTACATGTGAATCATTCTGCCATAACTTTAATTCTTTTGTATAATGTTGTATTTTATCTCTCATTTGAATTTATTTTGATAGAAGATTAAAAATGTACGAGGACCAATACAATGAAATGTGTTTGCAATAATTTGGTGTTGATTGGGGGTTGTAAAATACTTTTTTCGTCCTTTTTCTAGATCTATTCATCTTTTTCGAATTTATATTTGTTTTTAAACGCATATTTGTAGTATGATTAATTTACGGATATAAAATGTTTAGTTCTTTTTAATAATTTTTTTATTTCTATTTTATTTAATAATGTGCTTTTAGTTAATTGTAAGGGCTTAATAAATGTATCAAGCACACCATTCCTGATAATGCCTACGTAAGAATACGAATTTATTTATTGATCAAATAAACCTTTAACAATCTCATACTATTGATCCCGAACTGATATTCTCTAACCATATTCCGCAGCTCTCAGTCTAGCTACAAACTTGTTGGGTTGATCATCAGGACATTCAAGCACTTTAATAACTAAGAAGCTATGCTAGCATTGTTCGAAGACATACTGAGAAGCAAGCTGGAGTATGCGAGCGATGTTTGGGCACCGTACTATCGGAAGTACTAGTACATTGATGTGGAGCAAATCCAGAAGAAATTCCTTAGGTATGTCTATATGCGGACGCATGGAACCTATCCAAGGTTCATTCACCGTATTGACCACTTAAGGAAACTGATTCCGTGAGTCTGGAAACTAGGCGGAAAGCATGTCTAGCTAATATGTCTCTCAAAATTTGGAACAATTTTGTCGACAGCCCATTCCTCTTGGGATGCTATGATTTATACTTATTACAGCCGGAGTAAATACCATGACCTGTTCAGAGTACGGAACGACAGAACCGACATCCTGGTAAAGTATAGGGAGTGGTGCTGTTAAATGAACACATAAACCATTTGGATGTGAGTGTTCTCTAAATGCCTTAAAACTATTATTGAGGAGTATGCTGATATGGCGACATTTTTTTTAAACACTAATACAATAATGTTGTACAGTACCGCCACTTCTGAAGAAGAAATAGACCTCCTCCTTGCTAAAGTAGAGGAAGAAAGCCATAATCTAGATCTACTGATCAACAAGACCAAAACAAAGCTAATGGTGATCGACAGGGCAAACACCTTTGTAAGAACGAATAATTCTCTCACAGACTTGGTCAAGGACTTTATATAACCAGGTAAGAAGTTGTGAAACAGAAGTAAAAAGAATAATTTTCTTGACAAAAAATGCCATGAGTAAAATGCAAAATGTATGGAATGACAGAGGCATAACGAAGAACACCAAGATGAGACTCATCCGGGCACTGATTTTCTCCATGTTTTTTATGGTGTGGAAATATGGACACCTGCAAGGGCCAGCGAAAGAAAACGGATATTCGCTCTCGAAATGTGATCCTGGTGAAAATTATTCAGACATCCAGACGCACAAATGTGTCATTCCTGAAAGAGCTAGGCGTTCACAATAAGCTTTCAACTATCTGCCCACAGCATATCTGAAGATACTTTTGGCACGTTGCTTGCCATATTGAGGACTCCAACTTGGAGGAACTCATAGTCACCGGGAAAGTGGAAGGCCGAAGAAACAGGGGAAGGTCACCAGGTATCACTAGTTTCTGGAACGTTGGTGTCCGCAGCTCTCCACGTAGCACAGGACCGCAAGGAGTGGAGGTGCCTTGTCCATCATGGAAATTATTAGATGTCATAACACATAAAACATAAAAAATAAAAATAAATCATAAAACATAAAAAAAAACTCCATTCTTGTATTAATATATTGTAGTTGGATATTTTAATACCACTTAGCTTAAAACATGTCAGGAAGAAGATATTTTGAAAAGATTGCAAAACTATGGTAACAAACAAGATCAAGAAAGTGGCGGATTCATAAATGGATTTCACATTCGTGTCAGTCGTAATAACAGTCCGAGTAATTATAAAACGGGTGAAACTATGGAAGAAGTAAGGAGTATGCCAAGGCGTATTCATGTAGGTAGAGTTATATCCTCGTGAGTGCTTCAGCTTGGGAGGCAATTATGGGTACCGCCGCCCCGAAAACCATTTATTGGATAACCAACGCCCCTGGTGACTTATACCCCAAGTGGTTCGCTGTGTTTGGTGACTTAGCAGATGCCCGAGTTCATGGGGTGAGATTTGTCTAGTTCTTGG
The DNA here is from genome assembly GCA_929108145.2 of Limnephilus rhombicus. Classification (NCBI taxonomy): domain Eukaryota; kingdom Metazoa; phylum Arthropoda; class Insecta; order Trichoptera; family Limnephilidae; genus Limnephilus; species Limnephilus rhombicus. The sequence continues at coordinate 19,877,781 of OV815278.1, read as the reverse complement.
CGGCGCATGCGTTAGCCCACCTACTGCAAGGCTGGCTGGAACGGGAGAGACTGGTTGAGGGAGATCTTTTGACCTCTCCAGCCGGATTCTCTCGACCCCATAGCCTTGCACCGTAGTGGAAGGAATGGATTCGTACGTTCGTCACTCCTGAACACATTGACCCCCAGATTCTTTCCCACCCCTCATTCTTTTACCTTCCCAGAACTACTTTTCTCCTCCTTTCTCTAAAAAGATCCTTCACGCAGCATCCTGAAAGATGGAGGAATTTGTTTTCTTCAGGGTGTGAAGTTAAAGTTTACCGCTTAGTCTACAATTTAAAATATCGTTTGTTAAATTCAACCGCGGAAATAATGTTCTAAAAATTGCAGACTTTTTCAACAGAACCGTCCCTTTATTTTGACAAGAATCACAACGGGAAATATAAAATAAACATTTGTTGGGATTCTCCCGATCTTGCGGCGCTCGGTTATTTGCGGAGCGTATTCTTTTTTGAAATTGCAATAACATGTAGAGCGTATAAGGAAAACATTACAAAATAAACATTAATCTTTTTCTTCGCTTTATATTGCCATTTGCGGGCGGAAAACATAGTTTTCCACTCTTCCATATGCGTGAGAGCCACGGGTTATGGGACGGGAATATCCACTTCAATTCCGCAGAGACTAAGCAGAAAGCAAGGGAATAATGGCAGGAGTAGGGTAGAAGTAGAAGTAGTGGTCAGAATCGTTGGATTCAGGAGTCACAGATTCAAATCCGATTTAATCGTGATAAATTTTGAATATGATTTTAGATTTTCAAGGCCAAAAGTGTTTTTGTTATTTGTTTTCTGTTATGTGTCACACATCTGCCCTGATGATGGACACTGTAACGCTGTCCGAAACGTTGGCTAAAGGAGGAGGTAGCGCAACACTGCCATAACACCCCAAAAACAAATACCAAAAAAAGTGATAATTTTTTTTCTTATAAAAGGCAACCACTTTGCGGTTAGGCATTTAACACTTAGGACGGATTGTATAAAAAAAATTAACAATTCATCAATTTTTTATATTGATTTTCACGTTCTGTGTAAGTTCTGTTATTATATAGACCATTAGCTTCATAAAACTGAAATAATCACAGAACTTGAATAGGACTATCACAGAACATGAAAATTAACTTAAATTTTGTTAAACAACCCATCCTTAGTACTTAACCATCATTTATTGTTTTGTGAATCGACCGGTTTTACTTCAACCAAGCTTCATCAGGATATAATAATAACTAAATTTTAAGACAGAGTTAATAATTAAATATTGCAAAAGAACAAACTAGGCGACGAAGCTTCTTGAAGCGAAACCGGTCGATATACCAAATAATAAATTTTGGAGTTTATATTATTTAAAAAAACGCTTTAAAATTTTTTTACTGAATTATTGTAAAAATATTATAAAATTTAATATCTACGAATGTGTAGCCCTGCTACCATTTTTTGTGATTTATCTGCCCAGAGTCTAAAAATCTTTCAAGTTAATAGATAACTTTGTATTAACCACTTAATTGTTTACAAAAACCGACATGTTTCGTCAGCAAAGCTGACTTCTTCGGGGTTTTGACAGAACTAATTTTAAAAATAGACATACATAGATAATAGAGAAAAATAATAGACATAAACAATAATAAAATTTGAAAAAAAAATAATGTGTAGAAGACAAGGGGCAATATAGAACAATTAAAAATTTAAAGGGGGAATAGATTTAATAATGGGTCATTTAAAAACAATATTTGATAATTAATAATATTTAAATTTGCATTAACACTCTTTCTAATCTCTAAAATTTCTAATATATCCAACTGAATGCCATGATATTACAATGTATTATTAATTCTATTCCACTGTTAAAATTAAAGGTATGACTAGTTTCTATTAAATGGTTGGCAAACTCCGAGAAACTATTATTATTTAAAGCTTTCATATGCTCTTTAATCCTTATTTCAAAGTTTCTCGAAGTTTTACCTATATAAAACAAAACACAATCATTACATTTCAATTTATAAATTCCAGATTTTTTCATTTTTGAATCTTTATCTTTATTATTTACTATGTAATTTTTAAGTCTATTGTTTGCATAAAATACAGGAATAATTTCATTAGGTACATTCTTTTTTATTGAATTAGAAATTTTATTATTAAAATACATCATTTTCCTCCATTTATTCTCTTCTTTATCCTTTTGTACAGGGTAGATGTATGATCTAAGGAAATTTTTCTTGTATTTTTTATTAAGAATTTTTTCAATTACATTGAAATTATAACCATTATTGATTGCAATTTGTTTAATAATATTGAGTTCTTTTGAAAAATTATTAAGAAATAAAGGTACATTAACTAATCTATGTATCATAGAATGGAAAGCTGACATTTTTTGAGAAATTGGATGATTTGAGGTGTTATGGATTACAATGTCTGTGTATGTATCTTTGCGGAAAATATTAAATTCAAATTTACTTTTAATTATTGAAATATTTAAATCCAAAAAATTTACCCTCAAATTTTGTCCAATCTCTAAAGTAAATTTTATGTTTTTATGGAGTTTGTTTAAAAAATTAAGAAAAATATTAAGATGTCTCAATGTACCTGTCCAAACACATCATCCACATATCTTTTCCATCAATGTACATATTTTAATAATAAGGCACCACTGTTAAAAATCTTTTTTTCCAAATTATTTATAAATATACAGCGACCAAAGGGCTAGTACTAGCACCCATTGCCAAACCATCTTTTTGTTTAAAGATATTGTCATTGAATTGAAAATAATTTTGTTTTAAAACTATATTAAGTAATGAATTTAAATCATGAGATAAGTCATTAGATAAAATCGATGAAAATAAAAGTTCTTTAATAATAGGTTTACATTCTTCAATTGGAATACTTGGAAATAAATTAAATCAATGTCAAATAATACTAATAATGCTTTGTCAGGTATTCCCAAACGTTTTAAGTGTTCAATCAAATCAAATGAATTTTTAATCGTGTATTTAGGATGAAATATATGTGAATCCATAATAATTCTATTAATTGTTGAAGATATTTTATTGCTAGGAGCATTTGCGACTACTGGTCTTATTGGTTGATCTTTTTTATGAATTTTTAATAAACTATACAACTTAGGGACTTGTGGATTTTTTACAGTTAGTTTTCTTTTTTTAATTAAATTAATAAACATATCACTTTTACAATTTTTAAGAACATCCCTTATTTGTTCTTGACATTTATTAACAGGGTTAATTTTTAATTGAATTTAAAATGTTACCAAAAAATAATTTTGCACTATTAAAAGAACTTAAAATCTTTGTTTGAGTCTCAGATTTTTTTTTACACCCATATAATAAAGAAGATCACAAGAAACATGATGTTTCGCGACTGAACATATGACCTTTAGGGTCTGACCGTATGACCAAAAGTGTCACCTTTCTTTGCTTAGATTTCAAATTCAGAATCGGTCTCTTAGTACAAATTCAAATATTTAATGGGGTAAACGATGCCAGGCAGTACAAAATACTGAGTTAGTAGGCAATGTTGGTTGACTGTGTCGATCTGACGGTAAAAATGTACCAGGTCAGTTGCGACCTTGGTTTCCATTCAAATCTATATGGAAAGTGTTTCTATTTAAAGGTGTGTATTATCTATTCAGTTTTTGGGTGGATACCTGTGGATAGTACCTTTTTAGTAGTCTAAACTTTATCTAAAATTAACGTCTGGCTAAACGGCAACATTGCAAATGCCCGTTATTATGGATTAATATATAGCTTAAATAACTTATTCAAACCAATCAAACCGATGTATTTATTGATGCAAGGTTTTTATGACCGGTGTGTTGATTTATTTTTAGGATAGTGTTTTATCTCTTAATTTCCAGTAATAAGACAAAGTTGGGTATCTTCCAAATTATTTTTTTTACGTTAGCTCCACCAGGACGCCCTGAGGAAAAGAATTTCCCGGGGGGCCTATGTCATCTTTGGGAATGCTGTGTGGAGGATATTTTTAGGAAAGGAAAGACAGGAAGTTCTGGGAAGGAAAGGGGTACGAGGGGTGGGTAGGCATCTGGGGGTTAGTGTGTCCATTCATCCACTGCGGTTCAAGGCGATGTTTCGAAAGAGTACGGCTGGAGAAATCAAAGGGACTCCCTAAACCATTCTTTCACGAGCCATGCAGCTGTGGGCAGCCGCATCTACCGCCAAGACCCGGACAAACCTTACCCCGTGAACTTGGGTACTCCTGCTAAGTCACCACGTAGCGAACCACTTGGGGTGACTTATGGCAGAGGTATTGGTTATCAAATAAATGGTTCCCGGTGTGGTGGTACCCATAACCGCTTCCTAAATTGTATTATTGTAAGTTATAGGTTCGAGTGATTTCTAGTTGGTTTATTTAATTGTCGTAAACATTTACAATTAATATTAAACTGGCCAGTGCGGCAGCGGACTGTGGGAGCCCACTGCTGCATTCGGCCATCTTCGTAACCGTTTGTGCCTAAGACATGAACGGCGATTCATGGTATTCTTCTGGTATCCTACTCAACTTCCATCTGTTGAGATATAGCAGAACTTCGTATTACAAACTAAGCTATTGACATCTATTGAAAGAAGCTGAAACTGCATGAATAATCAATACACAATAAGTAGTAAGCTGTTGTTGCACTCCCTCATCCTTCTTCAGTTAACGTTGCACACAGCATTCGGTGTACATCGTCAGGACAAATGTGTAACGTTTGATAACGTCTAAAAGGGATCGAAATGAAAATCTAGTCTCCTTCAACGGAAGCAATCTTCCGAACAGGACCTCCATCGATATGCTTGGTGTAACTCAGGTACGGGGGCTATGCTTGGTGTAAGTGACCAGCTCAGGTACGGGGGCTCCATCGAAACGAGAGTTAAGTTAGCCTCTCAGAAATTGGGCGTACTGTACAGGGCCCGCAGATACTTTATAGTACACAACTGCTAACCCTGTACAAATCGCAAGTGCGCCCCACGGTTGAATTTGGCAGCCATCTCTGGTCTGGAGCTCCAAAATACCTAAAAAAAAACTTGACTCTGTGCTGAAACGGGCGGTCCGTTTGATAGATTCTCCCATCTTAACAGACGGACTGCAATCTTTAGAGCACAGGCGTCAGGTGGGAATGCTGTCCTTGTTCTACCGGTATTACAATGGAAGATGCTCCGAGGAACTAGCGTCATTGATCCCCTCCGCACCGGTGCATAGTCGGGAAACACGCCAAACACGCGCCCAACATTTGTACACGGTTGACGTTAGTCACATGAGAACGGGTCGTTTCTATGACTCGTTCTTGAGTTCAACGGCTCGGCTGTGGAACGATTTGCCGGCCTCTGTGTTTCTCCCTCCTACAACATGGGTCTCTTCAAGACCCGTGTTCGCTCCTTCCTTTCCTCAAAAAGACCCTCGCGTCTTCAAAGATGACATAGGCCCTGAGGGAAGTTATTTTCCTCAGGGCCTCCTGTGTGGAGTTAATGTAAAAAAAAGCAACTTTGAAAATTTGAAAACATCGGTTTGGAAAAGACTACGAACTTTAACAAATGGAGGGCCCTTGAGGTGAAGTTATCGCTATAAAGAATAAATATTAGATTATTGAAGAAGAAGATAATACAAATTAATCAAAACTAAAATATGAAGATCACGACATAGAAAAAAATGTGACGGTCGCAACTGGGACTCTCGTCAGGAGCTCTCGTCTTACCGGGACAAGAACTTCAATCAACTCGGCCATGACATCTCCTAATTTTAAGTCATTTTTGTCAATCTCATATTTCAAATTCAGAATTAATTATGAAAGAGAGTTATGAAAATAAAAATAAAAATATTTGTTTCTTTATTTCAACGCCATAAAATGGCTATTACAATCCAGTGATACATGGTAAATGATACACAGTGGTACACAGGAGGGTAATTACAATGATAATAATGACATCAGACAAAGTACATATGTATGATAACAACTAGTATTTAGTTATAGGATACAAATATGTTTTACAACAACAAAAAAAAGAATATGAGCTCGTACAAAATACATATTTTTATGCCGAGTAAAAATAAGTAAATAAAGGTGAATACTTGGAAAAATTCTCAACATCAAGTATAATATACCTACTTTACTTTAATGTTGGATTCTAAGAATTGGCTAAAATGGAGTAACTTAGTAATGATATTATTGTTACCTTCAGTTGAAATAACTGCAGTTTGAAATGACTACAGGTACTGCTAATTAGTTCTGCTTTTCAGGGCTGTCAGTTAGAGAATCAATAATAAATCTTTGGTTAAAAAATAATAATTTTGAAAAAAAATTATACATTTATTAGCTATAACTTAACTAGTCTGTCTGATAGTTAATATAAATTAAGTAAATAGTTGGGAATCTAGAGTGTGATATAGACGCCGTGCAGACGAACACTATTATACCTAAGATTAATTATTGTGATTGAGGTATGATATTATAGCCTTCTTATAACTATATTCGGTGCAGTTGAACACATATTGGATGTTGTTAGGGACTATTCGTACCTACACCTAGTTCCTCTACAGTCCCTACACATGTGAAATCAGGGCTGTGGCAATCTTCAACATGCAAGCAGTGTTTCCATTATTTAGTGTCTTTTTGTATTCGTGAGTGCGATGATAAATTACGAGTTAATAAATGTCTTCAAAACTATTATAACTGGTGAAGTAAAATACAATCTGTGCACAGTGGAAAGTTTAATTGTGGACAAGAGACATTAGTAACCTGCCCTTCAGTGACTTTATACGCTTCTTTATTTCCCAACAGAAAGTTCCCTACATAGCCCATTGTTTGGTCCTTTCGAGTCGGACATAATGAAATGTTTAAAAAAAAATACTTTGCTTGGAATTGCTTAGATGTTATGTTGGGTACTTTAAGTGCATTTAATTTCAGTCCATGAAAAACAATCTTTAAAATCACAGTTTGAAAATCAATAAAAAAATTTAAAATAAAACAATAACTTTGTAAACACCACTTTTGTTTACAAAGTTATTGTTTTATTTTAAATTAATAATGTCACATCACAAAGTATCCGCTTCATATGAACAAAAAAAAAAAAAATAAAATAAAAAAATTGATTGATTTTATTAATTTGTAAAATATGAGTCAATACTAACTACTGTTATTTAAAAATGACATTTTAGCCAGAATAATGAAACCATAGCTCTAATAATATCAATCAGCTGCTTATCTGACAGTTACACCTCCAGACAATAACTCCTCCCGATAACGCTGTGTTATAGGGCAGATAAGGACATAATTTCGTTATAATATATGCTGATTATATCAGCATATTATAACACCGCTGATAACGATAATATTGCCAATATCCGTAACATTTTAAAACAGAGTTTTTAAAATTTGTTTCATCTTGATAAATAAAACGAATAGCCGGTTCCCATGGTAATACTGTTTTCCAGGGGGATTCCAGTGGTTTCTGGAAACATTTTTAACTTATTTTCCTCAAACCTGTTTAATGTACTCATAAATGAACTTTTTCTTGTCAAAAATGAATAAACAATCACAAATCTTTTACACATCGCGTGATCCGAAAATAGTAAATGATCAGATTTTTACAAATAACAAGAATAAACAAATAAATATTGACAAATAATTATAAAACAATTGTGTAATCAGAAAATATTTATTCGATTTTTATGGAATCACCAAAACAGCGTAAAACCGTATTCAAATAGAACTCGCACGAGAAAGTATCAAACAGTAATGAAATTTATGTCAGTTTCAGCTTTGATCTATAGTCCATATAATTTTCACATTCTGTTCCCCCGTCAAACATTCATTGGCTGTTTTCCGCTGTTTGCACAGTTGCTATATGCATTTCACGATTCGGAATTTCGTCCTTTAAAATTACACGTTTTAATTTCCGAGAATCTGATAGTATAATTATCTGTCTAAACAGTTTAGGATTGTAGTGAACGGAAGCAGACCGACCCATTTCAGCAAAATTAAATTTCAAAACTTTCTCGTCCTTGGTGCCAGACCCGGTCAAAGGCCTTGGAAATGTCCAGTGCGACCGTTTGGGTCTCACCGTGATTTTCCAGGCACCTCCCCCAAACATGCGTTACACACGCGAGAAGAACACCGCATGAGCGGTTATACCGGAATCGGTATTGCCGATCGTTGATAATTTTGTTCTTGAAATTTGTGAGCAGTTTGTCATTGATGAATATACCACCACCTTGGACAGAACTGATGTGATCGCTGTGAGGCGGTAGTTGGCCGGATTGGAGCGGTCACCTTTCTTGGAAATTTGGTGAATGACCTTTTTTCCAGAGGAATCAGAGGATAGAGAGCAACACTTCAGGGATATTTGAAGATCATCTTCAAAATTGGAGCTATTTCTGCAGCACACCTCTGTAATACCAGGTAGGTACTCCTCGGTATTAATCGGCTAATGAGCAGTCGGATGACACAATCAGAATACCACCGACCAGAATACTATTCTGCCATGCGGGCAGCTAGTCAGCTTCTTGGTGATCTGAATTCTGCTAGAATTTTTACCTATTTATGATTATCTTACTTTTCTTTGACAATTCGTTATACGCTGGTCTGTATTCTGGAGTTCGAGATTTGTAATTGATTTCGTGTTGTAGGCTCGGTAAGCTGTGTTTTTACGTCGATCTGCTTCGGAGCATTGTCGACTGAACCATGACTTTGAGCCCAAATCAGTCTTAAGCCATCCATAGCAGTTGTGATGACTTTTCCAATTTTCTGGGCATATCTGGAAAGGTTTGAAATCTAAAAACAGACAACTGATCACGGGAAAGCTTTGCAGTGTGCCTGCACATCAAACCAATATGTTTACCTATTGTGCCACACTTTCCTCTTCAGTCTCTCGTTTGGCGGTCTGAAATTGACGGGAATTGAGGTTGTCACCATTCAGTGGTCGGACGATTCTAAAGACGCTGTGACCTCAATCTTGTAACCGTGTGGCACAGTGGTTAAAAACAGGTCTAACAGATTGGGGCGGTGAGTCTGGACATCAGGAATCCTTATAGGCTCCTGAACCAGTTCAAACCAAAGGACAAAGGGTTCCGCATGTCAGCCGGCTGAGTCCTTTAATCCTGAAAACTTCAATGATGATTCGTTATGCACATTTAAGTGCCCCGTAACAACAAACTCAGCCGAAAGATAGCGGTACAATAAAAAATCAATAGTCACAAACCCTAGTTAGTAACTAGGTAATATTCCAGATAACTTCAAATTTACACCGAATTTCTTTTAAGTGAATACCTCACAAGGGTCCCAGTAAAACAATGACAACCACGATTAGGGTATGTTGTGGGGCTGAAAGTAAGTGAGGAGAGGAAGGAGATGGGGAAGTGAAAGGTAGGGGAGTATCTGGCTATTCAAATGTAGTCAACATATACCTAATAATAATTTAATATTATTTTATTTTATAAAATGGAGGCCCCAGCACAGGTAAGCCACCCAGTGAGGCCAACATTACTAGATTACTGTAATGTTCTTTGATTTGTGTTGTGGCTCACTAGCCCACAATGTAATGATTACAACGTATTTAAGTTCTTTTTACTGGTTTATTGCGAATTATATTAGGAACAAATATTGTAACTAGCGTCTGTTTACAGGCGATCTCTAATTAGGTCTGACCACGGTTCGCCGAACGGCCGACTGCTCTACTTGTACGCACGTTCGGAAACACTCGGCGCCGCCCGACCATCTCCGAACGAACGCGGTCTTTTCGTGTGGCATTCTACACCACTACACTCATATACTACAATTACTATTGAAATGTAAAATATTGTATCAAAATAAATAAATACGGCTATTATAAATAAGCCATTTCAAGCAACGTTTATCTTGCACGTGAACGGTGGTCGTACACCAGGGCAATATTGAGAGTATATTCTACTTTGGAACGTTCCGCAAATATACCTTATATTAATTCAAAATAATGTAATTTAAAATAAAAACAAAATCACTAGTGGTCAATCAAATTCCCTACTGCTTCCAACCGCCTGCATTGAGTGAGACCATGGCATCCCCAATTGAGGTATGTTGTGAGACTAAATGTAAAGGGAATGGAAAGGAGTTTGGAAGAAGAATGTGGGGAAACACGTAGCTATTCACAGCTGGTCACCAAGCACAACTAAAGTCAGTTTAACTTTTGCTTAATTTTTCAATTCTGCAGAGTGTTTTTTTACCAGAGCGATTTTAAGAGTACATTTCACTCCGCAACGTACCGCAAATGTACTATATATTATTTTTAATGAATTCAATATGAAACAATAAAAATCATTTATAAACCCCTTTTAGTTATCTATTTAACTTTATCAAAAGCTCGTAGGTACTACAAAAAAAAACATTTTAACGATGCCGTGGTCAATCACTCCGCGCTTTCCACCGATACTCAACAACTGAACATATATCTAGAACAAACACAACACAAAGGATGCCGCTGCACGCTGCTCTTTCAATAAGCGATATAACGCCGGAATGAACTGAATATGACAAATGGAATGAAAATGCCATCAATCATCTAGCGCCGCCATATCCAACGCACTGTACATTAATTATCTGCATTAGCGATGTGCTTCTATTTGAATATGATGTATGCGTTGTCAAATGTAAAATGTGATGATATTTTGATATAATATTACGTAGACTTCCCGTTGCATAAACTGAAGCGAAAATACCAGTTTATTGAATCCACATCGTTACCGTAGCAATTACCCACAAATTTCTTTGAAACTAAAATAAACCTCTACCAGTTTTCCACCACTCACGCCACGGTATAAGTAACAGAAGGTTATTCCTTCAAGGCTCTCGCGAGGACTCTAATTTTTTTGAAATAATGAAGCGACTTTTAGTATTGAACGAATCTAGGCTTCCAGTGGCCCTGCATACGTTGTTAGTAAGCAGTATGCAAGTGCTTAACTGGAAATATGAGATTCATTAGTATGACAAAGTATAGACAAGACAATGGGACATGTTGTCGACAGTTCACGAGGTGGCAAGCGCTAGGTGATTGCTTCAGCGTATCCTGGAAGCACCTGAATGGGAGGAAGGCACAGTACATAAATAAATAGTTATGGCACTGGAAAACGGCTGGGATTCCTCTCCAATCGATTGGCAGTCCCAGAAAGAATGCTGTAGGATGAGTAATAATAATTCAAATAAATGGGTTCCTAAAACATTTATGTGTTTATATTGTAATCATTACAAACCACAAGATATCCTTTATTCGATTACGTAAATAATATATTATGCAAAACAAAAAAATGAAACAATACAACTTTTTATAAACCACTTATATAATGTGCAAATCCGACCGGTTTCGGAACAAACGTTCCTTCGTCAGGGAAAGCTTATACTAATTTGACAGTTTAGAACAATGTTTTATTATAGTAGGGGTGGAGCCGTTGTTAGTTAATAATGTTGATTGGGTGGGTAGGTATTAGTGTAGAGTGGGTGGGTAGGGGAACAAATCCATGATTGGGCTATATGACAATATTTTTTGTTTGTTGATAATAGATTCATTATTTTTAAGGGATTTTTTAATTTCCAAAGCTTCTAAGTTATCTAAACGTTTTCCTTTATGATTAATATGAAGAATATTTATCCCTGTGTTTTTTTCAAAACTATGGTAAGCGAACTCAGAAAAAATATTATTATTAAAAAATATTTTCATATAGCCCAATCATGGATTTGTTCCCCTACCCACCCACTCTACACTAATACCTACCCACCCAATCTACATTATTAACTAACAACGGCTCCACCCCTACCATAATAAAACATTGTTCTAAACTGTCAAATTAGTGTAAGCTTTCCCTGACGAAGGAACGTTTGTTCCGAAACCGGTCGGATTTGCACATTATATAAGTGGTTTATACAAAGTTGTATCGTTTCATTTTTCCATAATGGATAACCACAAAGTAATAGCTACATTCAAAAATATAATATATTATGTGATGATACTTCTATTTATGTTCCGAAAATTTTCTCAATTTGGTAGGCCGGTGTGGATACTGCCGCCCGGGAACCATTTGTTGGATAACCAACACTTCTGCCATAGGTCACCCCTAGTGTTTCGCTACGTTTGGTGACTAAGCAAGGATGCCCTGGTTCATGGGCTGAGGTTTGTCCATGGCGGTCTAGATCGAAGAGTACGGTTGAGGGAGATCCTTTGAAATCTCCAGCTCGACTCTCTCGACCTTTTTTCGACCCATCATCTTGCACCGCAGGCAGTGGGGAATGATGGGTTCATATGTCCATTACTATTGGACACACCGATCCCCAGATACCTACCCACCCCTCATACCTTACCCTACTAATTTACATAAGTTGAATACCATGTAATAAATATCTTAACGTGATCCGAATAATTGAGATGATTAAGAGGGAACCGGGTGACGTTTTTTTCCGTGCAAACGTATTAATTTAAACACTAGTGCAAATATTTTTTAATGAAATATAGATATCGATCACCGGCGTGTCGGTTCGTTTTGCTTTTTGGGTAAGTTACGTCTTATTTAAGTTAGGACCCTACAAAAATCATTAAAATTGTCTGGTTTATAAGCCATCAACTGACGTTAAGTATGCAAACTAGACAATATTTTGTTCTAGAAAAATCCTTGGTTAAAAAATAAATCGGTTTTGGAGCAGAAAAGTGGGGAATACAAAACGTCGATTTTCTACGATTTTATTTAAATATTCTCAGCCTGTGGTACAGTTGTCCCTTTCACTCGGTATTTGGAGGGATATCAGCGACAGTGAAAGCAACATTGGTAAAATACATTTTATTCAAAATTCTCGTCAACCGTATTTCCTCTGGTATAGAGTTTATGGTCGTAATGTCGTTTATATAGTTTCAAAAAATTAAAATCTTTCAAAGCCAAACCGATCTTGTGGGATACTTCGGTTTTGTCCAAATGACATTCACGCGTGGGTCAGTGTGAATCTACAAACCCCAAAATAAAAATAAAACCGCGATGGTGACCCGCGTGTGAGTCCACGCAGCCCGGCTTTGCTCGCATTTTAATGCCCGTGGCTGACCGATTGATGATGTTTTATTTTACTGAGGGACAGATTTATCCAGTTACAGTATAACATTTCTTATTTTGACATTTGTTACATCTTGAAAAATGGTTATAGGGAAAGTTTTATGGTTAACAAAAAGTACGCAATTTTGGAGGCATTATGGGTACTGCCGCCTCGAGAAACATTTATTGGATAACCAGCACTCCCTTCCCAAGTGGTTCGCTGCGTTTGGAGACTTAGCATGGGTGCCCGGATTCATGGGGTCAAATTTGTCTAAATCTTGACCACGAATTCTTTTGCCAACCTACTGCCTAGCGGGCCGATCGGGAGAGACTGGTTGAGGGAAACCTATTCTAGGCCTCTCCAGTCGACCCATTGCCTTGCACCGCAGTGGGAGAGGTGAATCTATGCGTCTGTTACTCCTGGACACTTTGACCACCAGATTCCTTCCCACCTTCATACTTTTTTCCTTTAAAAACTTCCTCTCCCTAGAAGGAGAATCCAAAGACGACACAGACCCTGGGAGATTTTTCCCGCAGGGCCTCCTGTGCAGAACAAACCTGTCTATATAACCTGTCTACTCTATATATCCGACCAATCGTAGGGCGTCGCTCATGGCTTTAATGGTTTTTAAATGACGAGATATTAATTTTACATCAATCGTGTACAATCAAACTTATATATTATTCGGAATCAGCGTTCTTTGATATATCTATAAGTATATATTATTTTAAAGCCAAACTTGTTTTCAACTAAATTCCTAAACTGTAAAGGGTTTAGATTTATCGGATAATTATTATTACTATCAGACGAAAAAGATATAAAATTGCCCAAGATATTTTTTTAAGAAAATTGGGTTCAAAGGGCTATCTCTGAAATAAGGGTTATATGAATAATATACCTGGAGAAACGTATATAAACACTGTGTAAGCGGTACTTTCAATGTCAATATCAATTATCTGCTACCTGAACATATATAAATTGTGTAACAAATGAATAAATGAGTCTTAAAAAAACATTGTTGGGAGTTCGCCCTCTGCTAACTTGAAAATTAAGGTGCTACCAACGGTTCTCCAAAAGTAAACTCTTCTCAGTGAAACATCTACACTGAACTCTTTTAAACCTATATATGTACATATGCATCATTAATGTTTGGGTTATTTTGCCCCGGCCTGGCCGTTGTTATATTCATAACCGAGGTATCTATCTTTAAGAATTCTATCTTTTAAGAACACAATTTTTTTAGACAATACGTTTTTTAGTTTTACTTTTTTTTGTAAAGTGGTTTGGAATTTATATATAAAGTACAGTAACCGGTGGGTAATACAATGATTTAAGAAAAATTGCTAAGCACATACACAGGCTGCCGGTAAGTATTGGATAACCTTTCAACTGTTGAAGGGGACCGTTAGCGTTGGGGCAATGGCGGCCAAGGCCGTTCCAGAAATGGAATACCACTTTGAGTAAATTTCTTTGAGTTAGATGTTCCCTCGATATTCAGGGACAATGGACAATATTTTTAATTGTTCCCCGATATTTAGCGATTCCCATTTGGCCGGGAGATCTATTGGTCTTAGGTCCCTTACGTAGTGGCACAATTTGTAGTCGAAGGCCCTCTTAATTTGGGTTCCGCATCACTCAGTGCACTAGCTTACACGCACGGTAACAATATACGTGCTGGCGACGCACGTCGCGAACAGCGCGGCGGATACAATCTCTGCGTCTGGCAGTTGACACATCACTCTGTGCAGACCACCGAACGTGTGGTCAACCAATGCCCGCTCCATTAATTTCCCGGCGGGATAGGTGAGGTCCGCAGGGCAACGCCTGAGGCACTGGACTGACTCGCAGAACTAGATGACCCCCTCTGACCCCCCCCCCCCCTTTCCCCATCATACGAAAGAAGAAGAACTAAAATTCTCATGGCTTTCGAGATATTTGAACTTTTTTTTAAATTTTCTAAAATTCACCATATGATCACTTTCTTTGGTGAATTGGTCACATGGTCACAGATAAAGAAATATTCTCAGTCTGTTTCTTTTTCAATATTCTTGGATAGTTGTTCTATCAGCTAATATATTGATGTAGTTTTTTATTTAAGCTTTGAATGTGTGTTTTGATTTATTTTTCCCTTAATTTTAGCGCTTTTGTGGTGTAAATCGCACCGATCTTTGTGAGTGCGGCAATTTTATAAAAATTACAAAAAGTACAAATAACTTTACAATTTCGGAGGCGGGTATTGTTTTTGGTTTAGAAAATTTTATTTAGATGTACGTAAATTTATTCATACATCTAGTAGGAAAATATAAGAAAATATAATTTACGAAGTACAGTAACATTTACATATACATTTTAAAAAAGAATACTTAATAAAAAGATAACTAGACAAAAATACATTATATTAGAATAATATTGGTAAGTATGGGTATGGGTACCGCCGCCTTGGAACCATTTATTGGATAACCAACACCTCTGCCATAGGTCACTTCAAATTGTTCACTATGTTTAATGATTTAGCAGGAGTGCCCGGTTTCATGGGGTAAGGTATGTCCGAGTCTTAGCGGCGGATGTGTCTGCCTGCCAGCTGCAAGGCAGGCCGGATCGGGAGATAATGGTTGAGGGAGACGTTGTGACCTCTCAAGCAGAATTCTTTTGGAACATCGCCTTGCACCGCAGTGGGAGGGATGGATTCGTACGTCCGTCTTTCCTGGAACCACTGACCCCGAGATTCCTATTCACCACTTATAAATTATCCTTACCAGAACTTCCTCTCACTCCTTCCTTTAAATGAGCCTCCACATAGCATCCCCAAAGATGACGTAGGCCCTGAGGGAAAATATTTTCCTCAAGGCCTCCTATGTGGAGCTATTGTTAAAAAGAAAAACTCGAATACCATGGGACTTTTGTATAACATGATATTACATTTTCGAACCCGTTCACAGTTGAAAGGTTATCCACTACTTACCGGACACCCTCTGTGCATATGGTTTCGACAAATGGAGAAATGTCGACAAATAATGCCTCTTGTGATGTATTTGAGAAATTATTTGTCTCAAACAAAGCTGAAAAGTTTCGTCTTTCACTAATTGCGCATTAAAGTCGTATTGTATACGAAGAAAGGCTCTGCTTATTTGAGATGGGTCCTTTGGTACAAAACACGACCTAAAATGTGATTAAATTCTAAAATGATTCATTACTCAGCTAAAACGTCATAATCATCTGTGAAAATGACGTAAATGCGTTACAATTTTAAATCAAAATCAATCAACCAATTATTTTTTTAAATGAATGATTGTTGTAATTTGCGTGCAAAAGGTTTTGCATTCTTCCGTGGTCAAGGGATTAGGCTTTCGACTCGCAATCCAGGTCGTTATACCCCGCCGTGCGCAAGTTAATTTTATTTGAATAATTTGTATTATTTTTCAAATTGTTAATTTAAAATAATATGCAGTATATTTGCAGCACGTTCTAGAGTGGAAGTTGCTCTCAGTATCGCCCTGGTGTAAGAATGCGATGCATAATTGAAACGTTGCTTAAAATTGTTTTAGCCGTGTTTGGTAACCAGATCTGAACCTTTAGCCTCACAACATACGATTGAGAGCAGTTGAGACTCTTGTGCGGTAATAAAAAAACGGAATTCTTTTGGGTTTTTCTTCGTTAAACTCAGCTCCGATCTACCCATGAACAGTCGAAATACAGCATATCCTGTATTCGATAAATATTGCGACTGAGGAGCGAAAGGATAAGAAAGGCCGAGAAATTCCATTTTAAATCTGCATACTAAAGTATTGCCTTTGTTATTTTAACCGATCGTCAAATTTTTATACTGGTCTCTCACCGGGCCTATCATTATATTTTGTTGAGAGTATCATCCACTCTCATAAATATGCGTGCAAACTTGCTGCTGTATTCGCTGATGATATTTTTTTTTTATAAAAAGGTGAAGAATCGATTGAAAATTTGATAGAATTCTTTTTTGTTATATGTTAGAATTCTTTGTTTTAACCAGTGACTATAAATATGAAACATATTCAGTGATTGAAACAACCTCTTCCTTCGATAGATTAAAAGACCTGTTGATCTATAACACATATTTAGCTAAGTATGTACATTAAATAGTTGTTTGCTCTTTCCAGGATTTGAACACGCGATTTCTGATCCCTAAGCCTAACATTTGACCGCACTGTATTCGAATATGTTTGTGACTAATGACATATTTCAGTTAAGCCTACAAATCCTTAAGCCTACAAAGTGATATAAAATCATGAAAATAAAGGTTAGATTAGGTTATATTTTTTGGCTAGTTTTTTACTTATTTTTAATGGCTTTATATCACTTTCAAAAATGTTCTGATTTGTCATGGAAATATTTATTTAGGCTTAGGGGCGCGGACGCCGAGTCTCACTTACGACTGGACTGATAGCTCCGCTTATGCGGGACTGCCAGACGTTTACAGCTCAGCTGCTTAGTAGATGAAATTATAAACTTTTATAAACAAAAATTAGAGTCCTGACGTGTACGGTGAAGGAGGGAACCATCTGTTTCCTTAGAACGTAGTGGGAAAGTTGTGTGCAACCTCCAATGCAATTTTTTAAAATTCAATATTGTTTAATAATGGCCTTCAATGCCAAAACAACGGTTACCATAATAAAAATCTAAATAAATGATAACATTATGAATTTTTATTTACTTTTAAATGTTCTAAGAATTAATTATATAATTTTGGCTTACTAGTTTTCTGTTGTAGCTAACATATAAGAAGTATTGTGGATATAAATCTTCAATACTGTGGTGAAAGACTCATCTGGTGAACTGTATCCCAATGGACACACCACATATTTAATTAAACTCGGATTTACACACGCAAGTGTCTCTGAATCTCGCTTAAATCTGCTTGTAACTTTGTTCTTGAATAATGTATGCGTGGACTATTTTTAGAAATTTTCTCTTGATTTCGGAACACCCTTCTGAAATGATTCTTCGGAAGAATAATAGAATACTCGTGCAAAACAAGAGAATCTTACAAAACTCATTCTATTTACGAACTGGAGTAGTTTAGGAATTAAAACACAAATACAGAAAGTTTTCTTTCGGTAACCTCCATTCAGCAGAATGACTGGTAGGCTTTCTGAGGTATTTTGCTAATAAAATTTCAACTTTGGATTTGGTTTACTCTGAAATTAAAGCTCGAATCAAAAATTTGTACCACAAAATCGACTCCAAACTCATCATCCTCACCAGTTTCGCTTATTCCACTAATTTTCAAGCACAATTTATAATAACCTTACTTTCAGGAACTTAATAATAATAACCATTGGATCAGTTGAATAGCGCCATTTTGTGAAAAATCATCTAAAGGGAGCGTTACTTTTTTATGTTTATTATATACACATGTGTTGTTTTTTTACGAGCACTACAACTATATTTATCGTGTTATACTTAAATTCCGTAACTAATTGTAAAACTTTCATTTAGAAGCCCACTAGGGATTAAATAAATGAATAATAATAAGAAAGTAAAGCAGCGACACTCGAGGATTCAAGTTTTTTTATTGTCCATGAATATTATCACAAATTTATTTTTTGTATTATTTCTGACTTTAAACATTTTATTAATCTGTATGAACATTAACTAGCAATAAGAAAAACATAATGGAAAAACGTAATTAAGACTTACATTAAAGCGTTCAAAAAGTATGTATCTGTCGGCGGCCGATCGTAAAATCAGGCAGATCATGATGCGCCTAGCTACTTCGTGAAGTGCCTGGGGCCAGATTGTGACGTGCCTCAGGCGCACCATGATCGGCCTGATTTTACGATTTGCCTGCGACATATCCACCATTTTTTTAATATATACATGCCACATTGTGGATACATTCACATTACACAAGAACTAATTGGTTATCAAATTATTTATTTATAAATAATAAGTAGCTTAACTAGAATCACGTACACACCAAAATATTGTGCAGCTTTGTTATGATTTAAAAAAATGTAAAATTACCTATGAATCCTAATAAATAAATATAAAATGATATATTTTTGAATGTAGCTATTACTTTGTGGTTATCCATTATAGAAAAATGCAACAATATAACTTTTTAAAAACCACTTATATAGTGTGCAAATCCGACCGGTTTCGGAACAAACGTTCCTTCGTCAGGGAAAGCTTATACTAATTTGACAGTTTCGAACGATGTTTTATTATGGTAGAAGCTTTAGAAATTAAAAAATCCCTTAAAAATAGTGAATCTATTATCAACAAACAAAAAATATTGTCATATAGCCCAATCATGGATTTGTTCCCCTACCCACCCACTCTACACTAATACCTACCCACCCAATCTACATTATTAACCATAATAAAACATTGTTCGAAACTGTCAAATTAGTATATTATTAGTATATTCATATCAGCTTTCCCTGACGAAGGAACGTTTGTTCCGAAACCGGTCGGATTTGCACACTATATAAGTGGTTTTTACAAAGTTATATTGTTGCATTTTTCTATAAAATGATATTTTTGTCTTAAATGTAAAGAAAATATATTTCTGAATTAAGCAGGAAAAACTCTCGAAACGTTGAGTTTTGGCATCTTATTTAACGGTTTATCTGACAAGAATTTCTGGATCGTCTTTTTTTAACTCCCAACGTATTGTGTTTTATGAAGTCGTGAAATATTAATTTACCAATTAAAAAAGACAAGACAATCTTTTGTTTGTTTTATATTTATCAATCATTATTCAAAAATAAATTTTTTAAAAAAAACAGGGTTTAAGCACTTCACATGTATTATGTAATCATTAACGAATCATTATCAACAATTCTCAATGAAAACGTGAAATAGTTAGACACAGAAAATAAAAATGTGACGGTTGCAATTGGGATTCGAACCCAGGTCTTTGAGTCTTACCTGGATCGGCACTCTACCAACGGAGCTATTGCCACCTTATTACATTCCATCATTTTTATCAATCTCATACTTCCATTTTTTATTTAAAAATATTAGCTACTTCCTACATTTTTACCTGCCATCTTTTTTGGTGTGATTTCAAAGTTCTACCAGAATATATTTACAATTAAAAAGGTGTCTCGGATGTACCTAACCCATTTTATTTACTTTAAACAACTATTGAGCTTGTAATATAATTGTAGATTTCTTTAATTTTCCTGTTTAATATATTTTAAGTAGTACAATTAATAAACCCTAAAATCGATTGAAAAATATGCCAACATGTTGCGTGGATTGTTGATTACAGAGTTGCATTTTCGATTCTATATATTTCTGATATAGCTTACATGTTCCATTAGATTATCTTACAATCTTAGATATTGTTTTACTTTTACAAATAATTTTGTCGATAGTATGTATGAAGGGTCGTTAACATCAAGATAAAAAACATTTTTTCATCATAATTCAGAAAAATGACATTTTAAATGTAAAAAATTCAAAACTCGTACAGAGCCGGTGTTATAGCAAAACAGCTATCTTTATATACAAAAATCTTGCGTCACGATGTTTTTTCGAGATAAACTCCGAAATCACTTAACTGATTTTGACGAACTTTGGCTTACTGTATGTAATTTGGCCCAACATGTTAGATGGGATAGTTTTTATCATGATTATTGACCTCAATATTTATTATTGCGAATTGAATGTTTATTAAATTTTTGTAATTATTTGTTAGTTCCATGAGTTTTTAACAGATGGCGATGTGAGTTAATTTCCCGACACAACACTTGGCTATCTAGGTTGGGTAACCATCCAGTAGAGTGCGCTGTGTTTCGTTAGCCACAGCAACGTGTGGTCGGGTCAGCTAGTATATTATAAATAACGTATAACAACAACAATGATATCGTAAGTTTATCAACATTACATTTTTCTTAAGATTTAGTGACTTCCCTTAGGAGAATTTTCGAAAACTTATGGATTCCTTCAGTATTCGTCATCAGGTGTTTGAAGGTAAGTTTATCAACATTGAATATTTCTTCATAAACCATCAAGTAATGGTTCTATAATCATTTCAAGGGGGTTTCACCGATAAATGCTGGATTGTCTTCTCCCATGAGGGTTCCCAGAGTGGATACGTGTTCTAGAGGTTGCATACTTGTCTCTGCGGGTCCCCAGTCCTCAGTTTCGCGTATTAAATCTTTTCCTCTCTGCAAATAAAAGAAAAACAAAAATTAAGAATCCGAACTTTTTTTAAGCACCTTATCATATTTATATGGTTTTAATTTTCAATGTCTTCTTTTATTAAACTTCCAACAATAATCCACTTTAAAGTGGCACCAAGTAATTGTACCTTTGACTGTTTTTACGGAATGGATCCCGTAAACATTTGCTATCGACCAAACTAACTTCATGGTCGGGTTGTTTGGATTTGGATTGGTTCGTGTCTGAATCAATCAATCCTTAATTTCTGAATAAAACTAATATTTATCTTAAGTAGAAAACAAAGGGTAAAAATAAATAACTTTGAATCCTTTAACATTGATGTCCGGCATTCCCCAAGAAGCCTATTTGGCCCCACTTCTTTTTAACCTTTTTATTAATGATATCACTAAAGTTGTTTCCCACTCACGTTTCTGGCTATTTGCTGATGATACTAAGATTCTTAAGATTATTAAATCCCACCTTGACTGTTTACTATTTCAACTTGATATTGATTCATTTAACGATTGGTGCAAAATAACTGCGTGGAACTTAATGTTGATCAATGCAAAATTTTGACCTTTTATAGAACCAAAAAACCTATTCAGTTTGATTATAAACTAAATAGTATTTGAATATCTACTGTCACATCTATCAAGGACCTTGGGGTCACTCTAGACTGCAAACTTTCTTTCCGTGACCACATTAATAATATCATAAATAAATCACTTAAACTACTCGGCCTCATTCATAGAATTACCTCTGACTTCAAACATATAAGTACACTTAAAACTCTTTACTGTTCGCTAGTTCGCCTCCACCTTGAATATGCTAATGTCATTTGGTCTCCTTTCTATGCTGTCCACATTTGTCACAACGAATCCGTACAACATCGTTTCCTAAAAGAAATTTCTTGGAGGTTGGGTCTTGAAAGTTGCGAGTACTCATATGATGAAATTAAACACATTTTAAACGTTTCTTCTTTAGAAACACGTAGAAAGGACTTTGATCTAATTTGAACATTACACCTGATTTGTTACAACTAATCCAGTTCAACATCCCTTTCCGACTCCGTAGACTCCGAAATAATGAATTGCTCTTCCTCAATCAACATTCTACTAATTATGGATACCATTCTCCCTTATCCAGAATTTCGAGACTTGTCAACGCAAGTCAAAGCATTTATTTTTTTGGTGTAAAACTAAATTACTTTCGGCAGTCGATACGCAATATTTAAATGCTTCTTCATGCTTTGACTTGTAGTGTCTTCTATATATATTTTTTACATTTTATGTTGTCATTGCTATTCATTTATATGTGCTCTCCCTTCACTGTCGTCTCTGTTTTTTTTATTCGTGTTTTTATAATGTTTTTAATGATAAATAAATAAATAAAGTTTCTAAAACTATTCCAATAAGTAGATTAGATACATAATTCAGTGTTTAATTGTCAACGTAAAATGAATACATTTCCAGAATGAATGAGAATGATTTTTTTTATATCTTTCCCAAAGTTAAAATGCGATGATTAAATCTAATTATATAACAATTATTATAAGCAATAATTGTCAGCCTGAAACACTCATTTACATTGAAAAATCTTCCGAGAAAAGATACTTGCCGCCAACGGGACTTGCCGCCTTCGGCACCGGTGCATAGTCGGGAAACACGCCAAACGCGTGCCCAACATTTGTACACAGTTGACATTTGTCACATGAGAACGGGTCGTTTCTTCGACTCGTTCTTGTGTTCAACAGCTCGGCTGTGGAATGATTTGCCGGCCTCTGTGTTTCCTCCTTCCTACAACATGGGTCTCTTCAAGACCAATGTTCATTCCTTCCTCTCCTCAAAAAGACCCTCCACACAGCATCCCAGATGACATAGGCCTTGAGGGAAATTATTTTCCTCAGGGCCTCCTGTGTGGAGTTAATGTAAAAAAAAAAAAAAAAAAACCCGTGTCCTTCTGATTGCTGGTCGGATGCTCTGACCACTGAGCTATGGCGGCTTATCTAATACTCGCCAAATAATTCAATATATACTGGTGTTTCATTCAACAATTACCGATTATTACATTTTTTCCACCTGAAAACAACCAACTTTATTTTTGTGAGGGAGGTATTGTTAGTACTAAATATCTCGCTAGGTGGCGTTGAGACAAATTATGTCTACATTTTTTGGTGAAATACTTTTAAGTTGTTAAATATTAATTATTATTTTTAATAATTAATATTTAGATTTAGTACTAACAATACCTCCCTTAAATAAATCTTCAAAACAAAAAATAAAACTAATCAATCTTTTTTTCGTCACCAACATTATATATTATGTAATACTGTATTATGCATAAATTATTATTATATATAAAATAATGGGGGCAAATGGGGGAAAATGTGGGCCTCAGCACGGGTAAACACCCCAATGAGGCCAACCTTACTGGATTGTACTAAGAAATATTGTAAAATAATGTATCAACAATAAAAAAAATTAAATCATGATAACAATAAAATTCAATTCAAGATAGATAGAATAATAGGTTGAAAAACATAAGCGCATTTTTTATTCTGTTTCGTTTTAATTTCTTCATCGCCAACACTAAATTCTGACTAAATGCTTACTTACTAGAAAATATTATGTTTAAATGTTTATGTATTTATAAAAATAGTTTTTGATCTGCGATAAGTAGTTTTCCCAGAATAGCTAGTTAAAATCAGTGAAAAAAAACATATATTTTTATCTGTAAGGACAAGTCGCACCTAAAAGGTTAACCACTTAAAACATTCAGAATTTTTAATGAATTAGATTTTTAAGTTTCGAATATTACGCAGTCCAATTTATTATTAGGAATATCTTTGGCCCCCTTTACCGCGGACCAATTTTTAATTCAATTTATTTTCCCGTTTAAAAGTTAGGGAATCTTTGCCCGACCAGATTAATACCTTAAGATGTCGAAATGGCTTTCCTAAATTCGGATTATTTCTTCGAAAGCCATATCGAACTTTTAATTTTATCATCTTAAGGAGCAACAAAATTCGTGACTCGAAATTTTATTCAAAAAGAAAATTATTGAAGTCTCTGACCGACATTACTTAATGAAGGCACTTAATTGAAAATCCGTAGAATATTTAATTACCATTTTTAATATGAATATCGAATAAAATATTATATTTATGCATTACTCTTTCAGTGCAAAACGTAAAAACATGAAAAATCCTTCGGTAAAATTATTATTTAAAAAAAAACTGAATACCAACAAAGACATGATGTACCAAAATCGTTACTATACAACTCTGTAAATTTATTATCTGTTCGTGCTAAATTGTGTCTTAAAATTGCGATTCTGCATTCACCTCAATTTCATGTTCATAATACTCGTACAAGACTCACTGCAAACGATGGACTTGTAATTCCCAGATACCTATATAAATACGGTCAATGAACTCTAACATACCTTGTTCCAATAATTTACAACATGTTACCCAACTCGATAAAAAACTGTGAATTGAGTTTCAGAAGGAAACGTACGTTAAAAAAATGGTTAAGTGAAAGAACTTTTTTGTACTACTTTTTTGTTTTTCCGCTTTTCGTTTAAATGTTTTTCCATTTATTTTTCTTTTTCTTACATTTTCTCTATTCTTTACTTCTTATAAATTGTATTAACAATATTTTTTCCATAAATATATCTTTTTATGTAAGTACATAATGTAATATTGTGTTTTTTTTATGTACCTGTCTCAATTTAAAAAAAAAAGTAAATGTCAAAAGAACCCGTTGAAAAGCTGGTATCAATCAGTTTAACGGCACTTAATTGAAAAATGTAAAAAAAAATGTAAATAAGTAATTAGGGAATTTATTATAATTTACACTAATTCTATACTAGCCACGTCCCGACTGCAAAGTTAAATATGTTGACCTGTCATGGTTAACCGAAGTGAAGAAGGAAATCCTAATTCGCTTAACTGTACGATTATATGATTTGAAATGGGTGTTGTAACTATAATACAAAATCTTTTTTTTAAATTTAACAAATCTGCCAATGAATTTAAAACATACTTTTACTAGATAAAAGAACAATCTTTCGAAATCATTTTTTTGTGGAAAAGAGTCAATACGTCTAAAAACTGATTTAAAAATGACATATTTCTTTCTCTTAAGAGGTTGCTATTAAGAAATGGCAGCAAGAAGCTACATGTGTGTTCTATGCATGTTGTGGTGAAAAGTATTTGTACTGTATATAAATCTGCACTATGTGCCCATATGAATACGTAAACAAAATTATAATATGTGAATTATTGAGTGAAGTCCATCGGATTGCACTACTCTCTATGACATCAGGAAAAGTTTGAAAAAAGCAATTCGAAAGTATGAATAAACTATGCTAAGTATTACAGATTACAGCCTTGATTATAAAAAAGCACTTCCCAACCGTTGAACAGTGTTTTAGTTACACATTGAATAAATTCTGTACGTTTTCAATTTCGAATTATTACTGATAAGAAATTTCTTTAACTTATGCGATAGAACTGGCAACGTTGCATTTTGGTAGATTGACGTGCGCGAATCCGCCAAACGCGTCAGTTTCCCGGGAAAGTGAGAGTTTTGATTTGTGATATTTGCTGCGCGGTTCATATCATATTCATTATTAATGGATTAAAACTGACGAAAAATATTTTGTGAAAACATTGTCTTCTGAAAACATTTTATCGAATGTTTTCAGAAGAAGTCAGGTTATTTCTGAAACATTGTTTTTTGATAGGCTTTTACCACTTCAGTGAAAGTGGTGTTTTTAATAATATAAATGCCTAATTTTAATAAGATAAATATAAATTCGAGAAATCAACGTATATATTGGGCAACAATGAATCCAAAATATGATTTTTTTATTATTTTTAATTATATGAACGAGGTAAAAATTGAAGTGGCAGTTTTGTTGCAAATTCCTTAAATAAAAGGACGGTGTTTTATAATATAGATTTTTTCGAAATATTTCAACATTTTAATTAGAAATGTTTGTTGTCAGACTTTTTTCAAAGTATTTTAATGCTTTACTTAAATTAAAAAATTGCAATTTTTAAATATTAAAGTATATTTCAAATTCGAAAATCTAAAAGGTATTTGATCTAGTTTCTAAAATTGTATTTGTGGTATGGTATATTAATTATATGTGTATACCAAATCTTTCCATGAAATATTTCTTGTCTGATGTTTATCAAGTGGATAAAATATTCACGACATTTTTTAGTAAAGCTGCTAGTATTTAGACATAGAAAATAACTGTGCATTATGTCATTTTATCAGAATTTAAACAAGGAACAAAAACGTATAAAAAGATTTATTAAGCCACCGTGACATATTTTGACTTTTGAATTTAGATGCGATCAAATGCGAGAATGAAACCCCCAAACCTTAAAAATTTACGAATTCTCGAAAAATATGGCCAGTAAGAACGTAAGTTTTGTGTGTTAATACCTATAAAATAATACAAAACTAAGTTTATTTTCAATGTTTTTAAGCAGAGCAGAGAGTTCAACGCTCAATCAGTCCTTAAAAAAGAAACAGGAGGTGAATTAATATGTTGTGCTATTAGAAGAATCAAAACTTTCTTGACAAGAAAGTAATGGGTCGTGCTCTATTTCTGGGAATCCACCGTTTCTCGTCTAGTTTCACGGTGAAATGGCATAGGTACAGCTCTAAAGACGTTTGGTCTTAGTTTGGTACTCGTATAATTCCTGTATTTTTCTCATGAAGTTGTAAAGTCGACTAAGACAGGCAGGATAGATTGGTTTTTATTATTTTACAATGGAATATTCCAACTACAGTACATTTTAGTCGCAATTACATATAACAATTTACAAGTTCTTTATATCAGCAATTTGGTAGGTGCTCTTCATAAATAGTTTTATTGCATTTGGAGAGCAGTCACCCGCATCTAAATGGTTTGCAATTTCATTTAAGAGCACCACCCATATGCTTTGCAAAGACATCGGTTCTGCCGTACGCGGTGCTCTGAACAGATCATGGTATTGTCACCGGCGGTACTGGTCTGATACACATAAATCATAGCTTCCCAAAAGGAATGGGCTAACGATAGAATTGTTCAAAATTTTTAAAGAAACAATAACTAAAATTGCTTTCCACCTAGTTTCCAGCCTCATAAAATCAGTTTCCTCAAGTAAGTGAATATGCATACCCTGCGCATGAACCTCGGATTGATTCCATATAAGACATTCCTGAGGAATTTCTTCTGAAATTACTCCAACATATGTTCTTCCGGTGGTACGATGCCCAAATATTGCTCGCGTACTCCAGCTTGCTGCTCAATACATCATCAAACAATGCCACCCTTCCGACGTTTCACCTTTTATTTTATAATTGTAATCTATAGTATTTTGAGAACGAGTAAATGGCATGGTAACACATTTGTTTTGTTGAAATCTAATCTGTTTGCCAACAACCATTCAAATATTGATAAAGACAAGAAAAACGTTTTACAAAAATACTCACGATTCCCGTTCTGAAATATGTCCATAAGAATCCAATGATCATTGGTACCAGGGTGGAGAGTCCAATGAGCCACCCTAGCGCGTCGGCCCATCCTGGAAACTCCACACCTCCCACGCTGGCTGGCTTCCAAGTGGCCATTATGAAGATGAAGACAAACTGGAATTTAAAATATTAAGGATAAATGAGCAATCACAACGGAAATTACTAGCATATGACTAAGGCATTAAAAATATCCCTACCGCTATTAAGTACAACTTGCCAGCCTTGTCCGAAAGCGATTAATCTTTTTTTATTTATCTATAAAAAAGTATTTGTACATTGGGTTTTTTTGATGCCTGTCTCACTAGGATATACCTGTGTCGAGACAGGCGTATAAGTATATAAATGAACATCGTAGTTACAAGGGTATTTAAGGTAAAATAATGTTAATTTGAATCGAAATTAAAACAAAGGTGATTGGAAGGGTGGAAAAATCTTTAGAGAATTTTTTTATAATTGTTGGAGGAGATGAAGTAAAGAAGTGAATTCTGTCTAATCTATTCATGGAGTTAAATTTGACAGGATTCTATTATTTTCATTTATTTTATATGGTTTAGTTATTTCTGTCTATTTGTGATTTATTTTACAGATGTTTGTAATAGTGTGGCGTCCAATACTTATAATCCGTTTTTTTATACCTTGAATCGGTTTATATTTTGAATATCAAAATTTATGCTTTTTATAAATTGAAGATTTTCTTATTGTATTGCTTGAGAAGAATTGAAACACAATTATTGTTAGTTAATTTATAAAAAATATAAGTTTTTTATTTCAACATAACAGATTTCAAAAAGAGAGTTCTTAAAGCCATCTACAAGTGTATTTTTTAGCAAACCACCAAAGATATTTGTATTGCATTATATTTGTTATATTTGCAAACTATCCAACTCAAAAGAAATTATTATTTAATGGGTTACCCCACGGACATATGAATATACATGGACCTGCCCTAAGTGATAAAAACGTATTATTTCCCCCTCCACATGGCGCCGGCTGAAGCACCTCCTTGGAACCGGCTCGCTCCATGGGGAGGGGATAGAGCCTCGCTTGAATCTAAAATGTGTGACGTCATCATTCTTGCCGTGAACAGCTAGAAGGTAACATCCATACATTTAACGAAATACAACGCCAAAACAGTAGCGTATTCTATACAATATATCTACATATCAATGTGCACATAGCGAATGTGGGCGGTTCTCCAGTGTGCTCATCGGTGGTTACAGGGGTAAGTAAATTATGAAACATTTGTAATAGTGTTTTAACTAAACACGGCAACAAAATATTGCTATGTGTATTGGGGAAAGTCTTTTTGAGGCGAGCATTTGACCTTAGCAAATATGTTATTATCGTGGCAAGCAATTCGCGCTCCCATGTAAAAAGGTCTATTCATTCAAAGCAGATTTTGCTTTTAAGAACTAAATGGTGATATTGTAATGCGAGATGCCTATTTACTGTCAGATTGATTGTATAACGAATCACAGTCATCTTTCCCCTCTTCCCCCTCCATGGTTTGGTTTGACCCCTCACCCGTAACTGCTTGTCTAGTCATTCGGATGTCTATGGGTTACCCTAATATTCTGGCTTCCAGTAAAATGAAAATGAAATGTGTATTTCTATTCCCAATCAGCTATTTAACTGATGGTTGAAGTCTGTCGGGTACATCCAGTTGTACCCTGTACAATGGAGAGTAAATGTAAGAGTACCTACAATAAAACCACAACATTTATTTTGTTTTCGTTTACATTAACTCTATACAGGAGGCCCTGAGGAAAATAATTTTCCTCGGGGTGTATGTCATCTTTAAAGATGCCTTGTGGAAGGTTTTTTTAGAGGAGAGGAAGAAGTGAACATGAGTCTTGAAGAGACCCGTGTTGTAGGGAGAGGATGGAAAATCGTTCCACAGCCGAGATGTTGAACTAAAGAACGAGTCGTAGAAACGACCCGTTCTCATTCTCTTCGTACCGGTGTACATGCGTTGGGCGCGTGTTTTGGCAGACTATGAACCGGTGCCGAGGGGATCGATGACACTAGTTCCTCGGAGCAT
This sequence comes from Limnephilus rhombicus, assembly GCA_929108145.2. Lineage (NCBI taxonomy): Eukaryota > Metazoa > Arthropoda > Insecta > Trichoptera > Limnephilidae > Limnephilus > Limnephilus rhombicus. Next base: position 19,847,971 of record OV815278.1, on the reverse strand, counting down.
CTTCTACTGAAATACCGGTAGAACAAGGACAGCTTTCGCACTTAACGCCTATGCTCTAAAGATTGTAACCAGTTTGAAAGATTGGAGAATCCATCAAATGGACCGCCCGTTTCTGCACAGCATCGAGAGTTCTTTTCAGATATTTAGGGACCAGTGGTGGCTGCCAAATTCTACCATGGAGCGCACTTGCAATGTGAGCAGGGTTAGCAGTTGTGTACTATTAAAATATCTGCTTGATCTTTTACATCACATTTTGGTTAATAATATAATATAATAATTTTTTTGAAAGCATTACCACGCTGACGACAGGTGAAATGATGGTCCACGTCACCCACCAGTAGCTCCAGAAGAAGATGTTCAGCTTCATTCCCATAAACTCCAGGTCAGACAGCGCCCTCCTGGCTCCGTAGCACCACGCCACTGTGGCACACTAAAAACCACAACTACCACCTTATACCGACAGTATTGGTCGCCTAGCGGTTTTGCAAATATATGAGCTTCCTCAAGAAAGAAAATTTTCATCAGTTGATGATGAAAACTGGGATAAAATGTGATACTTTTTTAATAATCGGAAATTCACTGTGTGGCATCATTTAAATTTAATGAAAACAAAACTCGTTGTGCATACATCACTTATATAATCAAAATTATCAACATGTTATGGAACCAATGGTTTCTTCGTCCGGATAAAATGAAAAAATAAGAAACCATTGGTTTAGAAACATAGTTTAATTAAAGTGATTTGGTTTCATTTAATTAAAATGTGATAAACATAGAGTGTTAAGTATTAATAATTTAATGTATTAAGAGAGAAAAAATAGCCTTGTTTATGCCATCCCATATCTAGATACAGCCCGTATCTAGATACATTAACCTCTCAGGCCTCAGGTATATTTTCGCTTTGGAATGCTTCTGAATGTGTATTAATAAATAATCAATCATTAAAACTGTTGAGTGATTATGAAATACGCTATCAAATTTAATGATTAAAATATTTAATTTTTGATATACTTAATAAAATGATGAATGCAAAAAATAAGTTTTAAAAATGGCTCATCTTACATTTTTTGTAACTAAACTTACTGATAACGAAAAAAAACTTTATTATGAAGTTTACTGTCACCTCATTATTTTGTCGTTTCGTAAAAAAATAATTAATAAAAAATTCACGAAATTTCATTGTTTTTCTTTTCGAATTGCCGGCGGGTCCTTTGGTTTCACAGAGGTTTAAATCTTTATTATTCAATGATGAAATTCTAGATTTTAATATAAATCTTTGTGTTTTTTCTTTCTAACACTGTTTGGATCATATTTCTCACCAAGACAAAGAAGGAGACATAGCGATTTCTGTGATACAATGTGACCTGTTCCCAAATGCGAACAAATTAGCTTGAGGAGTTAATGAGCAACCATTTTCAATTCTGGAGCACAAAAAAAATCAATTAGATGGAAAAGTATCTGACGACCACATCAGAGAATTTACTAAGAAATGCACCCAATTCTATTAAACCAGATGAATATAAACAAAATATCGCATCAGTTTTATAAGAACCGGCTTCGCGGCATTTTTCATGTACTAAATTTTAATTTCAGACCAAATACTAAACCAAACAGAATAATTTTAATAATTACAATGAACTCACAAAAATTCCAAGCTTGCCTCTCAAATCACGAAAAATTAAATTCTTTCATAAATTAAAATGCAAATAAATAAAATGACTCACATCCGTTCAAGATAGTTTTGATAAATAAAAAGTATTCTTTTCGATCCAGTATTTTGGCCTCAAATCCAAAAATAAGTGTCGTGTGAAAATATCTACTCTCCAACTAATGTGGCCTGAGGAAGTCAAAAGGTGGACACATACGGCATTAGTTTGATAATTAGTTTGATATGGCAATATAGAAATGATAAATAAAACCTTTCAAAATCCTAGCAATCCGGATGGAAAATTAAGTATGGGACGAACGAAGAACTAACGAACCTCAGCAACTCCGATGAGAAGAATGGCCCAAGAAGCGGTGTTCCACTCCAGGAGGGTAAAGAGGTACACTCCTCCACTGAAGCACATGGGTAGACCAAGGATAAAAGCGCAGATACACGTCCCCATGGTTACCTGAAAATATAAACAAATTTATTTTTAAATGGGTTAAAAAAAATTTTCGTCACCTAGGTGTTTTTCTGAAGTAAAACTTCTTTACGCACACTTGACTTGGGGAGTAAGCTGGTGAATGCGTGACGAGAGCATTACGAAAAGCGAGGCGAACGGTAGTTGAGAGGGAGATATAAATTAGTGAAGATAGAAAGAGAGAGAGTTACGTTTCGTATTTTACTGTAGAGGCAAGAGAGAGAGATGCGAACACACATTTTCTTTCTCTCTTTCTCTCATAGCCAGTTACGTTTCGTATATCTAAGACACAGTGCAGGCCTATTGTCTGTATTAGACTGTAGGAGCAAGAGAGAGAGCAGTGCGCGCGCACATTTTCTTTCTCTCTTCCTATCATATAGATGGAGCTAAAGAAGTTTTACTTCAGTCGTGTGGTCTAAAGCACACTCGTTTTTATTTTTATTATTTTTTTTATATATTTTCTTTTTGTTATTTCCGAACTGCTCCTAACCAGTAGGCAGTAAGACTTTGGCGTCCTCTAATGGTATTATATTATGCTGAAGGTAAAGGGTAGGGGGCAGAAGAATATGGCGAAGTACCTGGCCATTGAAATCTAGTCACCAAACTTGGCCAAATCCATTTCTAGCAACTTTTTTTTCTGAAAGGTGGTATTTCACCAGGGCGATACTGAAAGCCGCAAATAACTGTTAAGGGACAAACTTTTCTTTGTTTTTGGTGATTTCTGACATTATTTGCTGAAAAAAATTAAAATGAATGGTTTAGTCTCCCGTGACTTAATTATTATGGTTAGGTATTAAAAAAAAAAAAATGAAAACGAAAACGAATGAAATTTTTTCTTTCTGTCACTGGTCAGTCAACCAAGTAACCGCCCGACGCCATCAATCGGGTTAATATTTTAAAATATTATCAATGTTTAATCTATATATTTAATTGCTTACGGACTGATCTAATGATCAAATTAAATGTACCTAATTGACTGAGTAACCATCACGCTGTTACCCGCAGGGGTAGGCAGAGAGGACGGACCGCCAAACAACTCGGTGTCTTGGCACACATTCCTTGCCTCGTTTACATTCGTACAACGTCTCATACATTCTCTTCTATTATTCTGACTCTTGACATGGCCCGACTCAAGTATCTGATTCACTTGGTCGTGCCATGTCTTTCTTGGGAAATTAAATGTAAACAATTAAAATTCCTACTAATCCAATCGAAAAAACCGGCGTCAGAAATAAAATCTTGAGATTAGAACGGTGTTTATTTAAACACATTATTCCTAGAACACGAAACCATGTTATTTTGTTTTCCACTTTTCAGATTTATTTTGTTGAAATAAAGACTTTGGTAATTTTATATTTACAGTTTCCTGCAATTCATTCGCTAATAACCATTTTGACTTGAAATCTTCTTGGTATTCTCTACCTGTATATTTTTCATTGAAACTTTGAAAAAAAAAAACAAAAAATGTGAAAGATTGATTTGAAAATATTTTCATTGCTTTTAAACCTGGAGATGGATTCCAATTACGGTAAAATAAATTGGAAAAATAATGTTGATGATTTTTAAGCAAATATTTTTTTAGCTTCATGCAGGAGGCCCTGACGGAAATACTGTCCTTTAGGGCCTATGTCATCTTTGAAGATGCTATGTGAAGGATCTTTTTGAGGAGAGGAAGGAGTGAACACGGCCCTCTGTGAGAGTGACGACCGTAATTATAGAGGGGTCAGCAGAGAGGATGGACCGCGTTTTTCTTTAACTTACAATTTTTTTTAAGTATTTAAAAAACGCGGTCCATCTTCTTTGCTAACCCGTCTATAATTACGGTCGTCACCCTCACAGAAACAGATAGAGCAACGAAGCGCGTAGGCGACTGAAACGAGGTAGTGTTTGTAAGGTTTTTTTTTTTTATAGTAAATACCGCACAAGAATCTCAACTGCTCCCGTCTGGAGCCAGTGAGACTATGGCATCCCCAATTGGGGTATGTTGTGAGGCTGAAGGTAGTGATGAGGGGAAGGAGGTGGGGAAGAGGAAGGTTGGGAAGTACCTGGCTATTCAGATCTGGTCACCAAACACGGCTAAAGCCATTTTCAAGCAACGTTTCAATTCTGAATGGTGGTCTTACACCAGGGCGATACTAATAGTTTCTTCCACTCTGGAACATGCCGCAAATATACTATTATATTATTTTAAATGAATTAATTGTGAAATAACACAAATTAATCAAATAAAATTTATTTGCGCATGCCGGGTTCGAACCCGCGACCTCCGGATCATGAGCAAAGGTGATTTATGCCCCTACCGCGTTTCAGTCGCGCTACCGACTGAAACGCGGTAGGGATTGTAAATACGCCTCCCGATCCGGCCCATCAAGCAGCTGGTGAGGAAGAGCATCCGCTGACAAGACCTAAACACACCTCACTCGATGAACCCGTGCACCCCTGCTAAGTCGCCAAACATATCGAACCACTTGGGGTGACCTATGGCAGAGATGTTGGTTATCCAAAAAAAGTTTCCCGGGGCGGCGCTACTCGTACCCGCCTCCCAAATCCTCATATCAGCGTATAATACAAAAAACAACTGTAAATAAATTCGTTTTACATCCATATCAACTTATTTTTAAGGGCATTATTAAAAATCATAATTTTATGATAATTATAATTTCGGGGGCCAACTGAGGCCAACTGCCGTGGAATCAACTATCGGGGAATCGATTGTCGGGTCACCCATGTTACAATGTTTGCATACCGTTTTCGGTGTTTGATATTTACTTGACGTTTATTTGCCAATTTATTTGACAATATTTTGGTCTTTTCCCTTCGTGTTTCTCTCCGTCCCTCCTCATGTAATCGCTGTTTATTCCGTGTTTATTGGACAACCACTATAGGTCATCTTTGTAAGCAGACAAAAAACTCATGTCGACCTTTCTCAATCCAATGAAGCAATAAAATCTCAACTCTCCGATAGCGAGAACCAACACCCGAACCTAACCCCTTTGGGACTGAATTATTACAATGAAACAAAAATTAAAAATATATTAGCAACGGATACAATGCAAAATAAAAATAATTATGAACGTAATACATTATATAATCCGCAAGTCTTTTTCAATAATATTTTTGCAATGTATCGTAATAGTCTATGATCTAGTACATATTTTAACACAGTTTATGCGCTCTTCACGTACATGGGCTCATTGCCGAGATGTGCGAAGGTGACAGAAGGTGGTTCTACGAAATCTCAAGAGCGATATTTTTTATTTAAATATGTGATGTGTTATTTACGTAGATAATAAGAATATTTTTACTATAGTTGATTTTTTAGTTAAATTCATTTAATAAACGTTATTCAAAAAAAAAAAACGATACATAATGAAGGTACGTTTATGCTAACGAAAGTCTTTTTAAAAAGTGCCATTTTCAATTATCGCCAAAAATGTTTTTAAAATTAATAATTATTAATGAAAATATTTAAATTACAGATTCTGATAACAAAGGTCAGAATCATAAAAATAAACTTTAAATTTCTCATACATTTTTAACGGTATTCATAGTTCGTGAAAACACCCCGTCATGTATTTTTCTAGAAAGGTACTATGACTTGCGTTATAATTTTACAACTTATAGTGATTTTTACCTTATATGTATACTCTATTATAGTACACTTATGCATGCATTTTAATCTTTCTTTTTTTAAATTATTTAATTATCTTTTGTTTTTATTTTCTGTGAAGTATGTATTTTGATTATTCAGTTTCATTTTTAGTCGTATCATATTGTATAATATGAGCCTAGTATGAGCTAACTGAAAAAAAAATTAATATGTAAAAAAAAAGCTAAATAAACAAATAATATTTTTTTTAAACATTTTCCCACTAACAATACTCAGATTCATATATTTTGCACTTTTTCAATCCATTGCGACATATGGAATACTGGCTTGGGGAAGTTTTTTTTTACGTTAACTCCACGCAGGAGGCCCTGAGGAAAATAATTTCCCTCAGGGCCTATGTCATCTGGGATGCTGTGTGGAGGGTCTTTTTGAGGAGATGAAGGAATGAACATTGGTCTTGAAGAGACCCATGTTGTAGGAAGGAGGAAACACAGAGGCCGGCAAATCATTCCACAGCCGAGCTGTTGAACACAAGAACGAGTCGAAGAAACGACCCGTTCTCATGTGGCAAATGTCAACCGTGTACAAATGTTGGGCACGCGTTTGGCGTGTTTCCCGACTATGCTACAAATGTAGCAATTGACCCAATTCAAAAGATACAAAAGGCGATAATTAAACTAATTCTGCAAGTGCCTTTCTACACAGATTCAACCGAAATATACAAAACATTAGAAGTCATGTCAATAAAACAACTTTATGCCAAATCTGCTCTGCTATACTTCCTCCAAAACAAACTCCATATTCCAATTCAACCCAAAATAATAAAAAAAACCAGGTCATTAACAAATATAACCCTGAACATACCAATAACACACACCACACACGGACAAAGACATTTTCAGTATTATTCAACCAAACTTTTTAATTATATGCCCATTACTCTGAAACAACAACTAATTGCAAATACATCTACAAACATCCACAAAAAACATATCACAGCCTGGATCAAAAATCAAGATATTCACTTTATTCAAAATACTTTAATCCCTAACCAAACATAACCAAACTATAAAAAAGTGTAAAATAAATAAACATGTCTATCAAGAATTTACGAACTATTCATATGTACATATATTATATATATTTACCATTGCAACATTCTTCAAGATAATATCAACAAATTGTTAATTTGGTGTAATGAAAATAGACTTTACTTAAATATCTCAAAATGACATATAGTTAGATTTTCTCGAATAAAAAATCCAGTGATCTTCAATTACAACATTGATAATAATACTCTGGAGACATTAACACAAATTAAAGACTTGGGCATCACTTTTCAATCTAATCTTTCATTTGTTAACCACATAACAGAAATCTCTAATAAGGCCTTAAAAATGTTGAGATTTATAACAAGGCTAACTAGAAATTTTAACAATATTAAGTGTATAAAACTGTTATATTTTGCATATGTTAGAAGTCAACTTGAATACAATTCTCCCGTCTGGAACCCATATTACAATATACATGTACAAGCTGTTGAAAGAATACAAAACAAATTCTTACGTTTTCTTAATTTTAAAATGGGTATTCCAGCAATTATGTTGAACTACAATACTATTTTGAATGATATGAATATGCTCAAATTGTCAGACAGAAGAACTTTCACTGACTTGGTATTTCTGTATAAAATTCTAAATGATTTAGTTGACAGTCCGGTATTGCTCGAATTGATAAGCTTCCGGATTCCACTACGTAATACTAGAAGTCAGGATTTATTTCAGTGCAGTAATTCTGGAACTAACTACCATTTGTATTCCTCTTTACCCAGAATACTAATGGAGGGAAACAATTATACCAAATCAGTGGACATCTTCAATTTATCTTTAAACAAATATAAAATATTGTTACGAAGGCAGTTCAGTTATGTACAATAAATACTGTATATTTCTTACTATTGATATGTAAAAGCCGCGAAAAAGGGCGTTAATAAATAAATAAATAAATAAATTATATATATATATATATATATATATATATATAACCATATATTTTTTCTTCTAAGTAATCTATGTACAATTACCATTAAAATGTTAAAAAAAAGAAAAAAAACTAACTTTCTACTACAACACATAAATACCTGTACCTGTCACACTCAATCATAAACACGTAAACACCTTAGCACAGGTTCTCCTAGTGAGGTGTTCACGAAACATACAATATTACCAACCAACAGTTTCACCTCCTCAAACCTACCTAACACACAATATAATGAAATGTAATATTAACATGTAAAAATGTTTTCAAAATATATAACATATGTTAACAATAAGGTGTAAACTGTAATATATAGATATAAATAAATAAATTAAATAAATAAGTATTCGCGTTTCGTTTGTATGAATCATTTTGTCGAAATTCTGATTTATTTTGGAGATTTACATTTTTGAACACTTTTCAATAACCGCATTTATGGCATAAAAAAGTAATCACCAAAATTATAAATGGTATTTTTATGCCAAATGGTGTTATTATATTTTTCATCGGGTAAGAGATTAATATTTTGTAAAGTATGACTGATATAGGTAAGGTTTAAAATGACTTCCCAATACTAAATCAGCATGTTGATATACCTGTCATTATTGAAAAGCATCATCAATTCTAATATAAAGTTCCACTTTCCCTTTGGCCGCCCTACACCCCTTCGCGTGATCTTTAGGGTTGCTTCATGTTTCCCGATGCGTGTTTACATAACGTCGGGCAATATTTGCAAAGCCGGGCGAAGAGCTTTCGCACGAGGCTAATGCCGCCATACACGAACAGTTGTGGTTCTGGAGCAATAAAGTCGTGTCGATACATCACAGATAAAGGCCGTTATTAACGAGAGCTTTTCTGATAAGCTTTTTCACTGACAACCTCGAATCGGAACAAACACTGAAATAAAATGCATCAGATGAACGATGAACGGGAGATTATGTTCCAGGGTCCATTCGAAATGATATTTTACAGGAGTGGCAGAAGTTATGGAATGAGATCCAATAAGGAGCCCAACAATGCAACAAGAACTCTGCATTGAATTATAAGAGATGTGCTATCTGCAGTTTTAACTGGGTGGGACTGGGTTTCCTGGTGTCACCGATATTGTTAACCAATTAACGAATAAATTTAAATGAACGAATTCTTTCCAATTTCAAACTATATTGTTAACATACCTATATCTTAAAAATAAACCTATAAAAAAATCAATACCTTAAAAAAATCCACTAAATGAATTCTTTCGGGCGGGCATCATAGTATATTTCCTTTATTTCAATATCTTTGATTGAGCCCCTGCTACAATTAATGGTTATAACATTCAGGTGGCTTGGTCATGCACTAAGAATGCCAGAATACCGACTTCCACCGGAAATAATCAGTACATGATCAAACTCCAGGGGCTGTTCGAGAAGAGGCTTGACCAGTAAGGAACGGAAACCGCTAACTATAAGGTAACTAACTATAAGGTAACTATAACTACCCCTAGCTCCAGGAGGAGGCGTCTACTAATATCTACAGGAATTCCAAAAACTGAACAAATTGGACTAATATCTATAAAAACCAAAGTGAGGACGAATATCTACAGCTCAAACTGCTGACTAATATCTATGAGAACCAAAGTGAGGACGAATATCTACAGCTCAAACTGCTGACTAATATCTATGAGAACCAAAGTGAGGACGAATATCTACAGCTCAAACTGCTGACTAATATCTATGAGAACCAAAGTGAGGACGAATATCTACAGCTCAAACTGCTGACTAATATCTATGAGAACCAAAGTGAGGACGAATATCTACAGCTCAAACTGCTGACTGATATCTATGAGAACCAAAGTGAGGACGAATATCTACAGCTCAAACTGCTGACTAATATCTATGAGAACCAAAGTGTGGACGAATATCTACAGCACTGGCAGAGGTTGGATTTGCAATTATGTATAGCATATTGGAATAACGTAATATTGCGTATGTAGTTTAAAAAAACTTAATTTATGTATGTACGTATGTAAAAATCACTAATATCGGACTAGTGGACACATTTAGCTGATTAATAAGGATTTGGGTTTTTTGTTTTAACAGTTTTCTTTAAATCGAGTGCTTCTAAATTATTTAGTCTGTTACCATGACCATCTATGTCAGTTAGGTTAGGTTAGGTTAGGTTGTGGTGCCGTGTATTTTGAAATAAATAAATATCTTTGTATTATGACCTCCATATTTGTTCAATAAATTATTGTTCTCGTAAACAGCAAAATACGTAATATTATTCAAAAACTTCATGTACGTAATTTAAACGTTTAAGCCTTTACGTAATTAGTAATTACGTAATTGAATTCATAGATATTAGCCCAACATATGAGCTGTAGATATTCGTCCGACATACAGGCTGTAGATGGAAGGGCCTTGTCGAAACGATAGAACTCCGCCTCGAATAGGTCATGGTGGAGAAGATGGCGTGACATGGGTACTCTATTAGAAATCGTCATCAGGTGCTGTATTTACGAAATAAATCAGGCATTCAGCAATCTGAAATATGTCCTTATACTTCCTTGTTATTTCGTGATTCGCTTTTTTAAATAACTCCCATACAAAAAATAAGCCCCAACTGCGCAAAACAGTTGTGGAAACAAAATCTCAAAACCAGTGGAATTGTGGCAACACTAATTGGGGTATGTTGTGAGGCTTAAGAAATTATTCGGATCTGGTCACTAAACACAAATACAATCAGAGAGCCTTGCTGTGTTTGTAGCAGATGCACATATTTATAGTGATAATGATTTATCTCGTAAACTGTTGCAGATTTTACACGTATTTCATATCGGTGAAAGCCAATCTGGTAAAATCCCAGTCATCGGCGATGTTGTATTTAAAGCGATTCAAACAAAATAAATAAATGGCATCCAGCTTGCTTTTGTTCGACCAACAAAAGCTGTCTGATTGGGGCCACTTTTTCAATGGGTTAATTTAGAGCGTAAAGCGAATCGCATAATTGTTTCAAACGGACCATATACATTGTACATTCTACCCGGTCAAGCCAATATTTCACGGAAAAGATAAGCTCAGTTTAATAGTTGGAATAAACATAAATCTTAGCAATAAAAATCTGAAATATTTTGTATTGTAATCCGAATTATTACGAACGTGATTAATCATTGGAGGGTTATGGCAAAAAGTTTTAAAAAATACTTTAATTTTATAGTAAAATATCATATAAATCTTTCAAATATAAAATCAGAAAAACAGACGTTTAACAAAGTGCTCTCGAATAACTCGAGGAGTTTTCATAGGTCTTAAGTGTTTGGTATTCTTGATCTGCGTGACTTAACAGCACATATTACAAACTTTTACAAGTCAAATAAAACACTTTTGCTCAGCCATCTGGAAATCCTTTTCAAGGGCAGAATAAGTGCTGGAATATTCGTGAAACTTTTACAAGAATTCTAAATTCTAAGGAATAAAATGCCAAGTATATTATTGTATAAAATCGTAATCTAACTTTATCTAAAAATATGTATAACTTATAGGTGAATGGTGATAAGTAACCATAAATTTTAATAAGGTTTTGTTTAATTTTTTTTATTATCTATCTTATCCAAATACAATGCAAATTTCTAGTGGTATTTAAATTCTAGTGAAATTAGTCAAATAAAAAACAAAAATAAATGAAATATGTATCTACGATATAATTTCAAGTGAATTTCAAATACTTACTACCCGATTTCGCGATTTTCGACATACTTTTTGCGAAAGATATTTTCTTATTGAGCAATACAAATATGTGAAAATAATAGAACAAACGTTATTTATTTATTTATAAACAGAAACAAACAGTACATACGATACTTTGGTTTAAAAAAATTACAATTAATAAGTATATTTCATGATGGGTTACATATTATGTGTTTCATTGTAGTGTCTTATTTATGGTATACACATTATGTAATTACCGGGTGATATATGTAGTGGGAAGGTATGTGTGTGTGTGTGTGTGTGTGTGTGTGTGTGTGTGTGAGTGAGTACGAGGGTATGCACATTGAACAAATTTATATTATTGACATGATGCTCTTTTTAAACTTAGGCAGTGAATCGGAGAAAATGTCAATGTTAAAATTTAGACCAATAATATGGAACATATGAAGAGCACGATTGATTGGCGAATTAGATGCTGCATTTGTCTTGTAATTAAGCGTGTGGAATATTTCTATACGGCGTGTACGTCTCAATGGTATGTTATAATCTTTATTATATTATGGAAATGCTACACAAGATTGGCCGATAAATTCCACACAGAAAAAAGTGCGAATTCTTCGAAGCGCAAGCTCAACGTTCGATATTTATGGTGATTTAAAAAAAAAAAGAGTTTTATTATGTGGATAATATAAAATTAGGCCTTAACTTTTTTATAATTTTCATGAGGATAAAATTGTACCTAGAAATATTTTAAAAAAAGTTTCTCTCGGGGCCTTTGTCATCTTTGGAGATAGTGTGTGGAGGAAAGGTGGTAGAGGATGTTCTGGGAAGGATTAATCTGAGAGTGGTGTGATGAATCTGGTATCAATCCTAATATCTGGATCAGTGTGTTTGGAGTGACGGACGTATGAATCCATCCCTCCCACTGCGGTATAAGGTGGCGGGTCGACGGCTGGAGAGGTCAACAGGCCTCCCTCAACCAGTCTCTTTCGATCCGGCCCGTCACGCAGACGCTTTCGACACCAAGACCGAGACAAACCTCACCCCATGAAGCCGAGCACCCCTACTAAGTCACGAAACGTAGCGAAACACTTGTGATGATCTATGGCGGAGGTGTTGGTTAACCAACAAAATGTTTCCGGGGTGGCGGTACTCTTACCCAAATAGAGGGCTTTGAAGTTATTCCAAAAAGGCAAAGTTGTGAACCTTCAAGTAGCTCACTGGTGTAGACTTCTGCGGTTTTACAGTTTCAGCTGCGCAGTTTATACTGGTTAATCAGATCATCGACAAGTGAATAATATCAAACGAATAACTGTAAAAAACAGTTATAAAATACCTAATAAATAGTTAAAATAAGGTTATTCATAAGGCAAATATACAAGTCAGCCTAGCAACGCACGTTTCGCCCCGTGTGGACTTTCTCCGCGAGGCGGTGTTCATCCGAAACAAGACCACACGGCACGAAGCGTGCTCTGCTGGTGCTGAGATGCTCCATACATCGTACCGCGAAGCAATGGAAACACATAACCTCTGAAATCTTACTTATAAGATTTCATAGGTTATGTGTTCTATAAATCAAAAAGTATTAAGGAAAAACGTCTTTAAAAAGCCTTATTACTACCCAACAATAAATGTTTTCCAAGATTTTCCGGTCCCCCCACTTACAAAAATTGCACTACTACAATTACATAAAGATTTCTTTAATAAAATAATATACCACTATTAAAGATTAGCAAAAGAATTATATCTGTTGGAGGACTAACCGTACCACTAGTACAAACCACAGCAGCACAGGGAACGTACAAGTAACACGTATCTACGTGTTAAGGTACGTACTTGACTAACTTTATCCAGTGTTTCCTGACATTATTTGGAGTAAAAAATGTAAATTAAATTTTGGTCTCCGGCGACTTTTTTTTTCAAGTATACTTTCTTCAAAAACAAACAAAAAAAATTCTTCCACATGTCGTCACTGGTCATTCAGCCGAGTAACCGACCAACCCCTTACCCCACCTCCAACTGTCCAACACCTGCCATTATTTATGTTTTTGTAGAAAAAAAAATAGAAAGAAAACATCAAATATGTCACCGGAGACCGAAATTTCGTTAACATTTTTAACTCCAAACAATGTCGGGAATCACTGGTTAAAGTAAATCAAGTACATTCCTTAACACCCTGTATATTTAAGGGCATAAAATTATTCAATGCATTACCCCTAGATATACGATCGGAAGAAAACTACGACAAATATTAAAAAAATACATATATACTCTGGTTCCACTTTATAACTTTTCTTGTTGTTTAGTTTTATGTTTTGCCTTATCAGTCCTTTGTATCATTTATAACTAACCTGTAATTTTATTACTTTTATCGTATTTTCTCATAAAATTACTAATAGTTTTTGTAATAATATTTTTAATTTAAATAGATGTAAAAATATAGAGTTGTACTCTCCTAAACACAAGCAGCTGCTCTATTAGGAGAGTTATTGAAATATTGTGTTGTAAAAGTGTAACTTTGATAAATGTTTCAATTAATAAATAAAAAAATTTAAAAAGAATGATTGAATAAGTACCTTCCATTTATGCTCCCTCAAAGCCGGCCAGTTGTCGATGACGGCGGTGTTGACAGCCTCTATACCAGCGAACTGACTGCCGAGTCCTAGGATGAACAGCATAAAGAAGAAGAGGATAGCCCACAGCTGCGGGATGGGCATCTGCAGAATAGCCTCGGGATAGGCGACAAACGCAAGACCGGGACCACTCTCGGCAACATCTTCACATTGAAAACATCGTATTAAATCATCATAAAGCAGAACTTTGAAGAAGGGTAACTAAAAATCATAAACACTCAAACAAATAAAACAAATAAAAAATGAATCTCTACTTATACTATACATTATACATATATGTACAAACCTTGCTATTGAAACTAATAATAAATAAATAAATGCACGTAGAAATGTATTATAGTTTTAAAAAACCTAAATCATATCAAATCAAATCAAAAAATACTTATTGTACAAATAAAAAATACAATAGGTGTAGCTTATGGGTGGACCCCATTTCTTTCAGCTAACCACATAATCTTATATTATAATGTTTATGATGTCATACAAATAATAATATTATAATGTTATACAAATAAAAATACAAAAATGGGTGTTTCATTTATGTGAGGTATTCACTTAAGGTGTAAAGACATTTGTTTATAAGGAAAGTGTTTAGTAACGATTGGAATTTGTGTGCATCTTGTATTTGTTTAATGTTATGTGGAAGTTACGGTACCTACATAATATTTAATGCATAGTGTCCGGAAAGTCATACAAGGGGGAAACGGGTGAATCTACTCGTACATTACACGCAGATCTCAAAAATCTGTTTTTTAATTACGATTTTATTTTATGTTTTTACTTTTTACATTTTCATTTTTTGGCAACAAAGGGTAAAAATACTATTGGAGCCTTGTCTATGTTTCGACATAGTTTAAAAGACACAAAACAGCTGATATTATCAAATTTGTCGTAAAAAGTTCCAACTTCGAGGGAGATTTATTTGAAAAAAAAGCCAAATCTAAAAAAGTTGTGCTAGGAAATCGACTCCAAATTTGATCTAAATTCAGTGTACAAGTTCAAATATCTTTGTGTATAAGTGTTCACCCGCTTGTAATACGAGTTTCCGGATACCGTGTGTATCTAGTCTATTGTTTTCAGACATTCTCGAAGAATTCGATGCGTGTTTGCATGAACTTTTGATAGAAAACTTAAATTTGGATTTAAGGCCAAAACATATTTATTTTTAATCAAACGGTTTATCAAATATCTAGTACGGTTATGTGGTACTTTATCAATAATAAAATATGGGCCATTTAACAATTCAATTCTTCAAGATTTTAGAGATAACCTTGATTATTGTTTGTGAGTTGATGATATTTTTTTTTTTAAATATTCCTCCTAGCTGCAAAAATAATACACACTAAAACTTCTCTTTGAAACCGTCTCAATTTGAACCCTCGGAAAGGCAACGTGACCCCGAAAGAAAAAAAGGGTGATTATTCTAGGTCTCTACACCTTTTTGGCGTTCAAATCAATATGGCTTCGATGGCAAAATTCATATTTCGAACCCACGTGATGTCGAGACGATTCAACCCCATACTGATTAATGTGTAGTGGATTTGAATACTATTCTGGTGATAATCAACCCCCGATAAGATGAGAACATACAAGAAATTCAATATCGAGAGTTCTCGATCATAACTACTTTTCTAAATTGAAAAAATTTAATATTTTTTCGACGAGGACCAAAACCAGAGCATTCCTAATAAAGTGAGCTTAAAACTTCAATTTTAAAATTCATTAAAAAACTAATTTCATTTCGTAATTATAATTTTAAAAGTTTCCAACTTCGTGCCGCGAGTCTTGTTTTTAATTATGCGTTTTATGGCCACCTGGTATGTAGTGTACATATTTTTCGCTCAAATTTAATGTTGTAATGAGTTTGTTGAATGATTAGTTTGCATACTAAGTTTTCAAACCTCAAACTTATATTTGTACACGGCAATAAAATGCCTCGCCAACTAACATCTGAAGTCTAGACTACAACAATGACATTTAATGTAGTTTGCAACAACTTTCAATTTAAGAGACGACTCGTCAGCCAGAAATTTGTCAAGTTGAAGTACAGAGGGTGTCTCCATAAAATAGATTGAGACAATATAAGAGAAAAATTAAGTAAGTTAAAAAATAATAATTCATATTTGACGAGTTAAAGTATTTCACAATTTCATAATTTGTCTCGACGCTACCTAGTGAGAGATTTATCACTTACAATGCATTTCTCGTATAAAATAAAGTTTGTTTGCAGGTGGAAAAATGTAATAAGCAATAATTGTTGAATGAAACGCTTGTTTATATTCAATTATTTGGGGGCAGGAGATAAGCCGACGTAGCTCAGTGGATAAGAACAGTTGACCGGAAATCATGAGGATACGGGTTCGAGTCCCGTCGGCGGCAAGTATCTTTTCTTGGGAGATTTTTTTCAATGTAAATGAGTATTTCAGGGTAATAATTATTACTTACAAAAGTTCGCTTATTTGCCTAGCTTAGCTTATTCGTTAAGTTTTTTGATTTAACAGTACTTAGGAATATTTTGTAATAGAAAATATTATTTACTATACTAGTTTCCTATTTGATTAAAGAGAATGTGTTAATTAATATTATAATATAGAAAATGAGTGTCAAATAATTTACCAAAGGCTATTAAAACCCTTTGTGTTGTTAACGAATAGAACGCCATCAGACTGCTAACGTTATAGACTCGGTTACTTTATGGCACGGTTTAGAGGTTTTCATTTTTACGTAGATTGCATAATATAAATCTTTCGATCTGCATTGTCGAAATATATTTTCCGGGCTGTGTGTTTCCTCCATCTTATATCATGGGTCTCTTCAAGACCTGTGTAAAATTAAAATAGTAATGTAAAAAATAATTCACTTCAAATTTCCACTTCAAAAAATCAACCCTAAATATCACTTCAAAACACTTTTGTTGGATGAATATCACTGATTGAGCCGATTTAAGCCACCCTTTACCGAGTTACAATTTTAATCAAATTGGGATTATAATTTGAAAAACTTTTAAAAGGCTCTTGCTCCACGCAGTGAGCTACAAATATTGAAACATGACTTTATTAGTATTCCATGAATTGAGTTAATTAATTTTTGGTTTAATTTAAAGCACATCAGATTTTAGAACTTTAAATCTCAATGAAACAGTATAATATACCTATTTCGAATGTGAGATGTGAGTATTTTTCACAAGAGTTAGCGATGAACAATTTATTAATAAAATTTTAATTATGGAAAATTAGCGAAATTCAAACATTTTTTGGTAATATAATAATTAAATGAGAAAATTCGTACACAGTTTCAAATAAGTACTTTTTATTACCAATTTATTCTTAATTTGTCGATAATAATGTATTAGTTTTATTATTAGGTGTTTTTTGTCTGAGCCAGAGAAACTATGGCATTTTCAATAACTGGAGTATATAGTGTAACAGGCTGAAGGAAATGGGGCAGAGGAGGGTGAAGAAATACCTGGATAAGCAGATCTGGTTACAAAACATGGCTAAAGCCATTTCAAGATACGTTTCAAGTCTGACTTTTGATCTTGAACCAGGGTGATAAGTGTTCTGCAAGATGGTTAGTTCTTTACTAATTCACAAGTTTTGTTAAATTACAGTTGGTAATAGGCTTGAACCATGAAATTGCTGCCTCAAATAAAAAAAAAAAAAACTAAAAAAAACTGCCAGAATTTTATAATAGATACCACCTAACTACGAGTATGTTAATGTTTAAAATAATTACAGCCTGTCGCTAAAGTATTTCAAACTATTAATGCAAGTTTTTCCTTGAATAATAGCAAACTTACAGTTAGTACATTTTTTAATTTAATTAATATTAAATTTAATAATGTTTTTATCAAGTTCGGCAAGTGTTTTATTATGAACATTTGTTACAGCTGTTTTGGTTTACAAGACTATTTTCAAACTGTGGTTAATCCACATTGAGATTACCTATTTATAAATGTCATTGTTTTGAAAGTGTGTAAATTGATTTATTACCGGTTTAACCAATTTGCTGGGCACTAATTGAGAAAGTATTATATGTGGTTCGGAATCTGTTTCCTCTGCACTAAGTATTACGGTTTTCTTAATTGTTTTATAATGACGTTATTGCCATGGCTCTTTTAAGTGCATCATATTTTTTTAGATTTAGTAAACATACCAAGGAGTAAGGAATAAATAATTTTCCTTCCTTTATTAATTAGCGTTACGTTGGGGTCATTCGTTCGTTTTTGATTTCCAATTGTACAAGCAAATTTAATCCAAGACCTCTTGTTTCTATATGTAATGGTTTTGACTTATCGTTTTTAAGTGGAAGGTGATTTATTATTCACTAATAGATGTTCTGCGAATTTTTGTGTTTTTATTACTATAACATCGTATACATTCAAAGAACTTGATTATAATATTATTAAATTTAATTTTAATTAAATTTAAAAATAGATAAGTGGAATTGTACGAATTAAACACAAAACAATTAATATGTTAATACAAAATAACAATCTTTTTTCATTGACTTAACATTACTTGTTCCATATTTTACATATCGACGGTCCCAAAGAACAATTCCGTTGCGAGTAGTTTTACAGTAGAGCTGTTTAAAGTTTCGTTTCTGCATTTTTTCTGTTTTTGATATCAAGAAATGTTATTTTAATATTTTGTATTTTATTTCACGTCATTCAAAATTCTGAAAATATAAACTTTTAAATCATCAAAAGAATATTAATAAATTAACAAAACGATTTTTATCAGATCCGGCATTGTTCTTCGGGACCGTCGATATCATTTTTAGTTTAAATAACTAATAATTTGCCTGAATAATATTAAATAGAGTATATTTCTTACCGTCCACAGAAACTCCCATTTGCTGTGCCTGAAAGCCTAACACGGAAAAGATGGCAAATCCGGCAAATATAGATGTCCCGAAATTAGCAAATGATACTATGCAGGCATCGAAGTGGCAATTGTTCCTGAAGTTGTTGTATGAGGCCAGAGTTATCAAGGACCCACAACCGACGCCAAAGGAGTAGAATATCTGAAAAAATAATTATATCTCATCACCAATTTTAAAACATTTTCTGTATAATTGTCTTCTCTGAGGCTGAATTTATATTTAAAAATGCATTTAGTGACATGCTTTCGGTAGCAAGCGCGCCCGCAAGCCTAATAGAGCGAGAAGATATTTTATACTTGCTTTCGGGGGTTAGCAGTTCATAGACGCTGTACGTTTGGCATGTCCCAATGAAAGCAAAATGGAAAATAAAGATTCCTTGACAACTCAACAAAACACCACTTTGAAAAGCCACTAAAAGATATTAAAAAAATTAAGTACGCCATAACCTAACCGAAAGTAGATAAGTTTTAAGATTTTCACGGCCAAACGCATTTTCGTTATTTGTTTTTGGGGTGTTATGCCGTGTTGCGCTACCTCCTTCTTTAGCCAACGTTTCGGACATCGACACATCTACCGGATCTGCCGGATCTGCCCTGATGATGGACACTGCAACGATGTCCGAAACGTTGGCTAAAGAAGGAGGTAGCGCAACACGGCATAACACCCCAAAAACAAATAACGAAAATAACCTAAAATAATCTATTTCACCATTTTTTCATCTCTTTTAATGACTTTTCAAAGGAGGTGATGTAGTTGCATATTGTTGAGTTGTCCGGTCACCAAAATAAAAATCTTTAAAATTTAATTTTATGAAAAAGATTTGTGCGATTTTAACAAAATTTCCACCGGAGTAAAATCGTGAACTCGTAAATTCCACTAATATGTGTTAATTACGTATGTAAGCCCTTTTTAGAAAACAATATGAGTTGAATGGACAAATGGTATACAGTAAAAGTGCCAGAAGTGTTGTCAACTTGGCGTAATGGCGAAAAGCGCTGTGAGGTGTACCACCTTTCCAGCGCCTTTTAAATCCTAAACCACATGTTGCGTACCTAAAAAGCAGCACTACCAAAACATCAAGATATGCACCTACTACATCTGATGCAGAGCTCTGCCACTACGGCAATGGCCTTCAAACTTTTTGAGCCGGCGTACCCCTTGTCTCTCACTACAAATTTGTTGTACCCTCCATCTATATTTTTTACACGTCTAATGAAAGACGTGTTTCATTTGTAATTTTTAATTCTCTTATTATTATATGAATTTAACCATCAAGTCACAAAAATACAATTAAGTAATGCAATTTTATACAGAGTGTAACACGACTTCAGGCATTTTAACCAGATTTTTACATGCTACGTGCCACGTTATTGCGTACCCTCAATTTGGCTTCGCGTACCCCCAGGTGTACATGTACCACAGGTTGAAAACCACTGCCCTATGGTATCATGATTCTACGCACTAGACGCGCTGTTGGCATTACTTAATCCCTCAGACTAATTTCATTTTTCAGAACAACTAATATAGATCTCATAGAAATCGTTGCATCTCCCTTACTATAAGAATTATAAAAATAATCTAAACAAGAATAGAACGAGAAAGCACTATGTTTTTTATATTCAAATCTAAAAAATAACCACAATATAATAAAAATGTACACCTTTATGAAACCAAATTATCTGACTTCAATTTGAAAAAAATTTATGAAACTTTGAGAATTTGGTTTTAATTATTTTTA
The DNA here is from genome assembly GCA_929108145.2 of Limnephilus rhombicus. Classification (NCBI taxonomy): domain Eukaryota; kingdom Metazoa; phylum Arthropoda; class Insecta; order Trichoptera; family Limnephilidae; genus Limnephilus; species Limnephilus rhombicus. The sequence goes on along the minus strand of OV815278.1, from coordinate 19,827,251 downwards.
CATGAAACGATAAAAAGGCGAGTTGATGATAGTTATAATACAAAATATGTGTCTTTTTAATTGTTTTCGTCATCAGTAATTTTAGTTAGAAAAAACGTTAGTGAGCCATTTTTAAACTTTTCATTTGTGAATTCTAAAATTTCATATTTAAAAAATTATATATGTTCATTTCGAATCAAAAAAAATTATAACGTATTTGACACCGACCGACCGCCAAGACCTGAACAATCCTAAGTAAACCCATGAACCCGGACACCCCTTCTATGTCAACAAACGTAGCGAACCACTTGGGGTGACCTATAGCAGAGGTGTTGGTTATCCAATAAATAGTTCCGGGGGCGGCGGTACCCATACCCGCCTCCCAAATTGTAAGTTGTTAAGGATATTGTTGAGGATAAGGTCGAGGCCTGAGGGCGTATTTCCAAAACCTATACCGGTTTAGTCGCAGTAGCGACAATTTACATTTTTAATACACCTATATATTGGTTATTTTTTATCACTTTGCAAAAGCAAAAATTGTTCTAAAACCTAGATAAAATAATCTTTCCAGTGTTTATATTAGAAATTACTATTTTATTTCTAAATATTTAAATTTTGATACTGAAGATGTAAATTTTCACTCCTGGGACTGAACCGGTATAAGTTTTGGAAATACGCGACCTGGCGGGTTAAAGAAAAGCATTGTAAAGTGAACCACATTCCAAGCAAATTTGTATGCAGATAAATGTCGCTTACCTGAGAAGCAGCGTCTCCCCAGACATCTGTTTTTAGGAGGGTTTCCCACTGCGGGGTGATGTAGTACAGGATGCCGTCCGCAGCGCCCGGCAATGTGACTCCGCGCACCAGAAGCGCTGTCAGCATGACATAAGGGAACAGCGCTGTGAAGTACACGACCTTGCCAGCGCTTTGCACACCCTAGAAAAAATATTTATTTGTTTATTATGATCAATTTTTATTGCTAATTTAAAAAAGTTACAATCCTACGATAATATATTATAACTAGAACGTGCGGGATTTTGGTTCGGCTTCGCCCAGTTTAAGTGTTGGTGACTATTTTATAAATCTGATAGGAACTGGTTCCAAAAATAGCCGGTTCCTTGGATCCATTGACAGCTAGTCACCGGGACAAAGTAACTGCGACAGGCAATGACGTCATATATATTTTATAGGCGGATGGTATTATTATTCACAAATGTCAGTTACAAGAAACAATCAATCTCTCCATATCCAAGAGATTCACGAAATTATAATTCCAATAGTACTTACGCCTGCCAGAAGACGTTGTCATGCTAGTTGTTAACATAAGTGGCGCTATGTTTTGGCATTATTGGCTACTTGCTTGAATTCGGTTGTATTACAAAAGTAGCTTTTTAACAAACTTCAAGTACGAAGACGGCCGGCATGGTCGAGTGGTAAAGCGTAAATCTCTTGACTCGCTATCCGAAGGTCGCGGGATCGAATCCCGGTGGGAGCAAATAAATCTTATTTGATTAATTTGTGTTGTTCCACAATTTATTCATTTAAACTAATATATAGTACATTTTCGGCACGTTCCGGAGTGGAAGATACTCTCAGCATCGCCCTGGTGTAAAACCACCATTCAGAATTGAAAGGTTGCTTGAAATGGCTTTAGCCGTGTTTGGTGACCAGATCTGAATAGCCAGGTACTTCACCTACCTCTTCCCTATCTGCTTCCCCTTCGCACTACCTTCAGCATCACAGCATACGCCAATTGGGGATGCCATAGTCTAACTGGCTCCAGACTTGAGCAGCTGGGACTCTTTTGAGGTACTCATACAAAAAAATAAAAAGGTTTTGCTTAAGACGCGGCGTCAGAGATGTATTCGAAGTCGAGGTCTTAAATTACAGTCGTACAATCGCTAGGCTATTAATAAGTCCGGTGTTTCGAATTAAATCGTCGCGGTATGCTTTGTCTAACGCATAAAATTACATTCTTAAAAAATCGCGTACATAACAAAGTGCTAACTGCTGTACAAAACAGTTGACGTATCTTTTTTCGAAATCATTTCAGTAAAAACACGAAAATAGCAGTGAAGGTGCTAGATAATTCTATTAACTTACGACGCTGTGTGCTCGATTCATATCAATTTATACCCGTGTCGAACCCACAGCGAATAATCAATCAATGTCGGCCTATTGAATTCTATTTCACGTCATCTAATAAGTGCCATGCGAAGCTTGCTCGTTATCTGTACTATAATACATACTGTACTACCGTGGGTAGGCGCTGCGGACACAAAGGCATCGATACAATAAGGCCGCCGCGGGGAAATTCGCTAAGAAAAATAGTAGGATAAGAAATGTTTTTTGAATCCACTATTTTTATTATGAAGATTTGTAAATCTTCTATTTTTGGCCAAAGTCTTGGTCTCTGAAGGCTTTTGAGGTAGTTTATTTATCGGTGATCGGGCAACTGAACGACCTCATCACTCCCTTGAAACGTCATTAAAAGTGATGTCATAGAATCTATGTAACTACACATAATAAATACATACAACCACTCGAACCCAAAGCTTGTTTTCAAGACAATTTTACATTGCTAGATATACGTATGATGTATGAGACGTAGCTGACTTATTGAGGACGTAATCCTTTTAGATATTTTGAGCTTCGGTAAACAGTCGTACCTTTTACCGATCAGTGGTTGAGTGTGCATCGCGCTTAGGTCCCACCCGGGCGTCGAGTGTTCGATTCCTCGACTGGCTAAGTCCTCCATCACAACACAAGCAACATTTTCGGCTTTCTGTGGCGGTAGAGGAGATTTTCAAAAATTATTGGGTTATTCGTAACCCGGGAATGTTTGTCGTTCTTTTAACTAAAAAAATATATATGCCTCGTATCAATATGAGCAGTTATGAAAGAGCTTTCGTTGATCACCACCAACAAATCCATTTTTTTAAGCTTTTGAAACCAAAATGGTTGCTATTTTAGCGTATTTTTTAAATAAAAGTTCTCCTATTCCCCGATCCATTATATTTTCGTCATAAATTCACAATTTAAAGATTTTAATGGATTTAAAAGGTTTTTATATCTTTTGGGAGATTATCTAAAATCCTTTTTGTGGTCGGTTTTATCCTTTTCTGCTGCAAAATTAGTACCAACATATTTTTGTATCCTTAAATCGTCCCCATAAATTCACGAATTAATATTGAAATTAAGTGTTCAGTTTTGTATTGCAATAATTGATGCGATATTTATAGCGCTTTTTTTTACATTAACTCCACACAGGAGGCCTTGAGGAAAATAATTTCCCTCAGGGCCTATGTCATCTGGGATGCTGTGTGGAGGGTCTTTTTGAGGAGAGGAAGGAATGAACATTGGTCTTGAAGAGACCTATGTTGTAGGAAGGAGGAAACACAGAGGCCGGCAAATCATGCCACAGCCGAGCTGTTGAACATAAGAACGAGTCGAAGAAACGACCCGTTCTCATGTGACAAATGACAACCGTGTACAAATGTTGGGCACGCGCTTGGCGTGTTTCCGGACTATGCACCGGTGCCGAAGGGATCAATGATGCTAGTTCCTCGGAGCATCTTCCATTGTAATACCGGTAGAACAAGGATAGCATTCCCACCCGACGCCTGTGCTCTAAAGATTGCAATCCGTCTGTTAAGATGGGAGAATCTATCAAACGGATCGCCCGTTTCTGCACAGAGTCGAGGGTATTTTTCAGGTATTTTGGAGCTCCAGACCAGAGGTGGCTGCCAAATTCAACCGTGGGGCGCACTTGCGATTTGTACAGGGTTAGCAGTTGTGCACTATTAAAGTATCTGCGGGCCCTATACAGTAATGAAATAATAATACTGAAATTTCGAAAGCAACATTTTTTATTAGGTTGACTAGCCGATAAAATAACCATTCGGGAGGCTTTTTATTGAGCTGAGCCATCTTATTAAAAAATAATAATAAAAATGATGTATTTGGCCAATAATAATTTTATTTTTAAGATTTCAAGTTAGACCTCACAATAGCGACAAGGGAACTATATTACCATGCGGTTGGGAAACGTTGTGAGGTAGGTTAAAGGAGGGGCTGTGAAGAATTTTTTTAACGGGGGTCTTGAAGAGGCCCACATTATTTGATGCAAGAAAAATAGATGTTCATTTTTGGGTAATTATAGTAATTGTACAAATATGGTAAAAAAATCGAAATTAACAAACTATTGTATTAATGGATAAATTGAATGTTCAAATGGACAATATAAAAGTACAAACCTAAAAAACGTTATCCAAATGGACAAAAATTGGTTGACATTAGTGGATATTTGTAGACTTTCTGTGAATATTTGACGTTTTTTGTATTAAATTTAGGAAAAAGGGAAGAATCTTGTATAATCTGAATATCGTAAAAACGATGGCAAAACATCGTCATCGTCGAAATTTACCTTAATTGAAAGAACATGAAACTTAACAAAATTTTATCAAAATTAACGAAAATATCAATGTAGGTATTTACCATGAACTATATTTTTGGGATATTTTACAATTTTTTTACCAATTTTAATTACATTTCGTTCGTATAATACAAGCGATTTTTACCAAGTTTTTTTGTCCAAAGACTATTAACCATGTGCCAATTAATGATGAATTTAATTTAAATATTAGAGAACTAATATCGAAAAGTAATAAAATCCTTAGAAATGTATTGGTTTTACAGCAGATAATAAATGCTTAGGAGAATTAACGATTGTGGAATTCGCGTTAGAAAAAAAAAAAGTATAATAATGAGATTTGTATTGTAACAATGAGTGTCTAAATCAAAATTATATATGTTACAACAACAGTATTACATTTTCCTAAAATTACCCAAAGATTCGAAAATATGTAAAGAACAAAAGTTGATGATTGTTCTCCGCATTCATAATTAGCGAGTTCGTCCCGCCGCAAGGACGAGGTTAAATTAATTTCTGAGCAGATCAGTTCTAATACACTTCCAGCATGGTGGGCGATGGGTCCCTTAACCTAACACTGTGTCTGCGGTGGTGGAGATAAAGGCTAAACTTTTTAAATAAATCTTCAAGTGGCCCAAAGCTCTTCAGAAGTCTGGCCGGGGTTGGGGTATTTATACCTTTGTTCTTCTCTCCTCCCTCGTTCACCCTAAAACGTCTAATTCAAGTTGGCAAATTAAGCCCAAGTTTAAAGTGCCCCATTTTATCTTTCATTGATTTTCGCCTGACTACTCGTATTTTAAACGGTTTAAATATTGTAATGTTTATGTTGGCGATGTTATTGAGATGTTCTACAAGAGATATTTGCATCATTATTTAAATAACAATTCAAGATCGGGTTGGATGTGCCTAATTTTATCTTTCATTAACTTTCGCTTGACTATTCGTAATTTAAATGGTTTAAAATGTTGTAATGTTTATGTTGGCGAGTGAGATGTTCTACAAGAGATTTTTATCTATCATTTAAACAGCAATTCAAGAAGTATCTAATTTTATCTTTCATTGATAACCGGCTGACTATTTTATACGGTTTATAATGTCGTAATGTTTATGTTGGCGATGTAATTTGCATCATCATTTAAATAACAATTCGAGATCGGGTTGGATGTGCCTAATTTTATCGTTCATTAATTTTCGCCAGACCACTCGTATTTTAAACGGTTTAAATGTTGTAATGTTTATGTTGGCGACGTTATTGAGATGTTCTACAAGAGATATTTGGATCATCATTTAAATAACAATTAAAACACAATTGTTGGTAAAATGTTATTTATTTAAAGTAAGTTCACAGATCACCTATAGTAAAAATAGTCACAATGTATCAATTTACAATAATAATAATTAACTGAGCAAGGGATCGGAGGGCACCTTGCTGTTTAGTCTTTGGGAACAACAAAACTGACTGTGGTTCTGCTTAGAGGGTCGTACCATAGGACGAAGCGCAACTAAGGCAGCAGTCGGGGTCTGGTTGGTGCTTTACTTATGGTAGTAGAATACTCCTTAGAGGGTCGTGCCAAAGGACGAAGCGCAACTAAGAGAGCTTACTAGTCAAGAGCGAGCTACAGACGAAGTGGATTAATTTAGGGCTCGCAGCTCTTTATATAGGCCATTCCTTGTTGCGGGGCGTGGTTTATGTAGCGACTCGAGAGTAGGAAATGCGCAGAAGGCGTCTGCGCAGCCTGGTTCGCTTAGTTTTGGGGTGAGCAGGATAGCGCTGTACGGGGGAAAGAGATGGTGTAGTGGCAAGCGTAAAAACGGCGCGCTACACAATTCAAAATCGGGTTGGATATGCCTAATTTTATCTTTCATCGAATTTTCGCCTGACTACTCGTATTTTAAACGATTTAAATGTTGGTTTATGTTGGCGATGTTACAAAAGATATTTGCATCATCATTTAAACAACATTTCAAGATCGGATTAGAAGTGCCTAATTGTATCTTTCATTGATTTTCGCCAAACTACTCGTATTTTAAACTGTTTACAGTATTGTAGTGTTTATGTTGGAGATGTTATTGATATGATATTTGCATCATCATTTGTAATACAATTCAAGATCGGGTTGGATGTGCCTAATTTTATCTTTCATTGATTTTATGTTCCTGTTATGAATGGTTTAATTTTTTTTTATATGTGAATACCTCACAAGAGTCTCAGCTGCTCCCGTCAGGAGCCAGTGAGACTATGACATCATCAATTGGGATATGTTGTGAGTCTGAAGGTACTGGGGAGGGGAAGGAGATGGGGAAGCAGAAGAGGAAGGTGTGTTATTCAGATCTGGTCACCAAACACGGCTAAAACCATTTCAAGCAACGTTTCAATTCTGAATGGTGGTCTTACAACCGGTGCCTGATGACAGGATACCATAAAATACATCTGAAAAACAATCAATCTATCAATACAATCAATAATTTACAGTATGCAGGGCCAAATAACATTGACCCAATTTTTCTAAAACCTACGCTTCTTTACCAAAATTGTAAATTCGGTGCTCGTCTAGTCTAGTCAACATAAGAGTACCAAAAGTCATATGTACCTTTTCAGTATCACCATTCACAAGCAAATAATTATGTTTTTATATATATTATAATATTTAAAATATATATCAATGTTTTTACGTTTTTAATATGAGAAATTCGATGTTTAAAACACACCTAACGAATTTTGTTCATGTCCAATATTTTTTTAATCTATTTATTTAGAGTAAAAATGTAAATGAAATTTTGGACTCCGGTGACATTTTAGTTGTCGGCCCGGAAAGCCGAAGGTCCTGGGTTCGAGTCCCATATCTTTTTCTGTTTTAGATTTTTGATTGAATTTCGCTAATATTGTCATCATCTAAATACAAATATTGGGGTTTGAAAGAAATAATGAAAAACAGTAAAACTAGGATAACTATCAAAAGGAAACTTTTTGATAACTGCATACTTCCTGTACTTATTTATGGTTGCCAAACTTGGGCACTCACAAAAATTCACAATAAGAAGCTCGAAACTTGACAAAACTCCATGGAAAGAAGTATGATAGCGAAAAGACTGTTCGATGGAATAAAAATTGAAACCATTAAGAAACAAGAAGAACAAAAGATGTCATAAAAACAATAAAAAGCTTAAGGCTCTGCAACCGGGCTCGAAAACAAGAAGATGGAGAGATACGAAATTATGAATATTAGAGGAGAGCGCTAACATTTACAGCGATAAAATCGATGCGAAAATTGCGAAAATGTTTAATAAAACATGACTTGTTTAAAATAGAGCAAAAATCTCGCGGGCATTGTTTTAAAAAGCATTTAAAGAAACACTGTAATTTTTTTCATACATATAACTTGTAAAATAACTGAAAAAACGTGTTTATAATAATTTTTGAAGCATACTTTGCTATTTTTTTCTATCGAGGGAATTTTATATAATTTCCGTTTCGACGCGGGCAAAGTCTAGATATTATCTTTAAGAATAACATATATTTTTTTAAGAGCTTTAAAACTTACCGTGTTTAAGGGAAATATGTAATAAATCGGTTGAAATCCGGGTTGCTGGCCCTTAAGTGGAAGTGGTCAGGCCATACAATCAGAGGAAGTGAAAAATTGTCAAAATTAGTCATGAATTGGTTCACAGGTGACAAGAAGAGAAAAGAGGTAGACCATTTAGACGGTGTTTGACGACATCAAAGCCATAGCAGGTGGTACACGGACAAGAGAAGCTAATGATAGAGAGAAATGGCGACAGTTTTTTTTTTTTTTTTACATTAACTCCACACATCATCTGTCATCTGGGATGCTGTGTGGAGGGTCTTTTTGAGGAGAGGAAGGAATGAACATTGGTCTTGAAGAGACCCATGTTGTAGGAAGGAGGAAACACAGAGGCCAGCAAATCATTCCACAGCCGAGCTGTTGAACATAAGAACGAGTCGAAGAAACGACCCGTTCTCATGTGACTAATGTCAACTGTGTACAAATGTTGGGCACGCGTTTGGCGTGTTTCCCGACTATGCACCGGTGCCGAAGGGATCAATGATGCTAGTTCCTCGGAGCATCTTCCATTGTAATACCGGTAGAACAAGGATAGCATTCCCACCCGACGCCTGTGCTCTAAAGATTGCAATCCGTCTGTTAAGATGGGAGAATCTATCAAACGGACCGCCCGTTTCTGCACAGAGTCGAGGGTATTTTTCAGGTATTTTGGAGCTCCAGACCAGAGGTGGCTGCCAAATTCAACCGTGGGGCGCACTTGCGATTTGTACAGGGTTAGCAGTTGTGTACTTTTAAAGTATCTGCGGGCCCTGTACAGTACGCCCAGTTTTTGGGAGGCTAACTTTACTCTGGCTTCGATGGAGCCCCCATACCTGAGCTGGTCACTTAGGGTTACACCAAGCAAATCAATGGAGGGCCTGTTCGGAAGATTTCTTCCGTTGAAAGAGACTAGATTTTCATTGCGATCCCTTTTAGACGTAATCAGACAAGATTGGGTCTTTGAAACATTAAATTCAACGAGATTATTTTTACCCCAAGAGAAAACACTCTCGAGGTAACCGTCCATTCTTTGCTTCAAAGCCTTACGAGCTGTTGGAGTTTGTGAGCCCTTTGGGGGCTTGTCAAACAAAAAGCTATCATGAACTGTACTGTCATCCGCGTAGCAGTGAATTGGTGCACATGACAAAAGGTCGTTGATGTGCAACAAAAACAGAGTTGGAGACAGAACCGATCCCTGCGGGACGCCAGCATTTATCGAGTGAGAGGAAGAGGTGAAACCATCGACTACCGTCTGAATCGACCTCTCCCTCAAGAAGTCGGCAATCCACGTACACAAGGATGCGGGAAGTCCGTAAGAATGCAGTTTGTTGACAAGTCCTCGGTGCCAAACCCGGTCAAAGGCCTTGGATATGTCCAGTGCAACCGTTTGGGTCTCACCGAAACGTTCCAGGCAGTTGGAGGAGGCCTTTGTCAATTAGTGACATACAGACAGGGAGTCGATGCATGATAAGTGTTATAAATATTATAAATAATGTAGTGTAATTTACCGTCTGAATAAAGGCTATTATTAATAATTAAATATTACTCACAAAGTTAAAAATAAAAATAAAATAAATTCGTTGGTAAGACAAAAAATAATTTACGTGGAGAAAAAAGGGTGTTCAAGATAAAGTGAAATGTTTTAGATGGGTTATCTTAACCGGTTGAAGGTTACAGTAAAGCTCCATGAAAATGACATAATAATTATATTCTGAGGAAAATAAACAGGAGAGGAAACGAGGAATTGATATTTTAACAGAAGATAACTGATTTCTTGTATCACACAAAATATGAAACAATAACAATTGAAATAATAAAATATGAAAAATAACCTTTCTACTTTTGCTGAAAATTATTTTCATCATTTAAATTTGCTCTAATATAATTGAAATCGTAGATAAACATCAATTCTCCCAACTCCAAACTTTCAAAAAATAATGAGGCAATTCAATTATAAATATCGTGGAGTAATTTTAGGTTAATTTGAAATTTTTTAAAGTCACCTTAAAAAATTCACGAAAACGGGAATTGAATATTATACATAGCTTATAAACAAACAAAGAACCATACAATTGTAATAACGCCCCCCCCCCCCCCCCGCCCATTTTTCTTTCCGAGAACTTTATTTTACAATTTGGGAGAGGCGGGAATGTGTACCGCCCCGGGAACCTTTATTGGATAACTAACACCTCTGCCATAGGTCACCCCAAGTGGGTCGCTACGTTTGGTGATTTAGCAGGCGTGACCGGGTTCATGGGGTGAGGTTTGTCTAGGTCTTGGATGCGGATGACCAGGATATACTTAACCCCAGATTCCTACCCACCCCTTTAACCCTTTTCCTTCCCAGAACTCTCCTCTCCTTCCTTTCCTTAAAAAAACCCTCCACTCATCATCCCCAAAGATGACATAGGCCCTGAGGGAAATTATTTTCCTCAGGGCCTCCTGTGTGGAGCTCATGTAAAAAAAAAACTTCTTTTCATTAAAAAGACTCTTCATCCAGCATCCTCAAATACGACATAGTCCCAAAAGAAAATATTTTACATATACTCGTATATCTAACAGCATGAACCCGAAGGATTTTAACCAGCGATTCCTGAGCGCAATTGGCGTAAAAAATTAAAATGTCATTTTGCTTTCCGGTATAATGTCCGTGCAATAAAAATATCTTTCCATCACACGTTGCAAAAAGAGTAATTGGGTACAGCCTAGCAACGGGTCACGTGATAAGCAGTCCATCTCATTCCAGCAGCTCGGTAACACATGAAACGGGGCGCTTATCACGTGATCCCTCCGCGGCATGTAGGAGTGGGGTCAGTGACGATAATTGAAAATACAATATTAGGACAGCAAAATGACATCTCGTATTTGTACTCCAAATATGCTCTGGAATCGCTAATTAAAGTCCTTCTGACACCTGCTGTTACCTGTATATAAAATTATTTTTACATTTTAAAACATTTACTATAAATTTTGCAACATTACAACCAGACTTTTCACTTTTTATATGAACCATTGCCAATCATGACGGCCGGCGTAATCCAGTGGTAATGAATGCTCTTGACTCGCACATCGAAGGTCGCGGGATCGAATCCCGGCGTGGCAAATAAATTTTATTTGATTTATTTCACAATTTATTAATTAAAAATAATATATAGTAAATTTGCGGCACGTTCCAGACTGGAAGATACTCTCAGTATCACCCTGGTGTACGACCACCATTCAGAATTGAAACGTTGCTTGAAATGGCATTAGCCGTGTTTGGTGACCAGATCTGAATAGCCAGGTACTTCCTCACCTTCCTATCTCCTTCCCTTCCCCACTACCTTCAGCCTCACAACATACCCTAATTGGGGATGCCAGAGTCTCACAGGCTTCAGACGGGAGCAGTTGGGACTCTTGTGCGGTTTCGTATAAAAAAAATCATACCGAATGAGGAATCTACGTCTATATATATAACTTCAGAACGACTTTACCTATTTCAGTCAACTTTTATTTTAAGTTTTCTAATACTTTGTAGAAGGATCTTACGGAAAGAAAAATTAAGAAAATTGCGCAGAAAAATGAATGATATTAAAAAGCTTAACGACTATTTTAACTTCGCACGTTTGACAGTTCACGCGTTTGATGAAATTGAATTTAGCAGGTAGCTGTTTTTTTTAAACAAAAGAATTGTCTATAGATTTTTTAAATTATATATATTTCAAATAGGTGCCTATGTTAGGTACCAAATTTTATTGATTGTTCTTATGACTTATCTCTACATATTATAAATTAAAGTCCCCCGCGTCGTCTGTCTGTCTGTTCGCGATAAACTCGAAAACTACTGAACGGATTTTCATGTGGTTTTCGCCAATAGATAGAGTGTTTCGTGAGGAAGGTTTAGGTATGTAATTTGTTAAGGATTTGTGTAAATTTGTTGAAACATAACGATAATTGTTAGAAGTGTCGGAAAAAGTCAAGCCGCCTGGTAGCTTTCATCGAAAACGCTGCCTAATCCTTTTGGGATATAACAAAACAATGCATAGTGTGATATTTCTCTTTTATAGATCTACAAAAAAGTTCGTGAAGGTATATGTCTATCTTTTATGGATAGCTTACTATATCCATTCTATCTTCTAAGAAAATGGTCACATACATTGCGGTAATTGAAAAGTTATTTAGACGGATACAGTATTAATCCTTATTAACTTAAATACGTTATTTACCCGAGCATTTCATGCTAATTATTATAATCTTTCACACCATCTCTACATATTATAAATTAAAGTCCTCCGCGGCATCTGTCTGTCTCTTCGCGATAAACTCAAAGACGGCGGTGGTTATAAAGGTTGGATAACCATCCAGTAGATGACGTTGTTTTATTAGCCACAGCAACGCGTGGCCGGGTCAGTTAGTAATATACAAAAATGAATATTTGTAATATACGAAAAATGAAAATTTGAATAAAAAAATTGTAATAGATGGCACGCGAGCTGTTTGAAAACTGAATGTACTGGGACTGAATATAAGGAACGCGGGAGGGGAACGGAGATGCACGGGAAAGGATATGCAGGGAAAAACAATTTATTTCTTTGATTATTGCATTGCAACGCATTCCGGGAACCATCTAGTACTTTATACAAATATCGCAGAATTTTATCTGGCGTGCGCGATCATAAAAGATAGTACCAACCTACTATACTATCGGATCCCACTTTATCTGTGATCTTATATTATTTTTGATCGATGACTGTAGAAGAACTAACTACAATATTAACACGACTTTTGTTAGGCGTACTTCATGTTTTTTTTTAAATATTCGCATATTATTTTAGTATCGTCATTAGTCATTAGTCATTTCCGTCCTTTCGATAACAATATTTTAGATAAGCTGGACCGTGGTATTTTTCGGGGCTTAAAGGTTTATAAATAATATCTAATAATATCGTCATAATGAACTGGCATATTGATTATCATATGAATATTGAATTTCCTCGTCGTATTCATACTTTTCAAAGAGATTAATTTTACCTACGATTCCCAACTTTAATGATTGATTAATATATCTTTTTAACCCTCAAAAGCCACACCTATATGAAAAAAACCGCTCTTAAATTACCTTACTGACTTTTGCTTAAATATCCGTATAAATACGAAAATGAACTAGTGTTGTTATTTCTAAACCTTTATAGATGTCCTACGTGAAAAAAACACATTTCAAAGGTGATTGCTAATAAATAAATACCTTTATATGCATTTGAAAAAGGAACAAAAATGTCAAAACGCCCACTTTTCGGTTTTGACAGTGTTTGCAAGTCAAAGATAATTCAAACACCAACAGTGTAGTGTTGCCACATCAGTCCTGGATTTGTCAATAGGCCTTATAGGCCGCGGCCTAGGAGCGGCAGAGTTCATGGGGCGGCGCTCGCTCGCTTTGGTAAGCCGTTAAGTTTATAAACAAAAAACTAGTCACTGTTGATAGATCGAGTTTTTTTATGTATTAAACGTTAAATCTCATTTTCGGTAAAAGTCGCTAATTCCCAGCACTCATTCCTATACTATGTTAGATAGTTTAATAAGTTTATGCTACTGCGCGGGTAGTAAGGCTGGCCCTTTTTACAGCTTCATCTAGCCCAGAACCCCTTCCTCTAATAAGACAGCAGAGAAACCTGAATTTACATTATTACTGAATCTTTTTAAGTTTTTGAGGAAACAATCTCTGTGCAACGTTTACCCAACTTGGATATAGCTCTCTGCATCGCACTTTGCACTCCGGCCACAAATTGTTCTGGAGAAAGGAGTTTTCCTGTTTAAAGCGAGTGTTACCAAAGGTTTTCATTATCCTAAGAAAAGCTTAACTCTTTGGCTCTTCTATGCATACAAGCAGACTTAATAAATACTTTAAACTTTAGAAGATATTATAGATGATTTTGTCAAAAAAATTGAAAAAAAAAATCGGTAAAAAATTTGTAATTCTTGATTCATGTTACACTTTTCCTTTATGACTAATTCGTTGGTTTATTTCATTTTTAATGCCCAATTAACCTATATTTGAATATTTATTTTGAAAATTGTGTGTCACTTTATAGAAGCCCACAAACGGGTGATTATGATAGGTGGCAACTTCTAAGAAGGAGGAAGGGGCGGCGCAAATGAAGTGGCCTATACTTATGAAAAGTATAAATACGGCCCTGTGCCACATGAATGAAATCTTTGAAGCCACCAAGAGACATATTGGCACAAGCGATTGTGACCTTGTCTTTTATACAATTTCTTTATACATAAGGGTTAAAATGGCATATATTTTTTTCTTCGTATTCTACCGTGGCCACCGGGTGTCAAACGGCCTAGAAGAGTTTTGTTCGACTAGCCAAAAAAAAATCGGGTTTTTTTTCATTAACTCCACACAGGAGGCCCTGATGAAAAAAAATCCCTAAAAATCTTTGGGAATGCTGTGTGGAGTGTCTTTTTAGGGAAAGGAAGGCGAGATAGTTCTGGGAAGGAAAAAGGCATGAGGGGTGGGTAGGAATCTGGGGCTCAATATGTCTAGGAGTGACGGACGTATCAATCCATCCCTCCCATTGCGGTGCAATGCGATGTGTCCGGCTGAAGAGGTCTCGGTTAGATCTCCCTCAATGAATCGATTCGCACACCGAAGGTCGCGTGGCAAATAAATTTTATCGAATCCCGACGTGGCAAATAAATTTTATTTGATTAATTGTGTTATTTCACAATTTATTAATTTAAAATAATATATAGTATATTTGCGGCACGTTCCAGAGTGGAAGATACTCTCAGTATCGCCCTGGTGTAAGTTACTTGAAATGGCATTAGCCATGTTTGGTGACCAGATCTGAATAGCCAGGTAGTTCCCCACCTTCCTCTCCCTTTCTCCTTCCCCTCCCCACTACCTTCAGCCTCACAACATACCCCAATTGGGGATGCCATAGTCTCACTGGCTTCAGACGGGAGCAGTTGGGACTGTTGTGCGGTATTCATATAAATATATATATTTAAAAAAAACACTACAGTGGGAGGGATGGATTCATACGTCCGTCACTCCCTGACACACTGACCCCCAGATTCCTACCCACCTTTTTCCTTCCCAGAACTTCCTCTCCTTCCTTTCCTAAAAAAGACCCTCCAAACAGCATCCCAGGGAATTAATTGCCTCTGGGCTTCCTTATATATACTTAAATCTTAACTTTAACCGTAGAGCCTCCTGTGTGGAGCTAACGTAAAATATAAACCTTTTTATTGTTTGAAAACTAATGTCTGATTCACAAATCAAATTGTTCATCACCACTGATATGATAATAATAAAAGATATGTGTTGTGGGCGTGTGCGTACGTAGGTGTAATTCTTTGTTATCCAAATAATCTATGTAAATTTCTTTACAGTAAATTACTTTACCTAAAGAAAAGTTCATGAGTTCCTGATTAGTTCAGCGCCATACATAACAGTCCTCAATATAATGCTTGCTTATAATGTATCATCATTGTGATCTACAACATCAAAAATACACTGTGATGACAGAATTACATTTGTAATCATTGACCCAAATTGATCATTCCAACGAACACAACACTATTAGTTACAACGGTGACCAGACAACTCAGAATGAAACCAACTCAGAAGTACCTCAGAAAGGTCATATAAAGGTCAGATAAGGTTTAATAGGTTAAGTTAGGTTAGGGTTACCGGCGATTTAAAAATAATTTTTTCATGGCTTTTAATGACCTTTCTGAGATGTTTCTGAGTTTGCATGGAACTGTTCGTTACCTATTCCAGTAATTTTTTTCCAGCCATTTCTTACTTTAGAATTACCATAAAAAACATAAAATTTTCCGACAGAAATGTCACATATAAGGTTCAAATCCTAAAATAAAATAAAATAATGTCACTGTGTCAATGGTCTGGTATTTTAAGAGCACAATCGGTACCCATTCTCGCCTCACAATTTTCAATTTGGGAGGCGGGAATGGGTACCGCCGCCTCGGGAACCTTTATTGGATAACCAACAGATCTGCCATAGGTCACCCCAAGTGGTTCGCTACGTTTGGTGACTTAGCAGGGGTGCCCGGGTTCATGGGGAGAGGTTTGTCTAGGTCTTGGAGGCGGATGACCAAGACACACTGAACCCCAGATTCCTACCCACCCCTTAAACCCTTTTCCTTCCCAGAACTCTCCTCTCCTTCCCTTTCCTAAAAAAACCCTCCACACAGCATCCCCAAAGATGACGTAGGCCCTGATGAAAATTATTTTCCTTAGCGCCTCCTGTGTGGAGCTCATGTAAAAAAAACAATGGTTTTCTCACTACTATGTTATGGTTTTTAGGATTAAAATAAAGTCACGTTGTAAATTTTAAGTTTAAGTGTTATTTATTTATTTATTAACGCCGATTATAGCGGCTTTTACAAAAGAATTACAATTATTTTACATATTAATACAGAATATACATAGATTAAAAAAAAAGAAAAATATAAAATTCATAAAAGAGAAAAATAGAAATTGTAGTATCAACATAAAAAAGTACAATGAGTAGGTTATTATAAATACAATACAACATTTTATAAATCCCGGATATTATGTATTAAGAAATTAATACTTTAAAACTGTATTTGATTATAGTCAAACTGAGAAGCGCTGAGAAGCGACAGACAGTTTTAATTAAGTAGTGTTTGTATGAGGTTAAACTAGCAATGTCTATAGATTCATCCAAAACATATTTATTTCCAAGTACATGCAGGCGATTCATTATGGAATTGAGTTCAGCGTTAGATCCTGTATTGTTGCAATGATAAGGTAATTTGAAACGAACTGATCGACTATGTACATGGAAACATATTAGCGAAAGAAGTTGAGGGGAGTTCAACAGGTTATATTCGAATGCCTTGACCAACAAACTTAATATACCCACCTCCCGAAGCCCTTAGCATTGTCTATTTCAAGTTGGTAAAAACAATACATCTTCCAAAATTTATTACATACAAGCAAGAAAAGAAAACAAGCTCTAAACAAGAAAGCTTCCTGCCTGCTTTTATGAGCAAACCGGAGCCCATAATGGCAAGAATGCTATTTCTACAAGTATTATTGACCCATTACAGAAACAAAAATTGCACTCTTCCAAAAGCTCACCTAATATCTATGGTAAATACGTCTCGTTCCTATGTGCAATTAGGGCAAAAAGGGAAATTTGGTGACGTTCCTAGTAAGGGAATTAGAATAATTAATTCAGTAATCGTGGAGATCATAGGTGTATACTTACCTAGAAACTAGGGGAAATTAGATCCTTTTTCATAATCAGTTCAGTGATAGTGGAGATAATAGGTGTATACATACCTAGAAACTACGGGAAATAAGATCCTTTTTCATAATCAGTTCAGTGATAGTGGAGATAATTCTATCACCCAAATTAACTTGAGTGATAGAACGGAAACTTTTTCCGATCCCGAAATAGTAAGCCAAAAATTTGCCGATTATTTCAAATCAGTGTACAGTCAGATTGCTCCTCAACTAAATCTAGACTTTACTCGAACCGAGAGGCCCTGGAATATTGGTAAAATCGGTCTTGAGCTAACCTGTCCAGAGGAAGTAGACTCCTGTACTCGAACTTTAAAGCTCGACAAGGCTGCAGGCCCAGACGGAATACCCCCTAATATAATTGCTCATATGTCAAAAACCATTTGTCAACCGCTGAGCTATATATTTAATCTTAGCATATCGACTGGGTGTTTCCCTCATTCTTGGAAACTCACGCGTGTAAGCCCAATTTTCAAGGCTGGAGACAAGTCTGATATAAGGAATTACAGACCAGTAGCTGTACTGTCAACTATACCAAAAATATTTGAAATGATTATTTACAAGAAATTACATCACCAAATTATGCCATTTCTAGGAGAAAACCAACACGGTTTCATGCCAAGAAAATCCACGGTTTCAAATTTGTTAACATTTTCGCGATTGGTGGCCGTCGGACTGGACTTGAGACACCAAATAGATGTAGTGTATACGGATTTTGCCAAGGCTTTTGATCGAGTTGATCATGATATTTTACTACTTAAAATGTACAAACTTGGTTTCGATCAACAAACACTTATATTCTTCGCGTCCTATTTAAAAGCTAGAAGTCAATATGTAATAATAAATGGACATGAATCTAAACAATTCCCGGCGTTATCAGGTATTTCCCAAGGTTCAAACCTTGGTCCTTTGCTGTTCCTTATACTTATAGATGACATCCAGGTTTGTGTAAAATATTGCAAATGTCTTCTATTTGCAGATGACCTCAAACTTTTGATGGAAATAATCTGTTACTATGACTGCTTAAAAATGCAATCTGACCTTGATGCTATTGCAGAATGGTCAGTAAAAAACAAATTAGAATTCAATATAAAAAAATGTGTAACCATGACATATACCCGCTCCCAGAAGCCCATAGTTTTTGAATACAACATTAAAGGGAAAACATTATGCCGAGTCAATAGCTTTAAAGATCTCGGTATCGTCTTTGATCCCAAACTGACATTCTCGGATCATATATCACGGCTCACTCCAGCATGCTACAAACTCCTGGGTTTCATCATCAGAATATGTAAGCAATTTGATGACCCAGATGCAATGATAGCCATGTTTGATGGAGTCATAAGAAGTAAGCTGGAGTATGCCAGTGGTGTGTGGACTCCGCACCAAGCGAAATATATTAATATGCTAGAACAAGTTCAGAAAAAATTCCTTAGGTATGTCTATATGCGGATGAATGGAACGTACCCGAGATTCATGCACCATATGGAATTACTTGAGGCAACAAATAGATTTAGCTTGGAAACTAGACGTTATGCAAATCTTGCAATTCTTAGTTTTAACATAATCCATAATCGTATTGACAGCCCATTCCTCTTGGAATGTTATGGCTTATACGTGCCTGAAAATTTCAGCCGTAGTCGTCGACACGACTTGTTCAAAATACCATACGGCAGAACAGATGTTCTAGCACAGCATAGCATGACAAGAGGAATGGTGCTGTTGAACGAAATATCGGAAACACTAGATATATATAACTCTTCTTTAGATAGCCTTAAGATTTTTTTGTATATTAATCATCTTCCTAGGTGTTAAGACTGTTAAAATGAGAAAATTGTACAGTAATTGGATAAAAATCTGTTGTACAATTAAAAAAAAAAAAAAAAAAAAAAAAAAAAAAAAAAAAAAAAAAAATAATAGGTGTATACATAACTAGAAACTACGGGAAATAAGATTCTTTTTCATAATCAGTTCAGTGATAGTGGTGATAATAGGTGTATACATACCTAGAAACTACGGGAAATAAGATCCTTTTTCATAATCAGTTCAGTGATAGTGGAGATAATAGGTGTATACATAACTAGAAACTACGGGAAATAAGATTCTTTTTCATAATCAGTTCAGTGATTGTGGAGATCATAGGTGTATACATGCCTAGCAACTAGGGGAAATTAGATCCTTATTTTAATCAGTTTAGTGATCGTGGAGATCAGACGCGTACCTAGAACTAAGGGAAATCGGATCCTTTTTCTTAATGTATAAAATTCAGAGGGCAGTGATCATGGAGATCATATTATGCACATACGTAGGTACCAAAGCTCAAAACGAAGGAAACTAGACACTTTGTATTGCATTCTAATAAATTGATATTAAGGAGATATTGTGTATTACAGGGATTCATCGTTGGTCTCGTACCACGATAGTAGAAACATCTACTTCATGCATTATTCCCGTAAACCTTAACAAAATTCGTGCTTTTTTCAGAAAACAGCCAAGCTCTACGATATTAAGTCATAAAAATGAAAAGCGTCATCACTTTTACGACTACTCCCGCATTACGATCACAGCACTAGGTACATAATTGGTCCCGGCGAAACATCCATTTGAATAGTAGTCGAAGTTTACTATCGGCACCTATGCAAATGAAGTCGTAAAGCTTGCGCTTTTAATTCTTGTATTATTTATTTTACATTTTCTGAAACTTTAATTCAACAGGATGTACGAGGTGGAACCTAAAGTAACTAAAAAAATTTAAATTGTGCAATCATTTATGAACGTTCTAACTTCAAAGCTGTAATGTATTAGTATGTAACATATTAGTCTATGATTTAATTACTATAGATGTCTATGGGCTCTTAGGGTCACATGGTCTCGTTTCCGAGTTAAGCCGAAGGTGACCGAAGGTAAATGTACGCAGTCATTAGAGTTCATCAGTTCCACAGATCAAAACTTTCGGCCTTGAAGGTCGTTTGTCCTCAAAGGTATTATTATAATTTACGTTACGTCAATAAACAGTCATTGAATTATAAGAACCTAAATCTTTTCAATAAATATCCAGTAGTTACTTACTAAATTACGAATGTCACTGGAGAAAACATAAGAGGTATTACAAAAGCTGTCTTCGTGTGATGCGATGCACTTATATATATATACACTTTTTTTTTTCATTTCTTAAAACAGTATTTTAAGGTTCGAATTCATCAATCGTGATGCTTTTTAGTGTTTCACTTTTACCACATCGGCAAATCGTTACCCCTCGGGGAGTTTTTTCATCCCGAAGAAAATTAGAAAATCTCCAAAAGCGTTGAAAGAAGCTCAAAAATATACTGAAGCCTTCGACCAAGTATATCTAGACAGGGCGTGTAGATCTTAAAAATGACACCGGAACCAAAAATATTGGTTTACGAAAACATTTATCAAAAAGAAAGTCCATTATCTCGCAGTCAAAAGATCGTAAGAAGCATTGGTTTGCACCTTTAGTTGGTCTGCGTGGAGCTAATTTGTATTCCAGCAAGTTCGCAGTAACGGAATTACTAGCTTTGTGAAGATTATTTTTAAAACACAATTTTCAGGCAGTTAGAAATAATTTAGGTATGGGCTATCGCGGACTTTATTATTAACAATTTAATCAGTTATATGAATATCCAAGAAAATATGTACATTACATATGAATTCGAGGCAGCGTATCGAGAAAAGTAACATTTGATAAAAAATGTGTAATTTCTTCCTAGTAAAACAACTACGTCACGCAAGAGATGCAACGAAATTCGATGGCTAGTTTTATTATGAAATTTCTCGTAGGTGGTGTCACTTTGGGACTGGAATTGGGTATGGGAGAGCTAATCTATAGTTAATATATCGATGACTGAAGCCGATTGCAGTCTCTCATATCAACTTTTGTAGGTTTGCTGTTGCAAGGGGGTCCTGGTGAATGACCGCCTTACAGAATCAAAACGTTGCTTGAAGTGGTGTTAGATGATACAGTAGAATAATATTATATCAATATTAACGCATTTCTTTCTTTGGACTGTAGAACGATTTTATTTTATTTTTTTATTCGTCTATTAGGCTTTTACACAGTTTATAAAAAAATAAATAAACGTTCTGCTAATAAGTAGTAATAACAATTACATTATAACTACATGTCATATAAAAGCAGGTAAGTAGGTACGAGTATATACTAATATATACAAAAAATATTCATGTGTCAGTATCAAACCGTTACCCAAAAATAAGAATACGCCTATTCTTATTTTTGGGTAACAGGTTTGTACTACACATGAATATTTATTGTATTCATATATTTAAGAAACAATTTTATTTATTCAAGGAAGAGAAATAATAGGATTGAAAATAATTAACACAAGCGGCTTTTAAGTCTGTGTAAAATATGTGTGAGTAAATAACGATCTTAAATTATTTTTTTTTATATTATTTAAGTAAAAATTGATAAATTTTTAAAAAATGTTTATTTTTAATGGATTGGAAATTTCGTACATCTCAGTTAAGTACGTTGTTGGCCTTATGTTTTTATGTTTCCTCCCTTCTACGACATGGGTTTCTTCAAGACAATTGTTTCCTCTCCTTAAAATCGCCCTCCTTATAGCATCCCTAAAGATAGATATAAAGTTATAGACCCTTAGGAAAATTATTTTCCTTGGTGCTTCTTGTGTGGAGTTAATTAAAAAAAAACGACAAACAAGAACAAAACAAATCCAAAAAATTGGGCTGTGCCAATTCACATAAAAAAGGAACACCTACCTAGTGAGGGAAGTTTATTTTTATACTAGAAAAATCCTCCAGAAGAGGAATCCGGTTACTTTTAGAACCTCCCTCGGATACCTATATGATTTGGATCATAAATTATCGCTCGCTATTTATTATTCTGACGGTATTTTTATAACTCTGGAGTTTGTTTATGACTGCGTAATAACGTCACGATGAAAAAAATGCAGTATATTGGCGTTCTTTCTCTGTCAAAATGCATCGTTAAATAACTTTCAAAGTGTTTTTCTTCGGGCTTTATATTAGCGATCGTACCTTTCATGCGAAAGCTTTACACAATATTGCAGAACTTAATAATAATATAACTATCAATTTAAAATATTCACGGTGTCTTCATTTCACGCCCGTACGTACCAGAAAATTATATTTAATTAAAGAAGACAATATTAGCGACACTCAATCGAAAATCTGAAACAGAAAAATCAGAAAAATATATGAGCACATCTAAGAATCGAACCTAGGACTAAGCCTAGCCTTACCGGGGCAGAGCTCACCACTGAGCTTATGTGACTTATCCGATTCGATCATATTTAACTGCTTTATTTTCGACTAAGAACTATCTTCATTTTCTATTGCATACTTTTATTGGCTGTTATCTTTATGTATGATTGCAAGATTCAACTCGAATTAAATACTACCTAGATATTGTCTCGAATAAATTTTTATCCATGTTTATTAAAAATGCGATGTCTATTGACTTTTCAGCAAATCTAGGATGAACATTTATTATAGAGTAAAAATAAATATTCATTTTGTTTTGAAGAGTTTTACTTGCCGTGTACATTTGTTACTAAATAAAAAAATAGTTTGCTAGTGAATGACGCATCCGTGTCATTCACTAGCAAACTTAAAACTAACTAAACAAATTATATAAATGCTGAAATGATTAGATTTTATTAGGTGGGGGGGTTAAGTAATAAATGTACATGGAAAGTAAAACTTTTCAAAACCAAATGGCTAGAAATTTTTACACAGTTAATGCCAAAAAAAAACAAAAAATAAAAATTCATCCTAGACTTACAGAAAAGTCAATAGATGTCGCATAATTAATAAAAATGGATAAAAATTTATCCTAGACACTATCTAGGTAGCATTTAGTTCGAGTTGAATCTAGCAATCATACACAAACATAGCAGCGAATAAAAATATGTTAAATAAATGATGATAATATTAATAGTTCTTAGTTGAAGTATGATACAGTTAAATACGACACAATCGGATGAGGTCACATTAGCTCAGTGGTAGCAAGGCTAAGATCCGGGGTTCGAATTGTAGATGTGACCGTATCTTTTCCTGATTTTTCTGTTTCAAATTTTCGATTTAGTTTTGCAAATATTATCTTAAATAATCAAATGTTACAATCTGAGATTTTACTCATTAAGTTTAAAATAAAAAGAAAACATGTAAAATAAATTACCTTGTTTAATTAAATCCAATTTCCTTATTGTATAATCGTGTATTTGTAAAGAAAATGGTGATTTATTTACCTTAATAACGCAGAAGAAGGCGATGATCCAAGCTAGAGCCAAGCAGCCCACGAGGTGCCACTGGATACTGCCAAAGTTCTCCCAAGTGGCTCCGTTTATCCCCAGCACTTGTTCGCTAGACAAATATTAACTTTAAATTAGATAAGATCTTCCTTTCAACCGACACCAAGCATCCATAACTGTCTGGGGAACAACTTGCTCATGAACATCAAATAAGAACGATGCATTTTCTACAACAAAAACAAATCAACCCCTCAGGCTAATTTGTTCGCTTTCGGAACTACTCACGAAGGTATCATGAGGAGAAATATGATACAATCCGATGTAGATTGGGAAAAAACGTTTTACATTCAATACTAAAAGTCAACCACAAAAGAAGTAAAATGTGCACCTTTATGCAAAAGTTTCGGAACGCAGTTTGAAAAAAATATAAGAAAATTTTCTGAAATTTTTATTAATAATTTTTACATGGAAAGACAAAATTTTGAAGTGAAGATAACGTTTATAAACTAAAATATTACTGTCTACTAAAATATTATATGCGTTTCTATTTTTTCCGTTAACTTTTTTAAACTTCGTTATTTTAAAAATTAAATGTTTATTACGATTTTTTTCAAACAAAAACTACAACACTGTTACAGCCGCAACATTCTTTCTCATGTTGAAACTGAACACTGGGACGAGTAACCGCCCAATCCTCCACCCCGACCCAATACCAACTGACTTTTTTACGTTTTAGTTGAAAACAAAACATTCTTCTGAGATAAAAATATTATTTACGTTTTAGACTCAAAATTATCTCAGGAAACACTGGTTATTATTGTACAACAATATTTTTATATAATATAAATTTATACCAGCTACGCTACTGCAAGTAACTTGTCAGCAGACTAACAAAAATCCAAGGTGAAACTTTAGACCAAGTTGTGTTCCACTAGCTAATCTACACATAATAATAATAAATTCTAGACGATCAAAGTTTCAAAACCAACAAAACATGATATTGATGATCGGGGACCAACCCACAACCTTAGGTCTTAGATATAATCTCGTCAGATTTACATTTAATATTTAATCATTCAATAAATGTAATCTACATCGAATTTAAACAATTTTATACAGACGAGTGCATATTTTTGGTGTTGTGATTTTTCTTGTAAACTTCTCTGATTTTGATTTAGATAACTGATATGATTTTGATTTAAACATACAAGTCACCTGATAATTTTTTTTTTAATTATCCATGAACAAAATCTGTTGTTGTATCTACTACGTCACTTTGTCAACTTGTAACTTTTAAATAGATATTATACTGTAGGAACAAAATAACATAGATACCAAAGTATTTGAAAAAGTGGAATAAAAGTCGATAAACTTAAGGAAAGACAATAACTTATTTGGGAGGCGGGTATGGGTACCGCCACCCTTGAAACCATTTACTGGATAACCAGTACCTCTGTCATAGGTCTCCCTAAGTGGTTCGCTAAGTTTGGTGACTTAGAAGAGATGCCTTGGTTCATGGGGTAAGGTAGACCGGATCGGGAGAGAATAGTTGAGAGAGTCCCTTTGACTTCTTCAGCAGTCCTCTCCCGCAGGGGAGGGATGGATTCTTACGTCTGTCATTCGTGAACACCCTGAACCCCAGATTCCTACCCACCCCTAATACCCTTTTTCTTCCCGAAACTTCCTCACTTTCCTTTTTCAAAAAGACCCTCCACATAGCATCCCCAAAGATGACATAGGCCCTGAGTAAGGCCCATAATGTAAAGAAAATATCCATAAAAAAAACTACACCCATTTACCTTTTCTCCGACAAGGTGTGTGACCAATATTATCTTTATGTAACATTTGGAACAATAACTCAACGAACTAGCAGTCTCTTGAAGTATTCAGTGCAATGATCAACTCTATATTGATCGTTCAGTTCTTCAATATTAACTATGTTACTGAAGCCTCTGTGCAATGATCATCTGATTTCTCGGTATGTTTAATTGGAATATATTGAAGTAACCCGATCAACTCCTATGGTAATATTTCGATGACTTTAATATAGATTCTTACTGAAACTTGCAGTTTTATTAGAGGAATCACCGGATTGACATCCAGATTGTGCCATAACATCGATTCTTACGGAAACTTGTGCAGTGATCAATCCGGTGATTCCTCAGTGCCATAACATCGATTCTTACGGAAAACTGTGCAGTGATCAATCCGGTGATTCCTCAGTGCCATAACATCGATTCTTACGGAAACTTATGCAGTGATCAATCTGGTGATCCCTCGGTGCCATAAAATCGAATATCACAAAAATGTGATGTGTAAAAATTAAGGTAATCAGATTCCTTCTCAATGTCCACTGTTCACCAAGCTATTCCCATTGATGTTGCACTTTAAAAAAATATATTTTTATTACAGTCCATTGATTCACCGTCAATATATCTGCGACTACACAGAAGAGTTGTGAAACAAGAAGGGAAATAAAAAATAAATAAATAAAAATAAAAAACTCTGTAAAATTAATAGAGTAACAAAGCAAATAATTTAAATGGATAGATTTAAGTGGGTATATATATGAAATAGATGTAAAATTAAAATTAG
This sequence comes from Limnephilus rhombicus, assembly GCA_929108145.2. Lineage (NCBI taxonomy): Eukaryota > Metazoa > Arthropoda > Insecta > Trichoptera > Limnephilidae > Limnephilus > Limnephilus rhombicus. Next base: position 19,801,124 of record OV815278.1, on the reverse strand, counting down.
TAGATATTAAAGAGGTAATATACTACAAAAAGGTATTCATAGATTTGGGAATATAAATATTGTAATCATAAATATGGTACACATAAATATTGTACAAACAATTTGTAACTAACTAACTAACTTAACATCACGCCGTTTCCCCGCAGGAGTAGGCAGAGAGGACGGACCGCCAAACAACTCGATCTTGGCACACACTCCTTGCATCGTTCACATTCATACATCGTCTCATATACGCTCTTCTATTATTCCATATTTATCAATGTGGGAGGCGGGAATGGGTACCGCCGCCCCGGGAACCTTTATTGGATAACCAACACCTCTGCCATAGGTCACCCCAAGTGGTTCACTACGTTTGGTGATTTAGTAGGGGTGCCCGGGTCCATGGGGTGAGGTTTGTTAAGGTCTTGGAGGCGAATGACCTGGACACATTGAACCCCAGATTCCTACCCACCCCTTAAACCCTTTTCCTTCCCATAACTCTCCTCTCCTTCCTTTCCTAAAAAAAAACACTCCACACAGCATCCCCAAAGATGACATAGGCCCTGAGAGAAATCATTTTCCTCTGAGCCTCCTGTGTGGAGCTCAAGTAAAAAAAAAAAAATTCCGACTCTTCACATGGCCCGACTCAAGTATCTGATTCACTTAGTCGTGCCATGTCTTCCTCGGGCGTCCTCGACTTCTTCTTCCATTCACATTTGCGTCATATATTCTCCTTACACTCCTTTTCTCGTTCATTCGCTCTACATGCCCAAACCATCTGAGCGTCCCTTTCTTAATCTTACACATCACGCTTACATCAGCCTTGCATTCTTCGCGGATCTCCACATTTCTCACACGATCGTACCTACATGGTTTTACCACACATACGCCTCAGGGATCTCATTTCTACAGCATTTAGTCTACTTTCATCCTTCCTCTGCCAGTTCCATGCCTCACTGCCATACATCAGGGTAGGTACCAGCACTCCATTATGGACGGCTAACTTCGCTTCTTTGTGTTTAGTACTTCATTAAAATAAGCGATTTAACCTTTTTATTCAAAATATTTAACTCTAAATTCGACTGTTACGATCTCCTGGAACTCATAAACTTACGAATACCCACAGTAACAACATGACAAAATACGCTATTCCATTGCAGCATTCATAAGCGTATCACATTGCCCACTCTCCGATACAACCATTTCACACTATGGAAAATCAATTCTTAGGTAATGTTGACATAATTAATATCAACTTATAACTTCAAAAATAGATTTTAAGATATACTGACGATGGAAATACCACCATGGATCAAAAATCCATTTGATGAAACGGAAGTGGCGAATGTGATTTTACAAAAGAAGCTACTCGAGCTTAGCACCAATGAAGAGCTGAAGGTGAAGTATAAAAAAGGCTGTCAAACATTTTGGCTGCAGACAGAAATATCCGAAAAATATCCCGGGCTATGGGAAATTGCGAGAAAACTTTTGATAGCATTTCCCTTGTCATTTCTCGTCGAAAAAAGTTTTAGTGTCGTTACATTAACAAAAAAGGAGCAGATCAAAGATATTGAAATATAAGTAGATGTGCTATCTGCTGTTTTTACTATGTGGGTCTGCGCTTCCGGGTGTCGCCGATATTGTTTACCAATTAACAAATAAACTAAAAGAACAAATAATTAACGAATAAACCAAACGAACATTAAACTAAATGAACGAATTCTTTCCTTATTCAAAATATATTGTTAACCAATATTAATGCACATTTTCAAAAAATCAACGAAATGAACAAATTCTTTTTGTATGAAAACTACGCTAATTAGCGCGTAGTCCGGCGACAGTTGCGCGGACACCATAGCATATCTCTTCTGTATTTGAATATCTTTGGAGCAGATTGAACATCACAGAACGGGGAGATTTGCGGTTATTCCTTGAAGCTAAATATTGATAAAATTTATTGTCAATCCATCAAGTACATCCATATCATTAAAATTATGACTATATTTTTTGTTGATTTGCATTATTGAAGTTACTGTACGTTATTAATGTTTAATTTTAAATTGTAAAAAAACAATAGGATAGTTAAATCATAAATATCTTTAGGAGTTAATTTTTTTTAATTCACTACCTGAAAAAATCAGAAACATGAACAGTAACATAAAAAATTTTAAACTCAGCTTAAAAATTATACCGAAAATTTAAATTGAATAAAAAAAATTAAACCAATATAATAACACCCCCATACACACAAGCCCTGCTTATTTATGGGGGTAAGTCAAAAACATATTTTATGTAATTAATTATTGTATAAAATTTATTGTAATTTATGTATCTTTTTGTGAATAAAAAAAAATATTAAATTTAATTTACTTCTTCAAATTTAGCAAATTCACTTTGTGGCACCATTTTATTAATGAAATAATTAAAAACACTTTGTTTTTACCACAATAAACTTTATTTAAAAAGTCAACATGTTTCAAGAACGATGTTCTCTTCATCAGGACATACTTTTTAAATAAAGTTTATTGTGGTAAAAACAAAGTGTTTTTAATTATTTCATTAAATTTAATTTAATTCCATTAAGTCTGTAATCATATTATTTTCATAAATAGAATACAAGTACCCAAGTTTACCATTTTTCTTTTTATTTTACCACTCTCAATTTAGGGTTGGAACTCAGCCGCGACCCAAATTTCCATCGTTAGATCTAATTTTCAAATATTTTGTCGAGTTTTTGGAAGATGGTAGAAATTTAGCACCAGGGGGTCAACCGAAACCGGTAAAATTTTGAAAGAGGTCTACGAGAAAAAAAAATTTGGGAACCTCTCCTTTATACGTACTATGTAATAAAGATAGAGATGGTGATTTTTTTCTGTACTTAATAAAAAAAGTTATCTTTTGAATCATTATTTGTAATTGTCATTGGTGGCATATTGGGCATTGTTGAAATGGTGTAGTTTGTGTAACTTAAATTCTCAAATACCCATAATAATACTTTCTATATACATAGAAGAAGAAGAATAGAAGTAAGTTTTCAGAATTCAATGCGCGGGTGAATTCCTGAGGCAAATAAATTTTCTCAGCAATAAAACGGTAACTTGCATAATTATCCGAATGCATAATGTATTTGCATGCAGCTCGCAGCCCGGCTAGAAGCTGGGTTCTGGGTTCTCGGGACGGGAGAACCCGCTCCTAGAAGCCGGTAAATAATCCACGCAGTCTGTTGTAGCAATAAATAATAGTCCCTGCAGATTTCTTTCGTTAATTTAGCAAAGGCGAATAAGGGCGCGTCGCACATAAACTATGTGCAATCGAACCTGCAAGCCTCGCTGCTGGCTGCTGGCTGCTGGCTACTGGCTGCTGGGGCATTCATCCGCGCGGGTGACGGTACTAACCTGCGCGCTGCCGGTCGGCCGCGGACGAAAAACGAGCGAAACTTTTCTAATTTGCATTTTTATATCTGAAGCCGCGAGTTTCAGTTTTCACGTTGTACTCCCTCTGCAGAATTCCCTCAGAAGCTTCATAGCTACTAGCTACCTGCGCGTAATGTAATATGACGCTTACGAAACAATTCCATTATCTGGTACATAGTACAGTTTGTCAAATAAGAGTAGAAAACATAGGAGGGCGCCACTGTCGTCCAAATGGCAATACTAAACATTTAATTGTGGTGTTAATCTAAAGCTGTGTAACCTACATTTTTATTAAAAATTAAAAAGGCATTAAAGTGAAAAAAATATTTTTTTCATTTCACCGATCTCAAAATTAGAATTGCATATACAGTTTGTCAAATAAGAGTAGAAAATATACGAGGGCGCCACTGTTGATCAAATGGCAATACTAAACACATAACTCATGGTGTTAAAGTAAAGCTGTGTAACCTACATTTTTATAAAAAATTAAAAAGGCATAATAGTGGAAAAAATATTTTTTCATTGCAGTACAGATACCCGCCGATCTCAAAATTAGAATTGCATATAGGTATATTATTATTATACCTTTGCAATTTTGTGTTAATATAATGAAGAATAACTATAATAATGTAATAAAATAAAAAGCACAGTTTAGAAATTACTCACATTTATTTAATACTCGATTAAGTACCTAGCGTTGCCTGGGCTTTAGATCATGTCTCTAATTTTAGATCTGAATATATTTAACTCAATCAGATCTAAAAGTAGAGTAACTAAACTCACCATTAGTGATTCTTCCTTTCTATCTATTGTTAAATTCAAATTTATGTTAATTTAAATTAAAGCAAATCGCTTAATAAAACATCTTTTAATCAAATTTATGGCAAGAAGAAAAAATGTTTTTTTAAATGTGGTTTACTGTGTTCTATACATTCAGTGTCATTGCACTTCAAAAAAATATTTGACAGTTAAATTGGTGTTGCCAGTCTAAAAATTTAGTAGTTCCAGTTTTTATATTTTCTACTCTTATTTGACAGACTATAGGTATGTATATTATTATTATATCTTTACAATTGTATGCATAATGAAGACTAACGAAATTGTAATAAAATATAAAGAACGCTTTAGAAATTGCTCACATTTATTTAATATTAGTTTAAGTACCTAACTACTAGCATTTTATATTTAACTCATTCAGATCTAAAAGTAGTGTAACTAAACTCACCATTAATGATTCTTCCTTTCTACCTACTGTTAAATTCAAATTAATGTTAAATTAAATGAAAGCCAATCACTTTTTAAAACACTTGTACTTTTAATTTAATCAAATTTATGTAATCAAGTAGGTAACTAAACATCAGTGCTTCTTCGATTAATATTTTTTTTGTAAGAACAAAAAAATGTATTTTTAAATTTGTATACAGTGTTCTGTATTTTAAGTGTCATTGCACTTTAAAGGAATATTTGACAGGTAAATTGGTGTTGCCAGCCTACAATTTTTTTAGTTCCATTTTTTATATTTTCTATTCTTATTTGACGGACTCTAGGTACTACGCTCTTACATACATAACAGAAAATTCACAAAATCAGCCCTGGCCTGGTATATACGAATATACGTACATTGGAATAAAGATGAAGCTTCTAATCTCTTACTTCTTCTTCTTTTTCTTTGCCACTTCCCACTTTAAGTGGGGTCGGCTCTCCTAATCAATCTGTGCCAAGACGACCGGTCTTGGGTTATTGGATTGGGGAAATTTTGAGCTATTTTTGCCATGCTGGTCCACCATGTCAGAGGGGGGCGTCCTCTTCCTCTTTTTATTTCAGGTATAGCTAGCGCTTTATGGCACACGTGTTCTTTGTCTCTTCTCATTACATGACCATACCACCGTAAGCGACTTTCTGTTAGTTTTTCAGGAAGGGGGGCTACCTTGAAACTACCTCTTATATGTTCGTTTCGTATTTTGTCCAGTTTCGTAACCCCACCTGACCATCTAAGCATTTTCATTTCTGCAACGTGCAGTTTTTGGACGTGATTTTCCTTCACTGTCCAACACTCAACCCCATACAGCATTGCTGGTCTCACTGCAGTTTTGTATATTTTGCCTTTTGTGCGAATGGGCATGCTTGAATCGCACAGTACTCCAGTGAGTGATCGCCACTTCTGCCACGCAACATTTACTCTGTGAGATACATCGGCCTCTACATTTGCATCTTTTGTTATTACTGAGTCAAGGTATTTGAAGGATTCTACTTTCGGCACCGGCATTCTGTCTGGATAGTAAACGGTGGTGTTGCTCGCTGTATTGCTGAAATTACATTCCAAGTGCTCCGTTTTTGACCTGCTGACACGAAGTCCTGATGTTTCAAGTGCTGTTATCCATTCTGTCAAGGTATTTTGCAGATCTTCCGCAGTTTTGGCAATCAGTACGATATCGTCTGCATACAGAAGGTTCCAGGGTAGTTTCTTTTGAATATTTTTGGTGATGTAATCCATTACTAAGTTGAACAGTAATGGGCTCAGCGCCGAACCTTGGTGAACTCCCACCTCAACCTCGAATTCTTGGCTCAGACCGACCGGGCTTCTGACCCTTGTGCGGGTATTGTTATACATGTCTTCTATGAGGTTCACATAATGTTCTAGGCTTCTAATCTCTTACGTTTTTAGATTTTCACGGCCAAAAGTATTTTCGTTATTTGTTTTGAGGTGTTATGCCGCGTTGCGCTACCTCATTTTTTAGCCAACGTTTCGACAACGTTGCAGTGTGCATCATCAGGGCATATCCGATAGATATCGTCCGAAACGTTGACTAAAGAAGGAGGTAGCGCAACATGGCATAACAACCCAAAAACAAATAACGAAAAATCTTTTATTTATTTTTTTATTTACCTTTATGAGTAAAACCTCAAATTGTAATATTTATATTTATATGTCCCAGAGGTGTCAATATGTTTTTCTGATTTTTATGTTTCCAGATTTTCGATTGAGTTTCGCTTATATTGTCTTCATTTATTTTATTTAAACGAAAAATCTCTTTTTTTTACATTAACTCCACACAGGAGGCCTTGAGGAAAATAATTTCCCTCAGGGCCTATGTCATCTGGGATGCTGTGTGGTGTGTCTTTTTGAGGAGAGGAAGGAATGAACATTGGTCTTGAAGAGACCTATGTTGCAGGAAGGAGGAAACACAGAGGCCGTCAAATCATTCCACAGCCGAGCTGTTGGACATAAGAACTAGTCGAAGAAACGACCCGTTCTTTTTAAGATTAACATTGTAGAGCGTAAATGTTAATAATTCACTTAAAAATGTTCAGAGAAGGCTCAGTTTAAGATTTAGTTTCTCTATGAAGAGATATTAACAGTAATGAGAAATAACAAGATGTGAATAAAAATATAAAGAAAGATAATAAAAATAAAACTAAAAGTAATTTGGGAGGCGGGTAAGGGTACCGCCGACCCGGGAACCATTTATTGCACAACCAACACTTCTGCCATAGGTCACCCCAAGTGGTTCGCTAAGTTTGGTGACTTAGAAAGGGTGCCCAAGTTCATGGAGCTAGGTTTGACAAGGTCTTGGCGGCCGCTGTGTAGGTATATAGAGAGAGACTGGTTGAGGAGGCCTTTTGAACTCTCCAGCGAGAATCCCTTGACTCATCGCCTTTCATCGCAGTTAAAGGGATGGATTCATATGTCCATCACTCCTGGACACACTGACCCCCAGATTCCTACCCACTTCTCTTTCCTATTTCCTTCCAGAACTTTCTCTTTTTCCTTCTCTTTAAAAACCCTTCTGACTTAGGCCCTGAGGGGAATTATATTCCTCAGGGCCTCTTGTGTAAAGCTAATGTAAATGCAAAAATTTATTATGAAATATTTTTAGGAAAGGAAGGAGAGGAACTTCTGGGAATGAAAAGGTATAAGGGGTGGGTAGGGGTCTGTGTGTCCAGGGTGACGAACGTTTGAATCTATCCCTCCACCTGCTTGCAAAGCGATATTCCGAGAGTCCTGCTCGACAGTTCGAATTGGCTCCTCAACCAGTCTCTCTCGATCCGGCCTGCCACGCAATTGTTGTCAGACAGACGCATCCGCCGCCAAGATCCATCCCCTTCCTTCCCCCATCGCCTCCATGAACTTGGGCACCTCGGTTAATTCACCAAACGTAACGAACCACTTGGGATGACCTATGATAGAAGTGTTGGTTATCAAATAAATGGTTCCCGGAACAGTGGTGCCCATACCCGTCTCCCTAATTGAAAATTACCCCTGTTATTTATGTAGATCATGCTAATAAAATCAATAACATACCTTATTTTTTACGTACATATACTTTTTATCACCGGTGTGATTTTTACTAATTCGCTTTCAATCGCAAGAAAATATATATTCTATTCTAACTTTCACGTTTTATAGAAAGAACATTAATTAAGCCGTGTAAAAAGCAAAAGCATTAATCCCTCGAAACCTCCATGAGAATGTGTCCATTCATTCATTCTGTAACCGGCCCGGTTTAAATGCATAATAGAGGCAGAACGGTCACTAGTTAGTTGGGAGCATCACCGGACTGTACTAGGCACCATGTACTACCTACTGTACACTAGTAGTTAGGAGGTACTACACTGGTGGGTGGCGTGTTCTTTGCACCTCGTACTAAATCAGGGGTACTGAAACAATGGCGTGTGTACCGAACAGAAAAGCCGATTGAATTATGTTGTGCCCTAAATATTTTATTTTAATTTTAAGTGTGCTTAACAATATTAATATTTAATTTTTAAATATTAATATTAATATTTCCTTTTTTTAAATCATAAATGGAACTTCACTGGTTTATACTATATTCAATATAAAATGTAAAATGAATGTATTTACAACTGTATGTTTCCTAAATAAACTTAAATAAAAAAATAAATAAAATAAAAAAATAAAAGCGGTTCATTTATAAACAAGTTCTACTATGTAAATATTTTTATGCGTAACAGCTGTTTCGCCTTCTGAGGGCAATATCAAACTGTGGTTAGGCCACTTATAGATGAAATATTTATATTATTTCCAGAAAGGTACCTATTTGTCATGAAAAAAATATTGTTTTTATTTTGATTTCCTAGTAAAATGTGGGAAATTATTAATTGGTCATTAGTCATTACCCTTTGATAGTTTCCGCAATTACTACATTGAAAGGATAATAACCACTAATTTAAAAGGATAATAAACACATTTCACTCGGAAATCAATAAGGGCATGGTTATAGTAAAAATATAAACAATAAGTTTTTCATCATTGAGGTGATTTTCTCACGAAAATGGCGCTATAGAAATCATCCAACAATTATTATTATTATTACCTATCTAGAAATGATATAAAAATAACTAATAAATATGCAAGCGGCCTAACCGCAGTTTGATAGTGCCTTCTGACGGCGAAACAGCTGTTACGCGTAATAATAATTACATAGCAGAATTTGTTTATAAATTAACTGTTTTATTAATTAAACAATAATATTATTAAATACATAAAAGAAATAAAAATTAAAAAGGTGTTCTACAAATTAAATCGATTACAATAAATAATTTGAATACATATTTTCAAAATCGAAAACATCTTTTTAGCAAATTGTTCATTTTAACGAGATTAAAATTACTATTTCCCAATGAAACAAGTCAAGCGTGCGTAACGGCCCGAACGTTCGCCTCGCCCGATCACACTTTTCGTAACCCTCTCGTCATTCACCAGCTTACTCCCCAAGTCAAGCGTGTGTTTGTGCGTAAAGATTTTTTACTTCAAAAAGTAGCACAAAATATGGATAATTAAAATCATGACGAGAAAAACAATGAAGACAGGATTAGAACGAAAATTCGATAGAGAAAAAGACAATATTAAAATAATACTAAGCAAATATGAAGATGAAGAAATTATGACGACAGCGTGAATCTAACATCAACATAACTAACATTTGCTCCTAAGAATTGAAGAGTTCCGTTACTTTGTCATGGATACAATAATCAGAACCTAACCAAACTCTCATCAAACCACCCTTGAAGTACATCCTTTCCAATAAAAAAAGAATCATCGAAATCGATTGGCGTGATATTGAGTTAATCGTCCATTTGTCGCGCAAATACTAAATGCAAATTTAAGACTTATATGGTTTTCTCATAGATGCTATTGTCAGAACTGAACAAAATTAAAATGCAAAATTAAAATACAAAAAGAATCATCAATATCAGTTCACCCAGTCGAAAGTTCTGAGGTAACAAACAAAAAATTAAAAAAATACCGTCGAATAGAGAACCTCCTCCTTTCTGAAGTCGTTTAAAAAAGCATGAATTGATTTCGAAAGGTCATATTCATTAGTGAGCTACTTTTTAAATACAGTTGTACTGATGGTCGTTGTGCTGATTTTTTAATTTTCGATCATCAGTTAACTGAATTATCATTTTGTATTATCCTTAGATATAATTATCATGTTTTAATAAATTTCCCTCGAATAAGGGTCAATGTACGAGTATAATAATAATAAAACGTTTATTTATCAATAGATTTTTTTCACAATTTTGTTATTTTTCATTGATTCTATTCACGAAAAGGTCACTGCTCAGCTACAATTTAGGATTTCTCTTAGAATGTAGCTGGTTTTCAGTTTTCAGCAGTGCCTCCAATATGAATAATGAAAATAAAATAAAAACTTAAATTGTATAAAATTAAAATAAAAAATTTAATTGAATTAAAATAAAATAAATACAATTAAAATAAATTACAAAAAAAATAATTAAATCAAATCTCCAATTCGACACACACAATATAATTCAATGCAATTAATAGAATTTCAAATAAAAAATTCAAATAATTAAAAAATATAAATAAATTAATAACGCAAATCGAAATTCAAATTAAAGCCAATAATTTCAAAATTAATACTCCAATATAAAATAAAGTTAATTCAAATAAAATGTAATCCATTCAAATCAAATTCAAAAATGAAAAATATTATCAAAATAAATAATATAATCACATCAAATCAAAAACATAAAATACACGAAAGTATTACTTCAATTGTACATTTCATGTATCATTATCATCATCATTACATACTATAAAATGAAGTCGCTCAAAATGTATGTGCGCATAGATCTTTTAAACTACGCAACGGATTTTCATGCGGTTTTTACCAATAGATAGAGTGATTCAAGAGGAAGGTTTATATGTATAATACATGCTTATTATAATAGAGAAAAGCAGAGAAATTCAAATATTCAATTCAGGCAGCGGGCAGCGGGCAGCTGGAAAGCGGGTAGTGTGGATTTTATAAAGGTTGGGTAATGACGTTGTGTTTCGATAGCCAAAGCAACGTGTGGCCGGGTCTACTAGTAATGTATATAATGTATTTGCAACCAAAAATTTATTTTATGATTTTAAATGGGTCCGTACCTATAGCGTTGTGCTCATTTTCGTGGAAAAGAATGTTTAGAGTGGCAACAATTTAATTTTTTTAAATGATTATTGTAATGTCTCATAATTAGTCTACACTTCGTTCTCACATTACTTTAGTTGTATCTTGTCTCTTCGGGTCATACGTTCTCGATTCTGAAATATGCCGAAGGTAACCGAAGGTAGATGTGCAGAATCATTATAATTCTAGAGTTCCGCAGACAAAACCTAACTTTCGTCGGAAAGGACGTTATTACTCCGAATTATAATTATAAATTACGATACGTCAATAAACAGTCACTGATTCTGTCACAGTGATTGAGATTCAAACAACCTGTCTTTCAATAAGTATCCTCTATTACTAGAGAATATTGGTCCCAGTACCTGGAGAGAACATTGAAGGTTTTACATTTACCAGAGACAATATAATATGCCTTTATTCTGCGTATTGACGTGATATTAAACAAACAAAGAAAACGCTTTAGATTGGCAAACTAGTCTATGAAAACGATAAATAAATAATAAAGAGATGGTGGATAGGCATATTTACATAAACAAATAAGTGGTTTCAAAAACGGGGCTTTAAGAGATCAGTACAATAAGGGTATGTAGGTATATATATTATTTTCATTAATTAATTGACGATTGTTTTCAAAATTAATAGAACCCTTAGTTTTAACCATGTTTATTGTTTAAAAAACCAACCTTTTTCGTAAGCAAACATTCATCAGGGTTTACTTAAAACTGATGAATCTTTACGTAAACCCTGATGAAGTAAGCATTGCTTACCTAGGTTTTTTAAACAAAGTAATACATTGTTTACTTGAGATACACCGGAGTGGTGGTTAACCTAAGTATCGCCCTGGTGAAACCGTCAAACAGGATCTAAACATTGCTTGAAATGACGTATTTAGTGAACAGATCTAAAAAGACAGATACTTCCTCTTACATATCCCTATCTAGTTCCCCACTCCCTTCAGCCTCACGACAAACCCCAATTGGGATTGCTATATAGTAACACTGGCTCCGGAAAATTTGGAGCAGTTTAAAACGTGTACGGCGTTCGTTTTTCAAAAAAGCATACTTTTTAAACATTTGCAGCCTTACTAAAAAAAAACCACAGCGCGACCGATTAACTGTGTTATTGCAATAACATAAATAAACCCCGTATACACTAAAACACGTTTCATTACCAATAAGCTTTCTTACTTGGTCACGCTGTTAAAATGCTTAAAGATCTGACAACGTCGTACATGGTTATAATTTACTAGGAAAAAATGTTGTTTTAATTATTCTCCGCCAGGGGCATTATTGGCGGGCGTGTGCATCAACGGCCCGCGATGAAAACACAGCTTGAAAACCAAGCCAAGGTGTGTTTATGGCCGGATCAGGCGGGATGTCGAAAATTTTGTTAGATGTTGTGATTTTACTTAATAATTTCTATTGTATTGACGAAATTACTGTTCTATTCATATAATTGATATATTTACCGTGTTATTTGTGTGGTTTACATCAGTTTAATCAAGTTATTGTACAAACGCCGTACTTTCAAAGTTGAACTGTCAGAATATTGTTTTATAGGTTACATAAAAGATAAAATTTACATTTTAAGATCTTTATTTTAAGAGAATTTCATAATACATGTGTTTGTAAACGTATCAAAGAAATTAACGTCTTTAGAGATGCAAGAAATCTGTTTTAAATGTCAGTATTATTTCTAAGTTATTTTTTTGGCAATAAAAAAACTTAGAAATTTTTAATTATTTTTTTATTGTATGCACGAGGAAAAAGTGAGGTGATAGTTTCCTTTCAAATTTATTACATAAAAGGACTGTGTTTTTTAAATTTTGATTTTTTTTTAATTCTCTACATTTTGGTCAAACATGTTTTGGTAAGTATTTTTTTTACATTTTTTTCCGAGTTTGAATCTTAAAATATGTCAGTTTTTGAAAACTAAAGTGTATTTCAAATACACAAATCTAAAAGGTAATATTATCTAGTTTTCATAAATGGTATTTGTTTTTACAACACCTTGAAAAATAAGAAATATATAGAACATTCAAAATACTATGGAAAAATTACAAATATCGTTCGGACATCAATCGTTAAAACAGAGATAAACTACCCTCTCAGGCCGTGGAAACCATGTGTATTTCTTTCAATGAACAAATTTTTAATTAGTAATGTTTTCACATCCGCGGCCGTTTGTCAATTGAATAAAATTTTCACTGGGTTTTTTAGTAAGGCTGTTTAAAGTGATGTTTTCGTGTTGCATACCCCTACGTGGGTAAGTACAGCAGGTTAGAAGGTAGGTGGGTAGGTGGCTAGGTGGCTGGGTACTGGGTACCCGCCGCTTGCCGGGCTAGGTACTAAGTACAATCTACGGAGAAAAGTGCAGCGAGGCTTGCAGCGGAAGGCGCTGCAACTGAATTAGCACAGAGCGGTTGGCTGCATTAATTCACCTAGGAAACAAAAGTCACGGCTCGACTTACTGCAACTTACAAAATTGCATTCCGGATACTTTATCCTTGCGTTTAGTATCGAGAACACGCTTCGGCCAAATTAGTAGCAATAATAATTAATGCTACTGCGATCCTTGTGCCTTGTACCTTGTACCTTGGGCATCAGTTGCTCTTTTTGTACGCTCGGAAGATGTTCGTAAATAATTCTTTCCGCTTTATTTCGGAGTTCACCAAAAGTGCAGCAGATCTCATTATTTTGTTCCTTAATCTTAATTACATCTTCACTTAACTTAACTACATGTGTACCTACGGAACGTAGGTACAAAGCCATATTGTTTGCACTTTGGGAGTACCGGGTTCTAAAGGATGGAAAAGACTACCGCATGAACAAAGACGGATAAAAGACTCGAAGCTTAAAACTCTTCTCCATAAAAATTAATTTTCTAAAATGAATAGGTATTATAATTTAGTACTTAAACTCAAAATGTACCCAGCCAAAAAATTAACCAAAATTTTATAATATAAAATCCTGTTTTTTAGAGAACCTACGATTTATTTTGGGACTATTAATAAATAAATTAATTTTGTTCATTTTGTGCATTTTTGTGAAATATTACATAAACAGTGCTTAATAAAGATATGCGATAAATAAAAAATATAGACAAAATAACCATTAAGAATACCTACATTTAAAAAAACTATACTTGTAACACCAGGATGTTCCGAGCGATTCTATATCTTTTGTGGAATCGTTGTGGGAAAACGGACGTGATCTCCTGTCAGATTTGTGTGATTTTTACATATTTTAGTTTAGATCGTTTTAAACACGAATTCCTGCAAGAATGCATGATTATTTAATCATTTAATGTACGTTGTACATAGAAAAAGCAAATAACAGTCATAAAAATCACACAAATCTGACAGGAGATCACGTCGGTTACCTAATAACGATCCCACAAAAGACATAGAATCGCAAGAATAAGCCTTGCCGGGGCTCTCTCGGCCCCCGCAAGAGTTCCAGAAAGGCTATGGTTCTGGGTTCAATCCCTAGATACGACCGTATCTTTTTCTGATTTTTCTGTTTCAAAATTTTCGATTAAGAGTCGTTAAACTGCCATTAATGATAAAATAATAATTATTGACAATTTTCTGGCTATAAAAAGTTTAAAAATATTTAAGTGTAAGTGAATTTAGGTACAAACGGGCAAGCTAACGATAATTAGGCTTACATTAAGTAGGTACAAGTCGATTATTCAATTATGGGTATGACTTTCCAATCGTAAATTTATGTTTGTAAAGGAAATTATTGCAATTATTATTATAAAGAGTTGAATATTGCCCACTCCAGAAAACAAAGTATTATTATGAAAGAATGTGAAAAATACCTGACTATGTCGATTTAGTCAAATTACCTACACATATTTTTACCATAAAACTTCAATACCATAAGAGAACGAAATCACTTAGAAGATATTCAATATAAAAATAAAAGAATGCAGACTTTCTTTTCTCGTGAGATATCCGATACCATCAGTAATACATCGGTAATTTAAAAGCAATATATTGCCTTCCACATTTACATATTGAATGTTAAGGGCACTTAAAGTATGAAAAGAGGTACCGACTCGCGGTAACAACGATAAATAAAATAAAACCCGTGTAAGGTGTATCCGATCGATTGAGAGGGTATTGTAAAATGTATTATCTACTTTACACTGAACAAAGGGCGTCAAAAGAAAACGTAATTAATCATTTTTGATGTAGTAGAGTTTGGGAGAGATGCTTTTCTTTACCGTATTTTCCTTGAATTAATAACTAAAACTAATTTTAGACTAACTTTTTTGGTAAAAATGTATTAGCCCGCCTCGTGGATAATACAAGTTCGGTACACGGATAATACGAAATATTATTTGACATTTGTCGGAAGTACCAACCAAATAAAGTAAAAGGTCGTCAAAATAAAAACAAAAAGTACCTACTTCGAATTATCGGATTTAGGTTCAAGCTGCAAAAGCTAAGTGTCATCCATCAATAATATATATATAATCCATAAATCTGGCAACCCAGAAGAAGTGACTAATTATCGTCCAATGTCGCTGATTTCAAACATTGCCAAAATCTTTGAAAAAATCATCAAAAAAAGATTGACTGCATTTATTAACAAAAATAACATAATTCACGACATTTACGAAAAATAGAAGTACTCAAGATGCGATTGCCAAATTATCGAACATTATTCAGAACACACTAGACAAATCTTTGAAATGCCTCGGAATCTTCATAGATCTTAAAAAAGCTTTCGATAGTATTTCTCATGATAAACTTATTAAAAAATTAAACTATGTTGGGATAAACGATAAAGCTCTAAAATTGATAAAAAGCTATTTATTTGAACGACAACAAGTAGTCAAGATAAACAACTCCCTAAGTCTACCACTAACAAGTAATTTCGGGATACCTCAAGGCACAGTCCTTGGCCCCCTACTATTTATAATTTATGTAAACGATATTTTTAAACTACCACTTAACGCAGACATAATATCATATGCCGATGACACAGCTATCATAGTGAATGGGATCGACTGGAATAGAGCAAACGTACAAGCAAATAATAGCATGAACACCTTAAAACATTGGTTTGACACAAATCTTCTCTCATTGAATACTAACAAAACATACTACATACACTTCTCAATCAACAAACTAAAAACAATCCCCAACACTAAAATAATTATCCATAATAACAAATGTAATAAAATAACATGTATCCAAGGCTGTTCAACATTGAAATCAGTATCAGAAATCAAATATCTCGGAGTGATAATAGAACAACATATGAAGTGGAAGAGCCATATCTGCGAATTGGTTAAGCGTATCAGAAAATGTATATATATATTCATAAGATTAAGAAATATTTTAAAACTTAACAATCTAAAAAGAGTATACTATGCACTAATCCAGTCATCAATTCAATATGGAATTATTGGATGGGGGGGTCATACAACAATATTCTAACTCCGATCAAAGTGATCCAGAAGCTAATCATTAAAGTAATCCTAAAGAAACCCTCCACTTATCCAACAGAAACGCTTTTCGCCGATTTCACGGTGCCTCGAGTAGAGAATATCTTCAAGAAAAATGCAATTATCCAAATTTACAAAGATAATATCATCAAAAAATTTGAAACGCATCAATCAAAAAGATATGAAGACAACTTCAAAATACCAAAATTTAATACAAAACTAATGCAAAACAATTATATCTATTTAGGAATAAAGTTTTTGAACAACCTTCCGATTGAAATAAAAAAAAACCAAAGACATCAATAAACTGAAACTCAAACTGAAGCTACACTTCATCGGGAATAATTAACTTAATAATTACCTGTTTTTCTGTTTCTTTCTATGTATTATCAATCTATATTCATCTCTATTTAATTTAGATTTTTCGAATTTCACTTAAGTGCATAATATTTTAGTATGTAACCGTATCCCATGTATGTACACCTACACTTATAGATAATCCAGAAGTTTCAATTGTTCCCATTATATACTTACCTTTTGCATATTATATATTTACCTTTTGCTATTTCTGTTATAATTAGTGTAACTCGCTCATCAAGCACAATAACTAGTTTCTTCTTTGGTGAGATTGCAATTTTAAATAATTTGTGTACCGATATGTAATTTATATAAAACCACTGTACTTTATATCTATATTAAATAAAAAAAATTAAAAAAAAAAAAAAAAAAAATATATATATATATATATATATGTAGAACAATTTTCTCGGTTTACCCGCGTAACGTAGTCCTTAAAAGGACTTTTTAACTCCTGACGTTTCGGACAGATCACACTGTCCATCTTCAGAGGCCTTATGTCTTGAGTTTTTGTCTCAAACTGATAGCTTTCGCATGTCTGTTCGGTCCAAAAGCTAAAACTTAAGTGAGTGCAAGTCACTTCTTATGTCTAGAACGAAGTACCCGGGTTGCAGGTGATTGATGGTGGAGGGGGTGGGGGGCGGGGCTGACAGTAGATACCTGATTGGTTAAGCTAATTGGAGACACTACTGGTAATTTTGGAAATGCCGTTTTTGGGGTATTTTCATCGATTAAGACTTTCCAGGTGTTGGGAATTCTGATTGCGTCATTTCTAGTATTCATATTATTTTTATGTTTATAAATTTCTATTGCTTCGCGGTAAATTCTTTTTGGTTCATTGTATATGCTAGCTATTGTTTTTGTATTATTAAAGTCTATTTTATGACCTTCATTAAGGACGTGTTGCACTATGGATGAAGTTAAGCGTTTATTAGTGACATCTACTTTATGTTCTGCAATTCTACATGATATTTTTCTATTGCAACGTCCAATATACACCTTTTCACATGCCCCACAAGGTATTTTATAAATACCATGTGACTCAAGTGGAATGTGGTCCTTTGGACTTCTTAATAGAGACGAGATTTTATTTTCTGATTTATAAATAGTTTTGATTTTATTTCTTTTGAGGATTCGACTGATTTTATCTGTCGAGCCTTTGATGAATGGGAGAATTGCTATAGAAAGGGGTTCTTCTTTCGTTTCAGCGTTGTTGAGAAAGCAGATTCTTACGTGCGTAATGCTGAGCATTTTATTTCAACAATTTCTAATATAACTTTAAACAAGGGTGACATTTTAGTGAGCTTCGATGTAGTCTCTTTGTTCACAAAAATACCAATAAATGAAGCATTAGAGTTAATTAAATCGAAACTAGACGTTCCGACTGATTTTATCACTCTGACGGAACATTGCCTTAAAAATACCTATTTTCAATTTGAGGGACAAATATATAAACAAATTCAAGGGGCCCCGATGGGCTCACCCCTCAGCCCGGTAATCGCTAATATTTACATGATGTACTTTGAAATAAAGGCATTAGAGAGCGCCCCTCTGAAACCTTCACTATGGCGTCGCTATGTGGATGATACCTTTATTATTTGGCAACACGGAATTGAAGAATTAAATAACTTTCTTATTCATTTGAATAGTATCCATGAAGATATTAAATTTACCATGGAAATCGAAGAAAACGATTGTCTCCCATTTCTCGATATTTTAGTTAAAAAGAAAAAGAACGGCAGCCTTGGCCATACCGTATATCGTAAACCGACACATACAAATAGATACTTAAACGCCAACTCAAATCATAACCCATCTCAGTTGTCATCAGTTATAAATACCCTAGTTACCCGGTCAAAACGACTAGCGGACAAAGATCATATTCATGAAGAACTGGGTCTTCTTAGTAGTGCTCTTCAAGCAAACGGTTTCTCCAAATATTTAATAGACAAATCCATAAATAAACGCAAAAAAACTATTTCTGAAACGAAAGAAGAACCCCTTTCTATAGCAATTCTCCCATTCATCAAAGGCTCGACAGATAAAATCAGTCGAATCCTCAAAAGAAATAAAATCAAAACTATTTATAAATCAGAAAATAAAATCTCGTCTCTATTAAGAAGTCCAAAGGACCACATTCCACTTGAGTCACATGGTATTTATAAAATACCTTGTGGGGCATGTGAAAAGGTGTATATTGGACGTTGCAATAGAAAAATATCATGTAGAATTGCAGAACATAAAGTAGATGTCACTAATAAACGCTTAACTTCATCCATAGTGCAACACGTCCTTAATGAAGGTCATAAAATAGACTTTAATAATACAAAAACAATAGCTAGCATATACAATGAACCAAAAAGAATTTACCGCGAAGCAATAGAAATTTATAAACATAAAAATAATATGAATACTAGAAATGACGCAATCAGAATTCCCAACACCTGGAAAGTCTTAATCGATGAAAATACCCCAAAAACGGCATTTCCAAAATTACCAGTAGTGTCTCCAATTAGCTTTACCAATCAGGTATCTACTGTCAGCCCCGCCCCCCACCCCCTCCACCATCAATCACCTGCAACCCGGGTACTTCGTTCTAGACATAAGAAGTGACTTGCACTCACTTAAGTTTTAGCTTTTGGACCGAACAGACATGCGAAAGCTATCAGTTTGAGACAAAAACTCAAGACATAAGGCCTCTGAAGATGGACAGTGTGATCTGTCCGAAACGTCAGGAGTTAAAAAGTCCTTTTAAGGACTACGTTACGCGGGTAAACCGAGAAAATTGTTCTACATCTTACACCCGTGAAAACCTTAATCATAACATATATATATATTCCAAGTTTTGAATGGTTTGTATGGCAAGCAGGGTTTGTCTAACGGGTATATGTAATTATTCTAAAACCTTTCTTTCTATTTTTTTCTGTTATAAATACAGGTTTAAACTTGTCAATAATGATGAATTAAGTTTAACAAAATTCAAATGTACTCGTAACATGGGTTCATGGGGTGAGGTTTGTCTAGGTCTTGGAGGCGGATGGCTAGGACATACTGAACCCCAGATTCCTACTCACCCCTTAAACCCTTTTCCTTCCCAGAACTCTCCTCTCCTTCCTTTCCTTAAAAAACCCTCCACACAGCATCCTCAAAGGTGACATAGGCCTTGAGGGAAATTATTTTCCTCAGGGCCTCCTGTGTGGAGCTCATGTAAAAAAAAAAACATGCAATTTTTTCGTTTTCCCCGCCAACTTTTCGGGATAATAAAGCTAAATCTAACTGTTTGAATAAAAAAGTATTCCGTATTAACCAAGAAGCGGCCATAATTTTTTTTCCAACGGGAATTCTAAAGCTTTCTAATATCTGTGTAGTTGTGTACAAGAATAAGACAAATCGCCATATACAACATTTATATTTTACAGGAGTTTTAAACACTCTTTTAATTAATTTTTGATTATTATATTTTGTGCTTCGTCTTTCTATTAGCCAACGTTTCTGTCAATTTTAAGTATCCACCATCAGGGCAGATGTATTTATTTACGTATGTAACATGACCAGATAAAAAGATCCCTATAAGAAAGAAAAAGGGCAATACTGCGAAAAAATCCAAAAATTAACCACGATAATAATTTTGGCCGTGGAAATCCAAAATCATATTCACCCTCGGTTAAGCATCATAATATTTTATATGTTTTTCTTTGACCGCGATGATAAAATAAGAATAAGTCACAAAAATGATATTATGGCGACATATGTGGACTAGTAAATGCACTAATTTGTATTGTCAGCGTAAACTGCGTAATGCTGATAACTGGATTGGATAGATCATAGATTCTCCACCTTTTTTTGCCCACCGCCCACTTTGAGAAAATGTTTATTTCTAGCGCCCCCTAACTCGTGAATCCGAAACAGCAAGATACCACCACGAAGGGGGCATAATGGGATACCACGATAGGGTCACATTTAACACAACGGATGGGGCGTAACGGGATACCACGGCGGAGGGGGCGTAATGGGATAGGGAAAATATTTGTGTGTGGGTGGCTGGCTCCAAATGGGATGAGATGGGGCAATACCGCCCCCTGAAGGTCTGAAACGCCCCCCTCGTTGAGAACCTATCTATGGGATAGATGTTGCTCAGTGTTCTTTTGGAACAAAATTCAAATATTCGAATTGTTCGAATTTTGTTATTAATGCGTGACGTGAAATTCATCGTGCCTAACTGTGGTCTACCGCCTCATTGTGAATGTGTCTCCGGAGACGCAACATAACCTAATCAGTCATAAAATATTATTGTCAGCCATAAAATATTATTAACTAGCTGGTTCCCGGCATGCGTTGCAAAGCCATATTCAACGAAATAAATTGTTTCTCGCTGCATGTCCTTTCCCATGCGTCCCCGTTCCCTTCCCGCATCCCCTACCCTCCCACGTTCCTCTTCCACCTTCCCCGCCCATCCTCTCCCTTCTTCCGCTACCAATCCCGCAAAACCCCCCTCCCTCGTTCCACATATTCAGTCTCAGTACTTTCAGTTTTCAAATACCTCGCGTGCCACCTATTACAATTTTTTTATTCAAATTTTCGTTTTTCGTTCATTAAAAATATTATTTTTTGTATATTATAAGAACAATCTATCAAGCTTGGTACCTAACCTATTTAAAATATCTATAATTTAAAAATTCAAATACAATTCTTGAATGCAAAAAGTAAACAGCTGTCTGCTAAATTCAATTTTAGCAAACGCGTGAACTGTCAAACGTGCGAAGTTAAAATAGTCGTTAAGTTTTCTGAAATTATCCAATTTTCTGCGCAATTTTCTTAATTTTTTTTTCCGTAAGAACCGTCTACAACGTATTAGAAAAGTTTAAAAAAATACGAATGAAATAAGTAAAGTCGTTCTGAAGTTATGGCGTGACCAAGGGAAACAGGGATTCATTTTTATATACATACTAGCTGGTCCCCGGCATGCGTTGCTATGCCATTTAATAAATAAATTGTTTCTCCCTGAGTATCCTTTCCCATTCGTCCCGTTCCCCTTCCGCCTCCTTCTCCTGCGTCCTCTTCCCCTCTCGCGTTCCCACTCCGTCACCTCCACCTTCCCTCTCCCCACTCCACTCCCCCCTCGGTCCCGCGAACCCCCTCCCGACTTCCCCTACCCCCTCCCAGGTCCCCCTCCCCCCTCCCAGGTTCCCCTCCCCCTCCCTGGTTCCCCTCCCCCATACATTCAGTGTTCAAACCGTAATTTCGTAATGCCAGAGCTCACCGGAAATTTTATAAAAACCTTGTCCTGACAATAACGAACACACAAAAAAAATAATTATCCAATTTGGTGCAGTCGTTCGACAGTTATGCGCTTAGCAACACAACACGAAGCTTACTTACAAGTTTGGTGTCTTCCTATACACAGTCTGTCAAATAAGAGTACAAAACATAGGAGGGCGCCACTGTCGGCCAAATGGCAATGTTAAAAATATAACTTTTTTTTTTACAGTGAATGCCGCACAAGAATCTCAACTGCTCCCGTCTGGAGCCAGTGAGACTATGGCATCCCCAATTGGGGTATGTTGTGAGGCTGAAGGTAGTGGGGAGGGGAAGGAGGTGGGGAAGAGGAAGGTTGGGAAGTACCTGGCTATTCAGATCTGGTCACCAAATACGGCTAAAGCCATTTTCAAGCAACGTTTCAATTCTGAATGGTGGTCTTACACCAGGGCGATACTGATAGTATCTTCCACTCTGGAACATGCCGGAAATATACTATATATTATTTTAAATGAATTAATTGTGAAATAACACAAATTAATCAAATAAAATTTATTTGCGCATGCCGGGTTCGAACCCGCGACCTCCGGATTGTGAGTCAAGAGTCTTACCCACTGGACTACGGAGGTCGTCAATCATAGTTTTAATCTAAAGCTGTGTAACCTACATTTTTATTAAAAATTAAAAAGGCATGAGAGTGAAGAAAATAATGTTCATTCCACTGATCTCAAAATTAGAATTGAATATAGGTAGGTATATTATTAGTATATCTTTACAATTTTGTGTTAACATAATGACGAATATCGAAATTGTAATAAAATATAAAGCGCACTTTATAAATTGGTCACATTTATTTAATATTAGCTTAAGTTCCTACTAGCATTATCCAGGCTTTAGGTCAGGTCTCTAATTTTAGATCTGAATATATTTAACTCATTCAGATCTAAAAGTAGTGTAACTAAACTCAGCATTAATGATTCTTCCTTTCTACCTACTGTTAAATTCAAATTTATGTTAAATTAAATGGAAGCCAATCACTTTGCAGAACACAATTTAATCAAATTAAGTCATTAAGTAGATACCTTAACGACAGAGCTTCCTCGATTTAATTTTTTTTTTTTTAGGAACCAAGAAATGTATTTTTAAATGTAAATACGGTGTTCTGCACTTTTAGTGTGATTGCACTTTGAAAGAATATTTGACAGGTAAATTGGTGTTGCCAGCCTACAAATTTTGTAGTTCATTTTTTTTATATTTTCTACTCTTATTTGACAGACTCTACAGGGTAGATTTGCCTGATTGCCGTTGTTGATTTTGTTGATATTGTCCGCGTAGATAGATTCATCAATCAAAATAATTTTTACAGATATTAAGCCCAGATAGTTGATTTGTAAACCCCAAGCTCATATTTCTTACGATGCAACCTTTTTACCTGTCAAAAATAAGGCAGGTGTCTATTCTTTCGCTACAAATTCGTTTAATAAACGAAAGAAAATAAAATCAGGTTTAAAAATACTTACTTGTAGTACTCTTCGGAGGCCAAGGTACGAGTAATTTTAGAATTCCAAGCGACAAATTCGCCAGTTGTTGAGTTCAAACAAGTTTTCGCGTCGTTTGGAATTAAATTAAGGGATGTGCAGATTTTGCCGATCGTAACACACGTTCTGTTGAAATATGTTTTGTCTGTGAATATCCCTGTGTTGTTTTCCCTGCACGGTGTCTCGTATTGCCCGCTGTAGCAAGCTGAAAGAAAATATCACCATTTAATCTTGGGTCCCAAAATTGATCATAAATTAATAACAGCAAAACATTTTTATAAAGCGCAAATAATTGATATTGTTTCATTAAAAGTGCACTTTACTCACGAATAAACTTTCGTACTTTTTACCAGACAGTGCTGTTTACAAAATATTAACAAAATTACGACTGTCATTTTTAAATTAATAAAGGTACACAATTAAATGAAGACAATATTAGCGAAACTCAATCGAAAATCTGGAGACAGTAAAATCAAAAAAAGATATTGGCACCTCTGGGACTCGAACCCAGGACTTTCGGCTTTACGGGACACAGCTCTAACCACTGAGCTAAGTAAATAAAGATAAATTTATAATAATAATTAACATTTTCCAATGAACAAGACTAAGACCGTTGAGGGAGACCTTTTGATTTCTCCAGCCGGACTCTCTTGACCCATCGCCTTGCACCGCAATGGGAGGAATTGATCCGTACGTCTGTCACTCCTGGACACATCGACCCCCCAGATTCCTAACAACCCCTCATATCTTTTTAATTCCCGGAACTTCCTCTCATTTCTTTCCCTCAAAAATCATCCACAAAGCATCCCCAAAGATGACATAGGCCCCAAGAGAAATTGTTTTCCTCAGGGCCTCCTGTGTGGAGATATTGTAATAAAAAACGAAACCGGGTATTAGCTTTAACTGAGATTATTTTAATCTAATGCCGCAGCTGAATAAAATAAATGGTTCCATGCCAACTCAGAATCAAGTCAACTCTACGTCTTTGAAAAGTCATTAAAAGCGATGAAAAAATCATTTTAAAATAGCCGTTAACCCTAACCTAACGTAACCCGTTTAACCATTTTTTATCATCATTCTTAATGACCTTTCTGAGGTGGTTCTGAGTTGGTTTCATTCTGAGTTGGCCGGTCACCAAAATACACATCTTTAATTTTTTGTGAAATCCGGCATTAATTTGTTATAATTCAATTCACGTTTCAATTTTTTTTTATGTTTTAATTCATGATACAAACGTTAGAAAGCAGGTCCACTGAATGCATGAAACATACAATCTTTTGTATTATTTATAATATGAACTTATTACTTCCTTTTTGGGTTATCAACACAACACCTCTTTTTGAATAAACGTATTATTCAAAGCATATTATGAAGGATTTCCCGCGACCTGTGCCGTGATATTACATTCAGAAACAAAATAAACCGGGAGATAGCAGGAACCATAGCAGTTGACCCGATCTGGGAACATCCTTGTGGAAAAGATTTTACGGGGCGAATTGGATAATAAAAAACTAACGATTTTACGAAAAACACCAGAAAAAAGTATTACACATCATGAAACAGTCTTACTATAGACCAATTTTACTTTAAATAGCATCAGGAATCATTGGTTAAAGCAAGTCAGGAAAGCACTCTTTTTGTGGGGATGGGATCTATGACAGAAAAAGGAAAGGAGCGCTGTAGACGATGACCGCCGATAAAAACAAAAAACACCAACTAAAGTAGGAAAATGAAATAAAGAAAATCAATATGAATTTCGAAGAGCCGTTGAGTTTACGATATTTTTTGTCAGTCCGTCTTTAGCCAACACAAATAAGCTCGATGGTTTGCCCACGCGAGAACATTATGCCGAATGAAATATCAAAATGACGCGACGATTCTCGTGAAGGTCTTGCGCATGTGTGGATGAAAGTTCGATGAGGCGGACGTAGCGCCATCTGTAATTTAACAACATAAATAATTTCGTTCTATTTGAAATACGAAAGACGGTTAAACTTGTTCGCATAAAAATAGAAGAGTAGGAGACTTAAAATTTAAAAAAAAAATTCTGGATCACACTGGCGGTATGAAATATACTTTAAAACCTATTCTCATACCTACCAAATATACATAAAAAATTTCATAAAAATCGGTAAAGCCGTTCCGGAGGAGTGCGACCACAAACACCGTGACACGAGATTTTTATATATAAGATAACGTTGGCGCCGCGCAATATAAACATATGTGTACGTGAAATTTTAAACAAAGCTACCTTTGTAATTCGGTTTCGAATTCAAGAATTCGTCAAAGGATGGCGTCACTTCCGCCAGAAGGTCGCATAAGATCGTGCCCCCTAGGTATAAGTACCACGATTATATACTAGATATCACTGGATTACAGCGGATTCGAGGAACGTGCTATTTTTGGAACCAGTTACATAACGGATTTATAAAATGGTTACCACCACTCTAACTGGGCGAAGTCAAACCAAATGCCGCCCTGGGGAGCGGGTTTTTAACTGCTAGTATTTTTTTATGCGGTGAAAATTCACGACTACCGCTGAGATTTCGCCTGCGGCGCGTCGTAATGCGCCTCTGTCTGTGTCCTTGAGACCCCTCCGATTTATTCGTATGTTGGGCGGACTGTTTGACGAGGGTGCTGTCAGTTCCCATGTTGTGAGGACTATACCTGAGACGCGATAAACTCAAGATATTACGTCTCACGTCTTTTCGCATTCAGGGAAGTGTCATCGGATTGCTTTCAATGGCCAATTTGATGCGTATAAAGCTATACCGCGCTATTCGGACTGTCAACATGTTGAAACGATATGTAAATGTCCTATAACAATATCAATATCATGGGCTGATTTTAATGAAATATTAAATTAACGTCAGGTTGTTAGGGGAAATTCCCACTTTTAAGCATTTATCAACATGACACCAGTTCGTAACCACGGCTTAGGTTTTGAATATATTTGATACATTTTAGGAAAAACTGTAGAAATTTAATAAAGTTTAGTTTCCACTATGGCAATATCGATTTTGGAATAAATAACGTTCAGATATGAAGTTTGATAATACGGAATTACAGAATACAGAAAAACTTGTGATTCAAGTGGAAGATTTATATATAATACATGCTTATTATAGTAGAGAAAAGCCGAGAAATTCAAATATTCAATTCAGGCAGCGGGCAGCGGGTGGTGTGGATTTTATAAAGGTTGGGTAATGGCGTTGTGTTTCGTTAGCCACAGCAACTTGTGGCCGGGTCTACTAGTAGAAGATAGTTACAAGTAGCTTGAAGATGGATTTAAAAGGCTTTAAAATTACACATTGCGTATCAACTGCCGAAAGTCATTTAGGCCTACACCAAAAAATTCAATGCTTCGATTTGCGTTGACAATTCTCGACATTCTGGACAAAGGAGAATGATATCCATAATTAGTAGAATGTTGATTAAGGAACAGCAATTCATTATTTCGGAGTCTACGGGTAGGGATGTTGAACTGGATAGTTGTAACAAATCAGGTCTGTCAGTAATGGTTCCATGACAGTTGATCCGGCGACATTTGGTCCGGCGACAGTTGGTCCGGCGACATTTGATCCGGCCGACATTTAATCCGGCCGACACTTGATCCGGCGGACAGTTGATCTGGCGGACATTTGATCTGGCGACAATTGATCCGGCCTGATCCTTTAGAAGATTATTTCTTCAAGTAAGTATGTAAATAGGATATACGGCCGTACAACCAAAGTCGATGTACTTATATCTGAAGGCATCTTGAGTGAAAATCCGCTGTAAAAATATTTTTACTAAAAATAATTTCGACTCTCCGAAGAAGCATGCGGCAATACAAAATACGACCTACTTATACGTGCAGTCAGTTTAACAAAAAAACGTAAAAGATTCCTACTTGCGTATAACTTTTTTATCTGAAAATTACTAGGGTCCCAACTGCTCTCAGCGTCTCGAGCCAGTGAGTGCCAATGGCATCCCCAATTTTGGTATGGTGTGATACTGAGGGTAGTGGGGAGGGAAAGGAGATGTGGAAAACGTACCTGGCTATTTAGATGTAGTCACGTCATTTCAAGTAATCCGACTAAACCTACATACACTGTAAAACAGCGAACAAATTACAAAAATCATATGATATAAATTTCTTTATAGTTTTATTTTTATTTTTTAGAACTTTTATCAAAACACAAGAGTCCCAACTGCTCCTAAACATCTGGAACCAGTGAGATTATGGCATTCCTAATTTTGATATGTTGTGAGGCAGAAGATAGCGGGGAGGAGAAGGATATGTGAAAAAATTTCCTGGCTATTCAGATCTAGTCACCAAACACGCCTAGAGCCATTTCAAGTAACGTTTCAATCCTGAATGAATACTGAAGAATAGCAAAATACGACATTCTGATATGTGCAACATCTACTTAAGATTTAGGAGGCGGATATGTTGACCGTCGCGTCGCCCCGGGAACCATTTATTGGATAACCAACATTCCTGCCATAGGTCATCCCAAGTGGTTCGCTACGTTTGGTGAATTATAAGGGTTGCCCGGGTTCTTGGAGTGATGTTTGTCCAGGTCTTGGTGGCGAATGCTTTTCCTCACCTACTGCGTGGCGGTCCGGAAAGGGAGAAATTGCTTGAGGTAAACATAATCAGGATCTCTCTAGCCGGACTTTCTCGACCAATCGCCTTGCACCGCAATTTTTCTGGCTATTCAGATCTAGTCACCATACACGGCTAAAGCCATTTCAAGTAATCAGTCTAAACCTACATACATTGAACAACAGCGAATTTTTTTTTTAAATGATGTTTTATAATTTTTTTTTATATATTATATATAACACAAGGGTCCCAACTGCATCTAACCGTCTGGAGCCAGTGAGACTATGTCATTCCCGATTTTGATATGTTGTGAGGCTGAATATAGTGGGGAGGGGAAGGAGATGTGTAACATTTTGCTGATTTGAAAAAATGCTATTCAGATCTAGTCACCAACACGGCTAAAGACATTTCAAATAATCCGACTAAACCTACATACCCTGTACACCAGCGAACAAATTTAAAAAAAACATATGCTATAAATTTAACTGTAATTCACCAAACATAGCGAACAACTTGGGATGATCTATGGCAGGAATGTTGGTTATCCAATAAATGGTTCCCGGGATGACGGTAAACATATCCGCCTCCTAAATCTTAAGTAGGTGTCACACATATTATAAGAATGTCGTATTTTGCTGCTCGTCAGTATTCATTCAGAATTGAAACGTTACTTGAAATGGCTCTAGGCTTGTTTGGTGACTAGATCTGAATAGCCAAGAAAATTTTTCACATATCCTTCTCCTCCCCACTATCTTCAGCCTCACAACATATCAAAATTAGGAATGCCATAGTCTCACTGACTCCAGACGGTTGGGAGCAGTTGGGACTCTTGTGTTTTGATAAAAGTTCTAAAAAATAAAAATACAAAAAAATTTAAATCATATGATTTTTGTAATTTGTTCGCTGGTGTACAGTATATGTAGGTTTAGTCGGATTACTTGAAATGATGTAACTAGATCTGAATAGCCAGGTACGTTTTCCACATCTCCTTCCCCTCCCCACTACCCTCAGGTATCACACCATACCAAAATTGGGGATGCCATTGGCACTCACTGGCTCGAGATGGTTGAGAGCAGTTGGGACCCTAGTAATTTTCAGATAAAAAAGTTATACGCAAGTAGGAATCTTTTACGGTTTTTTTGTTAAACTGACTGCACGTATAAGTATGACGTATTTTGTATTGCCGCATGCTTCTTCGGAGAGTCGAAATTATTTTTAGTAAAAATATTTTTACAGCGGATTTTCACTCAAGATGCCTTCAGATATAAGTACATCAACTTTGGTTCTACGGCCGTAATTCCTCTTTACATACTTACTTGAAGAAAAAATCTTTTAAAGGATCAGGCCCGATCAATTGTCGCCGGATCAAATTTCCGTCGGATCAACTGTCCACCGGATTAAGTGTCGGCCGGATCAAATGTCGGCCGGATCAAATGTCGCCGGACCAACTGTCGCCGGACCAAATGTCGCTGGATCAAATGTCGGGTCACCGTCAGTAATACTGTTGATAATTTTGAATATGCAAGTAAAATCTCAAACACCGCTGCGGTCCGCCGACAGATGAAGGAAGGGCCCGGGCTGCCAGTTGCGCATCACCGGTCCACAACATGCGAATATTAAAGATGAAATATTCCAAGATGTCAAGCGTAGTTACTTTCCTAGCAAAGAAGACGAGGGTTCCAGGCGCTCGCAGGTAAGCCCTCGCCATATTCCCCGCATTTTCCCGGAATACCGCTTGTTCGGAAAATATTTTCATTTAACCTTCGTAGTTGCTGTTCTTTACCGCGTCCTGAACAACAAAAATGATAAAAATATCTCTTCTCGGATCAAAGTACCAACCCACTCATCCATACCTAATACATATTATCGATCAAGGGGATACTTGAAATGAAGTGAACATAATGTTAATTTTTCAGGAAAGCGACAAGAACTTTTTTTTTTAAATAGGATCCCCTGTTTTTGTAAACATATAATTATATTTTTTTTAATTATAAAATTGCATTGAATAGATCTTTCAGATTATCATTTTTTCTGTATTTCTTTAATGACGGTATTTAATTTATTTTATGATTTATTTAATTATTTAATTTATTTTATAAACTGTCAAAAGAAGCGAAGCTAGCAGTCCATAATGGAGTCCTGGGGTCCTAGCATGGTCGGTCGATATAGGTTTTATCGAAAATGTCGGTAACTTGACATCGCTCCCGAGCACGAATGCAGGCCGCTAACGAACAAACAATAGTTCACATCGACTAAGGGTTCCTAATTTATTTGACGTAAACTGTTATTTCTTCGTAAGCGTCCTGCAGTCGTGCTCGGGAGCGATATCAAGTTACCGACATTTTCGATAAAACCTATATCGATCGACCATGCTAGGGGGCCTGGTACATACCTGATGTATGGCAATAAACTGGCAGAGGAAGGATGAAAGTAAACTGAATGCTGTTGAAATGAGATCCCTGATGCGTATGTGTGGTAAAATCATGTATGATCTTGTGAGAAATGTGGATATCCGCAAAGAATGTAAGGCTGATGTAAACATAACGAGTAAGATTAAGAAAGCAACCCTCAGATGGTTTGGGCATGTAGAGCGAATGAACGAAGAGAGTAGTGTAAGAAGAATATATGACGCAAATATGAATGGTAGAAGTTGGGGACGCCCGAGGAAGACAAGGCACGATCAAGTGAATCAGATACTTGAGTCGGGCCTTGTCAAAAGTCAGAATAATAGAAGAGTATGTATGAGACGATGTATGAATGTGAGTGAGGCAAAGAGTGTGTGCCAAGACCGAGTTGTTTGGCGGTCCGTCCTCTACCCCTTTACCCCTGCGGAGAAACGGCGTGATGGTATTTAGTTAGTTAATTTATTTCGAATTTTTTAGAAATAAGTATGCTTAAAATGCACGTCGTAAAAGACGCACTTTTTTCCTTGAAATATTTCGACAACGCAGATAGAAAGAGAAAAAACTCTGAGATAAGGGGCATATTAAACTCATTTTTGAATATATTGTCCTTTACAAAATTTCCAATTTCCGCTAACGATAGGTATTTTTTTTTTAATTATTAAGTAAATTTAATGCGAAAACGCAAATAGTTTGTGATGACAATTATTTTTCATGTTCATTATTTTGCAATCCGATTTGGGCAATAAATTCTCTTTTATGCATTATCATCATTTTACACGGTCATGATTTTTACCAAGTCGTGATTTTTCATCTTTTAAAATTTAACATTATGATTTATGGGAAAACGCCTGTGCAAACTCTAATAATTATTTATTATTAATGAGTTCCCGGCATGCGTTGCTATGCCACTTGATAAATAAATTGTTTCTCCCTGCGTGTCCTTTCCCATTCGTCCGGTTCCACTTCCGCCTCTCCTTCCTCTCCCGAGTCTCCTTCCCCTCACGCGTTCCCACTCCTACTTCTCTCTCCCCACTCCCCTCTCCCGTTTCGTCCTTCCCGCGAGGCCCTTTCCCAAGTTTCCCTCCCCCATCCCGCATTACGTACATTCAGTCCCGTACTTTCAGTTTTCAAACAGCGTGCAACCTAATGCAATTTTTTATACAAATTTCGTAATGCTAGAACTCACCAGTAGTTATATATAGAAACCATCGCACATCAAATCCCCAAAGTTTCATTGCAATCGGATGAATGGTTAGCAGCGCATAATTTCAAAATGTCAGAACTCAGTTTTGTATATAGAAATCATCGCGGGCATGCACACACCAAATATATTTTGATGCCTAGATTACAACAATACAACAACAATAACAATATTCTGTCAAAATATCTCCCATTATATTTAAGAAATTCTATGAATTTAAAGTGATTTGTTAACAGAAAATTGTAGTAGGCAAAAACCCATGGTGATAAACAAGTGCATCTTACATTATTAACAGTTTTTATACACTCAATATACCTTAAACTGCTCTCGAAAAAAGTTTAATTTGAAGCTGTCAATACATAGTGTTCTAAAGATATACCAAAAGTGTCTAGTGATTAGTACCGAGTTACAAATCATACTTTAACATTCAATTATTAATTAAGTGCGGGAAAAAAATAAGATTGTTCAAAAATAGCCTCATCACCAACACAAACTGAAAAAATGGCAACATCACATCGTCATCATAAAACTAGATCCAACTCTTCCTCGGGAGATTCATCCAGCTCCGTTATGGAGCAACTTGCTAGGATCAGCGACCAGCTAGCCGCGCTGTCCTACTTGCCAGCCGCCGTCAAGGAACTGCGGGATGAGGTCAGTGATGTCAAACACTCCATCGACTTCAGCGGAAAAATAGTAGAGGATATGAGCAAAAAAATCACGGCAATGGAGAATAAGCTGAAGCTGGTTGACTCATTAAAAAATGAAGTCGATTCCCTGAAGGTCCGCTTAGCCAACATTCAAGATGACATGGAGCAGCGTGACCAGTGGGCGCGCCGCTCCAATATAGAATTAGTCGGCATTCCTGAAAGGAATGGAGAAAACCTAATAGGTATTGTTTCCAGCCTTGCTCGAAAAACAGGGTTCGACCTTGATCCCAAAATTGATATAGATTTCGTTACACGAGTGGCACCGAAGGAATCGAAGAAAGGTCAACATAAGCCCATAATTATCAAAATGCAAGCTAGATATAGAAAGGATGATTTCTTGTCTTCAATCCGAAAGATGCAAAATTTAACCGGCAGCGACATCGGATGTGGCGGCGACTCCCGCGTCTACGCTAACGACCACCTGACGAGCGTATCAAAACGGCTGCTGCACCTGACGAAGGAAGCAGCCAAGCAAAATAACTTTCGCTTCGTCTGGGTCCGCAATTGCAGAATCCTTGTCAGAAAATCCGAGGGTTCTCACATCAGATCGATCCGAAAGGCTGAAGACTTAAACAAAATCTTATAAAACTTACACCTACACAAATGTTAACATTTTTATTTCTTATTTTTTATTTCTTCATAATATCTCTGTTTTTAACATGTAATTGCCTCTTAATCTCAGCACTGTATAACAAAATCTCTTCTAATAATTTTAGCTCTCTTGTCTCGCTCACTACCATATTAATGAATCATTTACTTTGCTGGAAGTACTTAACAAAAATAATATTATTGTATTACTCCACTGTAATCACTGCAAACGTACGTTATTATTGTAACCATGTAAATTTAATGGGTTCGATTTCAAAATCAAGATTCACCATAAAATCTTTAAAAAATGTATACTATTTTACAGTTTTCAATGTCAAATTGTCAATTATAATATTATATTCAACTGATCTTTGCTACGTTTCCATAGTCCAACATACTGTATTATTATTATTATTGTTTTCACATAATATGTTGACCTACATGTTCCATTCAAATGCATGCTCTCGGTGAATTAAATATATATTATCAAAATGTTAGAGGTCTCCGAACCAAAACGCATGTGTTTCTTTCCAGCATTCTTAATGCCGATTATGACGTGATATGCCTAACTGAGACATGGCTTCTGCCAAGTATATTTGACTGTGAATTATTCGATGAACGTTATGTAGTGTACCGTTGTGATCGCGACTACATGTTGTTAGGCCAGGCGCTCGGTGGTGGTTCACTGATTGCAGTGCGTCGCGAACTGCCCGCGTGCCCCTCACTCTCCCTCCCACCCGTACAGCGCGCAGAGATATCCACAGCTACTCTTGCACTAGGCTCTGGCGCGCGTGCTTCTAAACTACGCATATACTGCTCATACTTCGTCCAAGGTGCGGAGCAGAGTAAATCTTTAAGTGACTTTTTTGAATTTATATCTTCGTTGTATACCAATTTCCCTGATGATGAATTCCTTCTATTAGGAGATTTCAACATACCACATGCCCAATGGCTTCTGCCTTTGACCGCAGACGGTGCCCTGGTACTTAATAGATCCTCAACCGATGCACTAACTTCAACACTTTCTGATTTTTTAGACTTTACCGGCTTCCATCAATTCAACAACCAGCTTAATGTAAACGAGCGTGTTCTCGACCTGGTGATTTCGAGTTGCATGTGCACTGTAAGGGGGTGCAATACACCGTTAGTGCCGGAGGATGCACACCACCGCTCGCTAGAGGTGGTGCTGCGCATGGCCCGCGAGCCGTCCCTCCAAATCCCACGCTCGCGCACGGTCCGCTCCTATCACAGCGCTGACTATGTGCAGATTAATAGCGCCTTAGCAGCCGTTGACTGGACAACGACTCTTAACAGCAGTAATGTAGACTCAGTCACGGCGCGCTTCTATTCAGAATTAAATAAGGTAATTGTCATGCATGTACCATCTAGAACAGTTAACATAGATTCCAGGTACCCCCCATGGTACAGCGCTGTCTTAAAAAAAGTAATTAAAGATAAACTTAAATTCCACAAAAAATATAAAATTTATAACCGCATCTCTGACTATCAAACTTTCTCTCTTCTCCGAGAACGACAAAAGCATATGGAGAAGGTGTGCTATGATAATTTCATTAATATGGCCGAAATTAATATCAATACCGATCCCAAACACTTCTGGACCTTTGTTAAATCTAAGCAAAGAAGCTCTGAACTACCTAACAATATGTTTCTTAACTCCCAGCGTGTATCGGGTGGAGAAGCTATAAGTAACTTATTCAACATACATTTTCAATCCTCCTTTGAATCCCCCGCCCCGTCCACCTCGTCTACCAATCGAATATATAATCCAAACACCTCAGTACTAAATCTTAATAATGTTCATATAGACACTGAATTAGTTTGTAAATATCTCAAATCATTAGATCCTACCAAAGGCAGTGGGCCTGATGGTATACACCCGGTATTTTTAAAGAATTGCGCTAATGTTTTATGTTATCCGCTAAGTCTAATATTCAAAACTTCTTTGTCTTCTGGTATTTTTCCACTAGAATGGAAAAGTTCATATATTGTGCCTATATTCAAAAAAGGCGACAAACACAACATAGAAAATTACAGACCAATCTCTAAATTAAATGTAATGGGTAAACTTTTTGAAAAGATTGTTTTCGATATCATTTTTCCTTGTATACGACCACACATCATTTCGAATCAACACGGCTTCGTGAACAGAAAATCAACAGAAACTAATCTATGCGAATTTGTTGACACAGTCCTTGTTGCTATGGATAACGGTTTTCAAGTCGATGTAGTCTACACAGACTATTCCAAAGCCTTTGATAAAATTCCACACAGCATTTTAATTGAGAAAGTCGAAGCAATGGGTATACACGGTGACCTCCTTCGTTGGTTAGCCTCTTATCTCGACAATCGTACGCAAGCTGTAACTGTACTGGGGTTCTGCTCTAGCTTTGTCCCCGTAACCTCAGGAGTTCCCCAAGGATCTCACCTTGGCCCCCTTTTATTCAACATTTTTATGAACGATGTTAACAAAACTATTCGTAATTCTCAGCTGTTCCTATATGCGGATGACAAAAAGATTGTCAAAATCATTAAATCTGAGATGGATTGTATAGAGCTCCAGGATGACCTGAACTCCCTGGTCAATGTGTATTGTTTAGAAAACCGCCTTCTTTTGAATGCAGATAAATGTTCCGTCATATCTTCTTCTCGAAAGAAAAACACTATACTATATCCGTAAATAATTAAAAACAATCTTTTAAATAGAGTAAATGAAATTAAAGATCTTGGAGTTCTATTAGACAGTAAGCTTCTTTTTCAATCTCACGTCGAGCACATCACGTCTAAGGCTTTGAAAATGCTAGGATTTATACTTAGAGTAAGTTCTGTTTTCAAAAATCCACAAACATTTAAGATTCTCTACATATCATACGTCAGAAGCCACCTAGAGTATGCTTCAACAGTATGGAACCCCCATTGTTCTACATATAAATCAAATATAGAAAGAGTCCAGAAAAAGTTTTTGAAATATGTTTCGTTTCGCATGCGAAATGATGTAAATTATGTCTCTATGAACCTCAAAACCCTTGATCAACGCAGAGATATCAGAGACCTAGTAATGCTTTATAAGATAATCCACAATTTTATTGATAGCCCTTACCTATTACAAAATATCGATTTCAGATGTCCAATAAGAGTCACTCGATCTCCAGACATATTTTATATTCCTAAGAGCAATGCTAATTATCTTCAAAATGTGTTTATAAGAAGAAGCTGTAGCACTTTCAATAGATTATGCACAGACATTGACATGTTTAACACGAACCTTGCTAACTTCATAAAATTCGTAAAAAGTAATATTCAACGGAAAACTTAATGTTTCATTAATTCCTTATCTTTCTGTTACATTTTCATTTTTCTTCATTTTCATTACATTTTCTTTTTTGATTTCAGCAGTTTGAAAATACATTTTTTGTAGATTTAAGTGAGTAGATGCACTTTTTCAGAACTGTTTATATTACATACATATATTGTTTTGTTTGTTTGTTTTTTTATTTTTATTATGGTCTCAAATTTTTATGTCGTTATTTTATTGGTCAATGATATGACTATCTCTAACACTGTTATATATGAACATGTAATGACTGTTTATAACGCTAATAAATAAAATAAAAATGACCTATAACCACTCCCTAGAGACACGTAGAGGTATTGCTTTGCTTAAATATTTTTTTCAACTAATAAACGGTCACTAATCTAATAATGAGATACTGGTCCAATTAATTTTTTTTTGTACCAGAGTCTCACTCTCGAGGACGTCATCACAACCTCCTATATAGTAGAGCAAGTCGCACTAATTTATTTATGAACTCACCTGTGTGGAGAGCTACGTGCTTTTTGAATGTGGTGGATAAAAAAATAGATTTATTTTTTGTGTCCTATAGCGCATTTGTAAAATTTTTGGCATTGCATATGCACTGCATAAATGGTACAATTAATAATAATAATAATAATAATTGGCTAATTTATATAGCGCCGTTTTCGTGGAAAATCACCTCAAGGGCGCTGAATTATAAGGTCTTAGGCTATATTGCCTGTAATTGTTATAAATAAATGTACAAATTATATATAAATAAATAAATAGGTTTACAATGAAATTTTAAATTCTAGAAATTAAAAAAAAATGTTAATAGTTAATTAAATATAAATATAGTTCATTAAATAATTATAATTAATTACTAATTACCTTTTTTTTAAAAACCACTTCTTAAATTTATTTTTACTTTAACACCTATTTTGATAATAGTTTATATTTTTGTTATTTAGTCTTCTTGGTTACTCCCTGATTATATTGCGATAATTTAAATACTTTTTGGTATTGGTAAAGAATACAATAATTACTCGAACGTATTTTATAATATATATTTTTAATAAAAACTAATTAATGACCGCTCTTAGTATTATTTTGACTAATTTGTCTATACTTCTTTTTCTCTTATAATACTTGTTAATTTAATTATAATATGTTTATCCCGTCGAATAAATTCTTAGTTTCGATACAGTCGATTATATTGATTGTGTATGCAAAGTGATTTATTTTCATTGAATTAAAATGACGCCGCAAATCATTGAAAAATAATTAAGATTTCTATAACCTACGCACAAAATTTTTAATCAAAGATTATTAGATTCTTTCCGAGTACTTTCAATACCTCTTATAATATAATCTACAAGTAGGTACTCGTGAGATAACAATACAATGGACATTATTGAACAATATAATTATATGAACAATACTATATAGATTATCTGCGTCTGATCATAACTAAGAGCAAATATAAGAATGTAATTATTATTTACTAATTATAATTTGTGAGAAATTATAAGACATAATGAAATATCTGGCCCTGATGTTAATTAATATTTCGTAGATGCCTAAGTTTTTTTTTTATGTTTTAATAAGTGATAAGAACTTATTACTCATCAAAATTAATCATGATTACACACAGACAACACACGCTCTCCTTCCTCTACTCGTATGCCTACCGGAACCTCTTCATCTGCTTCATCTTCTATCAATTCCCCCCTGGACTATCAATTAGGAGTTTTCACAAAATACGTAAAATGGAGACCATTTTACGATTATATTTCTTGTGCTGATCACCGTACTAAAAACGTGTTATTTTAATGAATGCTTATTTTAATTAGGTAAATATTAATTTTGAAGTCCAGTCAATGTCAGCTCGATGTTTTTTTTGCGATATCGCATCAGCATTGAATTATCTTTCGAATTTCAAAAGAAACTTTCAATTTCGAGAAAGGATTTATTGATTTTATGTTGCCCTAGAAAGTGACATTTCTTATAATTGAAACTTGCTGAAAATATGATATACTGATACTAAAGTGGCCTCGTGAATTTTGAAAAACTGGTATTGGACCTGCAAGCAAGCTGCAGAATTATTGATTTAAAAATTACATAAAACCACAAAAACGCTTCCGATTGGCTACAATCGTATAATAATATATCCCTAGTGAGACAGGCAGAGTAAAAAAATGTTTAAATGTGTATCTAATAAATATATGAAAAGTGAGACAGCTGTCTCTTCGAGTCTACCAATATTGGCCGGTTGCATGACATCAAGACCATGTCGTATGTTTCAAAACGAACATGTCGTATATTTTAAATATTCAACACATCATTAGTGTGCGTCCCATTATGACATATTGCGTTTGATAGGCCTCTCTGATTCTCCAATGTGCTCGATATGTGAACAAATTGAAGATGTCGAACATACATTATCGAGCACAACAGAGAGTAACAATATTGATGACCTCGAGTCGATCGGAAGTTCAGAATTTAATGACCTCAATTAAGTTCCATGCCATTTCGAGAATCATGAAATTTGTTAGATCATGTAAATTATAAAATATTTGAAAGTGAATTCTTACTAAAGGACTTAGTACCTTTAGAGAAAATTAGAAAGAAAGACAAACATTCTCGGGTTACGAATAACGCAACAATGTTTGAAAATCTACTACTACCACCACAGAAAGCCGAAAATGTTGCTTGTGTCGTGATGGTGGATTTAGCCAGTCGGGTGGGACCCAAGCGCTATGCCCACTCAACCACTGACCAGTCATGATAATGATAATGTAAATAATATCATAATTTTTAAAAAGAAGAGGCAAAAAATGACAACATTGTGTGAGTCAGGAGCCTTGATAATATACATGACAAAAAAATGTATGCTCAACATAAAAATTAAATTTAAAAGTAGTTATTGTCGTAATTTTTCGGTAGTAAAAAAACAGTGAATTAAAAAACTATTGGGGTCTTACAAATTAAAAAGTCTATATGGAATATAATAAAAAATGTCTTTAACCGTGCTGCGAAAGAACCAGCAACATTGCATTTCGGTAGACTGGCCACTACTGGCGCATGCGCGGTGGGCGTGATTTTTGCCGACAAAATTTCAAATTTGGTTGGTGTGTGATTCAGATCATAATTTTTTAATCATTTCTATTCTAATGACCAATTAACTATTATATTAGTATAATTCAATATATTTACAATTATATATTTACTAATGTAATGTTGTGAATTAGTTTGGTTTCCGGAAAAGGCTGGGTTATTTCTGACCCATTTTATTTAAATTGAATTTTACTGCGCGAATTTATTTTAATTGACTTTTACCACGAGAATTAATTAATACTTAACATGAAAGTGAAGTTTTTTTAATAACAAAAATACCTTATGAATGTGTAAATGAATAGAAATTCAAGAAATCAACAATAAAATTGCTCGACAATGAATCCAAAATTTCAGGTTGATTTGATTATTCTCGAGGAATTATTTTTGATTTTTTTAATTCTATGAACAATATAAAAAGTTGCAAATTCTTTTTTTTTTTAACTTACAATAATTCTCACCTCCTTTTTTCCAATATTCTATGCATCTATATTTATGGAATATGTGGGACTACACTAACCTCCCCACGTACCAGAATAAACATTTTATTATTTTAATTTTGAATTTTCTAAAATTCTTCAATGTTTTAATTTAAAATATCTGCTGTAAGCTTTTTTTCATCTTTTTCGTGTTTGATGCTTATAATATTGAAATTTTTAAAGACTTAAATATATTTCAAATATAAAAATTTAAAAGATCATTTTAATCTAGTTTCTAAAATCATATTATTTGTTTTATACTATACCAGTGCTTTACTATACCAATGCTGAAGCGGCGTGAAATAATCTAATAAAGTAAAA
This sequence comes from Limnephilus rhombicus, assembly GCA_929108145.2. Taxonomy (NCBI): domain Eukaryota; kingdom Metazoa; phylum Arthropoda; class Insecta; order Trichoptera; family Limnephilidae; genus Limnephilus; species Limnephilus rhombicus. The sequence continues at coordinate 19,760,957 of OV815278.1, read as the reverse complement.
CCGCCTCTAGACATATTCGACTAGCCCACCGTTTAAAAAAAAACATGTGGGAAGAGATCGTACAATGGGCAGGATTTTATGAAAGGCCGAAAAACCTTTGGACGCGGTGGCTTTAGTAAGTGCTTTAATAAAAGTAGATGAAAACGGTAGTATGCAGGCACTGTAAGATGTAAGTACTCACCATCCGTATTATAGGAGTTATCGCAGAAGCCCCACCCGAGTCTCGGATTGAAGGACATGAAGGTGTAGTACAGCGTCCAGGCCACTATGATCATGTAGTAGACGATGATCAGCGAGATGACCATGAGGGTGCAATAGCCGAGGCCGTAGAAGCCGGGGGCCAGGCGGAAGAACACCTCGATGGGACCCACGGCGGTGTACTGGCCCAGGTACAGCTCCAGATAGAAGATGGGCAGACCCATGGCCATCATCATCACGAAGTATGGAATGAGGAAAGCACCTAAAATAAAATAAACCCATTAAAAATAGTATAATGTAATACAAATATTTGTATGCTGTTCACACGTGGTAGAAGTGAAACCTTCAGAAAATTAATGTAGACAAGAGTGGGGAGGCTACGAAGCACCGCACAAAGAGGAGACCGATAGGCTACAGAGCACCCCACAAAGATGAGACAAATTATTCTATCTCATTCTCTCGTAGGTTAAATCCTATAAATGAATGAGTTTGACACTTTTTCGTTTCATCGAATTTCAAATCACAACGGTGCTGAAGAAGTTTCATTTCAATAATACGAAATATTTGTTTTTCGCATTTCTTTCGCGTGTCTTTTCATTCCCTTCTTTCATTTATGTATACATATATTTTTAATTTCCATTTCACTATTCTTTTCATTTATTTTAATTTAAATAATTTGAATATTTCTTTATTGTTTTAATTTCTTTAAGATATTAAAATTAAATTAAATTTCTACCACCTCTAAACAGACTACCTACCTAGTGGTACCTACCTAATCGGAACTGAATCGGGTCTATGGCATCCCCGATATTGAGAGGCAGATGTGGGTCCCTCCGCCCCGGGAACCATTTATTGGATAACCATCACCCCTGTTAACCGGTACTTCTGCCCCAAGTGGTCCGCCACGTTTGGTTACTTACAGGGGTGCCCGGGCTCACAGGGTGAGGTTTGTCGAGGTATTTATTTCTACCTTATCTCTCATTGAATGCATTTGCCAATTTGGGCTGCCATTTGGGCTGGATTGGTAGAGGATAATTAAGGGAGTCCTAACCTAGACCTCTCCAATCGGACTACCTCGACCATCGCTGGGATGGGAGGGATGGGTTCAAACGTTAGTCACTCCTGGACATGTTGACGCCCAGATTCCTACCTACCCCTCTTATCTTCTTCCTTCAGAACTTCCTCTTCTTGCTTTCCCTAAAAAGACCCTCCACACAGCATCCCCAAAGAAGACGTAGGCCGTGACAGATTTTTTTTCCTCAGAACCTCCTGTGTGGAGCTAACGTGAAAAAAGAGGGGAGGGTGTGTTGCTAAAGATAGTGGGGAAGGGAAAGTGATGGGGATGTACTTGGCTATTCAGATCTGGTTAACAACACGGCTAAAGCCATTTCAAGCAGCTTATCGATTCGAAATGGTGGTATTTCACCGAGGCCACACTGAGGGTATCTACCACTCAGTTTCATGATTGTAAAGGGTGCACCAACAATACGAAATTAATTGACAGTAATACTACACAACTAACATAACATAATCCAGTTAAATCACTAATTTTTCTGGTAACATAATATATTCTAACCTAGTTTCATCTATATTTTTAATTCATACCTGACATTTATCATAATACCGACTATGAAATAAATTATTTAGGAATGTCACAAGACAGGAAGGTACGAGTATTTTTGTACGATGCTTTGTTATTAGATAAGAACCGCATGGCAGCAGTGCAACGTCACAAACGGGCCTTTATTTTTATCTAATAATCAATCTGTTGGTTTTATTATCTACCTTGCATTATCATTGACAGCGATTGATCTGTAGAATGGTACCTATCCGTTTTTATTAAAATTATGACTAAAAAGTTTGAAGGTTGATGTTACAGAACCGAAACAATCCAGGTAAACTCCTTTCTCTTCCCAAAAAGACCCTCTAAACAGTATTCCCAAAGTTTAGCTTAGCCCTGAGGGAAATTATTTTCCCCAGGGAAATTATTTTCCTGTGTGGAGTTAATGTAAAAAAACTCTTTGTTAGATTTCAAGTTTATAAGTCACCGGAGACCAAAATTCTGGGAAGTTCTAAGAAGGAAAAGGGTACGACGAGGGGTGGGTAGGAATCTGGGAGTCAGTGTATCCATTCATCCACTGCGGCGCAAGGCGATGTTTCGAGAGAGTACGGCTGGAGAAATCAAAGGGACTCCCTCAACCATTCTCTCCCCATCTGGTCTGCCAGCTGTAGGGAGACCAGCACCACTTGGGGTGACCTATGGCAAAGATGTTTATTATCCAATAAATGATTCCGAGAGCTAGGGTACCCATACCTGCCTCTCAAATTGTGAACCGTCCTCTTGTTTTGAATTTCAAATGTGCAAAATTTCACCAGTCTCGTAATAAATTAAATACTTTTTATGTTCTTTTATCTTTCGTAATCTTTTTGTATTATTTTATACTCATTTTCATTATTTATTTAATTTAATACTATATTATTTTATATTCTTTGGAATAAGGAACTCCGGTCCATTTTTAATTTTTTTTTATGAATAATTATAATTAATAATAACCTTCTTACTTAAATAATAATAATAATAATCTTTATTCCAGGATGTGGGGAGGATAGTGCAATCCCACACGTCCCATATAGTTATACATATTTATATATTTACAAAGTAAAGAAATAAGAATATAAATAGAAAAACAAAAAATAATAGTAATAAAAAATTAATATATTATAATAAAACGAATATAAAACTTTATTCCACTTAATTTTATTCGACCGTAACCGGTTTCAGCTCGTCAAAGCCATCTTCAGACTGGTACAAATATTTCCTAGTCTACGGTTTATATACATAACATATTGGGGAGGGGGGAGGGGGGGAGGGGGGGAGGGGGGGAGGGGGGGAGGGGTGGTCTACAAGGATTTTAATCAATTACAATAATTATATTTGTTGCTAAGTCATTTTAGACTATCGAATTTCTAAATATTTTGGTTATTCCAGTAGGCTAATTACATTGGGTTTGCAGCTCACTTCAATGATGATATGGGAAAAACCTTACAAGTAATATGAGTTACTAATGACCTAATTTTATTGTCAAATCGTTATTATATTTATGAAGTTTGGTATTTTTTATTGCTTTTTGAAGGGATACATGTTTACATTGGAGTTGGAATGGTCTAAACTAATTACATATTTTATTATCGAAAATTATTATGAAAATTAGACTGGATACAAAAGCGGGGACTTGGCAAATGAATCTAATTCCTTTATCTTTACAAAGTTACTTTATGAAGGGGTACATGTTTACATTGGAGTAGGAATGGTCTAAACTAAATACCTATTATTTAATTTCGAAATTATTATGAAAATTAAAATGGATACAAAAGCGGAGACTTAGCAAATGATTCTAATTGCTTATTCATTACAAAGTTAGATTCTATTTTTTTAGTTAAGCGGGTAATTTCTAAAGATTCTAGTCTATCCAGTTTATGACCTTTATTGCAAATATGGAGAACTTTAACATCTCTGTCTTTATCAAACGAATGTTTATTTTCTATTAATTGTGATGCGACAATTCTACATTCTACATTCGACAATTCTCCTTTGTCATTCACCCAGTTTGTAAAATGTTCTTTAATTGAAAACTCAGGCGTTTACCAAGTGAATTGTGCCAACTGCCCACCGTTTTACGTAGGTCAAACTGGGAGGTCAGTCAAAACCCGAATTAAAGTGATCCAACCCGTGATCTTGAGTGCGCTCGGGCCCATCGCTCATTAAATAACTGCCCATCGCTCATTAAATAACTGCCCATCGCTCATTAAATAACTGCCCATGGCTCATTAAATAACTGCCCATCGCTCATTAAATAACTGCCCATGGCTCATTAAATAACTGCCCATCGCTCATTAAATAACTGCCCATGGCTCATTAAATAACTGCCCATCGCTCATTAAATAACTGCCCATGGCTCATTAAATAACTGCCCATCGCTCATTAAATAACTGCCCATCGCTCATTAAATAACTGCCCATCGCTCATTAAATAACTGCCCATGGCTCATTAAATAACTGCCCATCGCTCATTAAATAACTGCCCATCGCTCATTAAATAACTGCCCATCGCTCATTAAATAACTGCCCATGGCTCATTAAATAACTGCCCATCGCTCATTAAATAACTGCCCATCGCTCATTAAATAACTGCCCATCGCTCATTAAATAACTGCCCATGGCTCATTAAATAACTGCCCATCGCTCATTAAATAACTGCCCATCGCTCATTAAATAACTGCCCATCGCTCATTAAATAACGGCATTGATTTTTTTTAGAGTTAGTTTCAATAGTTAAAATAATTTTCAAAGTTTTAATTTTTCAAGATCCTTCGTAAACCACTGTAAATCGGTGAATCTGGTGAATCGTGAGACGTCATCAATAACAATTTATATGTACGAAGCTATGAAACTATTCGAAAAGTAAAAACATTATTTAGATGGAATCATTTATTTATTATATTATATTATTATATTTTTCAATATTATTACGAGAGAGTGGTATAAACCTTTTTTGAAATTATGATTTTTTTAGCTTTTAAAATCAATATTATCTAAACCAAACCATCACCTCCACAATTGTAGGCAAATAAGATACGACGCCGATCAGCTGTTCGATGTCAGCCATTTTGGATTTCGAAGTTCGGAGAGTTGGCCGTGGAAGTAGGTAGCATTATGATATAGCATATTATACGATTTTGTGTACGGTTTAAAGTTTTTCAGTATTTTAAATAATAGAGATACCTCTATTTTTGATACTGAATTATTTAGGCCTAAATAATGTTTCAATAAACACAACAACTAAATCTCTATAACAGTATGAAATAACGAATAACATGAAATGTTGTTAATACCGATGGCTTGTGTCATACCTACATTTCAATACAATGATTAGACAATTATGTGAGGAGTGACGTCAGACCTAAATATTCAATAATACCAACTTGACAGTGTGTTTTAATGACACGATTAAAAATGCACTTTTTAATATTTTTTTAAAACTCTACGTTTAATATTATTTAGTAAAACTTATATATTCAGAATCAGCGTTTATTGGTCTATACGAACATATTTTTTAAAGCCATAATATTTTTCACTGGAATCTTTTATATTCCCTTATTTTATTCCTTTTTTTAAATGTTAATGCACTATATATGTAAAATCGTGTTTATTTAAAATGTTAACGCACTGTGCGTAAAATCGTGCTTATTTAAAATGTTTATGAACTATATGTAAAATCGACCACCGTAACACGGGCAAGTGCCTAGCACTAGGGAATGCAAATCTCGCGAGATTGGGGCTCAAGCGAGATCCCGCGAGTTTAGAATAACAATACTGCGAGATCTCTCCAATTTCGAGATCTCGCGAGATTGGCAGTTTTGTGTGTTTTTTTGCAAATAATCACAATATTTGAATAAATTAGGAAAAAAATAATAAAAATTATAAGTATTACAAGATAAACATTTATTTTCACGAATTTTTCAATAGATTTTTATGCATCAAACATTGTTTTAGTTTTTGTCTATAATTTTTTAATAAACTTCTAAGTAGTAAACTTTGACGTACGTATCTATCAAATAACAAATGAAAGAAACAACCAGTCTTCTCTTCTAATATCAAACAAAAATCTCTTAGTAATAAAACAGTTCTTTTATAACAAACAAAACAACGAGAAGTAAAAACAAAATAAAACCACAACTTCACATAAGAAACTTTTTTTGCATAAATAACAACTATTAGTAAACAAAACAAATGCGCGCACCGACCGATCGCAACTCCGTCCGTGTCAGTCCGCGCTTTGAATAAGACGTTTTTATGCTCGAGTGCAATCTCGTTAAACTCGCGAAATCTCGCCCTTTTTTCGTCCGAGATCAATCTCGCTAAGAAAGGCCGAGATCTCGCGAGAACGAGATTGCATTCCCTACCTAGCACGGTGTTTGAAAAATCCACAAATTTTGTAGCCATTCAAAACCATGAAAAAAATAATCTATAATATAAAAATGAATCGCTAAATTTGTTGGTAAGCGCAAATCTCGAGAGCGGCTGAACCGATTTCGCTAATTCTTTTTTTAGAATATTCCTTGAAGTTCGAGGATGGTTTTTACGGAGAGAAAAATTAGGAAAATTGCGCAGAAAATTAGATAATAACAGAAAACATCGCACGTTTGACAGTTCGCGTGTTAGAGAATGACATTTTGCAAAACAATGAATGATTGTTCAATCAGGATTCTATTTTTGAAAAGTTGAAAAATATATTTAAAGTAGGTACTCCCCTAATAGTTTGAATCGAATCAAGAATTTTAGATATTTTAAATAGGTACCTATGTTAGGTACCAAATTTAATATACATGAAAAATGGAAATTGGAATAAAAATTGTAAAAGGTGGCACGCGGGCTGTTTAAAAACTGAATGTACTGGGATTGAAAATATGGAACGCGGGAGGAGGGTTGGCGGGACGAGGGAGCGGGAAAGGGAAGAGGGAAGGCGGGGAAGGTGAAAGGGGAACGCGGGAAGGGGGAGGGGGACTGGGAGGGGGGAGAGGGAAGGTGGAGGTGACGGAGTGGGAACGCGAGAGGGGAAGAGGACGCAGGAGAAGAAGGGGAGGCGGAAGTGGAACGGGACGAATGGGAAGGGACACGCAGGGAGAAACAATTTATTTATTAAATGGCATAGCAATGCATGCCGGGACCAGCTAGTTAATAATAAAATTATAGATTTCTATGAAAATCAAATCCACGGAATGCCCGGTTTCCTTCCTGTTAGAGGCTAGTACCGTAAATATATTCCCTTCTAATCACACAGTGCAATAAAGCACTTTGAAAATGATTTTATCTGACACAAAACTACCTGTAATGTGTCGATAATTTATTGTCAATTATCTATAATAGCGCTGCGTGCCGATAGCGATCAATAATACACTCTCAAATCTGATACTTGCTGTGGCAACACGGAATACCTCTCGATTTAGATAGATATTCGCAGATTAGGATTACGGATACCTTCCCATTGATTGTGGCAAAATAATCTCCGGCAACAAAGGTAATTCGAGCCATCGAAACTTCGATAGAAGCCTTTCACCAATTTCTGGCAAGCTGCGCAACCTCATACTGCCTTCTAACTACTGCTTATTATTACCCTGTTTTGGGGTGATTATCATCGTCGATATTAATAATAATTACCATTACATTTACCTATTAGAACCTGCACATACGACATACCAGAGGAGCCCATCATTGAACTTTGTATTACTTTTTTGACTTTTTTTTTTTTTTCTTTATTTTACATTTTATTAGAGAAAAGTGTTCTTACTGGGGTACCCCGTTCTAAGGACACATTGTACAAGTTTTCTTGTTTGTAATATAAGTAAATACCTATGTTAAAATATTACAGACGAAAATTATAAAGTTAAATCTAAAAGAAAGTGCAATACAAGCATTAATGCTATCAGTAGTTACTAAATTGTATCTATATTCTTCCTTCCCATGTCCATAATCCATATATTTATGCTTCTTTTGAAGTCGGCTATTTTTTAATGGTTTTTATTGCAAGAGGGAGTAAATTAAATAATTTTATAGAGAAGTGAACCTGACTATAATAAATTTAAAAATAGACTAAACAATGATATCTTAAATAGTTTGGCTACGTAGAGTCGCATTGGCAATTGATTAACAATATAAATATACAATAATATATTTTCGAATGACATTTTTTTTTTTTAAATTATTTTATATATACAAATATTATTATTTTTTATTTATGCACGTATATATTCGTGTTATAATCTTTAATATTAATTTTTAATAAACTTCTTTATGATCTTACCTTTACACACCAGTAATTGCACTCTCGTAAAGGTTATATATTGTATACATATATGTGTTTTTACAGTTTTTTAATCAATGTTGCATGTTTAATTACTCGTGATTATGTTACAAGTGTATGTATAGAAAAAAGTAATAAAAAAAAAATTATATAGAAAAGTATTGCATATTTCTTTGTCCAAATGTCGTTTTAGTTGTAGGTTGGTGGAATGTATGTTGTAATGTAGATCTTGTGAATCGGCCCGAGTTTGTCTGTGTAAAGTTATTCTGGTTTTTGAATGCGTACGTTAGAATATATTTTGTATATAATTTTAAATTACAACTTGCATAGTAATAATTTTAAAATCATGTTTCAAAAGTAAGCCTAAAAATATATCATGGGTAGGTATTTACTTCATCGCTTTTAATTGATTTTTTTTAATTAGCTCCACACAGAAGGCCCTGAGGAAAAAACATCCCTCTGGGGTGCTGTGTGGAGGGTCTTTTTAGGAAAAGGATGGTGAGGAAGTTTTGGGAAGGAAAAGGGTATGTGAAGGACGGATAGGTCAATGTGTCTAGGAGCGTATAAACCCATCCCTCTCACTGCGCTGCAAGGTGATGGGTTCGAGAGAGTCCTGCTGGAGAGGTCTAGATTGAGTCTCCCCCAATCAATATCTCCCGATCCGGCCCGCCATGTAGCATGTGGGCAAACATATTGGCCGCCAAGACCTAGACAAATCTCACCCCATGAACCCGGACACCCTACCCTTGGGGTGATCTAAGGTAGGGGTGTTGGTTATCCTATAAATGATTCCTAGAAAGGCGGTACCCTTACCCCCCTCTCAAATTGAATAATATCCTCACGACATCCATCGTTTCCAATTTTGAAGTTCACGGACGAACTCGCATAATAATGAATTCTTATTGTAGGTACTAGCTCAGATCCGTCTAAATTACCTACGGAGTACAAATAATATAATATATTTTGTTACATACCAAGGTATGCAAAAAAAATAATTATTTCCACGCTGAAAATTGTACCCCAATCATCTACTTACTACATTGACTATTAAACCACCAACTATTTAAGAACGGTGGCATAAATTCATTATATTATGCAGGAACTGAAAATAACAAGAATTTTATATTTTCGAATTTTAGATTGTTACATTGTTATTTACTCGCATAACATCCCAACCGAAATTATATTGTTTAATCAGTTTTACAAGATATCCAAGAAGTTTTAAAAAAAGCTTAACAACAGTACTGAAATAAAAATGGGTAGAAGGCAATAATAACAGCTAGTGCAAGCCCCCACTGTATTGAGAACCAGAAGAAAAAGATCAAACGGGAGAAAATAGATAAGACAGAAAGGAGGCCAATACCCAACAATGTAAGAATCATACGAGTTGATATAGAGCAACAATAAAATAGGTGGAAGAGGTCCAACAGAGAAGGAAGTCGACATAAAAGATTATTTTTTTGGTAAATTTACGACTAGACGCCGCATGCCACTACACTTTTAATAGGCATATATTTAAAAAAATAAACTACCCCTAAACTTAATTACCACAAGAACCATCTGTTTCAGTCGAGAACGGCGGAAAAACGTGCATTTAAATTTATATTCGTAAAAACTTTTATTCACGTAATTTTCCGTTTTGACGCCGACGCCATATTGAATCTTGTCCATAGAAACCACATAGTGACGTATATCAGTAGTGTCAACCATACAAAACAAATTCATAGTAAAATAATTTGCACACATTAAAGAAAGTGCCCCCTTTATATCGCCTGCTCGCGTCAAGGCAAGAAAAACATCCCAGTTTTCAAGTAGTTTAGCGGCTACGCTGGGTTTGTGTAACATGGTTTGTGATACAAAAGAAAGTGCCCCTTTATAACCCCTACTTGCGTCAAGGCAAGAAAAACATCCTAGTTTTCAAGTAGTTTAGCGGCTACGCTAGGTTTGTGTAACATGGTTTGTGATACAAAAGAAAGTGCCCCTTTATAACCCCTACTCGCGTCAAGGCAAGAAAAACATCATAGTTTTCAAGTAGTTTAGCGGCTACGCTAGGTTTGTGTAACATGGTTTGTGATACAAAAGAAAGTGCCCCTTTATAACCCCTACTCGCGTCAAGGCAAGAAAAACATCCTAGTTTTCAAGTAGTTTAGCGGCTACGCTAGGTTTGTGTAACATGGTTTGTGATTCTGGCGTACAATCTCACAAGACGAAAGCTAATTTTAATTTTACGTAATCGAAATTTAGAATGAAATATTTTCCACTTCCCCCAATGCAAATAGTTGCCTTTTAATGTAATTAAGGTGAATCAATAGGTTTTTTTTTTAAAGTGCATACCTATTAACCGTTGCCAGCGATCTCCAAAAATTACCGTGATTTTTGCTGTATAGCAATCTTTTTTTAATATTATGAAAATTTGTCCTGACTGAAACCGATGTTTTTTGCGGTAGCTAAGTTTAAAAATAGTGTACTTTCCAAAATCTGTGCCTATTAAAAGTGCGGCGGCTTATCCATAAATTATTTTGAAAATTTGTACGGTAACTTTAGTTAGTACCTTCCTAGAATATGTGTGATTTTTGCCATATAGCAATCTTTTTTTAATATTTATCGATTGGTACCCTGGAAATAGTGAAAGTTGTTTAGAATGCAAAATAAAGTAATACGAAACGTCAGCCGTAACGAGAAATTACGTACAAATTTTGTTTGTTTATGAAATGTAAATTTAAATGCATATTTTTCCACCGGTCCTGACTAAAACCGATGTTTTTTGCGGTAACTAAGTTTAAAAATAGTCTACTTTCCAAAATCTGTGCCTATTAAAAGTGCGGCGGCTTATCGTAAATTTAATTTTTTTTTTATAATTTCGTTGGTGTGACAAACACAAGACAAGAAAGGGAAAGTGGTGCAAGTGAGCTGACAGAAAGTTCTAGCAACGTGGGAAATAAAATACGTTTTTTGAGCAAAATGGCAAATCTACCTTTACACCGAATAAGCGAAACGTTGGTCAACGCCTCCGGTACGTCTCTCTGGTATGTTCTGTTACACCACAGTATAATAGGTATCTTGAATATGCAACAATTTATAAAAATAATTGTACCAATAATGATTATGTTTTTTAGATTCAAATCCGAGGCCATTGACCCTGCCTAAAGTTCAGACTCTTCCAAGTTTAAACAATAGTATTTAAGATGTGTCTATTTTTTACACCGCCAAAGTCAATCTTGTCGTGTCTAAGTCGGTGGTAAATTAGGTTCGAACTAGCAATCTCAAGACATCCCCGATCATTATAATCAGTAAACCTTCCGTTTGATAGGCCGCCGCTTTCTTGGTTTCATATTGGTGAGTATTTAAGGTTTGTTTGTGGACGGATCGCACCCGTTTTGAAATTTAATTGATAGATAAAAGAAATATGTCGGGTTCATGTTTTAGCATTCAATCACTATTCTAAAAATGTCGAAATGTACTACAAAAGAAAGGCCTACACTGAATAGGGTGACCGAACAACTCAACAATACATGACTTGTTGAAGTGCCACATTAAAGACATTAAAAGTGATGAAAAAAATTATAAAAATTCGTTAAATCGTTTACATTAGGAGGGATATTTTTTTCAAAGGGGTGTTGAAATGCCCTTTTGATGAGTGGAACCATTGAATAGACAATACACACTATAAATGCCTTTCATTTAGGTTTGAACGGATATCAATGTCACCACTGACTTAATACCTTTTGTTTCTAGCCCTTTTAGCAGCATGTGCTCTGTTTTCTTTTACACTCTGCGGGCTTTGTATATTGCTTTCCAATTTGAATTTTGTAACATGAAACACATTTTTGTATTGAAAATTTAAGGCAGATTTTGGATCACGAGCCACGCCTACATCGCATTTCTTGGGTTCTTCTTTATTCTGTGGTCCCATGTATGTAGAATTATTCGCATAGTGTAGTGTTCTCCTGTTTGATATTATGCAGAATCACCATTGATTTGTTTTCTAGTAAGTTTCAAACCAACTATGTATAAATAGTGATAATTATTATCAACAAGTTTATTCATTAAGGCCAAAGATGGCGCCAGTAATTTCAGATGTCGCTGTTGTGTGATTATTTTTTGAACTTCCTCCCTTCTCAATATACAAAGGAATTTCACTATAAAAAGTCCACGCTAGCTAAAAATTAACACTTCTCTAACTAAACTTTCACAGAAAACACAAAGCATGAACCTTTGTCCTTTGAGTGGGGAATAAGTTGTGTCGGTAAATTGTAACTTTAAAAACATGAAATAAAAACGGATTTAAAGGGGTGCTTTATTTAAAAAAACAACCCAAACACTTATTTTTCTGTTACTAGCCCTAACTTTTTTACAACATGTTAAATTAATAATGGCTGGAAGACAATAATTCGGTGTCGGTAGATTATTATTACAGTTTATTGACACACTCCTACAAGTAACAGGAGAACGATTGATAAATTTTAGCGCAGCCTCCACAGTTTCAGGTAAGTTTCGGATAACTGTTAATGCACACATGTTTATGAATAATAATAATAATATAATAATAATGAGCAATTGCATAACGTGGGATCATTTGGGAAGTGTGTGAAAGGGTTTAGTTTTTCCTGTGGGGAAAATTAAACCCGGACATTTAAATCTGGTGCGTAAAAAATATTTATATTGAGGGATCAGTAGGATTTATAGGTTCAATTAGGAATTCCACAGAGCCGAACCCTCTGATATGAAAATATCTGGAGTCGGTGAATTATTTTCCCATATGGTCTCTGGTAGGTTGACATGTTGTTCTTGTATTGTTTTCTAATTATAATACTTATATAGTGCAATTGCATAACGTGGATTGACCAGATGATCATTTGGGAAGTGTGTGAAAATGTTTAGTTTTTCCTGTGTGGAAAATTAAACCCGGACATTTAAATCTGGTGCGTAATATTGTCTTCATTTCTTAGTAACAGTAGAGTTAATGATATCCTCACTGGGATCTCCCGTGCTGAGGATTTCATTTACATATTATAATTTAATTATAAGAAATTCATATGAATTAGACATAACTTATATCATGTAGTATGTTTTTTAAATAATTATAAAGTAAATAAATAGTGTTTTTTTATAATTCAGATTACTAGATTTGGTTTTAGTCTGTATTTGATATCAGTATATTTTCTATTTCTGATCTCCCTATATTTAGTATCCAGCTTTTTATTTAAAATTTAAATGCTATAATGTTGAGGTTTTTGAGTGAGAGTGGAATTTTATTGTTGAGTTTAATACCATAATTTATTTATTTATTTATTTATTTATTGCGTCTTCACAATTTATATACATATATTTTTAGCATGTAATTATTAATATAAGAAGCTTTTTTGCCCAAATGTTGTGTTAGTAGTTACTTGTTGGATAAGTTTTTGACCATGAGATCTAGTGTTTCTAATGTACGTATTAGTTGTTATTTCTTGGGTTTTGTACTTATGAATTTAAATGAGTATGGTTTTAGAATATAGTTGTTTAATTGACATGATGTTAAGATTGTTGAAGATTTCGTCAGTGCTAGTTCTTACAGGAACTTTCAGTATAATTTTTATTATGGCTTTTTGAGTTTTAATTAGTGGATTTAGTATGTTTTTATTTGCACTGCCCCATCCGATAATACCGTATTCTAACAGTGATTGGCAGAGAGCCATGTAAATCTTGATAAAGTCTTTTTTAATGAGGACATTCCTGATAGTTTTGAAAAAATAACTTTTTTTAATTTTATTATTTAAATACGTAATGTGTTCGGTCCATTTTAAGTTTTGGTCAATTTTTAGACCCAGATACGTTATATGGTCAACGTTTTCTAATGAGGGACAATCACAATTCTCATTTAAGTGATGCGGGCTATGGATTTTCAAGTTCAGGTTTTCTTCAGAGTTTTTCTTATTTTTTATTTTAAAAGTGATGAATTTGGTTTTATTAGCATTAAGTGTAAATGAATAGTAGTCTAGTCATTTTTTAATCCTATTAAGTGTGTCTTCTGCTTTCTTAAATGTTTCTGTCCAATTATTCCCATTTATTAGGAGAACAGTATCATCCGCAAAACTGATGATTTCTCCTTCACATTCTATGTGGCATAGGTTATTAATGTAAATAAGGAACAGAATCGGACCCAGAATACTTCCTTGGGGCACCCCGAATTTGACATCAATACACTCACTGATTATGTCATTAAGTTTCACAGTTTGCTTTCTATTTCCCATGTAACTTTTAAAAAATATCAGTTCATTATCGGTAATCCCTATGTTCTCTAGTTTTTCAAAAAGATGTGAGTGATTTATTGTGTCGAAGGCTTTAGAAAGGTCGAGAAATATGCCAATGCATTTTTTATGTGAGTCTAGAGAATTTTTAATATATTCAATTACTAAGGCTATGGCGTTGGATGTTCCTAGATTTTTTCTGAAACCAAATTGTTTTGGTGATAATAGTTTGTTTGATTCTAGGTAGTCGACGAGTTGAGTTTTAACTGTTATTTCTAAGATTTTAGATAATGTGTTTTGAATTGTGATTGGTCTGTAGTTATTGATATATTTATGATTTCCTGATTTAAAGATTGGTGTAATAGTCCCTATTTTGAGTTGAGATGAAAATCTGCTTTTCGTGATAGATTTGTTTATTAGAAAGAGTACCGGTTCGGTAATTTCATCTTGTAAGAATTTTATTGTTTTCATTGTGATTTCATCACTACCAGATGAAGATGTTGGTTTGAATTTAGATAACATTAGAGTTAGTTCTTGTTTAGTGATTTGTTTTAGAGCAAATTTAATCCTTTGTGGATTTGGGTGTTTGGGTGTTTGTGTCGTTCGTAATTCAAAATTATTGGCTTATAATGAAGGAATGAAAAAACGAAACCCATATCGTAGCATGGGACCAAAATATTTTAGGAATTTACCGGTTATGGAGAATGTTATAAAATATTTTTTACGAGATACGAAACGGAAATTACGCTGGTCTGCGCTCATTGGTCGCTTTGATTATGACCTGACTTTTGAAGTATTGATTGAGATTGTTATGGTAAATTTTCGATTCTACCGCCTGTAAATAAAAGTTTTAATAAAAGAAAACAAGAACTTACTTAACTTACGTTTTAATAAAAGAAAACAAGAACTTACCGCCTCCATTTCTGTATGCCAGGTACGGGAATCTCCATACGTTTCCCAGTCCCACTGCATACCCCAGGCAGGCCAGGACGAACTCTAAGGGACTGCCCCATCCTCCCCTGTTCGTCTCTCCCACCTTCGCGTCCCCTTCAACCGGTTTCTCCCCATTTTCCCCTCCTACGGCTGCCGCTGAAGGAGCTGAAGGGGCTAAAGGGGAAACCTTTTCAGCAGATTTGACAGAAGAACGGGCTGAAGTCTGGGACTGAAATGTAAAGAAAATGGCATCAGTTAGTTTGGCAGTCACCCCGAATATATTATGAGTTGTATGCATTGTGATTAAATGTGGTTAAACGAATAATCCGTCATACAAGACCTCGCTTAGCTTCCAAACGTTAAGTAATCCACAATGCTGTAAGCAAATTTATTTCAATCTATTAACCTGCAAAAATAACAGGGTATTCAAAATAATACCTTTTTTTTCATTATTTTTTTTTCTGGTGTTTTGCCGTGTTGCACTACCTCCTTCTTTTGCCTAAAGAAGGAGGTGGCGCAACACGGCATAACACCCCAAAAACAAATAACGAAAATAATTTTGGCCGTGAAAATCTAAAAACGTGTATGTACCTACTCAAATACTTGTGAATTTTGTACGAGCAGTGGGAATATGGAATTTGAAGCGTGTGTTTGGTAAAATCATGTACCTATGCGATTCTATAAAAATGCAAAACCGAAGAAAGCGTTATGAGTAATTAATAATATTAAGAAAGAAACGCATAGCTGGTGAAGAAACGCATAGCTGGTGAAGAAACGCATAGCTGGTGAAGAAACGCATAGCTGGTGAAGAAACGCATAGCTGGTGAAGAAACGCATAGCTGGTGAAGAAACGCATAGCCATGTGAATTTCCGCTCGCCGCGCTGAGCTACCACACAAAGCACTGCAATAATACGCTCCCTAAAGAGGCAGAGATAGGGCCCAAAAAAATTATTATGGTAGTTAAAAAATTTTCAAATAATGTTAAAATGACTTTTGGTTTAGATAAATGCAGAACGATCCGTATAGAGAAACGCGAAATTGTAGATGGAGACGAGGGTATATTTAGAAATTTCAAAATTAAAAGTATGAAAGGGGATGAGGTTTATAAATATTTAGGATTCCCGCAATCGAATAGATTAGATCATACTAGTATTAAAAATTTTATTAGGATTAAATTTCAAACTAGGATTAAAAAAAATTTAAAATGCAATCTATCCGCTAAAAATTTAGCAAAGGCAATAAATAATTGGGCAATACCTCTATTAACGTACTGATTTGGCATACAAAGTTTAATTGCCATCATCCAAATTCAGCTATAAAACGAATTAATTTACCTAGACTTAGGAGGTAGAGGAATAGTCAAAATAACTTCTTTAAAACTCAATCAGGTAGAAATGCTAAGAATTTTTTTTCATGGGAATGCTAATAGCTCAGAAATACACAAAATAATTTGCAAGGCAGATAGAAACATTACACCTTTAAATTTATACGACGAGAATTCCAACATTCTTATAAATACCAACAGGGAATTTTGAGATTCCTGGTCAAATAAAATTATTCACGCGAAACACTAATTATATCTAATAATTATCTAAACCAAACGTATGTTGACAAACTTTCATCAAACAAATTGTAGGAAGCATATAGTCAAAGATACAAATCAAATCGATGATTTATGTAGAAAATGTTTGGCTTTTCGCGAAACGATGGAACATATATTATATCGGAATGTTCTGTTTTAGCGCTGTCCGAGTATACATTTAAGCACAATCAGGTTTTAAAAATAATTCACCAAAGTCTGGTAACTAAACATAACTTGATTGACTGCTGTTATATAGTACCATATTATGAATACGAACGAAATTCATTTTTAGAAAATGAATTTTATAAAATATATTATGATAAAACTATACTAACAGACCGAACAATTAGTCATAATAGACCCGATAAAGTTTTACATGACAAAATTTTAAAAATAACTTATATCATTGATGTCGCTATTCCAAATTCTTGTAATACCTATTCAAAATCTGTTTCTGAAAAATAAGAAAATACACAGATTTTGGAAATGAGATCAAAAGAATTTGGCATTCTGAGACCATAAAAATAATACCATTTGTTATTTCGGCTACTGGCAATATACCTAGCTCTCTCATTCAAAATCTAGGCATATTAGATTTGTCAAAGAATTTCTATATAAAAATGCAAAATTTAGTCATTTTAAATACATGTAGGATTACAAAAGATTTTTTAAATATTTATATTGAGGGATCAGTAGGATTACTAGGTCCAATTAGGAGTTCTACCGAGCCGAACCCTCTGTTATGAAAATATCTGGAGTCGATGAATAATTTTCCCATTTGGTCTCTGGTAGGTTGACATGTTATTCTTGCATTGTTTTGTATTTATTATACTTATATAGTGCAATTGCATAGCATGAATTGACTAGATGATCATTTGTGGTAAAGTGTGTGGAAGGGTTTAGTTTTTTTCCTGTGGGAAGATTTAACCCGGACATAAAGTCGTAAAATAAAATAATATTAGTGTATAGGTTGATAATAAAATATACACTTCAATAATATTCTATGGGATATAAAATTTATTAATTGAATTGTATAATTTTAATAACTATTATTGTGTAGGTAGGTTGGTAATAATAGTTATTAAAATTATACAATTCAATTTAAGTAATAAATTTTATTTCCCATAGTTTCTAAATGTAAGGATCCATTGTTTTTTAAAGGTATGGGGTTGGGTTTCGGTTTTTAAGTTCTCAGGGAGAAGGTTAAATATTTTAGGAGCTAGGTACATGAAATGTCTTCGAGCTGACGTGGTATGTAGTGTAGGTATATTGTAGTGTCGGTTGGTTATTGTTCTGGTGGTATAATTGTGATGTAAGAATGTTTTTTTTCTTATATTTGAACAAGAAATGCGTTAGAGTTAATTTGAGATAGAGTTGCCGTATGTTTAAGACATTGTATTTAGTGAAGAGTCGAATGGACGATATAAGACGATATAAGTCGAGAGACTATTATAAGATAGTTTAATAGTCTCCTCTTCGTGCGATGCTTCGTAGCCTCCCCATTCTTGTCTACTTTAGTTTTCTGAAGGTTCCACTTCCACCGCGCGTGAACTCTCTGAATATTTAATCTAAACAAGACAAAACGATTTCTGAAGTAATTTCTCGTGTTTTATTACGATACGATTTTTCATTGGTATTAATTTTCTTCCAACGTAATTTACCTTTAAAATAAATAAAGCCAAGTAAACACTTAAAATATTGAACGAGAATTCGTAATATGTTGTGCAAGGGGGTTAGACTTTAACAAGAATCTGGAGAAAATAATTTTTCGAAATCCTTGCAAATATTGCCTTCCACTCGGAAAACTTTCTAGGAATATCTCTTCCATAACTTACCGTATTAATATTTAACGGCGTTAAATTGAAAATTTACTCATTTAGTACGATTACACAGTTTAAGCTGAAAACGGTCGATTTCTTAACTTTCAAGGTTTGTTCGAAACATTGGTATAAACTGCACTACCTTGCCCCTGTACGGTTGAAATTTAAGGACCCGACATAAAATACATCTCTGACGCCGCTCCTTGTGCAAAACCATCGTTGTACTTGAAGTTTGTTAAAAAACTACTTTTGTATTAGAACCAAATTCAAGCAAGTAGCCAATAATGCCAAAAGATGACGCCACTTACGTTAACAGACTGGCTGGCAGGCGTAAGTACTACTGAATTTTTAATTTCGTTAATCTCTCCGGATATGGAGAGATTGTAATATGATTATTATAATATTTTATTCATTGAGATTTTCCGCGCTGAAGAATTCATTTTAATTTGTTTTGATTTATAATACCTATCATAAAAAAGTCAATCTTACTAATTAAAAATCTTCCCCACCGTTAAACAGTGTTTTAAATATACATTGACTAAAGACTGCACAAGCTCTGTTTTGAATTCTCACTAATAAGTATAAAGTATAATGTAAGTAGGTATAAATTGTAATTTTTTCAATTTTAAGTATTACAATATATTTCAAATGCAAAAAAATCTTAATTTTATCTGTTTTTTTTAAAATGAATTTATTTTTACAACATCTTCAAAAAGAAGAATTTTCTAGAACATTTAAAATACCTTGGAAGTATTCTGAAATTCGATGAGAAATTTCAAGTTTACACAACAAATACTCTTCCGCTTTGAAAACAGTTTTTTTTATTTTTTTTATTTCATTGCTTATATATTTTTCATGCCAGTCGATTTTTTTTCTGCTTCAATTTCGAACTCTTTACTTTTATTTTCTTAGTTTCAAAACGGCTATTTAACCTACTTACCGAATAAAAAATTATAAAAATAAAAGATAATTCATAATACAAAATTTCTTGGTCCTCCTTACCAGACGTATTCCTATGCTGAGGTGTGAATTAAATTCCAATTTTTTAACCTTCGATTTTGTAATGTTTAAATTAAAGTTGCATAAATAAATATTTATCTTAGATTTCTTTGAGCCTGGATTTCATTTGGTATTTTAATAATTTTCATTATCCGTTTTATTTATTTATTGCTGTTTCTGGAATCAAATTTTCGAAGTCTGTGATGTTTTTCTTGTAAGATTATTGCAATAAAATCCAATCTGCCGTATTCTCTACCATTGGTGTTGAGATATTTGAAAATTCTAAATTATATAAAATAATGCTGAGGTTAAGAGAGTTTATTTCACCTCACGAAATGAGTTTAACAAGATGGCGGCCATCTGGAGCTTTCAAATTATATTATTTCAACTCAAGCCAAGAAAATTGTTCATTACTTCATTAGCAACCATAATTTATCTCATTATTAATTTATCTGAATTTGAAATCTCTTTCTATCGGTGATCTCGTATTAAAATCAATTAAACTATATGTAATGGTTTTGTAGTGTTTATCGATGAATATTTCAGCAGTTTAAATATGACGACAAAGTTTAACTTTTTTTTTTTTTAATTTTCTTTATTCATTTTGTTTATTACAGGATTGTTTTACATGGTATTTCGACCACCAAGCTAGGCAAATGCCCGTATTATGGTAGTCGTAACATAAAGTTAAATTTATTTTAATTTTTTAAACTTTATGAGTAAAATCTGAAATTATTAATATTTAATTAAATGAAGACAATATTAATGAAACTCAATCGAAAATCTGAGACAGAAAAATCAGAAAAGATATTGGCTCCGCTGGGACTCGAACCCAGGACCCTTTGCTTACATGGCAAGAGCTCTACCGATTGAGCTACGGAACCCATATGAAATTCGGTCACTTTTAACTGTATCATACTTCGACTAAGAACTACCAACATTATCTTCATTTTCTTAACGCACATATTATTGAATAAAAATAATAATCCTACTAATATTATAAATTTGAAAGTTTGTATGGATGTATGTTTGTTACTCTTTCACGCGAAAACTACTGAATGGATGAATAATGAAATTTTACAATAATATAGCTCATACATCAGAAAAGGCTATATAGGCTACAGCTTAGAGCTCTGGCATTATTAAATTTAAAGTTGAATCTTGCAATCATAAAATAAAGATAGCAGCCAATAATATGTGCGTTAAGAAAATGAAGATAATGTTGGTAGTTCTTAGTCGAAGTATGATACAGTTAAAAGTGACCGAATTTCATATGTAGCTTAATCGGTAGAGCTCTTGCCGTGTAAGCAAGGGGTCCTGGATTCGAGTCCCAGCGGAGCCAATATCTTTTCTGATTTTTCTGTCTCAGATTTTCGATTGAGTTTCACTAATATTGTCTTTATTTAATTAAATAAAGTTAAATTATTTAGTGAGAGATTGAAGAGATTAGATCGGGGAACTCTGTCAAAATATTTTTAATGTTTTTCCCTGCAGATACATAGTTTAAAAAAAAAAGTATTCATCTTTATTATTTCTAGAATTAAATTAGTAGTATGTAAGTGCGGGCTGCGTTGTTATACTATTTATAAACAAGCAAAATAGCAGAGATATAGCTAATGTAGATGAACGCTAGGCTTGTCAACGGATCTAACAACCCAAATTTGACAAATGCCTTCAAATTGACTTCAAAAAAGGCCTTTTCAATATATATTTTTAGTTTCAATGGCAAAGTTTATATGTGATGTAGATATACTCATAAAGTACAATATAAGTATAAATTCAAATTTTTTCAAAGTCCTCCTCACTGCAGGTGTAGGTTTCCTATTCTGAGGTGGCCTGTAGTTTTAAACTTTTCATAAAGCCTTTACATCATATTCATAGCGTTTGTAAGTTGGTTAACTTTTTCTCTCAGCCATGTTTTTACTTTTATTTTAAATACATGCATTTCTTTTAATTTTCTTAACTTGATTTGGTAGAGCATTGTATAGTTTCATTGCACAGAATTTAATATTTCTCTGTCCAAAAGATGTGTTCAAACTGGGAGTAACCAGTATATTTTGGTGCTTTGCCCTGGTTGAGTACCTGTTCAGATATGTTTTTTTTTAGTTTAAATAAAATATTTTATTAAAAATGTTTCTGAACATCGTTTCTGAACGTTGATGAACAATTTTATGACAATGTCAGATGGTGTTCAAAGAGCAAATACTTCAGTTGGATTTTAGATCCAAACGCAGAGGTGAATATTGTTTGCAAATTATTGACAAGAAGTAAAAACCTCTGATTTTATTTGTTAAATTGGTAAAGATTTTAATTGTAGTGCTTTCATAGTAAAAAATAATTCAATCTAAATTGTAACTCGAGGTCCATTGTTTCACCACACATTATAAGCGGATTCCCGACAGCACAATATGTCTGCATTCTACTAGTAAGTTTTGTAGCAACGAAATGTGATTTATGCAAAAAAAGTTAAACAATGATTTAGACGGCCGGCTTTAACGTTTCACATAAAACAATCCATTTTGATCTATTTATATTGTCCGCCCAGTGGCGGGTATCGGATCAAATGATCTATCATGGATAAATTTAATGTCACCGAGTGCTGAAATAGTGTTCCGATAGCGAAAGAGTCAACTTCATGACACTTCAATTCTGGACTGTGCTAGTACACAGCCCGTCACCAGCCCTGTAATCGGTTCGGTGATTATTCCGACCACAACTATTCTGCCTAGGAAGATTGCGCACAGATTATTATACACCATGATTCCGCAAATGGAAAACTCCAACACAAATTAAAGCTCACAACTTATTATATTACATTTAAAATTAAATTATTCAATATTTTTAAATGGCCATTAAATGGGAAGAGTGCCATATTTTTTAGGTAGAGAGCTACATTATAATTTTCATGAAAATCGTTTGTATACCTATATCCTAAACTAAAAAAAAAAACTCGAAGCACCGTTGAAAAAAATTATTTATCAAAAGAAATTGATTATAATTTGCAATTGCAATTATCGGGAAGAAATAATTTGAGTTCGCAGTATTCAATGTGCGGATTAATCTGTGCGCAATATTCGTAATCGTAATGATTCGTGCACCCTGTCATCATATCAGGGAGATAGATTGCGTTACAAATCTAACAAATAATTAATTCGTTTTGGAGGTACGTAGGTACGGGTACCGCCGCCCAACCATTTATTGAATTACCATTGCCAAGTGGTCTGCTAAGTGGTTCGCTACGTTTAGTGACTTAGCAAAAGTGCCGGGTTCATGTGGTGAGATTTGTCTAGGTCTTGGCGACGGATATGTTTGCCCACCTACTGCTCCAGCCGGACTCTCTTGACCTATCGCTTTGCACCCCAGTAGGAAGGACGGATTTATACGTTCGTCACTCCTGGACACATTGGGCCGAATTCATAAAAAAAGGTTATGCTTATACTTGCAGAATATAAAGGAAATCCTTCAGCTCGCATTCATAATATTCCGAGTAAAACCTTATACTTATAGAGTGTGAGCATATCCTTCACAAAAAGTATGTGGTTATTCATAAACGTTACCTTTTACTCTAAATAAAAAGGATATCCTTCAATAATTTCGAGTGTGGTCAGTAGCAGATTCAGTCGTGTAGTGATCAGTTGTAGCGATGGCAGATGTTGTGGAACTGAGTTATCAACGCCTCTTCGTGATTACAAAGATTTTTTTCCAAAATCACGGGGGCATTGGCAATTGCATCTGCTATGAACTGCAGTTCGGTGGTAGCATTATTTTGTTCTGTACTTTCACTATAGCTGCTTCACGAATACATCTTCTCTGATCGAATTACTGTACTCAAATAACACCGATAAGAAAGAAATACCTTAACTAAACATATCATCGAAAACAGGTTGGAACCTGCCGCGGCACAGTCACAAGCCAACATGCCAGCAACCTTTTACTTATTCTTGGAGGATATTATGAATACGAAAAAAATCATTTTGATAACGAAAAAAAGGAAATGCTTATACTCCAAAATTTTTCATCAACTCAAAACTTTATATTTCTACCTTATACTTACAAGGATATCCTTCAGTTTTATGAATACGGCCCATTGACTCCCAAATTCCTACCCACCCTCTCACCTTTTTCCTTTTCAAAACCTCCTCACCTTACATTCCCTAAACAGACCCTCCACACAGCATCCCCAAAGATGACATAGGCCCTGATGGAATTTAATTTTCCTCGGGGCCTTCTGTGTGGAGATAATGTGAAAAAAATATGACAGACATTTCTACTATTATACATATCATTTTCAAAAATGTAAATCAGGAACTTTCGTTCTTGCTACTTTTAGTTGAATTGTATAAATTTCTTTGTGATATGATCGCCCGTAGGCACTTCACGTTTATTTAGATGGGACCCTCCACAAAGGGTTTGGAGGGTTAAGAGTTCTCATTTGGGAACGATATTATTTGGCATAATAATAATCAAGTCTCGGTTACCTCTATGCCGCATAATATGAACCGCGGATTAACAAGCTTTTTGCGGAAAAATATTAAACTTTTTGAATCGTTTAATCGATGTTAATTTTTTATATATATTTGCCCCACAAGGGAGGCCCTGAGGAAAATAATTCCCCTAAGGGTCTATGCTGTGTGGAGATTCTGTTGAGGAAAGGAAGGAGACGAAGTCCTAGGAAGGAAAAAGGTATGAGGGATGGGTAGCTATCTGTTGATCAGTGTCTCCAGGAGTGATGGATGTATGAATCCACCCCTCCTTCGGAGGTCCAAGGCGATGTTCCGAAAGAATCCTGCTGGAGAGGTCAAAAGGTCAAATGGTTCCTGGCGCGGCGCGGCAGTTACATTCACATATTTTCGGCCTATACAGTGTATACGGGCCATTTGTATACAAAAAGAAGTTGGTTAAAATTAAATGGGGAATATTTCAATCAATTCATTATTATTAAACTGACCGGTCAGTGGATGAGTTGACAAAAGAGTACTAAATAGCGTGAGTTCAATTCCTGGTCTTTTTTTACATGAATACCGCACAAGAGTGGGTGACTATGGCATCCCCAATTGGGGTATGTTGTGAGGCTGAAGGTAGTGGGGAGGGGAAGGAGATAGGGAAGAAGAAGGTGGGGAAGTTACCTGGCTATTCAGATCTGGTCACCAAACACGGCTAAAAGCCATTTCAAACATAGTTTCAATTCTGAATGGTGGTCGATAGTGATAGGTCGATGGTGGTCGATCAGGGCGATACTGAGAGTATCTTAAATGAATAAATTGTGAAATAACACAAATTAATCAAATAAAATTTATTTTCCACGCCGGGATTCTTCGGTGTGTAGGTCAAGAGCTGGACTTCACGCGCGCCGGCCGTCTGGCTCAAATAGGAAAAGAAAAGGAGAAAATATTTGAACCGATAATATCGGAAACATCTTCTTAGTTCATACTGAAAATGACGACTTGATCTGATATGCTCTTAAATTTCGTAAAAAATTCACGACACCAGGGCATATCGTCTGAAAGTATTTTCATCTCAGCACACAGATTTCCCATGGTTACAGTGAAATTCACACTGGAAGATATGCTCAGAATTTAGTACCTATCTTTCTAAACAAGCTTCATTCGGAATTGAAACTTGACGGGAAATGACTTTAGCGTTAGATAAGTTTTAAGATTTTCACGGCCAAAAGCATTTTCGTTATTTGTTTTTGGGGTGTTATGCCGTGTTGCGCTACCTCCTTCTTTAGCCAACGTTTCGGACATCGTTGCAGTGTCCATCATCAGGGCAGATCCGGCAGATCCGGTAGGTTCTAAAGAAGGAGGTAGCGCAACACGGCATAACACCCCAAAAACAAATAACGAAAAGACTTTAGCGTTACTTCCAAAAGGCCGTTTACTTTTCCCTTCTCTTTCTATAATCCGGTCACCGCAGAACATCTCGATTTTCTCGAGAATGCTTTTAGTTCTGACTCGGGGGTTTCATGACAATTAACTGTTTTTTGGAATATTTACCGCGTAACTTAAAGATCAGTTTATTTTTAAGAACAAGTTTCACATTGTATTGCCTCGAGAAAACGGGCCCGATTTGATGTTATAAGACAACATTTTTTTTATTCCGACGACGTCACAATAGTTCTCAATTTCTCCACATTGCTAAGCAATTGCGCTACGAGGGGAGGAATGACGTCAGATGCGTTTTAATCTGTTATTTACATTAAAAAACCATTAATTGGTTGTACCAATAACCATATTGCCATCATGCTCAAAAAGAAGAAGATGGAGAGATACGAAATTACGAATGATAGAGGAGCGCGCTAGTATTTAAAGCGACAAAATCGTGCGAAAATTGTGAAAATGTTTAATAAAACACGACTCGTTTAAAATAGAGCAAAAATCTCACGGGGGTTTTCTTAAACAGCATTTAAAGAAACACTGCAATTTTTTTCTTACATATAACTTGTAAAATAACTGAAACAAACGTGTTTATAATAATTTTTGGAGCATACTTTGCGATTTTTTTCTATCGAGGGAATTTTATATAATTTGCGTTTCGGCGCGGGGAATGTCTAGATATTATCTTCAAGAATATATATTTTTAAGAGCTTTAAAACTAAACGTATTTAAGGGAGATATGTATGAAATCGGTAGAAATTCGGGTAGCGGAGTCTTAACAAAATTGATGATGAAGCCGCGTCTCCAGCGACAATATTACCCCAAACACTGAACCAAATGTTTTTGCAAACATGAAACATTGAGGCAGGGCCACAAATTTGTATTGTTTTCTGTGGACGATGGGTATCTAAAAATGTTATGTCCCCAACCAATGTTTTTGTTTTCGTCCGATGTTTTGAAAACATTTGGTCACTGGAGACCTGACTTGAGAATAACTGTAGATATGTGGTAAGAAAATAATTAAAACTTTAAAGAGAATCGTATTAAACCCGATAAATTACCTACCTATAATTTATTTTACCAGACTTTTCTACATTTTAAATTTTCGTCCATGTGGCTTATTATGTTTTTATCATGGCAGGTCTAGTTACATCCCGTTATTTTTTTACAATAACAAAAACAAGTCTGAATACTTTTTCTATTGGTATTCATAATACTTTTCACCATAGTTCATTATTGCAAAGTAAGTGTACAAAATGTGTATAAAATTAAATTTTAATTTCTTTAGCGTTTCGTACATTTAACATCCCTTTAGAGCACATAAATTACCCGTCGTTAATGAATATTTTAAATATTCAAACTTAAGAAAACAAACGAAAAATGAATGAACTAACCTACTTATTAAAGTTATTAAACTCTAAATTCGATAATCGTGAATCGTTATTAAATCTACATACACTGACATGAACAACTAGACAAACATTAACATTTTATATACATTCCAACTATAGTTTGCATTGCCCAATACAACGTTTACAAAATTGGTAAAATATACTTAAACAATTCGGATATTTGACAATAATTTGAATTTGGCAAACTTGCGGCACGCCGTATGTGCGATCTATTTCAACCTATTTAATAAACTTTAGTGAATACCAATTTTAAAAAATTTTTATTAATATTATTGTTGATTTGGAGAATATTGGAAGAGTATCTATTTTTACTTCACTTAAATTCTAAGTTATCTAATTTTGTCAAATCTTATATTTTATGTAACCTGTATTTGGATTCTCATATTTTATGTTACTTAACAGTATTTTTATGTAGAGTCACGTGGGGTAACCGTACGCAGAGTGTAAGTGTTTGCAAAATTGTTTCCGAGGTGGTCGTGGCTGTTTCGCATTGAAGCAGGATATGAGTACAGTGAATCCTAATTTGAAAATAAAAATTGGTAGTTAAATTACTGTTTTTCGTGCGTTTTCTTAAATTTTGTCATCTTCTGTCGACATGTTTGCTTACCGATGTGTGCTATTGTGTAACCAACTGAGTCAGAACGATGTAGTCTATGATAATTTTTGGTAAAATATTGTTAGTTACACGGGTGCAAAGTGATAATTCTATTAAAGATAACCACTTATCTGATTTGAACACTTCTCTACGGTATACGAATACTTACCCCGCACGTGGGGTAAGTGTTCGTAATCGACATGCATGTAAACATTTTTATATAACTTTTTGATTTATGAACTACATAAGGTTTTTACGTTTGTTTGAGATGCCTTAATGATTAATCATATTAAAAAACAAAAAAATTGCAAAATACCTAAGGCGTTTTAATACAAAAATCCCAATGTAAAAACTGCGTACGG
The DNA here is from genome assembly GCA_929108145.2 of Limnephilus rhombicus. NCBI lineage: Eukaryota > Metazoa > Arthropoda > Insecta > Trichoptera > Limnephilidae > Limnephilus > Limnephilus rhombicus. The sequence goes on along the minus strand of OV815278.1, from coordinate 19,733,085 downwards.
TTACCCCACGGTTACCCACTCTACTGTAAAAGATCTATGGATTTTTAAATAAAATGCAAAAAAATATATATTTACAAATTATGTGTTAAATTTATGTTATATCCAAAAAGTTTTCAATCCCTGATGTTGATGTCACAAAACTAATCTAGAAAGAAGGTCACCGACAAAACAGTACCCATCGCATTCAGGGTGAAAGTGTCTTCTTTACAACAATGATAAAAACGCCCTTTCCTTATCTTAACTCATTGTATCAATTCCTTTCTCTGGCTACAGATCTTGAGCTTCTCGGTTCATCTCATTTCAAATAGAAAAGAACCTTTCTCAGAAGGAAACGTTAAATAAAGATCATTTCTGGGATCAAGCTTACGTTCATAAATATTATCTAACAAAAAACTTGAGAAATACCGGAGGCTATGGTGTGCACGGCTAAGAATAATGGCCCAGATAAAAATTTTCTTCAAGTAATAAGGATTTAAAAATCCAATTAGCAGACATGATAGCACAAGATCTGTTGAAAGTTAATTAAGAAAGTGTTTCCTTTTTTGGTTCTCACTTGGATGAAGTGTTACACAAAATAGCGCATTATTTAACGTTATGCAATTTGCAGAAATATTTCGTTAGTGTCATGATGAACAAATATTTTTTATAAATAACTTTGTTTTTTAACCACGATTTATTTAATTTTTATAATACCGACCGGTTTCGCTTTAGTCAAGCATCTTCAGGGTATAAAATTAAACTGTTGTAATTTTATACCCTGTTCATTTTTATAATACCGACCGGTTTCGTTTTAGTCAAGCATCTTCAGGGTATAAAATTAAACTGTTGTAATTTTATACCCTGTTCAGTTTAATTTTATACCCTGAAGATGCTTGACTAAAGCGAAACCGGTCGGTATTATAAAAATTAAATAAATCGTGGTTAAAAAACAAAGCTATTTTATTATTTCATCCAATATGTCAAACCACTAAGTGACTGCTTTCTATCAAAGTATTTTTATGGCTATTTGTGAGCAACAGGTTTTTTTTCATATTTTTTTTATTTCCTGCCGTCACATAAGAAAATCATTAAAAATTACTGATCAACATAATCAATGCGCACTCACAACGCTCCACTACATAACAAAATTCAGATATACAGGTATGCACATACGTATTCACATACACACAAGCATATACTTATACGGCACGTACGTTTTTTATACATCGTTTATCTTCAACCCGAATTCCCCATCGTGTACTAACCCCAGATATTTCATAGAAAAATGTCATTGGTGCCGATCCTTGTTATAATTTCCAAAGTATTGCAAACTGTTTACCGTTCATTTTATTAATGGAGATCTTTGGATGACAGCGAGTCAAACACAATGTTCTCTTAACAATAAAGAATTTATTACACATGAAACTTGATGGAGATGCAAGTGCGATTTTTTTGTCTAAATCTTCGGATGAATCTTAGAAATCGTTACACTTTTAAAAGAATTGTTAGTTACCAGTCTATTGAGTGTCTTTGGTAGAAAACCCTTTAACGATATTGGTTATTCCGTAACGATAATAGTGAATTACTGCGTTATCTAGTGTAATTCTACCCAATTTCTGACTTTTTTTAAATTTCTATTTATCAGTAAGTTACCTCCTTTCTCAGCAAAACTAGAAAAATGAATCATGATAAATGTAGTCTGTGAAACGTTTCAATAAAAATCTTTGTTGTGGCGGTTCGATTTGCCTTTCCTACGCACATGGATGTTGAGCAATTCGACCTAAAAGAAATATTGATCAACTCATATTAGATATATATTATATAGAGCAAACTAATGAACAACAAAGGCCTTTATCTACTTGTATGTAACACGCTCTGGTTTCAGATTGTGTAGAGTGTAGATAATAGATTATATTGTAGAGGAAACAATAAAGTAGACCATCGACTGTCAAAGTATAATATACCTTCATAGTGAACACATCATTATGCGTACATACTTCCACTTAAGTGCGCAGATACTAAAATGTGGAAATAGCTCGGTCAAAGTAGCTTTAGAAATATCTGAAATGAGCATTCCACTTATAGAATATGGCACTTATAATAGATTATTGTCCGTTCGCTACTGGTTAGACCAATAAAATATTTGAACAACCTGAATTGAACAACCTGCTGGATGACATAGAGAGTCTAGAAGCGAATGATGATTGGGAACAAAAAGGTAATTGCTCGTGGAAGTGGGTCGTCATCATCAAGGGGGATTAAACTCTTCAAAAGCTATGAATATGAATGAATGTTGGAAGTTTGTAAGTAATTTTAGTACCCTGTCATGAGAGTCTTCCGGTAGCCGGTAATTTGCTCGCTGTAGTGCTATGCCCGAGTTCGATTTAAAAAAGAAGGTTTTATTCTTCGATGGTTAAGTATCATCACGGTAATTCTGCCGAGAATACTGGGGATATTCAATTTATTAGGATTGACTCATTGAAGGTTATAAACCTCATCTAATCATTGAATAATATAATATATCTACACAGCTCTCAATGAAAATACGAAAAAGACATGGACACAGAAAAAAAATTACAAGTTAGCAGTTCACACGCGGTAGAAGTGAAACCTTCAGCAAACTATTTAATACTCGTATTTACCACCAAATTACATTCCTTTATATTTTTTTTCAACGGCATAAAATGGCTGTTACAATCCGGTGATACATGATACACAGTGGTACACAGGAGGGTAATTACAATGATAATAATGTACATTAGACAAAGTACATATGTATGATAACAACTAGTATTTAGTTGTAGGATACAAATATGTTTTACAACAAAAAAAAATATATGAGCTGGTACAAAATACACATTTTTATGCAGAGTAAAAATAAGTAAATAAAGGTGAATACTTGGAAAAATTCTCAACATCAAGTATAATATACCTACTTTACTTTAATGTTGGATTCTAAGAATTGGCTAAAATGGAGTAACTTAGTAATGATATTATTGTTACCTTCAGTTGAAATAACTGCAGTTTGAAATGACTACAGGTACTGCTAATTAGTTCTGCTTTTCAGGGCTGTCGGTTAGAGAATCAATAATAAATCTTTGGTTTAAAAATAATAATTTTGAAAAAAAATTAAACATTTATTAGCTATCACTTAACTAGTCTGTCTGATAGTTAATATAAATGAAGTAAGTAGTTTGGAATCTATATTAGAGTATAATATATAAATTTTTATCAATCTAATACTTCCATTTTTAAATTACGTACTAAAATTAATTTCAATTACGCGACCGTTACTTTTTTGTTTTCTGTGATTATCTTTTTATTATTTTCACTGAGATCATTGTCATTTTCTTCTTCAGTGGTGAAAAGTATACACATCGCGGTCTTTTACCTAAATTGTACTAGGTGGTTGGATGTAGTGGTTTCCCGTCGTCTTCCATGTCGCGGTCTTTCACCCAAAAGAAAACCAGGCGGTTAAATGTGGTGGTTTCCCGTGGTCTTCCACGTCGCGGTCTTTTACTTAAATTTCATTAGGGTGTTTGATATAGTGGTTTCCGTTGTCTTCCACATCGTGGTCTTTCACCCAAAAGAATACCAAGCAGTTTAATGTGGTGATTTCCCGTTGTCTTCTACGTCGTGGTCTTACACCTAAATTCTACTAGGGAGTTTAATATAGTGGTTTCCCATTGTCTTCCACCTCGTGGTCTTTCACCTAAATTCTACTAGGGAGTTTAATATAGTGGTTTCCCATTGTCTTCCACGTCGTGGTCTTTTACCTAAATTCTACTAGGGAGTTTAATATAGTGGTTTCCCATTGTCCTCCACGTCGTGGTCTTTTACCTAAATTCTACTAGGGAGTTTAATATAGTGGTTTCCCATTGTCTTCCACGTCGTGGTCTTTTACCTAAATTCTACTAAGGAGTTTAATATAGTGGTTTCCCATTGTCTTCCACGTCGCGGTCTTTCACCCAAAATAATACTAGGGAGTTTAATGTAGTGGTTTCCCATTGTCTTCCTCATTCCTTCAACCAAAAGAATACTAGGGAGTTTAGTGTGCTGGTTTCCCGATGTCTTCCTCATCGCGGTCCTTCACCCAAAAAGTATAATAAGGAGTTTAATGTGGTGAGTTCCCGTCGTCTCCCACATCGCTGTCTTTTGCCAAATATTTACCAATTATTGCAAAAGAACAGGAAATTAAAAAAAATTAAATGCATTGATACAAAGATTTTTTTTAAATGCTCACAATATTAGACAAGGTCGCAACCAAATTAGTTAGCGGTAAGGTGTATTTTAAGATCATTCTAAAATATTCTATTATTTTTTTCAGCTTGTTTTCTATAGCGAAAAACATTTAATGGATGAGTATGTGTAATGGTGTTGGACCATTGTGTTTTTTTCCCAATTTTTATATTTGACAAATACAATATTATAAAAATCAAATGAGTAGATATTGAGAACACACTAAGGCGCAGCCCGAGCGTGGGTAATATAGTTATATTCATTTTATTTTCATACCTAGAAAGAACCTATTGAGTTTAGAGTTTATTATTTGTCGTGACTATATATTAGTTTATCTTTGTGGATTTAAAATAATGCATTTGTGATCGATACTAATATGTATTTAATGTTTTACAATTAAAGAATTGTAAAAAATTAAATTCAACACGACTTTCAACATTTGACTGAAATCAAACAGTAATAATTCACAAAACATTCAACATTGTTGACCCATTCCATTACAATTCCAGTTCCTGTTTTGTTTCGAGCTGTTCTGGCTATTCTGGGTTAGTCTAGGACCTAGTCTAGGACCTAGTCTAGGACCTAGTCTAGGTAGTTCTGGGTTGTTCCGAGCTGCAGTCTATTACCGTTGGGAGAAGATTTTCCTGATGACAACCAACCTTCGATAAGAGAACAATGACTCTCTTTTTGTAAGTCAAGGATGAGATAAGTATATCATGAACTAGTTATTGATTGTTTATCTATTAAATGTGTCTTGACAAAAACCATCACTTACTAATCTCAATGATAGCTTGGGAGTAGGTACTTGTATTTATGTCATTTTAACAGTAAGCTTGATAGCTCTACGAACAATTAACAATTATTAAAACTATTTTGAGGAGAGAAATGAACTTTTTGTATAGTTTTTTTTCAGTTGGGGAATGATTGGTAAGCTAGGCATCTATTCAGTTTTTTTTTTAAACTTGGTGTTACAATAATTTCAAAAACAAAAAAGAATTTTTGAACCAGTAAAGTGATCTTTGTTGACGGATATTTAGCCGTGGTGTTTGATGTCAGATGTAAATGCATAATATAATTATTATTATTTGAGGTTGTAATATCGAGGAAGTTCGTGCCTGGAGTAAGGCCAACCATGTCAGAATCAACGTCTCAAAAACCCAAGCCTATCTGATTTTGGCAAAATGGAAGATCAATGATTGTCTGGTGCAATTTGATGGGAGCACTCTCCCCAATAAAAAGACTCCATTGAAATGCTTGGAGTAACTATATTATTAGACCAGCTGAAGTATCGGGGCTCCGTAGAAGACCGAGTAAATCTGACTTCCAAGGAACTGGAAGTATTTTACAGGGCTGGTAGATTTTTCAATAATGACTAGCTAAACCTACACTAATCTCAAGTACGCCAAACTGTTGAATTTGAGAGCCCCAAAACATTTTCCAACTCCACACAGAAGGCCCTGATGAAAATAATTTCCCTCAGGGCCTATGTCATCTGAGCTGCTGTGTGGAGGGTCTTTTTGAGGACAGGAAGGAATGAACATTGGTCTTGAAGAGACGCATGACATGTTATCTTTTAAATGTCAATTATATGAACAAATGAAAAATAAATAAACGCTCGGGTTGCCGGCACTGAAACTGATCTTAGGTCACACGACATGCGACTTGAATACTTCAAAATTAATACACTTAAAATCAGAAGGCTGATCTAATATGTTTACTTAAAATAATTCACGGTCATCTTGACACTTCATTGTGTCTTAGCAAAATTGATATAAATGTTCCCAATTCCCATTGTTTAAGACGCCATAATATGTTTCACCTGAATACATTTAAAAACAATATCGCCTATTTTAGACCAAATGTGTCGACCATATAATAAGATAGAGTGTGCTGAAGTAGATATTTTTGTCGATAATAATTTATATGGATTAAAAAAATGCTCTGCGATTGCTGTAAAATATATGTTAATGTATTATATATCATTTGTGTCTCTAATTATGTCTCTTAACTTACCTCTCTTTAATTGTTATTTGAGTAAACTTTGTATTTTAATAATTTTCTATTTCTAACTGTTTTTTTGTTTTATTTTATCTAATTTTTATTTTAACTGTTCCAAAATTAATCATTGTATTATTTAGCTAATTGATTGTATATAAATTTTTACTTTGTCTTATTTGTATAATTAACTGAGTTTTTATAACCGGGTTGTTCTCACATGTGTTGAACAATCTGTAAAAACAGTGTTTATAATAAAAATAAAACACAGTATAAATAAATAGGAAGGAGGAAATACAGAGGCTGCAAATTGTTCCACAGCCGAGCTGTTGAACTCAAGAACGAGTCAAGAAGCGAGTCGAGAAGCGACCCGTTCTTGTCTGACAAATGTCAACCGTGTACATATATTGGGCGCGTTTCGCGTGTTTCCCGACTATGCACCGGTGCCAACGAAATGAACGACGCTACTTCCTCGGAGCATGTTCCGTTGAAATACCGTTAGAACAAGGACAGCACACTTGATAAACCTACTTGATTCTGTGCAAAAGAGCGCGGTCGTCTGATTGACAAAACCATGGTTAGCAGACCGATTGTCATCTCTAATGCACAGACGCTATTCAGGCGTGCTGAGTCTGTTTAACAGGTTTCAAATGCTCTAAGGCAAGGAGTTAGGAGTATTAATCCCCGGTGCACGTGCGTGAAACTCGACAGACAGGAGGTAATATTGGCTTCATGACGTGTCATTTCTTCGACTAGTTTTTTGTGTAAGTCGGCTTGTATGTGGAACGAACCACCGGTATCTGGTTTTCCTCCTTCAGTGATGATTAGTTAGTTAGTTACATCCTGGCCTCCTCAAGACCCACATTAATAAATTCCGGCCTACTGCCCCTACCTTAACCGCCTCATAACACTGCCCAACCGGGAGGCGACATGTTCCCCTCTCTTTACACTGTACAGATCGGGGGTGTTACGGATATTCGCATCCGCAATCGCATTAATTAAGACATCTTCATCCGCATTCGCATCTGATTCATATCTACAACAAATAACGACATGTAAAGAAAATGGGCGGGGGCAGAGTGGCGCGTGCCTCGCGCGTAGGATCTGGTTGCTATCTTCGTTGAACGAAGATATTTTTAAAAAATGTATATAGGTATATGTATATGATTTTTATAATATTACTAGCTGGTTCCCGGCATGCGGTGCAATGCCATATTCAAATAAATAAATTATTTCTCCTTCCATCTTCCCCGCCCACCCTCTCCCCGCGTTCCATATATTCAGTCCCAGTACTTTCAGTTTTCAAACAGCTCACGTGCCACCTATTACAATTTTTCTATTCAAATTCTCATTTTTCGTACATTACAAATAATCATTTTTGTATATTATAAGCAAATTTGACAATTAATCAAATTTGGTACCTAACATAGAGGTACCTATTTAAAATATCCATAATTTAAAAAATCTATGGACAATCCTTTGGATACAAAAAAAACAGCCGCCTTCTAAATTCAATTTCATCAAACGCGCGAACTGTCAAACATGCGAAGTTAAAATAGTCGTTAAGTTTTCTGAAATTGTTCAATTTTCTGCGCAATTTTCATAATTTTTCTTTCCGTAAGAACCTTGTACAAAGTATTAGTAAACTTTAAAAAAAGATGAATGAAATAGGTTAAGTCGTTCTTATGTTATGGCGTGACCAAGGGAAATAGGAATTCATATGTATATATATATAGATTTCAATGTTACACAGCATTGTGGTAATGGAATTGGAGGCTGAAAAGAGTCTCTTTGATATTCGTAGCAGACGGAAGAGAACACTAGCTTTCTTCTGAATACTTAGATTGATAAGATAAAAGATTTAAATTTGTGCTAAATGCATCGTACCCAAACGTTTTGGTATTTAGAAACTTTTAACTAATTTGCTCAATTTTCGTGTGAAGAAATCTGCCTGATTATTATTTCATTTAAAAATATTGTTAACCTTATCAGATTATCTACTTGAATAGACTGATAAAACATTAATTAAATGGATTAAAAGTTTTTTCCCGAATACAAAAAAAAATAAAGCAATGAGGTGAGTGCTCCGTTCCGAAATAAATGGGGTTTTGATTGTTCAAGAATACCTACACAACTGAATATATGTGAATCTAAGTAAATTTCATATGTACATAGCACAGCGGTTCCTATTTGCTATTTTTGGACGTATTCAGCGTATGCTATTTCAAATAACAAATCCATTAGCATATTAATTCCACTAAGTTGGCTAAAAGCAAATAAAGGCGAATAATGTGGCGGCCCGGAACAGCGTTTGAACAAATTTGTGGGAACATGCTTTTAATAATAATAATAATAACGTACTATTTATATAGCGCAGTTTTGTGATATTTCACTTCAAGTGCGCTTAATTATAATAAACCACGAATACTTGAACCACAATGACCACAATGAACAATTAACAATGAAACAAATTACAAATTATTGAATAAGTACACGGATACATATCGATCGTCCAGTTGATTAGTCAGACATCTCCAATACTAAGTTTTGAGATAATGAGGAAAGCAATATTCGAATGTTCGCTATAAATCAAATATTTGGTGTAACCCTAAGTGACCAGCTCAGGTATGGGGGCTCCATCGAAGCCAGAGTAAAGTTAGCCTCCCAGAAACTGGGCGTACTGTATAGGGCCCGCAGATACTTTAATAGTGCACAACTGCTAACCCTGTACAAATCGCAAGTGCGCCCCACGGTTGAATTTGGCAGCCACCTCTGGTCTGGAGCTCCAAAATACCTGAAAAATACCCTCGACTCTGTGCAGAAACGGGCGGTCCGTTTGATAGATTCTCCCATCTTAACAGACGGATTGCAATCTTTAGAGCACAGGCGTCGGGTGGGAATGCTATCCTTGTTCTACCGGTATTACAATGGAAGATGCTACGAGGAACTAGCATCATTGATCCCTTCGGCACCGGTGCGTAGTCGGGAAATACGCCAAACGCGTGCCCAACATTTGTACACGGTTGACATTTGTCACATGAGAACGGGTCGTTTCTTCGACTCGTTCTTATGTTCTACAGCTCGGCTGTGGAATGATTTGCCGGCCTCTGTGTTTCCTCCTTCCTACAACATAGATCTCTTCAAGACCAATGTTCATTCCTTCCTATCCTCAAAAAGACCCTCCACACAGCATCCCATTTGACATAGGCCCTGAGGGAAATTATTTTCCTCAAAACCTCCTGTGTGGAGTTAATGTAAAAAAAAATTAAACGTGTCTGTGCTTTACATATTAAAAATGCAATAAAATAATACCGGGAGGCATAACGGTGCATTAGTATAACATTTCTAAATATCCTACTAGTGACCCAGAAAATATCAACATTTTATTAAATTCTTTCCAAGTTTTTTTGCATTTTATTATACCTACGAACTTTATACATTACACTTTGTTTTATGTCAGGTCTTATTTAGGTTCTAGTTTTTTTTTTGCTAAGTTGTATTATTTTTTATTAGAACTACTCTTACCATTTTTTTTTTTAAATCTGTTAAGATATTGTTTACCTTACGAGTAAATTACATTCTTATTTATTCTTTGTTATTGGTTTGTAAGGCGGCATACCTATTGATTACGGCTTAATATTGTAAGAATAATATTCTAACACTCTTGCATTTCTATATTATATTTTCTTTTACTTACTATTTGAGCCTTAAATTACTATTATATTTTTAATCAGCATTTTGCTAATTCGGACTTAATTTTATTATGTACATGTTTTGTTTTCTTACAATTACTACTAGCGCATTTATCATGTTAGGGAACGTACCCATACTACGTGACCAACTTTTTGCAATTTTTAACTCCCCCCCACCCCCCCCCCCCACCCCCACCCCCCCCCCCCCCCTGGTGACTAAAAACCTAAGCCCCCGCCGCTCATTTGTACCAAGCGTGATATTAGAGTTCACAAAAAATTCCTACGTTTTTTATTATTACGCCTCTATGGAACATATCCATATTTGTATCCATCGAGATTTATTCTAGGTATGACTAACTACCATTCTCTAGAAACTCGTAGATGTTTTGCGTTGCTAAAATATTTCTTTCAATTAATCAATGGCCTCGTCTCTAACGGTGAGATTCTGGCGCAAATCAATTTATTTGTACCAGAGTCTCACTCTCGGGCACGTCGCCATAACATATAATATTGCCGATCGAGTCGTACAAATCTGTACCCGAATTCGCCCGTGGGAAGAGCGATACGCTATTTAAATATATTAGATAAAAATTTTAACATATTCTTCGAAAAATTCAATGAGTTTATAAGGTTTTTGGCGCTACATTCTCACTGTGAAAATGGTACTATTACAATTAATTAGATAAAATATCTGTAATGTTGTAAATTTTTTGTACACAAATAAAATAAAATTAAAATAAAATTTTGAAGACCCCCCCCCCCTGAACGGTTCACGTAGTATGGGTACGTTCCCTTAAGTCCGTGTAAAAGCCCACTTACTCAATAACTCAAATTTAGATTTTTCGGAGATGTCTGACTAACTGTACGATCGATATGTATTTACTTAAAATGCTAATTTTATAATGAGTTGATTAATAGGCTCTTGGCGTTTTTCTATCTAGGGTTAAAGGGTTTTAGTAATGTTTTGTTGACATGACAGTATCAACCCCATGGACATGCATTTCGTTGAATAAGTTATAATTTGACACAATGTTAGTTTTCAACTAAAGAAATTAAAAAAAAAAAACTATGATTTCCAACACGTAAAATAAACGCTACTATCTTATACATCAACCACATAGATAAGTTGTTTTATTTTTATGTGTTGTTTTTTAACCCTCGCTCTGAACATCGATCATCGGTTGCTTTCGGATCCAATAAAGCCATTTTTGAAACGGGTCGACTTTAAGATGAGTGATTGCATAAATTTTATTTTTGATAATGATATTTTTAGTAGTAGGTCTTATTTGTATATACTTGTTTGTTTTTTGTTATTTTTAATATCAATCTTATCCTGACGAAGAAAACTTAGTTTTCGAAACATGTTGATAATATTGATTATACAGTGGTGTTTTTATAAATTTATTTGTTTACATATAATTAAAAGTAAAACACAAAGTGTATTTGCAAAGTTTGAAAAATGAAAACTTAATCTTTTATTTAATAATATATAAAACAAAGTCGGGCTAGTTACACTATTTATAACTCGAGATCGGCTGGACCGATTTTGATGATCTTTGATTTGTTGGATTTGTCTCCGCCCCAGATAATAATAATAATAATAATAACGTAGTATTTATATAGCGCAGTTTTGTGATGTTTCACTTCAAGTGCGCTTAATTATAATAAACTTAAAATTTACCTACAGTGTTCCTTACGAGTCCTTAAAAAATTAATTAAATAATGTGAAATAACGAATGTACAAAAATATACAAAGCAATTCCTAAAGAACAATATTAACAACAATAGTGAGTGCTATATTGGCACAGGACAATATATAATGATAAACCATCACGGTGCCATTCAACAAGAATCATTTAAACTAAATTATATAGAACAGGAGGCAGTTAACATTTAGAAATAATACAAATTCAGAGTGCACATAAAACTATAGTAAGGAGGTAATCGAAACCAAACAATTACCAGAAACTTGAGGAACATGGCTTATTATAGTAGATTGAAAAGGAGTTAAAATTCATGAAAGGTATGATTTTTTAAATAAGTTTGTTTTTAAAGCCCTTTTCAATTCAGCCAAGTTCTGGATATTAGTAAGAGCTGAGGGAAGTTTGTTCCAAATGAGCGGGCCAGTTACACGAAAAGATCGATCATAGTAAACGGCTCGATTTGACCTAGAAAGTTCGATTAAACGATTAGTAACATCTTGATCTGCTGACCTTAGAGTAAGCTGCCTATCGCTTAAGTTTTGTCGGACACATAGTTCCGATATATAGGCTGGTGCGATTCCTTGCAATGCTTTGAAGGTCATTAAGCAGATCTTGAACTCTATTCTTTCAGGGCATCGAAGCCAATGAAGATCCTTTAGAAGCGGGGTTATACGGCAATACTTAGATTCACCAAAAATCATTCTCGCCGCAGCATTAAAAACGGACTGGATTCAATTGAATTGTTTTTTAGGCAAGCCAGCATACGCACTATTACAATAGTCCATACGTGAGACAACGAACGAATTTATGAGTGACTTTGCTCCATCAGAGGGAAGGCAACGCCTGATTGATTTTATCTGCCTTAGATGGAAAAAGCCTGAACTTAAAGATTTTGAAATTTGTGATTCAAGAGAAAGACTATTGTCTATAGTGAAACCTAGAAACTTTATTTCTGTAGAAGGGATTATATCTGTGCCCTGAATATGGATTGGATTAGAGTCGATGAGGGCTTGCCTTCCAGGAGAAGCTATCCAAATAACTTCCGTCTTGGTCGGATTAAGTTTGAGTCTATTGACAGACATCCAACTTGAGACTGTGTTAATGAAACTAACCACTTCGTTTTTAAGGACGTCTTTTTCATCCGGGGAACAAAACTTGAAAATGAAACGATCGTCTGCATAGCCTTGTGATTCAAAGCCAGCTGATTGAATGAGTTTCTCGAGGCGATTCGTATAAAGAATGAAAAGAATGGGACCCAAGACAGAACCCTGGGGAACTCCACATTCTATGGGAGTTTCAGGTGAAGTACAATTATTGAAAATTACTGAGGCTACTCGTCCAGACAGGTAACAGAATAACTATTAAAACATCGCAAAAATTCGTGAAAAAGAAAGATATGAAGAAAATTATTTTTTTCATACATTTTGTATGGAACGAATTCACATATTTTGAAAGAACTGCAGCAATATTTTGATAGGTATAATATTTAACTGTGCGTGAATACCAAAAATTCAAAAACGTCAAATGTCAATGCGCTGATTGTTTTGCTTTTGTTCTTAATCATATAATGCTGCCCCTCTTCCTTACACACTAAATGTCAATATTCGAAAATGAGACAAACGCTGAACGTATGTCTCTGCACCCCTCCAAAGGCAAAATACAATAATAATAAATCTCTGAAATGAAACGCATTTTTTTTTTACGTAAACGCCACTCAGGACTTATGTCATCTTAGGGGTTGCTGTGTGGAGGCTCTTTTTAAGGAAGGGTAGGATAGAAAGTTCTGGGAAGGAAAAAGGCATGAGGGGTGGGTAGGAATCTGGAGGTCAGTGTTTCAGGAAGTGAATCCATCCCTCCAAATGCGGTGCGAGGCCGTTGCCGTTGACCGGAATTGGCCTTTTACCTTGACCATTCCAGCCGGACTCTTTCGACCCATTGGTCGAGATAATCCGGCTGAAAAGGTCAAAAGGCCTCCCTCAACCAGTCTCTATCGATCCGGCCCGCCACGCAGCAGTTGGGCAGACGCATCCGCCGCCAAGACCCGCACAAAAGTCACCCCATGAACTCGGGCACACCTGCTAAATCACCAAACGTAGCGAACCACTTGGGGTGACCTATGGCAGAGGTGATGGTTATCCAATAAATGGTTCCCTGGGCAGCGGCACCCGTACCCGGGTCCTTTCAAAAATTCCCGTAACGCCATCTCTGATACTGACAAAAACAAAACACGGACAGTTGGGCATCGATATAATTCATCGTGTAATTTTTAACTTAATAAAAAACTTAATTTAATTCAACAAAAACTTGATTTTGAGGCGGTACAAAGTTCGTAGGGTCAGCTAGTATTTATATAAAACAAAGTCGGGTTAGTTACACCATTTATAACTCAAGAAAGGCTGACGGATTTTTATGATATTTTATTTGTTGAATTTGTCTCCTCCCCGAATAGCAGAATAGCTGTTAAAACATCGGAAAAATTCACAAAAAAAAAATTATGAAGAAAAATCTTTTCCTTGTGCATTTTATATGAAACGAATTCTCTTTTTTTTTAAAGAGCTGCAGCAATATTGTGATAAATATAATATTGAATAGTGCGTGAATTCCAAAAATTCAAAAACGTCAAATGTCAATGCGCTGATTGTTTTGCTTTTGTACTTAAACATATAATCCTGCCCCTCTTTCTTACACACTAATTGTCAACAGTCGAAAATGAGACAAACGGTGAACGTATGTCTGCACCCCGTCAAAGGAAAAATGCATAAATTATAATAAATCTCCCTCACACGTATAAAGAAAATGAAACGCATTTCCCTCAAGTAAATGGAAAAGTAAGAAAACCACAAATAATATAAATCCTTACACAACGCCGTCTCTGATACTGACAAAAACAAAACACAAGCAGGTGCGCATCGATAATTGCTTCATTGTGTAATTTTTAACTTAGTAAAAAAAAATAATTTCATTCAGCTAATAAGTTAAAACAACAGCTATTGATTCTGAGACGGTACCTACGAAGTTCTCCGGGTCAGCTAGTAAATATTTTTTCAGTGTATTTGGAATTCAATTATAATTCCATTGTCACGAAAACAATGCCATCACAAGTCAGAAACGGGCCAGATTAATTCCAAATCTTGTTTCGATTAATATCGTTATGTTATCTCGTCTTCAATATCAGCTGCTTGATGTAATCTCTCCAAAGGTATTCAAAACACGATTCCGATGAAATTTCCAAAATGAAGGTATACGAAAACAATATCTAGACATGAGGCTTGCCATACTGTCTTCATAGAGGGTGAAAACTGAAGCGGTGGTCGGTGGGCTAAATTACAAAACCTACAAGAATACATACATATGTCTTATAAATTCTATTCAAAAAGATTTTATTTCTATTCATACTTTTTTTTTAAATGAAAACAAAATAATACAATATACCAGGAAATAAAATATTACAGAAAAAGAGAAAAATCCCAACAGTAACTACTCTTAAGTAATTTGTCAATTAGTGCCTTTAACATTGAAAAAAAAAACTTTTTTGCTTAGTTTAAGGGAAACATGTATGAAGTTTTTAGCGTCTTTGTGGCGTATTTATGGCGTCTTTGCCGAGCAGCTCGAGCGAGTGGACGAAACGACGAGCATGGTTCCTAGTCAACATGTTCGACCGAGCCAAACCGTTGAGCATGAATCCGGTATAGTATGTACCTAGCTTTATTTTGGTTTTTATATTCCTTTTTTATGTTACATAATTACAATGAAGTTTCGTTAAACTGCCAGATAGCAATTTGTCAAGGATTCTTATTAGTGACCGACCGAAGGTTCGGTTTCGGCAAGTTTCGGCAAAAAAATCTAGTTTTGACAACAGTTTCGGTTTCGGTAGAAGATCTGCCGAAACCGAAACCGAAACCGAAACTTTTTTAGACATGTTAAAAATCAATTATTCACTGTTATTAGGCTTATTTTTCACACTTATTCAGACAGTTAACACTTGTTAAATTAAATAAATTAAAAAACAGTAATTGAAGTCAGTATGTGAAAAAATAATTATTTTTTTACATTACTTCTATAAAACAAACAAAATTTATAAAAAATTACAAAACATGTCAACTACTTCTTGGAACAAAAATTTGTCGCCACCGCGCAGGATTTGTGAGTTGACCTCAATGGAGGGGAGCCCCGCCCACCTTGGACCCGTTTGGTATTATTAAATAAAGCATTTCCCGAGAGTAATCAGGCCGGCCCACGGAACGTAAATAATCCGGCGGACGGACAAACAACGGCAAGACGTGCAGGGCCGGAGCGGAACCGGCGGAGCCGGGCGGAACCGGGCAGAATTAGTCCGCATGCCGGGCACGTGCCTAGAGACATTTTTGTATGCGAATAATATGATAATCTTACAATCAAATATTGAAATTGCAAAACATTAATTAACTTTATTTCCAGAATTACTTTATTTTACTCCCTGGGAATAAATAAATTATAAAACGTGTAGAAGATACCTTAAAAAATGCTCCAATATTTGTAATTAACGTAAAGTTGCTAAATTACTTAGGTTGATACTTAAAATAATTCGTAATCTACTCTTTCATAGATGGCGGGAGTTTAATTATTTTAGAAAAACGCTTTTTACATGTTCCCCTTAGGCATTAAAGGATGCCCTTCAGAGTTAATTGTTTGCGCGCCCGTACATTCGCAATATGAGTAAGGATAAATAGTTTTGTCCATAAACAAACTCAAATATTTCAAGATAGACTAAAAAATACAATATTGGATTGAATCTCCGATATTTGTTAGCCTTTCTTGAAATATTTGGGTTTGTTTATGAGCAAAACTATTTATTCGTATTCGTACTGCTTGTATACCGGCGCAAACAAGTAATTTATCTTAATATCTTAAAGCATAACTTGTTAAAATTGTTTTTCCCTAAAATAATTAATCTCGCGCCATCTATGAATGAGAAGAATTATTTTAAGTATCACTTAGGCATTCTAAATTTTTAGAGTTTTATAAGATACTTCTCTCGAACACTTTAAGTTTTTAAGTTTCTAAAAGAAATTGTGTTATTTATAAGGATAATATCTACACATTTGTAGAGCCGAAACGGTAATTATATGAAATTCCCTGTACAGAAACAAATAGCAAAGTATGCTTCGAAAAATAATAAAAGTTAAATGACAAAACGTTTTGTTACGGGTAAGAAAAAATTCACAATGTATGTATGTACAATGTATGTAAATGCAACGTAAGCATTTGTCCAGAGATTTTTTCTTTATTTTAAAAGAGTTTTATTTAGTGACCGACCGAAGGTTCGGTTTCGGCAAGTTTCGGCAAAAAAATCTAGTTTCGACATTCGGCACATGTCAAAAAAACAATTGTATTACTTCTGTAAAACAAACAAAATTTATAAAAAATAACGAAACAGATTTTGTTTGTTTTAAAGAAGTAATACAATATTGCAAGTTATTTCACAATTATTGTTTTTTTTATTTATTCAATTTAACACGTGTTAACTGTCTGAATAAATGTAAAAAATAAGCCAAATAACAGCAAACAATCGATTTTTAACATGTCTAAAAAACGTTTCGGTTTCGGTTTCGGCCGAAACTCAGACAGACACCGAAGATTCGGTTTCGGTGGAAAGTCCTGTTTCGGTCGGACACTAGTTTTATTAAACGTTTTCACAATGTTCGCTTAATTTTTATCGTTTTTTTTTTTTATATTAGTGCGCTCCCTTTAACACTCGTATTTACATATCAACCCTTCTTCTTCTTCTTTTTTAATGTTTATTACCGGGCCTTAACTACTAACTCCACAATATTTAGGTACCATATTATTTGGTTGGGCTCCTTAGCAGACATGATGGAGCTATCTGAGCTAGAACCGTATGAAGTTAAAATAAAAAAGAATGAAATTTAATAGTATATTTTTAACTCGAAAAAAAAACTTTATTGATTTTTGCTAAAAGTTTTATTTTATTTTAATAACACTTAAGAGTCAGTGAGACCATGACATCCCCAATGGGGGTATGTTGTGGGGAGGGGAAGGAGATGGGGAAGAGGAAGGTGGGAAAGTACCTAGCTATTCAGATCGACGACGGTAGAGACGGCTAAAGCCATTTCAAGCAGCATTTCAATTCTGAATGGTGGTCTTACACCAGGACGATACTGAGAGTATCTTCTACTCTTGAACGTGCCGCAAATATATCTACTATATATAATTTTAATTAATTAATTGTGAAATAACACAAATTGATCAAACAAAATGATATTCCATTATGAGTCAATAGCCTGACCCTCTGACCATCACGGAGGGCGTCGGAGGGTGCAAAATAAATACCCACCTACTCTCAGTAATACCAAAGCGCAATGGTTACGTTAATCATAATCAAAACCAGGCTTACAGTGACTTTTTTTTTTTAATTTATATATTTTTTTTATAGTTTTTTAGAGAAAATGTGTCCTAACTGGGGTACCCCGTTCTAAGGACACATTGTACAAGTTTTATTATTTGAATTATAAGTAAATATCTAATCTATGTTAGAATATTGCCAAGGAAAATTATTAAGTTAGATCTAAAAGAAAGTACAAAACAAGCATTATTCTTTGTTAGGTTGCAAAATTGAATCTATTTTCTTCCTTCCCATGTCCATAATCCATATTTTTATGCTTCTTTTGAAGGCGGTTATTTTTTTTGTGGTTTTCATTGCAAGAGGGAGTAAATTAAATAATTTTACAGAGAAGTATTCCATATTTCTTTGTCCAAAGGTCGTTTTAGTTGTAGGTTGGTAGAATGTATGTTGTAATGTAGATCTTGTGAATCGGCCCGAGTTTGTCTGTGTAAAGTTATCCTGATTTTTGAATGCGTACATTAGAATATCTTTTGTATATAATTGTTTCAGTGACATTAAATTCAGCGCTTTAAAAACATAGTCTGTAGGGGTTCTGATGGGTACTCTAAGTATAATTTTCAGAATTGCCCTTTGTGCTATGTGGACTTTTATTAGTTATAACTAGATTTGAATGACCGGGTAAAACTTTAAATCCTTTATTTCCACCTTTAACAAAATATCCAAGCGATTACTCATTTTTGAAGACTTCAATGTAAAATGATTTAATTTAATAAAGATAAAAAGAAAACAAATAAAATTACCCTTTATCCAGAACAATCATAATAAAAATATGTCTGACCCAATTGATTGACGTTTTCTTATCAATTTGAAGTTTAGATTATTTAATTCAACACTTCTTTATCGAGTAGCCTTTAGTGATAAAAATACCTCAGTTAACTGAAAAATAATTATAGAAAACAATTGATAAATATTAACCTACTGTCCAACTTTCAATTTGGGAGGTGGGAATGGGTACCGCCGCCCCGGTAACCTTTATTGGATAACCAACACCTCTGCCATAGGTCACCCCAAGTGGTTCGCTACGTTTGGTGATTTAGCAGGGGTGCCCGGGTTCATGGGGTGAGATTGGCTAGGTCTTGGAGGCGGATGACCAGGACACACTGAACCCTAGATTCCTACCCACCCCTTACTCCCTTTTTCCTTCCCAGAACTCTTCTCTCCCTCCTTTCCTTAAAAAACCCTCCACACAGCATCCCCAAAGATGACATAGGCCCTGAGGGAAATCATTTTCCTCAGGGCCTCCCGTGTGGAAAAAAAAACTACCGAGAGCTATTGCAACCATTGCACACTGGGGTGAGGACACAGAGTGGAAATTACTCTCAGTATCGCCTTGGTGTAAGACCACCATTCAGAATTGAAACGTTACTTGAAATTGTTTTAGCCGTGTTTAGTGACCGGATCTGAATAGCCAGGTATTTCCCCACCTTCCTCTTCTCCATCTCCTTCTCCTCCTCGTCGCCTTCAACCTCACAACATACCCCAATTGGTGCTGCAATAGTCTCACTGGCTCCAGACGGGAGCAGCTGGGACTCTTGGGAGGTATTCATATAAAAAATTTAAAAATTTCATGTCTAGTAACATAACGATTCTAAATGGGTAGGTACCAACCAATTTAGAAAATAAAATATAAAAAACACTTAATAAAATGCTACTGATTTATTAGTTATTTAAGGAAGTATTCTAGTCTAGAATAATGAATTCTAGGTATTTTTCAGGTGCAATAAAAAAAAAACAATAATATTTTTTGTAGCCACTATTTTACCAAATATTTATTGAACATAGAATACATTTAAAAAAATCAAACGAAAAAAATTCTAAATTCTAAAAGTTACAGGGTGTTGAAGTGGGGGTCTCAAAAAAAGGCACGCCCTGGTTGACTCGATTGCAACCCTCCTTGTAATTTGAAAAAAATAAACAAAATTAATTCTTAATCCAAATGCTATGGCCCGAACTAAGGAAAAAAATTTTAAAAAAATCGGAAAATGGCGGCTATCTGAAATAAAAAGACCTTTTTTCATCACTTTTTTTTACTTTTCCAATTTTTTTTTTAAATAGTAAAAATTAATATTTTGTTGTAGTTTTAGTTAACGCGATAGAGTAATGTATAGAGAAGGCTCACACCAAATTTCAAGTAAATTGGTTCTGTAGAACTTAAGATATCATGTCAACCATCTCAATAGAGTAGTTTGGAGAAACACACGTTTAAAGTTTTGCTCTATTTAGATTCTAGTTAGATTCCGTCTAAGCCGGTCGAACTAAAATGGCTATAACTTTTCAAATAATTCGAATTTTAAAAAATCTTTTTAGGGATATATATATTCTTGATTATTCTGAACTATTGAAATATGAAGAATTTTTTTTTTCAAACTAGATTAACCCCTTAAGGCGCCGCATCCGAGCTCAAAAAGAAGAAGATGGAGAGATATGTAATTACGAATGTTAGAGGAGCGCGCTAATATTTAAAGCGATAAAATCGATGCGAAAATTGCAAAAATGTTTAATAAAAGACGACTCGTTTAAAATAGAGCAAAAATCTCGTGGAAGATATCTTAAAAGTATCATTTAAAGAAACATTGTGAATTTTTTAACAAATATAACTTGTAAAATAACTGAAACAAACGTGTTTATAATAATTTTCGGAGCATACTTTGGGATTTTTTTCTATTTAATTTTATATAATTTGCGTTTCGGCGTGGAACGCGTCTAGATATTATCTTTAAAAATAACATATATTTTTTTAAGAGCTTAAAAACTTCAAATGTAAGAAATCGGTTTAAATTTGGGTAGCGGCGCCTTAAGATTCTCGTACAATATTGGATTGAGTTACCGATAGAAATTTGGATTTGTTAGCCTTTCTTGAAAGCTTTGGGTTTGTTTATAGTTAAAACTATGAGTATGTACGGGCGCAAAGAAGTAATTCACTTAAATATTTTAAAGCGTAACTTGCAAAAAGTGTTTTAATCAAAAATACTTACATTGGCGCTATCTGTGAATGCGTAGATTATATCGTAGGTTCGGTTTAATCTTAAATATCGTACAGAAGAAAATAGAAATGGTAAAATATTTCTCTTGGAATAATGAGCAATTTACCGACTCCTATAAATTGGGCTTAAACCCTATTTATGTGGGTACCTGGATACCCACTACATAAACCACCACGATCTGTATTCAGGCTGCGCAACGTGCACTGCATATCCTGGATTACCAATAAATATTACATTTGCAAATGCATCACAAATTTCCAATCTTTGACTAGATTAACTGTGTACCTCCTATTGCATTCATTAAAATGCACGATTCAATGATAAACCAGAATAATACTATAAAATAGAACGATAATAAAACAGAACCACAATACAACAGAACCTGATGAAAGCGAACATATCGTAAAAAAGAACAATGGAAAAAACAAAACAGAAAAAAGAATATCGAAGAAAATAAAAAGGTACCGATCGCAGATGGAATCGAACCCAGGATCTCTGTCTTACAGGAATAACGATTAAAATGTGAAACGTTTAGTCGTTGTTCTTCCAATAAATAAAATAATTACGTTTAAATGGTCGTGTAAATTGAGAGGGAAAATTCCAAAGATATTTCTGTATTTGAATATCTTTGGAAAATTCTGATTCCCGGTATAAACCGTAAAATCTTGCTAAGATTAAGATCCCAGGTTCGATTCTCAGTTGCGATCGTTACTTTTTTATTTTTTCTATGTTTTGTTCTGTTTCATGTTTCTTTTGGATTAATTAGTATTATCTTCTCGATGATTAATGTTACATTGATGGGTACAACCTTCAAAATTTATTTAAAAATTCAATAAAATTAAATATACCTTTTTTTTTTTTATTATAGCGACTATATAAAAAAATTTTACATACAAAATGCAATGTGAAATTAAGTACAAAATATTGTATTTCTTAGTCCTCCTCACTAGGGGGTCCTGTGCCGAGGCGGACTAAAGTTATTTAAATATAGTTCATTTGTCTTCTATGTCGTTTTTAGCGTCTTCGCTAGGGTTTTCTCATTGACCTCTTTAAGCCATATTTTTATTCTTGATTTGTATTCAATTGGATTTTTTATTAGTTTTATGTCTTGGGGGAGGATGTTATGGAGTTTTGTTGCAAAGTATGTATAGTTTCTTTGTCCAAATGTGGTTTTATAACTTGGAATATTTACCTACCTGCATTGGTTTTAGTATTTTGTAGATATTTATCGAATTAGACAAAAAGTGTTATTTTCCATTATTCTGTTTTTTACTGTTCCTTTTTATCACTGTTTTATATTGGTTAATAAATATTAGAGGTGGAACGTTATTGATCATCAAATAAAACTCATCAACTAATCCCTTATAAATTCTAACTCGGATTTTGCTGTCAATTATAAAATATGATAAACCTATTTTCTGGGAAACTATAAGACCTTCACTGAGATTCTTTGAAACAGTGATACGGTAGTTTTATCTCTCGGATCGTGTTCGGATGATAGCAAACAATTAATCAATTTGATTTATTGATCGGACGCAACCTGGAAAAACGTTCATAATATTTAACTGCTCCATCTTGAAAACCTCGCAAATGGAAATTTTATTATATTTCCTGATCATATATTAATTTTTTAATTGAGCGTAAAACCATATTAAGATTATGAGAATCCCGAAGTCAGTTAAGCTCTATTTTTTTACTTTAAATCCACATAGGAGGAAAATAATTTCCCTCAGGGCCTATGTCATCTGAGATGCTGTGTGGAAGGTCTTTTTGAGGAGAGGAAGGAATTAACATTGGTCTTGAAAAGACCCATATTGTAGGAAGGAGGAAACACAGACGCCGGCAAATCATTCCACAGCCGAGCTGTTGAACACAAGAACAAGTCGAAGAAGCGACCCGTTTTCATGTGACAAATGTTACCATGTGCACATGTTGGGCACGCTTTTGGCGTTTTTCCCGATCATGTATCCGGTGCCGAAGGGATCAATGACGCTAGTTCCTCGAAACATCTTCCATTGAAATACCGGTAGAACAAGGACAGCATTCCCACACGACAGATTGATGCAACACCGCACAAAAGGAGAGCGATTATACTTTCTCATTCTCTCGCAGGCTAAATCCTTCAGATGTTTGTGTTTGTCTCTTTTTAATGTCGCTATTTTTCGTTACATCGAATTTCAAATCACAACAGTGCTAAAGATGTTTTGTTTTTAGATGAATTGAGGTTATGAAAGTATTCTAGATTTGACATTTCGAGATTTCATCAACGGTGGCGAGCCCAACGCGGGTCTCGTGATTTTGTAGCGACATGTACGAACTGTGCGCGACAAGTCGTTTGCAACGTGAGTATCGGATACCGGTGAATTCCAGTGGAAGAAGACCCTGACTGTGGAAGAAAAATGAAACTTAATGTGAAAGCCTAAAGAATGGAGATGAATGACTCGTAACTGGAGTTATATTTATATTTACCTTTAGGGAACCGAGAACATTAACGGGGGAGGACAAATCCCAACCAAGAATGTACCTACCCATGTGATGATGTTGATTAACAATAATGTTCTACTAGCTGTTAAATCCCGCTACGCAGGTTTTTACTGCCAGGCCCTGTGTGCGGCTTTTGGTTCGACTTCGCCCAGTTAGTGTTGGTGACCATTTTATAGATCCAATACAGACTGATTCCAAAAACATCCCGGATCCACTGTAGCTAGTCACTGAGACTGAGTAACTGAGTCAGAGCAATGACGTCATATGTAATATTTAGCCACTTGATAAACATGTATTACCGTCAATCTTTTGATATCTGGAGAGATACCACATATTCACAAATTCATAGAGGAGGGAGACGTCAATTCGACGACGAATTCTTGAATTTGAAACCGAATTATAACAGTAGCTTTTGTGTGAAATTCCATGTACACAGGTTTTATTTGTGGTGCGGCGCGTATGGCGTGGCGTCCGACATGCACTCGTAGCTGGATTAACCACAAAACAAAACAAAATGTCGGCAATGTTTCCGTTATAGTTTGATGCACAATTTTCTCTACATGCTATAATATCATACCTCAATCACAATAATTAATGTTAGGTATAATAGTGTTCATCATACTCTAATATAGATTCCAAACTACTTACTTCATTTATATTAACCGTCAGATAGACTAGTTACCTAATAAATGTATATTTTTTTTCAAAATTATTATTTTTATTATTGATTCTCTAACTGACAGCCCTGAAAAGCAGAACTAATTAGCATTACCTGTAGTCATTTCAAAGGTAACAATAATATTATCATTTGGACTACTGCTCTACGATGTTATATTTGGCCAATGAAGGAAATTTGAACAAACTAGAAGTTATACAAAACAAAGCTATGAGATGTATACTGGGGAAAGGCAAATACGCGAGGATTAATCAAATGAGAGAGGAGCTAAATTGGATTCCAATAAAAAAGAGACTACTATTTAATGTGTTAATTTTTGTTCATAAAATTATGAAAAATTATGAAAAACCAAAATACTTTAAGGATGAAATTGTTTTTAATAGAGACATTCATAATTACGAAACAAGAAATATAAACAGAGTTCGATTGCCACAAATGAAGAAATCAAAATCACAGAACTGCCTAATGTACAGAGGACTAAAGATGTATGATGAAATGCCTGAAAGTATGAAGAATGAAGAAAGAATGAATGTATTTAAAAAGAAATGTTATGCTTACTATAAAAATATTTTAATTTATCAAATGAAATGTTACATTGTGCTTATTAGTTTATATTCATGTAGTATAAACTAACTCAATAAATAAAAATAAATAAATAAAAATCATTACTAATTTACTCCATTTTAGCCAATTCCTAGAATCCAACAATATGTACAAATAAAAGTAAAGTAGGTATATTATACTTGATGTTGAGAATTTTTCTAAGAAGTCACCTTTATTTACTTATTTTTACTCTGCATAAAAATGTGTATTTTGTACGAGCTCATATTCACATATAACTAAATATTAGCTGTTATCATACATATATACTTTGTCTAATGTACATTATTATCATTGTAAGTACCCTCCTGTGTACCACTGTGTATCATGCATAATGTATCACCGTATTGTAATAGCCATTTTATGGCGTTGAAATAAATAAATATAATACCAAATAAATTGAAAGTTACACAAAATAACACTATTTCATGTACCTAATCTCTCCATATCTTGTTTTTAATCATATTTAATTTATATCATATTAAATTACGTTTAATACATTACTACAAGCTTCGACAAGACTTCGACGAATCTCAAGCCTTTTTGTAATTCTGCAGCTTTTTCTCCTGTACTGGTGTTTTTCTCACTTGTATATATATTACGCATTAAAAATGGAATACATTCAATTGTCCAAAAGCTACTAAAAATTACCTACCTATTCCATTTTCGTTACAATTTTTTGTATTGCAACCCGAAAGTTTAAAAGTGCTTGCTTTTATAAACGTATCGATGTTGTTGGTAAAATGTTTTTGATTAACAGGGAGTTTCAATTTCCTACTTCATCGATTTTTCCTGAATTTTCTTTTCACTTTTCTCACTGCAGCTCCTCTGCGTTCAAAGAATAATTTCCCAGAGGGAAAGTGCGAGGGTAATAGGTTGTCACTCCCACCCTTGTCTACTTCCCCTCCCCACCCGCCGTCCCCCCGCTGGACAAGGGATGCGTAAAACTTTTCGATTGACGAGGACTCGAAAAATAAACCGCAAAAATTAGCCACGAGCAACTGGTTGGATGACCAACAACCAACAAGTAGTTTGCCTGCTCGAGAATATTAAAATGATATAAATTCTAAGAGCTTTTTTAAAATGTTGAAGCTTACACTTCAAAAGGTTTAACGTTTTATAGTGGATTACTGTCAGCTTGTCAGTCAACAGTAAACTATTTAGCCTTTAATTCATCTGAGTGGGTGTTAGTTTGCCTTTATAAATGGCGTGACTTTTATTAGTTTTCACAGTCCAGCAGTACTTACTACACGTCTGCGTTGGCATTGTGTGTGGAAATATTCTAAAAAGTCTTCACATTATAATAATGTGTTCTGTAGGCACACTGTCTCAAAGTCAACCATAGTTAATATCTATCATTTTTGAACTAACATAAAAACTTCTGTTTTTTCCATAGACACATGAATAGTAGACCTGCCCTAAGAGATAAAAGCCTATAATGTCCCCCTCCCCATACCGGTTCCTTGGAACCGGCTGGGATTGATTGATTGAATCTAAAAAATGTGACATCATTCTTCTGCGAGCCAACGTCGAGCGCTCATCGGTGCATTTTACTAAACAACACCGCAAAAAACATGGTTTGTGTTTTGAAAACGTGTAAATATATACTATCACTCGAGATACATGGCGTGTGCTCGTCGATGTTTACGGGGTAAGTAAATTATGAAACATTTGTAAAAGTATCCTAACTAAATACGGCAACAAAATATTGGAGTCTGAAAATAAACAAATTTTACTTTGGCGTATTTAGACTTCGCAAATTTGTTCAATACGCGGCGAGCAATTCGCGCTCCCATGTAAAAAGGTATATTCATTCAAAAGCAGAGTTTACTTTTAAGAACTAAATGGTGATATTATAATGCGAGGTGCCTATATACTGTCATATTGAGTTATCGACGAATCACATATCTCCAAAGTCATCTTCCCGCTCTGCGCCCCGCTGTAGTTGTTGTCTACCCCTCACCTTTATGTTCTGGTCTACTAATATTCATATGTCTATGGTAAGTAACTAGTTCTTTATGGTTTTCATTTAGGTTACATAATCATGTCTATGATTTTTTTTCCTAAAACCCGGATTATTTTATTTATTTGTAAGAAACAAACAGCTTTTACATAATATGTACCTACAGTTATAAATATACAATTGAACTGAAGTCAAGCCACAGAAGTTTCTTATGCTAAAGTACGTCGAAATTGAAGTTTTAATATCTCAAAATTAATTTTGGGTTGTAGGAAGGGGAGAAGAAGAGGAACATAAGAAAAAGATGGGAGATGTTCCCGATACATTCTATACTCTCATATTAATAATTCACCGTACGCGTTACTTCATATCGATATTTCTTTAGGTTATTACTAAAAATGTCAATGCTGTGAAATTTTGTATTTGTTCTACATGAGGGTAAATAAAATAAATCGGATTGTCGGGTTGACCTTGTACGGAATATGAAACTTTAATAAATTGGTAAGTTCATAATTTTTTAGTTTATTAACTATTTCAATTTTACCATTTTAAAAATGTTAATATTTAATTCACATAGGTATTAGTTTATATGAGACGGATAAAATTTAATAAATACTTCAAAGCCAAATATAAAATTGAAAATTATTTTTTTTTTTAAATTAACACGTTTCCACAATTATCAACTTTTTTTATTTAGGAATTTTCATAGGAGTAACGAAATACGATAAAATCTTCTAAAACCTAGCTCTGCACACTGTACAGTGTACACTGCAGTGCACCGCAAGGTAGTCATAATTTCACTGGACCAAAAATGTAGCCAATCGCACAATAGATATATATTTCATAGTCAAAGGTCGATATGCAGTCTCTTCGCGGAATGACTGGTTTATCCTAGGTTTGACCAAAGCCTTCGGGCTAAAGACTTCAAGTCAGACCTGAGGATTGACTAGTCAAACCTAGGAGCGCCGGAGCTTCGAGGATTGACTATAACATATATACAGCAATAAAATTATGTGAAGAAAAACGCTTCTGTTTTGGAACAATAAAAAGTATGACTAAGTGATTAAATCAACTTCGAATTACATAAATATTTTATCTAAACTCGATGCTAAAATACGTCACTACTGTATCACACGAAATAATATAAATACAAATAAGTGTGGTTGATAACACAGATACAGATAAAATCATAGTATGATAAATAGAATAGAGTAGCCGAAGCCCAACAATACGTCGTTGAGATTAGTTAGTATATTCGAGTAGTTATCAAATTACAGATTTTCAACTAAATAAATGATTCAAAGAAAACAACTGCACCCTAAATAGTGGACTAAGTGCATAAATAAATCGCAGACGAAAACAACTTTATTATTATCACATCATCCTGATTTGCAAACTGTTCAGTGCAAGGTACATTTTTTGGTGCTTGTTGCTATTGTTGACTAAGTACCTACGAAAACACGAGACAGCCCGATAAAACTCTTTTTATCTTGAATCTTTCAATGAGTAATAAAACTCGAAAAACGGTTATTTGGCATAAATAAAAGTAATAATGTTTACAAGTCCAAAATCAGTTTTAGTTAAGGTTTTCAAAAATGTATTTCTATGATTATGTAACCTAAATGAAAACCATAAAGAACTAGTTACTTACCATAGACATATGAATATTACTAGACCAGAACATAAAGGTAAGGAGGAGAAACCAACTCTAGCGGGGCGCAGAGCGGGAAGATGAATTTGGTGATATGTGATTCGTCAATAACTCAATCTGATAGTATATGGGCATCTCGCATTATAATATCACCATTTAGTTCTTAAAAGTAAACTCTGTTTTTGAATGAATAGACCTTTTTACATGGGAGCGCGAATTGCGCGCCGCGTAATGATCAAATTTGCGAATTCCAAATACGGCAAAGTAAAGTTCGCATATTTTCATAGTCCAATATTTTGTTGACGTATTTAGTTAAGACATTTTTACAAATGTTTCAAAATACTTACCCCACTAAACAGCGACGAGCACACGCCATGTATCTCGAGTGATAGTGTGTGTTACAAAAACGACCATATTATGTGATCTGAATAAGCTTAAAATAAAGTAAAATAATGCTTGCTATTTTTACACATTTTCAAAACACCAGCCACTATTTTTACCGTGTTATTTCGTAAAATACACCGATGAGTGCTAGACGCTGGCTCGCAGAAGAATGATGAGGTCACATTTTTTAGATGCACGCGAAGCCATACTAAATCCCAGCCGGTTCCAATGGAACCGGTATGGGGGGGGGGGAATAATACGCTTTTATCGCTTAGGGCAGGTCTATCAATATTCATATGTCTATGTTACTTACCAATTTTTAGTTAGACTATTTATCGAAAAATGTTTAAAGCAGTCAAAACCCGGTCAATTTAAAAGACATTCTAGATTTATCTTCGTTTAAATTATTAAAATGTATGAAAAATTTATCGTGTTAAACTTATTTATTTGCATGCAATTATTAAGGTGATTCTTAAAATAATTCATGATCTGCACTTCATAGATTGCGCTGGTTTCATTATTTTAGGTTAAAAAACTTTTTGAAAGGTTTGATTTAAAATATTAAGATAAATTAATTGTTTGCGCCCGTACATACTCGAAATATGAATCAAGCAAATGGTTTTATTCTTAAATTAACTAAAATCTTTCAATAAAGGCTAACCTGTATAATATTTGATTGAGTCACAGATACAATATTGTATTTTTTAGCCTTTCTTAAAATATTTTAGTTTGTTAACGAA
This sequence comes from Limnephilus rhombicus, assembly GCA_929108145.2. Taxonomy (NCBI): domain Eukaryota; kingdom Metazoa; phylum Arthropoda; class Insecta; order Trichoptera; family Limnephilidae; genus Limnephilus; species Limnephilus rhombicus. The sequence continues at coordinate 19,703,595 of OV815278.1, read as the reverse complement.
CAAAACTAGTTATTCATATTCATATTGCGTATTTACGGGCGCAAAAATATTTTAAAACATTAACTTCAAAAATGTGTTGTTTCCTAAAATAAATAAAAAATCGCCATCTGTGAAAGAGTAGATTTCGAATTCTTTTAAGTTTCACCTTACACGAAATAATATTTCAATTTATAATAAAACAATAACCTTGTGTTTACAAAGTTATTGTTTTATTTTAAATTAATAATGTCACATCACAAAGTATCCGCTTCATATGAACAAAAAAAAATATTTCGTTACGTGACAATATCTCACAGTGCGCGCCATTCAACGGTTAAGGGTTAACATAACCTTTTTTTTATTATTTACTTTTTTTTAGATTAGCTCATTAACACAGTAGGCCCTGAGGGAAATAATTCCCCTCAGGGCCTATGTCATCTTTGGGGAAACTATTTGGAAGGTCTTTTTAGGAAAGGAAGGAGAGGAAGTTCTGGGAAGGAAAAGAGTATTAGGGGTGGGTAGGAATCTGGGTGTCAATGTGTCCAGGAGTGACAGACGTATAAATCCATCCCTCCCACTACGGTGTAAGGCGATGTTCCGAGAGAGTACGGCTGGAGAAGTCAAAGAGACTCCCTCAACCATTCTCTACCGATCCGCCCTGCCAGGCAGCTGGTGGGCAGATGCATTCGCCGCCAAGACCCGGACAAACCTCACCCCATGAACCCGGGCAGCCCTGCTAAGTCACCAAACGTAGATAACCACTTTATTTAGAACCACTTTATCTGCCTTTGACAATTTGCTGGCGATTTTTCGGGAGTCATATATCGATATAAAAATTAGATATAAAAATATATTAAATGATTTAACCTTTGGCTCAGTTCAGTATGCAAGATAGACGCAATTGCAAAGCTATGGAGCCCTGTTATAAATTTTGCTATGAGACCTTCCTCCGCGCTACTTCAATACTCGCACCACTCTTTCCATGTGGGAAATCTCACGGCGGCCATACTCACTACTCACTACCCACCTAACTATAGAATCCTGGCGTACGGCTCGCTGGAAAACCACCTAATAAAAAATAAAAATAATAAACTTTTCAGATTGGCAGATCGGAAAGCCACCATTCACGATCGAAACGTTGTTACTTGAAATAGCTTTAACCGTGTTTGATGACCATATCTGAATAGCTAGGTACTTCCATACGTTCCTCTTCCTCTTTTCCTCGACACTTCCTTCAGCCTCACAATTTACTCTATTTTTTAAATTAGAGTATATTATTATATTAAAAAAAAACTGAAAACTATTTCTGAAAACTGTCATTTTTGGGGATACTGTGTGGAGGGTCTTTTGATGGATGGGAAGGAGAAGACGTTCTGGAAAGGAAAAAGGTATGGGGGCAGGTAGGAATCTTGGGGGCAATGTGTCGAGGAATGACGGACGTATGAATCCATACCTCTCACTGCGGTACAAGACGTCTGTCGAGAGAGTCTGGCTGGAGAGGTAAAATGTCTCCATCAACCAGTCTCTCCCGATCCGGCCCGTCACGCAGTAGGTGGGTAAACGCATGTGCCGCGAAGACATAGACAAACCTCACCCCATGAACACGGGTGCCCCTACTGAGTCACCGAACGTAACGAATCACTTCGGATAACCTATGGCAGGGGTGTTGTTTATCCAATAAATGGTTCCCGGGGCGGCAGTACTCATACCGAAACAATGCCTGTGAAGGCATTCAGAGTTTCAAATTGAAAGTCTAATTTTGCTAACTATCATTACAAGTATGAGACACGGAAAGTGTGGAGAATAATTGAATTCATACAAAGAGTCGCAGATGGTGGTAGATACTCTCAGTATCGCCTAAGTGAAAGTCATGAAAGACCACCATTCGGAATCGAAGCGTTGCCTGAAATGGCTTTAGTCGAAGTTGGTGACCAAATGCAAATAGCCAGGTATCGCCTCCCCAAACGATCGGTGGGGGATAATATGCAGCAGGCTCCAGACAGCTGGGACCACAAAGAAGAGAAGTGGAGAGCAGACCGTCAGAAACTAATTTAAAAAATTTACTAAAATCTGTAACAAATAAAATATAATGAAATAAAAAATAAAAATAAAAATTCAAATCAAAAAACTCCGAATTTTCTTTTTCAACATTCATTCAGACAACATTGAAAAGATTCAACGGAAGTTTCTAAGGTTTATAAACTATAAATTGCATATTCCTGAACTAAACATTGATTTCAATTACCTCCTGGATAATATGTCTCTATTAAAACTTTCAGAAGGAAGAATAAGCAGTAGAAAACCTTACGTGTGTTAAAAATACTATTAGATATAAATACTAAGTTAAAAATACTAATATCTATGATATGACCACTGTAGTTAATTGTATTAAATCATTGATTTAATCTTCATCCGGTTATTAAGAAATAGAGAACACTGGAGACATCTATGTGCCTTTATTGTATCCTAGCGATTAATATTCCACATGACCGTTAGGGCTCTCCAGTTAATTATTTTGTGTTTTTATTGTTGTTTTCAATGGCGCATATCAGGGTAATTTCGACTCTTTAGTAGTATGAAAAGGGTGGTTTCCTAAAAACTATCACTCTCGCATTAAACAATCCCTAGGGTACAGTTCCTTTAAATCCCCAAGGCGGGATCGGGCCAGATTATTCATAAAGTGTTAATTTAATTGTTGTTACAAAAAGTGATTATAAATAAAACTACTCCATACTTCAAAGTGTTTTACAATATAAAAAAGTCCACTACCCTGATCATGAAACAAAGTTAATGACAACGTAGGCTTGTTGAAAAAGTATCGATATATCGATATTTTTAATTCAATATACCGATATTTTTAGCCGATATATTTTGATCCGATATATTGATATATCGATACAAAATATCCAATATCGAAAATTGTATCAAAAACGATATTTTTTTAAATGTATGTACTTAAAGTCACTAGAATCCAAAACCGTATAGGAACGAACGGAAAAAAGTAACTGTATTGGGTCATGACATCTGGCAGTTGAAATTTTAACTATTAATAGCTTACAAATCTATTGTCTTTGCATTAATATTTCTGATCACCAATACTATCTCATGTGTGTAGGTACAAACATAGAAATGTATGCTATTTTTCGCCATTTTTTTCTAAGCCACTCCTATGTGTTGGTTCCCAATTGTCTATGATTATTGATTATACCTTGTTCCAAACACGAAGTCCTTTTTGACAGATTAATACGCCGATAGAATGTTACTGAGACGCATACAAACTTTGTATGCGTCTCAGTTTACATATAAGTTAGAAGACAGCTTTTTAGTTTTTGATATTTTTGTAATTATTACGTAATAAAAATGAATAGTGATAAAAATACCTTCATTTTTATTGAGATTTTTGTACATTAAAAAAAGTAAATTGTGTACAAAAATTACTATTGATAATATTGAGCTGAATACACTATTATTTTAAAAACGCAAAATCTCTTGAAAATTTGCCCGATATATCGATATTTTTTCCTCGATGTATCGACGTCGATATTGATATTTTAATAAATATCGATAAATCGATATATCGATATATTTTTTCACTTTCGACATCCCTATGACAACGTGGTATTCACATTTTAAAAAACACACGTACAAAATCCATACAACAGTACGATCAGCCACTAGGTTAGAAGGTATAAGTGACTAGTTATATTTTGCTTTTAATTATAAGAATTTACTTTTAGACATAGATGGTAGGTTCTAAGTTTTGAGACATATTATATGGCATTGCTATAATATCTTAGTTTTAATGTTTAATAACTGTAAATAACCTAACTAACTAACTGAAAGATATTTTTTTACTGAAAATATTAAATAATATCAAGCGAAGAATAATATGGATTTTTTGCTTCCACCGACAGATAAAATGTTAATAATGGGTTTTTAAAATCGTCAAAAATCGATGAAAATTATACTTATAATCGACACTACGCTGATTAAAAAGACAACAAGAACCTGCAAGTAGGCTTTTGCACAAGGTGCAAAGTTTTAAAACTAAATTTTTGAACAGCTTTATAAAGAAATCGATGATATAATCAAGATTTCAGTGAGATAGAAACAGTCTTCGTTCCTGAAATCTGCCTAACAACCTGGGCTTGATAAATAAATTCGACCCTTGGTCGAAGGTCTTTTGACAAAAGGACGCGCGTCTGCTGAGATAAAATATGAAATAATTTAGATCGTAGCAATTTATCGATCGAAATTTGCGAGATTAAAAACATTCGACAAGAGAACTTATCACGGAATATCAAATAAATCATCAGCTTATTATGAAATATATATTAAATTTGTTCAGACGCTTTTTTTATAAATTAAATTAAAACGTGATATCACGGTTACTAATAGTAATACAGAAATAAGCCATTTAATCTGAGAACAAAACTTTCAGCTTTTTATGCATTTAATTTTTATAAGAAAAACTCTTTTTATAACGTTTGAAGGTTATTCCCGTCAATGTAATATATCATTGAAGAAGAAGAAGATAATAATAATAACTAGCTGGGCCCGTTGCAAAAGCAACTAACGGGTTAAAACACTATGCGATTTGACGTGTGAACGTGGATGATGCGAGGAGTGTGTGTTCAATAAGTATTTGAAGAAAAAAACGATGTTTGAATGTAGACGAAGCGAGGTGTGTGCGCCACATAGAGGGCACAGGCAGTAGACTGCTCAATTAGGTACACCTACTATAGGGCCACTTCAGTCAACTGGTTCAAGGAGCTCAAAAAGTTATTTTTAAAATAATTTTTTTTTAATTTTTATAATATTGAAATTTTATGGATCTTAAATTTTTTTCAGATTTTAAAATGTTTTGGATTTTGAAATTTTTTGGATATTAAAATATTTTTCGATTTTGAAATTTTTTGGATTTTGAAATTTTTTGGATTTTAAAATTTTTTCGATTTTAAAATATTTTGGATTTTGAATTTTTTTGGATTGCATAATTTCATGATACCAGAGCTCACTATCTGTAGTTGTATTGCAAGTACTAAGTAGGTACTTTGTTGTAATATTTCACCAAAACGACGCCATTATATTGTCGAGCATAAAATAATTTTATAAAAACTTCTTTTCAGCACAAATAATTTTATTCAATATCATGTTTTATTTTTAAATCAAAAAAGTCCCTGCAAGAAAATACCTACCTAGAACAGCGTAATATATATATATATATATTTTTTTTTTTTTTTGTTATTTCACAATATCCAAATAGAACCACGCTTTATTCATGAATAATTATCCCGTTCAACTTCAAGCAATTTCGTTATACATTTACAAAAAAAATACATAAGCAAAATCATCAGATGATTCCGAGTAAGTTATGTGCAGGTAGGTACCTACATAGATTAAAAAGTGACCATCTTGAGTGATTTATTTAATTTCATATCATTAAATATTTAAATAAAAGAATACTGTTCCTAACCTGGTAAACCCCGAGAAAAATTACATTATTGTAGGTACCTACCTACGCGTTTTCTCAATAAAAATTGCGTCAACATTACGTATTTTGTTACTTTTCTATCGATGGAACGGTAGGTACCTGCCCCGTTATAAATTGAGTTTTTTTCATATGACCAGTAATTTAATACTCTCGGATAATTTGAGAACGCATTTTCGAAATGAATTTTTCAGGAAATGTGTGGTATTTGTCAGCTTCTACTGACATATTTAATATGAGAATCATATGTTATATTGTTATCAAAAGTTGCGGAATCTTTCCGGTTATTGTATTTTTAAAAAACATCTAGCCCGGAATCGGTTTTTCGGCGGCAATGTCGTTTGGCGAAAAACAACGACCCAAACCGCCGAGAGGTCCGTTTTGACTCTGACATTTAATCCATGCTCAGTATTGCAAGGTTGCAGAAAATTAAATAAACATTTCAAATATCTACCGAATTTACAGGCTGAAAACGATGTGCATATCGATGTTATTGAATTTTTCGCAAATGTCAAATATAATTGCAAAGTTTGACGCGACATTGCGAAACATTTTAAATGGGAAGCTACACATTTTTTTATTTTAAAAGTTTCTAAATCTTGTATAATTTATGATGATTAAAAAATATCTCTCGCAAAATGTTTTTTTTCGTCGTAATTGACTACCCCGCAAAGGGCCTTTAAAATGTCAATTTTTCTACGTTATTTTCAAGATCGCCGTTTAATTAATTGGAATAAATTCCTAGCAAAAATCAGTTTTGTATAGGAGATTGTCGATATATCTTTCTCAACTTTTGCAGGCATTTTAAAAGAGATAGCAACCCTGAACTCACTTCGAAGGAGAGAGTTCCATGGGGCGTTTGAAATCGGTTGAGCTTAGAGGTCATTTTGGCATGCTGGGTGGAGGGTTTTTTAAGGCAAAGAAGGAGAGGAGATTTCTGGGAACGAAAAGGGTTTAAGGGGTGGGTAGGAATCTGGGGTTCAGTGTGTCCTGATCATCCGCCTCCAAGACCTAGACAAACCTCACCTCATGTACCCGGGCACCCCTACTAAATCACCAAACGTAGCGAACCACTTGGGGTGACCTACGGCAGTGGTATTGGTTATCCTATAAAGGTTCCCGGCGAGGTGCGGCAGTACCCATTCCCGCCTCCCAATTTATAATTTAGTGGTCTGATACAGTCATCAACATAGTACATTTGTCACATTTTTCTAGAAAAAATAACTAAGGTTTATTACAGTAAAAAAAATACAAAAAATATGATTTCATAGTGCGCAGGTAGGTACTTAATAGACTATTCAGCATTTTTTAGAAAGTAAAACTGTGATTTATCTGAGTAAAGGATTTACAGAAAAACATCATTTCATATTAAGCGGGTAGGTTCTAAGTGGGTGCTTTGTTTTATATTTTCACAAAAACGACGCTATAAGAATGTATTCGTCACATTTTTTTAGAAACAACAAATAAGGTTTATCACAGTAAGAAAAAATATTATTTCATAGTGCGCAGGTTGGTACTAAATAGACTTGTAGTAATTTTTTCAAAAACGGCGCTACAAAAATGTATTATTCAGAATTTTTTAGAAACAAAAATTTTGTTTTATTCGAGTTAAACAAAAACAGAAAAAATATTTTTCATAGCGTACTCTACTCCCCCCCCCCCATTCCCCCACCCCGCAAACCCCTCTCCCGAGTTCCCCTCCCCCTTCCCAGGTTACCCTCCCCCCTCCCTGGTTTTCCTCCCCCCCTCCCGCTTTTCATTCATTCATTGCCGTTACATTTAGTTTTCAAACAGCTCGCGTGCCACATATTGAAATATTTTTATGCAAATTTCGTAATGCCAGAGCTCACCAGCCAATAAACAAACATAACAAAAAAAGAATTACTCAATTTGGTGCAGTCTTTCGGAAGTTATGCGCGTACATGCATTTCCGCGATTCATTTGTATGCAAATTTCATAATGCCAGAGCTCACCAGTAGTTTTATACAAACTTTGTCCTGACGATAAGGAACGCGACAAAAAAAGAATGATTCAATTACGTGCAGTCGTTCTGAAGTTATGAGCGTACTTACATTTCGGCGAATCATTTTTGTACAAATTTCGTAATGCCAGAGCTCACCGGTAATTTTATTCAAACCTTGTCCTGATAATGACGAATACAGCAAAGAAAGAATTATCCAATTTGGTGCATTCGCTCGGAAGCTATGCGCATATATAGATTTCGGCGATTCATTTTAAACAAATTTTATAATTCCAGAGCTCACTGGTGGTTTTATACAAACCTTGCCCTGACAATAACGAAACCGACTCAAAAAGAATTTTCCAATTTGCTCAATTCGTTCGTTAGTTATACTTTATAAATGATTACCGTGGATAATTTATCCGTTTATGTAATTTTCAGGGTTCCTACCTAGTTCATCGCGATATTCTAAAATAACATTTTATTTATATGGCAAGACAACCGTTAAACGTTGTCCTAACCGCCTCGAGCACAGCCTGAAAATCGAACACCTGCGCCGGTTTTAGAACATTTTCCATACAAATTACGTCAGCTAACGCTGTCAGGGCCTCGCTGAAAACCTGCGGTGGTTTTGGATAACGTTCCACGCTCAGTATTGCAAGGTTGAAGAAAATTTAATAAATATTATTAATCACCCTCGTACGAATACGATTAATTTGAAACTCGTTCCACGCACTGTTCAACAACAGCATTTTTTTAGCGCTAGGATCTGCTAACGTTCGAAATTGAATTTCGATACGTCTTTGAATTTCTCCAAGGAAAAGCTGCGGTTTTAGATTCTGTCGACAGGCATCTCCCTGAAAATTTTACCTATTTTTAAACATCTGTTTCAAAATATTACTTTTCCGCGGTTTTTTCGCACATGTCAGATTTCAAACGAATATTACGACGATGTTTTCGTGAAATGTGATAATTACGTCGGTCAATTAGAGTTCCAAAAACTTCCGTGGACGTTATTTTACCGAATGTTGGCTTCCGGGCGTGATATTTAGGCTGTAATGCAGTATTACCCAACCGAAACCGCTGTGAGGTCCGTTTCGGTAGCATAAAACTGACATTTGAAATCTACATATACCTATCTCAGCATTCGCAAACATGCAAAAAGAGATGGGTTAATCCTGACCTGACTCGATATTCCTAGCATTTTAATTTGCATTGAAACTATTGGAAAAAAGACATCTCTTGTTTTTTAATGCGAACCTGTCGGCGGGAAGTGTAACCGAGCCGAATTGAGTGATTTTATTAGAGTTCTAGTTTTCGCCGCCAGTTTTTTTCTTTAAATTTTGTAGGCCAAAAAACGATTAATTTTTGTCGCAAAGTCAAAGTACTGAAACGTGCTCTGATTTTTTTATCTGAAAGGGCGTAAGCGACTTTTTTTTTAAGCGACAGTGCGCCGTGAGGTCTTGCGGATCGCGGGGGAGAAGGGTCGATTATCGCATCATCAAAACGCGATTTTTTTTCGATTTTTTGTATGAGATCGCTGTCCATGCCCCCTGTCCGGCCAAATCGATCTCTGCGGTCGGTGATACTGGATAGGCAGAGTGGTCGATTTTCGCCTGTCTCTAAAAGGCAACGTTTCCATAGTGAGTTTTCGAAAAACAAATGCCAACTCTGTATTAATATATATATAATCTAAACGAAAATATGAAAGAGAGCAAGAAACAGAAAAACAGTAAAAGATAGTGGTCGCAACTGGGACTCGAACCCAGAACCTCTCGACTATCCAATTCCGCCATTGCGCCCTACTGTCAAACCGTCATAATAGCCAATCTCATAATTTTAAATTTTAACATTAATATCTTCAACTAATTTATTTTCCATGTCATAGGCAACTACCCTTTTTATTGGAATCAATCATTCTAAGAATTGGTTTGTAACCTGGAAAGGGTAATGGATAAATATATCCGATTTTATTTATATGGAACTATCGACTTTTTACAAAAGTCTAAATGAATATTCAATTTTTATAAGAAAAACTCTCTTTTTAAACCTTTTGACAGTTATTCCCCTTCAATGTAGTATATCATTTAAGAAGAAGATAATAATAATAATCTAAACGAAAATATGAAAGAGAACAAGACACAGAAAAACAGAAAAATATAATGGTCGCAACTGGGACTCGAACCAAAAACCTCATCTATCAAATAATTTAAATATTAATCATTATCTTTTTTCTGTTTTTATGTGTTTTGTTCTCTTTGATATTTTCGCTTAGATTATTATTACTATCTTCTTCTTCAATTTTATGTATTTCTTAGTAAAATGTGTAATTGTATTCGTAGATACGTGTGGATTAAGTAGGTAATTAAAGTTATATATTGGATTATACTTGTACAATAAATTGTCTATATCATTTATTAACAATTAATATTACCGCAAAAGCAATTTAATCTTCTCTCGAAATGAGGAAACTTTGGTTAGGTGTCCTAAAACTGGATCCAATGCTGCGGTGCCTCGAAAAGGCATTTGAATCATGAGAAATTTCTCTCGGTCTTATGTTTTCATGAGAGATGATATAATAATTAATTAGCCGCCGCAGCGTACAGCCACAACCACCAGTTTAATAGTAGTAATTATTATGGTGTGCGTAAAATTTTTTTTCATTCATCTTATTTATAAAATTAATAAATTGAGTAAATAAATTCAGTAAATCTGTAGTAAGAAATGTGCTTTGCAACAACATGTCAAATCAAAATATTAGAGGATATCAAAATATGCTTGCTTGTGTGTATGTTTCTTATGCGTTGCTAAACCATTCATCCAATTGCGATGAAACTTTGGGGATTTGATGTGCGCATGCCCACGATGGTTTCTATACACAATAGTGAGCTATAGCGCAATCAAATTATGCGGTGCTAACCATTCATCCAATTGCGATGAAACTTTGGGGATTTGATGTGCGCATTCCCGCGATGCGAGTGGGAATGGGAACGCTGGAGGGGGGAAGGTAACGCGGGAGGGGGGTTCGCGGGATGCGGGAAGCGGGAGAGGGAAGAGGGAAGGCGGAGAAGGCGGAGTGGGATCGTGTGAAGGGAAGGCGCGGAAGAGGCGAAAGGGTAACGGGACGAATGAGACACGCACGGAGAAACAATTTTTTATTAAGTGGCTTTGCAACGCATGCCGGGAAATCATCATCATTACATAGTATAAAATGAAGTCGCTCAAAATGTATGTGCGCATTGATCTTTTAAACTAAGCAACGGATTTTCATGCGGTTTTCACCAATAGATAGAGTGATTCAAGAGGAAGGTTTATGTGTATAATTCATGCTTATTATAGTAGAGATAAGCCGAGAAATTCAAATATTCAATTCAGGCAGCGGGTAGCAGGCAAGCGGGTGGTGTGGATTTTATAAAGGTTGGGTAATGGCGTTGTGTTTCGTTAGCCACAGCAACGTGTGTCCGGGTCTGCTAGTTTGATATAAATTGGAGGATATTAGTTACGTTTGCTATAAATTGCCAAAATATGGCGTAGTTCACCCACCAAATTTTGGATTGAGAGAATCATTGAAGTTTTATTAAATGTTTGACTTTATCACTTTAAAATTGTAATTGTTGAAAGAATTTATAGAATTATATTTATATTTCCGAGTTATCCTACATGGGCTGTAAACGCGTATTGCCTATTGGATTTTCAATACTTTTAGAAATACGATTCTTGTATTATTAATATTAAATCACAAACCCTCGACGATGCACATTCACGGCGTAACAAGACGGGGGCGAGGGCGACGTGGACTCACGGGCCCTAGCCGCCTAGCCGCCTAGCCGCCTAGCCCGGACCAACATCTCAAGGGAGACTATGTATGTTACTATTTTTTTGTGCAGTAGTTTTTGAATATTTTCAATGATGGAGATAAACTAATAAGACATACCTTTATTTTTGAAACATCATTTAGGCCTAAATAATGTTTCAATAAACACAACAACTAAATCTCTATAAACAGTATGTAAATAAACGAATAAATTAATACGATGGCTTGTGTCATATCATACATTCCCATACAATGACTTTACGGTGACGTCACGATACGTCTAACAGTGACGTCACCACTAAAATTTCAATAATGCCAACTTGACGGCGTGTTTTTACGATCCGATTAAAAACAGACTTTTTAATATTTTTTAAAAACTCTGCGTTTAATATTATTAAATAAAAGTTATATATTCAGAATCAGCGTTTATCGGTCTATACGAACATGTTTTTTTAAAGCGGTAATATTTTTCACTGGAGTTCCTTATTGCAAAATTTTATGTCAAATTGTTGAAAAACTAATTACCGCTTTCATATAAACTTAAATATTTTTTTAATTAGTTTTACGAATGTGTAAATTTTTCATTTTGTGGTTTGAGAGGTTTTACCAAACTACAGTCGATATGATTTATTGTGTACGTAATCTTTCCAGGGAAAATAATTCAAAATTCTTAAAAATTTTTAGAAGAATCGGAGTATAAAGAATTGTTTAATATATGACTTTTTTAACAACTATCACCAAATCTATAATTGTACACGGTAAATAAAAATATTACAAAGACGATAGACATTGGAATTCGTCAGATAGCAGTATAAACCAAAAGTGGTTTGCATGTTAAGTATTCATACACTCTTTTTTAGTCAATTTTCCTTACGATTGGTGTAAAATCATGTAGGTATATACAAAGGTGCCTCAAAGTTGCGTACACATTGGCAACAAAGGGAAACAAGTTATAAACATTTTTACGTAGCAGCGGCATCCGCCGTCAAGACCTGGACAAATCTCACCCCATGAACCCGGGCACCACTGCTAAGTCACCAAATGTAGCGAACCACTTGGGGTGAAAAATGGCAGAGGTGTTGGTAATCCAATAAATGGTTTCCGGGGCGGCGGTACCCATACCCGCCTCCTAAAGTGAGATCTAAAAATTCGTCTGAAATTTTTTTAAATTGAAATACATACTGCGTCATAATTATTATTGAAATTATGAGATAATAGGACTTATGAGATTCAACAATGATCTCCGTTGTCTATACCTACGTGCCCACAATCCTACAATGAGTCTTCGAGACGAGAGTATTTGTGCATTGTATACGCACAACGGCGATATATAATTTCATAACTGCATCGGTTCGATTGCATGCTTTAGTGTTGAAATACCACCCTAAACTTTTTTGATAAATTTTTAAAAACAAAATAAAAAATTCGCCAATTAAGTCCCGTACTCTTTTAAAATTATAAACTAATATAGATTGTTAATTTTACGTACTAAATTGCTGAAATTACGGCAGGAGGCAACATTGGGGAGGATTTGTTTCGATAAGAAAGAGCTCTGGCATTTTAACAGTGAATTTCGCAATAAGTAACATGTTCTTCAGTAGCGCTGGTGTCGCCACGAATCTTCAGGGGACGCAGAAACCTCAACTTCAGGCCAGAAGGGTTTACTGGTTTTAAGGCGAAAGACCGGGTGGTTTTAGAAGTCAAATAAGGTTATATTCCCTGATGGTTGTCGTCTGCTATATGACTATGGACGGGGTGATATCAGAACGAACGGGAAGCCATCGTACTGGCAAGTTGGGTTATGTGAGAATTCAACTAACTTTCCATGCGGAAAGCCAAGAAATTCTCGTAGCTATGCGCGTGAATTATATCCATTTTATCCATTTTGTGCAACACCCATATAATTACTGCAGAGGTAGCTTCCCCTGTGCCCAGTGTTAGCTTAATATGTCCTTACTGACCTGGCCCCCTAGCATGGTCGATCGATATATGTTTTATCGAAAATGTCGGTAACTTGCGATCGCTCCCGAGCACGACTGCAGGCCGCTAACGAATAAACAACAGTTTATGTCAAATATATTAGGAACCCCTAGTCATTGCGAACTATTTTTTGTTCGTTAGCGGTCGACAGTCGTGCTCGGGAACCATCGCAAGTTACCGACATTTTCGATAAAACCTATATCGATCGACCATGCTAGGACCCCTGGTGAAGTTGACCAAATATTTTCAATTACCCTTTTTTCTTTTTTGAATAGAAAAAAATTTTATTGGCCTATCTCGGACACATAGAAGTTGGGAGGTTTTACGTAAATTGGTGAAAATAGTTTTCTTCCAAAATAGTATAGATCATACTTCTACAGTGTCGAAGGCTTTAAAAATCCAACTAGTTTGTAATAATCACAGTCCTCTCTTACCCCACTTGCACAAAGATACTGGGTGCATAGCGATTCAATTCAACAATGCTTTTTCCTTTTCCTTTGCCGAGGGCGGGGGGGGGAGAACGCGCGAGGGAGGGGTTTGCGGGATGGAGGACTCAGGAGGGAGGAAGACGGGAAAGGTGGAAGGGGAACGCGGGAGGGGAAGGTTATGGTATTAGGGGAGCGGTACTCACTGAGGTCTAGGAGGTATTGGAAGGAGTTGCATGGGAAAAAACACGCGGGAGAGGGGTGGCGAACGAGGAAGGGGCAGTGGGAGGATAGCAAAAGGGACAGAACAGATTCCCAATTTTGGCATACACATAGTTAAGTGCCACTAGTGTGCTTTGTATGAACTATTTCTTAGAATAGAAGTTCGATAGTCGCTGGATTAATTACGCACGTATGGAATTCATTTCGGATACACTCTCGGTTTGTATGATTTTTTTTAGGAAGGGATTTGAAAAGTGCGCTGTTTATTTTTTTCTTGGGTTGTGGAACTGCACGAAACCGCCGCGGATTTGCACCTATACTAGCCTAATGCAGTTTTTTTATAATGACAGTTACTGTTCTCAAAGTTTAATAATGCTGTGCAAATTTTTCTAAGCGTCAGTGTTTTCAGTTCTTATTAACTTCATATCTACCACTTCAGAACTGGGACAATTATGATTTATGTTCACGGAAAACTCTTAGGGTACCTGTTAATAATAGATACCTACCTACAGACAACTAACAACATCTTAAAATCTCTTTTTTATTATCATTATATATGATGTGATGATGTATTGAGATGTGCACAGCAACTATACTCTGGTTCGCAACGTTAATTCAATCACCTGCTATGGAGCCCTGAAAAGTTCTTTAGCGAACAAGTTTCATAAAACGAGACAACACGCCTAATTATCAAATTGATCAATTGGAAAATAATTTGCCTGTAGAATCGGACATAGCGTAGTAATTTATAACCCCAATCTGTACCTATTCATGTCAGTCATCTCCAGAAAAGGACTTGACAAGATTCCCTCGCTGTGTATCAATGTAATGAAAGTCACAGTGCAGAAACAGGTCAAATATCTGGGTCACATCTTCAGAGAAGACAGGCGATATTTCCACGATAATGAGCTGAAGGGAAAATGTTATGCTGCATACACGTTTGCGAGCCGAACCATGAACCACTAGGAAAGTAACGAACCAACCGCATGGTAAGCCAGAATTATTAAAATTATTGATAAGCCAAAATTTTTAAAAAATTTGTTCAGAATTTTTATGGTTCGTCTTTCTTATGGTAGGCACAGCTTTTGAGCCTGTATGGACAGTAGGGTGGTCACAAGAAATCAATGTTGGAATTTTTGGGGGGGACCCCCCTAAAAGTTGCCAATTGGCTCAAAAATGAGATTGGTGAAGTTTCAGCTCTATTGGATAAGGTTAACCCGTGCCTCATCAAGGTTGAAGTTTTAACTTTCTCTAAAAATGTTTTTTTTTAATAAAATACCTAACAATATTGCAAGATTTAATTACATATGCTGTCCAGATTTTGCTTAATTTATTTTCTCAATTGGAACATAAAAAAGGGTGTAGTTAAAACTGTTTTCAAAGTAAAAACAGCACAATCCAAGTTGAAAATGATGGATTAAGGAGAAAAGAAAAGCAAAAAGGTATAAAAAACAAGAAGAAATAATGTTCAAAATTTTATTATTTAAAATATAAATAATAAAGTTAAAAAAAGAAAGAAGTTATCATTATTATTATTTACATTTACAATTAATTATCATATTAAGGTGGTAACGACTTAGATAACGTGGCTTTTGAAGAGTCAGGAATTTTTTTTCTACATTCCGTTACAACTTGTAACAGAAACTGTCGTTGTTATTCGTCTTTTGTCAAACAGGAATTGAAGTCTTAGATTAGTTTTACCCCTCTTTCAGCTGTGTAATTGACAGCCTTGAAACCGTTCACTATTTTTTTTTTTTTGCTTTTAAATTATGTGCATTTTCACACCATATATCAGGATCCGTATTTAAAAATTCTGTATCACTTTCAAACCTTTTGAAAAAATTTAGAGTTTGATGAGAAACAAAAAAATCAATATCTTTGTCCAATAATTTATTCACTTGATGAAGACTGAATTTTGCTTTCACATCCCTATCATCACATGTTTTTTCTTCAATTGGTTTTTTAATTGTTCTGTAAGAAAAATTGATATTTCATCTGAATTCCCTATTTCATGTCTAATATTTTTTTTTATCTTCAATAGTATTGAAGTTTAATATTGAAATACGAATGCTATTGAAGATAAAAAATTATTACAAAGAATTAATTCAACTTTCGTTAATTGTGTTGGATGGCAAAGGTCATTTATTGTATCAAAATGTATCTTTGCAGACAAGGCACTGTCTAAAATGATAAATCATCTGTGGTACCTCAATTCTGAGCAAGTCGCATTTTCTTTCTTCGATGAAAATTTAGAATAAAGTGTCAAAACAAGCATGGCTGTAAAAAGTCTACAATTAATTCCAATTGAAGAAAAAACATGTGATGATAGGGATGTGAAAGCAAAATTCAGTCTTCATCAAGTAATTTAATTCTTCATCAAAATAATTTATTGGACAAAGATATTGATTTTTTTGTTTCCGATCAAACTCTAAATTTTTTCAAAAGGTTTGAAAGTGATACAGAATTTTTAAATACGGATCCTGAAATATGGTGTGAAAATGCACATTATTTAAAAGCAAAAAAAAAAATAGTGAACGGTTTCAAGGTTGTCAATTACACAGCTGAAAGAGGGGTAAAATTAATCAAAGACTTCAATTCTTGTTTGACAAAAGACGAATAACAACGACAGTTTCTGTTACAAGTTGTAACGGAATGTAGAAAAAAAAATTCCCGACTCTTCAAAGGTCACGTTATCTAAGCCGTTACCACGTTAATCTGATAATTAATTGTAAATGTAAATAATAATGATAACTTCTTTCTTTTATAATACTTTCTTTTTTATATTTTAAATAATAAAATTTTGAACATTATTTTTTCTTGTTTTTTATACCTTTTTGCTTTTCTTTTCTCCTTAATTCATCATTTTCAATTTGGATTGTGCTGTTTTTACTTTGAAAACAGTTTTAACTACACCCCTTATTATGTACCAATTGAGAAAATAAATGAAGCAAAATCTGGATAGCACATGTAATTAAATCTAGCAATATTTTTAGGTATTTTATTAAAAAAAATCATTTTTATAGAAAGTTAAAACTTCAACCTTGATGAGACACGGGTTAACCTTATCCAATTGAGCTGAAACTTCACCAATCTCATTTCTGAGCCAATTGGCAACTTTTAGGTGGGTCCCCCCCAAAAAAAATTCCAACATTGATTTCTTGTGACCACCCTAATGGACAGCCTGCAATGGCATGTGAACTGTTGTCTAGATCAGGGATGGCAAAAGTTGATTTTGTCACTTGCTGACTTTCTACTCGGCGCTCGTTTTAATAGCATACGAAAACATGAAACATCGTAAACCCCAATACAATGAGCGAGTTTGAAATCAGTGCAATTTAATTGCTCCCAGAACCATAAATTCACGATTTCGGGAGTTAAGAGGAAACGGGCATTTTTTTTTCAGAACAAACATATATCCCAATTACCTCTCAAGGTATTGACGCTGGTGCAAATAATTTTTTAACGTAACAAAGATAGATATCGACCACTAACTAACGTGTCGGTACGTTTTGCTTTTTTTGATAAGATACTTCTTATAGGAATCCAAAAATCTTTTAAATTGCCTGGTTTGAACGCCATCAGCAGACGTTCAGAGCACAAACTAGACAATGTATTGTTTTTAAAGAAAAACGTACCGACATAGAATATTTTCTTCTAATACAGTTATTAAAAAAAATCTTAAAACTTTGTCCAGTTTTGGAGGAGAAAAATGGGGAATACAAAACCTCGATTTTGATGATTTTATTTAGGTATTTTCAGAGCGACAATAAGAGCGACAGTGCCAGCAACAGTTTGGTAAAATATCAAGTGTTCAAATTTCACGGCGACGCGGTTTCCCTTTAACGACGAATTTATTGGTCGCACAAAAA
The DNA here is from genome assembly GCA_929108145.2 of Limnephilus rhombicus. NCBI lineage: Eukaryota > Metazoa > Arthropoda > Insecta > Trichoptera > Limnephilidae > Limnephilus > Limnephilus rhombicus. The sequence goes on along the minus strand of OV815278.1, from coordinate 19,685,855 downwards.
GAGTTGGGGCGAACGACACATTTAGGATTGTGTGTATTGTTGCATATTTATACCCTTTTCTTTCAACAAAGATACATTTGTGAAAAGTCACCGAGAAACAGTATTTGTCTTACCAACGCCTACTTATTGTTACTAATTTATAAGGGAATGTAGTTTAAGGGGGTAACAATAGGGTTGGATGCTCTTTATTTTGCCAAGGAATCCGCAATATCGTCACCCACGATTCCTGAACATGTTAGCATCGTAGGTATCATTTTGCGGATTCCTTGACAAAACAAGAACCATCCAACCCTATTGTTACTCTTGGAAACCATATTATAAATTTTGTTTTTCCATCATCTTCTTCTTCCTTGCGCTGTCCCAACTCATTGCCTAGGTAGGCTGTTGGGGTCGGATCTTCTCGTTCTCAGGTTGTAGTTTCTTCTGTTCTGAGTATCACCTTCATCCAGGCCTTTTCTCCGAAGTATTTTGGAGCATATTTGTTTTTCATCATTAATCGAAATAATATGGAAAAGATATATACCGCAATGTTTGGACAGAGTATTGGCACGTTACTATCCCTCAATACAAAATACTATCCCATCAAAACCGTGGTTTCAACAATTCTTCCATTTTTTCAAAAAAGAAATTTCCTCACTAATTCGAATGAGAATTGGACATTAATTTAAGCACCTTTTCCCAGATTGATTCCCCAGATTGTAAATTTTGTGTTCAAGAAGTGTAAACTTTACACCACGTATTTTTGGTTGATCCTCTCTAAACAAATATCCGTTCTTCTATCAAGCGTTATCTATAATTGCCTCCCCTCCATTCAACGTCTCATCTCTTCTAAATCTGAATTAGGCTCCAATCTTCCATATATTTTTTTTATAAAATAAGTCCATTTAAATAAAATGAATACATAAATTCGCCTCTCCTTTCTCCATTATTTCAAATGATGGCCTAGAACACCCTTAAAGGGTGAAAGCCAAATACATTTGAAAAAAAAATTAGAGTGCAGTTAACACGCGGTCGAAAATCGAAACTTTACCAAAATAATCTCAACCAATGAAGAACCGAGGAGCCTTGAAAAGTGAGGTCAAAATCAAAGCAGCCAATGAGCGCAGACCTAGCGTAATCTCCATTTTATATCTCAACCAATAGGAGTTTCATGCTTCGCACGTGCTGTAATGCGTCATTTCCGTTTCATCCGAATTCCAAATCACAATGGGGCTATAGAAGTTTCACTTTAAAAATAAAACAAAAAAAATAGACAGCAAGTCGTATCTTTCGTATTTCTATTTTGTACTGATATTCGAAAAGTTTTTAGTGTATTATTTTTAGTCATTATTTCGAAAAAATGCAACAAAGTTTGCTTTAATTATATTGTACTTTTCTTAAATTTCGCAGGATTTTTCTATCCTGAAGTCGAATTACAAGTCAGAAACCTGCTTCCTGAAAGAAATGCATTTGTGTGCTGACTTTTGTAGTAGACAGGAATTGATGGCACCGCGATCGTTTAAAAGATTGTGGCAACATCGGGAAAGCACAACGGAAAATGAAAGAATGTAAAAAACCATAATGGACCAAATGAATATATTTTACTTTTACCAAACGGTGTTCAGAAATCAGTGGTTCTTCCAAAAGGAGATGATTCTAAATCATATTCTAAGACTAGGCATGTTTAAACTTGTTTTGTTATAACGCTTTGCAGGGAAAGTAATCGGTTTATTGTCGTTCATGTCAAAATTATGAATTTTAAAAGAGTTAAAAAAAAGTGATTAGCTTGGTGTTGCCATAGTAAACAAAGTTTTTAGTTTCAATTGAATAAATGTCTACATTTTATTGTCAAACTGTAGTGTTTATCTCAACTATGGACAGTACATAACTTTCGTGACGTTAAGAAAATTAAACATTTTCTTCTCTGTCGCGGCAGAGCTAAAAAATCAAAAGCAAAGTCCCATATTTTTATTCCAATCTACATAAATATATTATTCAATTCAATCCAATTCAATTCAATTCAATATATTCATTTTAAAAACATTACAATATTTAAATTTCAATGCGTTTTTAAAAGAGAAAATATTTTAGATAAGATAAGCAGACTTAAACTACAGCAACAAAGCTTGCCGTTTAAATTGTAGGTACTTCATTGATGTTAAACATATCGATATTCGAAGTGATTCTATGTAACAACAAGACCGCTCTCCCGACTGGCATAACTATTGTCAAGTTAGTTCTGCAAGCCGGGAGATAAAACAGTAGATATATCGTCGTATTAATTCGTAGAATGCGTAACCACCAAATGTCAAATTTTACAGGAGGCACAAAAAACCTCGTGGGAAAAAAAATGAAAGACGGGTCACTGTTTTTATTTATGTTCCGAACATAAATAAAAACAGTGAATATATTTCGAAATTAAATTTCAATCATTTAACTTTTGTAAGTTAAGGCTTTCTATTTCAAATCGGAATTAGGAAGTTTATATAAAATCCGAGAATGGAGATAACGTATTTTACAAAAGATACCTACATAACTAGCAGAAGACTTGGGAGATAGGAAATTTACATTAAAAAAAAAACAACAATACCTACAGATCTGCGATATTTATTTTATGAATTACTCAGTAACATCCTAATTGACTTTTATATTTAGTCTCAGTATGTAAGAATAATAAGATAAATATAATAGTACTTAGTACACAAAGCATATTAGACATGAAATGGTAAATAAAATAAAGTATGTGGAATTAAAGGGTTTTGAAGTATTCGCGTGTAAAAATGCTACCATGTTGTTAGCAGGTTCCTAATTTGTGTTTATCTATGAAGTTTTTTTTTTAATTTGCGAGTTTTACTAGTCGATGCGGGACTAATTTTAACACCATAGTGACCACGACCTCCGTAGTCCAGTGGGTAAGACTCTTGACTCACAATCCGGAGGTCGCGGGTTCGAACCCGGCATGCGCAAATAAAATTTATTTGGTTAATTTGTGTTATTTCATAATTAATTCATTTAAAATAATATTTATTTATTTATTTATTTATTTATTTATTTATTTACGGACTTACGTCCAATTTAAAACAAAGTATCACGAAGTATAGAAATGAACAATGTAAGGATTCGGATGGTACATGAAAGCAAAGAATATATAGTTGCGGCATGTTCCAGAATGGAAGATACTATCAGTATCACCCTGGTGTAAGACCACCATTCAGAATTGAAACGTTGCTTGAAAATGGCTTTAGCCGTGTTTGGTGACCAGATCTGAATAGCCAGGTACTTCCCAACCTTCCTCTTCCCCACCTCCTTCCCCTCCCCACTACCTTCAGCCTCACAACATACCCCAATTGGGGATGCCATAGTCTCACTGGCTCCAGACGGGAGCAGTTGAGATTCTTGTGCGGTATTCACTGTAAAAAAAAAAAAAAACACCAGATGGCATTAAAAACGTATCGAAAATTTGGAGTTACGCAGTCTCAAAACGTTAATTTCAACTTCATAAAATTGGTCCATCGCTATTCCGCTTGTATTATTTGGAGTAATAATAATTGAATGTAATTTTTTCATCCGCCTCCCCTGAAATTTTTATAGTAATTCTCATCCGTGTGAACTGTGAACTGTGAACTGTACACGTCACAAACTACACAGCCTAGTAATAAAGCACAGCAATATTGAAGTTATGAATTATTAATTTATATTTCACCTCGAAAATAATGACATGAGTAGTTTTAGTATGTTTTAGTTTTAGTTCGGCGATTATTTTTAATCGAAAAATTGCACATCATAATTAAAAATTAAAGATGCGTGCAGCCGAAAGAAGATTTATACAGAATCAGATATCTTTTTCAGGTTTAATCTAATCTTTATAGTAATGAATCAATTAACTTAATTGGATGGCCTCCGTGGTCGACTAGCGATCCGGAGATATTAGGTTCAAATGCACAAATAAAATTTATTTGATTAATTTATATTATTTCACAATTAATTAATTTAGCATTATAAACAGAGTGTTAGTTTCAGAGTAGAAGATACTTTCAGTATCGCCCTGGTGTGAGACCAACATTCAGAATTGAAACGTTGCTTGAAATGGCTTTAGCCGTGTTTGATGACTAGATCTGAAAAGCCAGGTATTTCCCCACCTTCCTCCTCCCCATCTCCTTCCCCTCCCCACTACCTTCAGCCTCACAACATACCCCAGTTGGGGATGCCATAGTCTCACTGGCTCCAGACGGGAGCAGCTAGGACTCTTGTGAAATATTCATATATTAAAAAAAAGAATAGCCAGGTACTTCCCCACCTTCCTCTCCCGCGTCTCCTTTCCTTCACCTCTACCTTCTGCCCCGCAATATACCACAATTGTTACACCGGTACCGGGCGGTTGGGACTCTTGCGCGGCATTCACATAAAAAAATAGCACTAATGTTTTCAAGCCACCCATTTTAATACTGCGTGAAATTAGGTTAGAATACTAAATAATTCTTACAACAAGACTTCTCTTATCAAAAAATAGATAAATTTCACTATCAAAATTCTTCAGAAGATAAAAAATTTTTTAAAGTTATTTATCAATAAGTAATATCGTAGCGCAAAATCTATGAAGATACGCTTCCAATAAATAATAACTGCTGCGGAGAGTTTTATAAATATGTATGCCTGGGTATGCAATCTAATGTCTCTAATCTCCTCTGTTGTGAAATTTATCATTTTGACGTCATAAATATCGATCATCTTTATTATTGTCATCAAATAAATGTGTTCCTGTAGACTCATCAAACGGAATGAAGTGCTAATGCTAATTAAGTGAAATAAAAAAAATAAAAAAACGAAATTCAGCCCACTTATTCTTTTCCGGGTTTATCACACGACACTTTTACAGTTGAATCCTGTAATAATTCCGTTGTTTTTATAATCTCATTTTTATTGAAAACTATTGTTGTTTTTCAATTCTCCCACGACATGATATAAATGTGTAATAATTATGTTATTATAATTTTAGTCAAGCTGTTGGCAATTTGTTTCAAAGTGTGCCAATCTTTCGTACCCTTTAACTAACAAAATTTATAATGTTACTTGAGAAGGAAAATTTCCCACAAAGTTTAAATAACCAATTATAAACAATATGCGTAAAACAGGTTCAAAGAGAGACATCGTAAATAACCGCCCAATCTAAATACTCACGGTATTTAGTAAACTCTGTGAGCACCTTGCCCACGATCAAATTTATACAAAAATTGTTCACAACGTACAAAACCAACAACATGGCTTTCTACAAAAAAGATCATTACTAACAACTTTAGTAAATTTTACGAAATATTTAACAAGCAATATGGACAACAGAATCCAAGTAGATGTAATCTACACTGATTAGATTCTCTAAGGCCTTTGATACCTTCGGAGTAGGCTTCAATGTGTGTCAGTTGAGAGAACTAAGTTCAGCTTATTGTCCGTGTCCTCCGGCGTACCTCAAGGATCTCATTTAGGACTATTATAATTTAATATTTACTTATTTGATACTCACAAATGTTTTTTTTAATTACTTATCATATGCAGACGATTAAAAAATACTTAGTTGTCAAATCAATCGAAGAATGCATTAAATTTCAAGAGAACTTCAATCGTCTTTTTGCTACTGTGAAATGAACAAACTTGTTATAAATATCTCAAAATGCAATAAATTATCATTTGCACGTAACAAAAATAAATTTCCCTTTGAGTGGGTACATTAAACGGGATAGGTAGGTACATTGAAGTGGAATCTACCAGGGACCTTGGGGTAATATTAGATGTTAAATTAAACATTATTCAACACACTAATGAAGACATCAATAAAAGCCAGCAAAATACTTGGATTTATAATTCATATTTCAAAACCTTTCCGCAAAATAACGACTCCACCCCCACATAGACCACTGTACCTACACTGATCTGGATTCCTTTCTCCAAACCCGTATTGAAAGAATCGAAAGCATAAAAATACCAACCTTAGAAAAAATTCCCCAATTGCACAATATAGCACAAAATTTCAAAATATTTCCTTTTTTAAACGACTTCAAAAATGAGGAGGTTCTCAATTCGACTGTATTTTTTTTATGTTTGTTACCTCAGAACTTTTGACTGGGTGAACCGATATTGATGATTCGTTTTTTTATTTGAAAACTGATGCTTCCCGTGTGATCGCATTTCAATTTGGTCCAGTTCTGACAATGGCATCCATGAGAAAACCATATAAGTCTTAAATTTGCGTTAAGTATGTGCGCGACAAATGAACGAATAACTCAATATCAAGCCAACCGATTTCGATGATTCTTTTTTTATTGGAAAGGATGTACTTCAAGGGTAGTTTGGTGAGAGTTTGGTTAGGTTCTGATTATGGGATCCATGACAAAGTAACGGAACTCTTCAATTCTTAGGAGCAAATTAACGATACTCGGCCGAATCTTCTATAGGCTGATACGTTTTTAGATTTTCACGGCCAAAAGTATTTTCTTTATTTGTTTTGGGGTGTTATGCCGTGTTGCGCTACCTCTTTCTTTAGCCAACGTTTCGGACAGCGTTGCAGTGTCCATCAGGGCAGATCCGGCAGATCCGGTAGATATAGGCTATCCGGATCTTTGAGTCACCTACCGTAACGTCGTTGTGGTCAAGTAATGTCTGTATCATATGAGTAGCACGTTTAGTAGGTCTACCCATATTCAGACAAATTAGTTAGTGTACTTCAGATTCACTAAAAATCAAAAAATAAACAAAAATTTTAACAAAACAAAAAAACTACTTCAAAAAATGCACTAAAAAGTAAAAAAATAATTTCGTATTCTTCTACAACTTAATAATCAACTTAATTTTTCTACTCATCAATATGTAGGTACGATTGTTATTTTTGGAGTCGGTGCCAGCCAAGGTATCCGGCCCGGTGTTTTCACTTGACAGCTCCCCTCCCGCCACGGCCCCGCTCTCGCCTCGTAAGTCGCGCGTGCGACACAAGCACATCTCACCTATAACTATGTACCTATGTAGTTACAAACTAGCTGACACCGACTCCAAAAATAACAATCGTACCTACATATTGATGAGTAGAAAAATTAAGTTGATTATTAAGTTGTAGAAGAATACGAAATTATTTTTTTTACTTTTTAGTGCACTTTTTGTTTTGTTAAAATTTTTGTTTTTAGCTATAAACTTCAGACATGTCGAGTGTCGAGTAGAAGTAACGCGTACGATCGTAAAATAATACCGCGAGTTAGGAATGTATCGGTAGCATTTCTCCTATAGTTAATAGTTATTCTACATTCCACTTCCTCTCCCCTTATCTAAAATTAGTTTTAAGATTTAATAAAACTCTATCTCCAAGCAACTTTAGCATTAGCGTGGTAATTACTAAATATACATAAATAAGACACTACAAAGAATCATATCATAGGTACCTACCCCTACCCACCATGAAATATTACTTAATACCTGTAAATATTCTCATCACTGTAACCAATGTATTGTACTGCTTGTTTCTATATAAATAAATAAGAGACTTTTTGGCTTGATTTATAAAGGTATATAATTATTATCTTTGTATTCGGTGTATAATTTGTTTGTTTCTTACAAAAATAAATAAATTATCGGAATATATGCCAATATTGGGAAAAAAATTATTAAGTTTAAGCAAACATCAATTTCACCTCCGTAAATAAAAATAATGAAAAACAATGAAAACATGAAGATTTTTTAATTAAAATTACTTTTTGAGAATCTTTTTTTTTTTATTATAATCAATATTAAAAATTTGTTTCAAATCCTATACTTAGGTATCTAACTTAGATAATTGTATTAATTTATTCAAACGCAAATGTAAATTTCTGACATAAGTCTTCAGCTTTTCTAACCTTTCTGACATTTTAAGCCAGGGACTCTAAATATCTAAAATTATTTTAAACTCTATAATTATTTTGATCGCAGCAGGCGTGTCGCGGTAGATGCTGTAGATGTTAGATTATATATTATATAAATCGGGATATTTAATAACATTTACTGTGTGAACGAAATGACAGCCGTTATCGCACTATGAATAAAGCTACTTTCCACTTGGGAAATATTACCTAAATACTTAAATACATTATTTTATATTATCAAAAACACGCTTATCCGTAGGTCAACAACCAACAATGAAATCAAACATTCTGGATTGGGTACCTATCCTATAACTACGCGTGGTTCTAACGAAGGAGTCCTTGAACTCGAGTCCTCTGCGCATAAATATACCAAACCACCCACCCTCTGCGGGAAGCGGATCCCAATTCCACTCCTTTTTTAAATCAACCACTCCCAGCGAACTCGGGTCTCTACTCATCGCTCGGCAGTGTCGCTTCCAGGGACCCGCTGGTCCCGCTGGTTCACATGCGGGTCCGAATTTTCATGGCGGTCCGAGATCGGGACCGAAACCGTGTCCCAATTCCCACCGTGGCTCTCAGTACGCTCTAAGAATTCGGAACCTGGAACCACTCCTAGAACTCGAGTTCTTTTAAAAGGGTCCACTCGGAGGCCTCCGGCAAAACGCGGAACCTATTCATCGCTAGTTTTAACGCTCTTTTTTCTTTCAGAGCAATCTGGTTTTTTATGATCATACTAAAATTATAAATTTCTACATTTCATTTGTACATTTAGCTAATTAAAATAATACGTGTAAGATAGCGTTAAGGTACTGTAAGATTTATATGTAAAAGATTACTGATTTATGACAACATAATATAGTACCAAAAAAATATTTATTAAATTTAAAAAATTCTCATAATTTACCTCTGAAATTGAGTATTTTTTCATGACGGCAACTTTGAACTATTCAGATCACAGATATAAATTAATTTAGTTAAACTTTTTATAATAATTCACCGCACTGGGTACAACATTGTTCAAATGAACCCTATATAAGACTGCCCGCGGATTAACCATAATATTGAATTTTTCACAATTTATCAATTAATCATATAGATATGTTATCTATTTCATAGGTAGGTACCCCAAAAGCGATGTTCGTTGTAATCCACTCGATGAAACTATATTGAGATGTTGTATTGTGTTATTTATCTCTTATCTTTACGCATTGTTCATTATGAAAGGCAGCCGATTGAGGTGAATTAACAGTAGTTAAGTTAACCAGTTACTGGTTCCCTGTTAATACTTGCTTTTCGTTAATCGTTATTACGTTTTATATTAACTGATAAGCGATAACAAAAAAATGTACGCAGAAGTAGACAGCTTGTCTTGTTTATCTGAAATTCTATTGAAATGGAACAAACGAAAGCTTGGAAAACTACGAAAACACAAATGAACAATGAAGTAATATTATGAACTACTCACCACATTTTAACTGCAAAACATTACTCCTAGTTATAAAATTTCTCTCCCGCAATCATTGCATTCATTGATGTTCTAACTCAAAGAACTTTATTTTTATCTTTGAAATACAGTTATCGAAAGCCTGGGTCAAAAGCTTTTGTGGCTCGATTAGATCGCATCGATTAGCAGTATATATTCTCATTCTGAATTATACGACTTCCACCAGCTACACCGAAAATAACAATTATTACAGATACACTGGCATAAATGTATATCATGCTAAGGGAACGTACCCATACTACGTGACACGTTTAGGGGGGGGGGGGGTCTTCAAAATGTCACGCTCCATACAAATGAGCGGCGGGTTGCTTAGGTTTTTGGTCACCGGGGGGGGGGGGTTAAAAATTACAAAAAGTTGGTCACGTAGTATGGGTACGTTCCCTAAGATACTAACTACTGATAATCTTTAGGAGAAAATAGAAAAAAAACTATTGCACACAAAATCCAAACATAACAACCATCCCCGGTTTTGTTTAAATTTTTCCAATCAATTTAAATTCTGAAGACTGGCCACACCAAGCAACCTTGTCGTAACATTTTAAAATGGCAACACTACGTATGTTGTCAAGAACGATTGACTTAAAATTAATTATTCATCCAACCGATCCAACCTGACCGATAGACAAATAGTCATTCATGAGTGTCTTTCAAAGAATCGGTACATATTCCTTTATTTTACGTTTCAAATCAATTATTCGGTAGTACAGTGATTTTTCAAATGGTGTACTTGTAGGTTATGTTGGATTATTTTTGAGAAGGATGTCAACCCATCCAGTAGAGAATGCTATCAAGGAAAAGTTGACAGCTCGCCTGGCACCACTCCACGTAGAAGTTGTCAACGAATCTCATATGCACAATGTTCCCCAGAACGCGGAAACTCACTTCAAGGTTATGATTGTTTCCAAAGAATTCGAGGATCTTACACTATTGAGGGTGAGCATTTTAAAAACATATCAATATTTCACTTTTTACATCATAACATGTATATTTAGTGTTGCCAATAATAGTCGGGAGCTTTATTCTTTGACGTTATATAACGCAATTTAGTATTTCACCCTCCATTAAGTCGGTATTAAATCAATCCATGCATGAAAACACTTGACTTATTGGTTCGCCAGTGGGAGATTTGGATTATGTTACAAGTGTAACAAGTCTCGCCCAATATAGACTGTCTAAAGTCTTTACTGGAATTAAATACGAATTTGGGGAAACAAACCATTAACAAGATTTATGCTGATTTATTTTTGTATAAAAAATACTTCATTTTAAAACGGATCATTTTTTAGCATTGAGTCTTAAAAGTAGATATTTTCAAAGCAAGCTTGATGTTTTTCAAAATGTAAAATAATCAGAAAAGTAGAGAAAATAGAATGTCATAAATCATTGAACTGACAAAATATGTTTTTTGGTTTCAATATTCGTTAATTAATTTCACAGAGAAATGTGAATTAATACTAACAGTATAAGAACTTTTCAATCAAATTTTGAATCTGTGTGTCAAGTCTTTCCTATGAATTTGTCGTCTTTCCAATAAATTACTGTTTCACAAATCTCAGTGGGCACAAAAACTCACAAAAATATTATCTTACCTTGGAGTTTGCATATAAGAAATGTACTACTATTCTTTATATTATATTTACAATTTTAAATATGCAGTTTAGAAATAAGGTTGTTTCGGGGGTGTTTTACAATATTTACAGCTGTTATAGTTTGTTGTTAAAGTTTTTGTGAGTCTTTGTTAATTTACTCTCATAGATTATTTTATTTCTCACAAATATTTAGTTTTAAATATATTTTATACTATCAAAACGATAGTATCGATATCAATAGAAGTAGGAAGAAATCAAATATTGCGAGGTTGTTCTTGACTCACGAAATTGGTCTTTTAAACAAAATTAAACACATTAATCTAAATATAGATTCACTGTTTTTTTGTTTTGAAATAGCCAGCTATTGAAATATCTGTAGGTAGGTGGGAAAAAAAATATTTTGAAAGGTGTAAAATGCTTTATTTTGCTTGATTATCTGCAACCGATTGCAGATAGTACGGAAGGATCAATATCATGGGTAAAATATTCCAGTCTATTTCAAACATATTTTTTGTACTTCTACCTACCTCAATGATTTGCATTAATTAAGTTATACTGTATAGAATTGCATTACTGTTAACCCCTGCCACGCGCGTATTCCGTCAAAGGTCAAAATATATTAAGAATATTTCTGAATATATCTGAAAATTTTATAATTCAAAATAAAAATAAAAAAATTTAAAGTGAACATAAAAAAGTTTTGAAAATGACTCCTACATCTTTTCTAACTAAAATTGCTACTAATGTAAACTTACTTAAAATTACTAATGTAAACTTACTAATTAACGAGAAAAAACACGTATTTTATTAGACAAATGTAATACTTATAAAAGTTTTCGATGCTTTATTTCTTTGTTATTTCATGTAAAAATAATGAATTAAAAATTCTCGAAAGTTCATAATTTTTTTCAAATTGCAGTCGAAAACTTTGGTTTCGCAAAGGTGTACATTTTATTTGTTTTGTAGTTAACTTTTCGATTTAAATATAAAACGTGGTATTTTCTCTTTCTAATACCGTTTAGATTATATTTCTCACCGTGATAAGTGAGACGATTTCTGTGAGATCTACATGAGTTATTCCCAAAAGCGAACAAATTAGTCTGAGGAGTTAAACAAAAGAGCAGTCACATAGTTGTATAATAATTTAAACCTTGCATAAATGACTTTACAGCTTTATTCTACAAGATTACTATCTTGTAGAATATTTCAAGGTATTTTGCTTATTTTTAAATATGTAGTTACAAGTATTATTAACCTTATATGGTGCAGTCTGTTTATACTTTCAGCATATTAGGAATAAAACACTATGCAATGTTCAAAGCTATTTAAGGTTTTTTATTACAAGGCCACCACTGCACATATGGTGCAAAAAATTGCAACGATTCAAATTCATCGATAAAAGTTTTATAAATAAGTTATGATCTTCCTTTGTATGTACATTGGAAAAGTGATAAAAAGATTCATTATCTTGTTTTCAATATTCTAAACCAGTTAATGGCCAAGTGTTGCAAATCGTCAGTTTTCCATCCAGGTTTTGTGGGTTCAACTTTTGCTGCTAAATATTGTCTGGTTATTCATAACCTGGGAGTTTTCCTCTTTCTTTGTAAAAAACTTGTTTTACATTCAGCTGTGCGACAATTCCTAGTATTTTGCAGCAGTGCAATTAAATATCTCATTGCAGTCATTGTAGGAAACATAATACATGAATAAACACAATATCATTATTTATTTATTTATATTATATGCCCATACAGGCTTTTAAAACATGTGATATATATAATAAATTAGTGTAACAGTAATCAAGAAGTAAAATTAGCTATAGAAATTATAAAATAGATCCAATTCAAAAATTATAAGCTAACATTGGTATTTATTTATGAGATATGTTATTTTAGCCTTATTGTAACTATATTCCGTGCATTTGGACACGTCTACCATTTCTGAGAAAGTATTGCCAAGCTAACTAGGTACAAGCGAGTATCTATTTAGCCTTAATTATGCAAGTAAGAACAACTGATAAAGAAATTAGTGATGAATCTGGGATAGGTATGGATAGTTAAAGTTAGGTTATATAAAAATGATTTGAATAAAAAAAAGTTTTGTAGTGCTGGTGCTCGTTTTGCATGAATTTTATAACCCATTGCCAGCCCGCATTCATTTCATATTTATAGTTGGGTGTAAACACAAAAGTACAGCATTTTTGATCCATTGTATTAAAATAATGTGTATGCTCTATAAAATTAAAGCATTCATCGATATTGAACATAAAATCAGCATGATTATAAATTAATATACTGATGGCAAGACTATCACGGTCATTTTATGTTTTACCCATTATTTAAATATTTAAACCGATTGCCGATGCATTATTATATTTAGCCAGGTGGACTGTTTCTCACTTGTTTTATTCAGTAAAGAAGTTAAGAAGCGAATAGCAGATGGATTACTTTTATACAATTTGTCTATTTTTTTTAAATATATAATTTAGAAAAAATATTTACAAATATATCCAATTTAGAAAAAATCTTTAATGTATCACAATATCGACGCTGGAAAGGTTAAATGTGTAGAAAGCTGTAAAGGAAGAGTACGGATATATACAGCTGTACGGTTCTTGAGCCATTTTTCCTTTCCAGCTGTATGGCGCTCTAGCTATTTATCCTTTCCAGCGTCGATATTATAATGTTCTTGATGTAGACACTACTCTTCTTTACATAGGCAAATGCTTCAAATAGGAGAGTTTAATATATAAATCCAATTATTTCCTATTCTAAAATAATTTTAAGTAATTAATCGCCACTCTTTATATCGTTTCTTGTCGGTAGGTTTTTATTTGTCTATACTTGTTTTTTTTTTGTCATTATTGTTAATTTTAATTATATCCTGATGAAAGAAACTTTGGTTTCGAAACACGTTGATAATTTTGATTAAAGAAGTGGTGTCTACAGCCCCGGAACTAACCGCCCCCTAAAACTGCCGCACGGTAGTTTTTAGGGGGCGCCAAAATCGTAATTTATATGTTTGATTGAAAAAAAAAAACTTGATTCACAAAGTGCCTGGTATCCAGCGCACGTTGTTCTATCAACTATTTATTTGATTTAAAAACGCCCAGTTGGTTTTTGAACATATCCTAAGTTGATTTATGAACGTATCCTAAGTCGATTTTGAACGCATGCATAGTGTACGTAATGTCTATCAGGGGAATCTCCGTCACATCTAGAACGAGCTGAGCCGAATAAATCCGAGCGGTCGAACGTCAAGCGAAGTGATGACATCTCACCTCACGAGAGGGGGCCCCACTTATCGAGATGGGGCTCCACTAACAAGTTTCTGCCCCGGTCTGAAAAAGTTGTAGAACCCTGGCTAGGTGTATATATACAAAGTGATTTGTTTTTAATTAAAATGCCGCCACAAAGTGAATTTGTGAATATTGAAGAAGTAATAAATAACTCTGAAATGTATTTACAAAGAATTAATTTATTTGCCAGTCATAATGTGTTATTATAATAATTTTGCTTTGTTTGCATGCAAAAGCGTGTGATAATTAATGCATTCTCATTATCAATAGGCAAATTGGCCGTATTCCAAATAGAACTATAAATAATACACACAAAATCCTTGAAAAATAATGGAGCCAAGTTGAATGATCTACAAATAAAAACTCTAGTATAATTTCTAAAAATAACCAAGTAAAAATACTATCACTTGATCTTGGGGATTTATGCACTTGGTAGCTTCCGAAGCGAATTATTTCAAGATCAATTCTTCATATAGTTGTAGAAACATGAGGAAGAAGACTTGCTAAAATGTTTACGTACAATTATTTATGTGCATGATTTAGTTTAAACTTAAAAACCGATTTCATTCTAAGGTTTCTTGGTTTATGGGAATAGTGTGAAAAATAGATCAGTGAATTTAAAATTTTATATTCAGTGAATTATGTGATCACACTTATTAGATCATTTCTGAATCACCTTGCTGTCGTGTTCCACGTTTATTAATGCTGTTGATGATATAATAAAATGTCTCCCGATGACAAACAATCTTTGAAAAGAACTAAATTAACCATCTTGTGGTTAGGTAATTCGAACAAGCGTTTAATTTGTAGCTTAACCCTTTGGACTCTACGCACATCATTTATTTATAAGTTCTACGACTGTCGAGACAAATGCCAATAATCTATATTAGGAATGCACCTTGTTTACAATAATACCTCGATATAATGAAGATTTTTTTTTGTTTATTGCGAATTAACCCTTTGCAAAGTGCGGTTTTATAAGTAGATGGCCTTCAAAATTCGGGAGGTGGGTGTGGGCACCGCCGCTGAATTATTTATTGGATAACCAACACCCCGCCATAGGTCACACCATGTGGTTCGCTACGTTTGGTGACTTAGCAGGGGTGCCCGGGTTAAAGGGATGAGGTTTGTCCAGGTCTTGGCGGTGGATGCATCTGCCCATCTGCTGCAAGGCGGGCCGGATTATACCTATTTTAAAAGACTTGGTAATAAAACAATAATTGTAAAAATAAATTTTAAAAAATCGTTCATTTCACCAGTCTATAGACAAATTTTTACTGTTATTCAACGTTGATCTTATATGAGAGTTGATGAAAAAAGGACATATCCATAGACATCCTTATTGATAGACCATCCAGAACAGACCAAGTTGCGCGAAACGGGGAGGCGGCGAAACTGTCTCCCATTCTGTGATTTCTCAATAAATTAATCTGATTGCTAATCAAATTGCTGGCTGCTTAACCCCTCCACAACGTAAGCAGATATAAGCGTTAAAAATAGGACAGCAGTCAAGTACAATAAGCGTGTTTATACGTCAGCGCGTGTGTTTCCATAGAAATCGTTATAACTCCATTATTGTTTTAGTTACATCCCTAAAATAAAAAGTCAAAGGTCGATAGTAGATCAAGCTGCACATTTCTATTAAGTTGTCTATGGAAATACATAACAGGAATCAGCTGTCAATCGTGTAGTTGACGAAAATATTTACCCGCGCAAATTTGCTACCGGCAGCTCCACCGTGCTCCACATTTTAAATTTTTATTAAATATTTTTATATGAAATGATAAAAAAGTGAGGTGACAAAAGTGTTTATTACACATATATACAATAGAATAAGTATTTTTGTTTACATAATCTGTGATTTTAGTACCGTTTTGACATAAAAACATCACGTGAGTCATTTATACCTATTTTTAATGTTTGCGTTCTAAATTTGAATGTTTACAAATGCTAATATTTATTTTTATGTAATAATTTGAAAGCCTATTTTGTAACCTTTCTAAAACAGTTTTTACTATTCGGCTACGTTCAGAAATGTTTCATTACATGAAGCGGTAATAACAAAAAGTTTTCGTAAAATGTCATTTTGTTAAAGACACCGAAAGCGAATATTCTCGAAAATTCGGAGGGGTTAAAAAACCTAACTACAAATCCCAAATTGGGTAAATAGAAGTTTGGCCTTGTTTCCAGAATTGAATATTTTGTAACAGTATTTAGTTGGACACTTTTACAAATGTGTTATAATTTACCCACCTCACTCATTTTTAGAATCACTAGGCGGTTCCGTTAAAAATGAACATTCATATCCTGTGCAGAGAAGTGTTGCCTTACTTTAGCGAACATTACTTTTCTGCGCAGGTTCTGGTTATTTCAATGTGCGCTCTTCGACAGTCAACGTGCAACAAAACATTCTCGAACCCTCAAATATGGTCTCGTGGTTTGCCTCCAGTTCATTGAAACAAAAAACAAATGCTACCCAGATTTCATGGCAAGTCAAATTCAGATGTCTACGACAAATCTTAACCATAACAAATAAATTTTATTTTGAATTGTGTACTTCGTTCCGCCTGTCCTACTAAAATGTGAATTTAAAAAGTATTAAATTTTATATAACTTTTCAAGGTTATTCCCATCAATGTAATTATCATTAAAGAAGAATATAACACTAACAATCTAAACGAAAGTATGAAAGAGAACAAGACACAGAAAAATAGAAAAAGATAATGGTCGCAACTGGGATATGAACCCAGAACCTCTCGTTAACCGGGACGTGCGCCTTAACCAATTTAGCCATTGCCACCTTCTAAGAAACCATCATCATTTTCAATCTCATATTTTCAAGAATCAAGAATGTTATTTTTGACAAATTTTTCCATAATTGTCCCAGTTGCGACCATTATCTTTTTCTGTGTCTTGTTCACTTACATATTTTCGTTTAGATTATTAGTGTTATCTTCTTCTTCGATGATTAAAAAAATATGTTTTTCTATCCGTCTGTACAAGTGTGAACTAAACAAAACTGATTGATAAAGTACCTCCCTACTTCAAGTCCCGTTGGCGGCAAGTATCTTTTCTCGGAAGATTTTTCAATGTAGACAAGTGTTTCAGGCTGATAATTATTGCTTATAATAATTGTTACCCTTTGTGCTATGCATAAAAATCTTGTCTTAAACGTTAGTTTATAAATTAAAAAATAATTATTTTAATTTTGTATTTGAAATGTGCGTACATATGGCTTACTTTGGTAGACCATTTTTAAAAGTTGAAGTACGCGTTCTGTGATTGTGATTGCATTCTGTGATTTTTCATGGGTAACAGCTCGTGTTTTAAATTTTATATAAAGCATCTGTTTTTAAAATGATTGTTTGTTTACTTTCAGAGGCATCGTCTGGTGAATGAGGTTCTGTCTTACGAGCTGAAGAATGGTGTCCACGCCCTTTCCATAATAACAAAGACCCCCGCCCAGTGGGTGGAGCATAACGCTCCCATGGAGCCCAGCCCTCGGTGTCGTGGTGGCTTTGGAAAGTAAAACAAATATTTTCATGTTCAAATTTTAATTTTAATACAATGTGAATGTCATTAATGATAAACAATAAAAATATATATTTACTTTTACGTTTTTTAGATATTTTTTTTATTGTTTTCTACCTTTTTTCGGTTTTAATTTGAGCCCTTGCCCAGAATAATGTTGTATCCAAAAAAACTATCAATGTTGAATTATTGATGGAATAATGTTGGGCATATTAATATGCATCTTTTAAGGTAGGAATTATGACAATCAAAATTTTTTAGGCCTGTGTCAGCCTTTTAAAGTTTGTTTTGTGGTATAATATTGTATAACGCCATGTATAAAAATCACGGTGCATGGTTTAATTTATGGGAATAAATGGAGCAAACGAACGTCTTATGGCTTCAACTAGAAAATCTTCAAAGCCAAGAAGCTGAAAAATGCAGGAAAGTAGAATTTGTCCAGAAAAAATATTATTACGCCTGCCTTTTAGCCGTTGAAACAGTTTTGTGGAATAATGTTGTATGTTGATCTCAAGACAATATCTAGAATGCAAATGGTTTCATTTATTCATATGGTTTTTTTGCTTTTTAAGCTCAATGACATGTGTACGTTTTGTGGAATAACGTTGTGTGTGAAAGAGTTCATATACTACATTATTCCAAAAATTCTGCGTAAATTCTAGTAATAAACTCTAATTTAATTTATTTTATAGACGACTTTTCAATTAAAACTCTTAAGAATTGTACGTTTAAATATAAAATGTTATGAAACATAACTGGATTCATTTTTTCGATTTTTCTCGGAACCAGAATATTGTTGGATACAACATTCTTCCGGGCAAGGGCTCAATTTTTATTTTATTTTTTAAGTTCCGTTTTATCGGTGATTGCGGTCGATTTTTATTGTGCAAAGTGTTTTTGATAAGGCATGTGTCGCACACTGCTATAAAAGATAAAGATCATTTGGCTTGGCGTATTTCAGCATGTCGCTCGCCGTACATTCCCAATGAGAATATATGGCGAGCAAAAGGCTGAAATTACTGTACAAGCCAAATGATCCTTTATAGCTAAGTGCGTTCGCCGTTTAACAATCCTTAGCATCGTCCAGGCAGTTCCAATGACTAAATAAAATGCCCTAAGAGAGGACTTGGCATATCAATAAAACATTCTGTCCAAATGGTTATACAAAAATTTTACCAATATTTATTACTTATCATATAAACTGAATAATAACCATGGAAACTGCCGCCATTTAATTATAACCATTTGGACAGAATGTTTGGTATGTATTTTTATCGGTACACCAAGTCCTTCTCTTAGTTATTTTGTTTAGTCATTGATACAGTCCTTATAACATTCTCAACTAACAAATATATAATTGAAAGGAAATAAAATTGTAATGTTAAAAAAATAAAATGTTTAAGGCACCACACCACGGTTTGTGTGCGCGGTACGATGGTGTATTTTTCGTAATTATTGTCAAGCAAACGATGAATCGAATTATTTTTATTAATACTTATAGTCAATATACAGGGAGTTAAGGGGCGTACTTGACTTACTAGTGATTCCTGACATTGTTTGGAGTAAAAAATATAAATAAAATTTTGGTCTCCGGTGACAGTTTTGATGTTTTTTGTATTTTTTTGTTTTCTACAAAAACATTAAAAAAATGGTAGTTGTTGGACAGATGGAGGCTGGGTAAGGGGTTGATCGGCTGCTAGGCTGAGTGACCAGTGACGACAAATGCAAGAATGTTTTTTTTGTATGAATTTTTGCAAATCGGATGTATAGTTTATTTTAATATGTTGTCAACCAGGTTGAAAAACACAGTTTCAAACAAAGTTTTGCTGAAGGATAACTCAACATAAAACTGCTTCAAACGGTTTCACATAAAATGCTGTATCTTCGTCAATTTTACAAATTTCTTTAAAACAATATTGGTGAGAGCATTCTTAGTGCATCTTTCAGAAAATGAAATAAAAAAAATGAAAAAACAATTTGTGTGGTGCCTTAAAACTCTCGACAGGCCAAGATGCCAACGTCCGTAACCAAGTGGGTCGGCCGATGACCCCTCGCAATATTTTTTTTTTTTTATGGGCATTTAAACCATGGAAATCCTTTTTTTATTTGTCCATTTTATTGGGCACGTAATATTACCTATATTTGACCAAAATATTTTTTCCTGCGATCAACGATTTTTCCACATTTTTTTTTAAATGGCACATTATGTATTAATCCTAAAATACTAGAAATATATTTCATGTATTTAAGTAGATATAAGAAGGATAGTAATTTTGGGGTCTATCTTCAGCCCCAGTTGGCTGCGGGAGAGTTAATATCAATTATTGTGACTATAATATTATATTCTGGCCTTTCCATTAGGGGGCATACATTAATTACGTGAGCTCAAAAGGAGGGAGGGGGTCCAGCAAAATCTCACGTTACTTGAAAAGAATATGCGAAGTGGCCCAAATTTATCTCACCAAGGGGGGGGGGGGTCTAGATTGGAAGAAAAACTGCTAACGTAATTAAGAGCTCGTTCACATTGAGCATATAAATATAAAAGATCATAGCACGCCACATATCGCTCTCCATACAATTTCTTCAGACCGTTCACACCTGAGCGCTTAATGCGCACATCAACCATAGACAATGCACATCTTACGCCGTAACCGCTCCTGAGGCGATTTGCCAACAGTTAAGCGCCCCCCACTCCGACGAAAACAGGAGAGGGGGTCATTTTAATTACGGAGCTACCAAGACCGGTGGGTGACAGATGTCAAGTTGATAGATTCAGTACAAAATATGCGCACTCCGTGGCCGCTCGCTAATCCAACTGACCCCCTCTCCTACCATAGGAAGAAATATTTTATCTGCGCCGTGTGAACGGCACGAAACATAAGCGCTCGCGGTTATATTAGATGTCTGAACACCCTTTAATGTATGCCCCCTTAACCTTCCTCGGTTCTTCGGGTCATTTATTAATTATCCATTCATTTATTATCAGTATTGTAAAATTATGGATTAAAGTTTTTTCTGTCTTAGGTTCCTCGGGTCAGTAATATCCGAGTATGAAAAAGGTTCTCAAGTCAGAAATGCCCTTGTCTTGTAAATAAAAATGCTTTGTTACAACGATAAGGTTTCTAAGAATATGCCTACAATTTATAAATGTTAGCCATGCCTACAATCCTTGCACATCCAACAAAGCATTTTTATTTACAAGACAGGCATTTCCGACCCGAGGACCTTTTTCATACTTTTGGAATTTAAGATAGAAAAAACTTAATTTTCTTAACATAAGAGACTTATCCACAATTTTACAATACTGATAATAAGTGAATGGATAATTAATAATTGTCATGAAGTCATTATAAATTATATTATTGACTAGCAGACCAGCCACACGTTGCTGTGGTTAACGAAACACAACGCCATTACCCAACCTTTATAAAATCCATACCACCCGCTTGCCAGCTGCCCGCTGCCTGAATTGAATATTTGAATTTCTCGGCTTTTCTCTACTATAACAAGCATGTAAAAAATAAACCTTCCTTTTGAATCACTCTATCTATTAGTGAAACCGCATGAAAATCAGTTGCGTAGTTTAGAAGATCTATGCGCACATAAATTTTGAGCGACTTCATTTTATACTATGTAATGATTACGACTTTTATGATCAGTTAAATTTCAGTTTCGGGTCATATTGACGGCCTTAAATGTACTTAGTATTTGAGGAACCGAGGGAGGTTAATGGTCATTGCTTGCTAGTTGGAAAATATTAATGAGCTAGCAGTGGCGTAGCGAGGGGAGGGGCGGACCGCCCCGGGTGCCATCCGAAGGGGGGTGCCACTCGACTGAGATATTGCATACCCGTCACCAAGATATTGCGTACACAAGAACACGGTCTGTTATTTATATTTTCGTAACTCTATGGCTCCCCATGGTGTGCCCCGAATTCTGTGTGTCGGTCGGTCTTTTATAGGCGGAATTAGCCTATATTCTGAAATTCTCTAGCCACCCCCCTACTCCCCCCCCAGGATGGACCAATTTTATGAAGTCGAAATTAGCTTTTTGAATTTCTCAAGTTAACTTTAATAGGGGGGGGGGGTGACACTACGCCCCGGGGGGTGCCATCCGCCCCGGGTACCACCCATGATAGCTACGCCACTGTGAGCTAGCCCCCTCTGGAGAAGGCTATTGAGATCTTTATCAAGTTCAAGTTAATTTTATTTAATTTTCAAGTGAATTAATTTTCTTTATCAAGTTCAGAAGAAATTTCTGAGATTTCTTTACCTGAGGGAGTATGGCTACTACCCGTGGCTCTCCTACCCACTTTCTCTTGGCCATGCTTGGTGTGAACCTTCTACGGGTCAGAAGGGATGTGCTCATTGTAACACATTTCTTCAGACTGATTTGTGGAAGGTTCGAAAACTCGGCTATTATGGAGAGCATTAGTTTCTATGTTCCCGATGGTTATCTCCGTCATCGACAGCATAGACTATTTTATCTCCCGACTTGCAGAACTAACTTGCCAATGGTTATGCCAGTCGGGAGAGCTGTCTTGTTGTTAAATAGAATCACTTCGAATATCAACATGTTTAATATCAATGAAGCACAATTCAGACAACAAGCTTTGTTGTTGTTAGTATGATTGTGCTTCATTGAAATATAATTACTTAAACCTGTTTAAATTTTAAATCTTAATACTATTTTAAAACGCATTGAAATTTTATTTTGTAATGTTTTAAAATGAATAAATAATTTAATTGAATTAACCCTTTGAACCCATTAAATAAATAAAAATATTCTTCCAATACTACACAAAGCCAATTTATGAATCGTGGGGATACAAAGTCTTGTGCGACTAAGTCGTTTTATGCATTTAACCTAAGAGTATGGATACTAGAGAGACGGCATGTAAAGTGTGCCCCCCTGCCCAAAGCATGCCTTTTCAAAAATTTTACCGAACGGTTTTTAGATGGCTGACATTGGCTTTTACACCTCGGTCGCGCATAGAGCTCACAGAAAAACGTTCATAAAACATAGAAAAATGGTCCACTGTGCCGTAAAATTGTGTAAAAGTAGTTCTATGAAGACCTTTAAGAAGAAAGACGGTCTTACCTTTCACATGTAAGTATTTAAACATAGCTTAAATATACATTTTATAATTTTCGGCGTGTTCATTTCAACCGCCATCGCCATGAGCCCGATGTTATCACGTGAACTCCGACTGCCAATGGGCCGAATCAGTCAACTTAAATTATAATAATTAAAAATTACCAAAAAACTTTTATGTTTTTATTAATCATAACGCTCAAATATAAAGTTGTGATTCACTCATGTCATCGGTATATGTTTTTTATCATTTAGCTTATTCATTTTTTTTAATTTTTACTTTGTCTTTTTTGCACTGTTATTTTTAGATTTTCTTCCTACTAATTTACCACTCCTTTTACATATGTTTACAACGTTAATTCAAAGTTTATAATCACTGTATTGTTATGTAAAAGTCACATTGACATGCCCTCGTGGTCGAGGGGTAAAGCTCTTGACTAACAATCCGGAGGTCGCGGGTTCAAATCCCGAAATAAATTTTATTCGATTGATCTGTGTTTTCAACATTTTATAATTAAAAACATTATAAGATATATTTCCGGCACGTTTCAGGTGGAAGACATTCTCAGTATCGCTCTGGCGTAGGTAAGACCACCATTCAGAATTGAAATGTTGCTTGAAATTGATTTAGCCGTGTTTGTCGACTAGATCTGAATAGCCGAGTACTTCTCCAGCTTTCTCTCCACCATTTATTTCCCCTCACCATTTACCTTCAGCCTAACAACGTACATGCTACAGACGGAAGCAGTTGGGATTCTTGTGATATATTATATGGTATATCTCTACATATTATAAAACAAAGTTATGCGCCGCGTCTGTCTGTCTGTCTATTCGCGATAAACTCAAAAACTACCCAAACGGATTTTCATGCGGTTTTCACCAATAGATAGAGTGATTCATGAGAAAGGTTTAGGTATATAATTTGTCAAGGTTTTGTGTAAATTTATTGAAATATATAAGGGAACGTACCCATACTACGTGACCAACTTTTTGCAATTTTTAACCCCCCCCCCGGTGACCAAAAACCTAAGCAACCCGCCGCTCATTTCGTAACTTGTATAGGGAACAATAAAAATTAAACAACACATAAGTCTCCAGTCTCCTTGTTACTACCCTTTCCTCATTTCATTACTTATTTTTCAATTAAGCTATTATATTTTATGTCCAAAATGTAATAAAAAATTAACGAAAGTTTAAAAAATATAAAAATAATAATGATTCCCATTCACAGTTCGGCCCTTATCTCCAGAGCGCCGCCTTCCCCCCGCAAGCTAGCCACATTCCCCGTTTCTATCCCCTCCCACTAGACGGCTACAAGTTTGCAGAGCTACATAGGTTTTTCACTTATCCCCGTAATATTCCGAAAGTATTGCCGCTTCCCTTCAATCTTAGTTCCATGCATTGAACAATAATATTTTTACAGCTCGTGAACTTAGAGTCGATTTATGCGTTGAAAGGATGAAGCAGCTTGTTTTAAGAGTTCAATAATTTAACAAAAGCAATATATTTTTAACTGCCGCTAACTGTGAAAATACCTTGGTATGGCCGAGGGGGCCATATTCGATCAATACTTCACAATATTCCCACTTTGCAATAAAATCCAAATAGATGGAATATATCTGAACATATCTGAAAACTAAAAACTGTTTTTGAAAGGTGATGAAATACATTTTCAAATTTTATATTTAAAAATGACCATTTTTAAATATAAAATTTTTTAATGCAAACATAAAAATGTTTGAAAACTGGCTCACCATCTTATGTTTTTTCTAAAATTACAAGCAATAAAAAATTTTTTTAAAAAAACACATATTTTATTAGCAAATGATTATAAACTTTACTGTCAACTCACTTTTTAGTAATTTCATAAAAAAGAATTAATAAAAAGTTCAATAAATTTCATTAATTTTTCTCAAATTGCAACTTTGGTTTCTTAGAGGGGCATTAATTTTCCTGTGATTAACTTATAGATTTGAAAATAAAGCATGGTGTTTTCTCTTTCTAACACCGTTTAGATCATATTTCTCACCATGACAGTAGGGGAGATACGATTTCTAGGAGACCTATGTGAGCTGTTCTGAAAGCGAACAAATTAGCCTTAGGGGTTGTATTGGGTATTTTGTTCCAGCCTAATTGATTTCCTGTGAGGAAGTATATATATATATATATTTTTTTTATGTGAGCCACTACCTGGAGCCAGTGGGAGAGTTGCACCCTCAACTTGGAATGTTGTAAGGCATAAGGAAAAAGGAGGGGTTTGGGTCCGAGTCCTGGACTGAGTTCTCTGGGAGTAGTCGATTTGAAAAAGGAATAGGAGTAGGATCTGCTTCCCGCGAAGAACCCAAGTTCAAGAGCCCACTTCAACTAAACCTACACATCACTAGTTAAAGCTGCAATTCTGAGTGGAATTTTCTCACCAGGGGAATTCTGAAAGTATCATCCGCTCTGGAACAAAGCGAAAATATACTGTTTGTTAATTTATTTAAATTACAGTAAAACTCTACTTTTAAAGGTTTCCAAGGGACTGAAAAAATTAATATTCTTTTTCACTATACTTAATAAAATCTTATGAGGTGTTCCTGAAATGCCGATTTTTAACCACTCAAGGACTACGCCCGAGTATACTTGGGCAGCAATTGTGTGAAAATTCCCACACTCGAGATAATTTGGGTAAACTTCACCTGCAGAAAAAACCACTCCCGAATATACTTGGGTGAAAATAAATATGATTTATAGTATGTGAAAGCCAGACAAAAGACAGCTGCAATGATTCAAACAAGGTACCATTCCCCCTTATCTCTCAATCTTGCAAGTTGGGTGACTCTACGCTAGTACTGTTAGTACTGTGCAAAGTATAGGTGAGCGTATGCGTTTTTTGTTTATTTTATTAATAATCTATTATATATTTAACCTTTTTATAGACTTTATTCCCTTTTACGATGAGTGATCTTAACGATTCTTACTTTAGAGTATGCATTATGAATTTCTTTTATTTTTTGCCCCGCACCATAATATCAACTTTCAGTCCCATTTTGGGCCCAAAGTGGCTTTTATGAAGGATATATATGCAGTGGCGGCTCGTGACTTTTGGGTGTGCTAGGGTGCTAATATTAAAAAAATGGCATCATGGATGTTGTCGTACGCGAAAAATAATTTTTTTTTTTTCAAAAATCGGTGTTTTATATGAAGATTTTTCAGGAAATCAGTGCGGCACACCGCCAAACTGAAACTTCCTGAAATTTTTCATACAAAAAACTAATTTTCAAAAAAAAAAAAAAAATTCGGCTACAACAACACCAATAATTCCATTTTTTTAACCTTTTCCCCGCGTTGAACTACTCCGTTTTTTCAATACCCTTACGCGGTACATGTTTTCAAATACCTATCCATCCAATTTTATGTCAAATTACAGCATTTTAATGCATGATTTATCATACTATATAAACAGATGAGATTATTATCTACAATTTGAAACCAAATCGTCGTCTGTAAACACTCCTAGATGTTTATAAAAACAAAAACATTAAATTCCATACAAAAACACACCCATGTTATCTTAAAGGCGGCGCCATTTATCCGCATGCTTGTACTCAGGACACTGCGTTGATAGACACAAGTGGCACCTCAATCACTTATTATTATTAATTTGTATAAACAAGTTCTAAAACTTCTGATGACACTTAACCTTTTAAATGCCAGTATGTAGGAGTGTAGCTGTGAACAGCAGGCCATGAATTTTTAATCAAAATAAATCATTTTTAAATCTTATTTTTATAAATTAAAAACATATTACACCTTGAAAGGATATTTAAAAGACTTAGCAAAAATCTTGAAAAAAAAAAAAATTAAATCTTGCTCAAAGATTCTATGGCCGGCCTGCTGGGCGCGGCCAAGAATGCGAGAAATCTCGCTCTTGGCACAGAAGCGGTTAAATTAACAAAATTTTTATGTAAAGTCAAAATCACAGTTTCACAACACAAACAAACGTTTAGAATACGCGCGATCTCGACAATAAATGTTATCGACGCTTGTCCAATATGGTCAATCGGAATCGCATGCGCACACTGCGAATTACTACTAGCGCCATCTGTTGACTAAATTGTTAACAAAGGCACGAGGACACATTCACTTGATTATAGATGTTTTTTACGAAATACAATTTTAGTTTCGAAATATGCCTGAAGATGTCAATCATGATAGTTACTCGAATGTCCTAGCGAGCAGGAAAAAAAACTGTGACATAGGAGCGCTGTGATATCGGCAGTCGAAGTTAGCGTAACAAGGGCTGACACGGGCGCGTGTGAGGCGTGGCTTTTGCCGTATCAACTGTTGTTACGATCGCGTGGAAAAAGTTAATATCAGCACTCTAGCACACCCAAAAGTCACAAGCCGCCACTGTACTGTGTACAGTAAATAAAAATCATTCATAAAAAAAATGTGTTTTTTTTTTCATTTTTTAATGATTTACTGAATTGCTGAAGGGGTTAACTAAGGGCAATCTGACATATGAAAGTAAGATAAGAATAGCGATAATGACTGCAACACTGGCAACTTGAGAGGCATGTTGATATTTGGAAGGCGGGAATGGGTACTGCAGCCCTGAGAACCATATATTGGATAACCAACACCTCTGCCACTGGTCACCCTAGGTGTTGGTGACTTAGCAGGGGTGCCCGGGTTCATGGGGATGAGGTTTGTCTAGGACTTGGTGGCGGATGCGTCTGCCCATCTACTGCGTGAGGGAGAGACTGAGGGAGATCTTTTGGTGGATTCACGCATCCGCCTCTCCTGGATACACTGTCCCCCAGATTCCTACCCACTCTTCAAACCCTTTTCCTTCCCACACATTTTCCTTTCCTCAAAGATGACAAAGGCCCTGGGGGAATTTATTTTTTCTCAGGGCCTCCTGTATGGAGCTAATGTAAAAAATAAAATGTAGGGTTATATGTTGACGACGTAGAGAGACTAATTTTTGTGTGGTATATGATATCTAAGGCATGCCGTATACTAAATATGCATTGGCCGAATAAACAACCTGAAGGAGGTTAAGTCATTCTTTCATCTGTGTCCTGAATTAATACTTGAAGTAACTAAAAGAAGGATCGAAACAGGAAAGGTTAATCAATAATAAGATTGGTTTTTTCAATTCAATTTCTTAGCCT
Organism: Limnephilus rhombicus; assembly: GCA_929108145.2. NCBI lineage: Eukaryota > Metazoa > Arthropoda > Insecta > Trichoptera > Limnephilidae > Limnephilus > Limnephilus rhombicus. The sequence continues at coordinate 19,657,818 of OV815278.1, read as the reverse complement.
ACTTTCAAAATTATTTTTATTATATCTAAGATTCAGTTATACACATTCTTATTCCTCGGTTACAAAATCCAGATTACAACATGTAACATTAAGACAAAGTACTGCTGCTATTTATACATAACAAATATTTTGCCAAAGCAAATATTCTAAACAGAAATACCTACGTAGACATTTTTCAATTAGTGGTAACATTATACAATGTAAATACTTCATTTTATCCAAGAATTCTTCGCGACCTTGTAAATTATATTATTAATGATGAACCTTTCAACTTTAAAATATTTATTGGAAATCATTTACATATCCTAAAAGTACAAATTTTTAAAAATGTCATAGCCTACACTAAAACATACTTTGAAAAATTTGTATCTTCCCAAATAATCGGAATCTATTTTGAATTGTATGCTTTACTTACACTTCAGAAATTGTAGAAAAATATTAAATGAATCTTTAATACGCTTTGTTAACCTCTAATGGGCCGGAGACGCGCGGGCGCGCGCGTATTATGTGCATGCGCGAGAAAATAATTCGAAAATTTGAATAAAATTTTCGACCAAAAACTGTTTGTCTGCGATTTTGGCCCTTCTATGTACAGAATTTGTATGAATTTGTATGAACCTAATTTGTATGGGTCAGAATCGCTTGCGCCAACATTACTCTGTGAGATGCGTATAAATTTCATTCACCTTGCAACCCCAGAATATTTTTAAACGATTTCATCTATGACATAGAAATGTCATTTTTGCCGCGAATTTTAGCCATCAAAATTTATGCATGTTCCTCGACTAAAACATTGTAAAACCTATTAATTTACGTAATTAATGCAAGTAATGTTGTTTTGGTACATAGGTTATTGTTCTAGGAACGTGTTTCAGTCAATAAAATATATGATAGCTCAAAATTAATCAACAAAACATTCAATTCAAAGTGGTGTTTTTTTAGTGAATTTTCGTGAAATGGCCTGGCCACTCAGAGGTTAAAATGAAATACATAATGATAAAGCAAATGTTTACAATTCACTATTACAGAATTAGATCAACTATTTTTCTTTCATATTATTATAACACATTTAGATTGTACAATAATAGTTAAAGCTATTGCACAAACAAAGATAAACAACGTAATATTATAAAATTAAAATATGTCTTATTTATTAGATTCTTACGCTCCGATTCAGTAATAGTTAAACCGGCCTTCAAGTTTTTCATTATTAAAACCTTGCGGGCCACTTAATATTTGCGATGTGTTTATAATACATTCATTGCTGATTGTGCAATATCTTCAATTACAAGACAGCAGTAAACACGACTCTTGCTCCATTCGGAGTTTAAACAGTCTCCATAAAAGTGGAAGACATTAAACAGAAGTTCAAAGTAAAATGCCAATGCCATGTTATAGATTGAGTTCACATTAGTACGAGATCCACAAGTCTGACATCAAAACATTTGTTACTTGAAACTACTGTTATTCAAACCATCAAATATTGAAGTTGTCCAGCCGTAATTTGCCTTCATTTTCAGTCAGGTAGAGCATGTCCGCCATGGTCTGCTCACATATGGCATCCTCGCATTTGTCATACATCTAGAAAAGAAATTTATCATAGAATATTATTTCAATTTTTGATTAATCATTACTACGAATCAGTTAGCATCATGACTTCCAAAAAATATGCTTTGGATAAATTGAAGCTTTTTCTATCGTTTTTCTTGAGTAGAATTAAAATAAAATTGTTAATAACTTAATAAAAAATATAAGTGTAAAATACAAAAAAATATATATTAATGTATGAATGCAAAATACAATTTTATGGCAAAGATTATCGGTGACAGTTTCCCTTAATTATCTTTTTTCTCTCTTATAAAATTATTTACAAAATAAATAAACGCCGCTTTCTAGACTAAAATGTTTCCAAACTCCATTTGCCAAGCAGTTTTTATGCTTATTGATTTTTTATGACTAATAATATATAACTCAGTTCACAACTTACCCCTCTATGCTCCATACCCAAATAATATATAACTCAGTTTGAGACTTTCCCCTATACTGCATTTCAAATAATATATTTCTCAGTTTGTAACTTACCCCTGTAAGTGTGTCCTCCATAACCAAATTATATATCTCAGTTTGCAACTTACCCCCTCTGTACTCCATATCCAAATAATATATAACTCAGTTTGCAACTTACCCCTCTATACTCTATATCCAAATCCGTCGGCGCACATTTGAAATTAGGTCCAAAATTAATACTGACTGTCACATTCTTGTGCAATGAGACAGATGGGTAGTAGCAACCCCCATAGATGTCTAGGAATGCCTCTCCCTGGCTTTCTCCATTCTTGAAGAATATTATCTTACTTCCCTGGAGGGACTTGAGATTGTTCAGAGATTCTTGGATATTGTCCTTGTCTTCATAATAGAGATGGCTCTTAAACTTGACAAGGGGCTGGAAAAAAATACAAATTAATTTAAAATGATATTTTTATTTGTTATCTCATGTAGAGAAGGCTGAGAGGTGATTCTGGACCCATAATAATGCGTCTCCACAGTATTAAAATATAACTAGCTGTTGGAAACAATAGTTATATTGTTTCAACGTCCAACGCTGTTAAAAATAATTAGCGCCAACAGTTGAAATATAGTACCTACATGCGAATATTATTCAACGCAGTCAACGATTCAACTCCCTAATAAATAAAAAGGGTTAAGAGTTTGTACTTCGTGAACAACAATACTCGATATTTTAAATGGTCTTTTGGTAATGTATGTAACTACTGCACTTTTTTTTTTATTTTCCCATCCAATACGGCCGATACGCAGCGCCATGGGACAATCAAATTTATCAACGACAAGCAAAAAATTAACCTATTGATAATTGTCAATGTCGGTCGCCTAACAGCTACGTTTTGTACCTATTGTTTTCAACGGTGTTGGAATGATAAATCAAAAGGGTCAAGAGATCACACTTCGTAAACGATATTATACCCAATTACACAAGGTCTTTTGGTAATGTACGTACCTACTGCACGTTTTTTTTAATTTTCAGCGCCAGGGAACAATCAAATTTATCAACGACAAGCAAAAAATAACCTATTGATAATTATCAATGCTGGTCGCCTAACAGCTACGTTTTGTACCTATTGTTTTCAACGGTGTTGGTATGATAAATCAAAAGGGTCAAGAGATCACACTTCGTGAATGATATTATACCCAATTAGACTTTTGGTAATGTACGTACCTACTGCTCGTTTTTTTTATTTTCCCGTCCAATATTGCCGATCCGTAGCACCAAGCAACCAGCGAATTTATCAGTGACAAGCAAAATATATCTTCAACGTCTTTTAATATTTCAACAGGATAATATTTTCAACACCGAAACCAACGTCTTCCAACAGTTTCAACTTTCAACGTTATTATAGGATTATTATTACGTGTGTGGGGCGTGGGGCATAGAGATAATAATAATTAATAATACATTAAAGATTCGGGGAACCACCCGTTAAAAGGGATTCCTTAATACGATTTTGATATATTTTTTGTTTGTTTTTTTATTAGTATCGTGTCGATCTCCTATTATAGTTGCGTCAACGTCGACGTTATTTTCAACAGCTATTTTCAACAGTTGAAAATTGCCAACGATAACGACGTTGGCGTTGGATAGAATTATCGTCAACGCCCAGTACTACTCCACAGCCTTACCAGAATCCTTTAAATACGGTGTAACCATAGACATACGAATAAATATAGACCTGCCCAAAGTGATAAAAGCGTATTATTTCCCCCTCCCCATAACGGTTCCTTGGAACCGGCTGGGCTTGCGAGAGCCTCGCCTGAATCTAAAAAATGTGATGTCATCATTCTTGTCCAGACCAGCGTCGAGCTCGCATTGTACATTTTACGAAATAACACGGCAAAAATGCTAGCTTGTGCTATACATTACAACCTAAAATATATCGATCATAACGAATGTGGGCGGTTCTCCAGTGTGCTCGTCGCGTTACAGGGGTAAGTAAATTATGAAATATTTGTAAAAGTGTTGTTACGTAGCATACCGCCCGTTCCCTCCGGGCAATCGTACCCCTTCTCCCCACGCCCTCGTGACCGGGCAACGCGCCTGACACTCACGCCGGGACCCCGCTAGCCGCAACACGTACCCGTCTCTGCGACTGCGCCACGGTTCCGGAACATTCTACCGAATTCACCGAGCCCAAAACGTGAGACGTGCCCGCCCACCATGTTCCGAGTCGACCGGCTCCCCAGCCACGCTACCCGCTTGCAAGGAATTCCCTGTTAAGCGTAGCCGGCCATCCTCGCCGTGAATGCTCTCCTGCCACGACACCTGGTACCAGTGAGTAACGCCACTTTCCCCATTTTGTTGTGTCATTACTTGCTCGCGAACAGCGACCGACCCCCAGCGGGGACGCGTTTTGAGAGAGATTTGATAGGTTTCCCCCCCATGTGTAGGTAGTCGATTTGTGTACCTGTGCCTAGTAATTGATTGTAAATGTACTGCCCTGTTATATTTGTGTGTGATCCCGACAATGCAAGAAGTGTTTACCTAGACGATCTTTTATTTGACGAGGCGTAACGAGTGTGGATATATACCATGTACCCCCCCCCCCCCCCTTTTTAGCTACCTACGACCCTTGATGATGAGGGCCCCGCCAGTTCTGCCGACCTATCTGAGCTAGCTTTGGAGGCAGAACGTGGGTGCTACGCCCGTGGCACGCAACAGTGTCTTAACTTAAAGTGGCAACAAAATATTAGCATGTGAAAAGATGCGAACTTTACTTTGCCGTATTTGGATTTCGTAAATATGTTAATAACGTGGCGAGCAATTCGCACTCCCACGTAAAAAGGTCTATTCATTCAAAAGCAGATTTTACTTTTAACCGCTGGGAGGCCGGAGACGCGCCGGCGCGCGCGTCATATGCGCATGCGCGAGAAAATAATTCAAATATTTGAATAATCCATCCGACAAAAAACTTTTGGTCCACGATTTTGGACCTTCTATGTACACAATTTGTATGGAGAACAGTGTCAGAATCGCTTGCGCTGTCATTACTCTCGGAGACGCTACAAGTTTCATTCACCTAGTCACCCTGCAATATTTTTAAAACGATATCTTCTATGACAATCGGCTGTCAGAATTTGCCGCGAATTTAACGGTCGCAATTAATGGGTGTATCGCGAATAAAACGATCATAAAACCTATTAATTTACGTAATAAATGCAAGTAATGTGGTTTTAGTAGATAGCTTATTGTGTTGTGAACGTGTTTCAGTTAATAAAATATACAATAGCTCAAAATTTATCAACAAAACATTCAATTCAAAATTCAAAGTGGTGGTTTTTTAGTGTTTTTTTGCGAAGTTCCGCGAATTTCCGCTAAATGTCACGGCCTTTGACCGGTTAAGAACTAAATGGTGATATTATAATGCGAGATGGCTATATACTGTCAGATTGATTTTTTAACGAATCACAGTCATCTTCCCCCTCTTCGTACCACCATAGTTGATTTTTCCCCTCATCTGTATGTTCTCGTCTATTAAATTTGGATGTCTATGGGTGTAACCTTTAATAAATTTCCCATGTAAGAAAAATAACTAATCTGAAACCCTTTTTACAATATTCAATATACTACCTGCAATAGACAATATGTAAAAAAATATTCAATAATACAATTTTTTAACCCCTCAAGTTAACTTGTTCGCTTTTGGGAATAACTCATCTAGGTCTCGCAGAAATCGTTTTCTCCCTTACTATCATAGTAAGAAATATTAACGGTGTTGGAAAGAAAAAACCCTACTTTATATTAAAATCTAAAATTTAACCACAACATAACATATTATTTTTCTTTCTTACCCACTCTGCAAAAATAATTCGTACATTTACTCTTAAAAAAATATGTTTAGTCTGTTAAATAAACAAAAAATTAGTTTTCAGGCTTACAAAGTTTTATTTGTTATCTCATACAGTGGTAAAGGTTGAGAGAGGATGCAGCATCTCCAATTAGAAATACCTGAATTTTATAAATACAGTGAAACTCTCTTGTAAAGTTTCCACACAGTTTTGTTTTTTCGGTCCCTAGTAAGTTTGGGAGGTGGGTAACACCTCTGCCATAGGTCACCCCACTCCTGGACACAAGACTCCCAGATTCCTACCCACCTCTCATACCTTTTTCCTTCCCAGAACTTCCCCTCCTTCATTTCCTTGAAAAGATCCTCCACACATCATCGTCATTATGCCCTTATAGAAAATATTTTTCTCAAGACCTCCTGTGCGGTGGAGTTATTATTATTAATTTTTTTTATTTCATTAATTTTTTATTAGTTATAGATATTTGTTTATTTGGCTACCACACTAGGATAATGCCCGTTTTGTGGTAGTCGTACATTTAATATTTTAAATACGATTTAATTAAAACAGATGATTAAACATTCAAAAAAACGAAAAATTAAGAAAAACTTAAAAGTAAGGAGAAAAAAAAAGAACTTATTTTATAAAAATGAAAATTCAAATTTTGAAATACAAAAATTAATAATAAAGATTAAATTTTAAGAACTCAAGTGTTAACTCAATTAAAAGTGATTTAAATTTATTTAATCATATCATAATTTATATCATAAGATATTTTTCTTTCCTTGGAAAACCTTGTAGAGAGATTCGAGTAAATGATAAATTCATCTTCATCAGCTCTAAAGCTGGGCATTTTTTGTTGTTGTGTCAAGTATTTAATAGAAATAGTTACCCTGTCCTTGTAAGTGTTGGGTATGTGCTCAACTTCGTTGGAATCGGGTAAACAAATCATGAAGCCGAGAGTATCGCCCTCGCCATATCCTGGACTGTAGTGCTTGCCGTGGGACTCGTGGAATCTACAAATGAATTCTATTAATGAAGTATAAACCAAACCCTGGCTTGGTACGGTATGTATATAGTCATATATAGCCATTTACAATCTTCTCTGTCTCAATCAATCTCAGATTCAACACAAAGTCAGTATGTGTTGTGGAAACATAAGTAGATGATATGAACAGTAAAGACCCTGTTAAATGTTCATTTTTGGTTTACAGATCAACTTTCAAACAAGGGTTTATTTATTACCTGGTTCCCTTTCGTGACCTCCAAGAGTACCCAAACTTATCATAACCCAATGGCGCCTGAAGATTGGCATAGGCCTGTCCCCATCCAATACGGCTGGCCGAACCTTCCGGCATTTCTTCCACCGTGGCCTCCCAATACCAATTGCCACGGGTCACACCTGGAAGATACATTCAAATAAGTAATAATTTAGTTTAAAAAAAAATATGTAGTGAAACCCACATAATATGTATACATATATAATATTATTATATAATTTCTTTTGAGAAATTTCAGTCCCTTGAAGACTGATATCAAACTTAAAACATACATCAAATTGATAAATTTGCCCTAACATGAAATCTGGGTATCATTTCGACGAGCTGGAGGTGACCATATTTTTGGCACCAGGAGGGTTCAAGAATGCTTTGAATAAACTATGACATCAGTCATACATTGACCACCGAAGAGCGCATATTGAAATAACCAAACCCTGCATTAGGACGGTGCACAACTATCTTTCCCCATTCAGTATACCAAGCTGGAAAAGTTGTCCTTTCGGCTGGTGTGAATTTTTTGATAGCAGTTGTTTTGGGTGCTCGTCATTTTTACAATGGCTGATTTTAGTAAACAGAAATTACTCAAAATTTTTATCCAAAGTCATCACATGGTGATATGGAATGACCCTGAAACTCTGCAACAATCAAGCCAATGGTAGATTCCAAATTCACCATCCCAAAAGGATGTCAAGTGAGAGGAGTCGTCCGTTCAGAGTTTATTCTCCATTTAAGAACCACAATCATTTGTGGTTCTCAAATTTGAGATTTCCCCGTTGCATCAACCTTGTAGGCCTTTTTTAACATTTCAAGTTTGTTTCCAGTTCAAAACTTCACAGCCAATCAAGAAAATCAGCCATCGCAAAAATGAAGACCACACAAAACAACTGTCACCAAAAAATTCTCCCCAGCTGAAAGGATGACTTCTCCAGCACAGTGCTTCGCAAACTGACTGGGGAAAGGTAGCTGTACACGGTCATACCGGCAAACCCCGTAATTATTTCGAAAAGTTATTCCAATAAAATTAAATAAATATAAGGTTTTTCCAGAGTTTTTTCCGTCCATTGGAATAAAGTTTCACTGAACATTAATCCTTTATATTACAGACTCTACGTTCTTCCGTGTAGTTTGCAAGTGTCCACATTCACACTAGAGATGGGTAAGTTCTGCATTTTGTCGAAGGCCTCCAAGACATGCTTCCTTTTAAAAGTACTTAGAGTTTTTGGAGCAGGTCCCGGGAGCCACTACTGACTCGCGAATGGCTCGGACCGAGACGCACGGGTTCGACCGGAGCCAGAGCTCGCAAAAGAACTCGAACGCGGGACCTGCTCCCGACTCGCGGGTGCTCAGACCGCGATGCACGGGTTCAACTGGAGCCAGATCTCGAAGCCGGAGCCCGCAAAAGAACTCCCGACTTGCGAGTGGCTCAGTCCGAGACGCACGGGTTCGACCGTACCCGGTGAACCTGGGACCTGCTCCCGACTCGCAAGTGGCTCAGACCGCCGAGTTTCGGGTTTGGGTACTGAACCGGGTTCTCTAGGAGTAGTCGATTTGAAAAAGGAGTAGGAGTAGGATCCGCTTCCCATGAAGAACCCGAGTTCAAGAGCCCATTCTAGCTGAACCTACACATCACTAATTTACACATTGTTGATCGTATATGCAAAACAGTCTAGTCTAGCTACATATCTGTAGTTTCGCTATCACCCGTGCATAACCTAACCGCCGTTAATAATTGTGTACGGTAGTGCACAATTTAAATATATTTATAATATTGTTAGCCAATACAAAATTAATTTAAATAAAGTTTTTGACATATATTACATTAATTCGTAGCAGGTGTCATTATGAGTGAGTTCAGCCAATTAGTATATGTTTTAGTGGCTGGAAGAACAAACCTATCTTCTGATCAAAAGATCAAGGATTACTTTCGCTGTTATAAATAAATCATTTAATTTATTTTAATAGCACTAATCGCCAAACTGAGTCACTTAAAATTTTATAAAAATAAAACTGAGGAGGTGAAACAGTTTTAATTTGGAATCCATCCAATTTTTTCTACTGAAGAATCGGCTCGTTTTAAGACTAATTTTAACAACTTAATAATACTATTGTGAAATAAATTCACTAATACACTATTGATTTAATGAAGAGCAAAAATATTTATAACAATTGTATTGCTGCATCAAAATCAATTGCGTTATACGCGCACATGGGAAACTTTTTTTTAATTAGTATGGATATTGAAATAGTCACCAACTATCGCCGAAACGAAAGTTGCTGATGTGTGCCTGGACTAAATCACGAATCAAAGACGCTCAAAACCAGAGAATTTATCCTGACTTCTTTTATCATTTACTTAGTCTCCTTTCTCAGGTCAACCGGTCTATATGAAATGAAGGATAGACTAATTGAGATGCCCGATAGTTGCAGGACCACTCTTTGCTCTTGTGGAATAGAGGATAGACTAACCGTGCGAGGCACGCACCATGCAGTAGCCCTTCTCCCCGGTGGCGGCCACCCGGTCCTCGGACAGGCGCAGCTGGGGCGCCCGATCGTGCAGCGCTAGCAGCACGCCCCCGCCCCCGGCCATGGCGCGGTAAAGCCAGCCGGGGATGGGTTTGCCGGACCACTCGTTGCTCTCGTCGAATTCCTAGAATTACATAACGTTTTTACTATGTTCTTCATTAAATTTACATATTCTTGTTAATACCGATTCCAGCGTGGGAGGAATAGATGGTTCATAACGGAGACCAGGAACCAGTTCTTTATCCATCACTTTTGAAACCAGTGTCTAGAGAAATTCTGAGGAAAATTGAAACAGTTCTTTAAAAATATCAAAATAATTTGTCACTTCTTTTAAATTGTTATAATATCTATCTATATTCTACATTATATATATATATATATAAATCAAAATGTGTTTGCTTGTCTGTATATGAGTATGTTATGTCACCAATGGTTTAGCAACGCAAAGACATATGAGATATCTATGCATTGCTAAACCGTTCATCCGATTGCGATGAAACTTTGGGGGTTTCTATATACAGTAGTGAGTTCTGGCATCATGAAATTATGCATTGCTAACCGTTCATCCGATTGCAATTTGGGGATTTGATGTGTGCATGTCCGCGATGGATTCTATATATAATAGTGAGCTCTGGCGTCAAGAAAATGCATTGCTAAACCATTTATCCGATTGTGAGGAAACTTTGGTGAGTCGTTGTGAGCAAGCCTGCGAAGGTTTCTGTTTATACTGGTGAGCTCTGGCATTATGAAATTTGTATAAAAAAATTGCAATACGTGGCACCCAAGCTGTTTGAAAACTGAATGTACCGGGACTGAATGTATGGAATGCGGGAGGGGGAGGAGAACTCGGGAGGGGGGTTCGCGGGACGGGGGAAGCGGGAGAGTGGAGAATTGCTCAGATTGAAAAAAAAAAGTTTTTGGGTTCTCTAAAGCCGGGTACAGATTGCTGTAACATAACATGCAATGTAACATAAAAGGAACATTTCATAAGTGTGGACGCAGCGCGCGCATGAACTGGGCATGTACCTACTCACATCTGTTTCCAGCATGCGCGCGGTGAACATAGCTCAGTTTGCCGAATACAAGTCCTCCATTGTTCGCGCGCATTCTGCAGTACAGACACAAACAACCCGTCCACACTGACGCTCCGTGCACACTGTGCCCCTTTGTGTTCGGCGAAAAAACCGACACTTTGCGGATTGTGGCGCGCACGAGTTGAAATGCTCTGTTCGTGCGCGCAAGGCGTCCACACTATGGGAATTCTGTTACATTGCATGATACATTGCGACAATGTGGACGGCAAATTCTTTCATTGCGTGTTACATTGCATGTTACGTTACAGCAATCTGTACCCGGCTTAAGTGATACAGATTCACCAGTTTCATGCTTGTACCGAGTTTCCGAACCGTGTATACAAATTAATATAATATGTAAGATAAATTTCCAGTATCACCTGTCTAAAAGGGGCGTGTGGATCCGGCTCGGCGAGTATATATCTGTATCCGTCCTTGTTAAAAGGGTGATCGGCAGGGTAACCGTGGGAGGGCAGACGGGGGGCAGTGGATGTGTCCCCAGCGCCCTGGCCCTGCCCGCCCCCGCGCCCCTTCTTGCCTCCAGAGCCCCCGCCCGCCCCCGCGCCCCCCTCCGGCCGCCGCTTGGCAGCGCGCCCCTTCAGGTTGCCTTGCAGGGGAACTGGAACAAAAATATTACTTCAATTTGGGAAACATTTAAATGATCATCAAAGTATTCAGTACAGAAATATACATGTATTTCAGTACATGTTATGTTTAACCCCTCCGAATTTTCGAGAATGTTAGCTTTTGGTGTCTTAAACGAAATGACATTTTACGAAAACTTTTAGTTATAACCGCTTCACAATTAAAGCTCTATAAATGAAATATTTCTGAACGTAGCCGAATAGTAAAAACTGTTTTAGAAAGGTTACAAAATAGGCTTTCAAATTATTGTATTACAAATAAATATTAGCATTTGTAAATATTAAAATTTAGATCGCAAACATTAAAAATAGGTAAAAATGACTCACGTGATGTTTTTATGTAAAAACGGTACTAAAATCACAGATTATGCAAACAACAATACTTATTCTATTGTATATATGTGTAATAAACACTTTTGTCACCTCACTTTTTTATCATTTCATATAAAAATATTTAATAAAAATTTAAAATGTGGAGCACGGTGGAGCTGCCGGTAGCAAATTTGCGCGGGTAAATATTTTCGTCAACTACACGATTGACAGCTGATTCCTGTTATGTATTTCCATAGACAACTTAATAGAAATGTGCAGCTTGATCTACTATCGACCTTTGACTTTTTATTTTAGGGATGTAACTAAAACAATAATGGAGTTATAACGATTTCTATGGAAACACACGCGCTGACGTATAAACACGCTTATTGTACTTGACTGCTGTCCTATTTTTAACGCTTATATCTGCTTACGTTGCTGACCGGTTAAATCATCAAAAGAATTTTAAAAGAAGCCGACAAGACGATTTTCAATTTTTATCAGATCCGGCATTGTTCTTCGGGACTGCCGATTTAGTCGAAAAAAATATTATTTTACAGAAAGAGATGTTAAATCGTTCGCTTTACATCTCTACAAATTATAAATTAAAGTCCTCCACCACTTCCATCTGTCTGTTCGCGATAAACTCAAAAACTACTGAACGAGTTTTCATGCAGTTTTCACCAATAGATAGGGTGATTCATGAGAAAGGTTTCATTAACCCCTCCGAATTTTCGAGAATATTAGCTTTTATTACCGCTTCACAATTAACCCCTCCGCAATGTAAGCAGATATATGCGTTAAAAATACGACAGCAGTCAAGTACAATAAGCGTGTTTACACGTCAGCGCGTGTGTCTCCATAGAAACCGTTATAATTCCGTTATTGTTTTAGTTACATCCGTAAAATAAAAAGAGAAAGGTCGATAGTGAATCATGCTGCACATCTCTATTCAAGTTGTCCATAGAAATACATAAAAAGAACATTCTGTCAGACGCAACGCGCAGTCTGACACATAATTTATCCCGCCAAATTTCCTACGGGCGGCCGACATTGTTAATTTCTATTAAATATTTTTATATGAAATGATAAAAAAGTGAGGTGACAAAAGTGTTTATTACACATATATACAATAGAATAAGTATTGTTGTTTACATAATCTGTGATTTTAGTACCGTTTGCACATAAAAACATCACGTGAGTCATTTTCACATTTTTTTAATGTTTGCATTCTAAATTTTAATATTTACAAATGTTAATATTTATTTGTAATATAATAATTCGAAAGCTTATTTTGTAACCTGTCTAAAACAGTTTTTACTATTCGGCTACGTTCAGAAATGTTTCATTTATAGAGCTTTAATTGTAAAGCGGTAATAATACAAAGTTTTCGTAAAATGTCATTTCGTTTAAGACACCAAAAGCTAATATTCTCAAAAATTCGGAGGGGTTAAAGCTCTATAAATGAAACATTTCTGAACGTAGCCGAATAGTAAAAACTGTTTTAGACAGGTTACAAAATAAGCTTTCGAATTATTATATTACAAATAAATATTAACATTTGTAAATATTAAAATTTAGAATGCAAACATTAAAAAAATGTGAAAATGACTCACGTGATGTTTTTATGTGCAAACGGTACTAAAATCACAGATTATGTAAACAACAATACTTATTCTATTGTATAAATGTGTAATAAACACTTTTTGTCACCTCACTTTTTTTATCATTTCATATAAAAATATTTAATAGAAATTAACAATGTCGGGCGCCCGTAGGAAATTTGGCGGGATAAATTATGTGTCAGACTGCGCGACTGACAGAATGTTCTTTTTATGTATTTCTATGAACAACTTGAATAGAGATGTGCAGCATGATTCACTATCGACCTTTCACTTTTTATTTTACGGATGTAACTAAAACAATAACGGAATTATAACGGTTTCTATGGAGACACACGCGCTGACGTGTAAACACGCTTATTGTACTTGACTGCTGTCGTATTTTTAACGCATATATCTGCTTACGTTGCGGAGGGGTTAAAGGAGAATGTCTGTACGTGGTGGATGAGCAAGCTGGCAAGCGGGCGGTGTGGATTTGATTTGTATGCAAATTGACAGATGGCGGTGTGAATTAAAAAGTTGGGTAACCATCCAGTAGATGGCGTTGTTTTTTGTTAGCCACAGTAACGCGTGGCCGGGTCAGCTAGGTATATCTATGGATGTGCACTTCTATCATCCTTTGTCATTTCTGGCAGAAAATTTTAACTCAACTTAATTTTTATTGGCTTTAGGTTTCGGGTGTCTGTGACTTCTGTAAAACGTCAACATTAATTGTACGTTTTTGCTTTTGTCGTTTCTTTGGCGTTCAAGTAGAATATATATTATATCTTTTGTAGCACATTTTCCCTCCAATGTAAATGTTGTGCATAGAAAGAAAGTTAAACAGTCAATTTGAAACAAGTGAACTGACAGACAAAAGGCATTGGTAACTTAGTGTTTTTTTCCAGAACAAAAACATCTAGCAAAAGTCATTGAAGAAGAATAAAACAATGATAATCTAAATGAAAATATGAAAGAGAACAAGACACAGAAAAATAGAAAAAGATAAAAGCAAATTAGTTTAATAATATTTTTTTTAATACTAATGATAATTCTGGGACACAAACCCAGAACCGCTCGTCCCAGTTGCGACCATTATTTTTTTTATTTTTCTGTGTCTTGTTCTCTTTCATATGTTCGTTTAGATTATTAGTGTTATCTTCTTCTTCAATTATATATTTCATTGATGGGAATAACCTTCAAAAGTTATAAAAAGAGAGTTGTTCTTCTAAAAAATTAATTATTATGTATTTATCCAAATTACCAAAATATTAAGCGAACTTTTTAATAATAATAATATTTGGATGAAATGTATAGCGCCGTTTTTATTAAAAATCACCTCAAGGGCGCTGTACAAATTTATAATATATTTTTTATTATTATTTTTAATTGTTAAACTAACGTTTAAGACAAGATTTTTATGCATAGCACAAAGGGTAACAATTATTATAAGCAATAATTATCAGCCTGAAACACTCATCCACATTGAAAAATCTTCTGAGAAAAGATAAATGACGCCAACGGGACATGAACCCGTGCCCTTCTGATTGCCAGTCAGCTGCTCTCCCGTTGCTGTCCCGTTGGCGTCATGTATCTTTTCTCGGAAGATTTTTCAATGTGGATGAGTGTTTCAGACTGATAATTATTGCTTATAATAATATTTTTTTACAATATCTTACTACTAACTACAGACTAGACAAACTATTGTAACATCTTATGGCTAACAGATTGCATCCACCAATCCAGTCAATCACTAATACAAAACTTTTGACAAAGCATTTGACCAATGAAGGTGAAGCTGCATTAAAATGTAGACGAGGTGATCTATCACAAAATATTACGATCTATAAAAATAAATAAGCGCACTGTGTATGTAAACGAACTGACAGTATTATTGTTTTTGGAGAATCAATAACCTATAAAATTTATTTGCATTACATACCTTTTACTTTCAATATTTTCTATCACAAATCTCGACAATTTAGAAAATAAAAACTTCAAATTAGCTCCAATTCATGAACCTTTTCTTGGTAATTACAAATGCAAATAAAATATACTATTTTTAATTTGCTTACGTATGAAAGATAAATTTATATCACATGTTAACATACAAGTAATTGTGGTTATCCCTTAGATTGAATTTACTTGCAAATATTCAAGAAACAAAAATTAATATCTAAATTAAACCTTTCCAAATGCACTCATTCAGCATTCCGTCACATATTATTTCCAATTGGTAAAATAAAACAGCACACAGCCGCTGAATGTGGAATCTAGTTCAACTGATTGGTAAATGTTAATCTTACATCAAACAAGGTTTAGTGAGTCATAAACTTTGATAAGGAAAAAATAGATGTGTAAAAAAGAAATCATTACAAAAAAATACAATATTTTACCAGTAATACCCGGTTATAAAAAGAATTTATCAGTTGGAAAAATTTATAAACAATTTCTGAAATTTTTATTGAGGATTTATGAAAAAAACTTATTTTATTAGTGGCAATAATTTATATTGGCCATCGTGGTGTTTTTTTTTATAGCTTCATAATTTTTTTTCTGCATTTAATCAGTACCCTATGGTTCAACGACAATTTTATTCCCATTAGGTACTTTAAAAAAAGTTATTATTTTTTACCCATATACAAAAAAAAATATTTTTCACACTGGTGTAAAAATTTTGTTTTTAGTAATATATTGTATTGCTTTCATGTGATGATAATTTTACTACTTTTTTAAAGCAATATTATGATTTTTTGGTTATATTTTATTATCTCTTCCGTAAAGTTCTGTTATACCAAACAAAACATTGATATTTCCTTCATCTATTTCACTATACTCTAAAATAAATGCCTTTATAAATAAAAATTTTAACATTTATTTACTACAAATTATTGAATGTTTTGACATACCATC
Source organism: Limnephilus rhombicus (assembly GCA_929108145.2). Lineage (NCBI taxonomy): Eukaryota > Metazoa > Arthropoda > Insecta > Trichoptera > Limnephilidae > Limnephilus > Limnephilus rhombicus. Next base: position 19,641,616 of record OV815278.1, on the reverse strand, counting down.
CATGACAAGTAGTTAACTTAACCCAATGACACAAAATAAGGAACAAAATACTAATCTTTTACTATCTCCAAATAAATAATATGTAACAAAGCTGATTTTAGTTATCAAGAAAACTGTTATCAGTGAACATATCGCAATGGCTGTATAACACACAACTTATAATATATGTATGCTTTATTGGCTTTTGTGTATGTATAATGTGCATTATTATATTGCTGTTGTGGATGTAGAGCAAAGATGAAACTATTAAACCAAATTACATCGGCACTTCTAGATTTTATTGTCGATTTTACAGGTTGATATTTTGCATATTTTTAACCAGTTGAATGATGCTCATTCACATACGACCGCTCTAATATCCATGCTGGAATTTTTTGCGATGGGATTTTAACCTCTGCTTTGAAAACTGTGTAGAGGACTAAATCAGAATCACTTGCGCTAATAACACTGTTGATTCTACTTTTTATTTCATGAATGTAGCCTCTCTAGACTATTGAGAAAACAATATACGTGTGCGGGGAAAAATCTTGCCAATCTCATACGTATTGACCCAAATATAACAATTCTAGAATGTAATATTGATTCTGAAAATAAAATAGCAACTTTTCAGTTACCGTAGAGGACGAAGTAGTATCTCTACATATTATAAATTAAGTCCTCCCCTCTGTCTGTATGCTCGTGATAAACTCAAAACTATTGAACGGATTTTCATGCGGTTTTCACCAATAGATAGATTGATTCATGAAGAAGGTTTAGGTATATAATTTGTTAAAGTTTTGTGTAAATTGGTTGAAATATAAAAGAGAATGTCTGTATGTGGTGGACGAGCGGGCTGGCAAGCGGGCGGTGTGGGTTTGATTTGTATGCAAATTAACAGATGGCGGTGTGAATTAATTTATCGTGGTTATAAAGATTGGGTAACCGTCCAGTAGATGGCGTGGTGTTTTGTTAGCCACAGCAACGCAGCAACCCACAATCTGATAATCCAGGAGAAATAAGCCATTACCGACCCATTACTCCAGCATTCCATCATGGCCCATCATCCTTGATTCTTCAAAATTCTTATTTTAAATAAAATGAGAAGATAGTTTAAAAAAAGGATGAACCAATTTATAAAATGTACCGCAGAATAGGGCGATTAGAAACAGTTTAGCTCATTTTCAACCTTATAGCTCAGAAACTGTAAATTCAAAGTACATTGAAATGCCTTAGAAATATGTTTCTTTGGCTAATCTTTTCGTTTCTACCCACTTATAACATGAAATATGCATTCTCATTAAGAAATTAAGATAAAACTGTGATGTTTCTATTCACCTTCACGGTGGGGTCAATAGAAACATTTGTTTATTATATTATTTCAATAGAAACACATGAGAAAATTTAAGCCTGTATTCGTAACACATGTAGCTACATGGATTCAAGTCTTTTTAAAAATAATTATCTTCCGACGACCTCCGTAGTCCAGTGGGTAAGACTCTTGACTCACAATCCGGAGGTCGCGGGTTCGAACCCGGCATGCGCAAATAAATTTTATTTGATTAATTTGTGTTATTTCACAATTAAGGTGTAAGACCACCATTCAGAAATTGAAATGTTGCTTGAAAATGGCTTTAGCCGTGTTTGGTGACTAGATCTGAATAGCCAGGTACTTCCCAACCTTTCTCTTCCCCACCTCCTTCCCCTCCCCACTACCTTCAGCCTCACAACATACCCCAATTGGGGATGCCATAGTCTCACTGGCTCCAGACGGGAGCAGTTGAGATTCTTGTGCGGTATTCACTGTAAAAAAAAATCTTGAGAGGACGACGGCGATTAAAGTAGTGTTTTAAGATGATGCGTAGATCAAACTGATCTACTGGATAGCCCCATTCGGCACATGTGTGTCTATATATAGTACGAAATAATTGATATTGAGATTTTTAGCAGTCTCTCTGTATGACAAATTATTCTTCTTCATTATAATATGTCTTCTAAGGCTTGTTCTATCTCTTCTATTTTATGAGAAAGATGGCGCTTGGATCGAGGAGTAGGCTTGTAGTTACGTAAATATATTATTTTTATATGTAACGACTGATTAGCATTTAAATTTTCATAACATATAAAAAATACAATTTAGACATAAAATTAAACATTATTTTTCATTTAAAAAAATACCTAATATTTTGTAGGAGGTTTACAAAATTTTGTTATTTTTTTAATTACTATATATATATATATTTTTTTTTGGTTTTATATAAAGTAAAAAACCCTAAACTAATAATTCATTAAACTGTGTAAGTGTGATAATATGTGAAATATTCACTTAATTTCATTACGTCTCTCAGATGTATGATTATCTTTAAGGTAGGTAAAAATAAGATTATCTCTCTAGGGTTAAAGGAAAAATAGTCATGCTGACGACACTGTCGTAATAATTTAAGGTATTGATTGGAATGCTGTTAATAACCTAGCAAATACTATTATTAATATACTAATAAACTGATTTGATAAAAATCTCCTCTCCTTAAACACTTACAGCCTTACTTATGAAAAAACACTTCACAACCGTTAAACGTTTACACAATTAAAAGGTATTTCAATTGAACAAAAATGACAGCCTCAATACTAAAAACTCACTGATAACCAATCAATAACCAACATAACATATCCTCTACAGTTTTTGTACATCGACATAATATTTGAACTGTGTTTTGGTTGATACATTTAAATGCTAAACTATTCAGGACAGTTTGCCACTTCTCTGTCAAATATTCAGTTTGTTTATCAAAAGATTATCAATAGTTGTGTGATTTTTCAATCCGAAATGAAATTAAGAACTGAAAAATGCTGTTTTTACAGGAATTGCTTTATGTAAAAAAAAGTTTACTGGGATTAATATTTTTGGCAGTGAGTCTGAATATATGGTTCCATGCCAACTGAGAATAAAGTCAACTCAACACTTCTTTGAAAAGTCATTAAAAACTATGAAAAAAATAATTTTAAAATAGCCTGTAACCCTAACCTAACGTAACCTATTAACCAATTTTGACTTTTCTGAGGCGGTTCTGAGTTGGTTTCATTCTGACTTGTCCGGTCACGGAATATATATACATATTCAGTATTGAACAAGAAATCACCACAGGAATCTACATCGTCCAGGCTGTTGTTAAATTTGTCCACTTTTCTTAACCTAACCTAACCTAATCATAATCTATATCCTACTTCTCCAACAACCTTCAGGGCCGAGCGGGAAAGATCCTAATCTAGAGGTCCTGGTTTCGAAACCCGGTGTGATCAAATATGTTTTATTTAATTTATATTATTAGTGTTGATAAATATATATGTAGATAAAAGAATATAAAAGCTCTCTTTGCGACACATTCGAGAATGGTAGATGCTAACAGTATTACCATGGTTAAAGATCATCAGAAGTTAAGTCACACGGTTCATTTATCTTTCATTTCATGATTTCATTCCGCCTTTTTCCCTCAAAATGAATGTCGTCCCCCATTCCATTCCCATTCCCATCCTCATTCTCATCCCATTCCCATCCTCATTCCCTCGAAATGAAAAATGTTAAGTATTAATCTTCACAAGAAATAGAATTATAAAGGATTTTTCTTATGCTATCAACAACGTTATTCTCAAAAAAGTGTCTTCAATAAGGGATCTAGGAATCACTCTTGATTCTAAATCCATATTTGATGTACATATTAACGACCTTAAGTGCAAATCATTAAAAAAGATGGGATTTATTCACAGAATATGTAAATCTTTCAAAGATCCTCAATCAATTTTAACTCTTTAGAATGCCTTAATTAGAAGTAAACTTGAATATGGAAGCACTATTTGGAATCCACAATACTGCAAATATGAAAACATTGTAAAATCAGTTTAAAAAAAAAATACTAAGAATGTTATGTTCAAATGTGGACTACATGAACATCTCAGATCATACGACGTACATCGTGATTACTTCAATATTGATACTCTTAAAACCAGAAGGCAATTGACTGATATAATATGTTTACATAAAATTACTCACGGCCTTCTTGATACTACTATCTTAGCAGTATTGAAATAAATGTCCCCAATTCCCATTGTTTACGACGCCATAACATTTTTCACATGAATACAATTAAAAATAATATCGCCTACTTTAGCCCTCTGACCCAGATGTGTCGACTATATAACAAGAGTGTGCTGAAGTACATATTTTCGTCGATAATTTGTACGGATTCAAAAAATAAGTTCTGGGGCTGTTAAAAAATACTAACTGATTATATTGTGTCAATTGTCTTTCTTATGTCTCTTACCACTCATTGTAATGTGTTACTTGAATGAGCTTTCATATAATTCTGTATTTTTATTTGTGATGTTTTAGTTTTTCTAATTATATGTTTCTGTATTTAATTGTATGTAATTGTAGATTTTTGTAATTGTGTAATAACTAAGTTTTATAACTTGATTGTTCTCATGTAAGTGCGAACATCTGTAAAACCCTGTATAAATAAATAAATTTTAAAATTTAAAAAAAATAAAGAATATTTAATAACTGCCTGTGGGGTCCTACTGAATAAAAAAAAAACAAGCGAGTAATCAATAAAAATTGTGAAGTAAAAAGTACTTTACCATGGGCAACTCCCATATCCGACACCTTCAGCTGGCCCCCCTTGATCATGGCCTCGTAGTTGGGCCGTATATTAGTAACGTCAGAGGATACGAGGCCAAACATCTGCCCATCGCTGGCACTCTCCTCGTACGTGAACAGCAAGTGGATATCTCTCACCAGGGCGCGTTGAACAGTTGCGTACCATGACTGGGTAACTCTGAAAATCAAACAAATCCTATTGAATTCTAAATATAGAGATGTTCCAGGAGGATATGGCACTATCACTCAAGGCATGTCATGTCAAAAGTCAGAAGGATGAATAGGTATAAATGTAGAGATTTGCAGTAATTGCCAGCCTCTGTGGAAAAACTGTGAAATGAAAACTTTACTTTTTAAGTAATGAAAACTAATATTATCAAAGGGTAACAATTAGTCAGCCTGAAACACTCATTAACATTGAAAAATCTTCCGAGAAAAGATACTTGCCGCCAACGGGACTTGAACCCGTGTCCTTCTGATTGCCGGTCGGATGCTCTGACCACTGAGCTATGGCGGCTTATCTAATACCCGCCAAATAATTCAATATATACTGGTGTTTCATTCAACAATTACTGATTATTACATTTTTCAGAGCATCGACATCGTCAGAGCATCCGACCGGCAATCAGAAGGACATGGGTTCAAGTCCCGTTGGCGGCAAGTATCTTTTCTCGGAAGATTTTTCAATGTAAATGAGTGTTTCAGGCTGACAATTATTGCTTATAATAATTGTTACCCCTTTGTGCTATGCATAAAAAATCTTGTCTTAAACGTTAGTTAATAAATTAAAAATAATAATTAATATTATCATGGAACAGTTTTCCTGCACTTATTTCTAGTTATTATTTATTTCTTGTTTCACTTATTTATCCAGGACCGAACCGGTTTAACTCTGCTTACCGGCATCTACAAAGTGCCCTTTTGAAATTAAAAAATATGTTCTTGTATGAAGATGTCCATGTAACAGGATGAAACCGATTCAATCTCCAATATGAGGGCGGTTCAGAAAGTAACCGCTGTTTGGTTATAAATAATTTTTAAAAAAACATATCGATACAAATATTTTATGCCTCTTAAAACCATAGCTCTCCAATTTTGTTCTACATGGTCAACATTTTAATTCAAGCATTTGACATTTCCACCAATTTGCAAATATGCATAGAACTAGGCGGCCTGGGAATTCAGGCATCCGTCACAGAATTTTGAAGATTCTTCATGTGAGTGAACAAATGGAGCCAAGTCTGGGCTACACAGGTGGATGATCAAAAGCATCCCATCCGTACGGTTCAAAGGGTGTTGTGTTCGCTGAGTACTGCGAGGATGAACATTGTCATGCAAGAATACAATGCTAGATGTAAGCAGTAGAGATGGATAAGTTCTGCATTTTGCCGGAGGCCTCCGAGACGTACTTCCTTTCAAAAGTACTCGAGTTTTTGGAGCAGGTCCCGGGAGCCACTCCCGACTCGCGAGTGGCTCGGACCGAGATGAGCGGGTTCGACCTGAGCCGGATCTCGGAGTCGGAACCCGCAAAAGAACTCGAACTTGGACCCCGCTCCCGACTCGCGAGTGGCTCGGACCGAGACACACGGCTTTGACCGGATCCGGACCTCGAGGCCGGAACCCGCAAAAGAACTCGAACCCAGGACCTGCTCCCGACTTGTGAGTGGCTCGGACCAAGACGCATGAGTACGACCAGAGCCAGCGAACCCGGAACCTACACCCGACTTTTGGGTCTGAGTACTGGACCGGGTTCTCTGGGAGTAGTCGATTTGAAAAAGCAGTAGGAGTAGGATCCGCTTCCCGCGAAGAACCCGAATTCAAGAGCCCACTCCAGCTAAACCTACACATCGCTAATTAACCGACCAACCGACCGCAAAATTGGTTCTGGATGGCTCTTGTATGAAAAAGCTAGCCATCGCAGTGCTCAGTAAACACAACACCTTTTAGTCAATTCAAATGGGACGTTTTTGATCATAATATTATTACAAAAGATTTCCACTAAACAGTTCAACAATACAAATAATTTTAGTTGAGCAGGCTTCATACAAGTCAATTTAGAATATGTGTACAAAGCAATTAGAATAATAGCGCACCTTCTGGGCATTGTTGTCATAGCTTCCCAATACTGATCGATGTATGGAATAATATCCCGATCTTTACTAAAGACGGTTCTATTTTTCCCTTCCTTCGTGCTGTCTTGTTGTAAGTTTGCTAGGGCTGTAATGCACATCTGAGGAAATGCTAGAAATAAATAATCAGCCATTAATACCATAAATACAAAAAAAAACTAATTATTTATGCATTGAACCGCTTACTCGTTAACATGGAATATTTTTAATTCAAACAATTAGATTTGGCTTTATTATTACAAAAAGTGAGTTTTTATGTCGGGAAAGGCAAAAAAACATGCAAAAAATGGTGACCGGACAACTCAGAATGAAACCAATTCAGAAGCACCTCAGAAAGGTCAAGTGATGATAAAAAAAATAGGTTAAGTTAGGTTAGGGTTACTGGCTATTTTAAAATAATTTTTAAAATAATTGACCTTTCTGTGTTGGTTTCATTCTGAGTTGGCATGGAACCGCAAAAAATATGCATTTAACATTTTAATTTTGTTAAAATTAATTCACAACACAATTTTTTATATTTATTGTTTTTATTTAACATTTCATGGACAATCAATCAATGCTGCCAATCATAGAAAAAAATTATTGCCATGTAAAATAATAATTTATTCACATTATTAAAAAAAAATTTAAATAAATGAAGACAATATAAGCGAAACTCAATCGAAAATCTGGAAACAATTTTCGATTGAGTTTCGCTTATATTGTCTTCATTTATTTAAATATTACAATTTGAGGTTTTACTCATTAAGTTAAAAATAAAAAATAAAAAAAATAAAGGTAAATATGCAGTTTGTCCACCTCACGGATAATACGGAACGTTCGTGTTGTCGAAGTTTGATGCACAGATAATACGGAAAATTCCTTTTTTAACAAATAGATAATAGACAATCAAATGTGACATTTGCCGAAAGTACCAACATCATAAAATAAATTCTTGTATATTCTTGATTCAACTAGTTATATTTTCCTAGCCAGGAATTAATGACGTACAGTACCTACCTACTCACTGGTTGAGCTAAAATACGATAAATTTTTGAGATCGCTGGCAATGGTTAATACGCACTTTTTTTTTTAAAAATCTTTTGATTCACCTTAATTACATTAAAAGATTATATTAAAAGTAATATAAATAATAATTATATTATATTAAAAGATTATATATTATATTTGCATTGGGGGAAGTGGAAAATATTTCATTCTAAATTTCGATTACGTAAAATTAAAATTAGCTTTCATTCTGTGAAACGAGACCGTCCATTTTCAAACATTATTTTCAAATGTCATTTTGTTATGTTGGTATAAGTTTGTGTGATATGGTTTATGATACAAAAGAAAGTGCCCCCTTTATACCGCCTACTCGCGTCAAGGCACGAAAAACATCCCAGTTTTGAAGTAGTTTAGCGGCTACGCTTGGTTTGTGTAACATGGTTTGTGATACAAAAGAAAGTGCCCCTTTATAACGCCTACTCGCGTCAAGGCACGAAAAACATCCCAGTTTTCAAGTAGTTTAGCGGCTACGCTTGGTTTGTGTAACATGGTTTGTGATACAAAAGAAAGTGCCCCTTTATAACGCCTACTCGCGTCAAGGCAAGAAAAACATCCCAGTTTTCAAGTAGTTTAGCGGCTACGCTAGGTTTGTGTAACATGGTTTGTGATTCAAAAGAAAGTGCCCCTTTATAACCGTTCGTTATACTATATAAATATATAATAAAATGCCGTTTTTATTATTTATTTATATAGTAAACATGCATTTTAATTCTTATATAGTACATTTACTTGAGTAAATAATTTGCTTTTTCAGAACATAAAAACTCCACAATAACTAGTTGGTGTACCTTCCTAAAATATTTGAGAATCAATTTTTCCGCTATGGCAATCTTTCTTAATATTCCAGCTATTGGTACCTTGGAAAATGTGAAGGATTGATTGTCTATGAACATATAAGTTGTTGATATAAATAGAATATGGCGAAGAATTTGTAATCGCGTAAGTGAATTAATTTAAACAAAATTAAAATGTTGAATGCATATTTTTTGCATGTTTTTTGGTCTCCCCCGACTTAAATACTCATTTTTCATGATAATAAAGCTAAATACAACAGTTTGAATAAAAAATATTCCGTATTAACGAGTAAGCGGTTTAATGCATAAATAATAAAATAAATAAATAAATAAAAATTTAAAATTTAAAAAAATAAAATTAAAAAAAAACAAAATATATTTTTTAAATTTAAATCAATTTTAGTCGTTCGTAGTCGTAAATCGGTCGTAGTAGCGAATCCATTATTGACAAGTTTGTACCTGTATTTATAACAGCAGAAAATGGAAAGAAATGTATTAGAATAATTACACATACCCACTAGACAAACCCTGCTTTGCCAAACAAACCATTCAAAATCTGGAATGTATATCTAAATTATGATGACATGCAGCTTTCGTAGTTTGAACCTCAATCCAATAATTCGAAGTAGGTACTTTTTTGTTTTTATTTTGACGAGAATTTATTTTATAAGATTGTTACTTCCGACAAATGTCATATTTGATTGTCTATTAGTTAAAAAAGGAATATTCCGTATAAGCACCTGCCACATGCACACTTCGGAGCGACCGAGTCCCACCAGCAATGAACGCGCAAGTCTCAATAATGAACTGCGCTGTAAACCTATCGGTCTTTACTTTTCTGCGCAGTGGCCTGAAGTGGCGCGGAACTCGGTCGCTCCGAAGTATGCGTGTGGAAGGTACTACTATCCGTGCATCAAACTTCAACAACACGAACGTTCGGTGTTATTCGTGAGGCGGACTCTATGCATATTTACCAAAACCTGATCAGTTTAATAATTACATTGATTACATAGATGAATTACACATATTCAAGCAGAGTAGAGTTGGGTAATTATCGGTTCGGACTGGCCACGCTTATTACGAATAATTTTTAGAAAAAAACTTTAGATTCGCCTTAATTAGTATAAAAGGAAACTTTTTGGCTTTGGGGCTGCGGAAAATAATGCATTTTAATTTTCAGCATAAAACCAAAATTCTCTTCGCGATCCGACACAGCGAAAATCCGCGGCCGTACCTGTCACTGTGATGTTGGTATCCTTTATAAATTAACAAGAGCTAATACGACTGTAGCCGACTTCGCGGGATACCTACATGAAATACCGCGAATCACAAACCATGTTACACAAACCTAGCGTAGCCGCTAAACCACTTGAAAACTGGGATGTTTTTCTTGCCTTGACGCGAGTAGGCGTTATAAAGGGGCACTTTCTTTTGTATCACAAACCATGTTACACAAACAAGCCCGCTAGACAAATTTCATAATTACGCGCCTTATCCCACGAAGTCGGCTACAGTCGTATTAGCTCTTGTTAATTTATCAAGGATACCAACATCACAGTGACAGGTACGGCCGCGGATTTTCGCTGTCGGTCGCGAAGCGAATTTTGGTTTTATGCAATAGAAAATTAAAATGCATTATTTTCCGCCGCCCCAAAGCCAAAAAGTTTCCTTTTATAGTAATTAAAGCGAATGTAAAGTTTTTTTCTAAAAATTATTCGTAATAAGCGTGGCTAGTCTGAACCGATATTTACCTAGAGTTGTTGTTAAAAGTTACGAAATTACTGCATAAGACGAAAATGTTGAATTGAATGTGAATACATGGTAAAACAACGTACGTGCTTGATTTTTCTTGAAGCTTTCCAAGCCGGTTGGAGAGCAATTCTTGCAAACAAACATGTAGTTGGTCATGAAGGGAACCAATTTTCCCAATTGGTAGCCAATACATGATTCGTGATGCCATCTAGTGCAGGAGGCACATAGTAATTCCACAATGTTGAGATTCCGATCCTTCCCACTGAAAAGGGGTTTAATTCTATATTCAAATAATCGCACAAAGTATTGTAAACATAAACAAAGTACAATTTTCAGCGACATATATAATTCACAGATGGAAAGGTAGATAAAATAAGCGTGCCTTCTTCAAATGTTTACTTACCAATAGCAATTGCCTTGCTGTTCGTTACTTTTAGACATTTTTGTTTAGAAATCGGACATTTAGGACAAACTTAGTTTTTTTACCGTTTTGACAGGTTTTTGACGTAGAAAATAAATCGAAGCGCCAAAGCTTCAAGCCATAAACAACAAATAAATGGCCATAGACTAGGGTTCATAGAAAAAGTTTTTCTTTTTATGAACATGAACGATTTTAGTTTTTGAAGTAAAACTAGAGGAGTGAGCTGGTGAATGCGTGACGAGAGCGTTATGAAAAGTGTGATCGGGCGAGGCGAACGGTCGGGCGAGGCGAACGGAAGTTGAGAGGGAGATCTAAGTTAGTAAAGTTTTACTTCAGTCGTGTGGTCACAGGCACAGTGGCGTAGCGTAGGGGGGGGGGGCGGCGCGCCCCGGGCGGCACTTTTAAGGGGGGTGGCAAATTTTCACAGTAAATAATAATATTATCTTGGAAAAAATTTATCCATTTCAAATCATTATCTAAAAATGTTCTACAATACTTTCGTATACGAATCCAACTTTTTTTATTATTTATTAAAAATATCAATAATTATACATATTTTAAGCTGCAAATTTCGCAATTCGTAGTAAAACCGTATGCTTATTATGAGTGTTATTCTAATTAAAGCTGATAACTCGCGAACAAAATCACTCTGAATTAAAACTAGAATTGTGTTCAAAATGTATTAACGAATGAATTTCAGTTGTGTATTCATCTGCTGATATATTTCGAAAGAAATCATTATTTTATTCGAAGTGCAGTTATAAAATTCTAGTTACAGACTCTGTTTGTGCTACCAGAATAAAAAAAAAACCATTTTCATATTCTGAGTGTAGTTTTAATTCGCCAAATACAGATTTAATTTAACCCGTCTAATCCCAGGAAACGCAAACTGTCCCACACATCTAATTTTAAAATAAAATTGTGAAATTATGTCCCACATATTTAATTTAAAATAAATTTGAGATTGCGATAAAAAGTTAAGATACAGTTTTATTAAAAAAGTTTTAAGAAAAATAATCTGTATTTAAAATTTTAAGTTTATTCTCTTTTAGGTACTTTAATTCGAATATTGGCAGGCGTGTATTTTTGAGATAATCCATATTTCCAATATCAAAATTTTAATATTTAGAAACAATAATGTGCTAATAAGCACGTCGGAAAAATTACTACATCCAGATTTTAGAACAATTTTGTTTTTTTGCAAAAGGATAAAAAAAACAATATAAATGAACATTTGAAATGCATGGGAGAACCGGAAATTTTGTGCGCAAACATGTACAGGCAAATGTTTATAGATATTTTTTGTTATTATTCGAAGGGTTAAACCAGTTTTCAAAATGTAAAATTCCATTTTAGAATTCATCTGCTGACACAATTCAAAGGAAAACATTATCTTATTCGAAGTAAGTTATAAAATTCTGGTTGCAAACTTTGTATCCTGTATGTGCTGCCAGATCAAAGAAAAACCATAATCATGTTTTGAGTGTACCTTTAATTCGCCACATGCAGACTTAATTCAAACCAATTTTGTGTTGAGAATGTAAATTTCCAGTTGTGGATTCATCTGTTGACATATTTCAAAGGAAAACATTCTCTTATTTGAAGTTCAGTGGAGGTAATCCACCTCTTACCCGCCCTGGTATAAGTAACTGATGGTTACTCCTTCAAGGCTCTCGCAAGATTCTAATTTTTTGATTAAACGAAGCTACATTTATTTATTTTGAACGAATCTAGACCTCCAGTGTCCATGCATACGTTGTTAGTAAGCAGTATGCAAGTGCTTAACAGGAAAAACAAAATGCAAAAAAATAGGTTAGTAAGACAAAGATAAATTAAATTAATTATTTGAAGTTCAGTTATAATACTCTATTTGCAGACTAGAATCAAAGAAAAACGGTTTTCATGTTCTGAGTGTAGTTTTAATTCGCCAGGTACAGATTTAATTTAAACCAGTACAGAATGTAAAATTCCAGTTGGGTTCATCTGCTGCACATTTCGAAGGAAAACATTCTGTTATTCGATGTGCAGATATAAAATTCTAGTTGCAGACTATTTATTTAATGCCAGAATCAAAGAAAACCCATTTTTATGTTCTGAGTGTAGTTTTAATTCACCGCATACAAACTGGTTTTGCGTTCAGAATGCAACGATAAATTATATAACGAGTTATATAAATTATATAAATTATATAAATCTGCAACTCGTTATATAAATTATATAAATCTGCAACTCGTTATAATTTTATGTTTATAACATTTTATTTTTTTTATATCGAGCATGAAATTTTTCATAATAGGACTGACACCCTTTAATTTAAAAATGTGATGAACAATTATTACCTTCAAATGATATTTTTAACATTACTAATAATGGTTTATAAAGATTATTATATGATTCATTGTCATCATGCCACATGCCACTGTGCATTTTTATAAACTTACTAGCAGACCCGGCCACGTTAGCCACGTTGCTGTGGCTAATGAAACACAACGCCATTACCCAACCTTTATAAAATCCACACCACCCGCTTGCCAGCTGCCCGCTGCCCGCTGCCTGAATTGAATATTTGAATTTCTCGGCTTTTATCTACTACAATGATCATTTAAACCTTCCTCTTGAATCTATTGGTGAAAATCGCATAAAAATCCGTTGCGTAGTTTAAAAGATCTATGCGCACATACATTTTGAGCGACTTCATTTTATACTGTGTTATGATGATAATGATATGTTTTTAACCTCAGTTAATTTTGAATAAAATATATATTTTTAAATAATAACAAAAAAAATAAATAAAATTTTGCTTATTTATAAATTTAATACATAGCAGTTGTAAATTTTTTTTATTTGATTTCTTCGATTTTTCGTTCGGTAAGTACGATTAATTAATTTTTTCGTAATCACGGAAATTATTGCGTAGTGCCACACTGGTCGCCATCAGCCTTTTCAAACTTCCGTTTTGTGACAGCGGGTTTGCTGCATTTAGCAGTGAGTATTTTTGAAGTGAAATATAACATATTTTGATGTAAAGTACTAAATATTTTTGTGTTTATTTTGCCCATCGGTTCATTTAATACATAAAACCTCTGAAGTTAGTGAATGCACAGTGATTATTGTGATAACCACGAATGTGGGAACGTAACCTAATGTCAAGTTTCGCCGTGAGTTTGACTGATTGTTTTTTGTTTTCAGAATATGGCACCTAAGAGGAATAAAGTAGCGAAGGAGGAGGTCCAGGTATCCCTTGGACCCCAGGTTCGCGAAGGACAAACAGTGTTCGCTGTTGCACATATCTTTGCATCCTTCAACGATACATTCGTACATGTTACGGATTTATCTGGCAGGGAAACAATCGCCAGAGTCACTGGTGGCATGAAAGTAAAGGCTGATCGAGATGAGGCTTCTCCCTACGCCGCTATGTTAGCCGCTCAGGTATGTTTACATATTTAATTTATGTCTTACTGAAGAATTTTGGTCTCGTTGAAAGTTGTTTATTGTTCTGCCTCATATTAGTATCACGTTAGCAGAATAACCGGCGTTATGGAAATGGACACATAAAGAAGTTATAGTTTTATGACTACCAAGCGCTGCTAAAACAAACCTAAAAATATTATTGTCAATTCAACTGATAGTGAAGTTATTTACAAAAGTTTTTGAAACATACTTACCTAAAATTATGCTCTGACCTATAATAGATTGGGGTTAGGGTTGCCAGCTCCCGTTTTATGTATTAGAGGATTTGATACGATTAAATAAAGGACATAAAAAAACAATGTTAATACGCAATGAAACGTAGTTTGTTGTTAATCGAAGCCAAGTAAGTAGTACCACCGTAATTAGTCTTTTTGCGTTTAAAAGCATACTTCGTATTACTTTTGGCTGCCCTAAGAGCTTCTTCGTTTTCTATAATGAAATTATAAAATTGTTTGCATTTCATGTTGACGTTCGAGTTTACTTGTAGTTCTGCTTTTACAGTGTCAATATGTAACTTATTTCGGTTTTTGGTCCACGTATTCGTACACAAGGAAAAAAATCCTTTCGGCTTGGGCGTTAGAAACTGGGATGGAAAATAGTATTGTATTATTTTTAGCAGATTCTTGTATTCACCCGTAGATTTGAGAGTCTGAATCCAATTTTCAAGAACACTTTCACACTTCTTATCGTCTATAATTTTCGTCAGGAGAGGCTTTAATATACAGAAACCACGCTGATTCATTTTTTCCAAAAACGACAAAGTATTGTGCTCTATTGAAGATTTCAAATTAGAGGACAAGATCAATTTTTGGGTCTGAAATACAGGACATCCTTTAAAATAAAGGATGTCTGGCAACCCTAATTGGGGTAGACTTGTGCATTCCTACTCTATCCTACTGGACACCCTTAGTAAATGCAGCTCGTATTAAGTTGTCCTGTCTATATTGAGATATTATTGTTAATTAATTGTGTTGTTATTTATATTATAAAAGCGAAAGTGTATTTGTTTGTCCTTCTTTCGCGTCGCAACGGAGCGACCGATCAATTTGATTTTTTTTTGCGTAGAGATAGAGGATTGGTTATTGACATGGGCTACTTTTCATCCCAGAAAACCACTTCAATCTTTTGGGAAAATTCTTAACACCAAAACTAGTATTCCTATAGATACTTGTTCATTTACTTCCAAGACAATATGATACTTCATAATACAATCTTAAAAATTTTCTCTGCCATAACTTCTGTGGAGTGATTTTCGATTTTTAATAATAGAAGTACAACATTATTTCTTAGGCTGCCTTTACACATGCACGATAAATGGCACGATCAAGTGAATCAGATACTTGAGTCGGGTCATGTCAAAAGTCAGAATAATAGAAGAGAATGTATGAGACGATGTATGAATGTGAGTGAGGCAAAGAGTGTGTGCCAAGACCGAGTTGTTTGGCGGTCCGTCCTCTCTGCCTACCCCTGCGGGGAAACAGCGTGATGGTTAGTTAGTTAGTTAGTTTACACATGCAAGTTTTACTTACTTACGTAAGTTACTTGTTTCAAAATTACCAATGTACACAACACTAGTCACTTACTATTTATAGCAAGTTAGAGAAGTCGAAAGCGGCATAAGTTTGAACTAAAACCTGATTATGATATAATTACATTATTATCTCCTGAAAACAATGTAAAAAAACAATTAGGTACATATAAAACTCAAATAAGAAGTACAAAAATGAATGTAAGTTCAAAATTTTCTGATTCTGAAAACCGAAGAGATGTCACTTATTTTTAGGTTGCATAAAGCTTTTTGAAAATTAGCATCCTTTTTAATTAGTGCACTGCTAACTACTATATCAATCCTTTATAATCTCAATGTATCTGTTTCTAACATGAGGTGTTTGAATTCGAAGTCGGTTGCTGTCATTCGGATAAAACTGCTACTAATGGGATATTTTCACAAACTATGAACAACACTGTTAATAATGTGTTAGAAGTTTATTTGGTAATTTTTTGGGATTAGTGTCCATGGCTATTACGAATAATTTTTAGAAAAAAACTTAAGATTCGCCTTAATCACTATAAAAGGAAACTTTTTGCATCACGGCTGGCGGAAAATAATGCATTTTAATTTTCAATTTTGTTAAATAAAATTTCACTTCGCGAACCGATACTAAGACAGCCCTGGTGTCTGTTCTGGTGTCGCCGATATTGTTAACGAATAAGGGAATGTACCCATACTACGTGACCTGTTCAGGGGGGGTCTTCAAAATACCACGCTTGGTACAAATGAGCGGCGGGTTGCTTAGGTTTTTGGTCACCGGGGGGGGGGGTTGAGGGTTAAAAATTGCAAAAAGTTGGTCACGTACTTTGGGTACGTTGCCTAAACTAAACGAATGTTAAACTAAATGAACAAATTCTTTCCTTATTCAAACTATATTATTAACCAATACTACCGCACACCTTTAAAAAGTCAACTAACCACTGGAGCGATTACAGACGAAAAATGGACCACTTTTATTTTTCTGCGATTGATAACGGTCCAAAGTTGGACTACATTTTCCTATCATTAGTAAAATATTTATGTAATTATTTAAAACATTTCCATGGCCAGCCAATTATTTTAAAACGGAGCTATTGAAATGCTTTATCTATTATGACCATAGATGTCGCAAATCCGAACTTCATAGACTATTTTAGAACGATGTTAAAAATATTTTTGTTTGTTTTTGGGGTGTTATGCCGTGTTACGCTACCTCCTCCTTTAGCCAACGTTTCGGACAGCGTTACAGTGTCCATCATCACACATCTGCCCTGGCTAAAGGAGGAGGTAGCGTAACACGGCATAACACCCCAAAAACAAACAACAAAAATACTTTTGGCCATGAAAATCTAAAATCATATCTGGTGTTAAAAATAGATTTTTAGATTTTTTTTTTTTGTTAAAATTAAGTCCATTTTTTCATAGATATGCACCTTTCATTATAAAATATACCAAAGACAACTTTCAGAATTCGAAAATATTCTATTTTGACTCAAATAAGTACCCCTCAAGGCAGTTTCAAAGTAACAAACCCGCAGGATATACGCGAGAACGAATATGAGATAAACGGTAAAATTCAGATTAATTCATTGGCTATATAAATACGTTTTTCTGTTTCCATGTTAAAATTCGAATTTATAATTTTTTTAATGTTGTCAAAAATTTTAAAAATTATCTTCCGGGAAATCTCAGGCATTCGAGGCAAATTTATTTATTTCGCGTGGTCGCTCCAGTGGCTAAATGAACAAATTCTTTTCGTATGAAAACTATTCTTATTAGGTAGTAGTCCGCCTCCGCCGACAGTTGCGCGGACACCATAGCATATCTCTTTTGTATTTCAATATCTTTGTACAGCATAAATACTTATTTGAAATTTGTTTTATTTCCAGGATGTGGCCGAGAAGTGCAAAACCCTGGGCATCACAGCCCTGCACATCAAGCTGCGTGCCACCGGAGGCAACAAGACCAAGACCCCTGGCCCTGGAGCGCAGTCAGCCCTGCGCGCCCTGGCCCGCTCTTCCATCAAGATCGGCCGCATCGAGGACGTGACCCCCATCCCGTCAGACACCACCCGCAGGAAGGGAGGTCGTCGTGGACGCAGGCTGTAGAAGCCCACTCCTCGTCACCCTATTTTATATTTCACGCCAGACCTGTTGTTCCGTTATTTTATTGTAATACAGGAAATATAAACATTTAACATCTATTTTGTTGTTTTGATTCATCCTGTTTTATGTTACTGCAGCCCGTTGTAGTTGGGTGTGATTTGAAGAAGCTTTAATGACAGCACATTGACACGTCAAGTTTCTAGATCCCATTGAAGCCCGAGTTAGCTTAGATGCAAATAAAAGTGTTTTATTTTTTTTTTACATGAACTGCACCTGAGGCCCCAAGGAGAATTATTTCACTCGGGGCCTATGTCATCTTTGGGGATGCGGTGTGGAGGATTTTTTTGTGGAAAGGAAGGAGTGAACCTGGGTCTTAAAGAGAGACCCATGTTGTAAGAGGTAGGAAACAGACAGGCAAATCGTTCCACGATCGAGCTGTTGCACTCAAGAACGAGTCGTATTAATGACCCATTCTCATGTGACAAATGTCAACAGTATACAAATGTTTGGCGTGTTTCCTGACTGCACCGGTGACGAAAGAATCAATGGCACTAGTTCCTCGAAGCATCTTCCATTGAAATACCGATAGAACAAGGACAGCTTTCCCACTGGACGCCTGTGCTCTAAAGATTGGGTTCTTTAATATAACCAATATCCAATCTTTTGTTTGTTAAGATGGAGAATCTATCAAACGGACTGCATGTTTTTGCAGTCAGGGGATTATTCAGGTATTTTGGGGCTCCAGACCAGAGGTGGCTGTCAAATTCAACTATGGGGCGAACATTGCGTTTTGTGCAGGGTTACAAGTACTATTGAAAGCGTCTGCAGGTCCTGTGCAGTACGTTCACTTTCTGAAAGGCCAGCTTAACTCTTGCTTCGATGGAGCCCCCATACCTGAGCCGGTCACTCTTACGTAGGGATGCAAGGTTTTTAAAAATATCGATATTGATGTATCAGTCTATTAGGCCGATATTTCTTCTTTTTTTAAAAGCTTTAGAAATCCGATGTAGTTTTAGTTATATCAAATGTTTATCGATTGTGTATGGATATATTTTTTTACGCTTTCCTATGTGAATAATCACAATATTTCGATAGGTATATAAAAGGTGTTTTTTTTTAATAAATTAAAAAAAATATTAATTGCAGTATTTTGTACTATCTATCGTAACTATTTATTAAATAGTAACTTTGACAGTCTGCTTCCTTGTAGCCGGTTTCTGCGTTGAGTTATAGTGGCTTCTGCCTATGAAAAAAGATTTTTTTCTTGATATTTTGATAGATATATTGAGTTTTTCGATATTGATATATCGATATCGGCGTATCTTCGATCTTCTTAGGGGTCGATATATCGATATTTATCGGTTTTCTGATATTTCGTTGCATCCCTACTCTTAGGGCCTTCGCTCGTGGAGAAAAACCAGTTGTCTACACAATCGCAATCAACCTCCTGAACAAAATTGATATTTTTCTGATCTGACATGTCAAAACATGATGAAACTTGACAGGTCGTTTGCCACTACCAAGGCAATCTGTCAACACGGCAACTGAAACATAACTGCCGAGGCAGTCAGTTGCCTTATTGACAGGTTGCCGTGGTAGCGGCTCACGAACTGTCAAGTTTTCGAGTAATATGCGATATATCAGATCAGAAGAATATCAATTTTGTTCAGGAGGTTGATTGCGATTGCGTCAACAACGGGTTTTTTTTCAGTTTCTCCATAAGCGAACAGCCTTAGAGTTACACCGATGGAAGGAGACCAACCAAGTAAGCATATCAATGGAAGGCCTGTTTGGAAGATTGCTTCTGTTGAAGGAGACTAGATTTTCGTTTTGATCCCTTTTAGACAACCAGACATGATTGGGTCTTTGAAACTATTTTTGAATTAGGAACCTATCTTTAGATCTGAGCCTTAAAATATTTAGTTCCCCTGACAAAATATCTAAAGTGAATGTAGCGGATGCTCTATCTATTGCTAGTTCTTATACAGAAATTATGTGAAGAAAACTACCTAAATCCGAGCCTAACTTCAGAATGCTGTGCAAGTGGGTTTGTAGGAAGCAGGACATTGGGCCTCCAAATGTAACTTATAATGGTTGGTGCAAATTAAACAGATAATTTTTGTATTCTTGCTGCAGAGTCGAAGGCAGCAAAGTCCAGTAAAATCCAAAGGATCGAAGTATGTAAATGGTTATGCTGAGTACCCAAGCCCGATCATGTTCCACAGTTTGGCTCGACCAAACATGTCGATTTGGAGCTATGCTTGTCATTGCGTTCATGTGCTCGAGCAGCGCATGGACGCAACGACGACGCACGTCTCGAGTCGAGCTGCTCCTGGCAGGGGTCGGCGGCAGACCGACAATCTTAAACTCCAATTCCTCCGCAGCCTCAATAGAAGAGAATGATTCTCAAGCAGCACTGTTGCAATGCTCATTCTCTATTTGCTTGCTTGCGCTTTTAGTACTGTTTAAAAATATAACTGGCCATTGTAAATATTAATTTTTGTCAACAGCGTTGCATTTATTTGATAATATCAGTACGAATATGATTCAACACAATGCCGCACCGTCATATTAAAACATACTACTTATTGCTTTAGCAGTCTTGGAGCCACCGGGACAATTTATATTTTGGTTCTATGAAACTACAGTGAAACCCGGTTTGTTTTTTTCGGTCTTTCAGCTCAATTTTTCCCATATATAAGATTTTCCTGCTTAATAAGTTTGATTTTTCCTGTCTCTTGGAAAACTTCTTAAGAGGGTTTCACTGTATTGGGATTCTGTTAACTTAATATTTAGCTCATCTCACTACAAATTCTGCTGATCCGTGGGCTTAGCCCAACGATACTCAACCTTTTTTGTCTTCGGGCCACATACATATACTTGTAAAGTTAAGTGGGCCGCAACACTACACTGGTATGACGAAAAAAAATCTTGAAACACCCCCCCCCCCACCGAAACAACGAAATATTATTCTTCCCATTTGTCTTGAAACGCTCTTTTCATTGGATATTTTTCGATTTCATTATGGGTAATTAAATTAATCTGTAATCTCGCCATTATGGGTAATCCCACCATTATGGGTAATTACATTATAACAAAACAATACTTTATAAGGCAGCCAAAAATGCTGTTAAGTACCTGACTACTGGTGCATCACTTTAAACAGTTGTTTAAAACAATATTAACCAGTTTTTATGCATTATAGTTGATTTGGTGGTTTCTGAAAACAGCTATTTTATTAATAAATTATTTGCGTGCATACTTTTTTGTCAAAATAATTGCTTTTTGGGAACAAATGTAGCGTGTGCAACAGCAACATGCTGATACCAGATCTGATGAGGACTATAATGACAATCCTCTTCGGTTGTCACTATCTGTGCGTCAAAGTCAAAACGAATCTCAAAATATACGAAATTTAGAATGATAGAATTTTTAAAAATCATGTTCCTGATAAAAATGTGTTTAGGGCCGCACATAAAAGCTTGGCGGGCCGCAGGTTGAATATGGTTGGCTTAGCCCCTCAGCCTAGCGATTCCGTATTTTTTGTGAGATCGTTATTGGATAAACGTAATCTCCTGTCAGATTTGTGTGATTTTTATGGCTGTTATTTGCGTTTTCTATGTACAATGTACATTAAATGAGTAAATAATCATGTGTATTGCAGGAATTCATGTTTAAATCGATCTAAACTAAAATATGTGACGTAAAAATCACACAAATCTTACAGGAGATAAAGTCCATTATCCAATAACGATCTCACAAAAAATACGGAATCGCTAAGCAGGGGCCTCGGGCCCATTTTGTCAGAAGGTCAAAATATTTTCACTTTGCAATAAAATTAAATATTTCTGAATGCATCCGAAAACTAAGAACTGTTTTTGATAGGTGATAAAATATGCCCTCAAAATTTATTATTCTAAATAAATTTATAATTTTTTAAATAAGAAAATTTTTAAAGCAAACAAAATAGCTCACCTTACTTTTTTTCTATTGGGAAAATGTATTATTATAAAAGCTAGTGTCAACTCACTTTTTTGGTGTTTTGTGTAAAAATAATTAATAAAGAATTCCCAAAGTTTTATAATTTTTTTTCAAATTACGGTGGGAACTTTAGTTTAAAAAGGAGTACATTTTAATTATTTTGTGATTCACTTCTAGATTTAAATACAAAGAATGGTGTTTTCTCTTTAATTTAGATCATATTTCTAACCATCTAGTAAGGGAGACAATAATTTCTATGAGACCTAATTGAGTTGTTCCGAAAAGCGAACGAATTAGCCTTTTAAGGGGAAAGTATGCGCGGCTCATTTCTGCCCGTTTCATACAAATCTTAGATTTGGATTTGAGATCAAAATACTTAACCAAACTGAAAAATTATTTTTGTAATCAAAATATATACCAAATATCTAGCCAGGATGTGAGCTACTTTATTTATTTTTGGTTTAAATTATAAGATTTAGGCCATTAAAGAGGCGATTTGGGCAATTATTTGTGAGTAAATGAAAAACCATAAAAAATTATTTTACAATATTTATCATGTAAATACGATGAAACATAAAATTAAAAATTAAAATTTATAAAAAAATCATTTTGATGGGTGTAAATTAAAAATATAAATTACCTATTTACGCCGGAATAAAAAATAGTCGTTTATATATTAAAATTACTACCCAAAAAATGTTACTTTAAGAACTTTTATTTTATTTTTCATTGTATTTTTAAAATAAATACAGTAAAATTATTTTTTTAATGTTTTTCTTTTACGAACAAATAATTGCCTAAGTTGCCTCCAAAATCATGAAACACTAAAATCTTTAATGGCCTATATCGTATAATTAAAAGCAAAAATAAATAAAGTAGCTCACATCCTGACTAGATATTTGATAGATACAACTTTTGATTACAAAAATTATTTTTCAGTTTGGTTGGGTATTTTGATCTCAAATCCAAATCTAAAATTTGTATGAAACGGGCAGAAATGGGCCGCGCATACGTTCCCCGGGAACCTGTACAGCTCTGGGGCCCTAGCATGAAAGCTAACATCGACATGATACGAGTCTCAATAAAATTGGTGATTAGTCGATGTACAAGATGAATGGTGTCATGTGTAGTAGTGTAACGAATATTTACATATTTTTGCATATTCGCATTCGCATTCGCAAAGTTCGAGAGAATGTTTTGCGAATACGAACATCAGAAAAAAGAGATGAGACTTTAAATTATAGGATGGACACTGCTTCATAAAATAAGTCTTACGAATCCAACACTTTCCACGAAACTAAATGGTAAGTCTTCCAAGGCAACCATTTCACTTATTGAATTATCAACGGCCAATGACTTCATAGATTTATTATCCCACAGTTTCGTTTTATCGACACATTCTTGAAGCGATATCTGTTTCATATCGGATTTGGTACTTTGATAGGAAGATGATGCCACTTCAAGTGTTTTAGATGCATCCTGTTTTCGTTTTACACACTTTTCTTATTCGGAAAACTTTGTTTATGCATTGTCTTCAAATGATTTCTTACAGCCGTTGTAGTTCTTCCTTTTCTAGAATATTCCTTGTTACACAGCTTACATTTAGCTGGTTCAGCGTCGCAAAGTGTAAAATAAGTCCAAATTTCAATAGAATTTGATTTACTCATGTTAATCACTAATCAATCAAACTCTAACCTTAAAATTAACTTGTTTTTGCTTACGAGCAGACGACAAATGAATTAAAACAACCGATCGGCTTTTTTCAGATAACCTCGGAAATTCTCGGAACAAGGAGACTTGTTGCTTCTTCGATGATAGTTTTAAACTGAACTGATCACATTTGGCTCTATATTTATAGGACCAATCCAGTTTGAATTTGTAAAAGGAAAATGTTCAATTTTGAGGTCCACATGTAGACAACATGCGCCAGTAAAGACGGGTCTCTTGCGACCTCCGCCATTAACGTTTGCCGTGACAATCCCCCAAAAATCAGTATCAACATTTTTTGTTTTCCGTCTCCTCCGTTAGTTGAAACACAGTTGGTGCGAAGTTCGCGCGGTCATACAATTTCGCTAGTGGTCCGTGGTAAGGATCTGTCCACGTGTACGCAATGAACACCTGACGTTTTGGCGTTTATATCAATGTTAAAATGTGTTCTGATGAAAAAGAGATGCATCAGGGAGAAAACACAGATATTTTAATAGATATTTATTTATCAGGAAAGATTTCCGACTAATATCGATTATTGCAGGACCTAAAGTTGTCTTTTAAAAATTTCCAGTGCGTAAATATTTACGTAGGCGTTAAAAACAGAATAATTATATTCATCATCATCATCATCTTCTTTCCCTTATCCTATTCGGGTCGGGGACCCATTGCATCGACAAGGCTCCTCCATACGTTCCTGTCTTGTGCTGATTGTTCGGCCTCATAATTATATTAATATTTGATATTATATTATAATTTTATTATCAAATATATTTATTATTATATTTAGGTATAATAATATTTTAAACTTATGAATATGCTCATTATGAAAAAGTCTTTTGGTATATTCTCCATAAAGGACCAGATCGCGCGGCTCTTGCGGAAAAATGAATTATTCCCCCCCCCCCCCGCCTGCATTCCCGCCCTGGGATGGGATGTTTTCCGTCGCTCATGGAAAGCTCGATACACAACAAATTTTTTCAATATTTATCATGTTAATGGGATTGTCACGGCAAACGTTAATGGCGGAGCTCACAAGAGACGGGCCTTAATGCAAACATTGAATAATGTTTAGCTTGTCAGTCATAAACGAATGCCGATAACTAAGTTGATACTACCAACATTGCTTCATTATAAGAGTATGACTGTGCTAGGCCCCCTGGTATTCTGATCAATTTAACAAGAAATAAAATATCTAGAAATTGGTCAATAAAAAATGTAGCAATTTGTTTAAACAATGTTTATTCATTACTATGCAATAAAAAAAATATGTTGATCATAATGATTTTTTAAATAAAAGGAAGTATAATAATATTATAAACATGATCACAAGTGGTAAAAATTTTGTAAGTGTATATAAAAACTACGATTGTCATAAAATTCTCAACATTATTCAAAAATACAGGTGGGAAATGTGCCGATTCTATGTGAACAGAGATGAAATTACTTTATAAGTGAAAAGGGAATAATTACATAACAATATTATAATATTTATATCTTAATCTAGTGTGAATAGAGTCCAAAGTATGAAATAAAACAAAATATAAGTTATTTTTGTAAATTCTTGAAAAAGCTATAACTAAATGACACTGAAGTTAGTCGGTATATTTCTAATTATAAATATATATATATAATATACTCTCTAAAGTAAACATACTCTCTGAAATTCTAATTCCTCAAAATATAACATAAAAAAATGTATAATTCATCGTCTCTATCTACAGATTATGGATTTAGTAACGTTGCATTATTCATCATCATCATCAGCTTTCAGCAACATTCATCCGATATTGAAATAATTAAATAATCTACACTTCATGCTCAATATATAAATTAACTAATACGTAGGTAATATAATAACAGTATTGCACAAGCCTAACATTTGGTTTTTACGCTAAAATTAGATTAATGGCAGACCGTACAAAAGGCTGTTTCATCAAGGCAGGTTATTTCATATGACATACAGCTGCACACACTACTCTCTACTCTAAACTACATTAACTGTTTTATATTACAGGAGATACCGAGGTCTTATGAGCTCTTGAACCATTTTAAACGCAAACAAACCGGTGACCTTAACCACCAGAATAAAACACTATCTAAATACATTACATATATAATAATAGTATGCATTCAAGTTATGAGCCCTTAAAATTACAGCCAATATTTATACCGAATTTGTCTGTTTGCCCCATTTATCAACTTTCCAACGACAAATGGAAGAAAACAGAAAAATAAAATACAGTTCCATTTCATCTTTTTCTAAGAGCTCATAACTTAACCAGCATACTTTGTACTCGAGTTAACGAATTCAAAGACGACGTTTGCATTTTTTGGTAATGGTTCAGTATCTACACCTACGTTAATGTAGCAGTAATTAATTGTACATGTCTAGCTTCTAGTTGTAGTATTGTGATATCCGAGGAGGTGGCTCCAGCCATCAGCGTTTCATCGTCATGATCACAGAATGCAGTTAACACAACACATTTAAACAATAAGATGAACCTAGTCTTTAGGAATTTATGTACAGAGGAGAGTCACTCCTTAAATAATGTGTCTATTGTCATTAATTTATTTCATATTATCACTGGTCAAGGAAAATATAAATTAATTTACTAATAGCGGTTTATCATACATACTTTACACGATACCACATCTTAAATCTTTTATCTTCACACCCAATATGTTTTTCAATTCCATTCATTTTGTAATAATTCTTTTTTACAACTTACAACCGACATACAAACTAAACAAATAAATGCAATTTTCACGCTGATTCTGCGACTATAATTTGACGGGAATGTATACGTTTAAAAATAAAGTTATTTACACTTCTTCTGATAGGTACCCAGATAACAACTGACTAGATGGAAGTTTTGCCTTTTCCAATTACTAGGGATATGCACCACTAGGGGTTATAGCTCCCCGATTAGTTCATCCATTTGCGGCAGTTGGGGGCGCTGCACATGCAGGATATCTTATGAGCATCATCTTCAATGTCGAATTTGTAGTCATACGCCAACTAAAAAAAAAGAAATTAATAAGTATTTTGCATCGAAAACACTCAAAACGATAGGCTTGGCATTACTGAATTTTAACTTTTTGTGTCTCAAATCAACTATCTTCAGATCTCGATCTATGGAGCTAAAATATCAATTTTTAAAAATTAAGAAAAAATGATTAGGGTAGTAAACTGGTAAGTAAAGTCTGTCAAATAAGAGTAGAAAACATAGGAGGGCACCACTGTCGTTCAAATGGCAATACTAAAAATATAATCACAGTGTTTAATCTAAAGCTGTGTAACCTACATTTTAATTAAAAATTAAAAAGGCATAAAAGTGAAAAAAAAAATTTCATTCCACTCATCTCAAATTAGAATTGCATATAGGTATGTTATTATTATATCTTTACAATTTTAAGTTAACATAATGAAGAATAACGATATTCTAATAAATTATAAAGCACACTACTAGCGTTGTCCAGGCCTTAGATCATGTCTCTAATTATAGATCTGAATATATTTAACTCATTCAGATCTAAAAGTAGTGTAACTAAATTCATCATTAATGATTCTTCCTTTATACCTACTGTTAAATTCAAATTTATGTTAAATTAATGGAAGCCAATCACTTTGTAGAACACAATTTAATCAAATTATGTCATTAAGTGGGTACCGTGCTTCCTCGATTTAATTTTTTTTTTTAGGAAAAAAAAATGTATTTTTAAATGTGTATACGGTGTTCTGCATTTTTAGTGTGATTGCACTTTAAAAGAATATTGACAGGTAAATTAGTGTTGCCAGCCTACAAATTTTGTAGTTCAATTTTTTATATTTTCTACTCTTATTTGACAAACTCTACTGAATTATTAACTCTTTGCAATTGATTTTTTTTTGTGTGGTAAAGCTAATTCAACAGTCCTAACAAAACAATGCCCCATGCTGTACTGGTCGCATTGAGAGAGGAATAATCCTGACTGGTGTGGTACAATCCTATTTCATCAGATGGTTAGGTTAAAAGAGTAATGATTTTAGATTAGATACAGAAGAGGGTACCACAATTCGCCCAAGGTACCACAATAGCGAAGAGGACTCTACAACTCTTATGATGAGCAAAAGATGAAAGAAGTGATGTGATTGTGTTACCTCCTCCCCGCGCAGGATCCTCCGCTTGGCGAAAATGATGATGCGCGTGTCCCTCTCCACCTCCACGGCCTCGGCCACGCAGTTGGGGTTGCACGAGTGGTTGATGTAGCGCGCCAGCCCCCCCACCAGCGTGGCATCCACCACGCGCTCCTCGTCCAGGCGGAACATGTAGATGCCGCGGTTCTACAATTCAGAAACAAGATTAGGGCTAGGGATAAAAGAGCTCAGACCATGTAGAGTCAAGACAGTTCAAATCTAGAGATATCAGCGTACTTCTGATAGTTTTGTTGTAACCCTCTCTCTTTCTCAATTCATGTTACAGAAGAAGAAATTGTAAAGGAACTCTCAGCCACAGAAGCATAGCACCTAATGTTTAGTTGAACTTCCAATAACCAGAATCATGAGCCAGTCAACACAATACATATATGTATTACGAAACGACGATGAAAAGCCGAGTGAGCTCTTTCAACTGCCACTTTCAAGGCTACATTAAAAAAGATAAATACATATTTATATTTTCACCAGCACTATTATTAATTCACCTCAAGGGTGCAAATAATACCAATAATTTCCAAACAGGTTTCATTACTTTCCATCCTTAGAAAATTATTTACCATGTAATAAAGCGATGACAATTAAAATACGTGTATAAGTAAAACAGTACGCCAAGTCATCAAGACATTGGGGTCTAATTGACAGTCTTCGCCATTAAGCTATGTACATGCATCCACACGCTCGAGCAGCTCGTCACAAGATGGTATAGATAAATCACTCTCGTAAATTTCCGTCGAACATTGAGCAAGAATTGCAGTCCTTGAATCTTTTTTACATCGAACAAAAAAGCATTGAGCATGAACGAGCGTGGGTACTTAGCTTTATAATAATAATTTGAAGAAATAAAGTTAACTTACGCTGGCTTCATACTTCTTTTCCCTTATTTCGGATAGTTCATGGCGGATAACTTCGCCAATGTACTCAATCACCATGGTGTGTTTTTCTAGATCTCTCGCAGCGTACAGTCCCAATCCTTGAATCTTTGATCTGAAAACATACAGCAAATTAGCATGAAAACCAACAGTAATACAACAAAAACACTTCCCAACCGTTAAAAAGTGTTTTAGTTACACATGAAAAAAAGACTATACAACAAGCTCAGATTCAACATGGTACTAATAAGAAATGTCTTTAACTGTGCTCCAAAAAAGCTGGCAAAGTTGCATTTAAGCGGAGTGACATGTGAAATCTTCATCTTGAAACAGGGAGATTATTGTTAATACATTCTGAAATAAATTATTATCATCATTATTAACTGAGGTTTCCTTTATTACCTGGCCAAATAAACATTGTTCCTCCACTCCTGCTTCATCTTCTTGTACTGACTGCTCTTGCTGTGCACAAACTGCTTGGAATAGGGGCACGCGTGCTCCCCGGGCGGTGGGGGTGGGGGCGGAGGCGCCAGCGGGGGTGCAGAGGGACGCGGGGGTGCGGCGTGCGGGGCTCTGACGGCGAGGGCGCGGCGCCAGGCGGCCCCCCGGGCAGCACTGCGAGCCTCCGTGCGAGCGGCACCTGATGGGTTGACAGCTAGTGGCAACTCAAGAAGAGGGTTACGTCCGTATTTGAAGCGGTAGTCTGATAGGGTGTCGATGCCTGTGAGAATAATAAAGTAATTAGCTAAATTAGTAAGTACCTACTACATATACATACATCAGTTTGAATTTGCAGGGGACCCAGAGAAGACCCCGAGAATTAGATGTGATATATTTTTTTTACATATAATGAGTCCTATAGTTCCTGTATACGGTGGGTCTACATAATTTATAGCAACTTACAGAAGTCGTAAGGGTTGTGAGTTTTGGACAGCTCACTCGCATTCGCGAGAACTCACTTCACGATCTCATTCATTCGCTTACATTAGCCTTATTTACGAATTTCCACATTTCTCAAAAGATCATGTGAACACTAGGAATCGAACCTTTTCATGTGTTTGCCCATTAATTTTTCAAAATAAATAAAACAAAATAGCAGTACTAAGGAAGCAAATGCCTATGTTAAGTATTTTTAAGAATACATTAAGAACAATCAACAAAGACCGAAGTTTTCCTCTAAACCCCTTTGCAAAACACAACAGAATAAATATTTTATTCAGCCTAGTGGTACGAAAAGACTCACAGGCCGCGGGTTGCTCATCACTTTATTGTTTCATCTTATTGTCTTGATGGTCAACAGCTTATTCTATTTTT
The DNA here is from genome assembly GCA_929108145.2 of Limnephilus rhombicus. Taxonomy (NCBI): domain Eukaryota; kingdom Metazoa; phylum Arthropoda; class Insecta; order Trichoptera; family Limnephilidae; genus Limnephilus; species Limnephilus rhombicus. Next base: position 19,611,664 of record OV815278.1, on the reverse strand, counting down.
GTAATAGCTTTCTTGCAAAACGTTTTTGTAAATTGTACCATCTTACCAGATAGTGTTTATGTGCGCATTTATAAAAATAATATAATATTTAATAAGAAGAGAAATTACCAGGCAAGCTCTCCAGCACTCTAACCACAGCCGGCTCAGTCAGTCCAAAGAGATCCTCTCCCGTGATATGGTCGGGCCATAGCCTCAAGGTGTCGCTTCTGTGCCTCAAGGCGGACAGCGATGCTAGCAGGGGAGCCCAGGCGGCGCGGGGGCTCGGGCCTCGGCTCTCAGGGGCGCCGTCCTCTTGGGGATGGACGACGAACTCGGGGCGCGCGCCCCCGTCCACGATGGAGCAGATGTAACGGCATCGGGAGTTCAAGCGCTTGGGTGACCAGTAAAAGCGAACCTTTTGGGAAAATGACCAATTAGTATTACTAATTTATTTCAAATAACTAATTTACTTATAAATACTAAATAAATGAAAGATAATTCCAATTTGATAACTATTCAGTCCGGAGGTTTGAGTTACCACAGTTGTTTTGCTTAGTTAGTTACCATAGTTACATATTATATTGTTTAAAAATTGATACCTGAGCTGCATTTTTGTTAGTAAAAAATATTTTGTTTTTAGATTTATGGAAAATTTATGAATAAATTGATTAAAAATAAAAGTGTTGTCTGTTAGTTGAAATATCTGACATGTAAATTTATTTGACATTTAATATGCAAATGCTCACTACATTCAAATGAAATGTTTAACGGCCCATGTTTCAGACATTTTTTCACATAATGCCGTTTTTCCGCACAGGGTCTCAATTGGAAAGCACTATTTTCAAATAAATAAAGAGCTTAGCTATATTTGAATTACATCAGAAAATGTTAGTATGTAGTGAGGAGGGAAAATACTTACAATTTTGTATCCTATAGGGTAGATGTAGTGCGGGGTGTGATGTGAAGCGAGCTGGTGTGGCAGAAGCTGTCCCACTGACAGGAATATCAGTCCTCCAACCCTGAGCAGGTAGGTAAGATCAGCCAGATGCATCACTGCAGCCACCTGCCGACTCTCATCCCTCTGAACATAGACTCTTCTCTGCACACTCAATGTGGTCAGTTCATTTTCCTTCTCCCCTTTAGGTACGTGAGAAGTGCAATGTGCAGTCTTGTTCTTGTGGAAAACACAGTTATCCTTAACGGCGCAGCTCAGATGGTAGACGTTACTGCAGCGAGTTTTGAAACAGCGAACGGTGGCGCCAGGACGTTCGCAGAATATGCACAATGTTGCCATGCCAGCTTGTAAGGCATTTTCAAAGTTCATTAAAGCGCCATTGACAGTTTCATAAACCCCATCAGACCAGAGGGCACAGTTGAGGTGCACCCATTTGTCCACATCGTAGTTGAGGAGACGAGATGGTCCATCCGCAACGCTGTCACCTTGTACTTGACAAAGGAAGCAGCGTCGCATATCGTCTGGCAGTTTAACGGGCATCACAGCAATGCCAGTACGGAAAACCAACTCCGTGATCTCTCTGTCTGTAGGTCGCTTGTAGCGAGTTGGTGGAACTATGCAGCCAGGTGACCACAGTTTGTATTGCAAACCCCTGAATTGCTTCAATGGGGGACCAGAACTACTTGAATCTTTCAATCCTGACTTCAAATTCTTTTCTTCCAACTTAATATCACTCTTGTAGTCTGGACTTTCATTTTCTTCTTTAATCAAATCCTCATTATCCAACGAGTCCATAAACAATAGATCCATCTTATCATCCTTAATGTCCCGTTTTATGTTATCAATTTCGTCGGTCTCCATTCTTTCCACTGATGTATCAGCTTCTTTCTTCGAGCCCACGACCGGGGTAAGACTACTTTCTTCTTCAAGATGTTTAGAGGATTTATTATCAATGAGAATATTGGTAGGTCGCCATGCAAATCTCTTATAGCACTGGGTGCTGCAGAAATACAATTCTGAATCTGTATCACTCAACAAGTCATCATTACTGGATTTGAGAGAAGGAAACTCTGATGCTTTTGCTCTAAGAACAGAATCCAGAATAACTACATCACAATGTCGGCAGAATTTGGCGGCCCCGTTTAATATGCTTTGAATGTCAATGGTGGTTCCCTCTTTTCCGTCTTTGCCCTTGGAACGATATAAGCCGAGCCTATGAGATGGAGGAGTAGCAGTTCTTTCTACAATTTGGTAGGCGGTGGGGGGTGGAATGTGAAGGATTCCTGCCAGCTTTCTTAGCACACCCAGTATGTCTTCTGCGGCTCCCGAGGTTAGAGTCAGCGTTACTGTCACATTTTCAGCATTCTCTGAATCTTGATCTGGCGTTAATTTAGATTTAATTGAAACCACTTCTTTACTCGGTGTAGTAGGTGCATTGTTACATATATTTTCCTTGTCTGTTTCTTTTTCACATATTTGGAGGGGTAAGGGTTTTACCCTGATGGGAATGGGTGTTATAATTGGTATGATGGGAGAAGTAGATCTATCCACTTCTTCTTCACTATCTGATTCTTCATTGATAAGTCGAAGTCCTGGGAAAGGATTAGGATCATCCCACAGCCACGATTCGGGACTAGAACTGCTGATAATTGTGTCAGGAGTATCCACATCTCTTTCTTTGCATAGGAAATCCAACTTTTTATCATCTGAATCAGTATCCAGCCGAATTGGTGAAAACTCTTGGTCATAAAATCCTCTCTGCGTTGAAACGGGAGGCTTCTCTGGAATAGGTTCCTCTTCCCCAAATGGCTTTGCATTGTAGAAATCAGCCACATTAGGAATGCGCGCAGTACCAAATTCACCAATTAAATCTCCAAACCTGATGTTGTATTCTTTGGCAGTTACAATTTTAGATAGATCCCCCAACCCAAACACAGGGCAAACACCGTAATTCTTGCCTAGCATTGGCTCTTGAACTTGCATGGGTTGGAGTTGCCTCAACTGGGCCATGAGGTTGTCAATGAATGTATCATAATCTTCTTCCACTTTTGAACCTTTTCTTGGTCTCTTTTTAGTACTTGTGCTAGTTGCTTCTATTTTTTGATTATTCTGCATTTGACGGCGCTTTTGTTGATACTCTCTTCGCTTTCGCTTCTTTGCTTCCAAAGCAGTTTCTTGAGTAGTGCCATTATTTTCTGTAGTGGTATCCATGGTAGTTGTATCAGAGAGTTCTTCCTTTAAAGTGATATCTAATTTCTGGTCAGAGGCGGCTGAAATACCAGACATTGTAGACTGCTGGGAACACTCATCCAGGAGTTCTTTCTTCACTTCTTGAGGTATAAAAGGTTGACTGACTGGACTTTGTTGAGGAACTGTAACTTCCTTTTTAATAAGCAGTGGTGAAATTTCACTTGACATTGAGAAAGCAGACGATGGAGTTGTGGATGTTGGTGTAGATGAAGAGGGCGTAATTGGAGGTTCATCTCTGATAATTAATTTGCTCAATGGTTTTCTGACATCCATTAAAGATTGGGTGGAAGACTGAGTCTGAGTCATGATGGGTGTTGTGTTCATTATCAGAGGTGCAGGAGAAGACTGAGGAGGGCGTGACTGGGCAGTCACAAAGGCAGATTCTCTTGACACAAAAGTAGATTCTCTAGATACAAATGGGGAATCTCTTGATGCAAATGTAGATTCTCTAGACACAAATGTAGATTCTCTAGACACAAATGTAGATTCTCTAGACACAAAAGGAGATTCTCTTGATACAAACGGGGACTCTCTTGATACAAATGTCGATTCTCTAGATACAAAATTAGGTTCTCTCGATACAACAACGGGCCTCGGAGATGTTTTGGGTGGCTCGACAGGTGCCAGAGGCAAGTGTGGTGGCGGCGGGATAGATGGTCTGGCTAGTTGCGCTTCCAGTGATGGTACTATTCCTAAACTCGGTGCAGTTCTTTGACTAGCCAGTAGCAATGGGACTGTGGATCTGGATGGGGCCACATTAGGAGAATTGCCACCAGAATTTTGTAATAATTGTTTCAGAAGTACGTTTTGAGATTCGTCAGTCTTCTGAGGCATGCTAGAAAATTTGCATCCGCTTGATTCAAGGTTTGATCCGCTATCATCACATTCCATGGGCTCACTTTTGACAATGACAGATTCCAGACTGTGTCTCTTTGTCGGTTGGATATGGCCAACTACCACATCACTCTTGGGTTCATCAGTTGACTTGGAACGTTTCAATGGTGAAGTCAATTGGCTATGCAACAATTTAGATGTTGACATAATGTTTGGATTCATATGGGATTTATTGGCCAAAGACTGAGAAAGACTGGCACTGAGAATACTGTGCGTAGCAGTCGACTGCACATTTGGAGGTAATTGATGAGCGGATATGATAGTGGCAGGTCTAGAGCTCATCACGAGCGCTGGAGGTTGACTAGAGCTGATGCTTTGCAGAGGAAGTTGAATATTATTGGGACCGTGACGACCAGCCTGCAGTAGAGTGGAGCTCAGAATATTTGTAGATATGAGTTGTTTATGTGGAGGCAGTGAGGATGACGCTGTTTGAAGACTTGTTTGAATCACTGATGACATAGGTTGGGGAACGTTCGATTGGATCTTTGACAAAGCTGGCATCTGGATCAGCTGTTGACTTATCACAGGTGTTTGTGCACTAGATGTGGGAAACTCATCGGAATTACTTTGACTTATGACCAGAGGAGATTGTATTGGGGACTTGGACAGCAGAAGAGGACTGTGTCTCGGAGATCCTGTTGGGGAACCATGCGGTGATTGTTGGCCCCGAATGATGGCACTACTAACGGGGGTGTTAATGTTACTAATTCTCGAATTCTGGATTAAATTCATTTGTGATGTTTCTACAAGATTTATTCTACTGTTCATCACAGCCTTTTCCATCAAACCACGGTGAGAACTCTTACTTGTTACTACTTCAACTTTAGTAGAGGGCAGAAGATTTTCAAAATTAACTTGAGTGGATGTAGGTAGTTCCAAGTGAAGGTGAGTTTTCTTCAAGGATGTTATTGAAGTGTTTACAGTGGATTCAACTTTTGACGTGTTGAGAGAAGACATGATAGTCCTCACTTGTTGCGAGCCATTGGCAATGTTGGTTGTCAACTCGGTGGGTTTTGATAAGGGAGACAATTGAGGCATGATGGTTGTGATTCTTGATGTGGCAACAGTGACGGGTGAAGATTCTCTCGATCGCATGATGACATGAACTGGAATGGTTGACTTTGAAGATTCTTGGCTATGATCGGTGGCATTGCTATTTAAGTCTTGTCTTATGATATCATCAAGATCTGCCATTGAATCATGTTCTCTATCCATGGAAGTGCAGGTATTGTCTTGAGACGAATCGGATTGCTGTTCTCCAAGTTTCATAGGAAAGAGCTTTTGCTCTCCACTGTAAAGTTTATTCAGCATTTCTTCCAGAGAGTCATCTTGTTTCTGAGTGGAGTTGCCTCGACTGTCCACTTCAGAGTCAGAATGTGCCTGCAAAGTTATATTGTCCAAATACTGTTCTTGAGAGGGAGTTGGGGATGGGATAGATATTTGTATAGACTCTTGCGACACATCAGACGATACTCTCATATTGGAATCCAACACTATTTCTTTGGTAGGATTGGCAGTAGCTTTGATGCTTTTAACATTTAGCGAATCAACACTATCATTAGATAAACTTCTTTCCATCATATCAATAGAGTTACTTCTGCTCATATTTTGATTGAAAAGCTTAGTGCTAGGGGCTTCTTCTTGTCTGACCATCTTCTCTTCTTCATCTCCTTCCATTATATTATCAGGAATCTTTTCACTTACTCTATCGGGAGATTTGGATATTTCAGGCTTACTAATGCCCAGAACCTCAGTGTTCTTTGTTATTTCTTTTTCAATGTCTTCTTCTTGTTTAGTTTTGCGCCCTTCAGGTTGACTGGCAAACATTATACCATGTGTGGTAGTGGGCACAGGTTTGACTGGATTGTTTATTATTATGGGTGTAGGTTTATGAATTGGCCTTTCAAGTTCAACTGTGTGAGTGATTTCAATTTTGACAGGATCATTTTCACTGCCCTCATCTTGACTAAGTGAGCTATCGGGAGAAGCTGATTCATCCTGGAAAATATTGGCTGGTAGAGTAGTATCTTTGGAAACAGACATGGAAGTAATCTTTGGAGTGGAAATGGAAAGCTTTGCTGGTTTTTCCATTGTTTTAATAATCTTTTGCTTGATGTGCTGTTGAGTCAGAATAGGAATTGGCATCCTAGGTGAATTAGCAGATGTTGTGGCCAGTGTAATCACTGGACTTAGAGTTGCCATCCTCGGTATGTTTGTAGAAATAACACTTATTACTGAGGAAATAGGTTTTGATAATGGAAGACTCAACGGGGTAGCGATGGTAATAGGAACTTTCTTAATGTGGGTGCCAGGGGAGTTGATTCCCTGCACATTTGTTACCATGGATCCCATAGGCACGTTCAAGGTTTTGAGAACCGGCACGGAGATGGTTTGATTTGCAATGGAGACAGAAGCAACAGAGGCCTGCGAAACTTCGATCTTTGTATTGGAATGAGGTGCAATTGCAGCTGAATTGAGTAATGGTAGCCGTGTTATTCCACTTGCTGTTTTCCCAGTATTTAAAAGTTTAAACTGCTGTACTCCGGTGACATGTTGCGGAGGTTTGGAGCCGAGGCTTATCACAGCTACCGTCTTCTTGGTAGTTTCTGTCCTTGTGATAGTTGTGGGCAAAGATTCTGTTGACAACGTAATTGTTTGTTTCTCAGCAGGGTTCTTTTTGGGAGCGGTCTCTTCCTCCACGGCATCTTCTGGTTTCCCACCATCGATAAGCTCTTCAAAGTCCTCTTCAGTTGCAATATGTTCTTCAGGCGAAATGACAGAGCCTATTACGACAATATCAGAATCGTCCATTACTTCATGGATGACATGGCCTATTTTTACAACTTTCTTGGAAGTCTGATGATTAGATTGTTGGTTGGTTGGTTTTTCAACTACAACATCATCATCTATTTGAATGCAACTCCCTTCATCTTCACTACCTTCAGTGGGACTCTGCATATTCTCCTCATTAGACTCGGATGTCTGTCGACTATAGCTTATAACAACAGCATTATCTTTGTTGATAAAATTCAAGTGTTTAATGGAATCATCACTGTCGACTGTGTAATCAACACCATCAGAAGAGAATAAGACATATTCCTGAGCATCGAGTGGACTGGCAGCAATCTCTGATATGTCGACTTGTGGAAATGGCTCCATGACCGACAATTCCCCCTGATCCGAGTCTCCGGCGGCAGCACAAAGTGATACTTCAGCACCAACAAAGTTCTTGTCATTTTCATCGTCGTAGTCCATTATCTGCTGTTTGTTGTTATCATCTGGACTGCTGTCAATTAAAACCACATCTTCATCGTTATTCGTTCTGACTCTTTCTAGAGGCTTTTTATCCAAAACCATTTTAGTTATTTTGATTCCTTTCAGATCTTCTGGTGCAATGGATGGTTTGGTCTCCTTGTTTATCAACATCTTCGGGCTTTCAATAGTAATAGAAGATGTTGTCTTTGATCCAGGGCTGAGAGGAGGCGTGTTGGAGCCTTCCTCGGAGTCGTTGTACTCTGAATTCACTAGGGAAGCGATTTTGGTATTTGTTGCAGTTACCATAGGAACAGTTGTAATCTTAACTTGCTTTTTCTTCAGAATAGACACCTTGCTGATGTGTGGCTCCTTCTTTTGCTTAATGATTTGATCTGTAAATATATAATATCAATGTTAGTATGTACATACAACAAATCTTAAAGGGTTGAATTTATTTACGAGGGTTACATAAAATGTTATTTACGAGGAATGTTACGTGAAATAACTGTATGTGTCTAGCAGGCTTTGACTACAAAAATAAGATACATTCGACACAAAAAAAGGTTCGAAGTAAACAGTTAACAATCTAAATATTTTAATGTTAAGTTATGGAAAATATAAATGAGAAAAATAAAATTTAACATTATCCAGCGATTTTTGACATATTATGGCAAGTTTACAAAATGATTTGAGCGATCGCTTGCCATAATGTAGCCATTTTTTTCAGGTGGATTCATTGGCTATGTTCATAATCAGTTCATGTCTCCATATTAAAATTCGCAAGTGTGATTTTTTTTAATGTGGGTGGGAAATTTCCAAATTGAAGTTCTCAAAAGCACGGTTGCTCGACTCGTTTTTCAATTATAAATGCGATCGCTCAAATGGTTAAACTACGTAATGTTAACACGTCGAAGGCCAGGCCATTTCACAAAAAAACACTAAAAAAGCACCATTTTGAACTTTGAATTGAATGTTTTGTTGATTAATTTTGAGCTATTGTATATTTTATTGACTGAAACATGTTCACAACACAATTAACTATCTACCAACATTACTTGCACATATTACGTAAATTAATAGGTTTTACGATGTTTTAGTCGCGAAACACGCATTAGTTGCGACGGTTAAATTCGTGGCAAATTTTGACAGGTCATTGTCATAGACATAAATCGTTTTAAAAATATTCTGGGGTTGCAAGGTGAATGAAACTTTTAGGAGTCTCCTAGAGTAATGTTGGCACAAGCGATTCTGACACTGTTCTTCATACAAATTATGTACATAGAAGGGCCAAAATCGCAGACCAAAAGTTTTTTGTCGAAAATATTATTCAAATATTTGAATTATTTTCTCGCGCATGCGATTCTGACACTGTTCTTCATACAAATTATGTACATAGAAGGGCCAAAATCGCAGACCAAAAGTTTTTTGTCGAAAATATTATTCAAATATTTGAATTATTTTCTCGCGCATGCGCATATGACACGCGCGCCGGCGCGTCTCCGGCCTGTCACCGGTTAAAAGTCAAAATGGCGTAAAAAAGAAACAAATGACTCACTATCTTGCTGGTTGCTACTAGATTGAGCCGGTTGATGATCAGGTCTCTTGGGTTGCGGGGGCTTATTGAGTCCCCACATGGGGGAGCCTCCCCTCAATCCCAGCTTGAAGTAGGTGTATCTCCCGAGCCCTGGGGGCAGGGGGACCGCACTGTGGGGGGCGTGGGGGTTGCCGCCCCCCCGTTCCGCTCCACTGCTGGAGTCGGGGCCTGGGGAGGGCGAGGGGGCCACCAGGGGGCTGCGGGAGAGGGGCGAACTGGGGGGCTGCCCCATGGGGCTGTACTGTTGGCGTTGGAGCATCTGTTGTCGCTGCTGATAACATAGAAATTCACATTAAAGTCTCCATAAACCAATCTACGCAAGGGGGAAAATACACATAAGTCATACCCAGGCCCTGAAAAGTCCCATCCTAAGTCTAACTTATGTTATTATTTCCCTTTAACAAAATGCAAAACATATTATGTTATCATTGCAGTCTCAAAATGAACCTCTTAACCTGTCACGGGCCGCCCTGAAACAAGGAAATTATGCAAAGTCACTTTGAATTTTGAATTGAATGTTTTGTGGATTAATTTTGAACTATCGTATATTTTATTTATCAAAACACATTCCTAGAACAATAAACTATGTATCAAAACAACATTACTTGGATTAATTTGGTAAATTGATAGGTTTTACGATGTTTTTGTCAAGTATCACGCATCGGACTTTGACATTTTGAATTGCGGCAAATTTGACATTTCGATTCCATAGATAAATCATTTAAAAATATTCTGGTGTCGCCAGGTGAATGAAACTTGTGGCTATATCATCAATCATGTTGGCGCAAGCGATTCTGACCTTGTCCTTCATACAAATTCTGTACACAGAAGGGTCAAAATCGCATTCAAAAATATTTTTTTCGAAAATTGTTTCACGCACATGCGCACGCACCGCGTGCATTTTCGTGTCTCCGGCAAGTAAGAGGTTAATGGAATTTGAGGCTTATTTGATGAAGAACACACATATTCAATTTGTACTATGATGAAGACTTTTCAATCGAAGATGATGAAAAAAACACATTTCTTGACTTATGTGTACTTAAAGTACTAATGTAATTAAGTACTAATCGTGATAATATTTTGAAAAAAATATGTGTACTTACTGCTATGGATTCGCCAGGTGAGGCACCAGGTGACATGAGGGGTTGAGGGCTGCCCAGAGGAGAGGATTGTCTACTGGCAAATTGCACGCCAACTCTCATTCCTGCAAACATTAAGGTAATAATAAATTCTTCTATGCAGTGAAGTGTGAATAAAAGAGTGAACAAAGCTTGAAGTATAAAATTCTAATGGTCACTGGTAGATACATTGCAAGCTAGTGGAAATGCTTAAAAAATAGTTGATCAGAAAAAACCAGTCCAAAAATGATGCTGGACTCTATAAAAATTTCATGACAGATAATGGATAAAGAAGGAAACAAGCATGTTGTTCCCTTCCGGAATTAATAATATGCTAGCTGTATAGGTCTCGCAAGTTAAGTTGACTTCATCACAGTACTCACACAGATGCAAAACTTTCATAATTATTTAATAATTATTAATTGTTTCACAATAGAGAATTCGAAGCCAAAGCATGTTGAAGTCGGTTACATAAAACTTATTTTGTTTTACAACATTGTTATTGAAATACTGAAGGTTTAGGAAAAAAAATAAAGTTTATTAAATAAATGTGATAATCTTCAGGATTGAATTCAAATGGGAATTCATAAATAATGACAAGGTTAAAAAAAATTGTGTTAATTGAAAAGATTAATTTATTATAGTATACCTACCTACCTACTTACTTACATAATATTTTATAAAGTAAATAATCCACAAGCCGCCACGTGCCTCTACACGTTTAATAGGCAAAGATTTTGAAATGCAAACTACTTTTAAACTTAATTACCAAAAGAAACATTGGTTTCGGTCGGGATAGATGGAAAAAGATGCATTAAAATTCGATTTTCATTCAATCAAAGTTAAAAATTTCCCATATAAAACATCTCCATTGCCGCCATATTTTTTTTGTACTGATTTGACATTTGTAAAGTTTCATTTCAAACAAAATACACATGAATTACTTAGTTTACCTAAACGAAGAACCTAATAACATATTTTGTGTACCTCCGTAAATAGTGGTTTCTTGTAGTAATTGTTGAAATGAAGTGTGATTCCATAATCTATGCTTAAAAATTTGGCTGCTTATGAATAATTTAATTTTAATAATTATGTGTTAGCAATCATCAGCAACAGTAATTATTTAGTTATGTATCAGTCATGCTATCTGTGGCATAAAAACTTGCTGTCTCTTCTACACTAGTAATAATAAGTGGGCAATAATAATAAACAAGCAAGACAGAGGGCCCATTCGGGTAAGTAGGCGTTGTTTGAAGGCTCACGGATACACCGATACATCAATTCTTAGCATTTTTATTGCTATCAGCTATCGCTGCGTTACCTATACCACAATTGCTTGTTCGTCAATGAAACCAAGAAAATCTGTTGTTTTTGTAACTATCATTAGTATCTATCTCAGTACATAATATTACTTATACTCAGTACAAAAACAGCTAGACGCCATGGCGGTCAGTGACTTTTTGTATAAAGGATGCTGAAGTATAAACCTACTATCAAATATAAAAGTCTATAGAGTAGCCCACCAACAAGATGCAAATTCTGACAAAAATAGTGTCATATTAGCTTTATAAATTCTTTATGCTTCACATCAATTATTACAGTTCCAAAATTAAACTAATTGAATAAATATTCTAAAGATATTCAACGTATCAATCGGTTTCAGTTATTCAAGCCAAACTGTCAAAATGGTCGTGCGAACAAATCTCTACGTACTAAAATAATCAACTCGCTTCGGTTATGCTAATCTGTGCATTATACCTGTAAGCATTAAAGCTGTTTTCTGCATGTTGGATGCTCTTATCGACTAAATGCGCATGGTTGAACAAACTCTTTCTATTATCTTGAATACAGAATGAAGTAGAGAATCCACTGTTGCTGGTGAAGGTGCGTTTACGCGACATTCTACATGCGAGCATTGAAAATGTTATTATATGTATTTCGACCCGGTCCGCGAGTTGGGTTTCGTTGTTGTTAAAAAATATTCCTTATTTGGATTTGGTTTCTGTCTTGAAATAGTGTAAAAAAATTACGAAGTAACCAACACAACCTACAGTCTACAAACATGAAGATAATCAACAAAGGTGAAGATGAGAAAAGTATGATGTAACACAAACACAACAACCTGCAGTCTGCCTCAGAACAGGAATCCTCAGTGAGGAGGACTGTGAATAAACTACTATGTTTACTAGTAAGTATGATGTAACACAAACACAACTACCTACAGTCTGCCTCAGAACAGGAATCTTTAGTGAGGAGGACTATGAATAAACTACATACTATGTTTACTAGTTTCAGCGAGAGATTGTATGTGATGTCATCGTTCTAGTATATTCTTTTTGAGAAGGAAGAGGATGAATTTCGATGACGTCCATAAAAGCGCACGCTGGGACTAGTTTATACTTTGTATTTAAAGTCATTAATAAAAAAAATAATAATGAATGTTCTTTTAGGAACCATATAATAAAATGGATAGGCCATAAAATCAGTTGACAACAATAATAATGGCTTTCTTTATCTATTAATTTAATGATCATTCTTCAGAATAAGATATGTTACCTTGCTGATGCATGCTATGCGGCTGAGGGGGCCGTGCAAATCTCGTCTGCAACGGAGAACCCTGCGGCCGGGGGAACATGATCTGAGGGGAGCGGCCACCCACACCACCGCCCACTCCGGGCGACGGGCTGAAAGGGGGAGGGGGGGTGCCGCCGGCCCCCAGTGGTGATGCGCCACCTGACAGAGAGCCACCCTGGAAACATTACAATAAGATGAGACGAAGAAAAGTCACCTGTACCTCAATCTAATTAGCTCAGCCATTACATACGGATTGCAGGTCTGGAGTAACATTGCTCGCACAACATATACACGAATTAAGAAATACCTACATTACAGGAACATGCGTATCGATTACACGATTACATGTACACAATTCTATAACACTCTAAACCCGAATGACCCGCTAATTAAAGAGCTGGGCAATTACAATACACCAGCGGATCTCGCCTTCCAACTACAAACATAGGATGCCTTAACACCTTATCATGAAGTTCCATGAGAATGATGACAGCAGAGACGAAGAGGAAGACTAAAAATGATCCCTTTTAGATAAAACCCCCTCCATCACCACCAGAGCTTCCGGGTTCGCCAAAACAGCTGATGCTAACATTCCTAGCATAACTGCAAAGGAATTTCAACCAGGGGCGGATGTAGGGTCGCAGGTATTTACACTACTCAAATAACATGATTTTTTTTATTTTTAACTCGAGTCCTCAAATTGTAGTATTTAATTAAATGAAGACAATATTAGCGAAAATCAATCAAAAATATGAAAACAGAAAAATCAGAAAAAGATACGGTCACATCTGTGACTCGAACCCAGGACCTTCGCCGGGGCGCAACTCTAGAATTGCGCCCCGGTAAGGAGGTAACATAATAAACCAAAAATAAATCACAATAAATCTTAGAAACTTTTAATTGAATATAGATCAGTTTGAGTTTTTACCTGCATAGACTGAAGCTGCGGAGAATGTGAGGTAACAGGACTATGTATATTCTGCATCTGCATGGTCATCTGCGGGCTGGGCGTAGAGATGGGCCTCTGATTCTGCTGCAGCTGTTGTCCTGGGCTGATCATCTGGTGGCCCGGGCTGACCATGTGTTGCTGTTGCTGGCTCGGACTGACCATGTGTTGCTGTTGCTGCTGTGGGCTAGGACTGACCATCTGATGGCCGGGGCTGACTATCTGATGTTGCTGCTGACTCGAGCCCACCATCTGGTGCTGCTGCTGTTGAGCCATGTGGTGCTGGTGCTGCAGCATCAGTCTCTCTTGTTGCTGTGGTTGCTGCTGTTGCACGTTTATCAGTTGCTGATGATGGTGTTGCATTTGAGGAGATGGTGAACTTGAGATCAGATGCTGCTGTATCTGTTGTATTTGAGGGTTTTGAACCTGCTGTTGATTTTGTGGTTGCTGATTCTGCAACTGTTGCTGATTTTGAATAAATTGATTTGGCCCTCCTGAATTCTGTAACTGTTGCTGTTGGTTGTCTAGTAGCTGTTGTTGAGTTTGCAACCGTTGTTGATTTTGCAACTGCTGCTGGTTTTGCAACTGTTGTTGATTTTGCAATTGCTGTTGAGTTTGCAGCCTTTGTTGATTTAATTGCTGATGTTGATTTTGCAACTGTTGCTGGGTTAATTGTTGATTCTGCAATTGCTGTTGAGTTTGCAACTGCTGTTGGCTCTGCAACTGTTGTTGATTTTGTAACTGTTGCTGATTTTGGAGCTGTTGTCTTTGTTCTTGCAACTGTTGTTGATTGAGCTGTTGTTGTGTTTGTAATTGCTCACTTGGCCCTTGTGGACTTTGCAACTGGTGTCCTTGCAATTGCTGCTGATTCTGCAGCTGTTGCTGAGTAATCTGCGGGCCTTGCATTTTAGTGTTTCCCTGTGACTGCGACAAAAGTTGGTTGACTGGGGTCATCATGACATTAACTCTTTGCTGACCGGGGAGCGTTTGTTGTTGCCCCAGTAGGCCGGGGCCAGTTTGTTGACTGATCATGGGGGACTGTGCGGGCATCCTGCTCAGAGGTGAGACTTGTTGCTGAGGATTAAGATTTCCTTGTTGCTGCACGATGACCTGCTGCTGCCTGAACATGGTTTGCTGCGGACCCAGAGGCCCTACGGTGGTCTGCTGCTGCTGGGGCAGCTGGAGCTGTGGCTGCTGAGGTTGTTGGTGTAGCTGCTGTTTATTCCGGTATTCCTTAATGTAGACCAATAGCCAAATACAATTACATTACGTTTAAAAATACAACCTTAAACTAGGAGATAAAAAGTCAAATGAAGTACCATGTTCAATAATAATAAGTTTTGGGAGAAATACGAGTATAAAAATTTAAAGTATTTTAGTAGGTTGAATAAGACATTACCTGTATTAGCATCGCATGCTGTCTACTTTGCTTGCGAGCTGACTCCAAATGCTTTTGCAGAATGGCTTGCTCCCCGGAAACTCTGGCCAATTCAGTTGCATCCGGAACGGCGAGCTCGTTTCCCGACTTGCGGAGCTGTCTTTGTTTGCTGTTCAAAGACTGAAAAAAAATTATTCTTAGTAAAGAAATCATCAGATATAAAATAATGATGACAAACTATGTTTAAAGAACACCACTAATCACCTTTCTGATCTTCCTCAGCTTCTGCACCTCCGTATCGTAGTACTTGAGCTGGTCTGTCAATTGCAGGTTCTGGTGCTGCAGCCACTGCTCGTAGACCTGCTGCGCCTGGCGCTCTGCTTCCGTGCTCACTCGTTCCGGGGGCAGCGGGGGGGCAGGCAGAGAGGTGCAGTTGTAGAGGGGAACGGTGCCGACCTGGACAAAACACACAGTCAGACTAGTCTATTCATCAGAACAACACTACACAATCTTACTCTGAGTGAGTCCAAGTGAAATGACTGTGATGGGAAAAAACCTCTTCCAACCTAATCTAGCTTTTCATGACTTATTTTTAGTCACTTTTCAAATTTGTCCTATTTGGTTGGGTTACCGCTATTACAAAGAAAGCTCTCAAAAAAGTCAGCAATAAAGTATCTAGGCCGCAACAAAAAAGTGCAACAAAAGCTAGATGCTTTAAACACCTATAGTCATGTTTAGTGACCAGATCTAATAGCCTGATACCCCCAACAATCCTCTTTTCATCTCCTTTTCTTACCACTACCATAGCCTATCATTTCCCATTGGCTTCTAGGCAGTTAGGATGACAGACACATGATAAAACAGAACAGTGACATAAAAGGGTAGGGAAGTTTTTCCCTTCACTTGTTTTTCACTTTTCTGTTTTGTAACAAAACAAAAAACATATAAATTTACCGGCGGCTGCGTTTGAGTGGGTGTCGTAGGTGTGGTCGGCTGTTGCCACTGTGGGGGCTGCGAGGGCTGCGGGGCAGGCTGCGGGGGCAGGGGCAGGGACAGAGGGGGCGCGGGGCCCCCCTCGCCTCCGCCAGGGTCGCCCCGCCCTGCCCCCTGCTCGCGCTTCTCCTGCTCCAGCAGCTCCTCGAGCAGGAGCGGCTGCTCCTAACACACACAACGCGGTCAATATTGGGAACACCAGCTTGCATACATAATATCATTTTAGAAAGCAAAACAGCTTTAATTTCAATGTTGACAATTGCAGGTTGACAATGATGTAGAAAACACACCATTAGCTTTTGTAGCAAAACTAAAGTAGGGATTTTTCAAACATTATCACAATTGATGAGCATCAAATCGACAATCAGCGATTGTTTGAAAATTAACCGGTGCAATTTAAACTAAATTTGAATTTTTCACATTTGAACAGTCCCGTTAAATTTACTCAACTGCCAACTTTTTATTACTTGGATTTGCTAGAATTAAATTTAGAACCCATCAAATAAAATTGAAAATTATTGTGTTAGTGACGTCTGATGGAAAAAAACGCAAATTTTTCAATGGTAAAAATATAAAAAATTACATTACTTTGGGAGATTGGTCATATCTAGAGATACTGATTCATAGCATTAACGATAAATGGTGTTTTTAGCGATAAATACGTTAAGCCGAACTAGTAGTGAAATTTTTTTACTTTAAAAAAGTTGAGTAATGGTATAATATTCCCTGCCAAAACCTTAAAGACTGTGCAGGAGGTAAAGAACCAGATTGTCTTAAACCAAATAAGAGACAGTTGTCAGAAGAGTTCTGTGAAACAGGATTCTCATATGCTGAACCGTCAAGACAACAGCACTAATCTATTTCTTGAGCACGCAGGTAAAATGTTCAATCCTGCCATTGTGGGTCAGAATGTCCAACGATCAGACGCTATTCTTTTAGCAAGTAAAAGTAGGCTTGCACCAACATTCAAATCTGTTGATGACAGTTAATTCCTGGAAGATAACAGCTATTTTCAAAGACAGCTGTAGAGCAAGTGAGGGATGGAGTCACTGTAGACATAATTCACCTACTCTTGGCTATACAAATTGTTCACAGAGAATTTGCTGAGGCAGCCCTGATGACCGTGTGGGCCCCTGTGAATAGTGTTGACGCAGAAAGATTTTTTAGTCACTATAATCTTGTATTGACAGATCGTAGAACGAACATGACCCACTCTACTGTAAAAACATGTGCTATTTGTTTTTTTTTTTTTTTTTTACAGTGAATGCCGCACAAGAATCTCAACTGCTTCTGTCTGGAGCCAGTGAGACTATGGCATCCCCAATGGGGTATGTTGTGAGGCTGAAGGTAGTGGGGAGGGGAAGGAGTTGGGGAAGAGGAAGGTTGGGAAGTACCTGGCTATTCAGATCTGGCCACCAAACACGGCTAAAGCCATTTTCAAGCAACGTTTCAATTCTGAATGGTGGTCTTACACCAGGGCAATACTGATAGTATCTTCCACTCTGGAACATGCCGCAAATATACTATATATTATTTTAAATGAATTAATTGTGAAGTAACACAAATTAATCAAATAAAATTTATTTGCGCATGCCGGGTTCGAACCCGCGACCTCCGGATAGTGAGTCAAGAGTCTTACCCACTGGACTACGGAGGTCGCCATGTTGAGTTTCAATCAATACAATAAACACGTTTCAAGTGATTTTGCTAATTTAATTGATTTTCCCCTCTTATCGACTCCCATTCCTTGACGTTATCATATTTTTCGTTATCTATGAAAACGTAAAAATTAACCTGTGACAGGCCGGGAACGCGGAATTGAGGGCGTCATATGCGCATGCGTGAGAAAATAATTCAAATATTTGAATAATATTGTCGATGAAAAACTTTTTGTCTGCGATTTTGACCCGTATATGTACAGAATTTGTATGAAGAACAGTGTCAAAATCGCTTGCGCCATCATTACTCTAGGTGGTGTTAAAAGTTTCATTCACCTTGTCACCCTGGAATATTTTTAAAACGATTTTATCCGTGACAATGCGCTGTCAGAAATTGCCACGATTTTAACCGTCGCAATAAATGCGTGTTCCGCGAGTAAAACATCGTAAAACCTATTAATTTACGTAATAAATGCAAGTAATGTGGTTTTAGTAGATAGTTTATTGTGTTGTGAACGTGTTTCAGTCAATAAAATATACAATAGCTCAAAATTTATCAACAAAACATTCAATTCAAAATTCCAAGTGGTGATTTTTTAGTGTTTTTTTGTGAAGTTCCGCGAAATGGCCCGGCATTTGACCGGTTAAAGCTAATTTTTCAATAATTAATGCTACATTTCTTAAAAATTAAAGCTATGAATCAGTCTCTCTAGTCATATCTGTACGTAAATAAGGGATCATTAATCTATCTAAGAAGACATGCAGACAATAAAGAAATTGATTGGACGACCGTGCCACTAGGGGTATTCTAAATGGAAGGTGTTGGTCTGGAGAATCATTTTCTATCAGAAATTTCATTTTATTAATGTTTTTGATCGATTTTAATTTCTTACATACTGAATTACTATGAAAACCTGTCAGGGTTTTATTAATATAAATAAAATAATTTTTTTGTTGTAATTTCAGAAAAAAGACAAATATATAAATTGATTGAAAATCTGAGATCCAAAATTATATTTGAAAGAAATGGACTCAATTTTATCAAGGTTTTCATACTAAACCAATGACATTTATAAATACCAAGACCTAATATGGATACAACATGCAAAAAATGCTCAGGGGACGTCTGTAAAATATTTAAACTAAAAAATATTTGAAAAATAAAGCAATTTCACATGTACATAAGTCGTATTTAGGTATACATATTTAGAACCTAAAAATAGATAAAGCGGATTTAATAAAGAAGCATTTTTACTAAAAAATATGAAATAAACTACGTAATGCTCTAAACAGGTGATTGTGATTACAAGCTTATTATGGACGTACAATTTGAATAAGTGGAGATTTGTAATACTAGGGCTAGGATAAACATTTTTTTTTAAAGTTATTGACTACACGGGAAGCATTGAGGGTTTTCAGGTCTCAATAATAAAATACTAAAAATATATTCCTTAAGAGGAACGTGTGATTTATTGTACACAACTACTTGTGCTGGAAAGATATAGTATAGTTTCACATCATTAAGAGACCAGACCAGAGGGGTAACCCAGTGGAAGGATATCATACTGGTTTGCTATGGGGCACCATGTTTTCTTGATACATGTAACATTCAAGAAGTGTATCTATGCAGTCTTCTGCTGAAAGTGTCAATTCCATTCAGTTTTCAATTGTCAACCAAAGTTATTGAAATATGTACAAGAGATATGCTATGATGGCCACCCAACCGTTGGCGGGCTACCGTCTAAGGAGAGTAGTTTGAATACGGAAAGAATTAATTAATTTAGTTGATTTTTTGAAGGTGTACAGTAGTATTGGTTAAAATGTAGTTTGAATACGGAAAGAATTAGTTCATTTAGTTGATTTTTTGAAGGTGTGCAGTAGTATTGGTTAAAATGTAGTTTGAATACGAAAAGAATTAGTTCATTTAGTTGATTTTTTGAAGGTGTGCAGTAGTAATGGTTAAAATGTAGTTTGAATACCGAAAGAATTAGTTCATTTAGTTGATTTTTTTAAGGTGTGCAGTAGTATTGGTTAAAATGTAGTTTGAGTACGGAAAGAATGAGTTCATTTAGTTGATTTTTTGAAGGTGTGCAGTAGTATTGGTTAAAATGTAGTTTGAATACGGAAAGAATTAGTTCATTTAGTTGATTTTTTGAAGGTGTGCAGTAGTATTGGTTAAAATATAGTTTGAATACGGAGAGAATTAGTTCATTTAGTTGATTTTTTGAAGGTGTGCAGTAGTATTGGTTAAAATGTAGTTTGAATACGGAAAGAATTAGTTCATTTAGTTGATTTTTTTAAGGTGTGCAGTAGTATTGGTTAAAATGTAGTCTGAGTACGGAAAGAATTAGTTCATTTAGTTGATTTTTTGAAGGTGTGCAGTAGAGGCCCTGAGAAAAATAATTTCCCTGAGGGCCTATGTCATCTTTGGGGATGCCGTGTAGAGGGTTTTTTTTTTAGAGAAAGGAAGGAGAGGAGAGTTCTGGGAAGAAAAAGGGTTTAAGGGGTGGGTAGAAATCTGGGGTTCAGTGTGTCCTGGTCATCCACCTCTAAGACCTAGGCAAACCTCATCCCATGAACTCGGGCACCCCTGCTAAATCACTAAACGTAGCGAACCACTTGGGGTGACACATGGCATAGGTGTTGGTTATCCAATGAAGGTTCCCGGGGTAGCGGTACCCATTCCCGCCTCCCAAATTAATTGATTTTTTGAAGGTGTAAAGTAGAATTGGTTAACAATGTAGTTTGAATACGGAAAAAATTTGCACATTTAGTTGATTTTTTGAAAGTGTGCATGCAGTAGTATTGGTTAACAATATCGGCGATGCCAGGAAACACAGTCCACCCAGTAAAAACTACAGATAGCACATCTCTTATATTTCAAAATCTTTGCTGTCAACCAACCCTTCGCTTATTTTATTGTACAATCATGCCAACTCTGCAAACTGGAGAAGTGAAAGTTGTCAGTTGTTGGGGCCAGATATGCTTTCTGGACAGCAAAATGCAAGGATTTCAAAAGATCATTCTTATAGTTATATGCAATGAAAGGGAAACCTCGGCATCAAAAACCTTTTAGGAAAGGTGGAAGAAAAACACAACTAAGATTCTAAAAGTCCATTTTCCATTTCTGTTTAGAATATCTGGACAAGAGATATGATTATAAATGAGCAAGTCAGACATGGTGCCCCGAAAAGTAGGGGGTTGTTTATTCACTAAATAAACTAGCACTAGAATATGGGCTTTCTTTATCCAAGTATATAGACTAGTGATGGGGGGGGGGGGGGGGGGGGGGGGAATTGGGGCTGGTTTGTTCACTTTATATACAGAGTATACAACTAAATAGTACTAGAGTGAAAGGGGTTGGTTTATCCACTGTACATACAGATTATTATACAAGTGGCACTAGAGTGAATGGGGCTGGTTTGTCCACCGTATGTACGGAGGATACAAACTGTACTAGAGTGAATGATTCACTGCATACATGTACAGAGTACACAACTAGGACTAGGTACTAGAGGAATGAGGTTGGTTTATCCACTGTATATACAAAGTGACTGGGGTTGGTTGGTTTTTGTGTGCAGTGCAGTGCACTGACCTGCAGCAGCAGGGGCCGGCGTCGCAGCCACTCGCTCCACGGCTCCTCCCCGTACTCCACACACATCTGACACCCACAAACTCAGTATACATATGACTGGCCGAGTATATTTCTATGTGCTCCAAACCAAAAGCCCCCTTATCCGTCTTCCACTAACACTAACGTCCTCCTACAGAGAACCATGTATTATTGGCAAATGACTATTGTAATACGTGCGTGTACCGAAGCAGAAAGTGCCTTAGACTCAGTTGCTTCATGAGTGGTATAGCCACAGAAGTGGCTAATACCTAATATCAATTCAACCAGTTATATCGAGAGGTACTAAAGCCTGACTTCAAATAGATTAAGGTTCCAATTTAAGGCTTTACATGTTAGAACAGAGTCAAAAGTATGCAGTTTTCTACAAATTACCATAAATTTTAACCACCTCTTAGATGTACCACAGATGAAATTACCAGTTAGGTCAGTTAAGTCTTTAAACATGTGATATTTCGATGTTAGGTGCCCTTGCACATGGCACTTTTAAATAACAATGTAAGAGGAACGGCCACTCGCTGCGAGTGTGACGTCCACGTAAAACGGGTTAAGTGTCAACAAAAAATTAAAAGAAGTATTTCATATTAGGAAGAAATGTATGTAGAGGTGCGGTTACTGATTTCATAAAAAATTAATGTTATTTTATAAGCAGATAAAAGGGCTTTTTAGTAGTGGTTGTTAATATTCTCTTTTTTTAACATGTAATGCAATATGTAGTAATAAAGATAGGGGGCAATATCTTGCTTTGCTTCACAAATAGCATTTCTTTTTATGGCCAAATTAATATGTAGCATAATAATTGTACACATTTATTATGCATCTTAATACAATATAAAAGCAGATTTTATTTAATCAATTTAGAAAAACTCAGCATTATTAAAAAAAAAAGGTTAATATTATTAAGTAAGGAAGTTATTTTCCAAAGTTGGTTCACGATCTACAAAAAAATCCAATTTGAAATGAACAAATCACCAATAAATTAATTGCTTCAAATTTCATGCCAAAATATAATAATGTATTGTCTACTTTCAACAGCCAATAAATAGTGTAATCACAAGCCAGCATTATAATAAAACTCATAAAAACTTAAATAAAACATTGGATTCCATTAAATAGAGACAATTTTAAATACCTGTGTTAATATGGATTCATCAAACAGCACAAGAAAATGTTATACACGGTGTATCATAACGTCAGACCCGTAACCCGGCAGACACAACCGAGCATATTTAAAGTTAAAAAATTATGATAACCAAGCATATTTAAAGTTTAAAAATGTAGATGGTATCATTGTGATTTATTTTCGGGGTATTGTGCTATGTTGCGCAACCTCCTTTAGTCGTCATCAGGGCAGGGTATCTTTGTCCGTCATCAGGGCAGACATGTACCAATTACAAAATAAATACTTTTGGCCGTAAAAATCTCAAATCATATCAAATGAAGATGGTATTTTGGTTCCGGTGACATTTTTTCAATTAAAAACCAAAATCTTTACTCATTTCATATGCCGTCACTGACAATAACCTAATGCCAGCATGCTTGTACCGTGTAATAAGCACCACCTCGTTCCCACAGCACTGTAAGGGATGTGTAAAATGAATAACAAATACTCTGATGAGCAAAAGAGAGTGATTAGAACTGCGATGGAAACCAATGTGTAAATGCAAAGCGGCGCAGCATACTGCACTTGACAAAGAATAATATAACGCTGAGGCGTGTGATTACAGTGAACATCAATGTTACAGCGATAAAACCAAAACCAACAGAGATGTGAATAAAAAAAATATTTGCGACACACCGAGACGAGAAACAACAGCTACATAATATTATTATCAAAAGTAATAAAGTTTAATACAACTTTTTTTTTAGGACTTTCATTTAAAAACCTGTTGGTGTGCCACATTTCAATCAAAAATAACATTTAATAAAAAATCAATAACACTCAGACAGCGGCAATAATGACATTGAGAAGTAAAAAAAAATTAACCATTTCCTAAAAAAGAATGATAATTTGCTGCATATTGAAGAAATGAGGAATTATTCAACGGAATGATGCAATATTTACGTCACAATAAAGCGAAAGTGAAGGAAACACTGGATTTAACGACTGGGCTCGAGTGGTTAAGAAAATTTATTCAAATTACCTTAGAATATTACATTTTGGAAACTAATGGAAAAATATTATATTATAAAAATATTATATCAGGACCAAAGTTCTTTTTAAAAGCTACATCCTTTGAACTATCTTGGTGTTGCCATAAGCAATTTAAACAATTGCATCGCCTTCCAATTTTTGTGAGGCTATAATATATGGGGTGTATCAGGACTTACCCTACAAACTTTAACCAGTGATTCCTAGGGTTATTTTGAGTAAAAAAATGTAGATGGCGTTTTGCTGACGACACGTGAACACGTGAAAGAATGTTTATTGTTTAAACTAGAAAATTGGTTTTTTAAAAGAATATCAAAAATAAAAGATAAACTTACCGGCACCAAAATGCCATCTACATTTTCTACTCCAAATAACCTTAAGAATCAATGGTTAAAGTTTGTTGGGTTGATCCTGAGACACTCTGCAGTGCTTCTGGATTGTAACAAGTTTGAAGAAATGAAAATCTTGAAGTGTGTAATGACTATTTTTTAAATGAAAACTTATAGTTATTATTCTGAATTTCCTCATTCCTTCAATGGTGGCGAATACATATAAGCGATTGGTCACGAGGAATCCAAGTGCATCGATGGGATAGTTTACCTGAGACGGGTAGGGCGGCGGGGGGGCGGAGGCTGCTGGGGCGGGCCGGGGGGTGCCTGGAGCCTCACATTGGTGCCCGGGTAGGGGGGAGGTGGGGGAGGGGGCGCAGCGCGAACCACCCCGCGGACTCCCACGCCAACGCGACCTGAAAACATGGAACATGTAAAATTGGGGAATAGGGATATTTTTAAATGTGTAGTACGGAATACTGGTCATTGCTGATAAACAAGAATAAAGCCAAACTCTCTTATAAGGTTTTACAAAGGACCAGAAAAAAACTCTTTATGGGAAAACCTTATACGCCTCATAAACTGCTCAACAAACAGAGCATCCCCAAAGATGCCACAAGTCCTGTCAATTCAATTTCGGAGGCGGGTATGGGCATCGCCATCCCGGGAACCATTTGTTGGATAACCAACACCACTGCCATAGGTCATCCCAAGTGGTTCGCTACGTTTGGTGACTTAGCAAGGGTGCCCGGGTTCATGGGGTGAGGTTTGTCTGGGTCTTGGCGGCGGATGCGTCTACCTGGCAGGTCGGATCGAGAGAGAATGGTTGAGGGAGCCTTTTTGACTTCTCCAGCTGTACTCTCTCGGAACATCGCCTTGCACCTTGGGAGGATGGATTTGTACGCCTGTCACTCCTGGACACACTGACCCCCAGATTCCTATCCACTCCTAAAGCCCGCCTTCCACTGCGAGCGGAGCGGACTCCGTGCGAACTCCGCTCGACTAGCAAACGTTAACTGCATACATGTGCTTCCATCGAGAACAAGGTGAGCAGAGCAGACTAAACGAGTTAAATAGGTTCGAACGAGTCCACTCCGCTAATGCGAGCGGAGCAGACTCCGTACGAACTCCGCTCGACTCGCACACGTTAACTGCATACAAGTGCTTCTATCAAGAACGAGGTGAGCGGAGCGGACCGAACTTGTTAAAACAGGTCCGAAAGAGTTCGCTCGCGCACACCATCGCCGACTAGTTTCTTGCGGACTCCGCTCAAGAACTGTAGCCAATTCAGTTGCCTCGCTGTTTATTAAAGCCCTTCGCAAATTTTCGTGTTTATAGGATACGACTAGCAAAGAATGTTGCAATGTCGACAAAATGGATGCGACTTGGAAAACCATCATTGAGATGAAATTGCCGGAAATAAGAAAGTTTAAAAATTTTAAAAAAAAATTTCATTGAAATTTTTTAAGCAAACTTTTCTTCATTGCGTATGCACAAAAAATCATCCTCACTAGAATCAGTACTTCAAATCACAGAAATCACTGTTCACTTAGAGACGGAGCATCAATGACTAGTTTTCAATTTGGGAGGCGGGAATGGGTACCGCCGCACCGGGAACCTTTATTGGATAACCAACACCTCTGCCATAGGTCACCCCAAGTGGTTCGCTACGTTTGGTGATTTAGCAGAGGTGCCCGGGTTCATGGGATGAGGTGTGTTTAGGTCTGATGACCAGGACACACTGAACCCCAGATTCCTACCCACCCCTTAAACCCTTTTCCTTCCCAGAACCCTCCTCTCCTTCCTTTCCCCAAAAGACCCTCCACACAGCACCCCCAAAGATGACATAGGCCCTCAGGGAAATTATTTTCCTCAGGGCCTCCTGTGTGGAGCTTATGTAAAAAAAAAAAAAAAATGGAAGGGCAAAACTATTTCTCATTTTTCGCTGACATCGCTCCGCTCGTCTCGCTCATTTCTCGCATGGGCAGTGGAAGGCAAATACTTATCTTCTTAGCGACTCTTTTTCGGTGGAAGGTCAAAGCTATTTCGCTCATCTCCAACAGGCAGGCTTAATACCATTTCCCTTCCCAGAACTTCCTCTCCTTCCTTTCCTAAAAAGACCCTCCACACAGCATCCCCAAAGATGACACAGGCCCTGAGGGGAATTATTTTCCTCAGGGCCTCCTGTGTGGAGCTAATGTAAAAAAAAAATCTAATTTGATTATTTTTGCGGAAGATTATGGAGGTGATGATACGAGAAGGTAATACCAGGGTTGACCGTGACGACCTAATACGGTTCAGATGCTGGTCTCACCTAGCTGCGGCCTGTGAAAGTGCGGCGGGTAGGTAACGGTGATGCCGTTGTTGACGGTGACGACCCCGACGGCTCCATCGGGTGCCAAGAGCCGCGTGCCGGGTGCCATGGGCCGGCCCTGTGCGAGGGCGGCTGTCACCTCGGACTGCATCTGCTGCTGCAACGCCTGCTGCTGCCCGGCTTGTTGTTGCTGTTGAACAGCCTGCTGTTGCATCACCTACAAACAAACAAACATGCAATTTCAATGAAACTCTTCCCAGATGACTCATAAAATCTAGAAATAAATAAACAAAAATTTCGTATTTTATTTCATAAATTTTTTATTGCTCATTTTCGAGTTGGTGTTATCATATGCATTAATGGACCAATTATTTTTGTCACAATAGCCAACAACAAAATTATCACTTAGAACCTAAACAAATCATAAATATAAATCCTTCTTCAAACACAGCAAACTCAACCACTTGAGTGATAATAAAAACCAACCGGCAAACTAAACCACATCAATAATAAAAAAAAACCCACCGGGCAATCGAGATTCCCAGGCATATTTCATTTGGAAATTTCCCGTCCACATAAAAAAAAAATCATACCTCCGAATTTGATCTAAACAGTGTTAGAACGACAAAATACCACGCTTCATATTCAAATCTAAAAGTTAACCACAAATTAATTAAAATGTAAATCTTTACGAAATCAAAGTGACCGACAGAATTTTTTTTTTTTTTTAAACTGGGAATTTTTTTACTAATTACTTTTACATGAAAAAAGTGAGTTGACGATAACTTTTAGAATACATTGATCTTCTGACAAAATAGGCCCGAGGACTGAGGGGTTAAATCCAAAATGTAGAAAATACCATACTTGATAAAGTGACATTTTTATTTTTGTCTTCAACTAACCTACTAGAGGTAATATTTGATTTTTTTACTTTAGCTCCACAAAGGAGGCCCTGAGGAAAATAATTTCCCTAAGGGCCTATGTCATCTTAGGGGATGCTGTGTGGAGGGTTTTTTTAAGGAAAGGAAATAGGTTTGAGGGGTAGGTAGGTAGGTGTCCAGGAATGACACGACGTATGAATCCATCCCTTCAACTGCGGTGCAAGGCAATGGATCGAGCGATTCTGGCTGGAGAGGTCAAAAGACCTCCTCAACCAGTCTCCCTCAATCAGGCCCGCCACACTACACGTCAGACACATCGGCCGCCAAGACCTTCACAAACATCACCCCATGAACCCGGTCACCAAACATAGCAAACTAGTTGGGGTGACCTATGGCAGAGGTGTTGGTTATTCAATAAATGGTTGCCGAGGTGGCGGTACCCATACTCACCTTCCAAAATTTGATGGAAAAATCTCTACATATTATAAATTAAAGTCCCCCGCATCGTCTGTCTGTCTGACTGTTCGTGATAAACTCGAAAACTACTGAACGGATTTTCATATGGTTTTCACCAATAGATAGTGTGTTTTGTGAGGAAGGTTTAGGTATGTAATTTGTCAAGGATTTGTGTAAATTGGTTGAAACATAACGATAATTGTTAGAAGTGTCGGAAAAAGTCAAGCCGCCTGGTGGCTTTCATCGAAAACGCTGCCTAATCCTTTTGGGATATAACAAAACAATGCATGGTGGGATATTCCTCTTTATAGATCTACAAAAAAGTCCACGAAGGCATATATCTATCTTTCGGATAGCTTACTATATCCATTCTATCTTCTAAAAAATGGTCACGTACATTGCGGTAATTGAAAAGTTATTTAGACGGATACAGTATTAATCCTTATTAACTTAAATACGTTAGTTACCCCAAGCATTTCATGCACATTATTATAATCTTTCACACCATCTCTACGTATTATAAAATTAAGTCCTCCGCGGCATCTGTCTGTCTCTTCGCGATGAACTCAAAGACGGCTGTGGTTATAAAGGTTGGATAACCATTCAGTAGATGACGTTGTATTTTATTAGCCACAGCAAAGCGTGGCCGGGTCAGTTAGTTAATATACAAAATCAACAATGCAATTGCAGTGCTTCATATCATGTTCGGACACAATTCTTCCAACACTGCAAATACAGATAAGTTTTAAGATTTTCACGGCCAAAAGCATTTTCGTTATTTGTTTTTGGGGTGTTATGCCGTGTTGCGCTACCTCCTTCTTTAGCCAACGTTTCGGATCGATAACATCTACAGGATCTGCCCTGATGATGGACACTGCAACGATGTCCGAAACGTTGGCTTAAGAAGGAGGTAGCGCAACACGGCATAACACCCCAAAAACAAATAACGAAAAAAAACTGCAAATACAGGTTGAAGAGGATAGTTCAAATATCAAAAATTCAAAATATGATGGATTTGATAGCCATCAAAGGTTATCAATTTTGAAACATTCAAACATTTGCATCACTAAAGGCAGGTCCAGAGCTCAAACATTTGTCGCAATTTGCCGTGAAAGTCCATCAAACATCACATCAACATTTTTGGTTTTCCGTCTCCTCCGTTTGTTAAAACACTAAACACGGTTGAAAGATTGGTGCGAAGTTCGCGCGATCACACACAATTTGGCTTGTGGTCTGCGATAAGGATGTGTCGAAGCGCAATGAGCACTTGACGTTTGACGTTTTTGGCGTTTATATCAATGTTAAAATGCATTCTGATGAAAAAGAGATGCATCAGGGAGAAAACACAGATATTTTAATAGATATTTATTTATCAGGAAAGATTTCCGACTAATATCGATTACTGCACGACCTAAAGTTAATATAAAGAATTTAGAGTGCGTAAATATTTACGTCAAAAACAGAATAATTATAAATATTTGATACTAGCTTTTTCCCAAGACTTCGCTCGCATGGTATTAGGGGATTCCCACTCCACCTCCTCCACCTTCCCTCTCCAACCATCAACCCCCTCCCCCCTCCTCCCATCAACCCCCCTCCACCTTCCCTCTCCCAATCCACTCATCCACCAACCCCCCTCCCCCTCCTTCTCCACCCACCCCTCCCCCTCCCCATTCCACCTCCCCCCACCCCTTCCTTCCCTCCCCCTCTCCCACCCCACTCTGCCTACTCCACCTTCCCTCGCTCCAATCCACTCCCATCAACCCCCTCCCTTTCCACCCACCCCTCCCCCCACCCCTACCCCTCCACATTCCCTCTCCCCACACCACTCCCCCCCCCCATCAACCCCCTTCCCCCCACCCCCTACCCATCCCCACCCCCTACCTCTCCCCACACCCTCCTCCATCTTTCCCCTTTCCCCTTCCTTCTCTCCCCCTACCCTAACCCCTTCCCCCCTCCACCAACACCCCCTCCCCTCCCCACTCACCTTCTCCACACATTTATTCCCGATACATTCAGTTTTCAAACTGCTCGCGTGCCACCTATTATAATTTTTTATACAAATTTCATAATGCCAGAACTCAATGGTAGTTTTATACAAAATAACGAACAAAAAAAAAGGATTATCCAATTTGGTGCAGTCGTTCGGGTTTATGCTTTTTGTATGTTTATTTATGGTTTATTTATTTCGGTGATTCATTTTTAGAGATAAAAAACAAAGCACTCTTTTTAGGGTAAATTGCCTAATTAAAAAAAAAACAAACATCGTTTCCAAGGCGATAATTGGTTTGCTTTTTTTCTGACGTTTGCAATAAATCGATTTTGTTAGGGACAGAAAACGTATGATAAATAATTTCATAACGCCAGAGCTTACCAATATATATAGCCTATAGATATTGAGAGAAAGAATTTTTTAAATCCATTCAGTAGTTTTTGAGTGAAAGAGTAACAAACATACATCCAGACATCTCTACATCCATACAAAATTTCGCCTTCATAATATAAATAGGATTATATTATAATTTTATTATCAAATATTTTTATTATTATATTATATTTAGGTATAATAATATTTTAAACTCGTGATTATGCCCGCTCATTGCACATAACCACAAAAGGCCGTTCCGTTAATTCTCCATACACGACCGCAATGCGCGGCACCTGTCAAAAATTGAATTATTGCCCCCCCCCCCCCCCCCCCCCCCGCCGGCCCCGGCCTGCCTTCCTGCTTCACTCGGGATTGGATGTTTAGAAAATGTTTTCCGTCGAACATGGGAAGCTCGAAACACAACAAAAGTTGACAATATTTGATGTTGATGACAAACATTGAATGTTGTTGTAGCGGTCACTTAACCCGCTCTGATAAAACCATCGCAGCGCCACTGGTTAAGGAACACGCGAGAAATAAATACCTAGATGCAAGCCGCTACCGGACCTACCTACGGCCGATAGTACATCTATCACCTGGTAACAATTAGTGCGGCAACCTACTGGAAAGTTCCCGTCTCCACAATAATATATCAGCACTAGCGACTGGAGTGTTCGCGAACTTTCTCACCTTGGCGCGGCGGTCGAATTTCACACGCCGTTCTCGAAACTACTTGCCCGGCTGGCAGAAGTATAAAAGTCAGCGCGGGCCGCATACAGCTCAGTCTAAAGTCTAGTCTCAAGTAACACACACATAGTAATACAGTGCCTATCAGTGAATTCGCTCCAGTGCGGTATCGGCCGAACGACCAGCCCCGGCGATTCAGAGCCGGCACCTGTGCCGATGCACCACAACCTTCGAGGAACATTATCTCGCAGCTCACATGGTTTGCGGCGGATCTACAGCTCAGAGATACACTTCGCCTCCCAAGGTTCACCGCTGTCCATCTCCGCGACTCAAAGCATCGAGCGACATCCTGGTCTTCTACACCACCACGGTGCAGAGCTACATGCTGGTGACATGCAGACCCGTGGTCTGCTCCACCACAGCATCATCGACCATCATCATCAACTTCACTGCCAACACCACTTCTGCTTGCACTCACTACTACTCGTGTCAACACCATCTGTCCATCTGCTACGTAGCTACAAATAAAGACTTCGACTCACTACTTCGACTTGCCGTATTTTATTTCTCGTCCCGTCTCTGCCGACGCGTTCTGCTCCCTCATTGTTATGGGGCTGTCAAGGCAAATGATGAAGCTATGGACCCGACTTAATGCTGACATTTGT
Organism: Limnephilus rhombicus; assembly: GCA_929108145.2. Classification (NCBI taxonomy): domain Eukaryota; kingdom Metazoa; phylum Arthropoda; class Insecta; order Trichoptera; family Limnephilidae; genus Limnephilus; species Limnephilus rhombicus. Next base: position 19,580,587 of record OV815278.1, on the reverse strand, counting down.
CATCTAAGGTGAACAAATTCAGTGGCAACAATAGATTTTTTTTTAAAATTTTAGTGATACTACAGAAGAGACTCAAATGAATGAAACCAGTGGAACGAATCAACATCCCCAATTTAGGGAATGTTATGAAGCTGAAGGAAGTGGAGATCGGAAGGACAAAGGAAAGAGGAAGGTTGTTAAGAATCTTACTATTCATATCTGGTCACTAATAAAAAGCATGACAATTACCTGTGCCAATTGCTGTTGCCCCTGAGGATTGAACTGGCCGCGAATCTGCGGACTCTGCGCAAACTGCACCGGCGTTTGGTGCTGCATCTGCTCCATGGGCTGGTTGGGATCCACCGGCCTAGTGATGACCTGCTGCGTGCCGATGATGTGATGGCCTTGACCTACAACCTGCTGGTTAGGACCCAGAGGAATATTCCGCTGCTGCACCAAACCCACCTGTTTGTTCAGTGCCATCTGACTAAATTGACCTTGCTGGTTGACATTAATGATCTGACCCATCTGTCTGTGAGTAATCTTTTGTTGAAGACCGAATTGTGTTTGCTGCACTTGTTGCTGTTGAAGTTGAGTTTGGTTCATGTTCCTGAATGTTTGCTGGAAACGTATCTGTTGTTGGTTCTGCGTTATCAATGTATTCTGATTGATCTGTTGTTGTGATTGCTGTATCAGGTCCAATCTAGGTAACGACATGTGTTGAGAAACCATATCATTGTCTATAATCCCCTGCTGTTTTTGCTGTTGCAGTTGCAAGGATTGTTGTTGTTGCTGATCATCATTATCATAATTTGGTTCGAGTTTGACAGTCTTCATAATCTGCTCCTCTGGCTGTTCCTCTTCTTTCTTCTCAGATTTAATCATATTTGGTTCTAGTTTTATATTATCAGACTTATGTTCTTGGGAATTGTCATCCATACTGAAAAAAAAAACTTTAATGAAAATACATAATAAACTTTTTTTAAACAATAGTTTTTTTTTTAAAATAGGGGTTCTTTCAGATAATTGAGTAACTGTTTACATCTACCATCAGGTTGCAGTTTCAATTCCCAATGATTTTTAAAGCAACTGAACTCCAAGTTACCGTAGCCAAGCACACTGAATCTGATGGAATTTCATAATTGTAAAATATGTGCTTATATACATTTTTCATATTGACACTTACGGATCGCGTTTGACATGATGTCCTCCAGCTGACTCCGTTTCCTCGGCCAACTCCAGCCCGTCCAGAATGTGCGACGTGTCTCCAAAGTCTGCCAGTTCGGGATCCGCATATTCCAGGATGTTGAAGTCGTCTCCCATTTCTGCCGTGAGTGATACGAGAAGTTCTTCTTCATCGTCTCCTAATCCACCGAGTATGTCTCCCACCTTTTTGTAGGGAAGAATGATATTATCAAAGTATGTTATGTATATAAAATCAAAATATTAATGTTTTATTTCATTTCATTTGTTTTTTTAACACATCAATGTAAATTGGCTGGATTCTTAATAATTATAATAAATATGTACTCAATATCCTACCTCTGCCATATTGGCATTATCCTGCTCCAGCTTATCCATGTCCATGTCTGGAACCTCTTCCTGAGGGGCAGGTTGGGGGGGAGGTGGTGCAGGGGATTGTGAAGGGGCAGGCGAAGGAGCAGGAGCAGCTTGTTGCTGTTGCTGCTGCAACTGTTGCTGCTGTTGTTGTAAACTTTGCTGCTGTTGTTGCTGTTGCTGCTGCAAACTTTGCTGTTGCTGTTGTAAACTTTGTTGATGTTGCTGCTGTAAGCTCTGCTGTTGCTGCTGCAAACTCTGCTGCTGCTGCTGTTGTTGCTGCTGCTGTTGTTGCTGCTGCTGTTGTTGCTGCTGTTGTTGCTGCTGCTGATGTTGTTGCTGTTGTTGATGCTGCTGCTGCTGCTGCTGCTGCTGCTGTTGTTGTTGTTGTTGCAACTGCTGTTGTATGGCCTGCTGCTGCTGTTGCATGGGTTGCTGACCTACAATATGCATGACTTTTTCGCCTAGAAGAGAAATGAATGTTTAATATAAGTTACAATAAAGTAAACTGTGAAAAAATATTGCTTTCACATGTGAAATGGTTGTTATCAGGCGTCAAAATTAAGGTTTTAAAAACATCATGACAAAAATCCATTCATTACAAGATCTTGAAAACCAAAATGCCTTGAAACCTGATGATTACAATATACTCCACATTAAAAAACAAACCAATTATACTTTAAACTGATTTGTAGAACGACAGGAGATAGACATAAAATCATAAGAAGCTTGCTGTCTGACTTGCGAACCAAGAAAAGGTTTGTTGGGGATGCGCCCTTCTTTTACCAACTGGAGAAATGTACCTAAACTAAATCTAAACGGCTAATTGAATCTAAACTAAATCTAGGCGGCTAATTGAATGAACTCCTTAATTATAGGTAGTTTATTTTACCTGAGATGGTCTGGTGCATGAGATGGTGGGAGATGGTGGCCGGCTGTTGCGCCTGCTGCAGCGTGGTGTGATCCAGCTGGATGGGAGGACGCGCCCGGACCATCTGTTGCTGCAGGGGGGACATGAGCCGCTGCTGGACCTGTTGCATCTGCTGCTGCACTTGTTGCATCTGCTGCTGGAGACCTGCAGACAAATCATAATCTGACTCATTCATATAACTGCAGGTAACTCTACTTACTATTATCAGTATTGCTTATTAGAGAAACAAGTATCAAACTATGGTTGAACACTAAACAAATGTTCCAATATTCACACTGTGATATAATTTAAATCGCAAATGATATATACTTTACTTTGCCCTTTTGACAGTTTAAATATTTATTTGTGTGGACTGTCTGGACAAGGTTTTGAGAGGATGAAGTATCCATTTGGCCACTGAACTTTTTGAAAATGTTAAGAGTGCCTTTAACTTACCAGTGGGATTTTGCAGCAGCAGTCTTGTGCGCGTATCGACGGGCGCCGTGGGAACTCGGGGTCTGGTAATGGGACTAACTGGTAGAGGTTGTCTGAACTGTCCCTCCATCACCATCTGCTGCTGCTCTGATTGGTCATCACCTGAATTCAAAATAAATCCACACAGTCAACATAAACGCAATTTTGGAAGGACACATAAATAATTATGTATTGGAGTGTTTATTCAACAGATGCATTTTGTCTTTTTTTGCTAGTCCCAGCAAGAGCTTGTACAGTCATCGATGTTCGTCCTCTTACTTCTCTTGCATCTTATTTGAAAATGAAAAAGACAGAAGAAGAACGATGACAAATGAGAAATGGTACCTAATCCGGGCTTGAACTCTTATTGGCCGCAAGCGCGCGAGCGGAACAAATTTTCGAAGAAATAAATTTAAATGCGATTTTAACCCATATGTATAAAGAAACCATATGAAGGACAAGGTCAGAATCGCTTGCGCCAATATCATTTGTGATGTAGCCAAAAGTTTCATTTACCTAGCAACACCAGAATATTTTTTAAATGGATTATCTACAGAATCTGGCTGTCAGATTTTGCCGCGATTTGAAATGTCAAAAAGTGATATCTCATATCTGCATTATAGTTCACAAAAACATCGAAAAACCTATCAAATTAACAAACAAACAAAAGTAATGTTGTTTTTATAGATAGTTTATTGTTCAAGGAATGTGTTTCGGTAAATAAAATACACTACATATATCTCAAAATAAATCCACAAAATATTACTTCAAAGTGATACATTCCGTAATTTCCAGTATGCAATAAAAAAAATGAAGTTTCAAAAATGGCTCTCCACGGGTTAAAAGGCGGCTCGTCTTTATTCCATTGATGCATCGTCGAGCAATAAGGGTCAATTTCCAAATTGAATTTCTAATAAACAAGTGTTCTTTACCATGTCCTTTATCATGAATCCTATGTTTTTTGGGTTCCATGATAACTCAACCAAGTGGCATTTCAACAGTCCTTTGAAATCTCAATTCTGAAGAAAAAAAATAGCTCATAACCTAACCTATTACTAACTAACATAACCTATTTAACCAAGATTAATTTTCATCACTTTTAATTAAGGCCATCGTAAAGAACACTTCTCCATTACTGAAAACTCAATTAGGCAAAAATGTTAGTTAGCCACTTGGCGATATTACGAGTTAACCGACCGCATGTTGAAGTATGTAAACACAATGATAAATTAAAAAAGTTAAAATTGAGCCGCGCAGGGTGGATGGATGTCTCACCTGATTTCTGGAATGATGAACGGGTTTAGAGAAAAAAAATGCAATTTAACTTGTGATTGGTAATGAAATAATAATAAAATTGCTCACCCTGTGGCCACAGTTTATTAGGCGCATGCTGTCTTTGCAGCAGATCTCTCAGCTGTCTGTTGACCTCTGCAGGCTGGTGCACCGGCCCCTCTCCTCTAGGCGATGCCAGTGACTGACCCTGGCCAGGCAAGAACGGGTCTTGAGGTCTCGGCGCGTAGATCTGGTTTCGCTGCGGCGCCAGCACGTATTGCGTACCGGGTCGGGGGGTTCCGGGTGGCTGAGCATACCTGGACAAAATAACATCAATAAAATTGCCATATTATATATGGTATTTTTACAAATTTAGTCTGAAGAACTGCCCGAATTTGAAGGGGCAGCTGAGGAAAAGTCGATTTATGACAATTTTTTGAAAAATATATTTTTTTGGAAATTCGAAATTTTGTTTTTGATATCGGGGTAATACTGTATTTGACAAATGTAATATTCTTTCGGTGTTAACCTTCAAAGCGCAAACATCAACTCTAATTTACCAATTTGGGAGGCGGGTCTGGATACCGCTGCCCTGGAAACCATTTTTGTTGCAAGATATTATGGCTCTTGTGGCAATGTTGCAATCTAGCTTTGGATGTGTTTTTTTTTTTTTTAAGAGTGGAGACGGTTTACGTATATATGTATATAGTTCCCGTGAGCACTTAGGCCGTAGGCCCATTGTGCTATCTCCCATTTTACTTCATTCCTTTGACAGTAACCCAGTCTCTTTTATAAAGTTCATTGGAAATGAAGCTACATCTTCTGGTTTGACAATGTGTCTTCCCAGGTCTCATTTCTCCTCTTCACTCCTCCTTGGTTCTCTGAAGGCCCCACAAGGGAAGAGGGCTTCATCTCTCCTCTCCACTCCTCAGTTCCCCGAAGACTCCACCACGGAGAGTCCATCTCCCCTTGGTTCCCTAAAGATCCCACAAGGGAAGAGTTCACTCCACCTTGGTTCCCTGAGGGCCCCGGGAGGGAAGAGGACTAAATCTTTCCTCCTCACTCCTCCGTGGTTCCCTAAAGGTCCCACAGCGGAAGAGTTCACAGAGATTTATATACCTCATTTCTCCTCTTCACTCCTACATGGTTCCCCGAAGGCCCCACATGGGAAGAGGACATCATCTCTCTCCACTTCACTCCTCCTTGGTTCCTCAAAGGCCCCGAGCTGGAAGAGTTCATGGAGGTGGCCTCAGCTCTCCTCTCCGCCTCTCTTCTTGGTTCCTCCTACAGGTCCCAGAAAGGAAGTCCACAGAGGTGGCCTCAGCACTCCTAGGTTTCCAAAACGCCCCTAGTTTTCGAATGGTCCAATTTTTTGTCCCACGAGTTACCAGGGAAATAGAGGGTCCACTCCAGCAGAGCCCCGAATGCTGGAGTAAAGTCTAAATAGTCCATCTAAATGTGAGAAGGCTCATGAAATGAAGAACTTCCTTATGATAAACTTCTAGATTTTAAAAGTCTTCAATAATAGCAGACAAAGCTTCTGTGGCAATCTATAAAAGAAATTCTTATTACCCTTCCTGTAATCGGCTCTGACTGGCGTAGGCAGGGCTCCTTGCCGGGTTGGGCGACTGGTGTCCGAAGGAGCGTGGGGTGTGTGGGGAGTGCATGTAGTCCCCGCTGCTCTCCGAGGGTGGACGCTGGAAGGGGTCTCCCTGGCCCTGCGCGGGGGACACTGAGCCCGGGAACTGCTGCGGTTGCTGGGGCTCCAGAGGGGACTGCGGGGAGAAGGGGCTGCGCACCAAGCGCTGGGGGCCCGGACCGGGACGCACCTAGAATGACCAATTCTATATTGATAGCCGGCTTTGAATGCTGGCATTAGTGAAGTCACCAACAAGTTAGTTGGTAATGTTGTCATTCTGGCAAGTTGGCCAGTCCGTCTTTTGTTTGATGTTGAATATTATTTAAGACATGATAAGTTTTAAGATTTTCACGGCCAAAAGCATTGTCGTTATTTGTTTTTGGGGTATTATGCCGTGTTGCGCTACCTCCTTCTTTAGCCAACGTTTCGGACATCGTTGCAGTGTCCATCATCAGGGCAGATCCGGTAGATGTACCCCAAAAACAAATAACGAAAATTATTTAAGACATGTTTAATATCTCTTACGACCCATATTTCTACAATGCATGTGACTTTCCTTTTATTACTTTTATTTGATTAGCAATGGATTTATGGAATCAACGAATTGCCTCCATTTTAATTACAATTAGGGCCAGTTGTTGTTGTTTTACAGAACTTGGAACAATCCATAAAATTTCAAACTTAATATTCAAGTTCTTTGAAACAACTGGCCCTTAGTTGTTATAATTTAAAACATGGAAGTTTTATCTTAACTAGGAGAAATTTGTAACAATCAGCCGTCGTGTAAAAATAATAATTTTTCAAAAGCTGTTGGACTCCCCTGATCTTCTTTGGTTGATTAACTTTCATGTACCGAGTAGAATTGTTCATCAGAAGTTACCATTTCAACAACATAGGGATTAATGCAAAATCAAATTCTGTCACGAACCAACTGCATAGTTCAGGAAATACGTACTATATTGACACCATGATTATTGAAAGTGTATCAACTTATAAAAATAATGTTATTAAAATTGTATGCCGTTCTTCACAGTCCTTGATATTTTATTTATCTCTTTATATTATGGATAACAAATTAATAATAACACGCTGAAATTCATTTCATCAAGCAATAAAAAATATTGGACGGTGAACATGAAAATAGGGCAGCTTTTTCTGTGTGAAATTTTTTATATAAAAATATTTTCTCCATGTTATACGATAGAGATGTGACATAAAAGCATTTCGTCAGTACCTGAACCAGCGAAGGGTGAGGGAACCTGGAAACCCCCGGGCCCATTGGGTAGGGGCTCCGTGGCAACGTGGGGGATGGGGAGGCCACCGAGGAATGCAGGGGGCTCTGCTCGTTGATGGCCACCTGCAGCTGTTCCTGGGGAAACGGCCCGTCGGTGACAATCTGCCTCTGGACCCGAGCCATAGCTGCAAATAAACAAGATAAATATTCTTGCCAGTCTTAAAAGAATGGTATAAAAATTATTTGCACATCTCCAGTTTAGTCAGTTTCGAGGCAAATGTACTTACATTTTTGTTCTGAATGTACCTATACTACCATAGAATATTTTTATTGAAAATAAGCAGAAGTGACGAAATATAGAAATGTTGAACCGAGATAAACGCATTTGATGTCTACACGTGGATTTGTTGTAAAAGTAGAAAAGAACTTCAACTTAAAAAAATAATTTACAAGTTTTGTGGGTTACTTCGCTTCTTCGCACATAGATCTGATCTTTAACCTGTCACAGGCCAGGCCATTTTACGAAAATTCACAAAAAAACACTATAAAAAAAGCACCATTTTGAACTTTGAATTGAATGTTTTGTTGATAAATTTTGAGCTATTGTATATTTTATTGACTGAATCACGTTCACAACACAATAAACTATCTACCAAAACAACATTACTTGCATTTATTACGTAAATTAATAGGTTTTACGATGTTTTATTCGCGGAACGCGTATTTATTGCGACAGTTGAAAGCGCGGCAAATTCTGACAGCCGATTGTCATAGAAGAAATCGTTTTAAAAATATTCCAGGGTTGCAAGGTAAATGAAACTTGTAGCGTCTCCGAGAGTAATGATGGCGCAAGCGATTCTGACGCTGTTCTTCATACAAATTGTGTACATAGAAGGGCCAAAATCGCAGACCAAAAGTTTTTTGTCGGAAGTATTATTCAAATATTTGAATTATTTTCTCGCGCATGCGCATGTGACGCGCGCGCCGGCGCGTCTCCGGCCTGTCACCGGTTAAATAAAAAATAAATATTTTTATCAATGTTATAGTTCAGAATTCTTTTAAAAACTGGACACAAGAAATCTCATATCAAAATTCCTTAAAACAAGAAGTTATGTTTGAGACTTCTCAAAACAATTATTACGCATCTTAAGATTATTTTCGTAGTAGGATGTGTGGGATTGCACATTCCAGATTAAATAAAAAATGAGTAACACCTAAATTGACGTTGAATTTATTCCTGGCACTGACTGAAGACGCGCAAACAATAACAGTATAAAGTTGACGAGTACATTGATTACCTTGCAGCCTCTGGTCGTGTATGACCTGCTGCTGGTGCTGCGCCTGCTGCTGACGCATCTGCTGCAGCTGCTTCCACTGGCGCTCCTGCTCAGCCTCCCTCGCCCCGCGCTGCCCGCCCGACACCTTCTCTTGTTCCTGCCATAGCATTCATCAATTATTAGCGCACTCCCACTTATCGGAAATTCAAAATAATCCCACCCTCAACCGTTTTATTGTGGCCTTACAACTAAAAATCCACCATGTGAAAACTGATTACCGATTAACAAACATATTAAGATTCAATTATTCGTCTGGAATCATTCCAAATATTGCGAAGTAAAATTTAACAAGAGGACATGAGTAAAAAAAATTATAAAGTATCTTAGGGAACGTACCCATACTACGTGACCAACTTTTTGCAATTTTTAACCTCCCCCGGTGACTAAAAATCTAAGCCCCCCGCCACTCATTTGTACCAACCATGGTATTTTGAAGACCCCCCCCCTCCTGAACAGGTCACGTAGTATGGGTACGTTCCCTTAGTTGCTTATTGGATTTTAGCATTACATAGAGTTTTTTCTATACTTTATGGTTTAGTGGATTAACTGTATTTAGTGGATTTTGATTGCAAGTCGACAAATAGTAATCTTTTACAAATATTTGTGCATTCCAGTTATGGTGAGAATGTTGCAGTCTGTGAGCAATTCGCATAGGTTTGTACTCCGAGAACTCCAATTTGCAACATTTGCTAGCAGAACATCAATGTTTTTACCATTCAATCAAATTTTAAACTTACAATGAAGGGCAATCGGTATAACATTCTCAGCAACTGGAATCACACTAATATTTGATTAAAACTCTCCACATTTGATTATATGGTTTGTATAGTGAGGTATAAATAATAAAGAGAGCTGATTTTAGCAAACGATGCCACTAGGCAAGACAAGATATTTGGTGCAATAAGAACTTAAGGCAATTATGCAGCGGCTTTTGTGTAAATAAGTGACAGTTAATTATTGCTGTAATAGAAGCGTTATTTATACCTCATTGGGAATAGATTCTTTCTTACTATCAGAGTAATCTTCTTTTTATAAAATAATGTTTTGTTCATTATGATCAAAACAGGAAAAACAATTAACATAACCAGTAGCCGAATAAACCTTTTTTAAATTTAAACAAACATCGAAAAAATTGTAATTTGAAAAAAATATTAAGTATTTTTACAAATAGGTACATTCACTTCATCAAAAAACTAAAAAAAATGCAAAACATTTAATAAAATTTACTTTTAACAACACTTTGACAAATGAAACAAAAAAAAATTAAAAATTATATCAAAATAATTTACTATGTAATCAGCGAACCTTAATATAAACATGTTACTGCTAAATAAAACAGAAAATTATTAGCAAAGAAAATTTTAAATGTTGTGACATTTTAATTAATTTTTAACTTAGCTTTTCACGCACGAAATTTAAAAAAATAGTTTACTTGGCAAAGACAGTAAGTGCATCTAAATACTGATGAAAATGACAGTAAAAAGGCTGAAGCAACAAATTATTTTTATACCTAATATCATTATTTTGTTAGTGACAATAAATATAATATAGTTAGTTACACTTAATATCTTTTCCATAGTATTGTTTAACCATATCACATTTTGTGAGCACAGCATAATAGCAAAAAATAATAGATCTAATGTTTGGATGAGAGATTGTTTCTTCATGAAGTGCGCACATAATGTTTCAATGAATTATAAAACAAACAATACTTGCATAAATCACGAAAATTGGTATTCCAAATAAAATAAATGGTAATACAAATTAGAAATCTTCAAAGATTTCATGAATATATATTCAAAATTGTATGGTACACACAATCAATCTGCCAGAATGTAATGTCACTGTCATTTTTTTAATCAAAAAGAGTTTGTATTAATGTCTCCTACTGTTATTATAGATGTCAGTGTATTATGGATTCCATCCAGTGGTGAATCAGTGACATTACATGTAATAAATAAAAACATGATATCCCAATACAAATTGAAGCACACAAAACAACCACCAAAGCAAGCTCACTATTATACAAAATGAGGAGAGGAGGGGAGTTGTAAGGAGTAAGTTGTAAGGACTATGCTACTACGCTACCATGCTATACACTGATCTGATACACTGGTCGCCATTGACGAAGAGGCGGCATACCAACATGGAGACGGGTGAAACTCAAAACACTTGGGGCAAACAATAGGGCAGGCAGTTGATTGGCGAATGGCAGAAGGGGTACCGTGGCGGGTAGCTCCGGGATGGAGGGAAGGGTGCGCATGATCTCCGAGGGCGTCAGCACGCGGATGTGCGGGTCTCCGGGGGGGCTGGCGGGCGGAGACTCTTGGCGGATGATGGCGCGGATGCTGTGGGGCAGCAGCTGGGTCTTGCCCAGGAAGGTGATAGTAGGGTGGCGCGCGTTGGTGAACTTGCCCAACGGGTTCACCGTCACGTTGGGCGCCGGCCCGTCCGCGCCGCCGTGGTAGAACGGCGTGAACTGGTGGTGGAGGGTGAAGTGCGCCCCGACTAGGCTACGGCTAGGGTTAGTGGGCGGGGTTACTGGGTTACTGGGACCGGGGGCATCCGTGTTAGGGGTGGGGGGGTTAGTGGCGGGGGTTAGTCCATCCTGGGGCGGCACCTCTACTGGCAGGTCGGGCGCCGGCCTGTCACTGACGGTCACGGGCACCTGGCCTGGGGCCTGTTGCGGCTGTTGGACCTGTTGGGCCTGTTGGGCCTGCTGCGCCTGCTGCGACTGGCCCTGTATCTGCAGCACCTCGGCGGGCGGGGAGGGTGCCGGGGGACCCGCGCTCGCCTCCTCCTTCGGGATCTGTTGGTCGCCCCAAACATTGTCACAAGACTGTCATGGGGCAGGGGCAGTGGCACTCCCCGCATTCATCATCATCTCAAAACCCCACAAGCGAGGAAGCTCATATTAAGGGTTCTCACAGATCCAGGACACAAATGTGGATTCGGGGAAATGCGCACAAAAAAGAAAAATGACTGTGAAACCCATGAATACTTATAGTGCCCACTAAAATTAACACACAGTAGCGGTTTTGGTTTTATTTTACAACACATATTTCTAAAGTAGAAAATGGTGTTAGTCAAATTTCTTTGCTGTTAATCACCATGACATTCAAATATAATATTTAAAAAAACACACACACTCAAAAGGGTGTAAATTAATCTGTTTGATAAAAAATCTTGTAATAGTAGGTATATTTACTTATGTATATCTTTGTATAAGAATATAGATTCTGGCTATATTTTAGGATGTAACAGTGAAATCTGTTTGATTCAGAGAAAGCTAAAGATATGCACAATGAAAACAGCAGTTGTTTGTTGTAAAGTGACGGAACAATAGAATATACATAGGAGAATATCCGCAAGTATCTAACCTGTCTGGCTCTCTTCATGCGAATAGCTCCTCGGTTATCCCGAGCCTGCTGAAGATAGGGAGTTTTCTTGTCACTGGGAAGTGCCCTCCACTTCTTGAGGATCTGTTTGCAGCGATCCGACCAGTCAGGATACTCGCTCTTCCACTCGGGATGGTTGATGTTGGAGTACAGAACCGAGGATATGGTGGCAGCAGTGCCCAACCCTGTCATGAGAAACTTTCAACTTTATTTCAAAGCAAATTTCATGTTAAGATAGATAGTAAGCATGTAAGGCACTCCAGTCCACTGCTTTCCCAGGAGGTAGGGAGTTTATTTTTTTAACAGTAACTCCACAGGGCCTATAGTCATCTTTGGGGATGCTGCGTGAAGGGATTTTTTGAGGAGAGGAAGGAGTGAACATATTGTAGGAGGAAAGAAACATAGAGGCCGGCAGATAGATTAATAGCCGGTAGCAGATTAATAATACCTTCATCAGCCATCATCTTCACCGGCCTACCTTCATCGGCCTTCATCTTCTCGGTGTTGCGCTGGTTGTAGGTGGCGTGCTGGGCCAGCGAGGGCTGCGAGGCGCTCGAGTCCGTGTGACCGTCGGGGTGCGCCGGGCCCCACTGCCCGCTGCTCTCGGAGTAGGCGGGGCTCAGCTGGGAACTCCTGAAATCTCATCACATTTTACTATGTATCTCAAAAGATCAAATTTGTTAAGATGGTCAATTATGTAAGAAGAATGGCAGTAAAATTCTGATATTATTTCAGATTCTACTAGTGATAGTTTCATGGCATTCATTTCACAATGAATTGAGGGATTCATTTACATTTACAGATTGGTTAGTGGCTGAATTGAGAAATGAGTCTGGTTCCCACCCAGGCGTCGAGGGTTCAATTCCTCTGCTGGCTAAGTCCCCCATCGTTGCAAAGAAATATCTTCCGCCTATAATGATGATAGTAGGGTGACCATATATTTTTTCCACTATCAACCAAATACAATTTTTCTTCTCCAGATCATGCATGAAAATGCTAAGCAGTAAAACCCTGTGATAAAGTTTTTCAAGGAACTAGAAAAAACCTAAAACCATTCATTGCGTGAATTAAATTAGGCAACTTTTAATTTTAATTTTCAGGAACCATAAATACAAAACTTTTTAAGTATGAAAACTTCACTTGAGGGAACCTTAGATGAGGGTTTCACTGTATTCAGCATGTCTCTAATTGATCTCTCTATTTTGATCTCATAACAAAATATACACATAATGTAACTTACAGTCAATTATAAACAGTCACAACATTAATTTACTTGGCAGATTCACATACCCGCTATACTCCGTGTGGTACGGGGAAAGGAATTCTATAGGACTGGATAGCTGTTGTCTCTGTTGATTGTAACTGCTGGAACCACTCACAGAGTTTACAAAGGAAACGGACGACTCTTGTGACTCCTAAAATTACAATACACATACCAAATTAGTTATAGAAGTTTTAAAGAAGAAAAAAGTTTCATAATTTTTTTTTCAAAACTTTTCAAGGCTTTTGCGGTAACTTTTAGATTTGAATATGCAGCATGGTGTTTTTTCTTTCCAATACTGTTTAGATCAAATTTCTCACTATGGTAGTAAGGAAGACAATAATTTCTGTGAGACCTATAAGAGTTGTTCCGAATAGTGAACAAATTAGCCCGAGGGTTTAAATTGATATGTAATTTTGTTAAAATCTTATTCTTCACTTACCTGTGAATCGTCAGTCAGAACTCCCTTGAAAATTTCTTCAACATCCCGACTGTCCATATTTGGTAAAGAATCTCTCACCATGGATTCTAAATTCACACCCATCAGAGAAATATCCTCTTTAGCTGTTAAATTAGTTTCTGCGTTTGCTGAATTGGTAGAAGCACCTTAAACAAGCAATTGAATACATTAAAAATGCGATAAGCAGTTAATAACAAAATTACAATACAACAAAATAGAGAGCTCCAGTCCAATTTTTTTATTTTTTCTAATGAATAAAGACCTTCAAACTTAAATAACTGCATTTTTATTTTTATGGTTAGTTTTAATAGTTAAAATAATTGTCAAAGTTTTAATTTTTAAAGACTCCCAGAAACGCACCGTATCTATGGTGGTCTTCACCCACAATAGTTTTTTTACTTTTTAAGTTGTCATTTTGAATCAGTGATGTTATGTCGAGGGAAATTTTCCTAGATCTAGGGGAGAAAAATATTTTTTAGGGATAAGGGAAATCAGGACAAAATCTAGGGAAATTTCGAACTCTGGCAAAAATTTTATTACATATGACAATATTACTGGTATTATTTATATATATGTATATACGTATATATATTTTTTGGAATTCCTATGAATCTTAATTATTGTTCATGTACTTACATGCAATGTTATTTTTAACACTGACAACTCAAAATGATATTAGGGAACGTACCCATACTACGTGACACGTTCGGGGGGGGGGGGGGTCTTCAAAATACCACGCTTGGTACAAATGAGCGGCGGGTTGCTTATGATTTTTATTTTGCAAAGTGTTTTTTTTTAATTTGGAATTCAGTTTCTAATTCAGTGGTGAGTGTATTCGTACTTTTAAATTATTACTTCACGTAGAAAAAGTGTTTTATTTGGAAAATCACGGTATTATTAGTATATTTACCAAGTTCCGATATCTTTCCAATTAATTATCATATTAATTAACATATAACAGGATTAGTGTTACACAATCGGGTGGCTACGTAGGTAATTGCGTAAATGTGAAATTCTAGGGAAATTTCACTTCGTAATCTAGGGAAATAATTTTTTTGGGCAGAACATCCCTGTTTGAATGAAGAATCCAGAAGAATAATGGCGGTCACGGCGGAATGCTTTGTAATGACTTTTAGGTGTGAGGTGTGTTTTTTATTCAAGATTAACTGCTTTTAATATAGAAAAACATTAGTAAAATGTCCACATTTCACCGCTACTGTTATTGTATTTAATCAAAGTGCAATATAAAAACAATAAATCATCTCTTTCATTGCAAATACATGTGACATCGTGTTTGACAGGCGTTACTTTGTAGGTACATTGTTTTATGTATAATACATATAGAAACACTGGTATTTATAATACACTGATCATGACGAGTGTGTAACAACTTGTATAAAAAGCCCTATACTAAAAACAATTTGAAAATACATAACCAAATGTCAAAATATGACACGACTTTAACCTCAAATAGACAAAATTTATTGCAGATTGTCAGCAAATATATAGCCCTTTTCGTAAATTGTTGAGGGCCTAAATTATGTTTCAATAAACACAATAACTATTATTTATCTAAATCTCTATAAACAGTATGAAAATAAACCAAAAACACGAAATGTTGAATTGCATAGGTACGTGTGCACTTCGAGTCATTTCAAATGTTAATACAATACACACTATCACCCATAAATATACCAATCCCAGGTGACAGGTTAACAGTGACGTCACCGTTAACCATTTCAGTAATGCCAACTTAACGCTGTGTTTTGAGAAGAGGTTTAAAAATGCACTTTTTAATAATTTTTTAAAAACTCTGCGTTTAATATTATGAAATAAAACTTATATATTCAGAATCAGCGTTTCTTGGTCTATATGAACATATTTTTTTAAAGCCATAATATTTTTCACTGGAGTTCCTTATTATATATACAGTGAAACCTAATCATAAGTTTTTTTTAAAGCATAAAATCAAAAAATTTATTCCACATATTATAAATTTTTCCAAACAATAAGTTTTGTCAGTCCCTTGGAAAATTTATAGAGAGTTTGTACAATTTCTCGTCAATTCATAATAATTCATTAATAATTCATAATTCAATTCATGGGACCTCAAAAGCTAAAAGTCAAAATTTGCAGCCGACCCGTTGAATACTCAAAGTAAAACAGCCCTTCATATTTTACAATTTTTTAACACAACGGACGGCCCCGCCAGATTCAGATTTATGAAAATTATTTACTGTTGCACAAATTCAATTTGTTCATTACATGAACAAATTTTCGTCTACGAAACAAACTAAATTTAAAATTAAAAAAGGAATAAAAAAAAATTGTCAAAAATTTCAAAGTAAGTGTTTATTAAAATTACAGTGAAACCCTCTAAGAAGTTTTATGCTTACGAAGTTTGGTTTTTTTCTATCACTTGAAGACCGAATGGCCCAATTTATCCCACGTGTAAGGTTTTTTAACTTGACATTTGTCAATGCGATTTTAACCCTTATGTTTAAAGAAACTATATGAAGGACAAGGTCAGAATCCCTTACGCCAATATCATTCTTAATGTAACCGATGGTTTCATTAATCTAGCTCGTCTAGAATATTTTTAAATGAATTTTCTATGACTTGGCGGGTCAATTTTTACAACGGTGAAAAAATCGAAGTTTTACTTTTTCAAATGCGTATAACTACTGGAGCGACAGCGCATTTTAAAATTCGGCGGGAAAAAAATGTTTTAAAAATTTGTTTTTAACATCGTTCTAAAATAGTCAGAGAAGTTCGGATTTGCAAAATCTATGGTTATACAGTATAACTCGCTTAAGAAGTTCCCACTTAAGAGTGTGTTATAGGGGCAGAATGGTTATTTTCTGAAAAACGGCTCTCTAAAACGGCTAAATACTACCTTTCATGTGTCATTCTCGGACTTGATATTTTTTGTTACCAAATAATGGACCTTTATTTTTCAATCTGCTTATTTTTTTTTGTAATTGATGTGGTCATTCGACCATGAAAAATAAAAACATTATTACACCATACAACCCATTTTTTAAACCTAAATCTATGATTGTCGCATTAATAATGATTTTACACAATATTTTTAATTTAAAATATGTACATAATACATACATCTGTAGAAGTACGGCCTCTTATTATCTTTATGATATCTGTGGATATTAAAAATTAAATAAATACTTCATTTTACACCAAATTCTAACACACTCCAGAGCTTTGGGTTATAGGGGCGGAATGGTTATTTTCTGAAAAACGGCTCTCTAAAACGGCTTAATACTACCTTTCATGTGTTATTCTCAGACTTGATATTTTTTGTTACATATTAATGGACCTTTATTTTTCAATCAGCTTATTTTTTTTTTGTAATTGATGTAGACATTCGACCATAAAAAATAAAAACATTGATACACCATACAACCCATTTTTTAAACTTAAATCTATGATTGTCGCATTAATAATGATTTTACACAATATTTTTAATTTAAAATATATACATAATACATACATCTGTAGAAGTACGGCCTCTTATTATCGTTATGATATCTGTAAATATTAACAATTAAATAAATGCTTCATTTTACATCAAATTCTAACAGATATTCTTGCTTATTCCGGGAGAGAAGCCCCCGGCGGCAAGTAGTGAAACTCTACGCTCCTGGTTTTATAGCCTATGTATTTTGAAAATGCCGTTAAAATGCTTCATTAATGGCTTTAAACATAGAATACCGACACACTTGAAACGTTGCAATAATCTCAGAAAGCTACAAAAACAGGAAGTACTCGAAAATTCTCTTTTTTGGTGCAAATTTGTCAAAATGTTTCTTTTCAACCGCCATCTTGGTCCCATCGTTGAAAATATAACGTTTTATGTGCGTTCCAATTCCGAAAACGGTTAGTGCGTTGTTCATGTGTGTGGAGATTGGCGACGCGCACGTTTTGCAAGCATGTGTGTGAGAATTCATTGGGCTGCGTACACACACACAGCTATAATATACGTAGCGCGGCGTATTTCGGAATATAAGTATTTAGTTATTATTATGGGCATTTAGCTCGCAAAGCATTTGTCCGTTCCGTAGGTACATTATGTACGCGGTGTTTGGTAATGAATACAACTTGGAAGATTTAGAGCATATTATTATTGGTTCATCAGCCACTACTGTCGAAAAGGTACTTTTATACTTATTGGACTTCAAATATCTCGCAATTACTATTCGTCACCTCATTTGGATAGGGTTCTAACTTCACTTATTCTGAGGTATGACTTGTTAAAGTTTGAAAAGGCGATTTCTCATAACCTATTATAGTATATTCCTAATACATCCTTAAAAAACACTTTTAAAAAATTAAAACAAATTGTACTAGGTAGATAATGGTTAGTAATAAGTAATTCAGTAACCGGAAATGAAAAATATTGAGTTTTAATGGGGTTTTTTTAATTAAAAAAACGCGAAATGTCATTTTTCAAGGACCGTCATGTTAATTACGACGATGAAATATGCATTTTTAAAAGAAAAAAATCACTTTCTGTCAGTTAGACAATAATAAGTACGAATTGCAATCTTCGGAAATGATAAATAATGCGTATTAATCATTATTTTGTTCGGTTTCATAAACACGAAAAATCACGCGAGACGTTTGCCGTCGTAATTAACAACATGGCGTTCCTTGAGAAATGACATTTCGCGTTTTTAAGATAACAAAATAACCATCAAAATGCAATTTGTTTTAATTTTTTGATTGACATTTTATGATTTTAATGACACGTGTTCCCAACATCGTGATCATAGGTTTGTACTTTACTAAAATTTACACTAATAATCTCAAAATCAGATTGAATAGCATGGTAAGCAGTTTTTATTTCTACATTGTTTAGGAGCAAAAAAACAGCAATTCTTTGGCGAAATTACCTATGACCGAAGACCAAGGATGGATCTGTGAAGAATCGGAGCAGAAGCTTACTATTGAAGAGGTGATAGAAGAAATCGATGATATTTGCATAGAAGGGCGGAGAGTAGTACAATTTGATTATTTTTTTAAACAACTCCAATGTATTAGTCGACATTATTCCCTTTTTAACTGCAATTTAAAGCATTTACGAATTACCTCAGAAAATATAAATGGTTTGAACTATACTTTTAATTTAAAATGCGTGTTATGTGGTAAAACTTTTAAACTAAAAACGTCTGAAAGCCTACAAGAAGGCATTGGCATCAACGAATCTTTTGTATCGGGAATAATGAGCATAGGATCTTGTTATTCGGGCATGGAAGAGTTATGTGCTATCATTGAAGTTCAGTCCTTATCTGTTGCTGGATATGGAAAATACCACATGAAGGTTTGTGAATGGTGGGAGAAAACCAAATTTACCAGTATGGCTGCGGCAGCCGACGAAGAAAAAAACTGGCTATTCAAAGCGGCGATGTTGACGAGAACGGGACACGTTTTAAAAGAATATTAATTTAAAATTTAAACAGGTTTATGTAATTTATATTTCAATGAAGCACAATCATACTAACAACAACAAAGCTGAATTGTGCTTCATTGATATTAAACATATCGATATCCGAAGTGATTCTATTTAACATAGGATGGTTTTCTGCAGCGTTGCACGACAGCTACTGCCATGATAAAAAAGATTATTGTTTAGTTGTACTAAATAACACAGAATAATTTAATAAATGTATAATTAAAAAAACTTTATTTTATTTCTCGAAGTCAATATTATTAATGATGTGATAATTATGTATAGATACTCTATCAAATATACGTTTCCAAATAATTTCGGGATAGAAATAAATTTAGCACGCAGCTGTTTTTTTGTATTTAAAGAATTGTCTATGGATTTTTAAAATTATTGATATTTTAAATACGTACCTGTGTTGGTTGAGTACCAAATTTGCCTGTTTCGCTTTGTCACCCCATTACTTCAGAACGACTTCGCTTTCATTCAAACATTAGTGATTTGATGTGTGCGATGGTTTTTATATACAATAGTGAGTTCTGACTTCTGACATCGTGAAATTATGAATTGCTAACCGTTCATCATAAGTTCATAAGTTTGAGTTGTTGTGAGCATGCCCGCGAGAGGGGAAGGGGACGCGGTAGAGGAAGGGGAGGCGGAAGGGGAGTGGGACGAATGGGAAAGGACATGCGGGGATAAACAATTGTATCAAAATGTATTACAATAAACAATATATTTTTGAAATAACTCGGGAGGGGGGAGGGGGATCCGCTGGAGGGGGGAGGCGAATAAGGGAGGGGGGAGGGGAACTCGGGAGTGGAGTTCGCGGGACGGGGGAAGGGGGAGTAGAGTGAGGAGAGGGAAGGTGGAGGAGGAGGAGGAGGAGTGGGAACGTGAGTGAGGAGAAGGGGACGCGGGAGGGGAAGGGGAGGAGGAAGGTAAACGGGACGAATGGGAAAGGACGCGCAGGGAGAAACAATTTCTTTATTAAATGGCATAGCAACGCATGCCGGGTACCAGCTAGTATATTAATAAAAAAGACACTTTCTTTTACTTCTCGAAGTCAATATTATTAATGATGTTATTAATATGTATAGTTATTCTATCAAATATACGTTTCCAATTTGGGGATAGTAATAATACTGATGAATTCTAGAAAATATAGTTTAAAAAACAATAAATGACTGAATATTTAGAAGTTAAATTTATAAAAAAAAACACCATTAAATCGACTCCAAATGTCAACCACGAGATTCCAAACGCTGTTTATAATGTAAGCCTATGTGGAAGGACCAAGAATAAGCAAATGATGACACATTTATAAAAAGGATCATACTAAATATTCTAACAACAGAATAAGTCCCATAAACAAACCGCACTTTGTTATTGGTTTGTTTTTTACTTCGTTATTTAAAAATACTGTGCTTGGTTGTACATAACGCAAGTATAATGTTGACCTTTTGAAATCTGGGAAGACACCCCTACTGCCATCTAGCGATGTAAAAATAAACATATTTTGACAGGTTACGAAATGTTCCGAGGGTATCATATACGCTTAAGAAGTTTTTACGCTTAACCGGTGACAGGCCGGAGACACGCCGGCGCGCGCGTCATGTGCACGCACATGCGCGAGAAAATAATTCAAATATTTGAATAATACTTACGACAAAAAACTTTTGGTCTGCGATTTTGGCCCTTCTATGTACACAATTTGTATAAAGAAGTGTCAGAATCGCTTGCGCCATCATTACTCTCGGAGACGCTACAAGTTTCATTCACCTTGCAACCCTGGAATATTTTTAAAACGATTTCGTCTATGACAATCGGCTGTCAGAATTTGCCACGATTTCAACTGTCGCAATAAATACGTGTTCCGCGAATAAAACATCGTAAAACCTATTAATTTACGTAATAAATACAAGTAATGTTGTTTTGGTAGATAGTTTATTGTGTTGTGAACGTGTTTCAAACAATAAAATATACAATAGCTCAAAATTAATCAACAAAACATTCAATTTAAAGTTCAAAATGGTGCTTTTTTTAGTGTTTTTTTGTGAATTTTTGCGAATTTCCGCGAAATGGCCTGGCCTTTGACCGGTTAAGAAGTTTTGATCTTCGGTCCCTTGAAAATTCCATACAAAATATTGCAAAAAACACGTTTTTTTCCCACTTAAGAAGTTTTAGAGCTAAAACTGCTTCCCGCTTAACCGGTTGTTTGCCGTTTGTCACCCGGTGGCCGCGAGGTGGCCGCGGCACTTTGAAATGCAATTTTGACCCTTATGTATAAAGAAAGTGTATGAAGAACAAAGTCAGAAACGCTTGTTCTATTATCGTCCTTTACCATAGCGAAACCCGCAATGCGTCTAGTCACTTGGAATAATTTATATTTAATTTGCCGTAGTTTCAAAAAATACGTTTTTTCTACTATTTTGACCCTTCTATGTACAAAATTTGTAAAGGAAGTGTCAGAATCGCTTGCGCCAACATTCCCTATGGGATGGGTAAAGATTTCATTCACCTTGTAACCACAGATTATTTTAAAATAATTTTTATCTGTGGGCATCTCGAAATGTCATTTTGGCTGCGTCACATTTATGAGTTCCTCGACTAAAACATCGCAAAACCTATCAATTTACGTAATTAAAGCAAGTAATGTTATTTTGGTAGATAGTTTATTGTTCTAGGAATGTGTTTCGGTCAATAAAATATACGATAGGTAAAAATTAATCCACAAAACATTCGATTCAAATTGAAGGTCGTGAAATTTCCGTGTTGTTCCTCCGCGCTCCAAGAGGTTAAGAGGTTTTAGAAATCCGGCGGTAAAATACACAAACGAAATATTGTGCCGCAAAATACATATTTAAAATGAACCTTTTTCAAAGTCATAAATTGAAAGACGTTGGCTTCACAGATTACGCGCAATCCCTAGTACCAGAGACCATAAACAGACCCTTTGTCGGCCGCCGGGCCCGTAAGCCGTAACCCCTAGGTACAATAGCAATGCGACACGTGGGACGAATGTGCAATGCGGAATTATGTAACGAATATGCAAGCCTCTTTAACCGCTGGGAGGCCGGAGACGCGCCGGCGCGCGCGTCATATGCGCATGCGCGAGAAAATAATTTAAATATTTGAATAATATTTCCGACAAAAAACTTTTGGTCTACAATTTTGGCCCTTCTATGTACACAATTTGTATGAAGAACAGTGTCAGAATCGCTTGCGCCGTCAATACTCTCGGAGACGCTACAAGTTTCATTCACCTTGTCACCCTGGAATATTTTTAAAACGATTTCTTCTATGACAATCGGCTGTCAGAATTTGCCGCGAATTTAACGGTCGCAATTAATGCGTGTATCGCGAATAAAACGATCATAAAACCTATTAATTTACGTAATAAATGCAAGTAATGTGGTTTTCGTAGATAGTTTATTGTGATGTGAACGTGTTTCAGTTAATAAAATATACAATAGCTCAAAATTTATCAACAAAACATTCAATTCAAAGTGGTGGTTTTTTAGTGTTTTTTTGCGAAGTTCTGCGAATTTCCGCGCAATGGCATGGCCTTTGACCGGTTAAGTGGGATTCAATTTTTAGCCATTAATATCTCGAGTCCGGGGCATACGTCATTCCTATGTCTGTCTACCTACGTTAAATTGTCATGAAAACAAGCTTATATGCTCCAAGCACTCAAAAAAAAAAAATATATATATTTATTTTTTTTATTTGTTTTTATATACGTATACATGTAATATAATCATGAGTAATTACATTTTCAGGTTACAATCGGATTAAACTCAAATCATTAAATACTAACATGCAACATTGATTAGAAACAGTATAAACATATATATGTATATAATATATAACCTTTACGAGAGTGTAACTACTCGTGTGTAAAGGGAAGAGAAAAAATATATATTTTTTTAAATAATTTTTTTTTTTTAAATACATATATAGGTATCTTCTAGTAGTTACACATCATGGTAATTAGTATTATTTAGAAAATGGTGGAAATGTGAAATAAATGAAAAATGGTAAAACATAGTTGATTATAAAAAGTTTATTTACATACCTACATTTAACTTATTATTTTTTTCAAAGTATTTATCTATAGTCGATTGCTCTACTCTATTATTTGGGAGGCCAGTAATTGGTACCGCCGCCCCGGGAACCTTTATTGGATAACCAACACCTCTGCGTAAACGGGACGAATGGGAAAGGACGCGCAGGGAGAAACAATTTCTTTATTAAATGGCATAGCAACGCATGCCGGGTACCAGCTAGTATATTAATAAAAAAGACACTTTCTTTTACTTCTCGAAGTCAATATTATTAATGATGTTATTAATATGTATAGTTATTCTATCAAATATACGTTTCCAATTTGGGGATAGTAATAATACTGATGAATTCTAGAAAATATAGTTTAAAAAACAATAAATGACTGAATATTTAGAAGTTAAATTTATAAAAAAAAACACCATTAAATCGACTCCAAATGTCAACCACGAGATTCCAAACGCTGTTTATAATGTAAGCCTATGTGGAAGGACCAAGAATAAGCAAATGATGACACATTTATAAAAAGGATCATACTAAATATTCTAACAACAGAATAAGTCCCATAAACAAACCGCACTTTGTTATTGGTTTGTTTTTTACTTCGTTATTTAAAAATACTGTGCTTGGTTGTACATAACGCAAGTATAATGTTGACCTTTTGAAATCTGGGAAGACACCCCTACTGCCATCTAGCGATGTAAAAATAAACATATTTTGACAGGTTACGAAATGTTCCGAGGGTATCATATACGCTTAAGAAGTTTTTACGCTTAACCGGTGACAGGCCGGAGACACGCCGGCGCGCGCGTCATGTGCACGCACATGCGCGAGAAAATAATTCAAATATTTGAATAATACTTACGACAAAAAACTTTTGGTCTGCGATTTTGGCCCTTCTATGTACACAATTTGTATAAAGAAGTGTCAGAATCGCTTGCGCCATCATTACTCTCGGAGACGCTACAAGTTTCATTCACCTTGCAACCCTGGAATATTTTTAAAACGATTTCGTCTATGACAATCGGCTGTCAGAATTTGCCACGATTTCAACTGTCGCAATAAATACGTGTTCCGCGAATAAAACATCGTAAAACCTATTAATTTACGTAATAAATACAAGTAATGTTGTTTTGGTAGATAGTTTATTGTGTTGTGAACGTGTTTCAAACAATAAAATATACAATAGCTCAAAATTAATCAACAAAACATTCAATTTAAAGTTCAAAATGGTGCTTTTTTTAGTGTTTTTTTGTGAATTTTTGCGAATTTCCGCGAAATGGCCTGGCCTTTGACCGGTTAAGAAGTTTTGATCTTCGGTCCCTTGAAAATTCCATACAAAATATTGCAAAAAACACGTTTTTTTCCCACTTAAGAAGTTTTAGAGCTAAAACTGCTTCCCGCTTAACCGGTTGTTTGCCGTTTGTCACCCGGTGGCCGCGAGGTGGCCGCGGCACTTTGAAATGCAATTTTGACCCTTATGTATAAAGAAAGTGTATGAAGAACAAAGTCAGAAACGCTTGTTCTATTATCGTCCTTTACCATAGCGAAACCCGCAATGCGTCTAGTCACTTGGAATAATTTATATTTAATTTGCCGTAGTTTCAAAAAATACGTTTTTTCTACTATTTTGACCCTTCTATGTACAAAATTTGTAAAGGAAGTGTCAGAATCGCTTGCGCCAACATTCCCTATGGGATGGGTAAAGATTTCATTCACCTTGTAACCACAGATTATTTTAAAATAATTTTTATCTGTGGGCATCTCGAAATGTCATTTTGGCTGCGTCACATTTATGAGTTCCTCTACTAAAACATCGCAAAACCTATCAATTTACGTAATTAAAGCAAGTAATGTTATTTTGGTAGATAGTTTATTGTTCTAGGAATGTGTTTCGGTCAATAAAATATACGATAGGTAAAAATTAATCCACAAAACATTCGATTCAAATTGAAGGTCGTGAAATTTCCGTGTTGTTCCTCCGCGCTCCAAGAGGTTAAGAGGTTTTAGAAATCCGGCGGTAAAATACACAAACGAAATATTGTGCCGCAAAATACATATTTAAAATGAACCTTTTTCAAAGTCATAAATTGAAAGACGTTGGCTTCACAGATTACGCGCAATCCCTAGTACCAGAGACCATAAACAGACCCTTTGTCGGCCGCCGGGCCCGTAAGCCGTAACCCCTAGGTACAATAGCAATGCGACACGTGGGACGAATGTGCAATGCGGAATTATGTAACGAATATGCAAGCCTCTTTAACCGCTGGGAGGCCGGAGACGCGCCGGCGCGCGCGTCATATGCGCATGCGCGAGAAAATAATTTAAATATTTGAATAATATTTCCGACAAAAAACTTTTGGTCTACAATTTTGGCCCTTCTATGTACACAATTTGTATGAAGAACAGTGTCAGAATCGCTTGCGCCGTCAATACTCTCGGAGACGCTACAAGTTTCATTCACCTTGTCACCCTGGAATATTTTTAAAACGATTTCTTCTATGACAATCGGCTGTCAGAATTTGCCGCGAATTTAACGGTCGCAATTAATGCGTGTATCGCGAATAAAACGATCATAAAACCTATTAATTTACGTAATAAATGCAAGTAATGTGGTTTTCGTAGATAGTTTATTGTGATGTGAACGTGTTTCAGTTAATAAAATATACAATAGCTCAAAATTTATCAACAAAACATTCAATTCAAAATTCAAAGTGGTGGTTTTTTAGTGTTTTTTTGCGAAGTTCCGCGAATTTCCGCTAAATGTCACGGCCTTTGACCGGTTAAGGTTGAATTTAATATAACCTTTCATGTATTTTTCGGCCTTAATGACAACGTGGGATAGATCTACATTTGACACCTCCTTCAATAATATTCCTTTTGATACTGAACAAAGACGATTCATAATATTATTGTATAAAATTTTTATTCCATCGAATTTGTAAAACACAAAAAACTTTTGATTGTCAAATCGGATCACGGTTAATACGGAATATTTCACCTTCAAATAAATATATTTAGCTTTATTATTAGGTAGGTAGGTACATAACAACATGATTAAATATGGCGGGGGAGATGGTAAAAGATGCATTATAATTACGTTTTTATCATCAAACTTCAAAATTTGCCGTGCATCGTGTTTCATCTGACATTTATCGAAAATTAAGTTTGAAGGTTAGGAAATACATATGCATAAATTTAAAATTTAGATTGAAACGAAACTTCACAAATGATTTTTGTAGTTGTTTTGTATTTACCGCGAGGCTGAATTCGATAGTTTTACTGACTTTGGATGCGTGGATTATAATTCCAGCATCAAACCGCTCGTTTGATATAACTTTCCGATTCAAGTCATTTATTTAGGCACGAAATCGTAGATATTCCACGTATGGTAGGTAGGTGAGTACATAATATTGGGCTGCGCGTATTTCATAAGGAATTTTTAGGAAAGGATTAAAACATCTATAAAAATATATGATAGTCAACTGTGCTTGGCGAAAACACACCATAACAATAGACTGTCCGATTTCCGACACGTGAACGCCATTCGAGCAAGCAGCAAGCGTGCAAAAAAGTCAATTCCGCCAAATAATAAACAGTTTGCGGCGTGGGGCTTTGTGAGTTTTTTC
This sequence comes from Limnephilus rhombicus, assembly GCA_929108145.2. Classification (NCBI taxonomy): domain Eukaryota; kingdom Metazoa; phylum Arthropoda; class Insecta; order Trichoptera; family Limnephilidae; genus Limnephilus; species Limnephilus rhombicus. Next base: position 19,553,908 of record OV815278.1, on the reverse strand, counting down.
TGCACAGGGCCATGGCAGGGTTGCAGCACGCGGAACGCTTGCTCCGAGGCAAGTAAAATCCGCTATCATCGAAGTTTGTTTACAAACAAAATTACGTGCAGGTGTCCTTTTATCAAACCGCTTGCTAAAATTAACCAAAACAAGTCTTTCTTTCTCCCTCAGTTCGTATAGAAAACCAAAGCGTAAAAAGAGACAGAATGCTGCAACTTTTACTATCCGAATTCGAGTGGCTTTCGTATACACTTTTGCTTGCAATTGCGATGTGCCATTCTCGGAAAAACTTAAGGTTTTTTTAACAGTTTTAAAACTGTGTTTACTTTCTCTTTTGCCGATAAGGGATTAAAATATTTCGGAATGTGTCAATGGGTTATTCGGCAGAGATGCAAAATTTTACAACAAAAGAATTCAATAATTTTTTTTTACATGAGTTCCACACTGGAGGCCTGAGGAAAATAATTTCCCTCAGGGCCTATGTCATCTTTGGGGATGCTGTATGGAGGGTTTTTTAAGGGAAAGGAAGGAGAGGAGAGTTCTGGGAAGGAAAAGGTTTTAAGGGGTGGTTACGAATCTGGGGTTGTGTATCCTGGTCATCCGCCTCCAAGACCTAGACAAACCTCACCCCATGAACCCGGGCACCCCTGCTAAATCACCAAACATAGCGAACCACTTGGGGTGACCTATGGCAGAGGTGTTGGTTATCCAATAAAGGTTCCCGGGGCGGCGGTACCAATTACTGGCCTCCCAAATAATAGAGTAGAGCAATCGACTATAGATAAATACTTTGAAAAAAATAATAAGTTAAATGTAGGTATGTAAATAAACTTTTTATAATCAACTATGTTTTACCATTTTTCATTTATTTCACATTTCCACCATTTTCTAAATAATACTAATTACCATGATGTGTAACTACTAGAAGATACCTATATATGTATTTAAAAAAAAAAAATTATTTAAAAAAATATATATTTTTTCTCTTCCCTTTACACACGAGTAGTTACACTCTCGTAAAGGTTATATATTATATACATATATATGTTTATACTGTTTCTAATCAATGTTGCATGTTAGTATTTAATGATTTGAGTTTAATCCGATTGTAACCTGAAAATGTAATTACTCATGATTATATTACATGTATACGTATATAAAAACAAATAAAAAAAATAAATATATATATATTTTTTTTTTGAGTGCTTGGAGCATATAAGCTTGTTTTCATGACAATTTAACGTAGGTAGACAGACATAGGAATGACGTATGCCCCGGACTCGAGATATTAATGGCTAAAAATTGAATCCCACTTAACCGGTCAAAGGCCATGCCATTGCGCGGAAATTCGCAGAACTTCGCAAAAAAACACTAAAAAACCACCACTTTGAATTGAATGTTTTGTTGATAAATTTTGAGCTATTGTATATTTTATTAACTGAAACACGTTTACAACACAATAAACTATCTACCAAAACCACATTACTTGCATTTATTATGTAAATTAATAGGTTTTATGATGTTTTATTCGCGATACACGCATTAATTGCGACCGTTAAATTCGCGGCAAATTCTGACAGCCGATTGTCATAGAAGAAATCGTTTTAAAAATATTCCAGGGTGACAAGGTGAATGAAACTTGTAGCGTCTCCGAGAGTATTGACGGCGCAAGCGATTCTGACACTGTTCTTCATACAAATTGTGTACATAGAAGGGCCAAAATCGTAGACCAAAAGTTTTTTGTCGGAAGTATTATTCAAATATTTGAATTATTTTCTCGCGCATGCGCATATGACGCGCGCGCCGGCGCGTCTCCGGCCTGTCACCGGTTAAGAAGTATTTTTTCCCCGGTCTCTTGGAAAACTTCTTAAGAGAGTTTCACTGTAATAGGCAAAGCATTTCAATAGCTTCGTTTTAAAACAAACGGCTGGCCAAAAAAATGTTTTAAATAATTACAATAAATGGTTTATGACCAAAATCGCTCCAGTGGATAAAGGTCTTTATTTATTTGCAAACTCCTCTGAATTGTGTTTTTTCATTTGGGAATGTATTCAGACTTGTGCAGAAATAATAATATCAGTTTATATTTGTGGAGTATTTACACGGATGTTTAACCAGAAAGCAACAAGGTAAAATCCACACAGTTTTTCGAAATAATAATCCGACATTCAACAGATTAAGAAGTTTTTTTTCAGTTCCCTTGGAAAATTTCTTAACCTGTCAAAGGCCATCAAAATCCGGGAAAAATATGGAAATTTCCTAAAAAAGCACCATTTCGAATTTTGAATTGAAATTAATTTTGTTTTGTGGATTAATTTTGAAATATCGTATATTTTATTGACCGAAACACATTCCTAGAACAATAAACTATGTACCAAAACAACATTACTTGCGTTAATTACGTAAATTAATAGGTTTTACGATGTTTTAGTCGAGGAACACGCATCGACTTTGACAGATAAAATTCGCGGCAAATTTGACTTTTCCATGCCACAGATAAAATTGTTAAAAAATATTCTGGGGTTGCAAGGTGAATGAAATTTTTACCCATCTTATGGGGTAAAGCGATTCTGACCTATTTCTTTATACAAATTCTGTACATAGAAGGGTCAAAATCGCAGATAAACATATTTATTTTGAAATATTTTCACGCCCGCGCGTCTCCGGCCGATTACAGGTTAAGAGAGTTTCACTGTATCAGGGTTTGTATTATTATCTTTGCGAGGTAATTTTGTGACTAACTAATACGACAAATGAGAAATGAAATGAATGTAAAATATTCACCTTTGGGCATAACGTGGGTATGAGCTTTAGCTTGTGGTACAGTGTTGGCTTCACCCAGTCGGTGTTCGGTGCTGGGATGGCTTGGCAGCATCATCACTTCTTTGAGGGCTTTGGAGTCATCAGTCTGTAAAGAGTCGTCCTTTGAGGAGTCACCATCCCATTTCAATTTCAGATCAGGGTTCAACTCGTTGGCTTTGTCTTTTTCTTCCTTTTCTTTCTCCTCTTTGGTACGGATTGCCTCAATCACTTCCAATTCCTCCTGCAAATAAAATGTTAATGTTAAAATTAAACGAGGCAAATGCACATTTAGAAATATATATATATTTTTTTTTTTGTATTTCTTAACCCCTCCGCAACGTAAGCAGATACATGCGTTAAAAATACGACAGCAGTCAAGTACAATAAGCGTGTTTACACGTCAGCGCGTGTGTCTCCATAGAAACCGTTATAACTCCGTTATTGTTTTAGTTACATCCGTAAAATAAAAAGTGAAAGGTCGATAGTGAATCATGCTGCACATCTCTATTCAAGTTGTCCATAGAAATACATAAAAAGAACATTCTGTCAGACGCGCAGTCTGACACATAATTTATCCCGCCAAATTTCCTATGGGCGCCCGACATTGTTAATTTCTATTAAATATTTTTATATGAAATGATAAAAAAGTGAGGTGACAAAAGTGTTTATTACACATTTATACAATAGAATAAGTATTGTTGTTTACATAATCTGTGATTTTAGTACCGTTTTCACATAAAAACATCACGTGAGTCATTTTCACATTTTTTTAATGTTTGCATTCCAAATTTTAATATTTACAAATATTAATATTTATTTAATTATTATTTTTTAATTTATAAACTAACGTTTAGACAAGATTTTTATGCTTAGCACAAAGGGTAACAATTATTACAAGCAATAATTGTCAGCCTGAAACACTCATTTACATTGAAAAATCTCCCGAGAAAAGATACTTGCCGCCAACGGGCCAAAAAAAAAAAAAAAATAATAAATAAAATAAAGTTGGTTGTTTTCAGGTGGAAAAAATATAACAAGCAGTAATTGTTGAATGAAACACTAGTAAATATTGAATTATTTGGCGGGTATTTGATAAGCCCCCATAGCTCAGTGGTCAGAGCATTCAACCGGCAATCGGAAGGACACGGGTTCATGTCCCGTTGGCGGCAAGAATCTTTTCTCGGGAGATTTTTCAATGTAAATGAGTGTTTCAGGCTGACAATTATTGCTTGTAATAATTAATATTTATTTGTAACATAATAATTCGAAAGCTTATTTTGTAACCTGTCTAAAACAGTTTTTACTATTCGGCTACGTTCAGAATTGTTTCAGTTATAGAGCTTTAATTGTGAAGCGGTTATAACTAAAAGTTTTCGAAAAATGTCATTTCGTTTAAGACACCAAAGGCTAATATTCTCGAAAATTCGGAGGGGTTAAGCATTGACTATGTAACAATTTCTAGACATTTTTGTTTTGAAAAGTTTGATTAATAACAAGGATATTTCTAATAAATTTGAAAAAAAACGGGATATACACTTTGGAATGTAACGATTGTGACACACAGTATGTAGGAATGACTACTCGCTCTTGAGGCAATTTTTCGCAAAAACAGCGCTATATAAGTAGTCCAAATTTATTATTATTATTACTAGAAATTTTTAAACTAGAATCAGGGAACACCGAGGATCCCGATAGTAATGCATTTCTTCCGAAGTGTCGGATCCAGAGCTTTCGCACGGCATTCGGCGTTTCCGAGAAACTCGTGCTTGATCATTGTTTCCGACCGGCGAAGCGTCTTTGTTGTCCATATCACTCATTTTGTTGCACAGTTTAAACACGTAAACAACCGAAAAAACACACTAAACAATTAGTCAATTTCTCAGAAAACTATCTATCACAGTATATTTAATGTTTAAACTGAAAGAGCAGGGAATAAACTTCGATTTTCGACTCAAAATTGGTTTTTTAAGTACAGCAAAACACGAAAACTGCTTTCGGCGCGAAAAAACGGCGTCATATGACAAACAATAACATCACGTGATCTGAGATGCGTGTCACTAGTGTTGCCAGCAGAGAGAAAATGTGGCAAGTCGAATAAAAAAAGGGCAAATATAGGGAATAAACACGCGCGAAACTGAAACTAAAAGGGCGAAAGAGCTGGCTCTCTCTCATAATGGATTCCAGGCATCGATGGAAACAAAATATAAATTTTATTGGTAGGTAAAATTATTCTATTATTACTAAAAAATTTTTAACTAGAATGAGGGAACATGAACTTTGTTTACGAAATAATAACTACTCCGAGTTTGCTAACCGTCTAATAGAGGCAGGTCATAGCTTCAAAAAAGAAAAAACTAAGTTTAAACATTGCAATGTAAATTCATATTTTAATTTGTGCACTTTAGAAACTTTAGAAATTAACAAAAAAAATTAATAATAGCACATGTACGATGTTTCCATGTAATTTTGACTCCTCCCACCGTTCTCCCCCTCCACCAAATTCCCCACTCCCACTACCCCCGCCTAATTAATTTTTTCATTTTTAAGTTAGTTTTAAGTTTGCTCGTTAATGATACGGACGTGTCGAAACCGGTCGCAAAAAATTTAAAATTAAAGTAACAAATGTACATGGAAAATTAAAACTTTTCAAAACAAAAATGTATAGAAATATTATTTCGGCGTTGCGCTGGCAATACCTGTTAGGTGACATTTTAAAAATCATTGATATCATAAAACAAAACTATGAGTCTTTTTCAATTTAAATAAAACTATAATATATTATTTTCACAATTAAAATTAAATTACTACACAATGTTTAAAAAAAAATTACTGATGATATTGTGGTTTTTTATACAATTTATTCTGCAAAAAAATTATATTTTGGACACTGTGTCATTTAACAGATTTGCCAAAGCAATGACAATATCTTGGAAACATCTTTTTTTTTAAATTTATATGAATACCGCACAAGAGTCCCAACTGCTTCCGTCTGACTATGAGACTATGGTGAGCCACTCACTAGCCAGTGAGACTATGCCATCCCCAATTGAGGTATGTTGTGAGGCTGAAGGTATTGGGAAAAAGAAGGGAAAGGGGAAGGTGGGGAAGTACCTGGCTATTCAGATCTGGTCACCAAACACGGCTAAAGCCATTTCAAGTAATGTTTCAATTTGCAGCACGTTCCAGAGTGGAAGATATTCTCAGTATCGCCCTGATGTAAGACTGATGTATTCAGAATTGAAAAGTTGCTTGAAATAGCTTTAGTCATGTTTGGTGATCAGATCTGAATAGTCAGGTACTACCTCACCTTCCTTCTCCTCATGCCCTTCTCCATCTCCTCTCCACTACCTTCAGCCTCACAATATACCCCAATCGGGGATACCATAGTCAAACTGGCTCAGGAGAGTGAGGAGTACTTGGGACTCTAGTCTCTGGCTTGCCATTGAAGTAAAATCATGTATTGGTTTCATAGTGCTTTCACACAAACGAAGTATTGAAATCCGTAAGTCTAAATTTAAACTTACGGACTTATCTCTAGTGAGATAATCATGTTAAAATGAGAGATACAGTAGGATGAAAAGAGTAAATAATAACAAAAGTAACCTGATTGAGACATATGGTCAGCGTGGGCGAAGTAGCCCTGTCGCTGTCACTGTCGGACGGGGGCCCGGCAGCGGAGGGGGCCTCCAGCAGATCCCGGCCGAAGAAGGCCTCCTGCATGTAGGAGGGAAAGGCCTCCATGAGGCGGGAGCGAGGCTTTCTCCGGGGCTTTTTCCTCACCAGGTTGGGGCTCTCCGAAGCACCTGCGCCTGGAAAATAAAATAACAAATTGGATTTTTTTTAATGGAATGCCTCACAACTGCTCCCAACTGTGGAGATACTAACAGCATCTTTGGCAGCTGCTACACTCATAGTAAGACTTATTTTAATTTGACTAATGGCAAAATTATCAAAGTAAAGGACATTGTAAGTCACTTACTGCAATTTATAGTAAATTAAGAAATTGTAAGTGGTGTAAGCAGAAGAAGGTGTGAAATTTTAACAGTCTCTTTCTCGGGTATATCCGACTTCTTCCACTGTTTACTTTCACGTCATGTTTTTTTTTACATAAGTCCACAAAGGAGGAAAATAATTCCCCTCAGTCATCTTTGGGGATGCTGTGTGGAGGGTCTTCTTAGGAAAGGAAGGAGAGGGAGTTCTAAGAACGAAAAGTGTATGAGGGGTGGATAGGAATCTGGGGGTCAATGTGTGTCCAGAAGTGTCGGACGTATGAACACATCCCCCCACTGCGATGCAAGGCGATATTCCGAGAGAGTATGTCTGGAGAAGTCAAAAGGACTCCCTCAACCATTCTCTATTGATCTGGCCTGCCATGCAGTTGGTGGGCAGACGCATCCGCCGCCGAGACCCCGACAAACCTCACACCCTGCTAAGTCACCAAACGTAGCGAACCACTTGGGGTGACCTATGGCAGAGGTGTTGGTTATCCAATAAATGGTTCAAGGGGCGGCGGTACTCGTACCTGCCTATTAATTCTCCTTACACTCTTTTCTCCACTCCACATGTCCAAATTATCTAAGCATTTCCTTCTTAATTTTATTCACAACGCTTTCTTCGAATTTCCATATTTATAACACGGTTTTACCACATATTCACAATAGGGATCGTTTCTACAGCATTCAGTCTACTTTAATCCTTCCTCTGCCAGTTATCAGCACTCCAATGTGAACTGGTAACTTTTGACAAATTTTTGATAGTTTTTCCCTCCCTTCAATATGCCTCGTAAACATGCTTGTTTCTGTGAAATGTAAACTTACTAGTGGGTGTGGTGGGAGTAGTAACCGTCTCCTCGGTGGGCGTTCTCCCTCCATGCGCCGCCGCCGCTCTCCCTCGCACCGCAAACCCGCCGATGCCAACGCGGTTCAGGTTCCGCTGTCGCTTCCTGCGCAGCACCGTCAGGCCCGACTCCGTGGTGTAGGTGGTGAAGCCTTCGGGGGGCGGGCCGTCCTGGGACACGGTCCAGATCATGCCCTCCTTGTACGGGCAGCTCCCTACAAAATGATTTAAGCATGAGAAAAATTGAATTACAACGAGCCATACAAAAAACCAGTACAGCCTTGTGGAGATCAACATACTACACTACACACACCAAGGAAGAACGACCTACACCAAAATCAAGAAGCAATGGCTCTGTTTGCTGATGTACGGAATTCGCTGGGTTGGCGACAGCTGACTGGTTGTCAGGACTGGTTGTTAGGAACTCTCTGGAAGAAGGGAAATAAGGAAGCGTAAACTCACTGAAGGCTGGAATAAATGATGTCCACATAAATTCCACATTTCACATAAAACTTTCCAACTGTGCACCTATTGTAATATAACACCAACTAAAACATCGTAAAACCTATTAATTTACGTAATAAATGCAAGTAAGGTTGTTTTGGTAGATAGTTTATTGTTCTAGGAACGTGTTTCAGTCAATGAAATATACGATAGCTCAAAATTAATCAACAAAACATTCAATTCAAAATTCAAAGTGGTGCTTTTTTAGTGAATTTTCGTGAAATGGCGTGGCCTTTGACCAGTTAAGATTCAGTCGTCCTATAATAGAATTTTTAAATTTTTACCTGGTTCTTCTTTGATGTCCATGGGGTCAATTTTATCCTCATTGGAAATATCACAATCACCTCCCTGCACCACTGACTCGATGGCTGCCAATATTCCTGTAAAATGCACAGGAACTTGTGACATGTGAAATTTTTTACAAAAATGTCGGTTTGAAAGCATACATTTCCATTTTACATGACGGTAGATCAATGAAGAAAAAAGACCCTTGTGAATGCATTACTAAAATATTAAAAGTTTTGGCATAAATGACCGTTGTGTTTCTATTTTACACCTAAAAATTAAATATGTATACGCCACTTGATATCGATCCATAATCGGCAGAACAGCGTAAGCGGCAAACAGTAAATTGTTCAGGAGAAGGTTTTTTTTAATTAACTTTCTTCATTGATTCCAAAAAGGATATTGGTTAATGAGGATTATTAATCTTTGGTTGCTGCCTATATAAAGCTGATAATACAAATATCTAAATGCCTTCAGTTGTTGAGATAGTGGCGGTAACGCTGTTTTGCCTATGACCCTGACAAATATTTTCCCTAGGAAATGTCGCACACGCTGTTCGGAGTACATAATTATTTTTGAAATATCTATCACACAATCATGATAGGTAAACAAATAACTAAATAAAATGGTTCCATGACAGTTGATCCTAAAGTTGACTAAATACAATAATTTGGAAGTAAGTATGCAAAGAGGATACAGGCCGTAAAACCAAAGTCGATATACTTGTATCTGCAGGCATCTTGATTGAAAATCCGTTGTAATGATATTTTTACTAACAATAATTTCGACTCTCCGAAGGAGCATGCCGTAATAACAAAATACGACATACTTACGACTTAGCAAAAAACCGCTATATAACATTTTTATCTGAATACAACACCAGAGGTACACCTTCTCCCAACCGTCTGGAGCCAGTGAGACCATGGCCTCCCGAATTTTGGTATGTTATGAGGCTGAAGGTAGTGGGGAGGGGAAGGAGATGTGGAAAATGCAACTGGCTATACAGATCTAGTTAACAAAAAACCCTAAAGCAATTTCAAGTAATAAGTTTAATACCTACACACCACACACCAGCGTACAAATTAAAAAAAATCATATAAAATAACTTTTTTATCCGAATACAACGCAAGAGTCCCAACGGCTCCCAACTGGAGCTGAATCCCTAATTTTAGTATGTTGTGAGGCTGAAGGTAGTGGGAGGGGAAGGAGATGTGGAAAATGCACCAGGATATTCAAATCTAGACACCAACGCCATTTCAAGTAATAAGTCTAATAATTATATACACTAAACATCAGCATAAAAATATAAAAAAATCATATAATGTAACTTTTTTGTCCAAATACAACACAAGAGTCCCGTCTGCAGCCAGTGAGACAATGGTTCTAGGAACGTGTTTCAGTCAATGAAATATATGATAGCTCAAAATTAATCAACAAAACGTTCAATTCAAAATTCAAAGTGGTGCTTTTTTAGTGAATTTTCGTGAAATGGCGTGGCCTTTGACCGGTTAAAAGGGAATTTCACAAATGTTTTTTCTCATTCCAAAGCAATAATAGATCACCCACCAGAGTTCTTGTCCAATGGAGCGTCACCTTTGGGTCGGCGCTTCTTCCTAGAGCCGACAGCTCCTAGCAGGCTTGAAGAGTCCCCCTGCAGCGATCTCATGGCCCTCATGCCCCCCGAGCTGAGGCAGACCCCATCCAGGTAGAACTCCCCCGAGCTGGGGGAAGGGGGGCGCACGCCCGGCAGGATGGCGGGGAGGGGAGGGGGCGTGGGGGCCCGCGGGGGCGTCACCACCAAGTGAGGGGGTGGCGCATCTCGGGGGCGGCAGAGCAGACAGCTGTATCTGTTTACAGAATGGTAAGTTGAACTACATTGTAAATCAATTAGACAAGGAAATGGAAAATGAAAAGGTTTTTTTAAATACACAATAAATTTTTCTCATTTTTATAGACTAGCAATATTTGATGGAATAAATTTTCAATTGCCTTTAAATTGAAACATCTTTTGAACATCAGTTGAATAATCAAAAGAAAAAAAAAGAAAGATACAAAAACACAGCATCCCCAAAGATGACATAGGCTTCCTATCCCAGGCCGTAGGTTCACTGGTGAAATCGGCAAAAAAAAATTTTGGATGTAATTTTGACCCTTATGTGTAAAGAAACTGTATCAAGAACAAGGTCAAAATCTCTTGCGCCAACAGTACTCCCGATGCCGCCAAAAGTTTTATTCACCTGGTAACACCAGAATATTTAAAAATAATTTATCTGTGGAAAATAAATGACGCATTTTACCACAAAATGAGCTGTCAAAGTCAGTCGATGGTCGTTCACAAAAACTTCGATAAATCTATCAATTCATTAAATAAATACAAGTAATTTTGTTTTTTATCGATAGTTTATTGTTCAAAGAATGTGTTTCGGTAAATAAAATAAACAATAGTTCAAAATAAATGCACAAAATATTACTTCAAAAGTATTCTTTCCGAGATTTCATACGATGTATGGGCAAAAGATCCTGGCATTCAATAGGTTAAGAGAAACCTCTGGGTCTCTTGTGTGGATTTAATAGACTGTTTTAGACACAGTATCGACAAACAAAACTTCAGGATCAATCACCACAACACAGGCATGTGCCTAGTATGGTGGTCGAAAAATCCCCAATTCATGTAATGAACAATTCAAAGAATAAAGAAACTTAAAAAAAAAAAAAAATGTGGGATAATTTTTTCAAAACTGATTTAACCCGGATTTGAGATTTTCAAGGTCAAAAGTATTACAGATTATGATTTGTATAATGCCATGTAGCACTGTCTCCTTTAGCCAACATTTTGTAGAGCTTTACATCATGAGGACAGATGTGTAATCTATTGCACATCTGCCATGATGATTGACACATGCCGTTGAACATGAAACGTTGGCTAAAGGAAGTGATGCAAAATGGCATAATACCCCAAAAACAAATCATGATGATACTACCCTGCTTTACAGGGTTTTACTTACTCTAAGTAATCATAATCTTTTGTTTTAACAACTCCATACGTTAGAAGCTCAACATATATATATTTTTAATCGGTTGCCATAACAAATCCAAACTCACAGAGGTTAGATGAGGTTAGTTGTATTAAAAAGTGGCGTTTTTTACCCCTTTTGACAGCAAATGTCCGCTTCCTGCTCATTGTGCACCATGTCGCAGGAGGCGTGCAGCCAGCGACGGCACGGTGAGCACTGCAGGATGAGGTCTCCGTCGCTATAGGGCGTGCCACACACCGCACACATCACCAGAGACGCACACGGGCCGCACTCTGTACAAACAATATGCATATTAGGATGGAACTCCATTCAAAATTATATTCTAATAGAACAACAATAGTCCATTCTGAAAATGTATAACAGTTTTATTGTGCAATATGTATGGTTATTCGTACAATTAATAAATTGATTAAAATTAACATTTTTTATAAGAACAACTCTCTTTTTATAACTTTTGAAGGTTATTCCCAACAATGTATTGTATCATTGAAGAAGAAGATAACACTAATAATCTAAATGAAAATATGAAAGAGAACAAGACTAGGGAATGCAATCTCGTTCTCGCGAGATCTCGGCCTTTTTTAGCGAGATTGATCCGGGACGAAAAAAGGGCGAGATATCGCGAGTTTAACCTCTGACAGGCCGGAGACGCGCCGGCGCGCGCGTCATATGCGCATGCGCGAGAAAATAATTCAAATATTTGAATAATACTTCCGACAAAAAACTTTTGGTCTACGATTTTGGCCCTTCTATGTACACAATTTGTATGAAGAACAGTGTCAGAATCGCTTGCGCCGTCATTACTCTCGGAGACGCTACAAGTTTCATTCACCTTGTCACCCTGGAATATTTTTAAAACGATTTCTTCTATGACAATCGGCTGTCAGAATTTGCCGCGAATTTAACGGTCGCAATTAATGCGTGTATCGCGAATAAAACATCATAAAACCTATTAATTTACGTAATAAATGCAAGTAATGTGGTTTTGGTAGATAGTTTATTGTGATGTGAACGTGTTTCAGTTAATAAAATATACAATAGCTCAAAATTTATCAACAAAACATTCAATTCAAAATTCAAAGTGGTGCTTTTTTAGTGTTTTTTTGCGAAGTTCCACGAATTTCCGTGAAATGTCATGGCCTTTGACCGGTTAATGAGATTACACTCCATAAAAACGCAGCATAAAAACGTCTTATTCGAAGCGCGGACTGACACGGACGGAGTTGCGATCTGTCGGTTTCGTTCGGTGCGCGTGAGGCGGCGGCCTGAGGTAGCCTGAGATCTGTGGTTCCAACTTACGTTGAATCCGAAAGGGCTGGTTATCTGGCCAACAAAATAAGAAGCCGTTTAGCAGACGATTCTTTGGACATTTTGTGCTACTTAAGGAGCTATTTTAAAATAATTCGTAATAATGGCTTGTGATTTCAACTGAACAAATCTTTCATTTAAAAAAAAAAAAAAATTATTGTAATATAAAAAATATGAGTTTACATTATATACACATATATTTTACAAAATATTAAATTAAAGGTCGTTTTTTGATTGGTACATTTTGTTAATTATTCTGTAATTTCTAATAGTCTGACTAATTGGTATATTTTGTTAATTAATCTGTAATATCTAATGGATCTACTGAGTAGATATAGTTTTATTTAATTGATAACAATATCTCAGTTTAATAGTCAACTCAACTTGGATAATAAGTTTAATTTTTTTGACTTCTCGTTGTTTTGTTTGTTATAAAAGAACTGTTTTATTACTAAAAGATTTTTGTTTGATATTAGAAGAGGAGACTGGTTGTTTCTTTCATTAGTTATTTGATAGATACGTACGTCAAAGTTTACTACTAAGAAGTTTATTAAAAAATTATAGACAAATTCGTCAAACAAGGTTTGATGCATAAAAGTCTATTGAAAAATTCGTGAAAATAAATGTTTATCTTATAATACTTAAAATGTTTATTATCATTTTCCTAATTTATACAAATATTGTGATTATTTGCAAAAAAAACACACAAAACTGCCAATCTCGCGAGATCTCGAAATTGGCGAGATCTCGCAGTATTGTTATTCATAATCTCGCGGGATCTCGCTTGAGCCCCAATCTCGCGAGATTTGCATTCCCTAAACAAGACAGAAAAATAGAAAAAGATTATGTTCGCAGCTGGGACTCAAACCCAGAACCTCTCGTCCAACCGGGACGGGCACTTTTATCAATTCATTCCGTTGCCAACTTTCATCAAACCGTCATAATAGTCAATCTCATATTTTCAAATTTTAGAATTAACAATATTATCTTCGACTAATTTTTCCATATCATAGGCAAGGAAGATTCCGGTTAGACGAGAGGGTCTGAGTTCAAGTCCCAGTTGCGACCATTATCTTTTTCTATTTTTCTGTGTCTTGCTCTCTTTCATATTTTCATTTGGATTATTAGTGTCATCGTCTTCTTCAACAAAACATCAACAGATACGTTTTTACGACACATCTACCAGATCTGCCCTGATGATGGACACTGCAACTCTATCCGAAACGTTGGCTAAAGAAGGAGGTAGCGCAACACGGCATAACACCCCAAAAACAAATAACGAAAAAACATCAACAGATGGAAATGCCTCCAAAATCATAATACCCTGTTCACAACGCCATTTAATTCAACGATGTTCAATTCAACATTCACTCTTGACAGTTATTCTGAAGCCACCTGATTCAAAATCATCCGGAACTCATAACACTTCAAATGCAGACCGAATTTGAACACTTCAAATTCGGTCCACTTTCACTAGACAAGAAAAAAAACAACCTTTGAAAATGTACTCAACTATGAAAACGTACTTTAACCACTGGTGCGATTATGGTCGAAAAATGGATCACTTTTATTTTTCTGCGATTGATCGCGGTCCAAACATGGACCACATTTTCCTACCATTCGTTAACATTTATTGTAATTATTTAAAACATTTCCATGGCCAGCCATTTATTTTAAAACGAAGGTATTGAAATGCTTTATCTAGTATGACCAGAGATGTTGCAAATCTGAACTTCATAGACTATTTTAGAATGATGTTAAAAATAAATTTTTTAAATATTTTTTTCCTGCCGAATTTTTGATCAGACATTTACAGTTAAAAATTAAGCCCTTTTTCCATAGATATACACCTTTCATTATCAAGTATACCACAGACAACTTACAGAAATCGAACATATTTTATGTTGATTCGAAAAGTACCCCTCACGGCAATTTCAAAGTAAAAAAACATCGGATTCGCGCGGTTTTAAACTTAACAATTTTTTTATAAATCCTACAAATATGAAATAAACGGTAAAATACAGGTTAATTGATTAGCTATATAGCAATATAATAAGTTTTTATGTCTCCATGTTAAAATTCGAAGGTATGATTTTTTTAATGTTGGCGAAAAATTAAAAAAATGATAAATCTCGAGCAATGGAGGCAAATTTATTTATTTCCCATGATTGCTCCAGTGGTGAACAAATTTAAAACCATGTGGACAGGGGTGACATTTGTATCGTCAATAGGCCACTTGCATCAAATTTTAAAAATAAAAATTCCGGTTTAGACAAATATTCTAAGACATTCGGTATTTTTTTTTTTTAAATCATATTTTTGAAACCCTGGGGATTTTTTGAAAATTTCAATCTGAAAAATCAGACCATTTTTTATAAACCTGAAAGACGGAACATAATTTTATAGGTGCGAAAAAACGATAATTACATAGCCGAAAATCATTTAAAAAAAAAAATTACGTTTTCCACACGAATGGCACAGGAGAATAAACGAGGCATACCAAAAATATTACATCTCATAAATATTTTTTTCCTTGATCCATCTTTTTGATCATAAATCATTATAATGTACAACGTATATATTACTAAATCCAATGTAATATACTTGTACTTGTAAATTATAATAATAATAAGAATATTATAAAATTTGATTTTGTTAAAATCGGCGTCATAACCATTATACCTCTAAAACACGTACCGACTTCTAAAATGTACAGGGTTCTCTTCAGAACATCTGTCAAAAAGTCAAACCAAATGATAAGTTCGCAGAGAACAAACAATAAATCTAGTGAACGAATTCAAAAATTCGCCTGAAATCAAAGTGATGCCATGTTAAAAAAATTAATCAGTGTGGAATTTTACAAAATTAATAGGAACATTTTCGGAGACGGGACATTTTCATGTAGTGACGTCACGAGCCCAAATAATGGATTTATTTGTTTAAAAATAAAAAAACTGTACATTTCTAAAAAATTTTACTAGCATTTTCGCAATCTTGATAAAAAGATCTATCCACACGATTTTTTCCAAGTCGTTATGAATTCAATGTAAATGGCCTATTGGGGAACTGTTTCAAAATCCTATGCAATATATGGCCTGGCCTTAGTAACAAACCAAAAAAAATTAGGGTTGTCACCCAGAGCTCCGTTTGACATATTCTAAGGTAGGAAAGATCAAGGTCATCACATCACAAGTAATAAAGATGGCTTTACCCGTATATCCATTGCACCAGTTACTGTCGGCCCCCGGCTCAGTGGTACCGCAGGTGGAGCAGCGCCGACACCTCGTGCAGCGCCAGCAGCCCCGGGGGACGCTGGTCAGCGGGGGACGCGCGCAGTATGTGTGGTAGGACACGTCGCAGTCGTCGCACAAGACGAGGCGGGCTTCGTCGTCGCGCCGCCCGCAGCCCTCACACACGGTGCAGTCCAGGCAGCGCCAGCCTTTCTGCACTATCACGCTTGTTACCTGAACAAAAAACACATTAAAGGAGACAAGAAAAAAGAGGAAAAAATGTTTATTTAACCCTTCTGCTTGGTTCAATATATTCGCACCTCTCAATCCGGAAGCCTCGGTTTTGCGCGTAATTTCTGAAACCGTCACTTTGGATTGAGATTGTAAAATATCTATGCAAGATAGCTTTCATATTTCAAAGACAATAAAAAGCATTATATCGTTCTCTTTCTGGTTAAAAGAAAAATACATATGTTTGCATGAGAGGAAGAGAGATATATAGCTTTTAAAATGTAAGTCGCTCTGGGACGCATTTGGTCTTATGAAAGTATAAGGCGATTACATGTTTTGGGATGTATTTATTCCTAAACAAGCAGACGGGTTAAAATCTTTTTGGTTATTTTAGAGATGTATTCTTTTGAAGACCTCATTTTGAGTAAATTTCTTTATCCACTCGAAGGATGGAGATTTCTGGGTGTTCTGTTTTTGATTCGGCCATTTGATTCAATTAACATTATGTCTCTTATTATTAAAACGGGAACACACAAACTGCTTACTACAGTTTAACCTTTTAAATGCCAGTATGTAGGAGTGTAGCTGTGAACAACAGGCCATGAATTTTAACCCCTCCGAATTTTCGAGAATATTAGCTTTTGGTGTCTTAAACGAAATGACATTTTACGAAAACTTTTAGTTATAACCGCTTCACAATTAAAGCTCTATAAATGAAACATTTCGGAACGTAGCCGAATAGTAAAAACTGTTTTAGAAAGGTTACAAAATAGGCTTTCAAATTATTATATTATAAATAAATATTGGCATTTGTAAATATTAAAATTTAGAACGCAAACATTAAAAATAGGTAAAAATGACTCATGTGATGTTTTTATGTGAAAACAGTACTAAAATCACAGATTATGCAAACAACAATACTTATTCTATTGTATATATGTGTAATAAACACTTTTGTCACCTCACTTTTTTATCATTTCATATAAAAATATTTAATAAAAATTTAAAATGTGGAGCGCGGTGGAGCTGCCGGTAGCAAATTTGCGCAGGTAAATATTTTTGTCAACTACACGATTGACAGCTGATTCCTGTTATGTATTTCCATAGACAACTTGGTAGAAATGTGCAGCTTGATCTACTATCGACCTTTGACTTTTTGTTTTAGAGATGTAACTAAAACAATAACGGAGTTATAACGATTTCTATGGAAACACACGCGCTGACGTATAAACACGCTTATTGTACTTGACTGCTGTCCTATTTTTAACGCTTATATCTGCTTACGTTGCGGAGGGGTTAATAAAAATAAATCATTTTTAAATCATATTTTTATAAATTAAAAACATTACACCTTGAAAGGATTTTTAAATGACTTGGCGAAAATCTTGAAAAAAAAAAAAATAATTAAAAAAAATAATAAATAAATAAAATCTTGCTCAAAGAATAGCGAGATAACTCGCTATTTTTCTATGGCCGGCCTGCTGGGCACGGCCAAGAATGCGAGAAATCTCGCTCTTGGCACAGAAACGGTTAAAGTCAATGAATCCACCAAGATTTTACCGTTCATCGCCTATTGTTCGTAAAAAAATGTAATTAATTTTGATTTAACCAACTTTGGGTAAAATTGGTTATGTGATATAATTGAATTTAGGATAAATACAAAACCACTTCCACCCCTAATGTCCTTGATCCTTTCCCGGCAGGAAGTACGGCTACATTATCTCACTGCACTGCCACATTACTATACAATCCTCTCCCCACTCCCTTCAGCTTCATAACATTCCCCAAGTGGGGGTGCTAGGACTCTACTGGCCCTGGACAGTCGGGAGCCGATGGCCATCTTGTGCAGTATTCCACATTTGACCTGGTCTCTCATGGAGAGTGTGGATCCAGCATCGTAAACAATGGTCATTTCGTGGAACAAATATCAATTCGCGGGGTATTATTGCATCTATTCCATTTCATCACTTAATCTATATTCCATCACACAGCATTATATGTTTTAGTAAAATATAATGAATCACATATATAATAGATGCCAGTGGATCACATTCATGTGTGACAACCTCAAAGTCAAGGTTAAAGATATTAAGAATACGCACCTTAACACTGACGCAGTATGGATGGTAGGTCTGCCCGCATTGGGCGCAGGCGATTAGACAACCTTCAGAGTCAGTCCCCAAAGCTCCGCACATTACGCAGATATCCTGGGACAGGACATACTTGTCTTTGCTTGAGCATAGCACCAGCTTATTTTCTACCCCTGCAAATTTGAAAACATGTTAGCAAGATCAAAATAATAAGGGTTTGACATGCAATATGTAATCAACAAGCGAAATCAATTCATTCAATCATGCCGGTGGTGACAGGGAAAAAATAAAATTACATAATAAACATATAGGGCCACTGTTCCCAATCCTACTAAGGCTCAACTAAGGCTCAGCATTGCTCTTTCCAACACACAAGTCTCAGCAAATCAAAGTTATAAAAAGTGCCAACAGAGTGGCGCCAAGCCAAGTGCCAAGTGCCGAGGTTCCGACGCGATGGCAGCAAAGGTCAAGCTGACACTTTATTTTTAATATATTTTATATGTTTGTTTAAAAAATATAAAATGCCAGTTATGGATAACAATATTTAAAAGAAATTATGTGTATCTTTATCTTCTTATGAAGTCGCTCACGCTGTATGTGCGAAAGATCTTTTAAACTATGCAACGAATTTTCATGCGGTTTTCATCAATAGATAGAGTGATTCATGAGGAAGGTTTTAAGGTATATAATTTGCCAAGCGGCAGCAGACAGCATGGTGTGGATTTGATTTAACAGATGGCGTTGGTTATAAAAATTCTGTTAGCCACAGCAACGTGTGGGTGGGTAGTTAATAATAAACACAATGATTAACTCTTTAATATTAATTTAACATCGAAAGCTTTTACTTTGATGCCTTGTCTATGAAAGTGGACGGGGTCACTTAAGATAATCAACGATAAAATATTTGGAAACAATGCGAATCGAGGGTTACCTTTAAAATACTTACAAATTGCTTAGCTGATTGCAGACTCAGATTTGTCGATCGAAAAGTTGGGAACAACGGCCGTTAATGATAATATTCATTGATCAATATCAAAACAAAGTATACAGTGTCACTAGGACTTGAACATGAGACTGTTATTGAGATAACTGCTTTATCAACCGAGTTGCGTGAGTACTTATGTCAAATTAATGATTAAATACATTGTTATTTCTTACGATAATCAATGGTTGATTATGTTCCTCACTGTTGTTAGGTAAAAATACGAAATCTCAAGTGTGTAGAATAGCGTAAAAAAAAAACAGAACAAAACTTTTAAAATATTAAAATGTTATTGTAGATTTTATAATATTTTATATATTGTATATTTTATTTTTTAAAACACCACCAATTTTCAAATTGGAATAGGTACCTCAGAACTGTGTTTTTGCATTGTATAAGCAATTTTAAAAAATAACATAAGATAATTTGACCACTTTTTCTTTCATTCCTCTCACCCTTGTGCAACCCACAATATTCCGCTGTTCTACTTAAATTTTAAAAATTGCCAAACCGAGAATATTACCGGGCTCATCGTCTCCTCCTTTGGAATCGGGGGCCTGAGGCCTCTGGAGTCCTAGCCCGGGGACCCCAAAAACCCCCCGCATCTTGGGTTTAGTGCCTCTTTTCCGTCCAAAATCCATAAAACCGGTCCTTTGTCTCTTGTTGAATGCCACTTTTCCGGCCATGCTGCCGTAGCCAGTTTTAAGCCTAAAGCCTCCTAATTTTTTCTTGGCTATTTTAGAGGACACACTGTATGGCTTCCCTTTTCCAAGACCAAAATCCATCTGCAATTATTTTCAACAAATTAGTATATTCTAGGTACCGGAATAAGGCAATTACGTGTTGGTGGATTTAGACCAAACGAGTACAGAGCTAAAGCAGGTTCTAGAGCATTCTTTCTTGATCTTTAGTGTAAACAGTAATTCGTTATTGTGATTTCAAGTGCTGCATTTATCGATTTGACTTAATCATAGAAAAAGAAAAGACTTATTTTCTATAAGTTGGATCCCACAGACATCTGAAATTTTGGTACGTTTCTATCATTTCAAATTTTTCATTACCTTAATCCATAATTAATACAAATAAGTCGGCGCAAGTTCCAAGAACACTTTGAAGAGACACAATCATCTAGGAGTGATTGTGTCCGAACACAAAGGAATGCTCTAGGCAACAGTTCGGGCGCACTTACGGCGTTTACTTGAAACGAACTAGCATTCTGCTAAATTTCGACGAATGCACTAGGAGCACCGAAAGAATGCTTTATAACTGTTCACACCAAAATAATTTGAAAGAGCAGTTTCTAAATCTACCTTTACATACTGCCATACAAAATTTTAACAAAAAAATAAAATACCTTTGTATCAAAAGCCAGTGGGTCTTGTTCCATAGAAAGATCGTCATATAAAGATTCTTGCGATGCTGATAAGCTTTCATCGTCAATACCTGAAGAAAATAATAAATTTATTATGTTTTAATACATCATACAATACTTTTATACTACAGACCATGTCATGAATTGCCTACTTGCAGATAGTGCTTCGGGCTTGAATAATTTGAGAATAATAGTATGCACATAGCGGCTTATTATGTTACATATCTGTGTTACCATGATGCGTTTCACAAATAATAGTATTTTCCAAAATGTACAGTTTATTCAATCAGTTAGTGTACTTTCTAAAAATGGATGAATATTAATGCTTACTGTCTTTTCTTCTCTGTATTGGGCCAAGCGATATACACACGGGACAGACATAGTCATATTCCGGGATTGATTCTTTCTTCATCTGATATGTTCCTAGATCTGCCTCAGAATCACAGCCACCGTGGACGTATCTAGGAAAAATCAGCATAATCATTAGTTTCCACAATGGGACATCAGATGACATTGTGTCTTAGAAAAATAACACAAATGATTAAAACTAAATATAGTATTCCTAGCTGCAAGTTAAGTTCCTGCAGTATGTCGCGTATAATGACACTAGAAAACTGGAAACATCGCGACTTTTTATAGAGTTTTCAAAATAAATAATAGAAACAAAGGGAGGTGTGGCATGAAAGTGTGCTGACTATTGCCGAGCTACGACCCAACTGCACAGTCTAACAAAGCAGAGGAATAGAAAATATTGCATATTTACTTTTTGCAATGGTTGCACTGCACCATCTCCCGCTGATGGGCCGCCCTGTAGGCCCGCCGGCAGACGGGGCACGAGAGCCCCTTGTTGCGCTGCTGGTAGCACGAGTCGCACACAGTGTAGTGGGCGTGCCAGCGCGATGAGGCGCCCGCCCCGGGGCTGCGGGAACCGCAATCGGAGCAAACGCGGCAACACTGGATATTAAAATATTTGATGTGTTTACTAAGAGCACTGATTAAGAAAAAAACTTAAGTAAATAAAGGCATTCTAATTAAGTTTTAATATAGGGACAAAGATAACCAATTCACTCGTAAAAAACAAGTTTTTTTTTTTACTATAATAATATTACAAGTGTCTTTAAAATTTATTTTGGTTTGACTGAGGATTGAATCTTCTTCGTACCCAGCCACTGGACTCAACAAACACTACGAACTGAGCAAAATCCCGATTTGATAATACCAATTTTTATTGCATATATATTAAATGCTATAAATGTCATCAAATTTCAAAGAAATGCGTGTATGTCCACGTGATTGCCACCAAAAGTTGATAGAATGCATTGTCATCGACAACGAGTCTATCTGCCGAGTTTAAGTGATCAGAGCTCGGTAAGTGGGTTAATTTTCACTTCCTAGATCCATTTCATACATTCATTCATTCATTCAAACAAGCAAAATCGAAATTCAAATATATGTATTAAAAATAAAGACACCACATTGCTTGTTAAATTGTTTAGTTCGGAATTCATTCGTAGCCAGATAGTAAGTTAGGGTCAATAGAATTGCCACAAGTTGGCTTATTTATTAAAGGGATTTAATTAAGGTGAGTGGACGAAATGGCTTTGCCGGTTAGTACCGGACGCGCCAGGATCTGATCCCGAGGAATCCTCAGCATCAGACCCGCCAAATCGACCAGCACAGCGGTAGAGCAGAGATCCCCCCTCCCAGAGCGGGGAATTAAGTTCTAAGATGTCAGGCATAAGCAGGAATTACCAGGTTTTGTAAATAAAATAAGGTTAATTATAATTGGACTAACCGTATAGGTTTATTTCAAATATTGCAAATAATAATACAGATAGGAAAGAACTTACCCCCACAGACCATAACCGATAACTAAAGCTAAAGTAATCTGACTATTAACGCGGTCGTTTAGACGATGAGGGATCCTCCCGGTGACTAAGGTTGGTGCAACTGCCCACGTCCCACGGTGATGCGAGCTGACTATAATGGCGGCAGGAATCCTCTGGCCTCTGCAGCATGAGCAAATACTCCGGCGCGAGCAAATAAGGCTACTCCACGTCCCACGGTGGAGTAAGCTGGCGCGGATGGCAAACGATGTCCTCTGCAGCATGAGCAAATACTCTGGCGCGAGCAAATAAGGCTACTCCACGTCCCACGGTGGAGTAAGCTGGCGCGGATGGCAAACGATGTCCTCTGCAGCATGAGCAAATACTCTGGCGCGAGCAAATAAGGCTACTCCACGTCCCACGGTGGAGTAAGCTGGCGCGGATGGCAAACGATGTCCTCTGCAGCATGAGCAAATACTCTGGCGCGAGCAAATAAGGCTACTCCACGTCCCACGGTGGAGTAAGCTGGCGCGGATGGCAAACGATAAAGTCACGCACGTGTATCGTGAATTGATACACCAGGAGATTTCCTGGCGGAGATCGGGTAGAACATTATATTGGCCGGAAATCACACTAGCCCACGGTGTTTCTGGGACTAAAGGCAGGGGCGTTTACTGTCCAGAACGAAATTTCCTATTCCACGACAAAATACAATTCGGCCATTGTGTGAACACAACATTTATTTCCGGAGCGCGACTCGCGGGGTCGAAACCATAACGGGAACTCAAATAAACTTGTAACGGCACTATAATAACCGCCCGAACTTTACGGGAACTTCGAATCTCTCTGATTAGGCACCGATGCACTCCATCTTGCCCGATTCTCTCCCAAAAAAAAAACTCTCACGGCCTCCGGCGGGCCTTCCGCCCGCCGGGGGAAGTGCCACCATCACATTTCCCCTCCTCTCTGGTGTTGCCAGGATGAAAAACAATAGACAATGCTATCGTGCCGCCTCATAGAATCCAGTTCTTACTTAAAACGACAATTAACCTATGTTTTATACATAACATTACATAAAAAGATTTTTTTTAAATCCCTTCTATAAAATATTGTAACGCGACATACGGTGTTCTGCATTTCTGCATTAGAAATAACGATCGTGATCAATTTTTTAAAAACTGTTGCTCTGCAAATATTATTCCTTTGCGGAGTTAACAGAAAGGATAAAAGGGTGCTTATGAAACCCAAACCCCCTCACCTTGCACTTCCAGCCGTATTTGGGTATGGTGGTCATGATAGGCCGAATGCAGGAGGCGTGATACAGCTTGTCGCACTGCTCGCACGCTATACTCCTCGCCTCCCCCTGCTCGGGACCTGTGTTGCGGCACACCTGGCACACGCGGCACTGCTTGCAGGTCCAGCCCGCACGTACACCTGGCAACAAATAACACAATTATTGTGAAAAAGCGATAGCACGGCAGAAAATAAATAAATAATTGGGTATCTACCCGCAATCTATGATTTAACCCCTAATTTGTTCGCTTTTTCAAATGTTCAATTTCGGAACAACTCATAAAATCAGGTAGAAATTATTGTCTCCCTTACTATTGTGGTTAGAAATATGATCTAAATGGTGTTAAAAAGAGAAAATACCACACTTTATATTCAAATCTAAAAGATAAAATAATTAAAATGTGCACCTTTATGAAACCAAAGTTGCCGATCCTAATTTGAAAAAAATTTATGAAACTTCAAAAATGAGGGAATTTTTTAAACTTTTTTATGTTTGCATTCAAATTTTTATATTTAAAAAATTAGGTTTATTTAAAAAAAAAGCTAAGCTAGCAGTCCACAATGGAGTCCTCGTACCTACCCTGATGTATGGCAGTGAGGCATGGAACTGGCAGAGGAAGGATGAAAGTAAACTGAATGCTATTGAAATGAGATCCCTGAGACGTATGTGTGGTAAAACAATGTACGATCGTGTGAGAAATGTGGATATCCGCAAAGAACGTAAGGCTGATGTAAGCATAATGAGTAAGATTAAGAAAGGGAAACTCAGATGGTTTGGGCATGTAGAAAGTAGTGTAAGCAGAATATACGACGCAAATGTGAATGGTAGAAGAAGTCGGGGACGCCCGAGGAAGACATGGCACGATCAAGTGAATCAGATACTCGAGTGGGGCCATGTCAAAAGTCAGAAAAATAGAAGAGAATGTATGAGACGATGTATGAATGTGAGTGAGGCAAAGAGTGTGTGCCAAGACCGAGTTGTTTGTCGGTCCTTCTTCTCTGTCTACCCCTATGGTAAACGGTGTGATGGTTAGTTAGTTATGTTTATTTCGAATCACTAAATTTGAAAGCGTATTTCATCACTGAAAAACAGTTTTTAGTTTTCGGATGGGTTCTGAAATGTTCCTTTTATTGGATTTTATTGCAAAGAGGAAATATTTTAACTTTCCGACAAAATAAACCTAATGCCTGAAAAATTGATTAATTTAATTGTTCTAATTGCAAATTTTAAAAATAAATGTTAAGTAGTGTTCAATTGTTTTTAGGTGAAGTTATTCTTAGTTTTGAAACGATGTATTCCACAAAAAGTGAAAATACAATAGTTTATTATTATTTATTATGAGATTATAGGGTCAGCCGCAAATGCAGATGTCAAAAATGCGTTGCGATTAAGGTTTTATTTGTTGGAGATACCTAATAACCACTTTCATCCACCATTTTGAGAAATATAATTATGAAATTTAATATGAGTTCAGTTGTTGTTTGGGAAAATGATGCGCAAAGTAAAGAAAAGATTATCCCGAATTGATTATTTTGTGTTCCGTATCGATGCCTGGAATCCATTATGAGAGAGAGCTAGCTCTTTCGCCCTTATAGTTTCAGTTTCGCCGTGTTTATTCCCTATATTTGCCCTTTTTTTATTCGACTTGCCACATTTTCTCTCTGCTGGCAACACTAGTGACGCGCATCTCAGATCACGTGATGTTATTGTTTGTCATATGACGCCGTTTTTTCGCGCCGAAAGCAGTTTTCGTGTTTCGCTGTACTTAAAAAACCAATTTTGAGTCGAAAATCGAAGTTTATTCCCTGCTCTTTCAGTTTAAACATTAAATATACCGTGATAGATAGTTTTCTGAGAAATTGACTAATTGTTTAGCGTGTTTTTTTCGGTTGTTTACGTGTTAAACTGTGCAACAAAATGAGTGATATCGACAACAAAGACGCTTCGCCGGTCGGAAACAATGATCAAGCACGAGTTTCTCGGAAACGCCGTATGCCGCGCGAAAGTTCTGGATCCGACACTTCGGAAGAAATGCATTACTATCGGGATCCGCGGGTAGACATCCTGATGCAACAGATGTCGGCCATGACGGACGTTTTATCCGGGAATCGGTTAGAGTTCGCGGAGAAAACGGTCTCGGACAAAGAAGACTCCGCGGGAGAGATGCGGCAAGAGGTAGAATCGGGGTTTTTAGAGATGCCCGCCAGCCTAGCCGCTCAGAAAAACGTTTTGGAGTTCTGCAATCCAAGCACATTGGTGAAAGAATCGCCGATTCCGAAGGCGGACGCAAGAAGAGTCGCAGTTATCTCGGCTCTTCAGCGTTTTGGTTCGGAGGAATGGTCGCGTGTTCGCTATGCCGAAACACAGAAAGTATACACTGCCACGCCCGCCTTCGTAGAGCTGGAGGTAAACGAAGAACTGAGGAGGTTTGATAAGAACAACTCCTTCGCGGCCCTGGACCGTTCTCTGGGAGCCCTCTCCAATGCAGTGCTATCCCAGACAGAGTCGGTCAGAGGAAACATGCAGGCACTGGTGAACTGGGCATCCGAACCAGGCACCTGCTTGACCCCTGCGACTCTGTTTGACAAGATTCAGGGTATGTTTGCCAAGGAGTCAACATACAATAAGACCACGGACGACGTCCTACAGATTTTATGCGGAAAGCGAACTGAATGCCTACAAAGTAGGCGAAAGGCCCTGCTAGAGGGAGTAAGGGACCCGTACATCAAGGAAGGCCTTGCCAGGATTCCTCCGAGCGCCAGTCACCTCTTTAATAAAGAGGAACTAGCAAGCTATATCGTGGCAAACGGGGGACGAGACAAGATATTCGGTAGTGCATCCTCGTCGTATATCCCCCGTCAACCTCAACCCTCTACCTCACAAGCAGCAAGACCGGTGATAGAGGCTCCACCCTCCCGACCTAGGAAGCCCTTTCGATCTGCCCCTAGGCCGGAGAAAGACAGGACGTACAGGCAGCCCGCCAAAAAGCCAGAGCCCTCTCGCAAGGCGGCCAGCGATCGGGGTAGGAGGCGATGGAGGTGACTGGAGGCCGGAGCCATTCTGGGGAGGACGCCTAAAGGCGTATCAGGAGGTGTGGAGGGAGCTGGGAGCATCACCGCTAATCCTGAACATTCTAAAAGGAGCAAGGATACACTTCATATCAAAACCTCCTCTGGCGCTCCCATCGGCCGAGCTGAAGCAGAATTTCAAGACAAGGTTGTCTCCAGGCATGACCGCACACATCGAAACGATGAAAGCGTCAAAAATCCTGGAGGCAGCAGACGACTCCCCAAGCTTCCTGTCAGGTATGTTCCTTACCTCCAAATCAGACCACACCCTCAGGCCCATCTTCAACCTGAAGGCCTTGAACGTCTTCATAGACTCAAAGCCCTTCAGACTCTTCAGTCATTTTCGGGTCCCGGAATTCCTCCAACCCGACGACTGGCTGATAAAAGTCGACCTCTCCCAGGCTTACTTCCACGTGCCGATCGCAAGATCACACCGGAAGTTCCTGCGCCTCGTGTACAACGGAGAGCTCCTTCAGATGACGTGTCTGCCCTTCGGCCTGTCATCAGCGCCAAGGATCTTCTCGCTGCTCTCAAACTGGGTAGCGGAACTACTAAGGAAAAAGGGACTCAGGATTGTAGTCTACCTAGACGACTTCTTAGTAGCAAACCAGTCCAGAAAACTTCTCACCTCCCAAGCCGTTGCTATAGTGCACACACTTCAACAGCTAGGCTGGTGCATAAACCCGGACAAGTGTGTCCTGACACCCACGCAGAAGTTGGAGTTCCTGGGTATAACATGGGACACGAGAGCAGATCAAAAGTCTCTCTCCGACCGCAAGTGCGCTGGTCTTCGCCAAGCCTTGCAGGTTCCCTTGGAAGTCGGCAGTTGCTCTCCCAGGCAGGCTCTCGGTCTACTGGGAAGACTCAACTTTGCAAATTTCGTGATCCCTCGTGGTCGCTTGCATTGCCGCATACTGCAGAGGTTCAGCCGCCGCATACAGCACCTGAAACCATCGCGGCCCGTTGCTCTGCCCAACGCAGTACGGCAGGACATACAGTGGTGGCTAGCAGCCATTGGAAGGACAAGCCCCATTCAACCTCTCCCTTTCCATCACTTCCTGACAACAGACGCAGCGGACACAGGATGGGGTGGACAACTAGACGACACCACAGTTGCGGGCCAATGGACAGGGGAACAGGCACTATGGCACTCAAACCGGAAGGAAGCATACGCCGTGTTAGAGGTCATCAAAGATCAAACTCATGCCCTGGCAGGGACGAATGTCTTATTGCAGACAGACAACAAGACAGTAGTGGCTTATGTCAACAAGGAAGGGGGTACAAAATCGTTAGCCCTTCTGGAAACAACGCGGGAGCTACTGGATTTCGTAGACCAGATGGAGATATCTCTGACAGCCCAATACATTCCAGGAAGATACAACGGAATTGCGGACCGTCTCTCTCGGGGCGCACCGGTCCCAGAGTGGCATCTACTAAGTCCGGCAACGAAGGAGATATTCAAAAAATGGGGTCGCCCTCAAATAGACCTGTTCGCTTCAGCCACTGCTCACGTGGTACCAACATACGTCTCCAGAGACTCAAGCGACTGCTTAGCCTGCTTTCCCAACGCGTTCAGTCAACCTTGGGACTACAATCTAGCTTGGGTATTCCCTCCGCCAAACCTTGTTCCGAGAGTGCTCACCCACCTAAATCAGGCAAAGGGCATGTTCCTTCTAGTCGTCCCAAAATGGGAGAAGACTTTCTGGAGAAGCGACCTAAAACAGCGAACAGACGAACCTCCCATACGCCTGCGCAACCTAGAGGGAGTCCTCATAGACACATCGACAGGACTACCCCCTCCCAGGATTCAGGATCTGGAACTAGAGGTCTGGAGAATTGCGGGTGGGAACAAGCCCTGACAACATGGAGTCAAGAAGAACGCCAACTCCTCAAGTCATCCTGGAGAGAGTCTACACTGAAGACCTACAAACCTGCGTGGGATAAGTGGCGTAAATGGGGCACTCAAAACGGTGTGGACGTCAACAATCCCCCACCAACTACGGTTGCCAGGTATCTAGCCCACCTATTTGTTCAAGGAGGCCTAGCCCCAGGGACCATTCAGGTCCACAAGTCAGCCATTGTTACCTTCTGCGGTCCAGCTCAGAATGCGAGAAAAATCAGCTCTGATTTCTTGGTAAGACACGTTCTCAAGGCAATCTCAATGGCAAGGAGGACCAAGGAGAAAGCCCCTATCTGGGATCCCAGACAAGTAATAGACTGGCTGGTCAAGAATTCCCCCACAGAAGACTCGCTGTTTGAAGCGTCACGGAGGGCAGCAATACTCCTCGTCCTGGCGTCAGGCAGGAGAGTTCATGATTTGACACTGCTCAGAATCACCCCAGAACATTTCATCGACAAGAGGAACTCTATTACCCTGTGGCCAATTTTTGGGGCAAAAACCGACACAGCCAACCATAAACAATCAGGTTGGAAACTGACGGGCTCACAAAAAGATAACATCAACCTCCTTAAATGGTTGAGAAAAGTCGTTGCCCTCTCTACAGCCAGAAGAGGTCCACTACTAAAGAACCTATTTGTGACCACATCAGGAGAAACAAAACCGGCAACGCAAACAATAATAGGGGGATGGATCAAATCAGTCCTCAGAGAAGCTGGAGTCCATGCAACCCCGGGAAGTGTACGCTCGGCTGTAGCCTCCTTAAACTGGTTGGAAGACTACCCCATAGAGGAGATTCTTGCTAGAGGGAATTGGAAGTCCGAGCACACCTTCTGGAAGTTCTACCAGAAGGAGATAGCGCACTCCAGAAGCGAGCACCTTCAGCACTCAATGGCTCCATTCTTTACTCCAGTGTAAATAGCATCACATATAACGCTAAGTTTTCAGATCACCAGGTGAGAGCAAACACATCTCATAATGGATTCCAGGCATCGATACGGAACACAAAATAGAATAATTTTACCTACCAATAAAATTTATATTTTGTTTCCATCGATGCCTGGAATCCAGGTAATCCCTACCTGGTGCATTACGAGTCATATGACAAACAATAACATCACGTGATCTGAGATGCGCGTCACTAGTGTTGCCAGCAGAGAGAAAATGTGGCAAGTCGAATAAAAAAAGGGCAAATATAGGGAATAAACACGCGCGAAACTGAAACTATAAGGGCGAAAGAGCTAGCTCTCTCTCATAATGGATTCCAGGCATCGATGGAAACAAAATATAAATTTTATTGGTAGGTAAAATTATTCTATTATTTATCAATTAAGTGGATTGCGCTGATAATTATTATAGTACGCAATTGAAGGATAATATCTTTTATGCAGTATTAAATTCACTAATCTTTGCCTTAGTTCTTGTACGTTCAATAGACCATTAGAAAATTTTACAGGAGAAGAAGGTTTTCTGCCATTATTTCAATGAAATATTATGGTGTTTAAGATAAAGCTATTTCCGTAAAGGTAAAGGTCCCATTAGTTTAAATAATTCTTAGTTTAGTGATTAATCTCTTATTTGCCGGAGACGAGCGGATTTCGAAACAATTTCGAAACAAAGGCATGGTGGCCACAAAAAACGGATTTCAAAATTCCCTGATAATTCCAGGTTTTCCAGGGCAGTTTTTACATTTTTCCCTGATATGCTTAATTTGATATAAGGGGATATCGTTCGTTAGATAAATAATAAAGGGAATTCCGTCATCTATAGCATTTATTATTTCTTTGCATCACAATAATCTATTAAAAACAAAATACACTTGTTACAAATTTATGATATTTCGCCTGAAGACTTTTTCCAAGTTTTCGAAACGATAGATAGATATAATCATTAAAAAACTATCTAAAAATAGAATAAAAGGAAAGTCAATGAAACGGTTCAATGATTATTCAACTAATAGATCAAACCATAAAAGTGGGTGAGACAATCTCCGAACCAATGAAGATTACATCGGGAGTACCACAAGGGTCTGTTCTTGGACCTATTCTTTTTATAATGTACATTAATGATATGGTAAAAGTATGGCACACGACGCATTGATATATATATATAGCAGGAGAATATTATGAACTCATAATGAATCATTTAAATGAAGACTTACATAATATATCAATATGGATGAAGAAAAATAAACTAAAATTGAATGTAAACAAAACTAAATCTATGAAAATTGGAAAACGAGTAGGTAACGCAAACAAAAAAAGACATATTGATAGACGGTGAAGTTTTGAAAGAAGTATTTGAAATTAAATAATTGGGAGTAATAATTGACTTCAAATTGACTTTCGCTCAAAATACAAAACCAATTATTAAAAAGATTGCCAAAAGGATTTCGCTGTTGGGAAGAATAAGTAGATTCCTTGACATAGTCTCCAGTAAAAATGTGTACAACGCAATCATTGTACCACAAATAAATTACTGTAGCAGCATTCTATTCTTAGCCAACGGCGGATTAATGAAACAATGACAATTCTACAAAACAGAGCTATGAGAACTATATTGAAGAAAACTAGGTACACTTCAGTCAAGAAAATGTTGAAGGAGTAAAATATCTTGTCATTTAAACAAATTATTTACTTCAATACTATATCGTTAATCTACAAAATAATCAATGGCCATATGTCTATTGAATTCCTAAGAAAAATTGATAAACTACAAAGCAACAACATGAGACGAGGAAAAGAAATGAACTAAGACTCCCCTTCAGGAAAAAAACACAGAGTCAAAAGTCATTGATGTACAGAGCATTGAAGATATTTGGAGAACTACCAGAAGAAATAAAATTGGAAGAGAGCATAAAGGCATTTAAAATTAAATTGCGAATATATGTGATTGATTTGGTATAGATGTGTTATTTTAAGTGTATGTATATATAAGGATTGTATTAGGACATAGATAACTATGTATCTATTTAAAATACCACAATAAAACAATAATAAAACAACTTTGGGATTTCACAAACCGCAAAATAACGAATTTAGTTTTATTTTTAGAATTCCATGATATTTTAAAAAAAATTTGAAATTCCCTGACATTTCCCTGATAATTCCAGGTTCGGTAAAATTCCCTGATAATAGAGAACTCCAGTCCAATTTTTTTATTTTTTTTTATGAATAAAGACCTTCAAACTTAAATAACTGAATTTTTATTTTTATTTTTATAGTTAGTTTTAATAGTTAAAATAATTGTCAAAGTTTTAATTTTTAAAGACTCCCAGAAACGCACCGTATCTATGGTGGTCTTCACCCACGATAGTTTTTTTACTTTTTAAGTTGTCATTTTGAATCAGTGATGTTATGTCGAGGGAAATTTTCCTAGATCTAGGGGAGAAAAATATTTTTTAGGGATAAGGGAAATCAGGACAAAATCTAGGGAAGTTTCGAACTCTGGCAAATTTTTTATTACATATGACAATATTACTGATATTATTTATATATTTTTTATATATATTTTATATTTATATTTTTATATACGTATATATATTTTTTGGAATTCCTATGAATCTTAATTATTGTTCATGTACTTACAAGCAATGTTATTTTTAACACTGACAACTCAAAATGATATTATGTATCTAAAAAGATAAATGGGACCTCTGAAAAAAAAAAATTTTTTACGTTCCGTTTTATCGGTGATTGCGGTTGATTTTTATTGTGCAAAGTGTTTTTTTTTATTTGGAATTCAGTGGTGAGTGTATTCGTACTTTTAAATTATTATTTCACGTAGCAAAAAGTGTTTTATTTGGAAAAGCACAGTATTATAAGTACATTTACCAAATTCCGATATCTTCCCAATTAATTAATCATATTAATTAACATATAACAGTATTAGTGTTACACAATCAGGTGGCTACGTAGGTAATTGCGTAAATGTGAAGTTCTAGGGAAATTTCACTTCGAAATCTAGGGAAATAATTTTTTTGGGCAGAACATCCCTGTTTGAATGAAGAATCCAGAAGAATTTTAATGGCGGAATGCTTTGAGATGACTTTTAGGTGTGAGGTGTGTTTTTTATTCAAGATTAACTGCTTTTAATATAGAAAAACATTGGTAAAATGTCCACATTTCACCGGTACTGTTATTGTATTTTAACAAAGTGCAATATAAAAACAATAAATCATCTTTTTCATTGCAAATACAAGTTAGTGACATCATAAGCCTCGAATTTTGTGTTCAGGCGTGACTACATTGTTTTATGTATAACACATACAGAAACACTGGTATTTATAATATACTGATCATGACGATTGTGTAATAACTTGTATAAAAAGCCCTTGATACTAAAAAAATTCGAAAATACGACCGATGTATCGTAAACCAAATGTCAAACATGACATATGACCTATTTATGACTATGCTTAACCTCAAATATAGCCCTTTTACGTCATAATTTTTATTGTTGAGAGCCTAAATATTGTTTCCAATAAACACAATAACTATTATTTATCTAAATCTCTTTAACAGTATGAAAATAACCAAAAAAAACACGAAATGTTGAATGGCGTGCGTGTCTTTCGTGGCGTAAGGCGTAAGATTTCAAATGTCAATACATCTTGATACACTTCGGTAAATTGGTTAGCAGGTTAACAGTGACGTCACCGTTAACCATTTCAGTAATGCCAACTTGACACTGTATTTTGAGAAGAGGTTTAAAAATGCACTTTTTTAATAATTTTTTAAAAACTCTGCGTTTAATATTATGAAATAAAACTTATATATTCAGAATCAGCGTTTATTGGTCTACATGGACATATTTTTTTAAAGCCATAATATTTTTCACTGGAGTTCCTTATTCCAGGTTTTCCAAGTCTGTGGCCAACCTGAAATATGTTGTCGGCGATTTTGACCCTTCTATGTACAGAATTTGTAAAGGACAAGGTCAGAATCGCTTGCGCCAACATCTCCCCATAAGACGGGTAAAAATTTCATTCACCTTGAAAATGTCAAATTTGCCGCGAATTTTATCTGTCAAAGTCGATGCGTGTTCCTCGACTAAAACATCGTAAAACCTATTAATTTACGTAATTAACACAAGTAATGTTGTTTTGGTACAAAGTTTATTGTTCTAGGAATGTGTTTCGGTCAATAAAATATACGATAGTATTAATTAATTAAAAAATTAATCCACAAAACATTCAATTCAAAATTGAAAGTGGTGCGTTGTTAGGAAATTTCCGTATCTTTCCTGACCTTTAACCTCTGACCGGCCGGAGACGCGCGGACGCACGCGCATTGTGCGCATGCGCGAGAAATAATTTGAAAAAATTCGAACAAAAAATGTTTGTCTGCGATTTTGGCCCTTCTACAGAATTTGTATGAAGAACAAGGTTAGAATCGCCTGCGCCAACATTACCCCATAAGATGGGTAAAAATTTCATTCACCTTGCAAACCCAGAATATTTTTAAACGTTTTTATCTGTGGTATAGAAATGTCATTTTTGCCGCGAATTTTAGCTGTCAAAATTGATGCGTGTTCCTCGACTAAAACATCGTAAAACCTATTAATTTACATAATTAACGCAAGTAAAGTTGTTTTGTTACATAGTTTATTGTTCTAGGAACGTGTTTCAGTCAATAAAATATACGATAACTCAAAATTAATCCACAAAACATTCAATTCAAAATTCAAAATCGTGTTTTGTTACGAAATTTCCATATTTTTCCTGGAATTTGCCGGCCTTTGACAGGTTAACAGGATAACTACCATTTATTATACTTTATTTTTAATTTTAAAGTGCAGATTTAACAAAAACTCAAATGGTCTATTAAACAAACAAGAACTGGGGCGACGTAATGTTTGTCATTTTCAAAGAAATTTGCAGTGCCTGCAAACTGTGATCAAGTCATTATTTTTTAAGGAAAATTATGACTTGGTTTTTTTTTATTATTTATTAACCAAGATAATATAGATGGGCCATAAACATTTGCACTTTTGAAATAACCAGGAAAAAAATACAGATTGCATTTAAATAAATGATTGATAAGAACAAAAATATGCTGGAAAATCATTTCGTAAAAATAATTTCATCAAAATGGCCTCATCATTCGTCAAATTAGGCCCTTGGATTTTCGAAAACTTTTTGACACTAATCTCGGGGTATGTTGACCATTTCTTGATGGATGTTCTCCTTTAACCTCTGAGTGGCCACGCCATTTCACGAAAATTCACCAAAAAAGCACCACTTTGAATTGAATGTTTTGTTGATTAATTTTGAGCTATCGTATATTTCATTGACTGAAACACGTTCCTAGAACAATAAACTCTCTACCAAAACAACATTACTTGCATTTATTACGTAAATTAAGAGGTTTTAGTCGAGGAACAGGCATAAATTGTGACGGTTAAATTCGCGGCAAAAGTGACATTTCAATGTCATAGACAAAATCGTTTTAAAAATATTCTGGGGTTGCAAGGTGAATGAAACTAGTGGCTATATATCTATGATGTTAGCGCAAGCGATTCTGACCGTGTTCTTCATACAAACTCTGTACATAGAAGGGCCAAAATCGCAGACAAAAAGTTTTGGTCGAAAATTTTATTTTAATTTTCGAATTATTTTCTCGCGCATGCGTATATGACGCGCGCGCCAGCGCGTCTCCGGCTCATTAGAGGTTAATACTCTGTAATTGGTGATGCAAACGAAATAGGCGGCGTGCATCATTGTTTTGTAAAACAGAATAGAATCATTGTTGAACAGAAAAGAACAAAATCATTGTTTTTGTAAAAATGTTTTACCCAGAAAACGCGTTGCTCTCCCGTAAAGCGAGGAGCCACACATGAGTGACCCCGCTCTCCTCCCCCGTTTGGAATTCCTGCTAGCACGATTACAAAAGCGCAAATGTTTATGGCCCACCCTATATAATGTAGACAAAATACTTTTGTTTGTATAAACCACCTCACTAGGCTGAACCTGTTCCGAGGTGGCAGAACTTTAACCTAATTTGAATATCTCAGGTAAATGAGTAGAAAAAATACAATGAGAACTTCTAAAATACATGTTTCTATCTTGCAAGCTAAAGCGTTGCATCATTGCAAAAATAACTGTTTTTATCTTGCGAGCTAAAGTGTTGTATCATTGCAAAAAGTAACTGTTTCTATCTTGCAAGCTAAAGCTGTATCACTGCAAAAAGTAACTGCTTCTGCATTGCGAGCTACAGCGTTGCATCATTGCAAAAAGTTATTATTTCTATATTGCGAGCTATATATGCATCACTGCGAATAGAAACCTTCAAGGAGTTAACACCTTAAATTAGCGCAATTCAAAACAACAGTAGTAAATTTGACATTGTGAATCCAACAATAGGTAGAGAATATAATAAACTCTGGTGTACAATGTATGTTATACAATGAACAGCAGCAGGAGTGTACAATGGTTTTTGCATTTTGAAAAAGTTATTTACATAATTGAAAATTTAAATAAAAGTAAACGCACAATGGTAAATAAAATTAAAAAGCGAACCTGGAAGCTGGGAAAGTCCAACGCAGGTCCCGTGATGGTGGGCATTACAGGAACAGCAAGTCATCAGGTTACCCATGTCCCCAAACGTTCCACACGTATGACATTCAATATCCGTACCTGTAAAACAAATATACGGATATTAATTCAGCCTCACAACATACCCCAATTGGGGAAGCCATGGTCTTACTGGGGCCAGACGTTTGGGAGAAGTTGGGACTCAGGTGCAGTAATCACGTAAAGAAATATATAAAAAATATTAAAATAAACAAAAATAAAAAAAAACTATGTACAAGCATGCAATAATAATTTGGTTCTAGCAGTGGTGGCTTGTGATTTAAGTGAGCTACAGGGCCAATAGTGAAAAATTAGACCTTTCAGAAGTCAAAGCCAAAAAAGAATTCTATTTTTTTCAAGATTAATAAAAATTACTGAAATTTTTTTAGCAATGGCGTAAGTTCAAAAATGTTTAGAATCAACAGTTCGACGGAAGACACTGATAGTACTCTTCTTCTTCTTGTGCCCTGTCCGTTCAACGGACGTTGGCTATCATGTTGGCGGACTTTGTTTACTGCGGCCCGGAACAGCTCTGACTCACCACTCTGAAACCACTGTCTCAGGTTTTTCAGCCATGAGGTTCTCCTTCTTCCAGGGCCCAATCTTCCGGCAATCTTTCCCTGCATTATGAGATGCAAGATCTGATAGTACAACGGAGTTTAAATAACTTTTTGTGAATCGCTAATTTCACGTGACAGTAACTTGAGAATTGAACACAGAATGTAAGGAGTTCACTTTAAAAAAAAAATTATATAGCGTAATATTATATTTACCGATTTAATAACGGTGAAATTAGTTTTTCAACATTTCCAAAAATGATGAAGTTATGATGAGCTTTGAAAGTGAACTAGGGTAAAATGACTGCTCAAAATGCCTGCGACGTCACGAGACACCATTGAGAATAATTCAAAATTCGGATGGCAGTTCCGTATACTGCTGCACCAGTCATTTTCACACACTTATCGCTTATTTTATGGCCTATATCTTCTTACATATTCGGTATTTTCCAAAAAATCTAAAAGTTCTGTCATCAACATGCTACGATACATTTGTAAATTTTGTTGCAGGAGTCACCTCTTTGTTAGAATTGGGAACAGTTACTTACAAACACTAGGAACTTGGTAGATATGGTCCTTGCAGAAGGATGAATGTGCGGCTATATCTTGGAAACCCCCGGAGGCCAATACACAGGGATAATGAAATACAGTTGAACAACTCATCTGAAAAATAAATATTATAATAAGGTTACCAAAATAAGTTCTGACAACAAAAGATTAGTTAAAGCTTGTAAAAAAACATTATAGGTATTTGAAAATTTAATTAAAAAATAAACACATATTTACCCTGCACAGGATGCTAGCACCAAAACGCATACAAAATGTACACTTTCTCATGAGGGCCGCCACAACCAGTGCTTTGGTGGTTTCATCGCATTCCTCCGGGTTCTTTTCCCCGTCTTTATCCATGGGCAGTTGGCTGGGGCTGAAGTTGGTCTCCACAGCGCTGCTCCACTCAAGGCAGGCCTTGTGGATGTAGAGGTAGCCACCCTCAGCCACACTAGACAGGTCCATGTTCTCCGGGAAGCCGATGATGGATAGTTCGTCAGTGTGTTCGGGGTTGCAGGATGGAGTTCTGAATAAAGCAACAAAGCACCAAATGCACAATGTTTCATCAAACAACCTATTTTTTTAGATTGCAAAAGTTAATTTTCTATTTGAGATCTTGTCCGGAATAATGTTGAATCCAAAAATATTCTTATTTAAAAGATGGAAACACTACACCAGTAATTTATTTTTATTTTTAATAAATTAATAAAAGAAAGACAAACATTCCCGAGTTACAAATAACCCAACAATATTTGAAAATCTCCTACTACCACCACAGTAAGCGGAAAATGTTAGTTGTGTCGTGATGGAGGACTTAGCCAGCCGAGGAATCGAATACAGGATGCCTGGGTGGGACCTAAACACGATGCCAACTCAGCCACTGACCGGTCATGTTATGTTTTATGTTTAAAACACAACACACTTCTAAACGATTCCTGGGAGTTTTAAATGAAAAGTGGGAAAGAAAGACCATTATATTAGAATTCCATCAATAACTCAACATTGATAGTTTTGTTGGATACAACTTTATTCCGGACAAAGACTCATTTCTTTAAACCATACTTTGCAACTAATGTCAGATAAAATTATGTCAAATAAACAAATCAGTTTCAAAACCTTCTGTTCATGGATTAATACTAGAGATGAAAAGGATATCCGGTAACTATCCGGTATCCGGCCTAAATTTACTATCCGGCCGGATACCGGATAGTAACTCAATATACAGCCGTATACCGGATATTAAAAAACCACGACAATTTCCTATAATAAAATGCAATACATTAATCTTTGTGAGGTAAATATCAATAAAATGGCTTATAATTATGACAGTTTTTATTTAAAGTCGAAAAAGTTATAAAAAAGCCATAAGGCCTTCCAAAAAAATTAATTTTCTTCTGAGATATTCACTCTAATGATAAATACATAAATAGTAAATATCTAAACTAAATTTTTTCTGTAAAAACTTACAAAAACCTCGCAGAGTAGCGAAAACTTAAATTAACATGATTAACTAATCACAATCACCATTATAGTAAACTAAACTCGTCACGACATGCAACGAGACAATGGGCCGAATATTCGGCTGCCGGATATCCGGCCATCCGGCCTCGCAGCTCGCCGGATATCCGGTATCCAGCCAAACAACTATCCGTTTCATCTCTAATTAATTTATTTATTAATTAATCATTAACACCCTTATGGGCTTTTACATACATTTACATTTTTTATTTTATTTTAGTACATACAGGTGTGTTTAGATGACAAAGAAAACTTTTCACATGGTACATAGAAGTAAAGCTGGTAAGTAAAAAATATAGCATTATACAATAAAGAGAAAAAAAATCAGTTTTAGAGCTGCGGATAGCATAATATATGTATAACAAATAATAATGAATGGGTTCTTAACCCCTCCGAATTTTCGAGAATATTAGCTTTTGGTGTCTTAAACGAAATGACATTTTACGAAAACTTTTAGTTATAACCGCTTCACAATTAAAGCACTATAAATGAAACATTTCTGAACGTAGCCGAATAGTAAAAACTGTTTTAGACAGGTTACAAAATAAGCTTTCGAATTATTATATTACAAATAAATATTAACATTTGTAAATATTAAAATTTAGAATGCAAACATTAAAAAAATGTGAAAATGACTCACATGATGTTTTTATGTGAAAACGGTACTAAAATCACAGATTATGCAAACAACAATACGTATTCTATTGTATAAATGTGTAATAAACACTTTTGTCACCTCACTTTTTTATCATTTCATATAAAAATATTTAATAGAAATTAACAATGTCGGGCGCCCGCAGGAAATTTGGCGGGATAAATTATGTGTCAGACTGCGCGTCTGACAGAATGTTCTTTTTATGTATTTCTATGGACAACTTGAATAGAGATGTGCAGCATGATTCACTATCGACCTTTCACTTTTTATTTTACGGATGTAACTAAAACAATAACGGAGTTATAACTGTTTCTATGGAGACACACGCGCTGACGTGTAACGCTTATTGTACTTGACTGCTGTCGTATTTTTAACGCATATATCTGCTTACGTTGCTGAGGGGTTAATATATGTGTAATTAATATGTGTTGAATACAT
This sequence comes from Limnephilus rhombicus, assembly GCA_929108145.2. Taxonomy (NCBI): domain Eukaryota; kingdom Metazoa; phylum Arthropoda; class Insecta; order Trichoptera; family Limnephilidae; genus Limnephilus; species Limnephilus rhombicus. The sequence goes on along the minus strand of OV815278.1, from coordinate 19,513,867 downwards.
AGCGAAGTTGATTACAAACAAAAATACGCACTACCGACTTGAACCGCACTAAAATTAATATTCAAAACGATTCCAATAATACTACCATTATTTATTGTGAACAATGCACAAGTGACGAAACTGCCGAGGGCCAGTGGGACTATAAAAGTAACATTTGGATTCCGAATTGTGGTCTTTCACAAGGGCGATACTGAGAGTATCTGAACATTTGACCATATTTGAGTTCGTCCTACCACAATCACAATTAGAAAATATTGCTTAGGCAATAATGGAGGACTTAGCTGATAGAGGATTGAACTTACGACGTTGGGAATTAGGCGGGAAACCGCAGTTTTTGACCACTCGGCCACTAGCCAGTTGAAGATTAAATTGTATACAAGAGCCTATTTCCCAAAATATCTCAATATCGTCACTAAAAACATTTAACTCATCGAATGAGAATACTGCAATATAGAAAGAATCATTTTTGATCTAATCAGCATTTTGACCTGCAAATTTGTAACTGTCTTTACCGACTGTATGAATTTCTATAAATTATTGACAACACAAAAAAGATGCTGTCATTTAAAATGAATGTCATTAACCCTTTTAGTGAACAAGCTAATCGTGGCAAATGGCGCTTCAACAAAATAAGAAATTAACAACATTTATATTAAAAGTACCAATAGAAAAGAAGAATTCATAGGATAGTCAAGTATGTATAAGAACTTATTGTTTACTAGCAGACCTGGCCACATGTTGCTGTGGCTAACAAAACACAACGCCATCTACTGACAACGCCATTTAACCTTTATAACCAATGCCATCCGTTAATTTGCATACATATCAAATCCACACCGCGCGCTTGCCAGCCCGCTCCCTGTATATATTATATATTTCAACCAATTTACACAAAACCTTGACAAATTATATACCCAAAACCTTCTTCACGAATCACTCTATCTATTGGTAAAAAACGCATGAAAATTCATTGCGTAGTTTAAAATATTTAAGCATACAGACAGCAGAGCGACATTGCTTTTTATACTATGTAAAGATGCAAGTTGTGTGTATGGAAAAGTACAAAATCTAGGACTCGAATTCGAGTCTCTTGCACACATAGGGTTAAAAGGACTAATTAAAGATGGCCAGATTTGAAAAACTAAACAATCAAAATATGAAGAAAAAAAATTGTTTTCTTCATCCCTGGTAAAGTTACAGAGAAAAGTTAATCACAATAATAAGTTTAAAAAAAAACTGTAAATCAATCAATCTGTGAATTATGTACATTTAAATCAGGGGTTTTGAAGTAATTTCTAGTGGGGTGGTTTCAATTGTAATTCCTCAAAAAGGAATACGGCTTATGACCTGCCAAATAAAAATAACATTTAAACCCTAAACTGAATTTATTCACTTTTCTAATAATAAGTCTACGTATCCCTTACTGTCATAGGTATGACAGATGAGAAATATGATCTAAACGGTGTTAGAAAGAGAAAACACACACGCTTTATATTCAAATCCAAAAGTTAGCCGGAGAAGAATTAAAATGTACATCTGTATGAAAATAAAGCATTCGACCGCAATTTGAAAAAAATTATGAAACTTGTGAATTTTCATATTCACATATTTCTAACTATGATAGTAAAGGAGACACAACAATTTCATACGAGACCAATATGAGCTGTTTCGAAAAGCGAACAAATAAGCCTGAGGGTTAAAAGAAGTAAAAAGTAAAACGGACAACTCACTTGCACTTATTGATGTTTTTCTGCCTGCGCACGGAGGGCACAGGGGGCGCCGGTGGTCCCGGGATCCCGCTGGTCCCAGGCACGGGGTCCACGGGGGTGGTGGGGGCCGACCCTGGGGTGGTGGCCAGGACCAGTGGCGGGGGAACCTGTCCCAGGGGCGAGGGAGACTCGGGGGGCGCTGGGACAGACCCGCAGCCCACACGCTTCATCTCCCCCTGCCCCAGCTGACTGCGCTCTCCCAAATTGCACAGAGCGCATAGTTTTCCAGGCCTGATTAATATTTTAAAAAATTATTTAAATATATAAAATTACAAATCACACTTGCATAAAGCAGTATAATTTTGAAACAACATAACTTCATTTCTTTTATATATCTAAAAAAATTAAGAAGCATATTAGGTTCCTTTTTCAAATATCTAAAATGCACATAAAGATTGACAGACTTAACTATGCAATCGAGGGGGTCGTATGTATATAATATACATAGCTTAGTTTTTCAAATATCTACAAGGGTATAAATATGACAAATTATGTATTATGTATAACCTTGCAAAAGCATTTTGTGAAAGATTCGTTGATAGAGTACGAACTTAATTCGGTAAATATTCAGAACAAACGTCAACAGTTATGTAACGGGATTGTGTATGTTATCTTTACTTTAAAAAACAGCCTACGTTTTTTAATGGTTTGTCTGGCAAAGCAGGGTTTGTGTAGCGGGCTTGTGTATATTATCTTAATTTTAAAAGTTTTATGAAAAAAAAGTGCATATTAACCGTTGACGTTTGTTCCGAACTGCAAACAGAGTGATTTGACAGTGGGAAAGCAAATTTTCAATTTACGTAAATAAAATTAAAAATGTTACATTTTCAACCTCCCCGAATGCAAATAGTTGTCTTTTATGGTAATTAAGAAGAATCTAAAAGTTTTATCAAAAAAAAGTGCGTAAACCGTTGACGTTTGTTCCGAACAATTACCCTTAATTCTAGCACTTTTCAGTATTATTGATAGTATTTTAAAGCCTGTAATATCGCCATCAAATCAATCATGAAATATATATTCCCATTCTTGAAATAATAGCACTGTGAACTTAGAGAAGCAGTATTCACAGCCATCTGGCTTATTCACAGCCAGATGGCTGTGAATACTGCGATTCAAGGATTACAAGGATTCTATTCTTCACTTATTTTGCCATAGGTGAGGATACATTGCTGATATTTCACTATTGAAGGTCGTAGAAAATATTTACCCTAAACGAACACTTGGATTATATTTGACTGTAATACATAAATCCTAACTCTGTGAAAATATAGTAAGTAGATACATAAACATACCATTTCTCAGGAAAGTATGGTGGTTCTTCTGGTGCGCACATCATAATTTCGCCATCGTCAAATAAATCTTCAAGGCTATCCTCTCTACTCCCTCTTTGTTTTTTGAATCCCCGCATAGTAGTTAAATTAGTACGATACCTAAGAGAAACACAAAAACATTATGAACTTACTCGCTGTCAAATTGTAGAAAAGTCATACAGCCAAATATGATTTGAAAATCTTCTAAAATTGTTCAAATCTTCAACACACGATTTTATTTTGAGCTGTCAAATGAAAAACAATATTTTGAGGATTGTGAATGCAATTACTGTAAATTAAAAGTTTTAAAAAATGTTGGTATTGCATTTAATAGATATTTTGTTTGGACTTGCTTTCGGACAACTTTTCCTTCACGGGTGGACTTCATGCCTTCCTTCCTAGGTCGTCCAGGCCCTCTTCTAGCGGAATATGCCAACCGACCAAACGCTCCTCCAGAGCCGCCAAAGAAGGAGCCCACACTCCCACTAAACATGCCGGCCCAGGCCCCGTGGGGAGAAGGGGGCTCCTCAACTCCTTGCGGAGGGGAGGAGGTCGACGATGTAGGAGTAGACGCGGGGCCTACACAGAACAGATTCTTGTCACTCACTAAACAAAAGCTCAAATAAACAATGTGAGCAAATTTTGCACTGAGAAAATGTATGAATAAGAAAAGCAAAATAACTCACCGGACGACACGGGAGCGTCACCTTCATCATCTGACCCATCGTCGGCCAAAAGGTCCATGTCCAAAAGGGCTTCATCACCTAAATCCATCTGAAATTTTGAACCCCACCTTGGTCAAACATATCAAACACAAACTTTACTTAATTTTTTGCCACTTTAAACACTTGTATATAACTTTATAACCAAACACTGCTCTCCTTCCTTCAAAAATACACTGTTTCAACTTTGTTTCAGAGCGAAAGAAGTAAAATTAATGACTGACCGCCATTATGAATGTCAAGTTGCGACAACCTAACTTGTTTTAAAATACTCACCCCATCAATTATTTTTACCGAGGTATATATTATTTATAAAAATCAAAATGAAGAGATTTAAAACAATAATAAGAATATTCCATTATAACGGCAAATCCAAAACAGAAAATATCACATCAAAAAAACTAAAAAAAAATCGGCAGCCAACACTATCCGATGATGCTCTAAACGAAACAATACCAGTGGAAAAAAACATTTAATAATCGTACAGGTAGGAACCTTTATGCGTTTGGGGGAGATCGGGCATAACCGTAAATAAAAACTAGTTATTATAACGTATACACACAAGATACCTACGTTATAATAATATATATGTGTAGGTGGTCTATGTGACCATACCGCTCGCCATACAATCCCGTGTTATATATACAACAAGTAATATAATATATCTGTGACGGCTGTGTAGGATTGTATGGCCACGCCCACATTTTTATGTAGTTATATCTCTCGTGTGTGACTTGCTATTGTTTTTTTTTAATTTAAAATGCTTTTACGTACTGTAAATAATTTTCAAAAATACCTCGTTAAATGGACAAAATTGTGTAGGACTTCTTCTTCTTCTTGTGCCCTGTCCGTTCAACGGACGTTGGCTATGCGGAAGTTGTTTACTGCGGCCCGGAACAGCTCTATAATAGACTGGCCAAACCATTGTCTCAGTTTTTTCAGCCACGAGGTTCTCCTTCTTCCAGGGCCCCGTCTTCCGGCAATCTTTCCCTGCATTATTAGATGCAAGATCTCGGATGTCTCATCATATGTCCAAAATATTGAAGTTTTCGGATTTTTATGGTTTTAATAACTTATTTCTCTTTATTTATCCAAACCATAACATCTTACTACCGATACTTACCGTATTAATACAAGTTTCTTCAAACCAACCTCGAGAATGACTCGGTTATACAATAAATATTGCAAACATGAAGACTTAGATGTATTTTCAAACTCAATTGATATCTTCAAAAGAAAATTATACTTACATATCCCTGATGATCTCCTCACCTAAACCTATAAAATGTGCATAAATGTATGTATATATTCATGTGTGAATATATTTTGTAATTATTGATTCTTCTTGTTTTATGTATGTACTTACTTTAATTTATTATTATGTATTGCAACTAATTGAGAATGTTGTGATGAATGGTGTGCTCACCTCTCATTGGAATTATCACTGTAACCATATTGAAATTGTTAACTGATGTAATAATTAGATGTGATATATTCTGTTGGCGAGCCAACAAATAAATTTAAAAAATCTTCATTCGTAACCCTGTCCATCCAGCTTATTTTAAGTATTATTCTGTATATCCACGTCTCGAATGCCTCAAATCGCCTAATTAGTTCTTCAGTAAGCGTCCATGTTTCCATTCCATAAAATAATATCGAAAACACGTAGCACCTGACCATTCGTATTCGTAATCCAAGGTTGAGATTATAGCAGCGGAACATCTTTTTCATGCGAATAAAGGTTGCATGAGCGTGCTCAATGCGGCATTTGATTTCAACCAAAGGATCCCATCTATCATTTAAATTGCAGCCCAAGTATACAATACTCTGTACCTTATCTAGTTTCGTTCCAGCAATATAAAGATTTTCATTCAATGTGTTATTTTTGCTTACGGGCATGTATTTTGTTTATTTAAATTAAGTTCTAACCCAAAATTCTCACAAGTCTGTAAGGGAACGTACCCATACTACGTGACCAACTTTTTGCAATTTTTAACCCCCCCCGGTGACCAAAAACCTAAGCAACCCGCCGCTCATTTGTATGGAGCGTGACATTTTGAAGACCCCCCCCCCCCCCACTAAACGTGTCACGTAGTATGGGTACGTTCCCTAAGCAGTGTAAAACTTAGTTTAAGAATATTTTTTTAGTAAACCTCTAGTACTATTAAAAAAACACGACTAGTAAAAACATATCATCATCATCATCATCATTACACAGTATAAAGGAAGGCGTCTACTAATATCTACAGAAATTGCAAAAACTGAAAAAAATCGAACTAATATCTATGAGAACCAAAGTGTTGACGAATATCTACAGCTCAAACTGTTGACTAATATCTATGAGAACCAAATTGTTGACGAATATCTACAGCTCAAACTGCTGACTAATATCTATGAGAACCAAAGTGTTGACGAATATCTACAGCACTGGCAGAGGTTGGATTTGCAATTATGTATAGCATATTGGTATAACGTAATATTGCGTATGCAGTTTAAAAAACTTAATTTATGTAAGTATGTATGTAAAAATCTCTAATATCGGACTATTGGATACATTTAGCTGATTAGTCCAATCTACGCTCTGTAGATATTAGTTCAACCTACGCTCTGTAGATATTAGTCAACACTGGGACCGTCATAGATATTCGTCCGACCTTAGCTCTGTAGATATTAGTCAACACTCTGAAGTTCGTAGATATTAGTTCAACATATGAGCTGTAGATATTCGTCCGTCATACAGGCTGTAAATATTAGTATCTGGAGTCGTATAAAATGAAATCGCTCAAAATTTTATGTGCGCATAGATCTTTTAAACTACGCAACGGATTTTCATGCGTTTTTCACCAATAGATAGAGTGATTCAAGAGGAAGGTTTATATGTATAATACATGCTTATTATAGTAGAGAAAAGCTGAGAAATTCAAATATTCAATTCAGGTCCTGTCTTAACTCGTCCATATTGCATCTGTCTCTAAATTTGCTTGAACCTTCCGTTTCCGGTTGAAGATGGTACCGTTTAATGATGTAATGGTTTAGTAAATTAATTGGTTTTATGATTCTAATTTTTTTAATGTGAAATCGTCTGTTAATATTTGAACTTTCTAATTCGATCTTTAAAAATATTATGTAACTATTTGCATGAAAAAAGTTTTAAAAAGAATCGTCATCGAGAACGCGAAGTTTCTTTGAACAAATTGGATAATTCCAATAAAAAAGTTAATAAAATATATTTGGTTTATAATTAAGTAGGTAGGTATTTAAGTACCTACATACAAATCTAAAGATTTACATTTACATAATATAAATATTCTTTGGTGGCGTAAAAATAGCGTCAGAAAAGTAAAGTCCGAAAGTAAGGTAACGGTTTACAGTTTACAGTGCAGTTCATTGTGAGACTTTCCTGCGCGGCGGCCTGCAGCGGTACCGTCTCCGAAGTTGTCGATATTAGCAGAAAAAAAAATGAAGGCGCCAGTCTTTTATTGGCAACACCGACACGGTTCAAAGGTAAATATATTAGGCCGGGGCACACGCACACTTCCGACCGCGTGCCTCGCCCCCAGGCTAAAGCGGCATGCGACCCTCCCGCCGAAACGCCGTGTCCGCCTGCCGGCCGATCCCTTACGCTAAAAAGTCACCCCACTTCCGCGGGCAGGCCAAAGCGTCAGTTTTGACCATAGATTATAGAAATATTATAGAAGCTCCATACAACTGTGCCCTCACGAAGGTGGATGTCTATGGTGTTCGCCAAGCAGCCCATGAGCCCGCCGAAACGCCGTGTCCGCCTGCAGGCCGAACAGGTACACTATTTTGGGTAAAAAAGTCGCCACACTTCCGCGGGCAGGCGAAATCGTTGAATGGGTGACCTTGGGCGACCCTCGCGCGGAAGTGTACGTGTAAACTGATTTTCAAGCGTTCGGAGCGAACTGTGGTGTGTCGCGGGACATGTCGTGAACGACGCAGCACCCACACCCAGCACATTCCGACCGTGACTGCCGCCCGCGACAGTCGCACTCTCCGGCTTGACAAAAAAAATGTCATTCTCCACCGTCTACGCTTTTGTTACCTGAAGTAATCCATCATGTCTTGGTGCCTTACCCCTGAGGCGACTTCCTTCATCGACAATCACCCGGACCCCGCCAACATGTCCGAAGAAGACCATTCTTATCTCTCCTCACTCGTCATCGCCAGTCATCGCTCCCTCACCCTCTCCCGCTGCAGTTCGCCCCAACCCTTCTTAGACGACCATCACACCACCATGCTCGAGTTGGAAGCCTTCGCGCTCGAGGTGGACTCCTTCAATCCTTGGATTGATTCCGACTTCAAGTCCCAAGAAATCAACGCAGCACCACCAGCAAACGCAGCATCAGACCAGCATCACCGCTCAGTGAATCCCCCCAACCAATCCGTCTTGTCCGCCTTGTCCTCCCTTAGCCATGAGATTGATTCCTTTATCAATGACAGTCACACCACCCTGCTCAATCTGAAATCCGTCAAACTTGAGTTGAACTCCCTCCTTCCCCGTTCCACCTCTCCTTGCAGTTCGCCCCAACACGACTCAGACGACCATCACACCACCATGCTCGAGTTGGAAGCCCTCGCGCTCGAGGTGGACTCTTTCAATCCTTGGATTGATTCCGACATCAATCCCCAAGAAATCAACGCAGCACCACCAACAAACGCAGCATCAGTCCAGCATCACCGCATCACCCCTCCAACCGACCACCGCCCTATCGCCCCTCAAACCGATGGCCCTCCTGCCACCTTCCCAACCTTCGCCCCCCCTACCGCCCCTCAAACCGCCCACCCCCTTACCGCCTCTCAAGAAAACGGCCCTACTACCGCCCCTCAAACCGTTTGCCCTCCCATCGCTTCCCTATCCGATCGCCCCCTCACCGCCCCCCAACCCGTTGACCCTCTTACCAACCCTCAAACCGCCCCCCAAGCCGATTGGTCCACTATCGGTTTAGGTCTCCTCACCTACCCCCCTAACCCCCCAACCAAAGGGCAAAGTCATCACTCCTCATCCTCGCGCTCCAGCGTCACCAATAAGCCCATCCAACCAACTCCCGACAAGCCAGGCCCCGTGGAAATGGCCTGGGTCTACGTCAGACCATCCCGCAAACGAATCCGCCTAAAGAAACCCCCCCACCCGTTCTCATTCCAAAGCACCAAGCATTTCCTTCCCAAACTAACAAACCGATCCCTCAACAACACCTCCCTCAAGCAAAAGCCCCACCCCTCAGTCTACCACCCCCCTCACCCCTCGACATGCTACCGCGCCCCAAAGTCTTCCCACCCTCCCCCCCAAACACCGACATCTATCTTTCTACCCCCCCCCCTCCCCCCCTCAATCTCTCTTACTAAACCCTCCCCCTCCCCAACGTCCCAATCAAACAATTAACAAACACCAACGATCACCAAGTTCTACAACTAAAAGAAAAAATTCAGATGAAGGAGAAAGGGGCCTAAATTGGCCCGGTGCTCCACAAGCCACTCATACAAAAGACAGATCGTGCAGTTCAAAAGTTTTTGCTGCAGTTTTGACCATAACCAAGATGATACCTATCCCATGCTTATCAGCTGTCACCTATCAAGTTTTGACAGTTTTAGCGGCGGTGACAAATTATTTATATGAATGAAATTGTAAACCAGTATTTTAATAAAAAAATGACCATATTATCAGTGCGGCTACAAGCATATTATAATTATTTTGATTATGTTTAAAAGGGTGAAGTAGATTATTATCATAAGTTAGTTAATTATTTTTCATATTTAATTATTTTCATTAGAATGATGCCACAAAGTGAATTTACAATAAATTGCAGAATAACTTAGGTGTACTTATTTTACAGCGTTGTATAAATTCAATTACAATGTAATTCTCACCCAAGACAGAAATATTTAGCAGTTTATTATGTGTACTGGCATTATTTAGTGTTTTAACAACTGTGTTAGAGAGAGGTGAATAATTTGTTAGTATGAATATAAATGAAACATGTTGGTTACCTTATAAAATATATTTTTATTTACATACTACTTACATTAAAAAACAGAAGAAATAAACTATAGCTGTGATTTCTTATAAATTAAAGATTGTCTCGGTTATGTTAGGATTTGAAAAACAGATCATACGTTGATATTTTTATTATACAACTCCACGAGGAAAATAATTTCTAAAAGATGCTGTGTGGAAGGTCTTTTTGAGGAGAGGAAGGACTGAATATGGGTCTTGAAGAGACCCAAGTTGTAGGAGGAACCACGGATGCTCGTTCCACCGCCGAGCTGTTGAACTCAAGAACCAATCGGAAAAATGACCCGTTCTCGTGTGATTAATGTCAGGACCGGTCAGTGGCTGAGTTGGCAATCCAACACGCGTCCCACCCAGGCATCGCGTGTTCAATTCTTCGGCTGGCTAAGTCCTCCTTCACGACACAAACAAAATTTTCGGCTGACTGTGTTGGTAGTAGGTGATTTTCAAACATTGTTAGGTTATTATAAGCAATAATTATCAGCCTGAAACACTCATCAACATTGAAAAATCTTCCGAGAAAAGATACTTGCCGCCAGGTGGAAAAAATATAATAAGCAGTAATTGTTGAATGAAACACCAGTATATATTGAATTATTTGGCGGGTATTTGATAAGCCTCCATAGCTCAGTGGTCAAGAGCAGCTGACCGGCAATCAGAAGGACACGGGTTCAAGTCCCGTTGGCGGCAAGTATCTTTTCTCGGAAGATTTTTCAATGTTGATGAGTGTTTCAGGCTGATAATTATTGCTTATAATAATTGTTACCCTTTGTGCTATGCATAAAAATCTTGTCTAAACGTTAGTTTATAAATTAAAGATAATAATTGTCAGGTTATTCGTAACTCGGGAATGTTTGACTTTCTTTAAAAAAAAACATATCAACCTTGTACATAAAATATAAACTCTATTTTTTTAAAAAGAAAGACGAACATTCCCGAGTTACGAATAACTTGACAATTTTGCTTGTGTCGTGATGGAAGTCTTAGCCAGCCAAGGAATCGAACAATGGGACTCCTGGACGCAATGCCAACTCAGCCACTGGGTCGGTCATGACATTTGTCACATGAGGACCGGTCATTTCTATTTCTCGTTCTTGAGTTTAACAGCTCGTCGGTGGAACGATTTGCCAGCCTCTTTATCTCTTCAAGATTCCAAGCCAACTCAGTCACTGACCGTTCGCGGGAACATATTGTAACATTCTTAATTCCATTTACTTATAATGCATACGTCGCCATCCCACATAACCTCTTGTCTGAAATAAATCACATATAAACATGTACGCACTATGCGTAAGTGAGATGTGGGTAGGATGATAAAAGAAAAGACTGAATGTTTATAGTAACAAAGGGTGAAACATTTATTCTAAATCTCCAACATTAACAGTAGAGCATGAACTAATTAAATTTAATGAATCTACAGGGGTGGTTGACTACCTGCCGTAATCAATTAATGTGAAGCTAAATTCGGAACATGTGGTATCGAACAAAAGTACATAATTATTATAATCCTGATGAGCGCCTGTACAGATGGACTATACATATTTATATGGATTATTTAATTACTAATAAAATTAGAAGCCAAAGTTAGAATTATCTCGTGATGGTTTGTTAGAAATAATTTCGCTCACGTGTGTTTCTGCCATGACCTTAGACGGCTTGTTGACCAGCTGTTACACCAAGCACTCCCAGGAACCAACTGACGAACCTACCGAAACTTCTCGTCTTCTCTACCGGCGCCTGTACATAACGGCCGGCTGTCAAACTAAACAGGTACCCGCGTGGCTACAAACTCTCTCTAAATTAGGCAAGTACTTGCCCAAACTGTTGCAATATGTTGGTGATGCATACAACTCAACTAGCACACTGCGATGATAACACCTCCCATATAAAAATTATAATCTTTTACTATGACGGGAACAGCACTTTCAAAAAAATATATGTGTATTTTAAAACCTCTAAAATCATTAAAAATTGACTTCTTTAATGGCCTGTATGTCGTAATATAAAATACATATCGATCATTCAGTTAATTGGTCAGACAACTCTGAAAAATCGATATTTAAGTTGAGTATGCAGTTATTTGTAGGCGTGTACCCCCTCCCCTATCTGGTACAATACTCACTTTACTCATAAACACCACCAACATCTATTATAATGCACAAAAACTTATAGTGAATTAAAAAAGTGTTGATGTTTTCTGGGTCGATAGCAGGATATTTCAAAATTTTCTTACTAATGTACTGGACCCGGACCATTATGCCTCCCGGGGTTATTTTGTATTATTTTTAGTATGTAAAACACAGACAAGTGTAAATATTATTTGATTTATAGAGAACATTCAAATGTTCCTTTCCTCATTTTATCTCAAAACTTACTATTTGGAGATATCTTATTAATTAACTGGACAATCAGTATCTGTTCTAGATATTTTTTACACATTTGGATAAAAAATAATATTCAGTTTATACGAGTATTTTGGGCTCAAATACAAATTTAAAATTTGTTTGAAAAAGGCTGCGCAGCCGTTCCTCTTAAGGTTAAACGTCGCGTACGTTTTAATCTACGCATTCACAGATGGCGCCAATCAAATTATTTTAGGTTTTTAATACTTTTTGCACGTTTTGCTTTAAAATATTGAGGTGAATTAATTGTTTGAACCGTACATATTTCATATGAATAAATAGTTTTGTCCATAAATAAACCCAAATCTTTCATGAAAGGCTGAAAAATACAATATTGGATTGAGTCACTGATACAAATTTGAATTTTTCAGCCTTTCTTGAAAGATTTGGGTTTGTTTATGGACAAAACTATTTATTTATATTCATATTAAATGTGTTCGGGCGCAAACAATTAATTTACCTTAATATTTTAAATCGTAACGTGCAAAAAGTATTAATAACCTAAAATAATTTAATTGGCGCCATTTGTTAATGCGTAAAAATAAATTGTAGAAGAGCTTGTGTGTATTTATTTACTGTAGTTGTATCAATTCAATCACAATATAATTCTCACCAAATAAATTTCCTTAAACTTAAAGAAATATTTAACAGCTTATTAACTTGCACTATTTAGCGTTGTTTTAACAACTGTGGTAGAGAGAGGTGCGTAATTTATTATTATGAAGATAAATGAAATATTTTTTTATAAAACATATTTTTATTTACATACCACATTAAAAAGTAGCAGAGATAATATAGCTATCATTACTTGTAAAATTAAAGGTTGTCTTAGTCACTTTATTTTTATTAAAGTTTTTATTCCAGCAGGACTGGGAGGATAGTGCAATCCCAGTCTGCCATATTACATAAACATATATATATATATATATATATAATAAATTAAAAATCTAAAAGAAATAAAATGTGCTTACATATTAGGTCGGTTCCTAATCGATTAATGCTATGATTTGAAATTTTTTTGCTGGAGGTGAAACAAAGGTGCACCTTTCACATTGAACCTTTGTTTTCTTTGGAACACTTTTCACCTGTGGGAAATGTTCCAGCCAATGTACCTGATACCTTCCACGGGGCGCGGGTGGGACTGGCGTACCCTTCCTGGAGCACTGGAACCCGCCTCCGCAGAGGGGTACACCTCTACGACGTGCACATGTATCCAGCAATTAACCAGATTAAATACAATTCTCAGGTAGAACCGAACAGATCATATATGATTTTTTTTACACTAACTTCACACGGGAGGCCCCGAGGAAAATAATATCTAAAAGATGCTGTGTGGGGGGCATGAGCGTAGCCAGGTTTTGATTTAGGGTGTGGAAAAAATAAAAATCTAGAGTAGGTAACAACTTATTCATGCTTAAGGCTTTAGGAATGCAGATAATAAGAAATGAAAAAAGGAAAAACCATCCTATGAAGTGCTGTAAATTTGAAAATGCGACTCAGTGGACAATCCCGGAGCTCATGCATCGGCAGGCCAGGCATGGAGCAAACGTTCCACCTTGCCCTACTGTGCCTACGCCCATGGGAAGGAGTAAACATAGGTCTTGTAGGAGGGAGGAAACACAGAGGCCGGCAAATCATTCCACAGCTGAGCTGTCGAACTCAAGACGGAGTTCTTATGTGACAAATGGATTCTAGATCACTAGTAGGATATTTCAAAATGTCATAATAATAAATGTCATACTAATAATAACCATTACCTTTTGGTTATCACAAACATATTTTTAACCTTCTTACCCGACAACCGAAAATGGTTAAGAGAGTTGGCCGTTAAGAAGAATATTGGAAGCCCGGCAAATGAAAACGCAATGATGATACCCATCACCAATCACATGCTTGTCAGCTGTCACCTATCAAGTTTTGACAGTTTTAGCGGCGGTGACAAATTATTTATACGAATGAAATTGTAAACCAGTATTTTAATAAAAAAATATCAGTGAGGCTATTTTGATAATGTTTAAAAGGGTGAAGTTAATTATTTTCATAAGTTAATTAATTATTTTCATATTTTATTATTTTCATTAGAATGATGCCACCACGTGAATTTACAATAAATTGTAGAATAACTTAAGTGTACTTATTTTACAGTGTTGTATAAATTCAATTACAATGTAATTCTCATCCAAGACAGAAATATTTAGCAGTTTATTATGTGTACTGGCATTATTTAGCGTTGTTTTAACAACTGTGGTAGAGAGAGGTGCATAATTTGTTAGTATGAATATAAATGAAACATTTTGGTTACCTTATAAAACATATTTTTATTTACATACTACTTACATTAAAAAACAGATTATTTATGCATTAAACCGCTTACTCGTTAATACGGAAAACTTTTATCCAAACAGTTATATTTAGCTTTATTATTACGAAAAGTGAGTATTTATGTCGGGGGAGACCAAAAAACATGCAAAAAATATGCATTTAACATTTTAATTTTGTTAAAATTAATTCACTCGCACGGTAACGCCTGTTCATTCATCGTTTTTATTTTAACATTTCATCAATGCTGCCAATCATAGAAAAATATTTTTGCGTAAAACAAAGTGAATGCATCATTGACAAGTATTTGTAACAGTAGAACATGGAAAGAAATGTATTAAAATAATTACACAAACCCGCTAGACAAACCCTGCGTAGCCAAACAAACCATTCAAAACCTGGGATGTTTTTTAAAAGTATGATGAAAAGCGAGTTTATTTTAGAGAATTTATTTTATAAGATTTGTACTTCCGACAAATGTCATATTTGATTGTCTATTAGCTAAAAAAGGAACATTCCGTATTATCCGTGCATCAAACTTCGACAACACGAACGTTCCGTATTATCCGTGAGGTGGACTAACTGCATATTTACCAAAAACAGAAGAAATAAACTATAGCTGTGATTACTTATAAATAAGATTGTCTCGGTTATGCTAGGATTTGAAAAACAGATCATACGTTGATATTTTTTTATACTAACTCCACACAGGAGGCCCTGAGGGAAATAATTTCTAAAAGATGCTGTGTGGAAGGTCTTTTTGAGGAGAGGAAGTACTGAACATGGGTCTTGAAGAGACCCAAGTTGTAGGAGGAGGAAGCATGGATGCTCGTTCCACCGCCGAGCTGTTGAACTCAAGAACCAATCGGAAAAATGACTCGTTCTCGTGTGAAATGTCAGGACCGGTCAGTGGCTGAGTTGGCAATCCAACACGCGTCCCACCCGGGCATTGCGTGTTCAATTCATCGGCTGGCTAAGTCCTCCTTCACGACACAAACAAAATTTTCGGCTGACTGTGTTGGTAGTAGGAGATTTTCAAACATTGTCAGGTTATTCGTAACTCGGGAATGTTTGACTTTCTTTAAAAAAAAAAAACATCAACCTTGTACATAAAATATAAACTCTATTTTTTTAAAAAGAAAGACAAACATTCCCGGGTTACAAAAAACCTGACTATTTTGCTTGTGTCGTGATGGAGGACTTAGCCAGCCAAGGAATCAAACAATGGGACTCCTGGACGCGAGGCCAACTCAGCCACTAGGTCGGTCATGACATTTGTCACATGAGGAAGGGTCATTTCTATTTCTCGTTCTTGAGTTCAACAGCTCGTCGGTGGACCGATTTGCCAACCTCTGTATTTCATCCCTACTTATCTCTTCAAGATTCCAAGCCAACTCAGTCACTGACCGGTCGTGGGAACTATGTTGGTGATGCATACAACTCAACTAGCACACTGCAATGATAACACCTCCCATATAAAAATTATAATCTTTTACTATGACGGGAACAGCACTTTCAAATAAATATACAAGGGCGGATTTAGGGGGGGGGGGCACGGGTGACCCCCCAAACGGTATTTTTGTGTACTGTGGAGATTCCATCACAGTACAGAAAACTATCTTTATTAATTTTTTCTATTGTTTTAACACTTTCATAAACCTTCCTATACATACTTGAACTTGTTTATTTCTAACAGTAATTGTTGATTTTTTGCCTGTCCGCCCCTTGTGCCCCCCCCCCCCCCAGAAAAAAAATCCTAACAGTGATTGTTGATTTTTTTGCCCGTCCGCCCATTGTGCCCCCCTCAGAAAAAAATCCCGGATCCGCCCTTGTAAATATATGTGTAATTTAAAACCCCTAAAATTATGAAAAATTGACTAATTAATGGCCTGTATGTCGTAATATAAAATACATATCGATCATTCAGTTCATTGGTCAGACAACTCCGAAAAATCGATATTTAAGTTGAGTATGCAGTTATTTGCAAAAGTGTACCCCCTATCTGGTACAATACTCAGTTTACTCATAAACACCACCAACATCTATTATAATTTATAATGCACAAAAACTTGTAGTGAATTAAACAAAGTGTTGATGTTTTCTGGGTCGATAGTAGGATATTTCAAAATTTTCTTCTAATGTACCGGACCCGGACCATTATGCCTCCCGGGGTTATTTTGTATTATTTTTAGTATGTAAAACACAGACAAGTGTAAATAATATTTGATTTATAGTGAACATTCAAATGTTCCTTTCCTCATTTTATCTCAAAACTTAGCATTTGGAGATATCTTATTAATTAACTGGACGATCAGTATCTGTTCTAGATATTTTTTACACATTTGGATAAAAAATAATATTCAGTTTATACGAGTATTTTGGGCTCAAATACAAATTTAAAATTTGTTTGAAAAAGGCTGCGCAGCCTTTCCTCTTAAGGTTAAACGTCGCGTACGTTTTAATCTACGCATTCACAGATGGCGCCAATCAAATTATTTTAGGTTTTTAATACTTTTTGCACGTTTTGCTTTAAAATATTGAGGTGAATTAATTGTTTGCTACCGTACATATTTAATATGAATAAATACTTTTGTCCATAAACAAACCCAAATCTTTCATGAAAGGCTGAAAAATACAATATTGGATTGAGTCACCGCCTTTCTTGAAAGATTTGGGTTTGTTTATGGACAAAACTATTTATTTATATTCATATTAAATGTGTTCGGGCGCAAACAATTAATTTACCTTAATATTTTAAATCGTAACGTGCAAAAAGTATTAATAACCTAAAATAATTTAATTGGTGCCATTTGTGAATGCGTAAAAATAAATTGTAGAAGAGCTTTTGTGTATTTATTTACTGTAGTTGTATCAATTCAATCACAATATAATTCTCACCAAATAAATTTCCTTAAACTTAAAGAAATATTTAACAGCTTAGTAACTGGCACTATTTAGCGTTGTTTTAACAACTGTGGTAGAGAGAGGTGCGTAATTTATTAGTATGAAGATAAATGAAATATTTTTTTATAAAACATATTTTTATTTACATACCACATTAAAAAGTAGCAGAGATAATATAGCTATCATTACTTGTAAAATTAAAGGCTGTCTTAGTCATTTTATTTTTATTAATCAGTCTGCCATATTACATAAACATATATATATAATATAATAAATTAAAAATCTAAAAGAAATAAAATGTGCTTACATATTAGGTCAGTTCCTAATTGATTTGCTATGATTTGAAATTTTTTTGCTGGAGGTGAAACAAAGGTGCACCTTTCACATTGAACCTTTGTTTGCTTTGGAACACTTTGCACCTGAGGGAAATGTTCCAGCCAATGTACCTGACACCTTCCACGGGGCGTGGGTGGGACTGGCGTACCCTTCCTGGAGCACTGGAACCCGCCTCCGCAGAGGGGTCCACCTCTACGACGTGCACATGTATCCAGCAATTAACCAGATTAAATACAACTCTCAAGTAGAACCGAACAGATCATATATGATTTTTTTTACATTAACTCCACACGGGAGGCCCCGAGGAAAATAATATCTAAAAGATGCTGTGTGGAGGGTCTTTTTGAGGAGAAGAAGGAGCATGAGCATAGCCAGGTTTTGATTTAGGGTGGGGAAAAAATAAAAATCTAGAGTAGGTAACAACTTATTCATGCTTAAGGCTTTATGAATGCAGATAATAAGAACTGAAAAAAGGAAAAACCATCCTATGAAGTGCTGTAAATTTGAAAATGCGACTCAGTGGACAATCCCGGAGCTCATGCATCGGCAGGCCAGGCATGGGGCAAACGCTCCACCTTGCCCTACCGTGCCTACGCCCATGGGAAGGAGTGAACATAGGTCTTGTAGGAGGGAGGAAACACAGAGGCCGGCAAATCATTCCACAGCTTAGCTGTCGAACTCAAGACCGAGTCGTAGAAATGGCCCGTTCTCATGTGACAAATGGATTCTAGATCACTAGTAGGATATTTAAAAATGTCATAATAATAAATGTCATACTAATAGACCGTTAAGTCTCCCAGTGTTATTTTACATCATTTTAAGTATTTAAAACAGAGACAAGTGTAATTAATATTTGATTTATGGTGGACATTTGAATATATATTCTCAAAACTTAGGATTTGGAGATGTCTGACTAAATCAACTGGACGATCAATATCTGGACTAGATATTTAATACACATTTGAATAAAAAAATATTACACAATGTCAGTGGAGACTTTGAAATTACGGTTTGGAGGGATACCCTTTATCAACTTTCTAACTACCTTCATCACCTTGCACCGCAGTGGGAGGGATGGATTCATACGACCGTCACTCCTGGACACACTTACCCCCAGATTCCTACCCACCCCTAATACCCTTTTCCTTCCCAGAACTTCCTCTCCTAAAAAGACACTCCTCACAGCATCCCCAAAGATGAAATAGGCCCTGCGGGGAATTATTTTCCCCACCGTCATACCGGGCAGTCTTCTCACCCACATTACTGCCCATGTAAATCTCAAAATCATAGACGAGCCCACCTACCTGGCTACTGCCCACTGGCCACACTGTGACTGGCTACCGCTCGGGAGAAGGCTTTGATGCCCCACTCGTGTGACTTATTTTTTATGTATTGCTTCAAATTACTTCTACCTTTGAACAGTACCATGAGCTCGTCTACAGAATTGAACTCCTCAGGTTCCACCTTGACCTTATTTTCATGCGGGGCATTTAACAACGGCCTTATTTTGAATAGTTTGTCGTAACCCTGGCATCCTCTCGGAATCAACGTGTTATTGTTGTTTAAATGAAAACACAACCGCAACTTAGTGAAACGATTTCTAGGCATGACAACTGCGATAAGAGATAGTCTTGTATCGTTTACCCAGTAAAGGTGGAATGCCGGATACTTGAGGATACCCATCATGATGTGCATTCCTAGAAATCAGTTCATTTCGTTGACTGAGATGTTTACGCTAATGCTATTTTTTGTACAGAATACAAATTTGTCTGCTCAACAATATTTTTTATAGTGTTTTCATCTATGAAACATAAAAAATATTGTAGGCAGACATATTCAGTGGTGGGTTTGAAAAGGTCACATCACAGTGAGAGTCAACATGCTCGTAATCTTTCTTGATACACCGTAGATCAGCTCTCCGTCCATGGGAAGTTGAGGCTTTACCGGGCTGTCCTAGGGGTACAGTGCAGGACTCTGACTCCCCGCCCTGTGGCTGCTGTCTCTCTTCCAAACTCTATAAATGAAAAAATATTACTTCATAGTTTCATTTAAAACCCAGACATGTTCATCGTTTTATAATAACATCAAACGCAATAATCGCTAGCAATAAGAAATATGTAATGATAAAAGTACTTGATGGATTTCTACCAATGGATCCATTCCAAGAGGCTTGGCTCAATGCATCCCTCTGCAGGATTCTGGAAAACTTCTAAATATTCCACTGGCCAGCCCTCTTCGTCTTCTCCCCCGTCTGACTCCTAGCCTCCTTCCAGTATCATGGTGATCTAATTATGTAACAAATTTCTGATGTTATATAAAAATAAGTTAGATGTAATATATAAATAAGAAGTATTTAAAATAAATGAATATAGGTATATTGAAATAATCAAAAGGGTAAAGTTCGGTTTATGGGCCAAATTCCTAAAAAATAAAACTAGTTATTTTTATACTAATTTGGGGTCGGGGAATCCGAATCTGAAAGAATTAGGCGGCGGCAAGCAATATTAACTGAATTACAGGACTTAAAAATTTTATACACACACACACCTGAAAATAATCATTCCGGAAGTATTTTGACACATGTAGTACAAAGATCATAGAAAAACACGATAACATAGATGTTTTTACCACACAAAATTAAGTGTTGCCATTAAGCACTAATATTTATAACGTAAAATAACATGTTTATATTTTAAGTACTTATTTTTTATAATTGATTCTCAAATATTTTGGGAAGGTACACCAACTAGTATTGTGGAGTTTTTATGCCTTGACGCGAGTAGGCGTTATAAAGGGGCACGTTCTTTTGTATCACAAACCATGTTACATAAACCCGGCGTAGCTGCTAAACTACTTGAAAACAGGGATGTTTTTTTGCCGTGACACGAGCAGGCGGTATAAAGGGGCACAAACCATGTTACACAAACCTAGCGTAGCCGCTAAACTACTCGAAAACAGGGATGTTTTTTTGCCGTGACGCGAGCAGGCGGTATAAAGGGGCACAAACCATGTTACACAAACCTAGCGTAGCCGCTAAAATACTCGAAAACAGGGATGTTTTTTTGCCGTGACGCGAGCAGGCGGTATAAAGGGGCACAAACCATGATACACAAACCTAGCGTAGCCGCTGAACTACTTGAAAACAGGGATGTTTTTTTGCCGTGACGCGAGCAGGCGGTATAAAGGGGCACAAACCATGTTACACAAACCTAGCGTAGCCGCTAAACTACTTGAAAACAGGGATTTTTTTTGCCGTGACGCGAGCAGGCGGTATAAAGGGGCACAAACCATGTTACACAAACCTAGCGTTAGGTTAGGTTAGGTTAGGGACGCGAGCAGGCGGTATAAAGGGGCACAAACCATGTTACACAAACCTAACGTTAGGTTAGGTTAGGTTACGCATTTTTAAGACTACGAATTTTCATACTTTTGGTTTAAGAATACGCCGTTGAGATAGTCGTAATTCATCAGGTTAATGTGTTATGTGAAGAATTATCGTGTCGGAAATTATTGATATAGAGATAAATATTTTTGAGAGCTGGTAACACTGCCGGCACATGTTTTTGTATATTTCTTGTTTTTCTATGATCTTTGTACTGCATGTGTCAAAATACTTCCGAAATGATTATTTTCATGTGTGTGTGTATAGAAAATTTTAACGTCGTTTAATTCAGTGAATATTGCTTGCCGCCGCCTAATTCTTTCAGATTCGGATTCCCCGGCCCATAGTTAGTATAAAAATAACTAGTTTGATTTTCTAGGAATCAAAATGCTTCCAAAATGGCTATTTTCCTGTATGTGTATAAATTTTTTAAAGTCGTGTAATTCTGTTAATATTGCTTGCCGCCGCCTAATTCTTTCAGATTCGGATTCCCCGACCCCAAATTAGTATAAAAATAACTAGTTTTATTTTTTAGGAATTTCGGACATAAACCGAACTTATTCCATAGGCTAAAGTTCGGTGTTTGGGTAAAATTCCTATTTATAATAACATCAAACGCAATAATCGCTAGCAATAAGAAATATGTAATGATAAAAGTACTTGATGGATTTCTACCAATGGATCCATTCCAAGAGGCTTGGCTCAATGCATCCCTCTGCAGGATTCTGGAAAACTTCTAAATATTCCACTGGCCAGCCCTCTTCGTCTTCTCCCCCGTCTGACTCCTAGCCTCCTTCCAGTATCATGGTGATCTAATTATGTAACAAATTTCTGATGTTATATAAAAATAAGTTAGATGTAATATATAAATAAGAAGTATTTAAAATAAATGAATATAGGTATATTGAAATAATCAAAAGGGTAAAGTTCGGTTTATGGGCCAAATTCCTAAAAAATAAAACTAGTTATTTTTATACTAATTTGGGGTCGGGGAATCCGAATCTGAAAGAATTAGGCGGCGGCAAGCAATATTAACTGAATTACAGGACTTAAAAATTTTATACACACACACACCTGAAAATAATCATTCCGGAAGTATTTTGACACATGTAGTACAAAGATCATAGAAAAACACGATAACATAGATGTTTTTACCACACAAAATTAAGTGTTGCCATTAAGCACTAATATTTATAACGTAAAATAACATGTTTATATTTTAAGTACTTATTTTTTATAATTGATTCTCAAATATTTTGGGAAGGTACACCAACTAGTATTGTGGAGTTTTTATGCCTTGACGCGAGTAGGCGTTATAAAGGGGCACGTTCTTTTGTATCACAAACCATGTTACATAAACCCGGCGTAGCTGCTAAACTACTTGAAAACAGGGATGTTTTTTTGCCGTGACACGAGCAGGCGGTATAAAGGGGCACAAACCATGTTACACAAACCTAGCGTAGCCGCTAAACTACTCGAAAACAGGGATGTTTTTTTGCCGTGACGCGAGCAGGCGGTATAAAGGGGCACAAACCATGTTACACAAACCTAGCGTAGCCGCTAAAATACTCGAAAACAGGGATGTTTTTTTGCCGTGACGCGAGCAGGCGGTATAAAGGGGCACAAACCATGATACACAAACCTAGCGTAGCCGCTGAACTACTTGAAAACAGGGATGTTTTTTTGCCGTGACGCGAGCAGGCGGTATAAAGGGGCACAAACCATGTTACACAAACCTAGCGTAGCCGCTAAACTACTTGAAAACAGGGATTTTTTTTTGCCGTGACGCGAGCAGGCGGTATAAAGGGGCACAAACCATGTTACACAAACCTAGCGTTAGGTTAGGTTAGGTTAGGGACGCGAGCAGGCGGTATAAAGGGGCACAAACCATGTTACACAAACCTAACGTTACTTAAAAATTTTCTATACACACACACATGAAAATAATCATTCCGGAAGTATTTTGACACATGTAGTACAAAGATCATAGAAAAACACGATAACATAGATGTTTTTACCACACAAAATTAAGTGTTGCCATTAAGCAGTAATATTAATATATATTTCGGACATAAACCGAACTTATTCCATAGGCTAAAGTTCGGTGTTTGGGTAAAATTCCTAAAAAATAAAACTAGTTATTTTTATACTAATTTGGGGTCGGGGAATCCGAATCTGAAAGAATTAGGCGGCGGCAAGCAATATTAACTGAATTAAACGACTTTAAAAAAATTTATACACATACAGGAAAATAGCCATTTTGGAAGCATTTTGATTCCTAGAAAATCAAACTAGTTATTTTTATACTAACTATGGGCCGGGGAATCCGAATCTGAAAGAATTAGGCGGCGGCAAGCAATATTAACTTAATTACACGACTTAAAAATTTTCTATACACACACACATGAAAATAATCATTCCGGAAGTATTTTGACACATGTAGTACAAAGATCATAGAAAAACACGATAACATAGATGTTTTTACCACACAAAATTAAGTGTTGCCATTAAGCAGTAATATTTATAACGTAAAATAACATGTTTATATTTTAAGTACTTATTTTTTATAATTGATTCTCAAATATTTTAGGAAGGTACACCAACTAGTATTGTGGAGTTTTTATGCCTTGACGCGAGTAGGCGTTATAAAGGGGCACGTTCTTTTGTATCACAAACCATGTTACATAAACCCGGCGTAGCTGCTAAACTACTTGAAAACAGGGATGTTTTTTTGCCGTGACGCGAGCAGGCGGTATAAAGGGGCACAAACCATGTTACACAAACCTAGCGTAGTCGCTAAACTACTCGAAAACAGGGATGTTTTTTTGCCGTGACGCGAGCAGGCGGTATAAAGGGGCACAAACCATGTTACACAAACCTAGCGTTAGGTTAGGGACGCGAGCAGGCGGTATAAAGGGGCACAAACCATGTTACACAAACCTAACGTTAGGTTAGGTTAGGTTACGCATTTTTAAGACTACGAATTTTCATACTTTTGATTTAAGAATACGCCGTTGAGATAGTCGTAATTCATCAGGTTAATGTGTTAATACGACGGACGAAGAAGACTTGGTCGATTTATAAGGTATGTTTTTGAGAGCTGGTAACACTGCCGGCACATGTTTTTGTATATTTCTTGTTTTTCTATGATCTTTGTACTACATGTGTCAAAATACTTCCGAAATGATTATTTTCAAGTGTGTGTGTATAGAAAATTTTTAAGTCGTGTAATTCAGTTAATATTGCTTGCCGCGGCCTAATTCTTTCAGATTCGGATTCCCCAGCCCATAGTTAGTATAAAAATAACTAGTTTGATTTTCTAGGAATCAAAATGCTTCCAAAATGGCTATTTTCCTGTATGTGTATAAAATTTTTTAAAGTCGTTTAATTCAGTTAATATTGCTTGCCGCCGCCTAATTCTTTCAGATTCGGATTCCCCGACCCCAAATTAGTATAAAAATAACTAGTTTTATTTTTTAGGAATTTTACCCAAACACCGAATTTATTCCATCATATTTATCTATTAGATTAGACATGTAAAATAAAGTAATTATTATTTTCAACTTTATTTTTTACCTATGGTGAAATCCGAGATATGTCAGCTGTCAAGCGTCAAACAAGCGTTTCGAAGACAGTAATATTTTGTGTTGCCAGTACGCGATTGTTATCTTTCTCAAGCTATACGCAAAATACGGGGCTATTTGTTTCATACATAAAAATGGATTGAAAAACTATTATACAGTGTAAAACATTTGATGTAAATTACTAAAATTCACAATTTTGGAAACTAAATGTAAACTACTAAGTGTTTTTTTGAAATGAAAACTTCGTCAGCACGGCAAGCTTCACAAGCCTACTTACAATTAATGCAAAAAAAAAACAGTTTATATTCCTTTCTCAATAAATGAATTCAAAACTTACCCCAACATTAATATGTAAGAAACAAAAAATGTAAGAAAAAAGTCTGTAATAATTCATGTACCATATTAAACCATACAACTAAAATAAAGTACCTCGGTGTAATAGAGAACTCCAGTTCATTTTTTAAATGAATAATGACCTTCTGACTTAAATAACTTCATATATTTTTTTAGAGTTTGTTTTAATAGTTAAAATAATTTTCAAAGTTTTAATTTTTCAAGATCCCCTGAAAAACACCGCACTTATAGTGAATCGTGTGACGTCATCACTCCTGAAAAGTTTTTCAACATGTGTTCATTTTGTATGACGGTTATACGGAAGAAAGTATGGTACTATTCGATAAGTTAGAACATTATTTAGGTGGAATTATTTATTTATTATATTACTAGCTTTTTCCTGCGGCTTCGCGCGCATGGTGTAAGGGGGGTTCCCACTTCGCCTCTTCCACCTCCCCCCTCTCACCGCCCTCCCTCCCCCCACCAATTACTAATTCATTATGGAATCATTGGATGGAGAAGTGCATAGGAGAAAATTGTAAGTCCTGTAAAAGTGGTACAAAAATTATTTCTTTAAGTAATTTTGAAAAGACAACCTACATTCCCTGCAGCATATTTTTTTTCAAAATGTAAGACCTCCATAAAAAAGATTCAATATTACAAATAATATTCAAAGAAAATTTAATAGATTTTTTTAACTTATCTCATCATTAAGGCATAAATTTAACATCCAAATTCCTCTATTTTCAACACAACAAACGTACAATAATTATATTTACAAAGACATCAAATATTTTAATAGTCTTCCCGAAGAAGTAAAAAAAATAACAGATTTCGTATCATTCAAGAAAAATGTCAAATTATTCTTTTAAAAAAATAACAACCATAACATCATCAATCAAAATGTTATAACTTCATTTCATGCCATATTAAAATTACGCCACAATATCCTAGTACGTAAGATTATATTTATTGTACACTCTTTGTAAAATTATGTAATAATAATGAAATAATTATGAAATAATTATGAAATAACTCCTACGCCAAGCGCAAGAGCTAGCACTCTTAATTGGCGTAGACATTTGTTAAAATATGTATTTCACTCAGTGGCGTAGCGTGGGTTTCGGCCGCCCGGGGCGGAGGAAAATTCCCCCCCCCCCCCAACTTCTTCCTTCAAATTTTTTAAAAATCACATTTGACGAGTATTCTTTCAACGAAAATCATGTTTATAAATTCTACTCCAAAGTTGATTTATTGATACTGCGTTAGAGTCCCCAAATAATAGTTACACACGCAACAAACAATTTCTCAGAATTTTACAGCATTATGTAATTCTGCATTCTGTATTCTGAACACAAAACCAGTTTGAATGCGGTGAATTAAATCTACACTCAGAACATGAAAATGGTTTTACTTTGATTCTGGTATTAAATAAATGGTCTGCAAATAGAATTTTACTGCACATCGAATAACAGAATGCTTTCCTTCGAAATGTGTCAGCAGATGAATCCAACTGGAATTTTACATTCTGTACTGGTTTAAATTAAATCTGTAGCTGGCGAATTTAAACTAAACTCAGAAGATGAAAATGGTTATCCTTTAATTCTTGCAGCACATACATAGTCTGCAAATAGAATATTATAACTGAACTTCAAATAAGAGGATGTTTTCCTTTGAAATGTGTCAACATACAGATGAATCCACAACTGGAAATTTACGTTCTCAACACAAAATGGGTTTGAATTAAGTCTGTATGCGGCGAATTAAAAGTACACTCAGAACATGATAATGGTTTTTCTCTGATTCTGGCAGCAGGTACAGGATACAGAGTCTGCAACTAGAATTTTATAACTGAATTTCGAATAAGATAATATTTTGCTTTGAATCGTGTCAGCAGATGAATCCTCAAATGGAATATTACATTCTGAAAACTGGTTTAACCCTTCGAATAATAAGAAAAAATATCTGTAAACTTTTGCCTGTCAATGTTTGTGTACGAAATTTCCGGTTCTTCCCATGTATTTTAAATGTTCCTTTTTATTGTTTTTTTATCCTTTTGCAAAATTGAAAACAAAATTGTTCTTAAATTTAGATATAATATTTTTTCCTGATGTGCTAATTAGAACATTATTGTTTTTAAATATTAAAATTTTGATATTGAAAATGTGGATTGGCTCAAAAATACACGCCTGCGAATATTCGAATTAGTACCTAATAGAATAAACTTAAAATTTTAAATTTAAATACAGATTCCTTTTTTTAAATGTAATAAAACTGTATCTTAACTATTTATCGCAATCACAAATTTATTTTAATTAAATATGTGGGAAATAATTTCACAATTTTATTTTAAAATTAAATGTGTGGGACAATTTGTGTCTCCTGTGATTAGACGGGAACTACACTCAGAATATGAAAATGGTTTCTCTTTGATATTGGCAGCACATACATAGTCTGCAACTAGAATTTTATAACTGCACTTCGAATAAAATAACGGTCTCTTTCGAAATGTATCAGCAGATGAATACAAAAATGAAATTAATTCGTTAATACATTCTGAACACAATTCTGGTTTTAATTAAGAATGAATCTGTTTGCGAGTTATCAGCTTTAATTAATATTACTCTCATAATATGCGTACGGTTTTCCTGTGAATTGTGAAATTTGCAGCTTAAAAAATATAATTATTGATATTTTTAATAAATAATAATAACAATTGTTGGATTCGTAAACGAAAGTATCGTAGAACATTTTTAAATGATGATTTGAAATGGTTTAAAATTTTCCAAGATAATATTATTATTTATTGTGAAAATTTGCCGCCCCCCTTAAAATTGCGGCCGGGGGGGGGCCGCCCCCCCCCCCCCCCCCCACACACACTACGCCACTGATTTCACTATTAGTCCAGCCAATGAATGGTCCAAAAGGAGGTGTAGAGTGCGTGAGCAGGAACCTAAGCGATT
The DNA here is from genome assembly GCA_929108145.2 of Limnephilus rhombicus. Lineage (NCBI taxonomy): Eukaryota > Metazoa > Arthropoda > Insecta > Trichoptera > Limnephilidae > Limnephilus > Limnephilus rhombicus. Next base: position 19,485,815 of record OV815278.1, on the reverse strand, counting down.
CCTTCAGAAAGTTGTTCACGGTGCTTAGGGTGTGAACATACTAAAAGTCCTGACATCTAGGTGGTGAGCTAGAGGGGGGAGGGCGGGGGAGAAGGTCGTAATTTTCGGGTTTCCGCTTATATCCCGAAAACGGGGCGTCGCAGAGGAAAATTTTCTCATATTAAGTAAAAGCTCATAAAATTATCTACAACTTTTATTCCATACGTAATTTTCGAAATCCTAGCTGTTTTTGAGTTACACGCTCCACAAATGTAAATATTTTCGAAAAAAATCATTTTACTTCACATTTTTCATCAAAAATTCCTTCATATCGTCTAAAATATCCATCAAAGAAAGAACTTTATTTAAAAGAAGTCTAGAGAATTTAATTGCCTTTTAGAATATATATATATACATATGCAAATTAATCTTCAACCAGTAAATATTTACAGCAATTTTAAGTTTTTCAGTAAAATGTCATAATTTAAAAAACAAGCGGTTTTCATATTATTGCTGACACACTACTTTTGTTTGTAACAGAATTTGGGACTTATAATAATAATAATAATATGAACATTTATTCATCAGTAGATATTTTTCAATGTACATTTTTTTCTTTGATTCTGTTTTTGAAAAGGTCACTGCTCAGCTATAATTCAGGATTTCTCGAGGTGATGGGTTGAGGGATTCTGGCTGGAGAGGTCAAAAGACCTTCTTATAGGGATGGACGATATCTATCGTTGTATTGTAAACACTCGATGTATAGTAACGATTCATCGTATTGAACCGATGTATTGTTAATACTTCAAAATCGAATATATATCGATGTGTTTTATTCGCAAATAATACACAAACTATGAGATGAGACTACACATATAAAACTTTTATTTTTTCTTTTATCAAAATTAATTTACAGAAATCTATTTTCAATTAAATATTAAGATTAAAATATAAATATCAATAATAATTACAAAAAATTACGGTACCTAGAGTAGGTGCCTTACGAAAGTTACTTACATGGTTATATTCAAATCATTTTATTAATTTATTCATATTATTATTAAATAAAACGACGTTGTGAACCCGTAGTCCCGTACTAAAGTTCAAAATTTCAAGAACTACATTCCTGAATTCGGGATTTCACTCACGCGACCCATGCAAACAATAAACAAATAATATCCACTCAAAAGTAGACCATTTGGCGACCGCTAAAATACAATGTCTTGTTCGATATGGTTTTTTGAGAAAACCGTGGAGGTATAAACGACCTAAAAAACCACGCATCTGGTAACACTGAATGGCAGATAAATTAATTCTTGAATAAAATCAGTCAGAAAATAGCCATAAACAAACAAAAAAAGTCAAATACATCTCGCGCGGCACCCGCTCCAACCCTTACGTGTGAACGCTCAACGGGCCAAACCATGGAACTAATCCATACTCTTAGGGCCAAACGATTGGTTTATTTATGGGCCAAACGCTGATACGAACTGGCGAGTGACTGGAGCGTTTCGCCTGCGAGTCGATCGCGTTTACACGTACGTTTCCGCCAACGATTCGGAGCGAAGTGTGCTGAGACTCGCAGGCCAAACTCTGCGTGTAAACCCCGCTTATGTTATCTTGTTTTTCTATGATCTTTGTACTACGTGTGTCAAAATACTTCCGAAATGATTATTTTCATGTGTGTGTGTGTATAGAAAAATTTAAAGTCGTTTAATTCAGTTAATATTGCTTGCCGCCGCCTAATTCTTTCAGATTCGGATTCCCCGGCCCATAGTTAGTATAAAAATAACTAGTTTGATTTTCTAGGAATCAAAATGCTTCCAGAATGGCTATTTTCCTGTACGTGTATAAAATTTTTTAAAGTCCTGTAATTCAGTTAATATTGCTTGCCGCCGCCTAATTCTTTCAGATTCGGATTCCCCGATCCCAAATTAGTATAAAAATAACTAGTTATATTTTTTAGGAATTTAGCCCAAACACCGAACTTTAGCCTCATTATCTCCTCGTGATGGCTGGCGGATTGTATAGCATTTCTGGTATTGTAAACACTTTTTCATCACTTGTGACTATTTTTGTAATGCTAATAATATTTGACCTGCCATCGCCTCCAGGTAATAGCGTAAATTCGAACTGAAGTTTCTCCAATTTTGGTTTAAAACGAAATGTCTTTTTATGATAAGTTAAGAGGTTTAATTCGTTTCTATTAATCCTACTAATATTATAAAGGTGAAAGTTTGTATGGATGTATGTTTGTTACTCTTTCACACAAAAACCACTGAATAGATTTTAAAAATTCTTTCACTAATAGAAAGCTACATTATTTGGGAGATCTATAGGCTATATAGGGAAGCTCTGGCTTTATGAAATTATTTGTCATACGTTTTCTGTCGCTAACAAAATCGATTTATTGTAAACGCCAATTGTCGCCTTGGAAACGATGTTTTTTTTAAAATTAGGTTACTATGGACATCAAAATTCAAATATGTATAAAATACTAATTCCTACTTTACTGAATGGATTTTAATGAAACTTTACAATAGTATAAACATAAAGGCTATAGCTCAGAGCTCTGGCATTACGAAATTTGTATGAAAAAATTGCAATAGGTGGCTTTATTTTATATAATAAACTTCATTGTAGGTGGCACGATTAGTAAGATATCTTTAATTCTTTAATCGAGACAAATTATTAGGGAATTAGGTACTTCAAATAAATTCGCTGATTTTAATATTTTCTAAAATAGAATTTTTATTTAAGAATCTTCGTTTTGCAAAATGTCATTCTCAAATTTTGACATTTTCTATCACAGTATCACACAACAATTATTGTTTTAATTGGATAGTCAGGTATCGGTGTAAAACTGCCGTACTGGATATTTTGGTAGAATATAAAAAGAAGGACAATAATAGGCCACTTGCATGGACTTCATAACGACTTGGAAAAAATCGTGTGGATAGATTTTTTTACTAAGATTACGAAAATGTTATTAAAAAATTTTAGAAATGTACAGTTTTTATTTTATTTTAAAATAAATAAATCCATTATTTGGGCTCGTGACGTCACTACATTAAAATGTCCCGTCGCCGAAAATGTTCCTATTAATTTTATAAAATTCCACACTGATTTATTTTTTTTATATGGCATCACTTTGATTTCAGGCGAATTTTTGAATTTCACATTTAACGTTCACTAGATTTATTGATTGTTCTCTGCGAATGTATCATTTCGTTTGATTTTTTGACAGATGTTGAGAAGAGAACCCCGTACATTTTACGTTGTCAGTACGTGCTTTAGAGGTATAATGATAATGGTGCGGATTTTAACAAAATCAAATTTTATAATATTCTTATTATTATTATAATTTACATGTACAAGTATATTACATTTGATTTAGTAATATAGACGTTGAACATTATAAAGATTTATGATCAATAAGATGGATCAAGGAAAAAAATATTTATGAGATTTAATATTTTTGGTATGCCTCATTATTATCCTGTGCCATTCGTGTGGAAAACGTTCTTTTTTTAAATGATTTTCGGCTATGTAATGATCGTTTTTTCGCACCTATAAAATTATGTCCCGTCTTTCCGGTTTATAAAAAATGGTCTGATTTTTCGGATTTAAATTTTCAAAAAATCGCCAGGGTTTCAAAAATACGATTAAAAAATAAATAAAAATACAGGATGTCTTAGAATATTTGTCTAAACCGGAATTTAAAAAAAAATGTGATGCAAGTGGCCTATTCGTACTTAATAACTATCTCTAAAAATGAATCACCGAAATGTATGTATGCGCATAAACCCGAACGACTGAACCAAATTGAATAATTATTTTTTTTGTTCGTTTTTTTGTATAAAACTACCGTTGAGTTCTGGCATTATAAAATTTGTATAAGAAATTATAATAGGTGGCATGCGAGCAGTTTGAAAACTGAATGTATCGGGAATGAATGTGTGGAATGCGAGAGGTGAGTGGGGGGAGTGGGTAGGGGGGGAGGAGGTGTTTGGAGGGTGTTGGTGGAGGTGGGAAGGGGAGGGGGAGGAGGGTGGGGGAGGGGGTTAGGGGAGGGAGAGGGAAGGAAGGGGAAAGGGGAAGGATGGAGGAGGGTGTGGGGAGGGGTAGGGGGTGGGGGAAGGAGGTTGATGGGGGGTAGTGGTGTGGAGAAAGGGAATGTGGAGGGGTAGGGGGTGAGGGGAGTGGTGGATGGAAGGAGAGGGGGAGAGAGTTGATGGCGGGAGTGGAGTGGAGAGAGGGAAGGTGGAGGAGGCGGAGTGTGGTTTAAGAGGGGGGAGGAGTGGGGGAGGGGTGGGTGGAGGAGGGGAAGGGACAGGGGGGTTAATGGATGAGTGGTGTGGGGAGAGGGAAGGTGGAGGGGGGAAAAGTGGGGGAAGGGGTGGGTGGAGGGGGAGGGGGGTTGACGGGAGGGAGGGGGGTTGATGGGGGGAGTGGAGTGGGGGGAGGGCTGGGTGGAGGGGGAGGGGGATTTATGGGGGGAGTGGAGTGGGAATAGGGAAGGTGGAGGAAGCTGAGTGGAAATCCCCTAATTCCATTCGAGCGAAGCCGCGGGAAAAAGCTAGCTTATAAATAAAACTTTTGTTGCAAAGTTTTTTAACAAAGAAATGACATTTATATTTATTTATATCACTTTCCTTTGAATGGGTTCTTCTAAGAAAATCTCATATTTTACAATCAAATAATAGAATAACAAAACAAATGACAATTGATGATTGCATTCTAACTGACACTATAGGATTCAAATTTAAAGGGAATATATTTCCTTTACATATATATAATTATGGTGTTAAGGGACGTAGGTACTTGAGTTACTTTAACCAGTGATCACTAATTTAATAGGAGGTTTTCAAACATTGTTGGGTTATTATTAGTAGGAGTAAAATTGTTACTGAAATTTTTCGTTCAAAATCAAATAAAAAAAATCTTCCAAATGTTGTCACTGGTCACTCAGTCGAGCAACCGCTTAATCCCTCACTCGCCCCTAACTGTCCAATACCTAGCGATTTAAAAAAAATATTTTTAGTAAAAAAAAAATATCAAAATTGTCACCAGAGACCAAAATTTCACTTACATTTTTGCTCCAAAAATGTAATATCAGGAATCACTGTAAGTAAGTTAAGTACGTCCCTTAAAGATGTTAATCCTGTATATAAATTGTTTCAACAGAATGCTTCGTAGCCTATCGGCCTCCTCTTTGTGCGGAGCTTTGTAGCCCCCAATCTTGTCCACTTTAGTTTCTGAAGCACCGCACAAAGAGTTGACCGACTGTACTATCTCATTCTCTCGTGGGCTAAATCTTATAGATGTACCTATGTGTTTGTCTCTTTTTAGTGTCACTATTTTTCGTTACATCGAGTTTTAAATCACAACGGTGCCAAAGAAGTTTTCACTTAAAAAATCATAGTGTTCAATTCGGACGTGGTAAAAGTGAAACCTTCAGAAAACTAAAGCAGACAAGAGTGGAGAGGATTCGAACCACCGCATAAAGAGGAGACCGATTATGCTATCTCATTCTCTCGAAGGCTAAAACCTACAGATGTATGTGTTTGCCTCTTTTTAGTGCTATTTTACATTTCATCGAGTTTCAAATCACAACGATGTTCAAGAAATTTTCACTTCAAAAAATTAAATGATTACGTCTACTTCATTCTACCCAGATTTATTTGCATTATATTTTGTCTAAAAAGTTGTCTTGATGTGTATAAATAATATCAACCAATGGGTATCTACTGTATTCAATGTAAGATTGTGTTGACATGCAAATGGTTATCTTCTTACGATATATTTTTTATAAATTGTTACCTAGTTATTTAGTTTATTTAAAATGACCCTTTAAGATCAACGACCGATGAGAATGAGTGGGTATTAGTTTATTGGATTTCGAGGCATCATTTATTTAGGTAATATGATGTATTGAATGTTCGCCCCGTCTGCATTAGGGTGGGCCGTTACAGCTTTTCGAAAGATATCTACTCTATCTTTTCAAATGTGGACATCTACTCCATCTTTTCGAATGTGGATATCCTAATGTGGATATGTACCTACTATATAAGCTTCAAAATTGCGCATTAAAAAAAAAATGAAAAAATATAACCTTACGCTTTTTTTTCTACGCCCCCACCCTAGGCATGTCGAAAGAGAAAAAAAAATCGATGTATCGATGTATCGCTATTTATTAAAATATCAATATCGTCGTCGATATATCGAGGAAAAAATATCGATGTATCGATATATCGGTCAAATTTTCAAAAGATTTTGCGTTTTTAAAATAGTAGTGTATTCAGCTCAATATTATCAATAGTAATTTTTATACACAATGTGCATTATTTTAATGTACAAAAATCTCAATAAAAATGAAGGTATTTTATCAGTATTCATTTTTATTAGGTAATAATTACAAAAATTCAAAAACTAAAACCTGTCTTCTAACTTATATGTAATCTGGGACGCATACAAAGTTTGTATGCGTCTCAGTCACATTCTATTGGCGTATAAATCTGTCAAAAAGGACTTCGTGTTTGGAACAAGATATAGTCAATAATCATAGACAATTGGGAAACCACACATAGGAGTGGCTTAGAAAAAAATGGCGAAAAATAGCATACATTTCTATGGATGTACCTACACATATGAGATAGTATTAGTGATCACAAATACTAATGCATAGACAATAGATTTGTAAGCTATTAATAGTTAAAATTTCAACCGCCAGATGTCATGACCCAATACAGTTACTTTTTTCCGTTCGTTCCTACACGGTTTTGGATTCTAGTGACTTTAGTTACATAAATAAATAAAAATATCGTTTTTGATACAATTTTCGATATTGGATATTTTGTATCGATATATCGGATCAAAATATATCGGCTAAAAATATCGATGTATTAAATTAAAAATATCGATACTTTTTCAACAAGCCTACTCCACCCGAGCCCGAAGTTTTTCAAACCGGGCTCTTTCTTTTTGAAAAATAATTATTTTATATGTTTGAAAATTATTTGAAATTTATTTGTTTATTTGAAACCACTTTATTTTTATTGTTATTATTGCGCTACCGGTTTCGGAAGCGACCTTCCTTTATCGGGAGAATGAATTGTTTGTCTGAGTAAGTTCATTTTTCTTACGCAAAAAACGTTATTAAAATACCATGAGTTATACAACAACCAGCGAACCAGCATACAGATAACTAAAAACCATTAAAAAATCAAAATAAGTAAAAAATCAAGATAGCAAAAATCGAATGCATTTTAGCTACCTATACGGGGTATTAAGGGACGTAGGTACTTTAACCAGAGATTCCTGGCGTTAATTAGAGTAAGATATGTTAATAAAATTTTGGTCACCGGTGACTTTTTAGACATTTTTTTCTTCAGAATCATACAAAAAAATTTTTCCACATGTCGTCACTTGTCATTCAGCCGAGTAACCAACCAACCTCTAACCCCGACCCTTACTGTCCAATACCAGTAATACGTCCAACACCTACTGATTTTTTATGATTTGTGTTGAAAAAAAACATAAAAAAGTCACCGAAGTCCAAAATTTCATTTACATAATTTACTACAAATAATGTCAGGAACCTCTGATTACAATAAGTTAAGAACGTCCCTTAACATCGTGTATGTAGCTAAAATGCATTAGATTTTTTAAAAGATGTTTAAAGTGCGACTTTTGATAGAAGCCGGTGCGGCATTTTGAGAATATCCATGATATATGTATCATTATATTATTGGTTTTGTACCCGTTTGTGGAAAACGAAATACCCACATGAATTGATACATTGCGTAAGAAATGCCTACGTGAACTAATGCATTATGTAATAAATACCTATATGGATTGGTACATTACGTAATAAATATATACATGAATTGATACATTACGTAGAAATACCTACATGAACTGATACACTGTGTAAGAAATACCAATATGGATTGATACATTACGTAAAAAATTGCTAAATGAACTGATACATTATATAAGAAATATCTATTTGGATTGACACATACATGAATAATTTATCAATTATTCAATTATTGATACATTACGTATGAAATATAATATTATAATAATAATAATAATAAATAATAATAATAATAATTATATTATTATTTATTTATCCATATGAAAGCTCATAGCTCAGAAATGCACAAAATAATTTGCAAAGCAGATAGAAACATTACACCTGTAAATTTATACGACGAGAACGCCAACATTCTTATAAATACCAACCAGGAATTATTAGATTCTTGGTCAAATAAAATTTTTCACGCAAAACACTTCAATTATCTCAGCCAAACGTATGTTGACAAACTTTCGCCGAACAAATGGTTGAGTATTGGAGAGTTGAGCGCAGAAATAGAAGGATTTATGCTTGCCATTCAAGATAGAGTCATTAATACTAAAAATTATACGAAGCACATAATCAAAGATACAAATCAAATTGATGATTTATGTAGAAAATGTTTGGCCTTTTCGGAAACCATAGAACATATTATATCGGGATGTTCTGTATTAGCGCCATCCGAGTATACATTTAGGCACAATCAGGTTTTAAAAATAATTCATCAAAGTTTTGTAATTAAACGTAATTTGATTGACTACCGTAATACAGTATCATATTATGAATACGAACAAAATTAATTTTTAGAAAGTGAATTTTATAAAATAAATTATGATAAAACTATATTAATAGACAGAACAATTAGTCATAATAGACCCGATATAGTTTTACATGACAAATTTAAAAAAAAAAATATTATTGATGTCGCTATTCCAAATTCCTGTAATATTTAAAAATCTGTTTCTGAAAAAATAAGAAAATATACAGATTTAGGAAATGAGATTAAATGAATTTGGCATTCCCAGGCTATAAAAATATTACCATTTGTTATTTCGGCTACTGGAATTATACCTAGCTCTCTCATTCAAAATTTAGGCTTATTAGATTTGCCAAAGAATTTATATATAGAAATGCAAAAATCAGTCATTTTAAAGAAATGTAGGATTACAAAAGATTTAAAAAAAAAATTATATTGAGGGATCGGTAGAATTTATCGGTCCAGCTAGGAGTTCTACCGAGGCGATCCCTTCGATATGAAAATATCTGGAGTCGGTAAATTATTTTCCCATTTGGTCTCTGGTAGGTTGACATGTTGTTCTTGTATTATTTTGTATTTATTATACTTATATAGTGCACTTGCATAGCATGGATTGACTAGATGATCATTTGTGGAAAAGTGTGTGGAAGGGTTTAGTTTTTTCCTGTGGGGAAGATTTGTGGAGTGTCGATACTCCCACCACCATTGGAACGAGAGGTGGAGAGAGACGCGTCACGGCTCGTCACTCCGTGACAGTAGATGTATCAAGCAACAGCTCTGTCGATTGTTATTTTGTTATTTATCATTATCAATAAACCCAAGTGAGTACATACCTTTTTTTATTTAAACAGAACCCTGCTCATTAAATTTGATATGATGAGAGTTGTTTTCACTCCCATAGATTTAACCCGAACATGAAGTCAGGTTTTTTAAAATTATTATAATAATAATATTTGGATAATTTATATAGCGCCGTTTTTGTGAAAAATCACCTCAAGGGCGCTACATGGATTGATACATTATGTAAGAAATACCTACATGAATTGATAAATTTTTCGCAATAAACCATAATTTGCCCAAAATTAATCAAGCTAGGACCAAAAGTACTATTGAATCTGAAAACGAAAAATGTTGTCATAATCCAAAGAGTTATACGCAACTTTAGCCAGCCATGAGATAACGATATAAAAGTATTTAAAGAAAACTCCGTACGTTGACGGCCCACCCTATTCCACATGCTCACAAATAAATAATAATGCAATAACAACACAATTAAGTACTTACTGCATTTTCAATAGCCAGTATCATTTACGGCCTCGCCATGATAGTTGCTGTAGTTTTACTGTACATAATTGCTGCTTTGCTTTTGTATTCATTTTACAAGTTCACTTTCACCAGACCTAACAAAAACTTTCCGCCAGGTAGGAATATAATACTTATTAAATAAATAGGTACCGAGTTGAAAAAATTATATAAAATTGTAATTAAATTTGGCTAGAGAGGTACTAAAAAAATACAAACCGAAATTTATTAGTATTATTATTTTATTATGAAATTATTTATTCTCACTTTTTTTTCAACATTATGACAAAAAAAATATTCGGCGTATTTCTAACACAATCCTATAGTTTATATATTGTATGACATACTGTTAACAATGACATTTAAAGAAGAAACCTTTTATTACCATATCAACTTAAAACCTATACATTTTTATAATCGAAATAAAGTTTTTGAAATCGATTTGGGCATTGTTAGAGATATTTTAAAATGAAAATAGCAAGTATATTCTTGTTAAAAATCCGAATACAATATTTAAATGTATTTTCTTAAAATATTGCCGTTTTATTGTCATCAACGACATTCTAAGATCACTTTTCAAAAGTTTTGGTAAATATTCCACTAACCGCCGGAGTTTTATTGGACACAGATTTTGGAAATTACACAGTTTCAACTTGCTACAAGAAACAGCTACCTAATTACGTTTGGATAAATAGTATAGATGCAATAAAGTTCAAAATTTGAGGAATGCAACGATTCCTTTACCGCCATTTTATTTTATTTTTGTATTGACTAACATTTGCATGAGTTTTGTTTCAATCTAAATACGCATGAATTACTTAGTTAATCCAAACTAAGAACCTAATAATCTATTTTGTGCTTGTAAATAATTGTTTCTTGTAAGTGTCAATCCATATCATTCGGTGCACCAAAAAAATATTACTGAGCTTAGGTGGGCCACACGAAAAACCCTTAGGGGGAGGAGAGGGAGGGGTAATCGGTTGAAATGCTGACCAAGAATACAGGTAAATGGCGGATATTATCCGTAGCAGTAATTCGGTATTTAAAAATGCAAATATTGTGAAACCGCGAGCAATATAGTACTTTGGACAAGTAACAAACGATAAATTTAATTACAAAGGATGTGGGACGTACTTTACCAGTGCTTCCTGACATTATTTGGAGTAATAAATGTAAATTATATTTTTGGTCTTCGGTGACATTTTTTATGTTTTTTTCTATAAAAACATAAAAAATGGTGGGGTAAGGGGTTGGTCAGTTACTCGGCTGAGTGACCAGTGACGACATGCAGAAGAATTTTTTTGTTTGATTTTGAAGAAAAAAAAAATGAAAAAAGAATAGTCGGGTCAAGTTGGGCATGCCTGATGTAGACAGTTTCCCGCTTCTACACGTGTATTACAAAATAATTATAGTGCAAAGTTATATGTAATTAATGTAAATAAAATAAAGTAAACATGTTGACAGGGCGCATATAGTTTATAGTTTATGTGTCACGAGGTAGAAATGCTAAACAAAATTAGGTACCTATATATGTATATTAAAAGTTGTGCTTGATTACTTAGTCATATAAACAAAGGGTCAGCCTTAGACGGCCTCCATGGTCGGAGGGTAAGGCTCTTGACTCACAATTCGAAAATTCGAAGGTCGCGGGATCGACCGGTGTGCGCTTATAAATTTAATTAGGTTGATTTGTGTTAATTCAAAACTAATTAATTAAAAATAATATTGAGTAAATATCTGCACCTTAAATGATAAACTACGTAAGTCCATAGCAACTGTTATAGACTTAAGCGGTTTATTCTTTAAGGCACAGATATGGAAGATCCTCTCAGTATCGCCCTGGTGTAAGATCACCATTCACAATTGAAACGTTGCTTGAAATGGCTTTGGCCGTGTTTGATGACCAAATATGAATAGCCAGGTAACTTCCCCACCTTCCTTTTCTCCATCTCCTTCCTCTCTCCATTACCTTCAGCCTCACAACATACCCCTGGGGATACCACAGTCTCACTGGCTCCAGACGGGATCAGCTAGGACTCTTGTAAGGTATTCACATAAAAATGCGTATAAATCTGGTAACACGTTTTTAGAACACAGTACCTATCTACGGAAGAAAATAATATTAAAAAAAATAAATTATAACTTTACGCGGGTCAGAATGTCAGAATCCTTGATAATATAGGTACCTCCCCATGATAATAATATGATTAAATAACCTCCCCATATTCTACGGTTCACTTTGGAATAATATTATTTTCTTCTGGTACTTTCTGTCTTTGTTTCGGGAGAGGTCTCAAGCCTTCGTTGTTGAATGATTACGATCCTTAGCTGCAAATCCGGGGGGGTGCCGGTTCACATCCGGGTATCTGCAAGTAAATTTCATTTGACTAATTTGCGTTATTTCATCATTTATTAATTAAAAACAATATATTAGTAAACTTGCAGCACGTTGCAGAGTAGTAAGCAGATAGTTTCAGACCACCATTCAGAATTGAAACTTTGCTTGAAATGGTTTTAGACGGTTTGGAATAGCCTGGTACTTTTCCATCATCCTCTTTCCCTTATCCTTCCCCTCTCCATTATTTTCAACCCCACAACGTACTCCTTTGGGGATGCTATAATCTCGCTACTTCCGGATGATTGGGAGCAGTTGGGACTCTTGTGCGGTACTCATCACACTTTCTTCAGCCTTGTATTCTTTCCGGATATCCACATTTGTAAGATGGTCAAACATGATAAAAGTTTAACCCCACTAACGTGTAATCATGTTTGTTGATCTTAATTTTTCAATCAATATCGTAACAAAAACAACTAATCTAGGTATAAACTTGGTTCAGGTTAAACGTCACGTTATAATCTACGCATTCACAGATGGCGCCAATTAAATTATTTTAGGTTTTCAATACTTTTTCCACGTTACGCTTTAAAAATAGTAAGGTAAATTAATTATTTGCGCCCGTACATATTTAATATAAATAAATAGGTAGTTTTGTCCATAAACAAACCCAAATCTTTCAAGATAGGCTGAAAAATTCAATTTTGTATCAGTGACACAATCCAATATTTCTTGAAAGATTTGGGTTTGTTTGTGGACAAAACTATTTATTTATATTCATATTAGAAATGCACGGGCGCAAACAATTAATTCACCTCAATATTTTAAAGCAAAACGTGTAAAAAGTATTATTTAATCGGCGCCATCTGTGAATGCGTAGAGTATAGTTTATTTCTTAATTATTATTATTTCTACTAGCGCAAACCTGTGAAAAATCACAGGCTATTTATAATTGCAGGATTTGTTAATCTCATTGCCTTTCAAAAACAAATGTTAATTTTCTTTATAATAGGTACATATAATTATATTTTTTGTTGACAAATTAGAGAAATCTAATAAAAGTGTGTTGACCTGAAAGTTTTAACAAAACAAATTTCAAATAAAGAATCAGTATGTACTGTACTTTTTCACTTGTCTGTTATGATTTATACTTATCAATTCCAATTTTGAAAATTAAAAGTTCATTGAACTTGAATAACTTTATGCATTACGTACACATGAATACAATTATTTAGGGCCAGTTGTTTCGGAAAAAATCACGTCTGACGAACCGTCAAATCGCAAATAAATCGTCAATCAACGAAATTCGGGTTGTTTCACCGTCCGTCAAGTGAAATTTCATGTCAAATTTGATGGAAATGTGACCGCTCGAAATCCGGTGGTTAGTGGAAAATTGATTGAAGGCGCATTACTTTTAAAGTTAAAAACAAAAGGCCGTTACTATAGTTAAATTTCACCAAAATACGTTTTTCAATCAATTTGACTGCTTGTTGTACGCTACTTTTAACTTTTGTACTTACTTTCAGAAAACCGATAGTTACTCTAGAGTTACTCCACCATATTGGCATCATTGGCATATTTGACAGTTTTGGTCGAAGTAATGTACGGAAATGGGTGTTTCAACATTGATTATTAATCAGTTATCATGATAAATATTGTAGAAGACGATGATAATGCATTTAAGCATTAAAATGAATCATCAACATAAAAAAGTTTTTCTTTCAACTTTGAAGATTTAAAAAAAAATATCGCACTTTGCGCCACAATAAGAAGTATGTCAAAAAAATACAAATAAATAGTAGTATATCTGTGTGTAAGGATGTAATGGCCAACCTTATGATTCCAAAGATATCCTCATTATTAATGTCAGTGCCATACAAATTTTTCTTAAAAAAATGATAACTCCTTCATTTGTACACTCAATTGCTTCATACGAAATTTTATAGCATAGTAATGATCAGCAGAATCCATTTCTAGCAAAAAAAGACCCTTGAAAATTCAAGTCTCTATGTCTATGAAAGGCGATTTTCAGCCCACTGTGCGTCGAGTGGCACGCGGTGGCCGACCGCCCCCCAAGTCGTTCTTTTTTTCCAAGTCGTTATGAATTATGAATTCAATGCAAGTGGCCTATTGCGCCCGCACACGGTCGGCCCTGCTTCAAAGGCAATTTAGCACAGTTCCAGCGGTGCATCAGTTTACATTTCAGAAACAAAGCTCTTTATATTGTAGCACGAATGCTTAAATTATTATCAGAAAAACAAATATTGAACTTGTAGGTACTTACACAGAGATTGCCACATAATTAATTACAGTCAAATATTTAATTACCTACACGAAAACAATTTTATTAAGTACGTAAGTAATTTTAGTTAGTTAATATTATTAGTATATAATATTACTAATGTGTTTGTACATACTCCCTGGGGCTTGACATTACAGCTTGTAATAAATTACAGTGCAAAATAAACTATGTAAACATTTAATTATATTATATATTTGTCAGAAAATGAGTAGCAGTAGCAAGGTAGGAACAGAGTACCTACCTAGGTATAATATATAAATATACAATTTATTTATAATCACTGTTGTAAGTACCTTTCTTACAAGTTGAAATTTGGTCTTATTTTATAAGAAAGTAATGATTTAAGAGGCAATAACCAGACACAACCGGAAATACATATATCAATTTTAAATAAAATTCAAGACGTATCGACTCTTTTCTAGAAAAAAAATATAAATTGATTTCGAACGATTGTTATTTTATCTAGTAAAGTTTTATTTTAAATTTTAAAAAATTTATGTAAATTTTTATTATAATAAGGTTATACGTTGGTTGTGGGCAGATTTCTTAAATTTTCAAACAAAATGTTGTATTATACATTAGGGGTCGTCCATTAATCACGTGATGTGATGTGACTTTCGAGCCTCATGCGATTAATGGATGACCCCTTATACAATACATATTTCAAAAAATAAATCAACAAATAATCATGGAAACCTACTTTTCGGATTTTTAATTTTAGTTCAAATAAATAAAATCCGTGCACATAATACTTCAGTTTGTCTATTTATTTACGGCCATACAAACTATACATTTCAGATATTTTACACACTTATTTTGCTTAGACACTATTGAAAAATTACAAAAGAATTACAATACATAATTACAAAGAGTACATAAAAGTGTACAACTAGCAATAATCGCACCTCGGATAAACCTCATTTTATAATCACGCATATTAGCATTTTTATTGCTAACTTGAAAGTAGGTGTATTTAAATTAGCAAATTGAATGAAGTAAAATCGACATTGAATAAATTATTAGTTCAAAATACTGATACGGAGAATAATCAATCATTCTCATCGAACCGCCCTGTACAGTGGTACGATCGCAAGACTATCTTTCGATGAAATTTGAATTCTCGGCCTCTGGTTTATTTGCAAAAATTCGTTTATTTTATGATACGTTCAACTAACCGACTTTACAGTGGAGTGGGAACTAGCATTGCTTTTGGGTATATTATTATCCATCTCTTGCCATGTATCATTTTTAAATTAGGCAAATTCAATGTGTAGTGTCTTAATTAGATACAAAATAAAAGTTTTCCTGTAAACAGCAGTGACTGGACCGGTATAAAACATATTACTTCCAAAACCACGTCGGAAACCCACTATGGGACACGGAGACATCATGATGACCTAATGACCCAATGACAACTCTGATGAACTTTGAACTATTATCAAAGGGAAAGAAACATTAAAATATAGGCATGGGATTGATTTATTTGTGATAGGTATATGATATATATATATATAGCTCTTGAGTGCTGACGGAAGTTTTGAAGTCTGTATCCGTATCGTTTACATTGACAATACACAAATAATAACATGTGTATAAAGTTTGGCCTCATTAAAATGTAAACATGTTGATCTTAATTTTTAAATAAATAATATTATTAAATTCACAAAAAAAGCATATTTTGGTAATGTCTCGGCATCTCTTCTGAATTATTCGTTATTGACTTTTATCACTTTACAAGTGAAAACATGGCTAGACTCAAACACACTTGAACTAAACATATCGAAAACAAAATTCACAACGTACAGTATAAATAACACGGGACAGCCAAAAAACAATATAAACACCGTAAAAATACACGAATGCATAAACACCAACATCTGCGATTGCCCTCCTCTAGAAAAAACAGAACAAATAAAGTATCTAGGAATCGTAATTGACCATAATAAAGACATCATATCAAACAAATCACAAATAAACTTCTCAAAACAATACACATTTTCGTAAACTTAAGAAACAATTATAAAATAACACAAATGAAAACAATATATTTTGCACTTTGTCAATCAAAAATACAATATGGAATAATTGCTTGAGGAGGAGTAACAAACGCAGCTATCGATCAAATAGAAATCGCGAAGAAAACGATCTTAAAGATATAAAGTTTTAAAAAAAAAGGAAAATTTTTTTTTTGCTTAAAAACATAGACTGACCGATATACACCAAACATTCAACAGTTGCGACGTACTAGATATACGCCAATTATATGTTAAAACACTACTATACTAAACTACATATTTGACCAAAAAAACAAACTCCAACAAAAAACACAAAATATCATATATAATATAGACAAGCGGACAAAGAAAAGATAAAAAAAACTCCGACGGTAAACACTACCTTTGGACAAAGACACCATAAATATCATGCTACTAGCTGGCCCGGCCACGCGTTGCTGTGACTAATAAAACAGAACGTCATCTACTGGATGGTTATCCAACCTTTATAACCACCGCCGTCTTTGAGTTTATCGCGAAGACAGATGCCGCGGAGGACTTTAATTTATAATACGTAGAGATGGTGTGAAAGATTATTAAAATGTGCATGAAATGCTTGGGATAACTAACGTATTTAAGTTAATAAGAATTAATACTGCATCCGTCTAAATAACTTTTCAATTACCGCAATGTACGTGACCATTTTTTTAGAAGATAGAATAGGTATGGTAAGCTATCCGTAAAAGATAGATGTAGGTATGCCTCCGCGGACTTTTTTGTAGATCTATAAAGAGGAATATCCCACCACGCATTATTTTGTTATATCTCAAAGGGATTAGGCAGTGTTTTCGATTAAAGCTACCAGGCGGCTTGACTTTTTCCGACGATTCTAACATTATCGTTATTTTTTAGCCAATTTACAAATAACCTTAACAAAATATATACCTAAACCTTCCCCACTAATCACTCTATCTATTGGTGCAAGCCGCATGAAAATCCGTTCAGTAGTTTTTGAGTTTATCGCGAACAGACAGACAGACGACGCGGAGGACTTTAATTTATAAAATGTAGAGATAGAGATAGAGATGTACAAGCTGTTGAAAGAATACAAAACAAGTTCTTACGTTTTTAAATTCGATATTCCAGCTAATAAATTATTTCCATATTTCACGTTGAACCACCTAAACACTATTTTAAATGATCTGAATATGCTTAAATTGTCAGACAGAAGAATTTTCACTGATTTGCTATTATTTCTGTATAAAATTTTAAATGGTGTTGTTGATAGTCCGGTATCGCTTGTATTGACGATCTTCCGAATTCCACCACGTAATACTAGAGTCAAGATTTATTTCAGTAAATTCTGGGACTAACTACTTGATGTATTCCTCTTTGCCCAGAATACTAATGGTCGGAAATAATTATACCAAGTCAGTGGATATCTTCAATTTATCTTTAAAGAAATAAAAAAAATATTGTTACTGAGGCAGTTCAGTTACGTACAATAAATACTGTGTAATTTTTACTATTTATATGTAAAAGCCCCTAAAAGCCCGCCTTCCACTGCGAGCGGAGCGGACTCAGTACGGAATCCGCTCGACTAGCAAACATTAACTGCATACAAGTGCTTCCATCTAGAACGAGGCGAGCGAAGCGGACCAAACGAGTTAAATAGGTTCGAACGAGTCCGCTCCGCTAATGCGAGCGGAGCGGACTCCATACGATCTCCGCTCGACTCGCACACGTTAACTGCATACAAGTGCTTCAATCAAGAACGAGGTGAGCGGAGCGGACCGAACTTGTTAAAATAGGTCCAAAAGAGACCGCTCGCGCCCACCATCGCCGACTAGTTTCTAGCGGACTCCGCACAAGAACTGTAGCCAATTCAGTTGCCTCGCTGCTTTTTTGTTGAGATGGAGGTGTTTATTGAAGCCGTTGGCCAATTTTAGGCCCTCCGTTCATAATAAGGAACTCCAGTGAAAAATATTATGGCTTTAAAAAAATATAAACCTCTTCTCAAAACACAGCGTTAAGTTGGCATTACTGAAATGGTTAACGGTGACGTCACTGTTAACCTGTCACCTGGTGATAGTGTGTATTGACATTTGAAATGACTTGAAGTGCGCACGTACCTATGCAATTCAACATTTCGTGTTTTTGGTTTATTTTCATACTGTTTATAGAGATTTAGATAAATAATAGTTATTGTGTTTATTGAAACATAATTTAGGCCCTCAACAATTTACGAAAAGGGCTATATTTGCGGACAATCTGCAATAAATTTTGTCTATTTGAGGTTAAAGTCGTGTCCTATTTTGACATTTGGTTATGTGTTTTCAAATTGTTTTTAGTATAGGGCTTTTTATACAAGTTGTTACACACTCGTCATGATCAGTGTATTATAAATACCAGTGTTTCTGTATGTATTATACATAAAACAATGTACCTACAAAGTAACGCCTGACACAAAACACGATGTCACATGTATTTGCAATGAAAGAGATGATTTATTGTTTTTATATTGCACTTTGATTAAATACTATAACAGTAGCGGTGAAATGTGGACATTTTACCAATGTTTTTCTATTTAAAAGCAGTTAATCTTGAATAAAAAACACACCTCACACCTAAAAGTCATTACAAAACATTCCACCATGACCGCCATGATGGCCATGATTCTTCTGGATTATTCATTCAAACAGGGATGTTCTGACCAAAAAAATTATTTCCCTAGATTTCGAAGTGAAATTTCCCTAGAATTTCACATTTACGCAATTACCTACGTAGCCACCCGATTGTGTAACACTAATCCTGTTATATGTTAATTAATATGATAATTAATTGGAAAGATATCGGAACTTGGTAAATATACTAATAATACCGTGATTTTCCAAATAAAACACTTTTTGCTATGTGAAGTAATAATTTAAAAGTACGAATACACTCACCACTGAATTAGAAACTGAATTCCAAATAAAAAAAAAAACACTTTGCAAAATAAAAATCATAAGCAACCCGCCGCTCATTTGTACCAAGCGTGGTATTTTGAAGACCCCCCCCCCCGAACGTGTCACGTAGTATGGGTACGTTCCCTAATATCATTTTGAGTTGTCAGTGTTAAAAATAACATTGCATATATATACGTATATATATATATAAATAATACCAGTAATATTGTCACATGTAATAAAAATTTTGCCAGAGTTCGAAATTTCCCTAGATTTTGTCCTGATTTCCCTTATCCCTAAAAAATATTTTTCTCCCCTAGATCTAGGGAAATTTCCCTCGACATAACATCACTGATTCAAAATGACAACTTAAAAAGTAAAAAAACTATCGGTGGATGAAGACCACCATAGATACGGTGCGTTTCTGGGAGTCTTTTAATAATTAAAACTTTGACAATTATTTTAACTATTAAAACTAACTATAAAAATAAAAATAAAAATGCAGTTATTTAAGTTTGAAGGTCTTTATTCATTAAAAAAATAAAAAAAATTGGACTGGACTTCTCTATTGTGACGAAACCACAAGTACCCTGCTGATATAACACTTTTTAATGCTAGTCTCCGTTCACGGCGCTATCCGAAATGTACTGAACACTGAACTTGGTCATTTTTCACGTGCAGCATGCGTGCAGCCGACAGCCGTGGAGTGAACACGCTGTCATGCTATGTCATATGACTTTTTTTCTAATATCAATCCATGCCTTCTCCACTAAATCGTTTCTTACGTATTCTGGTAAAGTATAGTTATGTAAACATGCATTTTTTCCACTTCCAGAACAAATCTAACATTACTTTCATGTTCCGACGCCATTTCTGTCAAACGTCGAACGAATAAGTATCGGCCACAAATGATCAGCACTGTCGGTATCGTGATGCTGATTGGAATCCGACAGCAAAATCGTACGGGGGGTACTTACGATCGGCGCGTATGATACGCGCACGAGGATCGAGTATCTTGTAAGTAACTCCGTGAACGTAGGCACTTAGTGTTTATAGGAGACGACTACCAAAGTATGTCGCAATGTCGTCAAAAAGGATGCGGCTTGGAAAACCATCATTGAGATGAAATTGCCGGAAATAAGAAAGTAACAAAGTTTAAAAAAAAATCATTGTTTTTTTTTAATCAAACATTTCTTCATTACCAACGCGTAAAAAAATAATAATCTCTAATAAATAAATAATCCTCACTAGAATCAGTACTTGAAATCACAGAAATCACTCTGCTCACTTCGAGACGGAGCATCGATGACTAGTTTTCAATGGAAGGGCACAACTATTTCTCATTTTTCGTTCGACTTCGCTCCGCTCGCCTCGCTCATTTCTCGCATGGGCAGTGGAAGGCAAACACCTATCTTCTTAGCGACTCTTTTTTGGTGGAAGGTCAAAGCCATCTCGCTCATCTCTAACACAGCTCAGCTCGACTCTTTTCCGCTCGCAGTGGAAGGCGGGCTTTAAAGGGCGTAAATAAATGATATGCAGAATTCACGCGTTTGTAAATTTTAAAGATTTTTCGGTTCGAAAATATGGGATAAAAGATTTAATAAAGGTGTATATACATCAATGGCTCTTTAACATTCATCATCATCATCACTCTTGGCTCTACAACCCTTAGTGGGTCTTGGCCTCCTCAAGAGTCTTCCTCCACTCATCTCGGTTTTGGGCCAGCTCTCTCCAGTTTAGAAACTCCATGGTAAATATATCTTTGAGGACGTTGTCGCTCCATCTTAATCTTGGTCTTCCCGGGCTCCTTCGCCCTATTGGTCTTAAGTTCAGCAGGGACTTTGGTGCTTGATGCTCGGGAATTCTCTCTACATGACCCAGTTTTATAAATTTTGTGACGTTTAGATCCTTAAACAGAGTATATAGCTCGTTGTTATAATGCCTGCGCCAAAATCCATTTTCTAAATCCGGACCGAAGATACGCCTCAAAATGTTCCTTTCAAAAACGTCCAATGCATTCATATTTATGCTATCATGCATGATTTGCTAGGCCTGAACCCACATTGGTAGTTGCCAACGATTTCCTCGGACATTGGGAGCAATCTTTTGTACAAGATGTTGGACATAATTTTATAGCCGGTATATTTAATAGCGTTATTCCCCTGTAATTGCAGCACTCGAGTTGGTCACCCTTCTTGTATAGTGGACACACAATTCCTAATCTCCACTCTTCGGGCATCTCTTCTTCTATCCACACTTTTTTTTAAATAGGGTATGCAGGTATTGAGTTAACTCTCTACAAGGGCGGATCCAGGGGGGGGGGGGGGGGGTCATGGGGGTCATTTCCCCCCCCCCCCCCCCTGGGCTGGGTCCAGGACCTAGGTGGACCACTAATTAAAATTGTTAAACATAAAACAAAATTTAAAAAAAAAAAATGTTTTTAAATATTTTTTGTCACAATAGTATAAATTTTATTTAAGTACTTTCAATATTTAATTAATTTAATATAATACTTTGGCGGCAAACGCATTATGTGGGAACGAACGCATCGAAAATTGATGACCCCCCCCCCCTGGCGCCAAAGCTGGATCCGCCCTTGACTCTCCACCTGCTGCTTTAAATAACTCAGCCACTAGCTCGTCTGACTCAGGGGATTTGTTATTTTTCAGCTGTCTTATTGCCTGATTCACTTCCTCCAGTTAATGGGGTTCAGCATTGTCAATGTCTTTAATATTATAAACGGTTTAAATGCCTCCGTAGGGGCATACATTAATTACGTGAGCATTTTCTTTTCCAATTTAGACCACCCCCCCCCCCCCCCTTGGTGAGATTGTGAGATTTGGTGGGAACCCCCCATCCCCTCCCGTGAGTTCAGTAGTGTATCTGGGGTCCCCCCTATCCCTTCCCGTCCCATCCTGTCCTATTACGCCCCCCCCCCCCGCTGAGGTAAATATAATCGCGACAATACGCTAAAAGATCATATCTACCTCAATGGACGAGGCGTAATGGGATAGGATGGGGCGGGATGGGATAGGGTGGGATGGGTTTTATTCTAGACTGGACCCCTCACCCCATTTTGAGCTCACGCAATTAATGTATGCCCCTATATTAAAATACTTAGATATTATTCTTTTTAATGAGGACATTTCAATTATTAACAATAGATACCTATAACCCATGTTTATCTATCTAAAGTGCCGTGTTGCGGACGTGCGGTCGGCCTAGATTTCTTTTGTATACAGATCTACGGGGCGGAAAATTTTCACAATACATAATAATATCTCTGTAAAAATTTACCCATTTCATTTCATATTTTTGTCGCTCCTACAATTTGGACCGATTGAAATGAGAACGGAATTTTTCTTTACTTATTCTGTGACGAAACCGGGGAATCCCCTTTCTTTAAATGAATATATAATAATGTCATCACCGTATGAAGTGAATTGCAAGAATTCCCTATATTTTGTTTTGCGCTTGGAAGCTAAGGCTGGTTGCAGTGCACGACCGACGGTCGGTGCGTAACGTCGGTCGCGCTTGTCATTTGTATGACCGTCAGTGCAGGACCGATCGTACGCATGCGTATCGTCAAAACCGACCGTACGTACCGAACCGACCGACGGCCTTATGACTTATGACCGAACCGGCCTTATGACTTATGACTAATTTTCTGAGAGAATGATTGAGAGAGGTCCGTGGACGATGTGATGTGATTGACAATTCTAAGAAAGTTTCATTCATTGTTGGATCATGAGTGACCAGCGACGTGAGTAATAAATATTTCATTTAATTTTTTTATTTATGTAATTGTATGTTTAACTTCTCATTCGTTGTTCAAGCTTTAGTTTATTAATAAAGAAAAATTATAAAAATAAATTTCATTAAAGTAAGTTATTTTTTTAAATGTATAATAATTATTTGAAAATGTGCTGCGGTACTTTCGTTTACGAATCCAACTCTTTCTTTTATTATTTGTTATAAATGTCAATAATTATAATTTTTTAAGCTGCAAATTTGTAGGAAAATCGTACGCATATTATGAGAGTAATATTAATTAAAGCTGGGAACTTGCAAACAGATTCACTCTTAATTAAAACCAGAATTGTGTTCAGAATGTAACGATTGAATTTCAGTTGTGTATTCATCTGCTGATACATTTCGAAAGAGACCATTATTGTATTCGAAGTGCAGTTATAAAATTCTAGTTACAGAATAAAGGAGAAACCATTTTCATATTCTGAGTGTAGTTTTAATTTGCCGAATATAGATTTAATTTAACCCGTCTAATTACAGGAGACGCAAATTTTCCCCGCACGTTAAATTTTAAAATAAATTTATATCAATGCGATAAAAAGTGAAGAGATATTTTATTACAAATTTTCTTAAGAAAGGGAATCTGTATTTAAAACTTGAGGTTAATTCTACTTTAAGTACTTTTTAGAATATTCGCAGATATGTATTTTTGAGCCAATTTGCATTTCCAATATCAAAATTTTAATATTTTGAAACAAAAATGTTCTAATGATCACTTCGGAAAAAATATTTTATCTCGATTTTAGAACAATTTTGGTTGATGCAAAAGGGTAAAAAAATAACCAATAAAAAGGAACGTTTAAAATGCATGGGAAGAATAGGGAATTTTGTGCGCAAATCTTGACAGGCAAAAGTTTATAGATATTATTTTCTTATTATTCAAAGGATTGCACCAGTTTTCAGAATGTGAAATTCCGATTGTGGCATTGGAATCTGCTGACACAATTCGAAGGAAAACATTATCTTATTGAAGCGCAGTTATAAAATTCTAGTTTCAGACTCTGTATGTGCTGCCAGAATAAAAAAAACATGTTCATGTTCTGAGTGTACTTTTAATTCGCCGCATACCTATATACTTAATTTTGTGTTGAGAATGTACCAATTTTGTGTTGAGAATGTAAAATTCCAGTTGTGGATTCATCTGCTGACACATTTCGAAGGAAAACATTATCTTATTCGAAGTTCAGTTATGAAATTCTAGTTGAAGACTATGTATGTGTTGCCAGAATCAAAGGGAAACCATTTTCTTGTTCTGAGTGTAGTTTTAATTCACCGCAAATAGATTTAATTTAAACCACGTTTGTGTTCAGAATACAACGATAAATTAAATAACGAGTTGCAAATTCATCGTGTACCGAGTGAAGCTTTAAATTTGAGTTGCATACCAAATGCTGCAAAATTCTGAGAAATTGATTGTTCCGCGCGTAACTGTTATTGGGGATTCTTACGCAGAATCAATCGTAGGTTTAAACCTGCCTCGTGATCTTACCACGGTGTAAAAGTTCTAGAAGCGAAATTCTTTTACATGGATGCCATTCTCGATTTCCGACAAAAGAAATTTGTTGTAGAATTTATAATCATGATTTTCGTTGGAAGAATACTCTTCAAATGTGATTAAAAAATCGGCTTAAAATTAGGTCGTAATAAAAAAAACATGATTCCCACATAAATAAGGGGGCAGCGAAATTTATTTTCCTCCGCCCCGGGCGGCCGACACCCACCCTACGCCACTGAGGTAAAATCATAGTAATGTAGAAAATATGTATTTTCGGTAAATGTTTCACTAATTGCTGCACTTTAATTAGGCACAGATTTTGTAAATTACACTACATTTTAACTTTATTAACATTATAAGAAACAACTATACGTTTGGAAAGGTGGTAAAAATTACATTTTTGTTCAATCAAAGTTCACAATTTCTGATATAAACTGATCCCTTTGTTGCCATTATGGTTTTTTTGGTATGAAATTGATATTTGCGAAGATTCGTTTCAATCTAAATACGCATTAATTACATAGTTTACCCAAACTAAGAACCTAATAACCTACTTTGTGCATGTAAATAGTTGTTTCTTGTAGTAGGTACCTAATTGTTGAAAAAGACTCCGCACACGGCAACTTTGGAGAGCCTGACTCCCGTGCCACTTCAGCCGCTGCGCAGAAAATGGCAGAAAAGTAATGACCGATATTATACATCGCAGTTCACTGTGAGACTTTGCTGCGCTGTGCGGCGGCCGGAAGTGGCGCGGGACTCGGTCACTTCGAAGGGGGCGTGTGCAGGGTGCTAATCTGATCATAAAAGTGTGGCGGTTAGGGAAATACCCCATTTTAATCAATGGGAGTTCAAAATTTCCCGTATAAAATGATTAATTTGCCTCCATTTTATTTGTTTTTTTTTGTATAGTTTGACATTTGAATTGATTCAAGAATTAACTAATTAGGTTTGGATAGATGGTAAAAGCTGCTTAAAAATTCTATTTTTATTCAAATTTCAAAATTTGCCGTATATAACGATCCTTTTACCGCAATAATTTTTTTGTAAAGATTTGATATTTGCGAAGTTTTGTTTCAATCTGCGTATTTCATATGCAAGAATTATTTAGTTTACCCAAACTAGGAACCTAACATGCAAGGGCGTATACAGGATTTTTTTCTGGGGGGGCTCAAGGGGCGGACGGGCAAAAAAATCAACAATTACTGTTGAAGTATCACACTTCAAGTTTATTTCTACAACATAAATAAACCAGTCATTTATACAAGTTCAATAGTGTATAGGAAGGTTTATGAAAGTTTCAAAACAATAGAAAAATTAAATATTTTGAGAATCGATCGTACCATGTTCAGGGCGGCATTGAAGTTTAGCGGGTAGGTACCTACTTATATAAGTACATTTATTTAGTAATTGATGATTGAAACATCAATAACTAAATAAATAAATATGATGTTTCACTTATCATGTCAAGTTGTTTTGACTCTCTAAGTGTCTGTTTATCATTGCTACAAAATTTTACCATATTAAGCAATCTAAGCATTTTTATGTAAATATAAAAAGGTCAAATTATCAATGATTTCTGAAATTAAAAAATCGTAAACAAAAATAACATTTTTTAATAATAATATGTTTTTGTGATATCGATGTTAGTAGTATGTAAAGATTTTCCAATGTTTTTATTTTTCTATTTAATAATAATAATAAAATTAGAAATAACAAAACCTACACAAAATAAAGTTTAAAGATTAGTTAGTAATAAAGTTAAAATAGATTAGGCAACCGGACAAATCAGAACATGAAATTATAAAAGGTTAGGTTAAATTAGTTCTATTTTGTGATGAAACCATAGAATAAAAAATACCACAAGAATTGCCTGATCATATTTCATGATCCAATTATTTATAGGTCTGATTTCGGACTAATTTTTCATACAAAACTATGTTTCACCAAGGTGAATAAATGGGATAACGATATACAATTTCAGGCAAATGTAAGAGACAGACCGCTTGCTAAATGGTCTAGAACCAAAAGGTACTAAGTCATGGCACATTTGTTTACATTGAAATTTGTACAGAAGGCACTCAGTGTTATTTTTATTACTTGTATTCTTAACCCTAGAGCGCTCGCGCTACGAGCAATTTTCCACCCTCTGCAAATAAATGTTATTATTTTGTGAACTATGCACTCGTTGAGGTCAAGCATTCTAAAAGCTGCCCCCCTGTTATTCACCTACTTGTATTGTAAATTTGAGGACAATCAGTGTGCAGGTGACCTTCGGAAGAAAGGCTTGTTACCTGCAAGTCGCATGCAGTGGCAGTCACTGCACGATCAGTCACGTAAATATAATTTATGTATTTACTAACTGACTAGACCAAATATAATGAGAAGATCTTGCCTAAAGACATTGCGCAAACCATTGAGGAACCAAATTACGCGATTCGTACCATCGGAAAACCAGAAAATACCTTAGAGAGGGTACGTCCAGCAAAGAAAAATAGACAGACCAAAAAAGGGTGCCATGTAGTGCAAAGCTTCCGTGAAACAAACACTATATGTACATTTGTCAAGTCTGTTTCGCTGAAACATATGATGGAGATAGCGAAAACATATAAATTTGTTTTAATTCTTAGCAATTTTTTTTTACATAGATTAAGGTAAAAATGATCGTAAAAGTAAGCAATTTTTTCCAAAGATGATTAAAAGTCAAAATTTTCAGAGACTAATTATGTTACTTGAATAAATACAGTTTTTTAAATTTATATTTTTGTTTAACAACAAACGTGCAAAAAATGCATTTTAATATGGACGGCAAAATGCTCCCCACGCGGCTACTCATGTTTCACAGAAAGGCGTGACTATTCTAGGGTTAATTTGTGAAATAACAAATAGATGACCGTTGATATTTTCAACGTCACTTACAGACATTTTAGCAACTATCTTTTGACGCATGTCACAAAATAATAAAACTGCCCCCATGAACTTTTTATACTTCTACTTTGCTCTATTTCTTATCATCCTTTTCTAGTTTTACCAAGTTGAGATAATCAATAATGTCACCTCTTACATGTCATTTGATATTGTTGTTTTCAGTATTTATAAATCTTCTTCTTCTTCTTCTTGTGCCCTGTCCGTTCAACGGACGTTGGCTATCATGTTGGCTATGCGGACTTTGTTTACTGCAGCCCGGAACAGCTCCACGGTAGACTGGCCATACCACTGTCTCAGGTTTTTCAACCATGAGGTTCTCCTTCTTCCAGGGCCCCGTCTTCCGGCAATCTTTCCCTGCATTATGAGATGCAGGATCTCATACTTCTCTGGATGTCTCATCACATGTCCCAAGATATTGAAGTTTTCGGATTTTTATAGTTTTAATTGCTTCCTTTTCTTTATTCATCCGAACCATAACATCTTCGTTTGTAACCCTGTCCATCCAGCTTATTTTACGTATTCTTCTGTAGATCCACATCTCGAATGCCTCAAGTCGCCTAATAAGTTCTTCAGTAAGCGTCCATGCTTCCATTCCGTAAAATAATATCGAAAACACGTAGCATCTGACCATTCGCATTCGTAATCCAAGGTTGAGATCATGACTGCAGAACATTTTTTTCATGCGGATAAAGGTTGCACGAGCTTGCTCAATGCGGCATTTGATTTCAACTGAAGGATCCCATCTATCATTTACATTGCAGCCCAAGTATACAATACTCTGTACCTTATCTAGTTTTGTTCCAGCAATATAAAGATTTTCATCCAATGCATTATTTTTGCTTATGAGCATGTATTTTGTCTTATTTATATTCAGTTCCAGCCCAAATTCTCACAAGTCTTCACTACTTGATTCAGCAAAAGTTGTAAATCCTCAATGTTACTTGATAGAAGTACTGTATCATCTGCATAACGCAGGTTGTTCAGAATCTTCCCATTTATAACAAGTCCTTGAGTAGCCTCTTGCAGAGCTTCATTGAATATTTCTTCTGAATATAAGTTGAAGAGCATAGGTGAAAGAATACAACCCTGTCGCACGCCTCTCTTTATTTCTACTTCGTCTGTTAGACATTGCTCTACTCTTACTGCTCCTTTCTGGTTCCAATAAAAATTACCAATTATCCTTATATCTTTATCATCTATCCCGGAGGTTTTCAGAATTTGAATCATTTTGTCATGTCTAACTCTATCAAATGCTTTAAGGAAGTCAATGAAGCATGCATGTACATTTGTATTGACATCTCTACATCTTTGGATTAGTACTTGAATACTAAATAACGCTTCCCGAGTACCCAACCCATTTCGAAAGCCAAATTGTGTGACACCTATCTTTTCTTCCACTTTGCGATATACGCGTCCATGTATAATTTGCAAAAATATCTTTAATAAGTGGCTCATTAAACTAATTGTGCGGTGGTCACTACATTTTCTTGCTTTTGCTTTCTTAGTGAGAGTAACAAAAGTGGATCGAAGCCAATCTAGTGGAATAATTCCTGTATTATATATTGAGTTAAAGAGACTCGTCAATACTAGGATCCCTTTATTTCCTATAAGTTTAAGGATTTCAGCCTGTATTCCATCTGGGCCTGCTGCTTTCCCAGTTTTAGAGAGACAAATTGCGTGTTCTACCTCATTTGTTGTGATTGGTGGGCCTGTTGTTATATTTCCCATATCATATTCTGCGCTTCTATTATCATTGAAGAGTTCTGAGATGTAGTCTTTCCATCTTTTTAGTTTTTCGTTAATATCGGTTAGAAGTTTTCCATCTCGGTCCTCCAGTTGCCCTATGTCGGTTTTACGATTTATTCCAGTCAATTCTTTGATTTTCTTGTGCACTTGGAAAATATCATGTTTATCATTGTGGGTTTCAATTATAGCACACTGTTGAATATGCCAATCAGCTTTTGCTTGCCTAATTTTACTTCGAATTTCTGTTTGGGTTCTTTTGTATTCTTCCATGTTTCGATTTTTGTATTTTCTTCTTACTTCCATGAGGTTTAGTATTTCGTCTGTCACCCATTTCTGTTTCTTTTGCGGTGTCTCTTCTTTGAATTTTTCCTTTGCAATCTCTGTGATGATTTTCTTTGATTCATTGCAGATGTATTCAATATTTTCGATATTTTCTTCACTATTGTATAGTTGAGTCTGGAGGTCGGCGAATTGTTTTTCTAATATTGCTTCTTTACACAGACCACTATTTTTTAGCTTGTTTTTATCTAATTTCAAAGCCCGTTCTTTTTTAACAATTTTCTTAAAACGCAACCTAAATTCAGCCAGGAGTAGATTATGATCTGATGGTACATCAGCACCCGGGTATCTTTTTGCAGACTTAATCGAGTTCTTGTATCTTTTGTTGATGGTAATATAGTCAATTTGATTTCGTACAATTCTCTGGACTGAGTCTGCTGGCGACTTCCATGTATATAAACGCCTTTCCGGTAATTTGAAGAATGTATTAGTAACTGCTAATTCGTTTTCTAAGCAGAATTGGACAAACCGATCTCCTCTTTCATTCCTTGTACCGAGACCATGTTCCCCGACAACATCTTCTTCTTTACCCTTACCGATTTTAGCATTAAGATCGCCCATTATTATAGTTATTTCATGTTTTTTTGTGAAGAAAAGAACTTTCGTTAAATTTTCATAGAAGTTTTCCAATTCTTCTTCTTCACAATCACATGTAGGTGCATATACTTGAATAATATTAGTATTTACTGTTGATGTTTGAATTTGTATCATAATGATCCTGTCTGAATGTGGAATGATATTCGTCACGGCACCTGCTACTTTGTTTGTAACGATAATGCCAACTCCATTTCGATTCCGGGGTTTAGTATCATCAGAGTAGTAGACAGTATAGTCGTCTATAGTACATTTTCCTGAATCTTTCCATCTCATCTCTCCTATACCAAGTATATTGATATTCAATCTTTGCATTTCTTTTATGGTGTTGTGAATTTTTCCTGGTTGGAGCATACTCCTTACATTCCATGTTCCTATTTTACTCATTTCTTCTTTTCTTTTTATCTTGATAGCAGCTGACCGGGAGATTCTTAGCACCCCTGCCCCATTTAAGGGGCGCCCGTACTCGGGGCCGTTGTATTTATCAGCCATATATATTTCTACTATTTGTTATCTCTACTAAACTACTTCCAGCGAGAGCTCTTACAGACGTCATCGATGTCCGTCCTCTTCCTTCTCACTCGCCTTATTTGAAAACGAAAAAGACAGAAGATACTAGAACGATAATGTCATGTCTCACTGGGACTGGTATACTTGTTTTCTTTTTATATATACATATTTTCTTTTTTACCATTTCTCATTTCCTGTAGGTGCCTTTATGTGTTCTAAATTAAATTTAAATCAATACATTACAGAGAAGATTACAAATTTTGTAAATTATTGATTACAAATTGATTTACAACTGTTTTATCCAGACCATGAAAAGTAAATAAAACAAACAAATTTTCTTACTTACTTACTGCCAAATCTATCAACTTCATATTTCTTGGAAATGATGCACATTCATTTTTCAACCTTTATTTTTGAAATCCTTCCAAATACTCAGGCCCACCCAGACTTCCAATATGGGGCAGCTACTGGTTCCTGCTGGCTCTAGACTACAAGTTCCCTGCGAGAGCTCTCACCTGGCTCTCCAAGACATACAACAGCCCCCTTGTGGGGCTCTACCTCGGAGACTTCCCAACTGTGGTGGCGCACGGTCGATTGGTCAAGGAGACGCTCAATAAGCGCGAGTTTGATGGCAGGATGCCCGTCATATTGGGAACCCTTAGAGGAGAGGGGAAGAAACTTGGTAACACAATGAAATTTTAATTATTTAAATAATTTATTTAAAAGAGTGCATAGCAGGTACATTATTATTTGCTTCTAGGTATGGTAGATACTCTCAGTGTCGCCTTTGGTGCTTGAAATGGGTTTAGTTGTGTTTAGTGACAAAATCTGTTTAGCCAGGTAATAAATATGAAATTAAGCAACAATATATTATACCACAGATACATAACATTACGAAAGCAAAAAAAACAATTGTCTTCGTATTTTATTAAAGTGAACAAGGCAAGTCCCTGATTCTCTTGGAATATCTTTGTAATTATATCACTATGCAACCCAACGTGATAGTATTGGTCGGCTCGGTTACAAAAGCGCACTCAGACCCTGCACAGAAAAGTATCACAACGGATTGCGCTGCAAACCGTTCCTTTAGTTTAGCAAACTTTGCTTTTCTGTGGAAGGTCTTGATATTTCAATGTTAGCTCGCCGGTGGTCAATGTACGAATGATGTGGTTGTTTATTCAAGATATGCTGTAACTCTCCTGGTTCCAAAATTATTGGCATGTGGTGTGTCTCCAGCTTGCCGAAATGATACTTACCAAGATAATATTTTAACTCTATAATAGCAATTATTTAGAACATTCTCTTTTTTTGGTAATAAAAGCCATAACTTTATAAATTACAATGCTGAAACTGTTGTTCTTGATAAAGGTTTCAATTTAACAAAAAACAGAATTGGAGATTTAAGCCAACATGATCTTTTTCCATACCCAAACAAATATTAACAAATGAAACTTAAAACTGTAAAAGAACTGTGAAAGAAACTGTAAATTGAATATATTTTACAGGAATCTTCTTTACCGATGGCCCCTACTGGCATGAACAACGTAGGTTTTCATTACGACACATGAGAGACTGGGGTTTCGGATGTCGAAGCACTCGACTAGAAGCAATCACATCTGATGAAATCGGCCAGTTTATAAACCTTATGAGGAATCCCACGAAGGATCAGGTAAAATGCAAAAATTCTCATTAAATAAATAATGTGTCTCTATTTCTTTTTGGACACATGCATCATCTATGGCCTCTAATAAAAATATTTGAATATATTTAAGCGACACAATATTTTTATCATTTGCTTTGTTCAGATGGGCCGCACAACACATGTGAGCTGCTACCAAGTAGCAAGTAAGTTCATAAATACTTGGACATTGATTGGAAGATCCGAATTCACTATTTTATTTTTATTTTATTTTTTATTATTATTGTACAACAGAATAATTCCAATTAGAGTACAATTTAGTTACCCTATCAGCATTTAGGCAAGTGACTCTTCAATAATATTTTTAAAGCATATAAAAAAAACAGTCACTTACATCCAAATGGTTTGCAAGTTCATTTATTAGCACCACTCCCCTCGTCAAGTTATGCTTTGCTAAGACGTCTGTTCTGCCGTTCGGTACTTTAAATAAGTCATGATGTCGACTTCGGCTGTAGTGGTCTGGTATATATAAATCATAGCATCCCAAGAGAAATGGGCTATCGATGAAATTGTTTTGAAAGACAGAATAGCAAGACTTGCTTTCCGCCTAGTTTCTAGACTCACAGAATCAGTTTCCTCAAGTAAGTCAATATGGTGCATGAACCTTGGATAGGTTCCGTGCTTCCGCATATAAACATACCTGAGGAATTTCTTCTGGATTTGCTCTAACATATCTTTGTACTTCTGGTGGTACGGTGCCCAAACATCGCTCGCGTACTCCAGTTTGCTTCTCAGTATGCCATCGAATAACGCTAGCATAGCTTCTTGGTTATCAAATTGCTTACAAATCCTGATGATGAACCCAAGAAGTTTGTAGCAAGAAGTGAGCTGAGATATATGGCAAGAGAATGTCAGTTTGGGATCAAAGACGACACCGAGATCCTTCACGGATTTTACACGTGATAACGTTTTGCCCTTTATTTTATAATCGTAAACTATAATGCTTTTACAACGAGTGAAGGACATTGTGACACATTTTTTGTGTTAAAATCTAATTTGTTTGCCAACGACCATTCAGATAGTGCATCCAGATCAGATCATTAACAAGATGTCATCTATTAGTATTAGAAACAACATAGGTCCGAGGTTAGACCCTTGAGGAATTCCAGATTGTGCTTGGAATTTTTTTGAGTTATGTCCATTTATCGAAACAAATTGGCTTCTGGATTTTAAATACGATGAGAAAAAGTTCAGTGTTGGTAGATCGAAGCCTATTTTAAACATTTTCCTCAGAAGTATATCATGATTAACACGGTCAAATGCTTTGGCAAAGTCGGTGTAAACTACATCAGTTTGGTGCCTCGAGTCTAAACTGGTGGCTACCAACCGCAAAAAATTAAGCAGATTTGTGATTGTTGATTTCTTTGGAAGGAAACCTTGTTGATTTTCACCAATCGGCGCAATAAGAGTCAGTCGAAATCCCTCCAACAAGGCAAAAGCAGGGGAAAGAGCCCAACATTTTCCACTTGCCAATACTACACCAATAGCAAAGTCAAATCCAACATGGTAGAATAATTTACAGGCCTCTATGCCCGAAACGACATGATGATTTCAGTATTACACTGCCAGTTCATTTTAATATATCTCTCCCGACTTATCACGAGTTTTAACAACCAACTCCCCAAAAACTCCGACTGACTCTCTCCGCAACCTTTTTCAGTCAAAATTCGCAGTCGTTGCCAATGGCACGCCGAAATTAATATTACTAATTCTGAGTAAGTACCGACTATATAACCACCATGGAAATGATTACGTTACAATGGTCACAGCGTTAGGTCACCTCAAGTGGTTCGCTACGTTTGGTGACTTAGCATAACCGGGTTCATGGGTCTTGGTGGCAGATACTTCTGTCCAACTGCTGCGTGGCGGGTCGGATCGAGAGACTGGTTGAGGGAACTCCAGCCATACTCTATTGACCCATCGCCTTGCATCGCAGTTAAAGGGATGGATTCATACGTCCGTCACTCCTGGACACACTTACTCCCCAGATTCCTGCCCACCCCTCATACCTTTTTCATCCCAGAACTTCCTCTCCTTCCTTTCCTTAAAAAGATCCTCCACACAGCATCCCCTAAGATGACATAGGCCGTGATTGAAATTATTTTCATCACGGCCTCCTGTGTGGAGCTAATGTAAAAAAAAACATGTCAAATCAGTACCCAGCAGCGGCAGGGAAGGGTTAAAGGGGGAGAAATTACCCTAGGAATTATAAATCGATCATCACCTTTGTTGCAGAATGTACTAGCGGGAAACCTCATGTCATTACCGGATGCTATGTTCGTCCCTATGATCAACCCCTATCTGGGAGTGGTGCTGGGACGGGCCCTGGGCAGCCAGTGGGACGAGAGGCTACGGGAGGTGGGACGAGCAGCCCTCCGGTTCCAGAGAAACGCTGATGACCTCGGAGGGATACTCTGCATGACTCCGTGGATACGCTACCTTCTCCCCACCACAAGTGGATATGCACCGCTGTGTGAAAGTAATGGAGTCATGCTGAAATTCATCAGGGTAAATTATGTTATAATTTAATTACATAAATACATGCATATTCATTAAACATATCAACTTCGGTTATCTATAATGTGAATATTCATGCAAAAAGTACTAAAATTTTAAAAATTGAAACTGATCAACGGATGATTGTGTGAAGACAAGTGATGAAGTATAAATAATATATGCCTACCTAATCTTAAAATTATTTAATTAATAGTTCTTCACACATTTGAAATGTGTATTTCATTGTTTTTTAATTTTTGGAGACGATTTTAAAGTTTACTAACAGTGTTCCTTCAAAAGACAAATTTCTGACAACTCTCTTATTGACAATATTTGTTTTTAAAAGGCAATGAAGCGATTCTGAGGCAAATATTTTATAAATACTTTGAGCTTTACAAATCGACAATTATAATATCTCGTGCTTTGAAAGGCAATGTGAACACTTTCAGCTTCACATATCTGACTATTATAATAATTCTGTACCTAAAGGATAAACCACATAATCTATAGCTAAGTCTGTAGCAGGGTCATTTCACCGTTTCGTTCAAATCGCATGTTCTCGCAAAAAAGTCATACGAAAGTGAATGTTTTTCAAGAATTTTTTTATTGGAAATTGTAGCTATTTAAAAAAGGAAAAACTGGTATTTCCCGGATTAGCCATTTGTTATTTAATTACTTTATGATATACAAAAAACATGCTAACCTTCCCCATGAAAATGAGGGACCGGTAAATTGATCTACAAATATGAACAGTGTACTCTAGTAAAATCACTACATTCATTAATCGACCTGTATGTACAATTATGCTTATTCATTTGTATTTAATTTATTTTTAAAGCTATTGTATCTCAGAAAGAATTGAGATTTTGATTTTGTCCAGAGAAAATCGTCGTAGTCTTCCGCGAAAGCGGTAATTAAAATTGTGACCACGTTTGTCCCTGTTCGTCAGCTGTATCCCGCCCCGTACCTCCGTAACTAACCAGTGTATCACTACATTTAGACGGGGGAAGCCGTGCGTCGCTGAATAAAGAAATATCTGCGATCTCCGTGCTCGAAAACAACCTTGTTACCGACCAGGCATCATTACCTTCCAGCATATTTTAAAGTAAGTACATGTTTTAAAAATTCGAATCGTATGTCTATAAACTGTATTTAGTCAGACTATTTTTGATTGAATCGTACAGATTTGTAATGTCATTATTAAGCGAGTAATTGAAAAAAAAATGTCAAAACTTCGTTACCCTCCGATTCATTACCTTCCGTATCGTCAAAATTTTTGCCGGATGGTAATGTAGAGGTTTGGAGGGTAATGAAACTTTTCAAGGGTTATTTTTACGAGCACCTGGGACCGTGTTAGGGGGTTAATAAAAGTTAATATTATGAATAAATGCAGTTTCTTGCTTTCTGGCATCGGACAATTTCGGTTTTGGTGAAATACATATTTTCGTTTTAATTTCTTTCTGATGTGGAAAAACAATCAGTTAAAATTTACCCTGCAAATTTTTATTTGAAAATTGATTTTTTATTCAATGATATAATTATTCAAATGTAAACGAATATATTATACAAATGATTTAACTATTCTCCCTACAGTCACAAGATCTTTCATTAGTTAGTTGTCTTTCAAAACTGACGAATTTTTACAAAATTTCAAGTTTCTAAACAAAGCCAGATTTAAACAAAAATCTACATAACTGGGCACCAAGAGTCCAATGTAAATTTCTTGATTAAAAAACGGTATCACTACTGTAACATTTTAAATAATTTAGGGTAAAAAATTATTAAACAAAGATATAAAAGTGGTAACATTTTTTGGACTCTCCTGTAAAAGTTACCAAAATGAAATTATCCATTTTTGTTCTTCGACTTCTCACTTAATCCGACACTTATGATAATTTTTCTTTGTTATTTGTTACAGGCTAATCACTATAAACCACAATGGCAAAGTTAAATAAGGATCTGAAAAATGAAGATCCTTATTTAAGGACAGACTACGTAAGCAACAAAAATATGCAGAGATTAAAAACAATCCGAAAATGTACAGTCTTCAGAAAGCGAAAGAAAAAAAAAGATACACTCTGCGAAAAGCGCAACAAAGATTTGCAGCATTGAAGATATGAGTGAAAGAGCCCAGATAAAGCTAGGACAAAGATGGCGAAAGAACTCTCTAAATTATTTGAAGAAAAAAGAGAAGCAGCGTAAAATAGAAATTATTGTAGTAGAAAATATGCCTCCAATTAGTGACAATGTTAAGGAAGTACCCAATAATGTGCGAAACACTCTAGATCCTGACCCCTTCGCAGTCGAGAATGAACAACGAATCACACAAAAAAACAGGCATGGAATGTTAGAAAATTAAGGTACAGATCTATGAAAATCATTACCAAGTTACAGGATGAGATTACTGATGAGAAACTTAAGAAAGAGAAATAAAACGAACAAAAGAAAATGGAGGCGTTGCAGCTACAAAACGCAAACATAGCAATCGAAGACACAATAGAGAAAAAAGTAAACGACATAGCTACTATTGACTCGCCTTCTATTTTCAATAATATTGATGACAATATACTATTGAGCGAATTCGACGGCTCCAAATTTTTGGACAATACTTTTGCTTCAACGCCAGAATCTGCTAAAACTATGTAAAAGAAATGTGAAGTGAAAATACTCTCAAATGTCCCGTTCGACTGTCAGCATTATTCCTTCTATAAAAATAGTACCCAAGAATTCGATCTTTTTGATCAATGTGAGTTCGAGAAGTTCATCCGATCCCTAAGAGTAGAAGATCCCGATTTCAATGAATCAAAACAGCAGTCTCCCAAAACTATGGAAATCTCACACATGGAAATTGACGAAAAGTGCATAAGGAGGCGCCATTCAAATACGACTTCGATGACTGGATAATGGTTCAATATAAAATAAATAACACAACACATAATTTCATTGGGAAAATTAATGGGAAATATGAGTACAAACTAGAGTACAAAGTAATTTTTTTGAAAAAAGCTCAAGGAAATTCCAAAAAAATTGTCTGGCCAACAACAATTAGCGACGATGATTTCATTCTGGAATCACAAATTCTTCAGCGCTTGCAAGATCCATATGAGAATGGAAGAAGAAAATTCACTTTCAAAAATTTGCCGAACTTTAATTTTAAATAGTTTTCGAGCAAAAACTTTCACAAGAGTAGCAACTCGTGATCTCTTTAAAATTTCTTAAATATTATGTTCCTATTTAGATGCAAGACCTGTACGCCTGTACCTAGTACGTATTAGTTATGTATGTTGTGTTTGTTAAGTAGTGTCTCTGATGTTATTTTTAACTGCATTCCAATTGAGTTCTGTTCTTTTCTTATTTTAATTATTATTTTTAATATTTAAATATTTCTATTTTTCAATTATTACAATGTTTGCTCAGGAATGTGAAAATTTTGTATTTCTTGTGTCCAATACCTACTTATAAAATTGAATTATAAAGAATTTGACTACGCCTTATAATTTCGGGGTAAGTAGTATTAAGTAGGGAAATTTTTGTTGTGCCTGTGATGTTCCAGCTGCATTTTCTTCATTTGTACCTATTTTGATATTTTGTCCATTATTTTTCAACAATTTATACAAATATTGCAAAAGCATAAGTAAGCAGAACTGATTACGTATGAAAAAATATGTTTCTTGTCTCGAATACTCAAAAGTCTGAATAAAGCTTTTAATTTATCACTATAATAGATTTTTCTTCCTTTTTCCTAATCCGCTCATCACGTCAGGTCAAATGATACTTGGCATGATTTGGAATCTATTTTATTATTCAATTTCAATTCATATTTAATTATTCACAGAAATTTTAAGAACATTGAAAGTGTTCACTGCCATCTATTAATATTTCATTACCAAACTTCATTACCATTCAAATTTATAAATTACCATCCAACAGTTTTTCATTACCATCCATCAATTTTCTGCATATCTAAGTATCATACAAAGGTGCCCTATTCACCTCTCTGCATCTGATAGGTACAGGAACCCATTTCTATAAAAATAAAAGTAAAAACGTATATAGAAAAACGCAAAAAAAAAATTTCCGCAGAATCCGACAAATTTGAATGAAACGGCGGAATGACCAAGCTATGTGTGGTTTATCATTTAAGGTACATGAGGGGGTACTCAAAAGAAACCGAACTGATGTTGTGGTGGGCGGAGTTTTTGTAACACTGCGTTCTGCCGCCAGTGCACCCCTGCTAAATCACCAAACGTAGCAAACCACTTGGGGCGACCCCTGTAGACTGAATTTGAAAAGTAGTCCATCAAACATATTATACACGATTTATTAAAAAACATATTATTATAAGGTTTTCCCACTATTTTCAGTTTTTTCAGGTCACTTGGAAAATTTCTTTGAGAGTTCCACTATGTATATCTAATTGTACGCAGATAAAATTATGCTAAGCAAGTCATTTTTTTTTACTGCATCAGTAAAAAGGTTAATTAGTATTAAGTTTTAATTTGAATCATTGATAAAGTAATTGAAGAATGTTTAGGGCAGTTGTAAGTTACAGGTAATTTGCTCTGATGAAAAATTTCTAATCAGAAGTCGTTTCAGGATCTCGTGAAAGATTGCAAAGAAAACTTTGCCGAGGAATATGATCAAAACTTCTTTGATAAATACATAAGGAGGCTAAAGGAAGAATCGACATCAGAATCCGCATCCGAAATAACTTCAACGTTTTCAGGTAAGTTTATTTTAATTTATACATTTATTTTCTTACGTACTTAATACAAAATTAAATCCAGCACTTTTTAATGCAATGGTATTAAACATCAAAAATACCTACTTGTCAAAAGCATTGTAATAATCATCGATTCATGAGTAAGAGAACATTATACCGACGCTGGAAAGGACTAAAGCGCCCTACAGCTGTGACATTAAAGATGAACCTACATAATAACTTATGTTGTTTGTTTGTTTGTTTTTTTACATTTACTCCACACAGGAGGCCCCGAGAATAATAATTTCCCTCAGGGCCTATGTCTTCTGAGACGCTGTGTGGAGGGTCTTTTTGAGGAGAGGAAGGAAAGAACATTGGTCTTGAAGAGACCCATGTTATAGGAAGGAGGAAACACATAGGCCGGCAAATCATTCCACAGCTGAGCTGTTGAACACAAGAACGAGTCGAAGAAGCGACCCGTTCTCATGTGACAAATGTCACGCGTGCACAAATGTTGGGCACGCGTTTGGCGTGTTTCCCGACTATGCACCGGTGCCGAAGGGATCAATGACGCTACTTCCTCGGAGCATCTTCCATTGTGATACCGGTAGAACAAGGATAGCATTCCCACCCGACGCCTGTGCTCTAAAGATTGCAATCCTCTGTTAAGATGGGAGAATCTATCAAACGGACCGCCCTTTCTGCACAGAGTCGATGGTAGTTTTCAGGTATTTTGGAACTCCAAATCAGAGGTAGCTGCCAAATTCGACCGTGGGGCGCACTTGTGATTTCTACAGGGATTTGTATATTTGTGCTTGCTTTTGTTCATCAAATAAAGTTTTCTAGAGTTCCTCACACGCTCAAGGAAACTCTAGAAAACTTGATCTGATGAACACAAGGACAAACAAACTAGTCCTGGGTCGATCGATCGTTTTACACGACCCGGGTCGCTCACGACCCACTGGCGTCACGAGCGGGTCGCGAAGACCCGCTCTTTTCGCGACACAAAATACGAAACTCGATTACTCATCACCCAGTTATAGGTCTCGCAAGTTAAGTTGACTTCATCACAGTACTCACACAGATGCAAAACTTTCTTAACAAAAAAGCAATTAATAATTATCTCACAATTGAGAATTTGAATCCAAAGTGTGTTTAAAATGATAACATAAAACTAATGTTGTTTTACAACATTTTTATAGAAATACTGAAGTTTAGGAAGAAAAGTAAAGTTTTTTAACTAAATGTGATAATCTTCAGGATTGAATTCAAATGGGTATTCATAAAAAACCACAAGGTTAAAAATATATTGTGTTGTTTAAAAAGATTGACCGGTCAGTGGTTGAGTGGGCATAGCGCTTGGGTCCCACCCGAGCGTCGCGTGTTCGATTCCTCAACTGGCTAAGTCCTCCATCACAACACAAGCAACATTTTCGGCTTTCTGTGGTGGTAGTAGGAGATTTTCAAACATTGTTGGGTTATTCGTAACCCGGGAATGTTTGTCTTTCTTTAAAAAAAAAAAAAAAAATTAATTTATTAAAATATTCATACTTATATAATATTTTATAAAGTAAATAATCCTCAAAGCCACCACATGCCGCTACACGTTTAATAGGCATAGATTTTGAAAAGTAAACTACTGTTAAACTTAATTACCAAAAGAAACATCGGTTTCGGTCGGGATAGATGGAAAAACATGTATTTAAATTCGGTTTTCATTCAAAGTTAAAAATATTCCATATAAAACATCTCCATTACCGCCATTTTTTGTACGGATTTGACATTTGTAAAGTTTCGTTTAAAACTCAATACGCATGAATTATTTGGTTTACCTAAACTCAGAACCTAATGTTGAAATGAAGTGTGATTCCCAAAATCTGTGTTTAAAAATTTGGCTGCTTATGAATTATTTATTCTTTATAATTATGTGTTAGCAATCATTAGCAACAGTAATTATTTAATTATGTATCAGTTATCATCAGCAACTATCTATACATATATTATCTAAAATATAACAGATTACTAACACAAAGGTAAAAAAGATTAACTGTTGAATAGGTCTGTGATACTCCAGTTGCCTTAGACATCAAATCATACAAGTCATTTATGCTTAAAAGTTGACCACCGTTTTTTACATTATGAATAAGTAAAATAATTAAAAATACGGAATAAAATTTCACGAGTTGGTCCATTCAGTGATTAGCCACGTTCCATTTCGTAACAGGACTCCATGATGTCGCAATACATATTAAACTTGCACACTTTACAAACACTGTAAATCTACTAATAAAGATTCTAATAATGAAAACTATTTATTATTTCAAATTTAAAAATTTGTCACTTGCAAAATGTAGGTGCATGTATGTTTAAATCAAATTACGAACCGAATGAATAGGACATCCTGTAAGTACAGCCTCAAAAGGGTGTTGTAAAACTTGCCTCTCTTCTAACTAGTTACAATAAGTGGGCATAAGCAAGACAGAGAGCCTTATCGCGTTTGTGGGCGTCGCTTGACCTTCACACAGATAGACCAATACATCAATA
Source organism: Limnephilus rhombicus (assembly GCA_929108145.2). NCBI lineage: Eukaryota > Metazoa > Arthropoda > Insecta > Trichoptera > Limnephilidae > Limnephilus > Limnephilus rhombicus. Next base: position 19,443,477 of record OV815278.1, on the reverse strand, counting down.
CTAAGCATTTTTATTGCTTCCAACTTAAAGTGTTTTACCTATACTTTCTACGGGTGTGACGGTCGCCGCCCAGACCGGTCAAGTCATACGCGACACAAAACCCAGGTTATAATTGTGTGATCGTTCTCTCACTGCTCACACCTGTGACTAGTAATGTCATGTCCCAGAAATTAATTTAAAAAAAGACATGCTTCAGGGGTAAAAAAACAATGTTTTATCATGTTTTGGAGGATATAAAAACCTTGTAAAAAACGTGTTGTTCTGAAGCTTTTATTGAGAATTTAAATAAGTAAATTAGCTGTAAGCTAATGCTTTATTATAATTTTTTTTATTAAAGTCAGACATGTTACACTTTTACCAGTTTATAGTTTCTATTACAATGCACAATTACATTCACACTCACACGAAAAATGAAAAGTTTTTATGAAAACAACACTAACAAAATGTGAAAAGAAATGCACTTCATCTGTTGATTAACAATACCAAGATACGCTCTAATTTAAAACGACGCTGTGTCTAGTCGAATATTCAAAAATCGAATCTACCTAACAATCCCGCGATGACGTGACACACGGCCAGGAAGCAGGATACTGCCACGCACGTGTGTGCGTTGATCGGCAATCGGCGATCGAATGCATATCGAATGTGTCGCAGTTTGCGGGTTCCGGGAGCGGACACGTCTCGCCCCACCCGCACCCGGCACCCGGCGATCGGTCCGTGAGTCACGGGGTGCAGGAATGTGTCGTAGATCGCGGGTCGCGGGAGTGTGTCGCGGTTCACGGGTCGCGGGAATGCGCGCGTTGTTCTTGTCTTGTTGTTCGTGAGTCGCGGATCGTGAGACCCGGGTTCTGACGAATAAATAACCTGCTCGCTCTTTGGTGGCTCGTGAGCGGGTTTCGACGATCAGGTCTTTCACAATCGACCCAGGACTAAAACAAACAATATAGCTTATTTACGTTTTTATCTTTTCACGGCCAAAAGCATTTTCGTTATTTGTTTTTGGGGTGTTATGCCGTGTTACACATCTACCGGATCTGCCCTGATGATGGACACTGCAATGATGTCCGAAACGTTGGCTAAAGAAGGAGGTAGCGCAACACGGCATAACACCCCAAAAACAAATAACGAAAATATAGCTTATTGTTTAAGTTCATCTTTAATATCACAGCTTTATGGCCCTCTAGCCATTTTTCCTTTCCATCGTCAATATAATCATCTACGTTCCAAACTCACTATGGGGTACACAGCTTTTTCCCCTTCACATTTGTTACCTTTTAATATCTTTATCATGTCTTGTCTTTCAGAGAATTTTGTTTTATAATTATGCATAATACATATTCTTACTTTACATGATGATGATTGCAGATGATCAGTTAACATTAGTGGGTGTGGACTTCCTATTTCCACCCGCTTCAGCCAACAGTGTTACCCTGTCCCTACTTATCCGAGAGCTGATGCAGAGACCGGAGGTTCAGGAGCGTATTCAAGAAGAAATAGATACGGTGGTCGGAAGGGGGAGATTACCAACCATTGACGATCGAGAAAGGTTTTTTTTTTTAATATTTCTCTAGTAAAAGCAATGCGTTGAAGTTGAAAATTTGTTTATTTGCGATGGTCTGTCAATTTTTTTTTACATTAGCTCCACACAGGAGATCCTGAAGAAAACAATTTCCCTCGTCATCTTTGGGGATGCTGCGTGGAGGATCTTTTCAGGGAAAGGAAGGGGAGGAATTTCTGGGAAGGAAAAAGGTATGAGGGGTGGAATTTGGGGTCATTGTGTGTTCAGGAGTGACGGATATCTGAATTCATTCCTCCCACTACGATGCAAGGCGATGGATTGAGAGTCAGGCTGGAGAGGTCAAAAGGTCTCCCTCAACCAGTCTCTCCCGATCCGACTCGCCACGCAGTAGGTGGGCAAACTCATTCACCGCCAAGGCCCAGATAAACCTCACCCCATGAACCCAGGCACCCCTCTTAACCCGGCGTCGATGACGCTGGGTCATAATGACCCGAGGCGATTTAAAACGGCCATATTTTTTTTACCCGTTAACCGTTCGACTTGATCGCTTGAGTAGCTGGAGATACAACCCCTTCTACCCGCACCGCCGGCGTGCTCAGTACGACGCCGCTTGTGGATGGAGATACAGGAGATATATGAGGAAAACGGGTTAATATGACCAATAGTTGTAATGAAATTCTACAGTTATTTTTTCATAGTTGATTTCGCATGTGTTTCTTACTAAGATAATAAAAAGTTGATTTATAAAATATACTGGTATTATTAATATTTTTTTATGAGCAAAGAACCCATAAATAATAAATAATTTTCAACATCAAGATAACCCTTTCAGTTTTGGTACAACCCATCGATAAAATTGTCACGGTTACCCGGCGTCATTGACCGCGTAATTATTTTTACGTCATTGACGCCGGGTTAAGTCACCAATTGTAGCAAACCACTTGGGGTGACCTATTACAGGGGTGTTGGTTATCCAATAAATGATTCCCGGGCTAGCGGTTCCCATGCCCGTTGTAAAATAGTTTCAAACTGTTGGTTGAAAACATTTAAATATTTGATTTACAGGCTACCATACTTAGAGGCATCTCTCAGGGAGATCATGAGATACATAACACTTGTTCCAATGGGACTTCCTCACAGAGCTCAAGTTGATACAATGTTTGAAGGATACCTCATACCCAAGGTAAAGTATATTTTTGAGAATCTGTTGGCGGAAGGAATGAGAGAATCAATCAAGATCTTAATGGCTGCTGATGATTTCATGCAATCATCATTGATTTGGAGGCATCGGATATAAAAAGGATATTAATATTAAACTAGCTCCGCAGGTTTTGGCTGTTAGGCCCCTACGGGCGGCTTTTGGTTTGGCTTTGCCCAGTTAGTGTTGTTGACCATTTTATAAATCCAATAGGAACTGGTTCCTGTTACTGAGTTGGTACTGATCCGCTGTCATCCAGTGACAGCTGGTCACCGGGTCAGGCAATGACGTCATATGTAATGCATAGCCGCTTGATATTATAAAGTATTATACAACTAAGTATTACCGTCAATCTTTCCATCCATAAGAGATACTCAAATTCACAAATTCATAGTACTTATACCTAGGGTGGGCACGTTCCCAGGGACTTGACTTGCTGGTGGAAGTGGCGACATCTTTTGACGAATTCTTGAATTCGAAACCGAATTACAATGGTAGCTTTGTTTGAAATTATTTGGAGTGCGGCGCGTATGGCGTGGCATCAGACATGCACTCGAAGCCGGGTTCTGAAATTCAACCACGCAGATGCTACCGTATTAATACTGTTCGATGCAAATTAATATGAATAGGAATAATCAATTTGCTCTAGTATTTAGGCTAATGAAGGGTTAGATTCCATTTATAAATCATTTCATTCGACAAGTTTTTAATGCTTTATGTTTCAGGACACCATGGTGTCGGTGAACTTAATGGATTATCACATGGACCCAGAGATTTGGGGAGATCCAGAAAACTTCAGACCTGAAAGGTTTTTAGATTACTACGGGAAGCTGGACCTGAAGAAAGATGTATCTCTACCTTTTGGAGCTGGTAAAAATAATTTGAAGTCTAAAAAAACATAACCTCATTTATAACTATCATTTCTTCACCTCTTCCAATGTCCATATCGCTTGGGCCCCGTCGATAAAATTGTTATCATGTAATACAAATACTGCAGATAATACTTCTGACCTGGAAAAATATTGAAAAAAACTTTGACTATGCAAAAATAGGCAGCCTGTTTCATAGATTCCCCAATCAATTGATAGATTGCAGTATTTGAAGCACAGACATTAGGTGGGAATGCGGTATTTACTTGTTCTTCCGGTATTTCAATGGAAGTTGCTCCAAAAAACAGGATCATAAATCACTCCTTCTCCTAAAAAAGACCCTCCACACAATATTCACTAGACGATGTAAATATAATGATGACATATATAAATATATATACATTTTTTTTAAATGCAACAAATGTATTATTTCTGTTTAGGTAAGAGACTGTGCGCTGGGGAGACTTTTGCTCGGCAGACAATGTTCTTAATGGCCGCTGGACTGATGCAAAATTTTACATTTAAAATGCACGGCTCTATTCCCAAACTGTTGCCAGGACTGATCACAATGCCGGAGAATTTCCAAGTCAAGTTCTTCCCCAGAGATTGACGACCAGCAAATGCTGTGAATTTTTATCAACCTAAATAGAATATTTTATACATGATAATTAAATAAATATTGAATAATTCTTTGTTAGTTTTTGCAATTAAGGTTGGGGTATTTCAAATACTGTTAAAATTGAAAGACATTTTTAACATTCAAACAGTTTTTCAGGCAGTTTCAACTTTTGACCAAATTTTGAAAAGCCATCACGCTGTGGGTTCAACGGGACCGTCCAATTTAAAAAAATTTAAATTGGCGCCAATCATCAATTTGATCGTAAATCAAATGTGAACATTCTGCCAGCAGTCCATAATAAATGATAAGCTATAATAAACTATAACCAAATTAAGATGAGTTATTTTTAGTTGATGGCTTAAAGCAGTGGTGCCCAACTGGTATTGCTCCAAGGGCTATTTTGAATATCCCGATACGCCACGCGGGCACCGCGGAATTAATAGAAAAACATAAGTTATATAAAGGAAACCTCATTATACAATTACTCCACTTTTTATTTATTATGTTAACACTTAGGTACTACACTTCAAACAGAATAGACCGGAACAGCAAAAAAACTAATGCGATACTTGGCTGTCCATATTTTCAGAAAGCTTCTTAAAGTCTGGTTGGTAATCTTCTGTGTAACCCAAAATCATACAATTTTTGACGTGTTCGTTAGTTAACATACTTCTGTATTTGGTTTTAATTACTTTTAGTTGAAAAAAGCGCATTCACATAGCTAGGTTGACCCAAAAAATGCTTTAAAAATGAGAGCACAGTTACGTACGTTTTTGTATTTAACAGGGTCCGTGATCTTGAAAACTTCATCACTTTTATTATCTCTGCTTTTAAGGAAGATATCACTACGAAGAGTGCGAAGTGCAATAATTTCTAATTCAGCTTCCGCTTTATTAACGAAGCAATGGGTTTCCATCAATGAAGCTAGTTGTGAAACATCGCTTTCGAAAAATGGATTTTTGACAAAAATAAACAAAGGTTCCATACAGAAAATGTTGTCAAAACGCCTTTCGAATTCCAATTTTGACTGGTGAAACAACTCCAAATGTTTCATCATCATCATTACTATTGGCTCTACAACCCCTGGTGGGTCTTGGCCTCCTCAAGAATCTTCCTCCACTCGTCTCGGTTTTGTGCCAGCTCTCTCCAGTTTAGAAGCTCCAAGATAGATATGTCTTTGAGGACGTTGTCGCTCCATCTTAGTCTTGGTCTTCCCAGGCTCCTTCGCCCTATTGATCTTGAGTTCAGCAGGGACTTTGGTGCTTGATGCTCGGTCATTCTCTCCACATGACCCAGCCACCGAAGTCTTCCCAGTTTTATAAATTTCGTGACGTTTAGCTCCTTAAACAAAGTATAGAGCTCATTGTTATAACGTCTGCGCCAAAATCCATTTTCTAGAACCGGTCCGAAGATGCGTCTCAAAATTTTTCTTTCAAAAACGTCCAGTGCTCGCTCATTCCTCTTAGTTAGTACCCAAGTCTCAGCTGCGTACGTAAGTACTGGTCTGATAAGTGTTTTGTACACTAATATCTTCGTGTTTCTGGACAGCAGTCTGAACTTTAATTGGTTCTGTAGGCGGAAATAACAGCGATTTGCGTTCACTATGCGCTTCTGGATCTCCTCTGTGGTATTATTGTCGTTTTTTATCAGGGAGTCTAGGTATGTGAATCTTGGTACCGTTTCGAAATTTTGATTTCCACATGAGAGAGTTGGGATTTGTTGGGTGCATCCTACGGCCATGTATTTGGTCTTTTGCTGGTTTACTACGAGACCCATATTTTTGGCAGAACTTTCAAGATTTATGAAGGCGTTACATAAAGCATCTAGAGTTTTCGCGATTATGTCGATATCATCAGCGTAAACCAATAGTTGCACAGAGTTGTCAAATATCGTTGCTCTTATCTCGATGCCTGAGTCACGAATAACTTTTTCTAAGGCTATGTTGAATAAGAGGCAGGCCAATCCATCTCCTTGTCTCACCCCGTGGAGCGCTTCAAAGGGCTCGGACAGGTCACTGCCAACCCTGACTCTACACGTTACTGGGGACATTGTTAATTTCACCAGATTGATCAGCTTACGCGGTATTCCAAACTCACTCATTGCATTGTACAATGCATTCCTATTTATGCTATCGTACGCAGCCTTGAAGTCTACAAAGAGATGATGCGTTTCGACATTGTGTTCTAGCGACTTTTCCAAGATCTGTCTTAAGGAGAAAATTTGATCAATACATGATTTGCCTGGCCTGAAGCCACGTTGGTAGTTGCCAATGATTTCTTCTGACATTGGAAGCAATCTTTTGTACAAGATGTTGGACATAATTTTATAGCTGGTGTTTAATAGCGTTACTCCCCTGTAATTACAACACTCGAGTTGGTCACCTTTCTTATGTAGTGGACACACAATTCCTAGTCTCCACTCTTCGGGCATCTCTTCTTCTGTCCATACTTTTTGAATAAGGGTATGCAGGTATTGAGTAAACTCTCCACCTGCTGCTTTAAATAATTCAGCCACAGGGATTTGTTGTTTTTCAGCTGTCTTGCTTCACTTCCTCCAGTGAGGGTGGTTCAGCATTGTCAATGTCCAAGTCATCTCCCGTGCTCTCCACCGTATTGTGCTCCACCTCTGCCGAGTTGTTATTGAGAACCATATCAAAGTGCCTCACCCATCTCCTCAGGATGTCAGGCTTTTCACTCAGTATCACTCCGTTCTCGTCCTTGCGTATATTTATTTTTGGCTTAAACTCAGCTCTCATGTTATTTACTTTTTTGTAGAAAAGCCTACTCTCATTCTTAAGCCTGAGTGCTTCAGCTTCTCTAATTTCTTTTTGTAAATATTAGCGTTTCTTTTTCCTGTGCATCTTCTTTTCTCTCTTTCTTGTTTCCCTATAGGTGTCCATAAGTTGCCTTGTGCAGCCTTGTTGTAATGTTTTTTGATAGAGTTTACTCCAAATGTTTAGCTGGGTTATATTCCGCAAGATATTCCGCGTCCAAAAGGAGAGTAAACGAAGGAAAATTTTGAAATTTTTTCTCCTCTAACTGCCTCTTCCATAGATCGATTTTTTTTACGAAAGCTGAAATTGCGCTCATCATGTCTGATATGTGTTTTTCTTTTCGTTGTAGTGTTTAGTTGAGTTTATTTAGTTTCCCAGTTACATCATTTAGAAATGCCAAGTCGGCCAGCCATACATCATCGAGTTTTGCTTCATAGCTATCTTTAGATTGCAAAAATATTTTGATTTCTGTCATCAAATCAACAAATCTTGCCAGCACTTTACCACGACTGAGCCACCTTACTTCAGCGAAGTAGATCAAATCACCATGTTCACTGTCCAATTCATCAAGCAAATCTTTGAAAGGACGATGGTTCAACGCTCGTCCACGTATGAAATTCACAATTCAAACTACTAAGCTCATAACATGGCCAAAGTTAAATTTTCCTCGTGTATAACACAGTGATAGGAATTAAATTTAGGAAAATCTTCATGCTTTTCACACAGACCAACAAATCCAACATATCTGCCGATCATAGCAGGTGCTCCGTCGGTAGTCATGGCCAGGGCCGGATTAACCATGTCGGGGCCCCTAGGCAATGCACGTCTCGGGGCCCCTTTACCAATGGCGGACTAAGATCAAATCCTTAACAAGACTTTAAAGGGGGGGGGGGGGGATTTCTGAATGGGCAATTTCTGAATTGTAAAACATGTCAGTATAATGAGTATTTCGTCAAAATTTCAAGTAAATCGGAGCAAAACTAACGAAGGTACAGCGTTTCAAGCGACCGGCCCTCATGCTCGATTCAAGTGTATTTCGAGTATAAAAAAATTTAAATGGGTGTAGCGAAGCAACGAACAACTAAAAAAAAGTAAAATACAACTATGTTTACACATTTGTTTTAAGTATAGACTTTATATTTATTATTTGTGCATGATGTGAACATTAGTTATTTATTGAGTTATAACCTAGTTATTATAATTTGTTGTTTTCTTTAATGCGTGGACCTAATGTTATTAACCTGTAAATGTTCCTAATAAAAAAAATTAAAACATCTTGAAAGGTGACTTTTTCCGAAACTTCGGTGCTCACTAATTGAAGCAAGTAATTTTTTATCGGGACGCGGGGCCCCTAGCCGATGCGGGGCCCCTAGGCAGTTGCCTACTCTGCCTTAGGGATAATCCGGTACTGGTCATGGCTACCAGTTACTGTATTGGTATGTTCTTAATGATTTTTTTATTGCGTCATATATGTCTTATCCTTATCCTGGTATAAAAGTTACCAACGTCAAATTAGCGAACAGTGTTTCTTTAACAGAAAAGACCATTCTGATGAACATCAAAAGCTGTGGCGAGTCAGTAATAATGTCCGTCGACTTGTTAATTTGCCATGCAAAAAACTCTCACTTTGCCAAGTCATTGGCCAAAGACGTCATTTGCTATTTCATCAACTTGTCGTGTTACCTACTAACGACTCATACCATACAGCGTAATTGTTTTGTTATTGATTATTTAATTTATTTCACCAATATTGTTCGCGGGCGCCTAGAAAACAGGCCGCGAGCTACCAGGTGCCCGCGAGCTACTGGTTGGGCACCACTGGCTTAAAGTGATGAGGTTGTTTGAGTCCATACTGAATATGAATACTAATATGCATAAATAATTATTTCAAAGTGCAAATTATCCAAACTAAAGTTAACACCGTCTAATACACCGTGCCTGGAAACTAGTGTTACAAGTGAAAAACTGTGATTTTTTCCATTTTCATTACATCGACGGTCCCAAAGATCAATTTCAGATGTGCGATTTTGTAGTTTTGTAGTAGAGCTGTTTAATGTTTCATTTCTGCTTTTTTACTTGTTTTTGAGATCAAGAAATATAGTGTTGTTTTGATATTTCATTAAAAATTCGGAAAATACAGACTTTCAAATCAACAAAAGGAAATTGAAGTAAGCCAACAAAACGATTTTCAATTTTTAGCAGATCTGACATTGTTCTTTGGGACCGTTGATATATTTGCAACTAAAGGATTAAAAAATTTTTTTAGAGTTGGAACCCCTTTTTTAAATTTGACCTGTAAATCCCAACCTTGAACTGGATTTACTCAAAAACAAAAGCTCAAATCAAAAAAAGTTATACCACAGAATGAACTCCAAATGTGATGAAAATTCACCAGTTTCCCGCTTGTAGGTACATATACGAGTGTTTTTACATGTAGGCAGGTTGTATTTTTAGAATAGTGTTTCTCAACGTGGGGGCACGTCCCACCAGGTAATATTTTAATGTTTTGGGGAGCAATGCGAAAATCATTAATTATTATTATATAACAAGCAGGCGGCATTCTGCTGATGTGCAGTGATTGTGGTAAGGTTAATTTGTGGGCTTGTTTTATTATCTATTATTCGAAATAAGTTGAAGTCCATTGCGGGCAGCATAAAGCAGCATGCAGTTGGCTTACTGTTCGATCAAAACATAAATAAAACAAACCACACACCGTCTACTACTAGCTGCTTGTCTATTGCAGCACTTACTAAGATATTTGTTGACTCTAAACATACTCTGAACAAAGAGAAAATTTTATCTGGGGTGGTTTTACGGTTGATGATGAAATTTTTTTTTGTGGCCAATGGAATTTTTTGAAGCGTTTAACCCATTGACCACAAACCCAACTGACTAGTTAGAAATGTAGCACATTTATAGCCTAGCGGACACTTGATAAGCGTTGCGTCTCGTTCTAACTGCATATTACCACACGAAATAGCACGTTTCGCTCAAATACATCACGATGTATATATTCCATAGCGATGGGAACAGTAAGATGGAAAAATATTTTTAATGTTTTTAATAGAAAAAAAAAGTCATCGGAGAGCAAAATAACATCTACATTTTTTACTCCAAGTATGCTCAGGAATCGCTGGTTAAAATCCCTCTTGTACGTCCTGTTACACCCTGTATATCTAAGTAAAAAAAAAATTATTAATGCTAGACTTTTGCATATTATGTTTTTTTGTAACTTTATGCATAAAAATGTGAAAAAACTTACAAAAAAAGCTTATGTTTCTCTCCTTATTTAACCATATTATAAATTTAAAAAAAAAAAATTATTTACCTTAAATTAACATGTAAACACATTTAAAAAAATTAATTGATTTGAATATATATGGTTTAAAAGTTACATTAGATTTAGTACACCAGTGCAGATTTTAAATTTTTGGTACAAAAATAATTCAGTGGTGAAGGCCAAAGTGTTAATATAGTTGAGAAATACTGGTTTAGAATGAATTAATTCAATATTAACCTCTAATTTATTTAGGGGACACATTGATTAAAGTATTATTAACTGATTGTACACAGATAGCATAGAAAATATTAATTTAATCTTAAATAATAGTTTGCATTGTGTTAAATCATTAATAAATCAAAAAAATAAATACTTTGAAAATCACAATTGAACACTTTTAATCCTGCTCCCTAATTAGATATCAATCTAATAATCTGAATGTTACAATAATTTATTACTCAGAAGTTGTTGATATTTATGAATATCAATGATATTTATATAACCTATAATCGCATTCAATGATTGGTAGCAATGTGACATTGAAAAAATGTTACGAACTTCGAAGGTTTAGAAATAATCTAAGAAATAAATACACAAATTACATCAGGATAGGCTGAGTGTATTTAATTTATATACACGGTGTCCGGGGGTAAAGTGCATTAACTTCAGGAGGTGATTCTACATGATGGTAGGAATAAAAAAGATTAACAACTTTTTCCGAAATTCCAACATTTTTTTTCCCGTACAACTACCTACCTACTAAAAATCCTTAGTGTGAGGCACGATCTTACTTGCTGAGAGCCTGCCGGGCGCCCAACTTGATTGTGATTGGCCCGTACCGTAACAGCGGAAAATAATAAATCTGGCCGTACACGCCGAACTAATTTAATCTGTTTACCTCAAAACTACCCCTAAAAGTTGGAATTTCGAAAAAAGTTATTTATCCTTTTTACTTGTACTATCATGTAGAAACACCTCCCAAGGTTAATGCACTTTACCCCGGACACCCTGTATGTATAATGTTTTCGTTTTATTGGTTTGTAACACACACAAATAATTGTATGCATATACCTACATACTAGCTTTTATATATTATACTTTGTTTTATTTCTAACTAGCAAACCCGGCCACGCGTTGCTGTGGCTAACGAAACCTTTATAACCAACGCCATCTGTTAAATCAAATCCACCATTTGTCAGCCCGCTGCCGCTTGGCCAGATATATTATGTATTTCAACCAATTTTAAAATTAAAATTTCAAAACCTTAACAAATTATATACCTAAAAACCTTCCTCTTGAATCACTCTATCTATTTGTGAAAACAGCGTGAAAATCCGTTGCGTAGTTTAAAAGGTCTAAGCGCACGTACAGCATGAGCGACTTCATTTTATACTTAGTAAAGAAGATAAAGATTAAATACAATATTAACCTTTGACTGGTGGCATGGTTTTTGTGTAACGTAACTGGTGACGAACAGCCTGAGAGGCCGCTGCCTTATCCGGTCTACAGCATAGAAATTAGGTAATGTAGCTTACAACAGTCTTTAAAAACAGTTTAATAACATATAAAACGATAAAATAAAACTAATCAATAAACTCTAAATGTAATTTTTAATGAAGAAATTGTCATTACAAAGTATATTGTAACTAAAATCAAAAAACTAGAGATGAGATCAGTAATCACAAATAAAAAAAATTATATCAACGATACTAATCAATAAACAAAAAAAAATAATGCTCTAATCATGTATCATTTTACAAAACTGGCAATGGTCAAACTTTGGTTATTTTTATTGGCAGTCAGGGCATAATTGTTTGGCACATTGCAAGCACACATGTTTTTTACACAAATTACATTGGTAATTCGATTTGCGATTTAACTTAACTAGAACAGGTTTTTCGTATTTTTGACTCGTCATTGGAGTTTTGTGGATCAGGTGGCAAATCAGAACCCAAAATACGCATGCATAAAAAGTTACGTAACTGGTGACATAAGGTCTGAGAGACCGCTGCCGAACTTAACATCGACGTAACTTACCGATTTGGGACTGCGCGATGCTACTATCCTTCTCTACGGCGTGGACGCAACTAAAATCGAAGCTACTCAGGCGTTGGAACAAAGCAAGCGCGGGGAAGGGGGTGAAATGACGTTTCACTGACGCTGCGCGGCCTGTGAGACCGGTTGTCACCAGTTAAAGGTTAATCAAAGTATTAGAACCAGTTGTATCGCAGAAATTCAAATGTAACATTGTCATCAAATGGCCATTCAGCTCCAATTTGTTTTGTTGACATTTGAAAGGTCCCCGTTAAATGCTGATTCTGGATGCGTTTCAGCTTTCTATCAATTTGTTTTGTTGACATTTGAAAGGTCCCGTTAAACGCAGATTCTGGGTGCGTTTCAGCTTTCTATCAATTTGTTTTGTTGACATTTGAAAGGTCCCCGTTAAACGCTGATTCTGGGTGCGTTTCGGCTTTCTATCAAATTGTATTAAGCTGACAAACTTAACTAAATGATGGTCCTCTTCTGCTAATCATAAATTGTTCAAAAGCTGAAACGGACTTAGACACTGCATTTAAAGGAAACCTTTCAACTGCCAAAAAAACGAAATGGACTTTTAATGGCTATTTGACGGCAAAACTAAAATAAAAAAAACTTTATGACAGATTCCTTGTTTTCTTATGATTACTACATCCACACTTATCATGTTATACTTACATATTTATCGTGTTATACTGTAACCAAATGTTAAATTTGATGTAAATAAAAATAAAATTAAACCCCTCATACCAGTGTCAATGTGACGGGAGTATGAATCCATCTCTCCCACTGCGGTGCAAGGCGATGGGTCGAGAGAGTCTGGCTAGAGATGTCTAGGTTAGGTCTCCCTCAACCGGTCTCTCCCGATCCGGCCCGCCACGCATTAGGTGGACAAACACATTCGCCACCAAGACTTACGACCGCTGTTCCCAACTTTTCGATCGACCAATCTGAGTCTGCAATTAGCTAAGCGATTTGTAAGTATTTTAAAGGTAACGCTCGATTCGCGTTGTTCCCAAATATTTTATCGTTGATTATCTTAAGTGACCCCGCCTACTTTCACAGACTACAAAATATTATCCATAAACTGGCATTTTATATTTTTTAAACAAACGTATAAAATGTATTAAAAATAAAGTGTCAGCTTGACCTTTGCCGCCATCCCGTCGGTACCTCAGTACTTGGCACTTGGCTTGGCGTCACTCTGTTGACACTTTTATAACTTTGCTTTGCTTGGTCGAGCTTAATCCACGTGTCTGGGTTCCTTATATTAAGCGAATCTTAAGCGATGCTTGGAAAGAGCGTAGTTGTGCATTCGAGCGATGTTGAGCCTTAGCAATTGATTAGTAGGATTGGGAACGGTGGCCGTTAGACCCTAATAAGTGATCAAACATAGTGAACCACTTGGGGGTGACCCATGGCAGGAGTATTCATCCAATGGATCACGGGGCGCGCGGTACCCATACCTGCCTCCCAAATGATAAATTTGTTTTTTATGTTCAAATTCAAATCTTACACCTTTGACTGATCGAAATCTAATTATATAGTTATTAGCTGGTACCCGGCATGCGTTGCAACGCCATACAATTGATTCTCACTGCATGTCCTTTCCTGTGCATCCCCATTCCCTACCACCTTCCCGCTTTCCCCCTCCCTCGTCTCTTCCCTCTCCGCGAACCCCACCTTCCCCTGCTTTTCCTCCCTGCCGCTAAAATATACGAAATATACACATTTTCATTTATACAAATTTCATAATGCCAGAGCTTACCATTATATACAGCCTATGTTACTCGCTGATAATGTAGCTCTCTATTGGTGAAAGAATTTTTAAAATCTGTTTAGTGGTTTAGGCGTGAAGGCGTAACAAACAAACACACGCTCTTTCGCATTTACAATATTAGTATGGATTTTAGAAGAAGATAGTACTATGAAATCTAAACAAAATATGAAACAGAACAAAACACAGAAAAATAAAAACGTAACGGTCGCAACTAGAAATCGAACCCAGGATCTCTTGTCTTACCGGGACAGCGCCTTAACCAACTCAGCTACTGGAACATATTTATGTTGCGATCGTTACCGTTTATTTTTTTCAGTGTCATATTTAGTTTAGATTTGTTAGTATTGTCTTCTTCTTCAATGAAATATTACATTGATGGTATAACCTTCAAAAGTTATTCCAATAAAATTGAACAAAAAACCCTCCAACCAGTCCAGTGGCGGCTCGTGACTTTTAGGTGTGCTAGAGTGCTAATATTTAAAAAAAAATGCATTATTAGTGTTGTAGCCGAAAAAGCTTTTTTTTTTCGAAATTTCGGTTATTTGTATGAAGATTTCAGGATATGCAGTGCACTGCCAAACTGAGATTTTCTGAAAATCTCCATACAAAAACCTATTTTCGAAATAAAAAACGTTTTCGGGTGTTATTTTTTTAAAATATTAGCACATTCTAGTACATCCTAGTCACGAGCCGACAACGCCACTCCGCCCCCGATACAAATGTGTATCCTGATATTTATGCTTTGTGGTTTGCTGCTTAACTATATTAAACATACACATTACGACTGGTAACACATTTAAAAAAAAACACAAGTATAATTGAATAAAATCTGTGTCCACAAAATCTCTGAAAAAAACCATATTTTTGTTGCTCTAATAACTTCCCTGGAGCAGAGCCATCGAACTTATCATGATTTGTTTTCGTAACCACATAAGCGTGTTTTCATGACATTATAACATTACTGGACATATGTATGACGTATGAGGTGTACCTGACTTATTAATCAAATTTTAACCATTCGCACTCTAGAACCCTGAGAAAAATATGGTCACCCTTCTTGTCAGAAATTGCGCCCTCTTTACCTCTCCGCGTTACCTTTACAAAATTTTTCACAATTCAAAAAAATTTTAATTCCTTTTTTTAAAATTATTTATTTGATACAAGAAAAGACATTTTTAAATACAAGTTTTATGTAGTCCCACAAAGCTGTCACACTTGACACAACATAATATTTTATATAAAAGAATATATCTGAATGTATCTACCTATATGTATATAAATTATTTAGGCAGTTACGTTGAGATGTTCAGAGATACATTGATTCATCACTTATTAGCCAACGCTTAGTGTTTTTGGGGCAGGGTCTCTCATTATTCTGAGGTTTACAAAATTTATTGAATTTATTGAAAATCTCTGGTATTAAGTATTTAAGCGTTCGGCTTCCATACTTATTTGTTACTCTTGGAGTAATGAGGCCCTTATTTTCAGTGAATCTTGTGGTGTGATTATGCACCAGTTGCTTTTTGTACTTACTTTCTCCCTCATTATCCATTATAATAATGTACCAAAGAAGACCCTTTATTGAAAGTAGCTCCTCAGAACCATACAGTAGTTTTAGATTACTTCTTTGTTTGTAAATATTTGGTGGTACAATTTTTTTTATTATAGCAATTTGTAAATTTTGTATACATATATTTAATATAAATATTACTTGTGTGCCCCCAAGTTCGTATTCCATATCTACGGATGGATTCGACCATGGAAAAATAAATAATTTTAAGAGTACAATGGGGCAAAACAAATTTCAATACATAAAAATTACTTGCTAAAGATCGGAGCTGGTTACAAATTTTAGCCACTTGTTTATCCCATTTAAATTTATTGTCTACTATTAGTCCCAGATAAGTATATTCGTTAATAAAGTCAATTGTTTTACAGTAGCAAATATTTTCAATTTTTCTATGAATACATTCAGAATTATGAGCAATTATTTTGGGTATATTCCATACTCCCAGGCTCGGTGATCTTATATACATACATTTGGTTTTTATAACATTTATAATTAATCCAACATCATGAGCCCATTTAAGTATGTAGCTTGTTAAAGTCGCTTTGTAATTGTTGAATAGCTATGATAGGATTTTCATTGGATACTACAAGTGCAGTTCCATTTTCTATTTCTCACTTTCAAAAACTTAACATTTCATAGCAATTTTTAAATTTTAGTAGAGCAACCTAGATTATTTTCGGAACCTTGTTCATCTTTCTAGGACATTCTAAACCCCCATGACATCCATGGACGAGGAAATAAAGGTGTGGTTTTTTGTGTAACTTAAAAAAATATATGATTTCAGAGTTACCTAGTTGTATTAATTACCCTACGATATGTAAACATTAATAAGAGATTTAACATATATTGGTTAGACCTTGGTTATTTGTATACACACCGTGTAAATGAAAGAAAAAATATGACAATGTATAAATGTGTTTATTTGGTCTACTTAGATAATTATAAATTATAGGTCATGTTTATAGAAAATATAATTATGCATACATAATAGTACTATTATAAACTAGGTTATAAAATTACAAAAATATTATATTTTTGTCAAAATATTCAAATAATTGCGCCGAAGCATCAAATTAATGATAAATTACAAAAATAAAATTTGTGCTTGTTTTATATAAATATGCATTAAAAAGCACCATATCTGATAACAGCAAAAAATGCACCATTCATTGTGACTGATCACTCAAAAATGGAATTAGATTACACGCATTGTCATATTTGAGCTGACGAGAACTTGTGATCATTATATTTCCAATTTAATTATTGGATAATATTATTAACAGTAAATTTAAACGATTAAACACGAAATACAAAAATGCATACATGTATACATAATCAAATGTCTAATAATCACAGTAAAACATTAATATAAAATGTATATGAACATAATATTTTTTTTTATTATTTTAATAAACCGGTAACATATAAGAAGATAACAATCCTTTGGTATTAAAGCTGACTTACAACAAGCTTGTGAAATTTTCTTAATTAACTATACTTAAGTAAATATAAATTTTATAAAAATTTATTGGTACAAGACTATTTCTATCAATAAAAATGGGTATATACAGGAAAGGCAGTGTTATGAATATGGTAGTGTTGTGTAGAACATCACTACGAAACAGATAATTGGACAATTGGGTTAAGTATGGTAGATTGGAAGTCAGCTAATTTCCTGTGCACTGGAAGGTCAGCCGTACATTATAAAATAACCTGGATGGAAATTTCCTATGAAAATTGTTCAATTCATTTTTAAATGATTAAATAACCTTATAATGTTGTCACAGGGTTTCCAACAATCTGTTTTTAAAAATAGTTATAAATAATAATGAGTGATTTGTTGTAATAGAATTTTGATGATACATAAAAGAAAATAATGTGGAAAACATTGTGAAACTAAAAAAGTGCATGTGAGTAACTTTTTTGTCTTCCGATAATGACGATGAATCGTACACACTGAAGACGTAAAAGCAATTTAGAAACAAAAGTTCCTTGCTATTCGAAAGTACGTTCAGTTTTGTAAATTACGAGTAACAGGACATTATATATTTACATTTACTATGAAAATATTTTAGTTAAACTAATGGGATAGGTAATAATTAATATTGTCAATGACATGACCTGTTGAACTTGACAATATCTGCAGCTTGTGCAAGCAGTTAGTTATGAAACAAAAATATAAATAATTAAGGGCCATTAACCAGCCAGCGGCCGGAGAATTCATATTTCATCGAAAGATGTTCTTACGATCGTACAGGGCAGTTCCAATGAGAAAGAGTAATTATTCCCCGTACCAGTTTTTAAAAATAATAACTCAATATCGATTTTATTTCATTCCAATTTGCTTTAATTTATACCTACATTCAAAAATGCTGAAAGGAGTGATGATAAAACTATTAAAATTATGTACTTTTTGTAATTATTTTTAAATCATAAGTATTTATAATTTTTCAATAATGTCTAAGCAAAATAAGAATGCAAAAAAAATCTTAAATATATTAGTTTGTAAGACGTAAATAAATAGAAAAACTGAAGTATTTTTGTCACAAAACATGTGTGCGGATTTTTTTTTAAATGATTTTATTTAAACAAAAATTTATTAAAATTCTGAAACAGAGCTTTTCCAGATAATTTATTGATTTATTTTACTGCATGATTACATGATTTGAAATGTGCGTTGTATAATACAATTTTTTTTTTGAAAATTTAACAAATCTGCCAACAACCTACGGTAAAACCTTATTGTACTAAAAATAAACATATTTTCTCAAAATTTAAAACATAGATTTACTAGATAAAAGAACAGTCTTTCGAAATCAATATATAATTTTTTGTGGAAAAGAGTCAATACATCTAAAATTAGATTTAAAAATTACACATTTGCGGTTTTGTCTGGTTATTCCCTCTTAAGTGATGATTTTGTTAGTCAGCTAAAATGAATGTTACATGCTACAGTGATAAATTATTTCTCCACTGGCGATAGATAAATTAATCACTATATTTATCTCATAGAAACACATGCGGTGCAAGCTGATACTTCCGTATCTAGGTATATTCAACTAACTACAAAGTTCAATAGGCTAGTGATAAACATTATATCAATGAGTAATATTTTAAAGCGGTAAATCTGAAGTTCCCAACAGTCTTTGTTAACAAGGCACATGAGATTTTTATTGCCCAACTGATTTGATGACATTTAAAAGAGATTATATTAAAGATAATTAAATAAGTAGAATAACCTCCTCAGATCCAGGAAAAAAAGTGTTTCAAAATCAATTTTTATCTTTGAATTTGTATATCTAAAAAACCACATAAAATAATTTTATTAAAAAAAGGTTTTTTTATTCTCAATGTTTTCAGAATTGTATGTCTCTTGTAGGAGAGGCTGGGTCTCTAGTAACTAGTTTGAATTAATAGTATTCCAGGAATCACATCACTTTTTTTATGTCGCCCACAGGAGACACTGGGTCCGAGGAGGTTAAGGAACTTCAGTGAAAAATATTATGGCTTTAAAAAAATATGTTCATATAGACCAATAAACGCTGATTCTGAATATATAAGTTTTATTTAATAATATTAATCGCAGAGTTTTTAAAAAATTATTAAAAAGTCCATTTTTAATCGGGTCATAGAAACACGTCGTCAAGTTGGTATTATTGAAATGTTTAGTAGTGACGTCACTGAACACCGTAAAGTCATTGTATGGGAATGTAGGTATGTACAAGCCATCGTATTAACAACGTTTCATCTTATTTGTTTATTTACATAGTGTTTATAGAGATTTAGTTGTTGTTTATTGAAACATTATTTAGGCCTAAATAATTCAGTTTCAAAAATAAAGGTGTCTCTTATTGAAATTTTTTTTATCTCTATTATTGAAAATATTCAAAAACTACTGCCCAAAAAAAAGTAGTAGGTAATACTACTTACTCTAGGGAGAATACTTCGAACTCTAAATTTCAAAATGGCGCCCATTGAACAGTTGATTGACCGATCTTATAGTAACTTTTCGGGAGTGATGACGTCACACAATTCGCTACATATACGGTGGTTTTCGGGGATCTTCAAAAATTAAAACTTTGACAATTATTTTAACTAAACTAACTCTAAAAATAAAAATAAATTTGGAGTTATTTAAGTTAGAAGGTCATTATTCATTAAAAAAAAAAATTGGACTGGAGTTACTTATTGATAATATCATTTAAAGCATTAGTACAGACTAGCACAAACTGAAAAAAGTCACGGAAATCATGAAAAATCCCCTTTTTAAAAAATAACCAAAGGAATTTTTTTTTACTGAAACCGCGATCAACTTGAAGGCAATTGCCTTCATTACGCTGATCATTACATTACATCGTTACACCACAGATTATTATTAAGAATGGCGGCATAAATTCATTATACATCATGTTCTTACTGCGAAAATTCGGAGGCTGGTTATTAATGTTAATCTAAGAAAAAAATCCTGATAAAGTTTTTTAAACCAAGTAATTCTAATTATTAAAAATATTGAGAGTAATCATAGCTTTACTTTTGCGAGTAATGCGTGTATTCGGATAACAAAATGGCCACCCTCACATTTCTAATCAGAGAACAGCTGACCGAGTGAGAAGAAATAATTATTATAAAGGTGTGTTTGTATGAACGCTTTGTATTCCACACAAAAATATGAAAATTTATCAGAACTTTTTTATTTGGGCACTGATGAAAAACAGTCAGTATTCATGAAATTCAAGTTTTTCATGAATAAATCCCCCCAAAGTTTTGCAGTATGAGTGTGGAACACAGTGTATACGTACAGAAAAAATAATGTGAATAAGAATTATTACGTATTTTTGAATTTTACAATTTTACGTATACATACTTTAAATGTTACCGTTACATATCGTTGCTCATATTATAACACCGCATATCTCAATTTTTTTTTTCGAATTTCTTTTAAGACTGCATGCATGGTTTGAAACAACAAACAAAAGTTTTGACCAATCACCGCTCCTTTTATGTTTATAGAGTTTGGTGACAAAATAATTGGTACTTATTTATGATGAGTAGTAAATGTTTATACAAAAGATTTATTTAGTAACGAGATTAAAATTATTGTAATTTTTTTATGCTCTTATTATTATTTTTGTTTTATTATTCGAAGAAAGTTGAATAGAATATTTCTCACATAAGAAAAACTTGTCTCATTATTTGTCAGCCTTTTTTGCATGGTACACAACATTTAAAATAACTAACAATAAGTTTTTAATGAGAAAAATATGATCCTTATATATTAGTTGTCCTTTTTTTTCAAAGATGTGCCATTTTTATTCAATAAACTAAACAGTTTAACGGTGAAAACCTGTGTAAAATGAGATACGCGGTTTTATAATGTGAGCGGCGGTATACACAACTGAAATTATATTATTTATAATTGCGAAGGTTACAAAATCAAAGTTTTTAACAAGATAAGTCAGGGTAAGAGCATAGTGAGCGGAAGAGCATCTAGTCCTTGTAACTTCCATAAATATCGCATTTTAGGACTGCCGTGTATAGAGTATCTATTGTAACGAATTTGCTTCACACCATGGCCCATAATATGGGGTTCTACCAAAAATTTTGTGTTTATTTGCGATTTTTTTAAACTCTGATAGTATTTTTATTATTTATGCATTCAATCGCTTACTCGTTAATACGGAATACTTTTTATCCAAACAGTTAGATTTAGCTTTATTATTACGAAAAGTGTGTATTTATGTCGGGGGAGACCAAAAAACATGCAAAAAATATGCATTTATCATTTTAATTTTGTTAAAATTAATTCACTCTCGCGGTAACGCCATTGTTTATCCATTGTTTTTATTTTAACATTTCATAGACAATGCTGCTAATCATAGAAAAAATATTTTTGCGTAAAACAAAGTGAATGCATCATTGACAAATTTGAACCTGTATTTATAACAGTAGAACAAGGAAAGAAATGTATTAAAATAATTACACAAATCCGCTAGACAAACCCTGCTTTGCCAACAAGCCATTCAAAACCTGGGATGTTTTTTAAAAGTATGATGAAATGCGAGTTTATTTTATCAGATGTACTTACAGATATACTTCCGACAAATGTCATATTTGATTGTCTATTAGTTAAAAAAGGAACATTCCGTATCATCCATGCATCAAACTTCGATAACACGAACGTTCCGTATTATCCGTGAGGTGGACTAACTGCATATTTACCGTTTTTGTAAAATTGTAACTTAACGTCTACATCAATGACTGGCGTCTTTAACATTTATGAGTATTAAAATATATTTTTACAATAACAATGTTTTAGTTTCATCAAAGATCACTTGATAAGTAGGTTTATATATAATTTGATTATATCATAACACAACCTGTTTGATAAAATTAATATTTTGATCAAAGGTCACAATAAAATTATAATTATTAATTAGATGAGTCGCACATCTCATAAGCAGTGGAGGAGGGTGACCCTTTCATTCTAGATGACTGAGACCCCCAAAGGAAATGATATCCAAAAATCTAAAATGGAACATTGTGAAAATAATCTTTGAGAACTTATAACCACTACAAAAATAAATATTACTACCAATACATTGTTATTGAAAAGGTTTGGAACAATTTTTATTTATTATTATGGGCATTACATAAATTGTACTAGTCCAAACATAAAAATGTTGAAGGTTAAGGCATTAGTAAGGCACCTACTTTCCATAATAATTATTGACAATTTAATATTTACATTCAATATATAAGTTGATAACATAAAATAAATGGCATTCATTTCAAGCAGAAACGGCTTTTACGTAGGAATAATTTGAAATATGGATACCGAATATACATAGATAAGAAAATATATTCATATGACAAAAAAATTTAAAGTAAATATTGAAGTAAAAGCATAAAGTACAAATACATAGTAAACAATATATACAAATATGAAGAAAAAAGAAACCTCGGGTACATGTATACAAGATATTTTGAAAGTATTTTGAAACTAAAAAAATAACTTTGTATATGAAGTATGTAATAAAAATAAATTTAAAAATTTCGGAAGTAAACTTTGATGAAGAATACAAACATTCAAAGTATATTTGATTATAATCCAACTGAGAAGCGCTGACAAACAGCTTTAATTAAATAATTTATAATTATTAACTTACTACATATTATTCTAAATAAAACCTACTTATCTAAATTAACAGTCTCTAATTCTTCATGAGTGCCTAAATGTTTTTCCGAATCTCTATTTTTAATAGATTTATCAGGTTTCTTCTTATAGGCTTCAGGTCCTATAAGACTTAAAATAACTGGTAAAAATACAATGCCATGAAACAGCCCAAATATTATTACCAAGAAGAATATCTTGAAAAACGATTTAAAAATATACGTTTTGGAAGTGCTCAGGACAGACAGGGCAAGCATGGTCGAACCACCGCCATACAGGACTGCAGCCCCGATGGAAGTGACCGTTTTGAAGGCTCTCTCCTGTCGGGTGCCCTGGATCGTGAGGAAAGTGTGCCCCACATGGGCAGCATAGTCCACGCAGAGCCCCACCGCCAGCTCCAGCCCTACACACGACACTATATCCACAGTCAACCCCCAGCGCTGCATCCATCCACACACATTCACCAGAGTCAATAGCACACAAGCAAATATCCAGAAACACATCTGAATGTCCGTTATCAATATAACAGTACATGCCATCACACACACTAATGCCAATTCTAAATTCCGCTCCACTTCCAGATCAATGATTTCGTCGGAAACCCAATTAGCAAAAACTTTTGCCCAAACTGTAGCAAATTGATCGCCAGTTGTGAAATTAGCTTCTCTGACTATTTGCTTGACTCGGTGCATTGCCGGTAAATATACCTTTGGCCCTGAAAACTTTTTGAATCTGAATTCTATCGTGGAGACGGAAACAGGAGGGGCTGGTTTTCCACAGATAATATCATCGATGAAACGAAATCGAGGTTGATATTGAGCTCCCGATGGACTGAAAAGAAATTTAGAAAGATATAGATTCCATTTTGAATCGCTTAATTTTGTCTTCTGAATATCTATAAGGAAATTTGTGAGAACATATGTTCTGAAAGGCACTGTCCAGGCATCGACGGAATGCAAAATATCTGTTTCCCCATTTAGACTATTTACTAAGGCAAATATCTTTGGTAATTCTTGAGTGTAATTGACTGCGCCGATATATACAAACGCCTCATTGCCCATTTCGGGATAATATAACTGGCGCTCGTCTAAAAAGGCTTTATAATATGTATTTTCTGGAATGAACCACGCGGGATCAAACCTCTGTTCTAATCTAAATAACGCTTCAGAGCTAAATCCTGTCATAATCACAGTAAATGCTATCACTAATATTTTCATTGGTTTAGTAAACACCACCTTAGAGTAGAGCTGGTGAATTATTACTTGAGACATGGATTTCTTAGATTCTCTAACAATATAATTTGGGTGTTTGATGCAAAAAAGTACACCATTTCGTTTGTCTCGCATCCTTCTCTCATCCAATACAAAAATAGCCACGTAAAACGTAACTGAAAAAATAAATATAAAGAAAACCCCCACAGCTGCGTATAAACAGAAGGACTGTAAGGAAGGTAAAATAGTTATGGATCCAACTAGGAAGGCAACAATGTCAGTGAATGACGTAATCACTATAGAAACCCCGGCGTGCTGGAGCATCAAACCAATCTGCTTGGGAAGTGCAAGTTGTTTGTCAGATTCTGTGAGTTGATCCCAGCAAGCCTTCATGACAAACATGTCGTCTATCCCGAGTCCCATCAGCAGAAACGGAAGGGACGAGTGAACAGGTCCAAAGGGAATCCCCATCAGAGAGCATAACCCACAAGCTACCAACAGAGCCATACCGACACACAAGAGACCCACACTCCCCAAAGTGAACCTCATCTCCACCCAACTAAACTTGGAGAGAATCAACTGTATGTAAATAAACATCATGGTGATTCCTAGAGAAAGTCTATCCATATCTTGGAACATTGTTTCTCCGCTCAAATCTCCGTAACTTCTACCGGCTTCAAAATAAATATTCAAACCTGTTACATTGTTAGATACATTATGCATAACATCCAAAAATTTTTGCTCCCAAGCCAGCGAAGTCTCCGATGCCCACTCCTCGGTTCCCGCCTGGTTTCCAGTCTTGTCCATGTCCACGCGGGAGAAGTTCACGTGGACCAGCCAAACCAAGAGTAGAGATTTAGCGGATACAATCTTCCCAGCATCATCCTTCTCAATTCCACCCAGAGTGCTGGTGTATTCCATATTGTGACCCAACACTGGACTAATGGATGTTGTGTTTACCTTATCGATTATATCTTTTTGGCTTAAATCAGATATTACACTGATATTGTACTTCCAAATATCTAGTAAGCTCTTTTGGAGGCATCCCAATTCGAAACCTTCTAAAATACTGCAGTAAAAACTTGGATCCAGGTCGACGCTTGGATCAAATGTTTTTCTCGGAGATATCGGTAAACCACTATCCGTGAAGAAGTCATCGTCAAACAGGCTTCCCGTCGAAATTGAAGAATTAATGGCAGGCGACCTTCGCTTCCTATTATTCGCAATATGCATGCTTATAATTGGAACTTTGAAACAAATGTCCGTCCAAGTTAATATTTTATTATCAACTTCAGCTTCAATATCATCTATACGCTTGTTTATTTTTGCTAGTTCCGTTAGAACCAACGGGTCCAGCACATTGGGAGCCGTTGCCAGAATATATTGGGGTCTATACCCTACGTGAAAATGATCAAATAACCAATTTGTGTCTCTTGCGAAATCTGAATCCGTAGGAACCCAGAGTTTTAGGGGGTGTTGTTCCTGATAAAATGTCAATAATCCCAAACTGCTTATGGCAACAAAGAGCCAACTTAAAGCTACTGTTCGCCAGGGATGTATAGCTACTAAAACTCCCAATTTGTAAAAACACTTTTCAACACAATGAACAATTGACATTGTTATTTTATTCCATCCTGACTTAATAGCTTCCATTTCTTAAACTGTACAAAGAGCACAAACTTTTTAGCACTATAATCACTGGTTTACCGTCACTTTACTAACATTCTAATTTAGGTTAGAGGGCAATCTCAACATCAAACCAGAACACGTTGATTCAGACAATGTGTCTCAATGAATGTCAATTAGAGATTAAAGATTAATAAAAAATTAAAGATCACCGAGCTCAAAGATATGTATGCGAATGCCCACAAAATTTATTGTTCAGGCAGTTGGCCTAAAACTAAATTTCTCAAAGGTGAGCGTGTACTTGGATTTTGTTGGATTTTAATGAAAAAAAAAGATAAAATATAAACAGATGATAAATTAATTTTATTTATTATTTATAGTAAACGTCAAAATATGATTGGTTTATTTATGGTCAAAATTTTTCATTATTTAACCATAGATATGCCAATATTTGACGACTTTTTTGGTGTGACAGATGATCGAGACATTTACATAATCGAAATAATAAAATCAAAATAATCGAACGATTCATTGATTAATCGCTCGGAGTTCGGGAGCAAATGCGACACTGTCAGGGGCAGCATTTTTTGGGGGAGGGAGGATTTGTTTTTCACAATTTAACCCTAGAAAGATAATCTTATTTTTTAGTATTGTAAAGATGCGCCTGAGAGGCGAACAGTTTAAAAAATGGATTTATTAACGAAATGAAATTTTTTACTTTTTTTATAACTTCAATCAAGTGTTACATTTTTAATAAGTAAATTAAACACAAATATAAATTATCATTTTTTAATTTTAAGGAAATATGTAAGATTTTACAAAAAGTAACAAAAATTAGAGGTATTTATAGTAGTAACTATACAGGGTGTCCGGGGGTAAAGTGCCTTAACTTCGGGAGGTGATTCTACATTATGGTAGGAGTAAAAAAGATTAATAACTTTTTCTGAAATTCCGACTTTTTTTCCCATACAAAAAGAGATACCTACTAAAAATCCTTAGTGTAAGGTAGCACTTACCCAACTGTTGCAACGTCGCTTGGTGTGATTTGTCCTGTATCCATGGAAACCGTTTGTAAACAATAACAAGACCAAGAATTTGACGTTTATATAGATCGTATGTGTCAATAACTTCATTTCATCGGGGTAGTGGACTTTTTTTATTATTTTAAAACACTTTTTAATATGGAGTCGTTTTTATTTACAATCACTTTGAATTTACAACAATGAAATCAACACTTTTATAACTAAATTTGGCCCGGACCCAGCCTGAGGAAATAAGGGGACTGTACCCTAGGTATCGATTAATGCGAGAGAGAAAGTATTTTGAATAACACCCCATTTATACTGCTAAAAAAAATAAAATACCGTATTCAGGTTTATGAACATACAATAATAATAACAACCATGGCGGTCGGCACCTACTGAGTCACGTGGCCTATTTTAGTTAGTTGGTAACACTAGCTTCAATAAAAATCACCCAGATGTCTCTAGTATTCATTACATCTTAATGAATAGGATTTAATGAATAGGATTAAATCAATGATTATCTACAGCAATCATCCCATACATGTCACTATTCTTAACAGTATGTTTTAAAGCAAGTGTAAAAAGATAACTGCACTTAAATAACAATTGAAGGCACGCTTTTAACGATTAAATTGTTATAAACTAATTGAACACTTAACTAATATCATCGCTTTTAACAACTTTAACGAATTTTCAAAATGTCCACCTTCAGCTTGTAAGCAAGCATGTAAACGTAAAGTAATATTATTATCAATTCGTACATTGTGGCGTATCTCAGTAATGAATGTCTGCCCGTTCTTTGTTGGCAAAGTAAGGCGTTGACCGAATAATTCAAAAACAAAATTACACGGTATTGGCACAATAATTCAATGACGAAATTACGCACAAATAAACACCATTTTTACAGTTAGGCAATTAGGCATGCCTACAACTAAATAAACAAAAGTAAGTCTGAAAAAAACACGCACTGAATGAATTCGTTCCTTTAAGCCAGTCTTAATAAATACACACTAGATAAAGACACATTAAATCAACAAGTTTTGACTAACAATAATAAAGTTTTTAAAGTGAGACACTACTGCGCGAATAAAATTGTTACATTCGAATTCAACACTGACACTGAGCGCTTGGAGCGGGGATTCGCCCGCACGCGCCGGTATAATTTTATCTTTTTACCAGAAAACTACCCCTAAAAGTTGGAATTTCAAAAAAAGGTATCCATCTTTTTTACTTGTACTATCATGAAGGATCACCTCCCGAAGTTAATGCACTTTACCCCCGGACACCCTATATAAAAGGATATTTAAAAACAAAAAAATGTAAACATTTTTAATATTTTGTCTCACTAACTAATTAATTACGATATAATCAGTCTCAAATTACAAAAAATATTGTAAAATCAAAAGTTATAGACAGTTGTTGCAAACGACTTCTATAGGTTCACTACACACTGTCTTTTTACACTTTGTACACATCATCTTAGACATTTTTTTCTTTCTTGTTGTTCCCCAAGCAACAGTAATGCCGAACTTTAGCCGGAGATTCCTCGTCAGCTTTTTGAGAAACCTCGTCATTGGTTTGTGGCAGGATATTCTCGATATTTTCTCTCGAACGCCTTGATAAAGTAGGGATTTCCAAACAAGATCTGATCCACGGTATAGACAGTTCAGTACTTAGTTTTTTTATATACTCTCTACGGTTTAATGGTTTTTCTGGTTTTGACAAACCGTTGTGATTGTAAATTATGTCCGAGTTGATAAAAACTATATTCAAAATGCCATAAAACATTGTCATTGGCCATCTGTTTGTTTTACTAGAACAAGACGTCGAAGAACTGGTTGGTGGGAGGTATTGAGGTGTCATTCAAGTTTATGTCGATGACTTCATCTATGTACTCGTCATCAGTATCGCTTTGAACAACGTCGTCACTTACATGGTCCTCCATCTCGCCGCCACTGCCATCATCTGTCCTGGTTAAAAAAATAAACTATTTCACTTTCTCCCAACACTCTTCTGCTCGCCATGATGTCAAAACGTTTAAAAAAACAATTAAAATTAATTAATAATAATAACCAATGTTTATACTTACCGTACATAAATAGAAATAAGTAAAAAAATAGGAAAAATTAAATCATAGAGTGTAACGGACGTGTTACGTACCCTCGTTTGTTTTTTCGGCAAAAGTCATCGCTGACGGCATCCTCTACATTTAGTGGTCATTTCTTGGGAATTTCCTCCGAAATTTCTGGCCACTAAGCTCGTTAGTACCATGCCGCCAGCGACGATCTTTTCGCCGGAAATATTTATGTAAAAATGTTATCATTTTTTACCCTTTTTATTATGTACAATGCCCCGGTGCAACAAATAAATGCTTACATGCTAAGGTTGCCACCGGGAGACATTTTAAACTCGTATTATTTACATACTTGCTATTTTCCTGGGCTCGGTGGTGGTGGCCCCTGCAGGAAGCTAACCAAAATGGCACGCACCTTTCCCACTGGGCAGGGTGATGGCCCTGCAGGAGGCTAGCGAGCAAAATATGTTTTTTCATTTAATCATACTCTCACAACCCGCAGGACGATGAAATCAACACATTTCATTCCAGAGTCCTGCCGGGCATTCAGGGAAAGAGATTTTAAGCCTCTAACCCTTAAACTCTCAACACTAGGGCATTTTTTAACTCAAACAAAAGACTTAGAAATATTCCTTACAAAATCCGTTTTTTCCCATTTTAAAAATCCAGGGACCTCACAAAACGATGAAACAAACAGGTTTCAGTAGCTAGTCTTGCGAGGGACCTGGGAAAAATAGTAGATTCCTTATACAAACTTCTCACAATTAGCCAAAACAAAAAAACCTAGAATAAACTGTAAAATTACCCGAAACTCACCAAACTAAAAATCTAGGGATAAATATTACCCCCCCCCAAAATGTTAACACTAAAACATGTACGCATATATTCCAAATGTAACCTACATAATTATGTATAAAACGCAATTTTAAGCAACCACTTTTACGGGCGGCACCGGCAAAATAAGGTGTGACGGAAACGCCGCCCTATTTATACATACGGGCAAGGTTTAACCTCCCACCACAAAAATGTACCACGTGGGCACCTTTTACCCCAAATTTGGGTATAAAAGGACCCACCCTTTTCCTAATAAATCAGTTCATGTTCACATCTCTACTCAACAAACTTGTCTTTACTCTTCGGAAGTTTTCCTGCCACCTACCTTTGGAAGTCTACCACCTGCTGCCTCCTGCTGAAGTTCTGCCTGAACGAGTACCTGGCGCCTACCGCTGCAGTCGGCCCTAACTCTGGGCACTGCCAAGGCACCGCTCAGGCAGAAACTAGGCGCATCCAGGACCATTACCACTGGATGTAGGGAGGCCAGCCAACTCATAACCACCATCATCAACGTGTACCTCTGGAGGGCGTGCACGAGACCCGGTACTTTTTTACAGTCTTGTGAAGACGCTGATACGTCTGTTACATAGAGAAATGTATGTAAGTTGCACAAATGATAAACATGCGCCTCTCGAGCGCAACGCGTTGTTATAGCAACAAAACCGTGGTACTTACTGAACAACAGCGGTCGTCCCTCGGCAGTGTTGACCGACGGCTGAGTTGACCCGAAAACACAAGCTTGTACACGCGTCGGTTAAAGAAAGACAGCAATATATCGGTTTCACGGGTGCCTCTGAGGCGCACGTGATCTTTCTAGGGTTAAGAAAGTAAAAACCAATGTTATTTCGAGGTAATGTATCATCTATTTGGATGGTGCCTATTTAATTTTAAGTAAAACATTAACTTAGTAAACACCACATTCATTTTAATATTTAATGCCGACTGGGTTTCACAAACTTCTTCGGGGCAGTAAATAGTCTTCAAACTAAACATATTTGTGACATCACAAAATATCTGCTTCGTATGAATAAATATATTTATTTAATTTATTCGAAATGAGTACGAATGCAATTAACGCCGGCATCGCATATTTTTTAATAAAAACTAAACAATTTCTGTTCTAAGAAAACTTTATTCAATAATAATTTTTAATTGCATACGGATGAATGCAATTAACAATTCGTTTTGCTTAGGTTTCTAATAGGCACATTCAACCTATGTGTCATTTGGAGTAGACGCGGGCAAAATTGAATGACTGAATTTTTTTTTATTTTTTTTATTAGTAATAGAAGGTACATAAATTACAAATAAATTTTATACAGTAATTATTTACATAGTAGATATATTTGATGTACCCCCATAATTAAGCAAGGCTTGTGTGTATGGGGAATGAATAACTTTTAAGACACAAAATTTTCCTAAATTAAAAAAAATCCTACTTCATCAATTTAAAAATACACATATGTTTGAAGAATGAATAAGCACTAGAGGCTTAAGAGAGTCACATGTAAAATCATTTAGCTTGTCAAACCTCTTATGGGCAAGGAAGTTTTCAATATATTTTCAATATGGATGGATTTTTTTTTACCAGATGTTCGGGCTACCTTGGGCAAGATGAAGGGCATTAATATTTTTTTTGATGGTTTGTTTATCTTTTCTTTTTTTTTAAATTTAATATAATATGATGGTATTAATTACACGTTTATATACAAGAAATAAAGTTTTTCTATTAAAATACATTAAATAATAATACGTATTACACCCTTTTTAAGACCAGAGCTCGAGTTAAAAAGGCGGATAAACGCAGGTTAACCAGAGTTTAGCAAAGGAAATATATATATATATTTTATTTTATTTTATATATATTAAACAAAAAATAGATAATTAACAGTAAATAAGAAAAAAAAAAATATTTTTTAAACTAAATAATATATAAGAAATACAATTGACTGAAGAAGAGGAGATAAAGAGAAAGGAAAAAAATAATGAGAGAAAAGGGATATCTAATATTATAATTGAGTTGTTGTGTTGATAAGTTATATAGAAAGAGTTTTCATTGAATTTTTTGTAATTTGTTTCCAATCTTAATTTCAAGGGTAATTCGTTAAACCATTTAACTCCAATATATTTCTAGAATTGTTGAGCTGTGGTGGTGTTACAGCGTGGTATATTACAGCGTGTGAGTGATATACATTTTGTATAGATATTCACACACATACAGAATTTTTTATATACACCCATGCATGTATGTATTCATAAACGACCAATATGTACACCAAAATAAATATATATAAATATTTATTTTTATTTTTATTTTAACTTTATGAGTAAAACCTCAAATTGTAATATTTAATTAAATGAAGACAATATAAGCGAAACTCAATCGAAAATCTGAAAACAGAAAAATCAGAAAAAGATATTGACACATCTGGGACTCGAACCCAGGACCTCTCGCTTACCGGGCGAACGCGCTAACCACTGCGCCACCGTGTCGATATCCAATTCGGTCACTTTTAACTGTATCATACTTCGACTAAGAACCACCCACACTATCTTCATTTTTCTTAACGCATATACTATTGGCTGCTATCTTTATGTATGATTGCAAGATTCAACCCGAACTAAATGCTCTCTAGATAGTGTCTGGATAAATCTTTATCCATTTTATTTAATATGCGACATCTATTGACTTTTCTGCAAGTCTAGGATGAATATTTTTATTTTTATTTTAACTTTATGAGTAAAACCTCAAATTGTAATATTTAATTAAATGAAGACAATATAAGCGAAACTCAATCGAAAATCTGAAAACAGAAAAATCAGAAAAAGATATTGACACATCTGGGACTCGAATCCTGGGTTCGAGTCCCAGATGTGTCAATATCTTTTTCTGATTTTTCTGTTTTCAGATTTTCGATTGAGTTTCGCTTATATTGTCTTCATTTAATTAAATTAATTATATATAAATATTTATTTATTTATTATATAAGAGAACAAAGGTAAATTTTATTATAGCCCGCGCATCAAGGTGGATGAAGGATGGATATGGGTAGGCAGTGGAGGGGATTGTCATCGGGACTTGATTGCCCAAGACATAAGGGAACGTACCCATACTACGTGACACGTTTAGGGGGGGGGGGGGTCTTCAAAATGTAACGCTTGGTACAAATGAGCGGCGGCGGGCTTAGGTTTTTGGTCACCGGGGGGTGGGGGGGGGGGGGGGGGGTGGGGGGTTAAAAATTGCAAAAAGTTGGTCACGTAGTATGGGTACGTTCCCTAAGATGCTTGGTTTCGGATTTGAATCAAGTTTGGAGAAAAATGTTTTGGCTAGGTCAATTATGTGTTTTTTAAGTGGACGGATTTTCGAAAATCCGTGCCTTAATTAATAATGTTATTTCGGATGAACCAAGGGCTTTTGGTGAGTCTTCTAAGCAAGACATTTAGGAAGGTTTCTAGACTCTTAGTATTGCTTGTGGCCCAAATTGGAGCGGAGTAAGTCATGATGGGTCGAAATTTTGATTTGTAAATGAGAATTTTGTTCTGTTGCGACGTTTGACTATTATAATGTGAAAGCGGGTAAAGGGATGTAGCAGCGTTTTTATTTTTTTTAATTGTATGTTTGATGTGTGCGTGCCATGTGAGTTTTTTGTCGAGCGCGACTGCAAGGTATTTAACGTTATTTTGCCAGGGTATTGCTTGGCCGTACACGGAAACTTGACCTTTAGGAGTGCTGCGAACCTTTCTTTGTGAGAAGAAAATAGCAGCGCTCTTAGAAGGGTTCACGTTATAAAAGTCTTGGAGTGTGTTTATGTTGTGTTGTAAGCGAAGTGTGATCATCCTGGGAGAACTGTATCGAACCATAATGGCGGTGTCGTCAGCGTACAAGGCTTTATACGAATGTTGGTTCTCCGTGAGTGGAATATCGTGTATGTAGATATTGAAGAGGGTGGGGGAAAGCAATGGCCCTTGCGGAATACCTGCTGTCATGAATCTAGGCATTTAGAGTTCACCTACTCCTTTACTGCTCCTTTACTCGAAAAGTCCGGTGCCGAAGAAATGATTTTAAGAATTTGAGGAGTTGCGAGTTGGGGATCAATGTCCGTGTTGTGCAATTTGAGAAGCAGTTCGTTTGACCATACTTTGTCGAAGGCTTTGGCTACGTCCAGGAAAATGGCGCCAGTGGACCGTTGGGAGTTGAAGGCGCCGAGGATCAGTTCGGAAACTCTGAGCAGTTGATGAAGGGTTGAGTGTTGAGATCTGAAGCCATGTTGTTCATCAGGGAGGGTTTTCTCCTCGTGAATGTGCTTTAAGAGCCAAGTGAGGAGAATTTGTTCGAATATTTTACCAACATTTGAGAGAAGGCTGATTGGACGATGGTTCTCACAGAAATTCGGGTCCTTCCCAGGTTTTTGGATGAGAATGACGTGCGCGTGTTCTAACAATTGGGGAAAGTTACAATAATAATTACAAATCCGTAGTACTTACGCCTCCCAGGGGATGCTAATCACGCGATCTGTTAACGGAAGTGGCGCCATCTTTTGGCATTGCTTTAATTCTGTTCTACAAAAGTCGATTTGTAACGAACTCCGTCTTAGCTGGATTCTTAAATTTCAACCGTACGGTCTCTGGCCTATGGTAATGTATGATGATGATGTTGCTAATAAACAACAAGGAACCCATTGCCAAGAATGAAAAACAGTGAATGAAATTTTTTTGCAGTACCTACTTATACCACAACGTTGCCAGACCAAGGCACTGAAATATTTTGTTTTCCCCCCGCGAGACAAAAATGCTGGCCCTGACCGTAGCTATTGCTTCCGAACAGTGAAATAGTGTCGAAAATTGCCTCCTTCAAAAGCCCGAAGTTATCGATCTAGTGGGCGGTTTGCTACACTTATGCCTCCGAAATCCGAGCTATCGATCTACCATTCGATTCTCTAGATATTTCGATTATGTAAATGTTTCGATTATGCCAATGTTTCGATCATTCCTAGTGGTTTATTTTTGGTGGCATATCTTTATTGGTTTATTTATGGACGTACCTATGGATCTGGGGCCTATTTATGCTGTGGCCTGTGTTCTATGGAAATGTCAACGCGAGTTTGACGTATGATAAGAAAAACGTTTTGTTTAACGGGATTGGTATATTTATGTATTTAACATTTTGCGCATAGTGTATTGCAGTGTATTGTATTTATCGAATGTTTTAAAATGAGTAGTGATTCGTCATCCTCAGATTCTTCTTCTTCCTCGTCATCGTCGTCGAATTCAGATTCCAGCTCAGAATCGAGCAATGAATCAAATAAGTAATAATTTAACTCCTGCTATGTTTTGTTACTTTCCGTCGTAAGCAATACGGCGTCTCTAATCAAGTATGTATATTTTTCAGGCGATCAAGAAACGCCGTCACCGATAGGAGAGCTGCTGATAGTTCGAAGAGATCTTCAAAACCGAGTAGTCATGATAAAAAGGGTTCAAATAATTTTAAAATGTCGAGATCTCCTCAAATAAAATCGTTACAACCTCGGTCTCTATCTATCACAAAAGATATTAAACCTAAGAAGTCATTGAGATCCCCTAAAATACAGCCGGAGTCGCCAGAGCATGGCTCCCATAGACGGCATCTTAGGTCACCAAAAGTGTCTCCTAAGAGAAAACGATACTCTCCTGTCAAGGAAGAGAAACATTCTCCGAGACGACAAGCTTCTCCTAGAAGGCGATCAAGATCTCCCAAGCCAAAGTTATCTAGAAAAAAATCAATTTCACGGGAAAATTCGCCTTCAAGAAAACAATATGTTTCTAAAAATAGAGATAAAAGTTCTAGGGATCGATCCAAATCAATTCAGCCAAAATCATCAAGAAATCGTTCCAAATCACCTCGGCATTATTCATCAAGAAATCGATCTAAATCACCCCAATATTCTTCGGGGAATCGGTCTAAATCCCCACAGCAACATTCATCAAGGAATAGATCTAAATCACCACAGCAATATTCATCAAGGAATAGATCTATATCACCTCAGCAACATTCATTGAGGAATCGATCTAAATCGTCTCCGCAAAAATCAACAAAACGATTGACATCCCCAAACACACTATCGTCAAGAAAATACTCTCTCAAAAAACAAACATCTAGAGATAAAAGTCCTCCAAAGCGATATAATTCATTGAAAAGACGATCCAAGTCACCGAGACCACAGTCATCAAGAAATCGATCTAAATCACCACAGCAAAAATCATCACGGAATCAATCTAATTCACCACAACACAAATCGTTGAGAAAACGATCAACCTCACCAAAAGAATCCTGCAAATCCAGAAAATATTCAAGGTCGCCAGTCAAAAATAATTCACAAAGTTCTCAAAGAAATAGAACGTCCAGAACAACTGAATCTTCTGTGAGGCGTTCCAGATCATCAGACGGCAGACAGCAGCCAAGGTATCCTCGGGAATCTCAACACAACCAACATGAAAATAACCGTTTTGAGCATAACAAGAAATTTCATGAGAGAGCTGAGGTTAAAGAAGAATTTGGTGGTAAAAAGGAAGTTGAAAGATGGCCCCACGATAAATTTGACCCTTATGCAGAGAGATCTTGGAAAGGAAACAATGACGAACGTAATGGAGGATTTGGAGGAGGTATTATTACTATAAATTATGTTTTTAAATCTGATCGTCAATGTGATATGATAGTCTATTTGTGAACTTAGCCTGCGTTCAAATTTAAGGGTGATGTCACCTCCAAACGAAACTCTTAATTTTACAAATAAATTTTGGCAGTATTACTTGCTAGCAAGGACCCAAACCTAGAAATAACTAAGTTGTGTTCCTGCATTTGAGACCCACCATTGTATTGACTTTAGTAAACTTTGGTAGACTTATGTAAAGTGGTTTTTTCCGTGGATATGGATCAAGATATTGTGGGTTTAAATCCCGGCGTGGCTAACACATACAGATTTAAATTAGTTAAATATTTAAACATTTCAGGATTGGGAGGCGGTAACAAACGAAACAACAATTATACTGATCAGCGCTTCAAGTCGCAGGAGGAAGAGTTCTACGATGACAGACGGGAGAACAGAGAGAAGATTGGAATCATCGGAGTTAACGCACTTTGGGGAAACTCGCCACCAAGAATAGAGTATGTTTTCCTTAAATTAATTGTATTACACATAAACACAAAAATTCCTGCTCAAAATTTTTAATGTATTATATTTTTATTACGTATAACATTCATTATTTATCCAATTTCAAAGTTGATCATTGAATTATTGAAAGTTGAATATTGTGATTTTTCTAATGGAAATTTGCAAAATGGGAGGATGGTTGGGGAGACCCTTTGACCTTCAGCTGGTCTCACCTCCTCCTGGTTAATCACTCCTGGATACACTGACCTATAGATTCCTATCCACCCAGGAAAAAGGTATTCCTTTCCAGAACTTCCTCCTTCCTTTCCTTAAAAATACCCTCCATACAGTGTCCCCAAATACGACAGGCCCTTAGGGAAAATATTTTCCCCAAGTACCTCCTGTGTAGGGTTAATGTAAAAAAAAGAAAAATAAAAGACCGGTACCAGCATGAGTTATTAACTATTGGACTATATATTGTAGTTTAGCACTAAGTTTCACCCTGCACTGAGATGTGGGGGATATCATCTCAGAATGATTTAATGAAAATGATTTATTTTATTTTGGAATCCAGCGGTTCAATAAAAATTCCCAAAAAATTATTCTTCCAGGTCAGATGAAGAAAATGCCATCAAAGCACTCAAGAAGAGCAAAACCGCATCCAAGGACACAAAGAAAAAATTGAAGAAGTTGAAAAGAAACTGAAGAAGGCTAAGCAAGCTCGTAAGAAGGCCAAGAAGAACAAAAAAGAGAAGGGTGTAGATGCAGACAACAGTTCCGATGGAGAAGTGTGGGTTGAAAAAGGATGTAAGTATCTATATAATTTTCTATCGTATTATCGCTGGAAAGAAAAAATGGCTTTTTTTTTTTTTTTACATTAACCCCACACAGGAGGCCCTGAGGAAAATAATTTCCCTCAGGGCCTATGTCATCTGGGATGCTGTGTGGAGGGTCTTTTTGAGGAGAGGAAGGAATGAACAGTCTTGAAGAGACCCATGTTGTAGGAAGGAGGAAACACAGAGGCCGGCAAATCATTCCAAAGCCGAGCTGTTGAACACAAGAACGAGTCGAAGAAACGACCCGTTCTCATGTGACAAATGTCAACCGTGTACAAATGTTGGGCACTCGTTTGGCGTGTTTCCCGACTATGCACCGGTGCCGAAGGGATCAATGATGCTAGTTACTCGGAGCATCTTCCATTGTAATACCGGTAGAACAAGGATAGCATTCCCACCCGACGCCTGTGCTCTAAAGATTGCAATCCGTCTGTTAAGATGGGAGAATCTATCAAACGGACCGCCCGTTTCTGCACAGAGTCGAGGGTATTTTTCAGGTATTTTGGAGCTCCAGACCAGAGATGGCTGCCAAATTCAACCGTGGGGCGTACTTGTGATTTGTACAAGGTTAGCAGTTGTGTACTATTAAAGTATCTGCGGGCCCTGTACAGTACGCCCAGCTTTTGGGAGGCTAACTTTACTCTGGCTTCGATGGAGCCCCCATACCTGAGCTGGTCACTTAGGGTTTCACCAAGCATATCAATGGAGGGCCTGTTCGGAAGATTGCTTCCGTTGAAAGAGACTAGATTTTCATTTCGATCCCTTTTAGACGTAATCAGACAAGATTGGGTCTTTGAAACATTAAATTCAACGAGATTATTTTTACCCCAAGAGAAAACACTCTCGAGGTAACCGTCTATTCTTTGCTTCAAAGCCCTACGAGCTGTTGGAGTTTGTGAGCCCTTTGGGGGCTTGTCAAACAAAAAGCTATCATGAACTGTACTGTCATCCGCATAACAGTGAATTGGTGCACATGACAAAAGGTCGTTGATGTGCAACAAAAACAAAGTCGGAGATAGAACCGATCCCTGCGAGACGCCAGCATTTTTCGAGTGTGAGGAAGAGGTGAAACCATCGACTACCGTCTGAATCGACCTCTCCCTCAAGAAGTCGGCAATCCACGTACACAAGGATGCGGGAAGTCCGTAAGAATGCAGTTTGTTGACAAGTCCTCGGTGCCAAACCCGGTCAAAGGCCTTGGAGATGTCCAGTGCAACCGTTTGGGTCTCACCGAAACGTTCCAGGCATCGCCCCCAAACATGCGTCACATACGCGAGAAGATCACCGTACGTGCGGTTCCGCCGGAATCCGTATTGACGGTCATTAATAATTTTGTTCTTCTCGAGGTATGTGAGCAGTTTGTCGTTGATCACACGTTCCATCACCTTAGAGAGAACTGATGTGATCGCTATGGGGCGGTAGTTGGCCGGGTTGGAGCGGTCACCCTTCTTTGGAATAGGATGGATAACCGCTTTTTTCCAACCAGAGGGCACAGAGCCAGTCTTCAGGGACATTTTAAAAAGCTTCGTCAAAATTGGAGCTATTTCCGCAGCGCACCTCTGCAGTACCAGAGCAGGTATTCCGTCAGGCCCACTAGCTTTATTAACATCAAGCTCTCGTAAAACATGGAATACTTCCCGATGCCGGATCCTCAGCTTTTTCATACGAAAACCGCAGTGAGGAACCGACGTCGGGACAGCACCTTGGTCATCGAGGGTTGAGTTATCCGCAAACATTTTACCTAGTAAGTTAGCCTTTTCGGTGGCGGTGTTTGCTAGTGAGCCGTCAGGTCTGGTAAGAGGTGGCAGACTGGATTTGCAGAAATTGCGACCTATTGAGCCCGCAAGCGACCAGAATTGCCTGCTGCCATGCGGGCATGCAGTCAGCTTTCTGCTGATCTGCTGGTCGTGCTCGAATTTTGACCTATTTATGATTCTCTTGGTTTCCTTTGCCATTTTGTTGTAAGCTGTTCTGTCTTCGGAAGTTCTAGATGTGTTGTAGGCTCGGTAAGCCGCGTTTTTTCATCGCACTGCTTCAGTGCATTGTCGACTGAACCACGGCTTTGAGCCCACACCAGTTTCCTTAACAGTAGATTGGATGAAGCCATCCATCGCGGATGTGATGACTTCACCAATTTCCTGGGCACATCTTGAGGGATCCGAAGTCCGAAAACAGACAGCTGACCATGGAAAAGCATTAAAATGTGCCCGCAGACCGAACCAATCTGCTGACCTATAGTGCCACACTTTTCTCTTCAGCCTCTCGTTAGGTGGTCTGAAGTTTACAGGGATTGATGTCGTCACCAGGCAGTGGTCGGACGATCCTAAAGGCGCTGTGACTTCAATCCTGTAACCGTGTGGCACAGTAGTTAAAAATAGGTCTAACAGATTGGAACGGTGAGTCTGGACATCAGGAACCCTTGTAGGCTCCTGAATCATTTGCTCCAATCCGTAGCAAAGGGCAAAGGATTCCGCTTGGCGTCCAGCCGAGTCCGTTGAAAGCGCCATACTGCTGTTACGTTAAAGATGAACCTACATAACAAGCTCTATTGTTTGTTTGTGCTTGTGTTCATTATCAAGTTTTCTAGGGTTGAAACTTTGGATGTAATTTTCTGAACACAAGCACAAACAAACATTATAGCTTTTTGTGTACAGCTGTATGGCACCTAAGCCATTTTTCCTTTCCAGCATCGGTATAATCATAATAATGTGCATAAATATCTAATGTGCCAAACTTAATGAATTCTAATGATATTATGTGAAGGGTATAATCTACCTATAAAATCTCATTATAGTTCTACTAACTGAAGTTCCCGGCATTGCCCGGGCTTTAAGCAGAGTTTTTCAATATCAGAGATGTACACAGTAATTTTCCTCTTATTTTGAAAGTAAAGTGTGCAAAACTTCATTGAGAAGTATCAAAATTCTGTTTTAAGGCGGCACAGTATGTGGGGGGGGGGGGGGGGTTGCTCATGACCCACATTTTATTCCGACGAATTCATAACTATAATATCCTTTTCTGTTAAACTGATACCCGCAGATGTAAGTTTTTATACTTTAGGTTAAAAAAAACGGTAAAATTAACATTAAAATATTTTACGTAAAACGGTTTTAAATTTTTATAAAACGTTGTTCAAATCAAAATTTAGCGGTAAGTACCATATTTTATTTTTGTAGACGATGAATTAATAACTTTAGGAGGGATTCGTTTAGAAACTTCTCAAATTTTATCAGACTTAATTAAAAAAACCCCGCGGAAAGGTCAAATTCCCAGGCCTGCTAGGGCAAATTCCGTCCAATATGCCGGGCCAAGTGGTGTACATTTGTATACACGCTTTCTTTACTTAGGTTGTTAAGATTCTCACTTTATTTTAGAGTACTTGCTAGGGCAAATTCTACAGTAGGTCCGTCCAATACACCGTGGTCGCACGTTGCATTTTTGCATACACAACTTCTTCACTTATGTCGTTAAGATTCTATTTAGGGTTATATTTTATATTTTAGATTATATTTTAGGGTATCGTGTCGTCTTAAGGAGTTGGAAAAGGGGATGGGTGGTTTTCAAAATTTCATGTCTCAGTCACCTTTCTCTTGTTTTGAAGGTCAAATGTTCATCAATCTCGGAATAAAACTGTAGAAATATATTTAACCTTTTCCCCGCGTTGAACTACTCCGTTTTTTCAATACCCATACGCGGTACATGTATATGTCATATTTCAAATACCTATCCATCCAATTTTATGTCAAATTACAGCATATTATGTCATGATTTATCATACTATATAAACAGATGAGATTATTATCTACAATTTGAAACCAAATCGTCGTCTGTAAACACTCCTAGATGATTATAAAAACGAAAACATTAAATTCCATACAAAAACGTCCCCTTGTTATCTTAAAGACGGCGCCATTTATCCGCGTGCTTGTACTCAGGACACTGCGTTGGTAGACACAAGTGGTACCTCAATCACTTATTATTATTCAT
The DNA here is from genome assembly GCA_929108145.2 of Limnephilus rhombicus. Classification (NCBI taxonomy): domain Eukaryota; kingdom Metazoa; phylum Arthropoda; class Insecta; order Trichoptera; family Limnephilidae; genus Limnephilus; species Limnephilus rhombicus. The sequence goes on along the minus strand of OV815278.1, from coordinate 19,401,941 downwards.
TCGTATAAACAAGTTCTAAAACTTCTGATGACACTAAAATTAATAAAATTTTTATGTAAATTCAAAATCACAGTTTCACAACATAAACAAACGTGTGCGAATACGCGCGATCTCGACAATAAATGTTATCGACGCTTGTCCAATTTGGTCAGTCGGAATCGAATGCATGCACGTTCGCAAACTACTAGCGCCAGCGCCATCTGTGGAGTAAATTGTGAACTATACTCTCAAAGGCACGAGGACACATTCACTTGATTATAGATGTTTTTTACGAAATACAATTTTATTTTCGAAATATGTATGCCTGAAGATGTCAGCATCGTGATAGTTACACAAATGTCCTAGTGAGCGGGAAAAAATACTGTGACATAGTAGCGCTGTGATATCGGCAGTCGAAGTTAGCGTAACAAGGGCTGATACGGGCGCGTGTGAGGCATGGCTTTTGCCGTATCAACTGTTGTTACGATCGCGTGGAAAAAGTTAAAAAAGTCAGTCTGCCATGGACACTGCTTATATGCAGGTGTCCGGGGGTAAAATGCACTAACTTCCGGAAGTGGTTCTACATGATGGTAGAAATAAAAAAAGATAATAAATTTCCTTGCTGAAATTCAATTGCTTCTTTCTCGTATAAAAATATTTTACCATAGAAGATTTTTTTTTGTTCATAGAAACAATTCAACATTTTTACCTGAAAACTACTTAAATCATACTGCTCTGTCCAAATAGTCTAAGGTTGGGGTGTTTTAAACTCTCAGAACATTTGACAACTATCAAATCAATGCCATTATGTGTGCCATCAAGTGCTGTGTGTGCCATCAAGTGCCATTATGTGTGCCATCAAGTACCATTACGAATTATCAAATATTTAAAAGTCTTCATTAAACGCCGATTCTCGATCCTTTTCAGCTTTTAAACAAATTGTGATAAGCTGACAATCAAGGCTCTTATATTCTGCAGCTGATCTCGTGTTATAAAGGTGTTCAAAATAATATCATTTTTTGATCAAGTGTAAATTTGGTTATTATTATTATTTATTTATTTATATCTTTATATTACAGTTTACACCTTATTGTTAACATTTTTACATATGTAATATATTTTGAAAACCTTTATACATATTAATATTACATTTCATTATGTTGTGTGTTAGGTAGGTTTGAGAAGGTGAAACTGTTGGTTGGTAATATTTTATGTTTCGTGAACACCTCACTAGGAGAACCTGTGCTGAAGTGTTTACGTGTTTATGATTAAGTGTGACAGGTACAGGTATTTATGTTTTGTAGTAGAAAGTTAGTTTTTTTCTTTTTTTTTACATTTTAATGGTAATTGTATATAGATTACTTAGAAGAAAAAAAATTATATATAAAGTATATATGTATAAAAATTTTTTATATACAAAGTATATATAATATATGTACATATGAATAGTTGGTAAATTCTTGATAGACATGTTTATTTATTTTGCACTTTTTATAGTTTGGTTATGTTTGGTTAGGGATTAAAGTATTTTGAATAAAGTGAATATCTTGATTTTTGATCCAGGCTGTGATATGTTTTTTGTGGATGTTTGTAGATGTATTTGCAATTAGTTGTTGTTTCAGAGTAATGGGCATATAATTAAAGAGTTTGGTTGCATAATACTGAAAATGTCTTTGTCCGTGTGTGGTGTGTGTTATTGGTATGTTCAGGGTTATATTTGTTAATGACCTAGTTTTTATTATTATTTTGGGTTGAATTGGAATATGGAGTTTGTTTTGGAGGAAGTATAGCAGAGCAGATTTGGCATAAAGTTGTTTTATTGACATGACTTCTAATGTTTTGTATATTTCGGTTGAATCTGTGTAGAAAGGCACTTGCAGAATTAGTTTAATTATCGCCTTTTGTATCTTTTGAATTGGGTCAATTGCTACATTTGTAGCACTTCCCCAAGCCAGTTTTCCATATGTCGCAATGGATTGAAAAAGTGCAAAATATATGGATCTGAGTATTGTTAGTGGGAAAATGTTTTTAATGGATTTTATTAGGTGCATGACTCCTTTTAGTTTATTTGTGATGAAAGTTATGAGTTCAGTCCAGCGTAAATGTGTATCAATAATAACCCCTAGGTATTTTGTTTGTTTGACCCTTTCTATATGCTCGCATTGACAATTGGAAGAAGTTTGTTCACAGTCATGCAGAAGCAGGTCTATGTTTGATGGAGGTTGACCTCTTTGTGTAATACTATGTGTGATGTATTTTGTTTTGATAGTATTAACGGTAAGCGTATTACTGTTTAGCCATTTTTTGACAACTGACAAACTTTTTTTGGAATTTACGAATACATCTTTCCATGTGGCAGCTTGACAAAGAAGAACTGTATCGTCAGCGAAGGTCACGATTTTTGAAAAGGTATTTAGTAGCGTAATGGGTCTGTAGTTGTTTATGTTATTTTTTTGACCTGATTTAAAAATTGTAATGATAAGACCTTTTTTTAGTAAGCTAGGAAAAATTCCTTCTTTTAGACTAAGATTAATTAAGTATGTGAGTGGTTTGAGTAGTTGTTGGCTTACTGTTAAGATAGTTTTGGAGTCCACACCATCGGGTCCCGTTGTTGTTATTCTTTAGTGATTGAATTATTTTATTGGTGTCTTCTAGTGTAATGTTTTGTAATTTGAAGTGTCTGTTCATATTTTCATTGCTGATGTTAGTGGCAGTGTTTTGAGGTTCCTGAATATCTTGGAGAGGCTGTGATTTTTTTATATTTTCAGCTAGGCTAGCTCCTATATTGGTGTAGTGCTTGTTAATGTAATTGAGGATACGTGTAGGATTGTTGTGGAAGTGGATTTCTTCATCATCAATAAGTAAATTTTTTATGGTATCATCTTTGTTCTTCTGTGAATGCGTACTTTCCCTCAAAATTGACCATACGCTTTTAGGGTCATAGTTTGCTGCTATAAGTTTGTTTCGATAATACAGTTCTTTGGCTTTACGTATTATTAGAGAACAAATGTTTCTGTACCTTTTGTAGAAGAAATAAAGCGGAGTGTCGTAAGGGTTCAGTTTAATTTGTTTGTGTAGTTTGTCCCTTTTTTTAATGCTATTTATTAGCTTTGGGTAATCCATTTTTTAAGTCTTACTTTGCGGTGCGGGATAGGTATGTATATCGTTTTGGTATTTTGGGTAATGAGAATTTGTAGATGTGTTATGAAGAAATTCCAGGCCTCTTCTGCCGTGTTAAATTTTGTAAGATGTTCCCACATTTGTTTTTCTAAGCATTGATTTAGATTAACATAATCAATTATTTTTTTGGCTGTGTTATTTTGGAACGTTGATTTTCTAGTTGGCGAAGTCAGGCCTATCATAGTTGTGTAGTGATCTGTGATTGTGGATTCGTATACAGCACTACATATTTGACTTTTTGATTTAACCATAAAGTGATCTATACATGATTCTGAGTCTTTGGTTACTCTGGTAGGAGTGTTAATGGTGCTTATAATGCCATGTTCAAGAAGCATCAGTTGGTAATCAATATTTTGAGGGTGACCATTAGGAAGTATGTTTATGTTTAGATCACCAGCTATGATGATGTTTTTGTATGAAGTGAGTTTTTTAAGGTGAGAATCTAGAGCTATTATAAATGGTGTAATGTTATGTGTGGAAAGTGATCTGTATATAGCGAGGGCACACGTGTCTGAGTCGATGATTATTTGTAGACAGTTAGTATTTATCAAGTCGATTTCTGAAACAGAGGCGTTAAGACTATCACATCACACAACAATCCGATCATTTTGATTTTTGTTTTTTAATGTGTGATACGCAGTATAATTTATTTTATGTTTTTTTGTAAAAGCGGTTGATATCCAACATTCCGTTAGGATTATAATTTTGAAATCGGTTTTAAAGTTGTTTAAGAGTATCTCAAGTTCGTCATAGTTACGATTAAGTGATCTTATATTTTGGTTAAGTAGTGTCAGAGATCCTGGATTGTTAAAAATGTCTTCACATAGTTTTGAGTCATTGATTTTATGATGTTGATGAGAGTTATTTAAGTTAATTGAGAGTAGATCAGCCATGATGTTATGTAAATCAGGATAGTTAAATCTCAGCTTTAGCTATATCCCAAATAAAAAAGCAACTGGGCAAAACATAACAGTCATAAAACAGAATGTTAGGTTAGGTTTGGTTAAAATAGAGCTTGGTAAAATAATAGATTACGTATTATTTGTTTCTTGACATTAGTGGATTTAAGTTATTTATAAGCCGATATACAAGTACATATGTGCATAAATCTGAACTTTTTATGTCTGTCTCATTAGTAGAAGAAACCGTTGCGTTCCGAGAAGACGGGGACGAGGAGCACAATGACAACGGCGAGATGGGTCCGGTGCAGCGCGCGCAGGTGTCCCTGGGCCGCCAGGACTTTGGGCGAGCCCTGCTGCCGGGCGAGGGTGCGGCCATGGCGGCCTTCGTGGCTGAGGGCAAGCGAATCCCACGCCGCGGTGAGATCGGCCTGACCAGCGATGAGATAGCGCAGTACGAGTCCGTGGGATACGTTATGAGCGGTAGCAGGTGATTATCCTATTTTTTTAAAAACAATACTCGCTATTTATACATAAGACCCCGTTAAGGGCATTAATATTTAATAAATAAATATTTTATTTAGGCAAAAAAATTATAACTGTAAATGGATAAAAATATACACAAACCACACACGCGTCGGGATCCAGTAGGACTATGGCATCCTAAAGGTTAAGGTAGTTGTGAGGCTGAATGGAGTGGGGAGGGAGATAAGAAGAGGAAGTTTAAGTACCTGGCTATTCAGAACTGGTCACTAAACAGGCGAAAGGCATTTCAAACAATTTTTCGAATGCTATTCAGAGCGACACTGAGAGACACATCTAAAAACTCTTCTTCTTCTCGTGCCCTATCATGTTGGCTATGCGGACTTTGTTTACTACGGCCCTGAACAGCTCTACAGTAGATTGGCCAAACCACTGTCTCAGGTTTTCAGCCATGATGTTCTCCTTCTTCTAGCGCCCCGTCTTCCGGCAATCTTTCCCTGCATTATGAGATGCAAGATCTCGTGCTTCTCTGGATGTCCCATCACTCATCGTCCAAGATATTGAAGTTTTCGGATTTTTATTGTTTTAATAACTTCTTTTTCTGTATTCATCCGAACCATAACATCTTCAATCATAACTCTATCTATCCAGCTTATTTTGAGTATTCTTCTGTAGATCCACATCTCGAATGCCTTAAGTCGCCTTATCAGTTCTTTAGTAAGCGTCCATGCTTCCATTTCATAAAATAATACCGAAAACAAATAGCATCTGACCATTCGCATTCGTAATCCAAGGCTGTGATCATGACCAGTGGTGAGTGGTGCTCATAAAAATAGGTGGTGTGCTAAAAATCTTGAACTCTACCTACTATCTACTCTAATTAAAATAAATTTAATTATGAAAAAATCCTGCTTATTTGTAGATAATGTCGATCCTCCATTGTCTTTGGATGCATGCAATGGATTGAGTCTGAATTAATTGTATTTCTTAATAAAAAATCTTTTTAAAGTTGAAAAACTCCGCTCCATCTAAACCGACATCACAGGGATTGTAAAGGCTCTTTTTAACAGCACTCTAAAAAAACATCCCATATTCCATAATTGTAAAAGGGTTAAAATATTGACCTTGCTCAATGCGGCATTTGATTTCAACCGAAGGATCACAACACTCTTGTTCCTAATATATATGGTGATTTGAAACTCCACAAGTACTACAATGACCGGGATTTCATTATCTTTCTAAATCTTTCCTAAATCATCAAAAATAATTTATTAATTAAATATTCTTGTCGTTTCACAGACATCGTCGTATGGAAGCCGTCCGAATACGTAAAGAAAATCAGATCTATTCAGCCGATGAGAAGCGAGCCCTCGCCATGTTCAGCAAGGAAGAGAGATCCAAGAGGGAGAACATTATTCTTTCGCAGTTCAGAGAGATGGTCTCCGCTAAATTAGCCGACAAGGATAAAACTAACTGAATTCAGTACAAAACGTTCAATGGAATTACAATACCAATTTATGTATTTTATATATGTATATAATGTTTATGTATTATGAAACATTCAATTGCATACAAGTGTTTTCCATATTTGTATATATACACAACGTCCGGAAACTCATAGTACAAGCAGGTAACTGGTAAATCTAAATCACAGAACCGAAAAAAAAAAAAAGATTTCGATCTGATCATTTCGATAATTTTTTTTTGATTCTATTCTGCTAGTATACATGTGTACCATGAAAAGTTATAATTAGTTAATTGTACACCACTAATTTTAAGTGTTTTCCATAGATAATATATGACAAAACATAAATTGTATGCCAATTTTTTGCATATTTCATGGACAATAGAAAATTAAAGTTTGAACCTAGTTTTTTGTTGTTGTGTTTCTCCTTTTTGTTTTAATTCTTTTTAAAAGTTTTTTTGGTTCCTAACTAATATTATTTTTGAACCCATAAAATAAGTTTTTTTACTGGTCCTTCGAAGAACTTTTTAAGAGAATTTTACTGTAGGTAGGGTAGGTATTGTACATAATAATATTATATTACATAGATCATCAATAAATTTTATGTTGTTAAACCTTATTTGACCAATTTACCAAGTAGATACCTCAAATATGTCTTCTGCGTAGCTTACAAACAAATCTAGTAAATTTATTAATTATACTGTTAGGTAAGCAACCTTTTCTTGGATCCTAAATAATTTATAAGGTTAATTAAAAAAAAAATCAGACAAAGTTCTTTTTTATTTAAATCTCATAAATACAATAATAATTTTTGTTACCCCCTGAATTCGGTGACCGGACAACTCAGAATCATGCAATTTCAACACTTCCTTTGAAAGGTCATTAAAAGTGGTGAAAAAAAACAATATTCGGACAAGATCAAGCGGCTTGAATCAAGCACAGCGTTTTATGCTTTAGCCAAGCATTTGGATTGTTTTCAATAATATTGGTTAAGTAGATTACATCAGGTTAGGTTACAGGCTATTTTTCAATTTTTTGTTTCATAATTTTTAATGACTTTTCAAAGGAGTGTTGAAGTTGCACGATTCTGAGTTGTCATGGAATCCTTAATTCATATTATGTACATTAGTTAACAATTTCAATAAGGGCCATTCAAGTATTACGTAAGCACTACAGGGACGACGTGCAGTATCAATATTTTTTTTTTACTTTTTCGATTTTCTACAAAATTTAGTCGAGATTTTGGTTTGAACACATGGCAACCCTACTTGTCAACTTGAAACGTGTACTTGAAACGCATTTCTGGGGATTCCCGAAAATAATGGATACGTTTACTCGCTTAGAACCGAGTATGAGAATTACCGCACGCTATTCACTTGTCTAAATTTCTGCCACCAATTATCTATTGTTTGGTTTCGGTACGATTGACGATTTGATGTGTTGTAAGTTAATGTTTGTTTTCCCATTTACCATTGATTGTTTACGATTGATCCACTTTTGCCAAAGTTGAATGGTTTAAAATGTCATTGCAAACAGACAAATCTAAGTTATAGGTACTTACCAAAAATTATTTGAAAGTTTTAAAAAAAGTCCTCTATTTTAAGCCTATTCCTTATTTATAGAGTTATAACTGCTGCTCGTGAATCAAAAAAGAAACCAGAACATATTGAATGCATGTACCAATGTTTACGTAAGCATGGGAGGGGGGGGGGGGGGTAAGAACTTTGCTTAGGGGGTTAATAATTGAGCCCTTGCCTGGAAGAATGTTGTATCCAACAAAATTCTAGTTCTGAGAAAAATTGAAGAAACGAAACCAGTTATGTTTCATAACATTTTATATTTAAAATACATAAAACATTCAATACTTAAGGGTTTAAATTAAAAAGTCGTCTAGAAAATAAATTGAAATAGAGTTTTTTACTAGAATTTAGGCAGAATTTTTGGAATAATGTTGTATATGAACACCTTCACATACAACGTTATTCCACAAATCAGTTTTTTTTATTTTACTTTTCGTACCCTACAGAAAGCAACATGCTCTTCTAACATAAATGTACACATGCCATTGATGTTTTTGAGCTTAAAAAGCAAAAAACCATATGAATAAATGAAACCAACATACAACATTATTCCACAAAAGTTTTCAACGGCTAAAAAGCAGGCTTAATAATATTTTTTCTGGACAAATTCTACTATCCTGCATTCTTCAGCTTCTTGTCTTGGAGTTGAAGCTTCGATCAAGTAGGTACATCATACGTCAATGAGTTGAAGCCATAAGACGTTCGTTTTCTCCATTTATTCACATAAATTAAACCATTCGCCGTGATTTTGATAAATGCTGTTATACAACATTCTTCCACAAAACAAACATTAAAAGGCTGCCACAGGCCTAAAAAAATTATCATCATCATAATTCCTACCTTAAAAGATGCATATTAATATGCCCAACACTATTCCATCAATATCTCGCATTGATAGTTTTGTTGGATACAACATTATTCTGGGCAAGGGCTCAATTGCAAAAAATCTGCTTATGTAATATTTGAACGCCCCCTTATTCCCAGTTAATTGGGTAAATAGGAATAAATTAGACATCTACTCTGCTTGACCAATCATTCCAGCCTCCTTTGTAAACTCTTGAGCTGAAAATATACAGAACAAGTATGATCATCTGTTACAAACATTATTTATTATACACAAAAAATTAAAAATATTTCATCGTCAATAACAAGATGTATAAAAATGGGACACTTTGTTGGGCAGGACATGTAACGACAAGGATGACTAACCACTAGACATGGGCAGATTCATTCGCAGTAATGAATCGATTCTATCTGATTAGTAAAGAGTGTTAATTAATTCATTTTCATTTACTTCATCGGTTTGATACTTCATTTTCGTTTAACAGGTATAATGGGTGGGCACGAGACCTAAGGCTTTCGTGACCTATCTATATTATACCCCATACACAATGGGGTATAATATAGATAGGTCACGAAAGCCTTAGGTCTCATAATTAATCAGTAATAAAAGCCTGTTTATCATTACTTAGTAAATCCCATGGAGATAGCTGTCTCCATGGCTTTCGTTCCACGACCCCCCTTGTTACAAGAGAACACAATCATCATATCTTTGCTTGGCAGGTCCCGTCCAAACTTTCTCTTAAATTCTTCATTGTCTTCAATTTGAAGAGAGGCTTCTAGATCCTTGACTGAAAAGAAACAAGCCATTAAGGGGCCGTTCAAGTATTACGTAACGCACTTGGGGGGGGGGGTCTTGTAAAACGTTACTGTGCGTTACCAGGGGGGGAGGGGAGGTTCGAACAACGCGGTCGTGGCCATCTTGTTTCATCGGTTCGCATCCTTCTCGGTTAAATCTGTGTTGTGGCAGGTGGAACTTCACTCGCAGATTATTTAATATTTTTAAATTTAATTTCCGTTTAAATGATCAATTGTGTTATTTTTTTTTCAGTTTTAGTCCGTTTTATAATTTTTGTTGATAATCTAGTTTTGCTAAAAGTAGTTTTTAAGTTAGTTCTGAACAATTTTTTTTTTAAATGACTTCTCCGCATGAATTTAATAGAACTTCCTTGAAAGAAAAGTTATTTATTAATCCAAACAATGTCTTATGCGTATATAAATAAATACAAATTCGAGAAATCAAGTTTAAATGGCGGAAAAAGGAATCCAAAAGTCCCGATTTTTTCAGTTATTCTTAGGGAATTATTATACTATTTTTTTATAATTTTTAATTGTACGAGATAAAAAGTGAAGTGATAGTTTTGTTGCAAAATTTTTAAATAAAAGGACTGCATTTTTCAATTTTGAATTTTCTGAAAATCGAATATGTTTAGGGTAAGCTTTTTCTTTCAACATTTTTTCGTGTTTGCAATGTTTGTTGTCAATAATCTAAAAGGTAATTTTATCTAGTTTCCAAAATGGTACTTGTTTTTACGACATCTTCAAAAATAAGAAATATACAAGACATCTAAAACACTTTGGAAAAATTTCAATATTCGTTCAGAAATTATTAACAAAACAGTCGTATACATGAGATGAACTACCCTCTCAGGCTGTGTAAGCAATGTATATTTATTATATCCATAAACAATTTTTTAATTAGTAATGTTTTCAAATCCACGCTTGTTTATCATTTGAATAAAATTTTGACGGGGTTTTTTAGTAACGCTATCTATGATTACCTCGGTGACTTTTATTAAAGGGATTGGGCTAATATCAAAGAAATTTATTTACACTCAAGTAGGTTATTACAATAACAAGGCACAAAAATATTTTATGGATGATAAAGCGAAACATGGAAGTTCAATGGACCCGTGGCCTGAGTGTTACGGGAGTTATGCAGACCGGCTCCATATCAACTATAATAATATATGGTGAAAAGAAACAAACTCACATGGAATGTTGATGCCGGAAAGAATGATTCCTGTTTCTTTGATTTCTTCTGCATTTCTTACATCGATCAAGATAACTTCAGGCTTGTTAATGTAGGAAACTACTTCTTCGTAAAAAATCACTCGATCCATTATGAAAATCCTGAAACATACCTATTTATCAATGCGCTTTTATGTCGTTAATAATCACCGTGCTTTGGTTTTAAGACCTACTATTCAATTAAACGTTTCTCGAAATTGGAACTACCTGATCGGATCGTCTCAACTTTACAAATTATTTAAATATCTGCATCACTTATTATAAATATATTATGTTGCAGTCTGGGAAAATTTTGGCACTTACCTTTAATTTGGTGAGACCCTGATGAAATAATAGCAGCCTTTTGGTATTGAAGTACTGACTTAATGCCGGGTTTTTTTATCTATTTGAGGATGGATTATCAAAGATAACGCTGATTGGTGGGAATTAAGTTCCCTCCATCAAACAAGTTTATTATAAGATAAGAATCTAATCTCCGACGGTCAAATTGATGAGGAGCAAACATAAATTATTTATTAATTTAATCCAAATTAGACATTAATATCTCATCAAAATGTGATGGGAACATTTGCAAATATTTACAGATAATAAATTAATATTCTTGTAAGTTCCAACAGATTATAATATTTTTGCCAGCAAAAGTCAAACGCATCTTGTAATTATTATATGATTTTTATTTATTTCTCTATTAATTTAGTGATATGCGAAAATAAATGTAATTTCAATTGTCTTTTCTCTTTTCCTAATCAACCCATATTTTCAATTTCGGAGGCGGATATGGGCACCGCCACCCCGGGAACCATTTATTGAATAATCAACACCTCTGCCATAGGTCACCCCAAGTGGTTCGCTACGTTTGGTGACTTAGCAGAGGTGCCCCGGTTCATGGGGTGTGGTTTGTCTGGATCTTGGCGACGGATGCATCTGTCCACCAGCTGCATGGCAGGCCGGATCGGGAGAGAATGGGTGAAGGAGTCCTTTTGACTTCTCCAGCCGTACTCTCTCGGAAAATCGCCTTGCACTGCAGTGTGAGGGATGGATTCATACGTCCGTCACTCCTGGACACACTGACCCCAGATTCCTACCCACCTCTCATATCCTTTTCCTTCCCAAAACTTCCCCTTCTTCCTTTCCTAAAACGACCCTCCACACAGATGACATAGGCCCTGAGGGGAATTATTTTCCTTAGGGCCTCCTGTTTGGAGCTAATGTAAAAAAAAACTTTGTACCCTTATTTGAGGGTATACTGTAAAAGTGAACATTTGCTATTCGAGGCGCTGCAAAACTTGTAAAATTTGTTTTGCAGCTAGCTTTATTTGTTTTTATATTCGCATATACGCAAATAATACATGTACTTTCAAATCTTAGTCACAAATAATACTGATTTTTAATGTTAAAATTTCCATACTCCTCCGCTTACTTTTTAGTATGCAAAAATTACATAACTGGAATTTCCCTAAAAAGACCCTCCACACAGCATCCTCAAAGATGACATAGTCCCTGAGGGAAATTATTTTCCTCAGGGCCTCCTGTGTGGAGCTAATGTAAAAAAAAATCCAGTACTGAGATAATGCGTTAAATCTACCTCGGGCGTCCCCGACTTTTTCTACCATAAACATAACACACCACGTTGTTACTGTTCAAAAACTATATTTCATCTACTTTAATACGACCTGAAGAGAGATTATATATCTTTTGTGGGATCGTTATGAGATAACGGACGTGATCTGTCAGATTTGTGTGACTTTTACATATTTACTGTCAGATATTTTAGTTTAGATCGTTGTAAACATGAATTCCTGCATTCATTTAATGTACGTTGTACATAGAAAAAGCAAATAAATCACATAAATCTGACAGGAGATCACGTCCGTTATCCCACATCCCACAAAAGATATAGAATTTCTCGGCTACGTGTAGATGTCACAAACATAAGTGTGAGGAAATTAATTTACCAAAAATTAACGTTAAGTTGTGAAAATTGAAAAAGGTTGTTCTTTTCAGACTTCAACTGGACTTAGAACTACGTCACGAGCTTAAGCCTGATGCTTTTTTTTCCCAAAAGTGCTTACATATTTTTTTAATGTGAATACTGCGCAAGAGTCCCAACTGCTCCCCACTGGATCCTGTGAGACTATGGGCATCCCCAATTGGGATATGTTGTGAAACTGAAGGCACCGGGAGGGTGAGGAGATGGGGAAGAGGAAGATGGGGAAGTACCTGGCTACTAAGATCTGGTCATCAAACATGGCGAAAGCCATTTCAAGCAATGTTTCAATTCTGAATGGTGGTCTTTCACCAGGGCGATACTGAGAGTGTCTTCCACTCTGGAAGGTGTTGCAAATACACTTTGTATTATTTTTAAATAATTAATTGTGAAATATGTATTTGGTTTGAACACGCAACGAGAGTCTTACCCCCCGACCACGGAGGCCGTCAGTATCTTTATGAGCGGCGTCAAGGAATCATTGCATTTCTGTGTTTATGCTTCAAGATTTCAGTCATTGTAGTAACGGCTGGCTGGCAACCCCCGATGCATTAGTCAAATCGGCTATTGACCTTGCATGACCAGATTCTTTGAGATGCATTCTAAAGTAGAGTTTTTATTTATCAATTTATCCTAAAAACTGTTGGGGGACAAATAAAAAAAGTAAAAATCAAATCTTTTGTATTTTTTTATTATTTATTTACAATCCAATAACACTTCAATTAATTTTCTCAACATTCAAAAGCTGTACGGTATTTGCAATTAATACTTCTATACACCTTTATCAAATGTTTTTTTGCTGTCAATTTCAAATAATCCTATTCTAAATATTTCATTTAACAGCTAACATCCACACAACTAGAATAACTTAGAAATTCATTATGTTCATGAAATTAATTTAAATAAAGTTATTGTCCACATGATCTTCATTGACAATAATAATAATTTTGAATACAGTTAAAATGGTTTAAAGTGTAGTTTAACTATTGAAGATAAGAACGAAGTATTTACATACTATTTTGATGCTTGAATTTTCTCTAAAAGATCAATTATGTATGTATGTACTTAGTTAAATTTAATATGTACCACTATAATTTAATGTGTTCATTTTATGAATATCTAAATTAGTTTTAGCTGAATAATATTGTGTCTTTCTGATATTTTATTTATTTGGGCAGTGTTGATTTCATATTAAGTTTGACAAACATTATTTGCATTTAACAGTGTAGATTCAATTAGATTGTTTGCTTTCACAGTTGTTTAGCGTGGTGATACTCACATTTGTATGAAGCATAATTACGTCTAAATAAGCAGACTTGATTTAATACTATTATAAAATGTAAGTTTATGTAGAAATCAGGAATCAAGGATTTTAATCATTTTATATATATATATATATACTAAATTAAAACATATTTGTATGCAGAAAAAAGTCAAGAAAAGGTATTAATTTTTTTTTTTTTAAAGAATTTTCTTGTAAACTGCTATAAACAGAATGGTGATCGGGTCAATCAAGTTAATGATCTGTTCTATTATTTTTGAAAAAATATTTTTGACTAAAGTAAATATTTATTAAGTGGATGAAGCTTGAAAAAAGATATATTTCTAACATTAACCCATCCTATCTCGAGTTATTTTGACAGAAACTGAATTCTTTTTTTTTTCGAAATTATCCTGAATTTATTGATGTAATTTGTGCCATCTGATAGCAAAACATACCAGTATTTATGAAAAAATTAATATGCTGTCGAGGGTCGATAAATTGATGCCGCTCAGATGGAATGGGTTAACTAGCATGTAAATTAAGAGAAATGTAAATAAACCCCATTATATTACCTACATATAAGCTATGGTGTAACTAAGAAAATATGTTCATGTAGTTGTAGTTGTTGTTGTGGTTCATGTAGTTGACTGCTGTAATATGTAGTTGACTGCAGTGACAGTTCACTGCGTACGTAGTGGGGGATTTACACTACTGAGTTTTGTTTGCAGCTAATTGTCACATACTGTCATAGTGACTCGCGCGTTCAGCAACTCCATTTTCACAGTCAATTAATATTGCATGCGACTAATTCCATTTTTTATAAAAAAATTTACAGAAAAGGGTTACTGGTGTCTAAATAATTCATGATGCGCTAATTCAAAAATTGTTTGTAGAACAAAGAAAAAAGAAAGGAAGAAACATAAAATTTGGGTATGCAAATGGATTTATCAACGTAAGTAATTGGGTGCTTGAGATACTTTATCAACAGAATTGGCTTCGGATTGAGTATTATTGAAAATGTCTAAGAATGATTATTATTAGAATAATTTCTGATATTATTATCCTGCTTATCCAAAAATAAGATACCAAGATGAGTGAAGTGTTCAGCAAAAATTAAATTCTAAATAACCTTCTTTATTTGATGGGTTGGATGCTACATGTATTATTATATCATGTTTTAGAAGAATATGTAACACACAAATAAAAAGTTCATGCGGCGAGTGATCGCCTGCGACTGACCGTTTTTTCGGTCGATTTTTGTCACCCGCCGCATGCAACCCATCACTGCACAGCAAAAGTCGGAAGCTGGTCTACTTTGGTGCTTGCATTTGCTGTCACCCGCGGCCTGTCGACACAGTCATTGACTTGGTGTAAATCCCCCATAACGCCATAGCCACAGGTGAATAAGTTGCATTGGTTGGAAAAGAGCAGATAATAATAATTGGTAAAGGATGTGATGAACCGGCTTTGTTGGATGGTTGGCGAATATTTTTTTTTACGAAAATGATCACACTATCGACATCTATTGGTTAATTTTGAAAGAAATATTAAGGGAAACTGTAATGATTGGACATTTTTTCTGCTACGAAGGGTGTAAACAAATTTTGGAAGAAAAAACGACTAGCAAATCCTAGTATGGTTGGAAACCATTAGACGCATATCAGCCAATCAAATCTCGGGGCGTGGTGTGAGAGGGTTGTGTCCAATTGAGACACAAAAGTTATCCCACGGTCCAAACTGATAGCTATTTTAAGTGGTAAAAACACTTCTAACTTGGTCCTAAATCGCATTTTTATGGGGAGCACGAGGGAATTGACAACAGTTGACTTCGCATCGGGGGTCGGCGAGTCTTGCAAGTATTTCGTTGACGGAGGTTTTAAAAGGAACAAAAATCATGCGTTAATTAAACATGAAATAACGAACGATTTCTATTGTATGAGAATAGAAACGGGAGTAGGCATTGACAATCAATATCGCTTTTTCCGAACAAAATTCCAGCGGGATTTGCGTGCAGGTATTGGGAACGAGCGTAATATGGTAGTCAAAACACAAAAGCTGATAATCTCAGGGTAGTCGGGAAGGAATCGATTACGTCAACGACCAAATAAAATCTAAGGTTTCGGGTTGGATTTTATATCTGATAGATTAGAGGGGAGGAAATGTTGTCGATCTCTTACGTATTAAAGTGTTTTCAAGTGAGAAATATCTAACACGGTTTTGAGTCATTAGGATATTCATTAAGCTGAAATCACCACTCGAGTTTATACGCGAGATATAGGTAATAGGAAATTAGGAAAAGCTATAAAATTTAACGGCCTGTCAGGATTTAAAATTATTTGAATTCTCAAGTATTTTTCTTAATTGCTAGGTGCATAACAACGGAGATTTATTGGGTTTTACGCCAGAGGGAGATGGGATATGGAAGGAGGAACTAAAGGTGCAGATGAAAAAACGTTCGGAGGCAGGTATGGAATTAGACTTTGGTAGAGGTTACGGCCCGTAAAAGGAAGAATCGAGATCATAAAAGTTTAGGCTATTACTAAATAAGGTTCTACGAGTGTCGCGGCCTTGTTTAGGAAGGGGTCAAATGACTAGAGATTATACTTAGGTATTTGCGAGCGCGGGAAATATTAAGAAAATGTATGCGAACACAAGGAACGCGTCATATAGCCAGAGACAAACACAGCCGCATGTCCACATAAGGGGTACGTCTGAATAAGAATATTCGGTCACTAATTGTTAGAAAATCCACAGTCAAATGCTAAAATGACAAAATACCTAGAAGGTGACGTGTTATGCGATTTGTGCGATAATAAGATGCATAGTAGATGACGGTCGGAAAATGTTGTAGGTTGCCGAGTTGAAATAAGACTTAGGGTTACCGAGAAAAGTATGGAGAGTATAAAAAAAAACTCAGGATACACCGTACCTGGAAGCGATTTTAAAAATGGTAGGACGGACACGATAGATTTTCGAGAAAAGTTGAATTAATTATTCACTTGGTAAATGATATCTTGTAGGCGCTAGTTTTGCAGAAGATTCGTGTATATCCAAGGGACGAGACCGAGTACGCCCCTGTCCGATTCTACGAGATAGTGCTTTCGCGCAATACTAATTCTGGGTTGGGAGCACCGTTCAGGACGAAATGTCATAAACCGCAGGATACGATACTAGATTTGGGAACTATGAAGGTTGTGCGTTTAAAGGTCGTAATTGTAAAATTTAAGTTTGATTAATGGGTAAGCGGAGGAGACAAAAAGGGCGGTTTTAGACAAGAAAGGGGAGTTCAGTGTGGGATCTCGGGAAGGAAAGGCTGTCAAAAAGGGCGCGGAAATCGAAGTGTTGGGGAATTTTTTCGGGGACTTAGCAAAAATCGTTCCGGCGGAGTGTCGATCTAACTTCAGTGGATTTTGTGCAAAGTGTTGTTTAATTAGATTCAGGGGAAGGGATACAAGCCAGTGGTGAAAAGCTTTCAGGGACAAAAAAAAAAATTGTGAAACTTATTTAAGGACAGTGAAAATATTGAGTTATAATAACAGATATTAGTTCGGTTTAAACAGGCGTGATCTAATAATAAAAACGTCAGTATTATTAAAATTTAAACGGGGTCGACAAATAAATGTTAATAATAACATTGCGGATTTTATATCAGAAATAATAATAGAATAATTAAAAAAAATAAAATCTTAATTACGGGAAAAAATCGTTCTTTTGAAATGGAAAAAATGTATAAGTACCGAATAGTTTAGAAATAAAACAATAATAATAATAATTTACGAAAACGTTCAATCTAGTGGTTTCGATACCAAGATATAGCAAGTGCTAATTTAACCTTAGGGAACGCACATATTTAAGGAGGGACGATATATTTGAAATAGCCTACAAACATCGGTCAACCGGAGTACATTACAATTGCGAGAAGAAGAAGGAAAGGGGGTTAAATTTAGTCATAAATCTAAGGCTACGTTAGGCCTCGTCGTATAAAATTTAAGAAATCGTAGGGAGGGAAGCCTTTGTGTTTTCTCCACAGGTACAGGTCTACAGGATACGTAATTAAGATGCAATTGGTCGTGTTTTCCCGACCGGAGAATTAAACAATTACGTACGGGTAAGTTAAAGAATCTATATTTCAATTACAGGTACCTGGTTGCAGAGTGACGTAAATGGAACGCGAACCCTGGCAGGTTTCAACAGCTCCAGCGCCGATAAAAAATAATATTATTGCAGAGCTAATGTGAATATGTTTAACCGTTATTATCATTTAGGGCAGTGACGTTTTCTCCCAGACAGCCGATGCCGGGCGGTCGGGGGGAACACACATACAAAAAAAATGAACGAGCAAGCGAGGTACCTACACCTCGGGGGTGTTGTACACTCAACCAAATGGAGGGCGTTCCGGGAGTACGACATATCAAATTGAAGGCGATTACCTGCAACCCGAACAGCTGAACATCTTTAGACAAGAGAGCAGAAGAGCAGAATCACAATATTAAATATGAAACAAATAAAACTAACAGGTACTCCGCTGAATTCCTACTTCTTGATCTACGCTTTTTAAATCTTTATGATTGAACAATGTGATGACGACACCGAGGCCACACATAAGTGTCAATTGGTGGTCCACCGGTAAGGGTCTTTCCGCATTGTCATGTTGGAGGATGCTCACCATAGACTGATCGGGTCACGCGAGGTTCTGGAAGCAATTCCCTTCCGCGGGACGGTGTCGAGTGATTGGGCGCGAAGGACCGTATGAAATGAGGTGCCAATTTGTATGAAAGGGCATGGTTCGCTGTCGGAGGCGTCTTTGCCAAAAGCACCTCGAGTTACCGGCA
The DNA here is from genome assembly GCA_929108145.2 of Limnephilus rhombicus. Taxonomy (NCBI): domain Eukaryota; kingdom Metazoa; phylum Arthropoda; class Insecta; order Trichoptera; family Limnephilidae; genus Limnephilus; species Limnephilus rhombicus. The sequence goes on along the minus strand of OV815278.1, from coordinate 19,383,401 downwards.
AGGTAGTGTGGATGGAGGCATGAGCATGGATTCTTGCGAAGAGATTCCTGCAGCATCATCACATTTTTTAATCCTATCGACCTGGAAGCAAACGTATCTCTTACAAGGGTGGGGATAAGTCGGTTTCCAGAGGTGGTCTGTACGCTAGGTCGGTCACGTGGGAGGAAGGATCTGCCTGTCACAAGCTTACGCCACTTTGTACCGTGAGTAGAGTCGTGATAAGGGACGAAATAGATTACCCCTTCTAGAGCCAGTAAAGTAGTTCCGGAGGTGTTCGATACTGGAGTTGATCAGGAAAGGTTTGAAGGCATGTCGTTCTTCTTTTGTTATGGAGGGGTCCGGGTATCTGGTTTATCGTCAAGAGATTTTCCGGGTGCCATGGGTATAGCCTCATCATGCATTGGTCGAGGGGTCGTGTCCTGAGAGCTGACCACCTAGTCAATTTGGTCAAGTGGAGGAGCCAGTACTAGTTTGCAAAGAATTTCTTCCCCATCACCATCCATCCTACCCTCTATCCCGTCTTTATACTTCCATCCTAGGTATAAATTTGTGTTTACTAACAACAGAACGTATTATCACGATTATGTATAGGATCTAGCCATGGAAAGCGGTGCAGAGAATTCGCCAATTATCCGAGTGAAACATTCAAGGTATGTACATTAAAAAATCATTAGGACGTAGAGGGAGAGAGATCAATTTTATAGCCTAGCGAGAGTAATAGCAACCGTGCTCATTATGTAAATATTGGAGCAGTGTATATCATTAGGATCATAGTGGGGACAAATTCAGGATAGTTTAGACCGGACGTGTCCTTCAGACGTTTAAGAGATACAGAGAAATTCTTCCACACCTTACCTAAAAGAACCGAAAGTTACCACGAAATACATTAAATACCTATCCTAGATGTCCTAGGTGCTCCGAAGCAAAAAATCACACAACGTGGAGTAAAGGGTTTATTGTAAGAATTTCCCGGAAAACTACCTTTTACTGTGTTCAGTCACAGGGGTGGGAAAAACGAGTCATGATTCAAACATTATTGGCGAATCATACAGTAGGTACGAGAGGAAGATCTACCAACCGGAGATCTGAACGCGCGAGAGAGAGGGGGAGGGGTATATAATCCGAGGAAAAGGGTTGCAACATCCCAAGTGGTTTCGTGACCGAGGAGAGAGCGTCACCACCAATCTTTGTTGTAAATCTTCTAATACAAATTCGAGAAGAAGGAATATTATAAAGTTTTTCATTAGGGGGGGGGGGGTGCACCATTACAAGTGTTGCCGCGAGACCAGGAGGTAAGGTTTTAAAAGCTGGAAGAGTTTCAATGTATCTTGCAATCAGCAATCAGTGCAATTTGAAGGATAATTACATAGGAAGAACAGCTTAAAAAAAAAAAAAAAAAAAAAAAAAAAAATAGACTAATGAATAGAAAAACAACAAAAAAAAGTAGGCTAGAATATTTAAACAAATCAGTAGCCAATAGTTTTAAATCTGCAAATGTAGGTCGTTGCCTCTTAGACGGGTAGATAAATATAGATAGATAAATTTGTAAACAAAACCATTAGCAAAGATTTACGATCCCAACGGTTTAAATGTAGGTCATTGCCTTTTAAGTTAGGGTGCGGAGAAGGGAAAAAAAAGGGGATGCAACAAAAAATGGTACAGTGAACACATCATAAAGATCGAAGATTTATGACCTTGCGTTCGACTATCGTAACTAGGTCAGGAATGCAACGACCCGGGGCGAAAAAAAAAAAATGTACGGTTAATGACCCAGGGCGGAACCACTAGCTTAAAATAACGGTTATAATCACGGAAGAAAATTAAATCATGTAAGTAAGAAGGGATTTTAGTGGGTTAGGGAGGGGATGAGACCAACCAAATGGTCACTACATTCAATATGTTTAGTTTAGAAAAATGTCATGTTAAAGGATAAGGAGTTTTATGGCTTAGGGAGGGGGCGGAACCAATCGGTTGGTTATTAAATTCAAGCATGGTTAGGTTAGAACAAATTCATGTTTAAAGGCGATAAAAGGATTTTTTAGGCTTAGGGAGGAGACGTAATCAGCTAAAAAGGCGTTTAGTGGATTTAGACATGTTCGGGTTACACCACACTGGTAGGAGAGATTTTGATTCAAATGGGTTGGGAATCAGTGAGAATTGCGCCGTACGACAATTAAAATAAAATTTTGAACATAATCAGTAGGATAGTTAGTGGTATTCACCCTTCGATAAGAAGCAGCGAGAAAGTGTGTCATGTATTAGGGGAGATAGTTCTTCTATGATGCATTTCAGTATCAATTCACCATAGCGAGTATAATTGTGGTTAGTCGACCTACAGTAAGGTTTGAAATTTCTTTAAACTGGGGTGACCGGACGACAAGCCAGTAGAAACAATAACGCAATCGGACCAACATTGAGTAGTTCTGTTTATACACTAATCGTTATATTGAATGGAGACGGTCTAGCGCACAACAAAAACAAAAATTTATATTGTTAGGTAATAATGTCCTTTCTTAGTTTATCAATGGAAAAAAAGGTTCGTTTTATTTTGAAGGTAGACCGTAGGGATAGCCTAACGAAGGATAAAAACATCGAAAAAAGGGTCGGTCATAGAGTTGCGTACTAGACATTATGAAAAAAAATACGGACCGATAGAGTGCAGGGTACAAATGTAAACCTAGACGATATTAAGAGGAGACACGTTTAGTTGGTAAACGGATGAGTTCGTCGTTGTCAAGATTTGGTATTTTATCTTACTTAAACTGAGACGGGCCGATGGAAAATTTAAAATACATTGCGAGAAGACGTTTATATTAAATACGGTCCGGTTTTGAAGGAGATTACTTGTGAGAGGATCGGGGTAAATTGTAAGTGAAATGTGACCCGGTCGCCTCTTAAAGACAGATAACAGATAACAGAGAATAGCGAAGAATGCAGAAAAAAAAATGGTTACAGCGACGGTCGGCGAGCAGAAGCAAACAGATGTAGGGGCGAGGCATTAGCAGACCGATGGAGGCAGGGCCGAATTGGAAAGATGCTCAAGAGTTCTTTATAAAGAAAATAAATAAATTAATTAAATACAGTACACGTCGGGATGGGGGACAGTAGAACGGTTGTGTAAGGTTAAATTGTTGGAAAAAAATCAGAGGGGAGGAGGGAGTAGAACGGACAGTTAACCTGCGGAGAGAAGAGATACACAGCATTTAGGTACGACACATTTTGGGAAAGAGAAAACACGGGGGGAAGGAGGAGACTAACTAAAGTCTGCATTTAGAAATGACTCCACTGACCAACCACTAATAGCGTGCTTTGACACTGGAGATAATTTCTATAGGGAGGCTGTGATGAACCGGCTTTGTTGGATGGTTGGCGAATATTTTTTTTTACGAAAATGATCACACTATCGACATCTATTGGTTAATTTTGAAAGAAATATTAAGGGAAACTGTAATGATTGGACATTTTTTCTGCTACGAAGGGTGTAAACAAATTTTGGAAGAAAAAACGACTAGCAAATCCTAGTATGGTTGGAAACCATTAGACGCATATCAGCCAATCAAATCTCGGGGCGTGGTGTGAGAGGGTTGTGTCCAATTGAGACACAAAAGTTATCCCACGGTCCAAACTGATAGCTATTTTAAGTGGTAAAAACACTTCTAACTTGGTCCTAAATCGCATTTTTATGGGGAGCACGAGGGAATTGACAACAGTTGACTTCGCATCGGGGGTCGGCGAGTCTTGCAAGTATTTCGTTGACGGAGGTTTTAAAAGGAACAAAAATCATGCGTTAATTAAACATGAAATAACGAACGATTTCTATTGTATGAGAATAGAAACGGGAGTAGGCATTGACAATCAATATCGCTTTTTCCGAACAAAATTCCAGCGGGATTTGCGTGCAGGTATTGGGAACGAGCGTAATATGGTAGTCAAAACACAAAAGCTGATAATCTCAGGGTAGTCGGGAAGGAATCGATTACGTCAACGACCAAATAAAATCTAAGGTTTCGGGTTGGATTTTATATCTGATAGATTAGAGGGGAGGAAATGTTGTCGATCTCTTACGTATTAAAGTGTTTTCAAGTGAGAAATATCTAACACGGTTTTGAGTCATTAGGATATTCATTAAGCTGAAATCACCACTCGAGTTTATACGCGAGATATAGGTAATAGGAAATTAGGAAAAGCTATAAAATTTAACGGCCTGTCAGGATTTAAAATTATTTGAATTCTCAAGTATTTTTCTTAATTGCTAGGTGCATAACAACGGAGATTTATTGGGTTTTACGCCAGAGGGAGATGGGATATGGAAGGAGGAACTAAAGGTGCAGATGAAAAAACGTTCGGAGGCAGGTATGGAATTAGACTTTGGTAGAGGTTACGGCCCGTAAAAGGAAGAATCGAGATCATAAAAGTTTAGGCTATTACTAAATAAGGTTCTACGAGTGTCGCGGCCTTGTTTAGGAAGGGGTCAAATGACTAGAGATTATACTTAGGTATTTGCGAGCGCGGGAAATATTAAGAAAATGTATGCGAACACAAGGAACGCGTCATATAGCCAGAGACAAACACAGCCGCATGTCCACATAAGGGGTACGTCTGAATAAGAATATTCGGTCACTAATTGTTAGAAAATCCACAGTCAAATGCTAAAATGACAAAATACCTAGAAGGTGACGTGTTATGCGATTTGTGCGATAATAAGATGCATAGTAGATGACGGTCGGAAAATGTTGTAGGTTGCCGAGTTGAAATAAGACTTAGGGTTACCGAGAAAAGTATGGAGAGTATAAAAAAAAACTCAGGATACACCGTACCTGGAAGCGATTTTAAAAATGGTAGAACGGACACGATAGATTTTCGAGAAAAGTTGAATTAATTATTCACTTGGTAAATGATATCTTGTAGGCGCTAGTTTTGCAGAAGATTCGTGTATATCCAAGGGACGAGACCGAGTACGCCCCTGTCCGATTCTACGAGATAGTGCTTTCGCGCAATACTAATTCTGGGTTGGGAGCACCGTTCAGGACGAAATGTCATAAACCGCAGGATACGATACTAGATTTGGGAACTATGAAGGTTGTGCGTTTAAAGGTCGTAATTGTAAAATTTAAGTTTGATTAATGGGTAAGCGGAGGAGACAAAAAGGGCGGTTTTAGACAAGAAAGGGGAGTTCAGTGTGGGATCTCGGGAAGGAAAGGCTGTCAAAAAGGGCGCGGAAATCGAAGTGTTGGGGAATTTTTTCGGGGACTTAGCAAAAATCGTTCCGGCGGAGTGTCGATCTAACTTCAGTGGATTTTGTGCAAAGTGTTGTTTAATTAGATTCAGGGGAAGGGATACAAGCCAGTGGTGAAAAGCTTTCAGGGACAAAAAAAAAAATTGTGAAACTTATTTAAGGACAGTGAAAATATTGAGTTATAATAACAGATATTAGTTCGGTTTAAACAGGCGTGATCTAATAATAAAAACGTCAGTATTATTAAAATTTAAACGGGGTCGACAAATAAATGTTAATAATAACATTGCGGATTTTATATCAGAAATAATAATAGAATAATTAAAAAAAATAAAATCTTAATTACGGGAAAAAATCGTTCTTTTGAAATGGAAAAAATGTATAAGTACCGAATAGTTTAGAAATAAAACAATAATAATAATAATTTACGAAAACGTTCAATCTAGTGGTTTCGATACCAAGATATAGCAAGTGCTAATTTAACCTTAGGGAACGCACATATTTAAGGAGGGACGATATATTTGAAATAGCCTACAAACATCGGTCAACCGGAGTACATTACAATTGCGAGAAGAAGAAGGAAAGGGGGTTAAATTTAGTCATAAATCTAAGGCTACGTTAGGCCTCGTCGTATAAAATTTAAGAAATCGTAGGGAGGGAAGCCTTTGTGTTTTCTCCACAGGTACAGGTCTACAGGATACGTAATTAAGATGCAATTGGTCGTGTTTTCCCGACCGGAGAATTAAACAATTACGTACGGGTAAGTTAAAGAATCTATATTTCAATTACAGGTACCTGGTTGCAGAGTGACGTAAATGGAACGCGAACCCTGGCAGGTTTCAACAGCTCCAGCGCCGATAAAAAATAATATTATTGCAGAGCTAATGTGAATATGTTTAACCGTTATTATCATTTAGGGCAGTGACGTTTTCTCCCAGACAGCCGATGCCGGGCGGTCGGGGGGAACACACATACAAAAAAAATGAACGAGCAAGCGAGGTACCTACACCTCGGGGGTGTTGTACACTCAACCAAATGGAGGGCGTTCCGGGAGTACGACATATCAAATTGAAGGCGATTACCTGCAACCCGAACAGCTGAACATCTTTAGACAAGAGAGCAGAAGAGCAGAATCACAATATTAAATATGAAACAAATAAAACTAACAGGTACTCCGCTGAATTCCTACTTCTTGATCTACGCTTTTTAAATCTTTATGATTGAACAATGTGATGACGACACCGAGGCCACACATAAGTGTCAATTGGTGGTCCACCGGTAAGGGTCTTTCCGCATTGTCATGTTGGAGGATGCTCACCATAGACTGATCGGGTCACGCGAGGTTCTGGAAGCAATTCCCTTCCGCGGGACGGTGTCGAGTGATTGGGCGCGAAGGACCGTATGAAATGAGGTGCCAATTTGTATGAAAGGGCATGGTTCGCTGTCGGAGGCGTCTTTGCCAAAAGCACCTCGAGTTACCGGCAAGGTAGTGTGGATGGAGGCATGAGCATGGATTCTTGCGAAGAGATTCCTGCAGCATCATCACATTTTTTAATCCTATCGACCTGGAAGCAAACGTATCTCTTACAAGGGTGGGGATAAGTCGGTTTCCAGAGGTGGTCTGTACGCTAGGTCGGTCACGTGGGAGGAAGGATCTGCCTGTCACAAGCTTACGCCACTTTGTACCGTGAGTAGAGTCGTGATAAGGGACGAAATAGATTACCCCTTCTAGAGCCAGTAAAGTAGTTCCGGAGGTGTTCGATACTGGAGTTGATCAGGAAAGGTTTGAAGGCATGTCGTTCTTCTTTTGTTATGGAGGGGTCCGGGTATCTGGTTTATCGTCAAGAGATTTTCCGGGTGCCATGGGTATAGCCTCATCATGCATTGGTCGAGGGGTCGTGTCCTGAGAGCTGACCACCTAGTCAATTTGGTCAAGTGGAGGAGCCAGTACTAGTTTGCAAAGAATTTCTTCCCCATCACCATCCATCCTACCCTCTATCCCGTCTTTATACTTCCATCCTAGGTATAAATTTGTGTTTACTAACAACAGAACGTATTATCACGATTATGTATAGGATCTAGCCATGGAAAGCGGTGCAGAGAATTCGCCAATTATCCGAGTGAAACATTCAAGGTATGTACATTAAAAAATCATTAGGACGTAGAGGGAGAGAGATCAATTTTATAGCCTAGCGAGAGTAATAGCAACCGTGCTCATTATGTAAATATTGGAGCAGTGTATATCATTAGGATCATAGTGGGGACAAATTCAGGATAGTTTAGACCGGACGTGTCCTTCAGACGTTTAAGAGATACAGAGAAATTCTTCCACACCTTACCTAAAAGAACCGAAAGTTACCACGAAATACATTAAATACCTATCCTAGATGTCCTAGGTGCTCCGAAGCAAAAAATCACACAACGTGGAGTAAAGGGTTTATTGTAAGAATTTCCCGGAAAACTACCTTTTACTGTGTTCAGTCACAGGGGTGGGAAAAACGAGTCATGATTCAAACATTATTGGCGAATCATACAGTAGGTACGAGAGGAAGATCTACCAACCGGAGATCTGAACGCGCGAGAGAGAGGGGGAGGGGTATATAATCCGAGGAAAAGGGTTGCAACATCCCAAGTGGTTTCGTGACCGAGGAGAGAGCGTCACCACCAATCTTTGTTGTAAATCTTCTAATACAAATTCGAGAAGAAGGAATATTATAAAGTTTTTCATTAGGGGGGGGGGGGTGCACCATTACAAGGATGAGCATGGGCAGTGGGCAGTGGGCAGTGAGCACACATAAAGCAAGTCTTGGAAACAATACCAGAGGCACACAGCGAAGCACAGTTTATAGCTAACACAGAGAATACTTATCAATGTTATTTACAATAGACGAATATAGAAAATATTTTAACCACTTATCATTATAAAGAATCAACACATTGATGAAGGTGTGATCAAGGTCTTATGGAAAGTGTCTGGTTTTAATAAACAATTCAATTAAAAAAAAGTATAATTCATATATCCGGTTTACACTTATTTTTTGCTTATCTGTTCCTAATTATTTATAATACGTAGCTCGACAAAGCTCAAAACAAATAATAAGTCGCAAGATATTTCCCGAATATAAGCTGGATACACTGCTGCGGCAAATATGTAAGATTTTTGGTATAATTGATTTGGATAGTATTTATCTCTTAATTAGTCTAGCTAATTATAATTATATTTTAATTAATTATTGTGATTTGAAAGCAAAACATCACATGTCCGTAAGGATAGTAAGACAGATAAAGACGCATTCATTGTTGAAGATCACTAGTTTGACAAAAAAATCATTTTTATTTTAACAATTTATACCATGTTCAAAAAAACTATTCAACTGTTGGATACAATACGTAACAAAATTTGGTCCTAAATTCTGATAGCTTAAATGATTATGTAACTTTTAATTCAATTTATATCTAAAATGTATAATATTTCTTTAGACTACATGAGATTGAATTGATTTCAACAGTGTTAGCTTTATGATTTTATATAATAATAATTATGTTTATAAAACTTACTAAACTAAATTGAGAAATTTACCCTTTGCTACGTCATCGTAAAAAATAACAAAAATCATATTTTGCTCACAGTGTTATTCGACCGCATGACAGTGAATGAAATAATTTATTAAAAATACATATTATTATTATTATTAGGTAAGTAAAATTAAATAAATTATTAATTGCAGATTTCTCTAGACTTAGTTTGATTTGAGATTCACGGCAATTCATATTCAAATAAATTCAATTCGTCATAAGATGGTTTCCATAAAGACAGATTATTAAAGAACCAAAAATATATAATTATTTCTTATAGATACATAATTTAGAAAAAAAATCTTAAAAATATAATTTGAAAATACAGCTACATTACATATATTATAATTTAGTATAGAATAGTGGAATGATGCAGCTGTTATGTGAAAAGTAGGAATCTAAAGTAACCAGTTTTGCGAAAGCGCACAATCAAAGTAAATAAACCCTTAAAAGTGACAAATTAAAATACTTTCTGTTTAGAAACATCAAAATTAAACACGCAATAATATATGTAATCATTTTTCTGAAAAATTCTTGAAACCCATTTTAGCAAAAAAAAAAGTTATAAACAATTAAATGCTATCGAAGAGAGCGACCATTAGAGAACAGAGAATATCGATCTTACTTTGTATGGTTTTATTATTAAATGCTACAAAATTGTAAAATTAACCTAAAAGTATTAAATATTGAAGAAATTCAATATCACAAAGTCTTTATAAATAATTAGTTTTCGTGTTACAATATTATGTAGTAGTATTACTTATACAAAAACAGTGTGAGACGGATTCAACGTTGATATTATTTTTCTGATAAAAGTTGTTTAAACATTAAAAAAAAACTTTACATTAGTGATATTTAAAAATGCAGAAGCTAGAAAAATGGTTTGATGGTTTCCTTCATTCAATTAGGCCCGTTTTGATAGAATGTGATAACGGTGCCGGCGCGGATTTGGTTAATGAACAAGGAGATTTGGGTCATTTTTAATGTAGGAGCCACTTGGCAGCGATGTACATGAGGATGTTGGGGCCCAGCAGAGAGAAGAAAGAGGTGGCCAGATTGGCAGCGCCGCCCGTCACACGGATGTCGCTCTCCTTCAGGAATGGAGTGTCGATGACGTGAATAATTCCGTTGGTGCACTCCACGTCGGGCCGGAACACGTGTATCCACTGGTTCTGCCATTCCACGTAGTAGCCTGGACACAAAACAAACAAACATTATCATTGTTACTACTATCATTCGTGTTCTCTTAGTTTGCAAATGTACTTTTTAACCCTTTCAGGCCTGAATTAATACTGGCAGTGGTGGAACATATTTGATGTTTGATGTCAATTGGTAGAGTTATTATGAAGTTATTGCTAATTTCATTTGAAATAACATTAGGTCTTGGAGGGCATGTTTTACATCAAATGAAAAATCATATTCTGGGTACAAAAAATATAACATTTTATTCAATTAAAAAATGTTTATTAAAATGAAGACAGTATTAGCGAAACTCAATCGAAAATCTCGAAACAGAAAAATCAGAAAAAGATATTGGCACCTCTGGGACTCGAACCTATTTACATAAAAATTAAATAAAAGAACACCTCTACGGAAGGGCCGTAGAGGTTCAACAGTTGGTTGCAAACTTTTGGCCCTGTTGGCAACCAAGTTTCTCTCAAGGCGCGAGTCTAATTTACGATTTCACTAATTATCTCAGCTTGTTTAACAACAGAATGAAGGCAAACACTTCAGATGTCATCTGCCACTATCATATTGCATTTAAAAATGTCTAAAGAATCAAGTGATGATGAAGACACCATTCTTTATTATTTTATCATCAACGAAGGCGTAATCATCTCAAAATAAGATATTGGGTTACCTAGTACAATCCAAGATAGTTTAAATATGATACAAATTAAATTCCAGACCCAGACACAATATTATCCCCAAAAGATTTTTAAATAACTATGTATTCTTTGGAGAATTACATACATGAAATTATTTAGCTTTTTTATTTATACCTACACCACAAGCAGCACTTTGTGGGATCATACTGTGCAATAATATAAAAAAAAATAACAAATATAAAACCGAGTCTTCCCCACTTCGCTCCAAGCTTTTTCCTTTGTTTGTTTATTTTATTTATTAATATTAAAATAGTACATATTAACGTGTACGGTTGTTACATAATATATGTGCTAATATAAAAATCACAACATTGCATAGCAATAAAGTTGCAAATCAAGTACAGTGGGTATTTAAAATTACAAATTACGACAATTATAATGTTTAACGTTGTCTCTCATGCGTAATTAGGGAGCCTATAGTCATAAACGCAAGGTAATTTCATGTTTTCGTGCTCGGACATTTTTTTTTTTTTTTAATTCACTAAAAGATACATAAATTACAATAAATTTTATACAATAATTAATTACATAATATACTATTTGATTTACCCCCATAAATAAGCAGGGCTTTAGCTATAAGTGTATAATATCGCAAATTTCTTGAAAACTGACAGCTCGTGAGGCGCAACTGGCAACTGAAACGCTCTAGCGACTAGAACGGCAAGAGGCTGATTGCATCGGTGGAAGCTTGTTTTCACGATAATTTATTGTTGCTAGACATATGTATGACGTAGGAGGCATACCTGACATATTAAGGGTATCAATTTTAAACAAGAATAAAGCCATAGCCGTCCAATCCAAATGCAGAACGGCTGTGGTAATGCGAAATAGCCACCCTCGTGATCAGAATACTTTTCCGTATCACAAAGTTGTATGAATTAAATAATATTTTCTCATCATGTTAGTTCAAACAGAAATTACCAAATCATTAACAGCCAGTTTGCAGCAGATACGCCGGTCACTTACGTTACCTTCTCAAAAAATATTTAGAGGTAACAATTAATGAAAAGATTTAAAAAGATATAACTTCGTGAATTTAATATAGTTTGGTCAAAACGTTGCCGTTGGAACACCTGCACTGCTTAAATACTACTGACCGATGTCGTCCAGCCAATGATATGCCTCGAACGAACACTAACACACTTATGCGTGAGTTTAAGACACAACCTAAAAGTATTGGTAAAGGATCTATTAACGGTGAATGTTCTCTGCTTATCTGCATACTGCAAAGAATAATTATAAGATTTCAAAATTGTGCTTTTTAAAATTAAATGACGATTTAAATAGTACTTACTCTTATCAGATTCCTTGATTCTCAGTCTTAGTGTGTCTCGAACGGTCGGCAGAACAAATCCATGGGTGTCGTTAGCCAGCAGCTTGATGTCGGCCATTGTATATGCTCGGTCAGAAATAACAAGATGTCTCTCCAGAATCTGCTTGGTCTAAAAAATATTATAATTATACAAAAATGTAAAAAAAAAAATTTCCAATCATTTTCAAATAAATAAGTATAATATACATATGTATAAAACAAATTATAAGTAGGAACTCATAGTTCGTACCTAGGGAGCCATGGACTGAATTTCAAATAATTGTTCTATTTTTTAATGTGTTGAAGTTGGAAAACAAAAAATGAATGTTACGGAATGACAGTTGGAAAAGGAGGGAAATTTTATTTTACTCTAGCTCCACACTACTCGCGAAGTTGAACGAGGTTTGTCTTACTTCGTCCAACCTTGGCTCGCCTCGGGCGACCTCCATTTTTTGTCGGTTTTTGCGCCCGAGTCAAAGGACTCGAAGTTGCACGAAGTGCCTCTCTACACTACTCGGACTTCAGTTCGCTTCAATACGTCGTCGCGAGCGCACGTCCGTGCTAGTAATTATTTTTTAGCTGTAAAAAATACAATAAATTAAAAAAACACAATCCTTTTGTACCAATTTATTTATTTATTCCCGGTAGTTCTCTTTTCATAGTTTAATTGACTAAACTAACCTAATTCTGTTCCGGTGCATTGCAACTGCAATCATCCACCATCTTCTTTTCCTCTCTTTTTTTTATAAATATGCACATAGTTATTGCAAAATTTTATAATAAATATAATTAATTATAATAATAGCATATTTATATTTTTGGCATATATTTTAGGAGCTAGGTATATGAAATGTCTTCGAGCTGACGTGGTATGCAGTGTAGGCAAATTATAATACGCGAGCGTGCACATTGCAACGGCAGCAGACTTGAACGTCCATGACGTGCGAGTCGTGACGGCACCACCGCGCGAATGAGTTTCTCGCGAAGTTGAACGAGTGTGTAGTGACGTACTTCGAACTTCGGTCAACCTTCCCGAATATTTCGTCGAGGAACTTCGCGAGCAGTGTGGAGCTAGTATTAATGCGTTGACAATAAGTTTAACTTAATATTTTTATTCAGGGTAAAAGTCAATATGCCCAATAAGCAGATCTACTGAAAAATATTAATTACTTATGCATTGAACCGCTTACTCGTTAATAAGGAATATTTTTTATTCAAACAGTTAGATTTAGCTTTATTATTACGAAAAGTGAGTATTTATGTCGGGGGAGACAAAAAAACATGCAAAAAATATACATTTAACATTTTAATTTTGTTAAAATTAATTAACTTACGCGGTAAGTCCATTTTTATATTTATCGTTTTTATTTAACATTTCATAGACACTTAATCAAAGCTGCCAATCATAAAAAAATATTATTGTCAAGTAAAATAATAATTTATTCAGATGAATGCTTTATTGAAAAGTTTGTACCTGTATTTATAACAGCAGAACGTGGAAAGAAATGTATTAGAATAATTACACATACCCACTAGACAAATCCAGCTTTGCCAAACAAATCATTCAAAACCTGGAATGCATATCTAAATTATGATGAGATGCAGCTTTCGCAGTTTGAACCTCGATCCAATAATTCGAAGTAGGCACTTTTTTGTTTTTATTTTGATGAGAATTTATTTTATAAGATTGGTACTTCCGAAAATGTCATATTTGATTGTCTATTTTAAAAAAGGAATATTCCGTATTATCCGTGCATCAAACTTCGACAACACAAACGTTCCATATTATCTGTGAGGTGGACTCTATGCATATGTACCAAATATTATAACTTTGAAAGTTTTTTCTTACAATTTGTTAACATGTAAATCGATTTTGAAAAATTATCAATAAACCAACAGATCAGACATCTTTCTACCCAAAGCGTCATTGCAGACTTTGCAGAGCAATGTAGAGAGATTGTAAACTATCGTGAGGTCATCTCATTCAAGACCGTATGGAGCTCTTATCACTTCAAATTGAACCCGTTTTCATGATGCTAAATAAAAAAATGCCAAAAAGAAGGTACCTAACTTAAAAATTTTTCGACACTTTAAAAAAAAAACATTATTTTACAGATCTCCATCATGAGCTCGTTTTAGCCAGCCAAAGGTTAGCGTAGTTTTATTCGGAGCTACCTCTTGGAAGCTGGGCGTACCATGCAGAGTTTGCAAAACCATGAAAAAATACTTGAAAACCCTTGACTCTGCAGAAACGGGGTGTCTGTTTGATAGATTCCTTATCATGGCGAACAGATGGCAGTCTTCAGAGCAAGGACGTTAGGTGGGAATGCTGTCTTTATTCTACTGGTACTTCAATGAAAGATGCTCTGAGGAACTAGCGTCATTAATCCCTTTGGCACCGGTGTACAATTGAGAAACATGCCACACTCGCATTTAATATTTATAGATGGTTGAAATTTGTCACATGAGAATGGGTTGCTTTTTTTTTTTTTTTACATGAAAACCACACAAGAATCCCAACTGCTCCCGTCTGGAGCCAGTGGGATTATGGCATCCCCAATTGGGGTATGTTGTGAGGCTGAAGGTAGTGGGGAGGGGAAGGAGATAGGGAAGAGGAAGGTGGGGAAGTACCTGGCTATTCAGATCAGGTCACCAAACACGGCAGAAGCCATTTCAAGCAACGTTTCAATTCTGAATGGTGGTCTAACAGCAGGGCGATACTGAGAGTATCTTCCACTCTGGAACGTGCTACAAATATAATATAGATTATTTTAAATGAATAAATTGTGAAATACACAAATTAATCAAATAAAATTTATTTGCCACGCCGGGATTCGATCCCGCGACCTTCGGAATGCTAGTCAAGCGCCTTACCGCTGCACTACGCCGCCGACTCTTGCTTGTATTTAACAATTGGGCTGTGGAATGATTTCACAGCCTCTGTGTTTCCTTCCTTCTAAAAATTCCGTCTCTTTGGTCTCTTCAAGACCCAGGTTCACTCCTTCCTTTCCTCAAGAAGAGCCTCCACACAGAATAGGTTTCTGAGTGGAAAAAAAATCTTAAAAGCAATGTCTTACATGGTAGCTGAAGTCTTCCATGAACAACTTCTTGTGAGCGGACGGGTATTCAGTCTCAAACTTCTGCCATGCCTTATCCCTGGGCACAAAGTAGGTGAATCGGTGAGTGGTGTCGTTCAACTGGTTGTTGAAGAAGCGACGACGTCCAAGAAAATAGGTATCGCTACAAAACAAACATATGGATAAACTGATTGTATATATATTATATTCTCATAAGTTTATTATTCTATAGAGATTAACTAAGGGGGTGGAATTACTTTCATCTACATCTTGATATGATTATCATTGCAGGAGCCATAGGAACAACCACAAATGCAACAACGACTGCAAAGTTAACCATGCCAAGCTGCACTGGAGAGGTGTATATGAACACGCATTTGGTTATATGAATACGCATTTGTACCAATAATACCAACTTATATAATGGTGAATGGCTATGCAATGCATAACTATTCCCAATATTCAATTACTGCATCAAATTTTTGAAGAGATTGAAATTTTCAACACCAGAAAAAATGGTTTATGTTAGCTTTAACGTACTTGAGCATGGGGTCCGTTTTCAGTTTCTCCAGAACAGTTGTGTAGGGAACTCCAAGAACTCGGTTGATGATATGGACTATTCCATTGGTGGTGGCAATGTTGGGTTGGATGACAGTTGCGTTGACTCCTCCACCCTCGACCGTCAGAGTTTGGTTGTTTCCATGGTGAACAATATTGAAATAGAGGTTCTTTCTTTCTGCAGCAGTAGGTACCTGGAAGATCTGTAGTGGTAACACCAAGAAAGACGGTTTTGACAAGCAATACTACCACCAAACACAATCTATGGCATACACAATACACATGCAGTACAATACACAAATCTACGATACACAATAATAGTCGTGGGATTGGAGATTATTTTGTTTATGTATAAATTCAATCAATTATCAGGCAAGAAATGACAAACTAACAACAACCAGACATAAATGGCCTTTAAAAATGTTCTTTTGCACATCAATAGGAATCAATCTCAGGAATCAAATTATTTTAATCTAAGGAAAAATATCACCAGGAATTAACTGGCAGAAAATGTTTTCTGAAACGAAAAATTCTCAAATGGTAAGCTTTGGCCTCATGTACCTTAGTGATAATTTGCAAAGTCCTTTCTGTCATTCGCTATGAAGCCTGCGAAGAATCAACATAATTGTGGAGAAAAAGGCAGATGCCACTGAAGAAATTTACAATCCGATAGAAATATGTTTTGGGCTTGTGTGAGTGCCTAAAGTACGCTCAATTTTTCCTTACCTCAGGTGAAATTGATCAAAATTTTTAAATAATAATACTTTAAAAATAATTCTACATTTTAAATTATACTAAGAAAAATATTTATTATTCAAAATTTATTGCATGTAACAAAAAACAAACAATTATTTTTTTTTAACTATACTAAAAAAAATATATCTACGATAATCGCAAACTCACTTTGTGGCTTTATGATTACCTTAACACGGGCCTAGTATGGTAGTAAAAAAAAACAAGTAAAAATTGTACTTTTAAGAAATCTATGAAATAATAAAAAAAAAATTAATTGATTAAATTTCATTTCATCTTAATGAAGAAACCACTTGTTCCGAAACTAGTTGATAAAATAAGTTGCGATTTGATAAAATAGTGGTGATTTTGATAAAATAAAATTATATAAAAAAAAGGGTGTCCCAAAAGAAAGTTGATATTTAGTGGATGGTTTTAAAAAAAAGTAAGGGTTCTATCGAAAAAATGTTTATTAAATACTAAAATACACAATTTGGGAATTTATTTCTGAAAAATAATATCGTCCAAATGTAAACCCTCACATTCGCGGCATTCATTTAATCGAAGAGTAAAATTTCTTATGATGGCTCGCCAGGTAGGCTTCATGATGGCTGCCATTTCGTGACGGATATTTTCTTTTAATTGCAACAGGGAGGTTGGATTTTTGGCGTACACTTTAGATTTGAGATAACTCCACAGGAAAGAGTCCATAGGGGTTACGTCAGGACCACGAGGAAGTCAATTTATGTCACCTCTCCTGGAGATCAATTTGCCAGGGAAAATTTCACGAACTCATGGTAGAGACGTATTGGACGTATGTAATGTTGCTCCGTCTTGCTGGAACCATGTTCTTTGGTTGTAGCCAGTAAGTTTGTAGGAGTGCAGCATTAGGTCTTTGTGCAAAATGCTGTGTAACGATGATCTACGCACAAAGCGCGCGCTTTCGAATTGAAAAGTTTGAGTCGTCACGAAAAGACTGATAAACACTTTCTACATCTTCTACCGTTCTCGATGACCTTGGTCGCCCGGATTTTGGTTTTGCCAGCGTTGTACCGATCTCTTCAAACTTTTTGACCCATTTTCGAATGAGAGGAATGCTTGACGCATCATTGAAAACCTCAAATATTGCAGAATCTTCTACGCGCTACAGTCGCCGAATCACCATTTTTGTAAAACTCACGCACGCACAACGCGCGGTCACTCCCGAGAAATGCTTCATAGTGACTAAATTCCCAAGAGCCAAACTACTGATTGACATACCCCCCACGCCCCTCGGAAAAGTTGCGTTCACACAGAAAGCAAAACAAATATCAACTTTCTTTTGGGACATCCTGTATATAAATATATTATATAAATATATATATCCATTTTTCTTAAACAGATGGTTAGTGTGTTTGAGACTAAGGATACAAAAGATCTTACGTAAATTGGCGACAACCGCATTCTTTCAAACCGGTATTTTATTTAATTTTTATTATTTGTATAAACATAATTAATATGTACAATAATATATTAGGTAGACCTACAAAGCTGTCACATGACATCTTGTCTTCAGGTTCAACTAAAACATATCCTAAAATAGATCACACAAAGGACAGACGTTATACAGCGATACAGCTTGGGGGAGGGCAGGAATGTTGTTAAGTTATTTCAACATGTTACGTAAATTTTCACGCATTGAGTTTCAAAATTTCTGTGACTTGTTTAGTAAATTACTAAATCCACGAGGATTAATCTTTACAACGTTGGTCATTTCAACGCAATCTATCGCATCATGCGGTATGTTTTGACACAGTGCATATGTTTTAGTGAAACTTATATTGGATCACATAATATGCGACATTCGCGTAGTGGCATACATTAATTACGTGAGCAGTTTTTTGAAGTAAGACTTCTTTACGCACGCTCAACTTGGGGGGTAAGCTGGTGAATCATTACAAAAAGTGTGATGCGAACGGTAATCGATGCGAACAGCGATCGATGCGAACGGTGATCGACGCGAACGGTGATTGATGCGAACGGTGATCGGGTGAGGCGAACGGTCGGGCCTTTACGCACGCTTGACTTGGTTTAAAGGGGCATTATGGAATTAAAGATTACGTAAAGAAAACAAGTTCTGCCGGAGATCTTTTTGAATAAATATTAAGAATACAAGTTTTAAAAACTTTTAAGGTCGTGACATGTACCGGATTTTGTTGAAATTTTTTCACAATTTTGCATTAAATTTTACAATTATTATAACGTTTTACCAAAAATACAGTTGCATCGAGAATGCATAATTTTCCAGCCAGTTAATATGAACTCGAGGTAGGTACTGGCGTTCAAAATGCGAAGGAATTACAGCACAATATAAGTAGTAGACGCAGCATTCATAATATTATTATGAAGTTTTATGAAACCAAATCAGATGAGTACTTACGTAGGTACTTAATTCCATTGAAAATCAAATAAAACGATAAAGATTTTGTAAAGCTGCATTCACATCTTTTATCAAATTTAGACCCTTAGACCCCCCCCCACCCCTTGATGCGATTAAATGAGATTTGGTCCTATTACCTGATGAGAGATCCTATTACCCCATTACCCACCCCCCTGTAGAGGTAAATATAATTGCGACAATACGCTGAAAAGCTGTTCAAAATCATATTTACCTCAACGGAGACATAATGGTATAAGATGGGGCGGGATAGGATAGGGTGGGGTGCGTGAGTTTTTATTGACCCACCCCCCCCCGGTTTAAATGAGATTTGGTGAGATTTTAGTAGACCCCTCCCCCCATTTTGAGCTCACATAATTAATGTATGGATTTCTCAAATATACGAGAGCCATGTAGGTCAGGTTAAAGTCATGTCAGGTCAGGTAAGTGTTATTTGGGGAGTAGGTTATGACCTGTTCCCAGTTGAACTAGTAACAGTACTGACGATTAAAAATCATGATGCATAATATTTGAAGATGCAAACATCACAAAATAGTGATGTAATATTATGCATAGTGGAATAATAATAATAGATGCATACTGGAAATAGATTAAAATTCCGGGTTTGGCTTTCAGAAATAATCCAATGGATATTTATTTGTAATTATTGCCACAAGTAAAAACTAATTTATTTTATGGGCAAATACTTACCCAACTTAAACTGAAGTACGTACTATATTTTAAATAATAAAAATAAACAAACACTCACTATGGTTTAAACTAATTATCAAAAAACAATCTACATTTTATAGTACATAAAAAATAAGCAATTTTAAACTTACATAAAAACAAAGGTCTCAAATTACAATAAAATAAATCGGACAGTTTCTGCAATAATAAACAATAAAAACTGTCCTTAGAAAGACATGAAAGATGTATTAGGAACTTTAAGAAAAAAATAAACCTCAAACATTAATGAATAAATGTAATTGATTTGCAATACATGTATTAAGAAAATATGTACACAGAAACAGTCTACGAAAGAATATTATGCAACATTAAGAAATATTACAATTAAGAGAATGAAAAAATATTCTGCAATGAATATTTAATACACGAACAACACTGATAAAAATGCAGTAGAATAAGTTTGAGACCTGTAAAGCATACTGTAAAAAGCAACATTCAATTCTGTTACAACAGTTTACAAAATGGTCAAAGCATGATAAACCCAAGTAAATATTGTTCATAATTTTTTTAAATGTAATTCACGCTTTGTATCGTGAGATAATTTAAAGCAAATCACTCTCCAAGCCTAACCCCATTACAATTATATAATGTATGTAGGAATTATACACGTAAGACACTCAAAAGCATATTAATACACACTTTAACCTTTTGAACGCAAATCACCAGTAGAAACGGCAAAAAATCAGCATTGGCTGTATCAACCCCTGATACCGTACCGTAACTTATACCATAACGATAATTGCCGCACTGGGGTATTGAAAAACCTGAGCTAGTTACCGCGACCAAAAGGTTAAAGTTTATCATGTCACATCACCATAGATACCAAAAAAAAAAACAATTAAATTCACACAAATAAATAAATCCACTCCCAGAAATTAAAACATTGCATCACAACTTTAACTAATACAATCACACATCTTACTAACCCATTAACTCTCTTACGAGGTTTTTCAAGGGACTAGAATAAAATCTTTGTACATAATATGGTTTCCAAATTAGGCAAATGCTTAATTTCAGTTTTTTAAGAACTCTAAAAGCGCGAATACTTCTTATGTGGGAACCTTATTTAGGTATTTTGATATATTATTTTAACCCTTTTAAAAAAATTACAAAATGAGAAGTTTTTATGAAATATGCATTAGATATTTACAAAAATATTTTGTGAAATAATGTCCTTT
The DNA here is from genome assembly GCA_929108145.2 of Limnephilus rhombicus. NCBI lineage: Eukaryota > Metazoa > Arthropoda > Insecta > Trichoptera > Limnephilidae > Limnephilus > Limnephilus rhombicus. Next base: position 19,362,677 of record OV815278.1, on the reverse strand, counting down.
CGGATTAAAATTGAGTTTATAAATTAAGTTAATAATTAATTAAAAGTTTATTTTGCTCAATATTACTCGCATAAGTTAATAATGCATTTGTAATGTATGAGATTATGATAAACCTTATCAATTTCGTTATCTATATCATTTTTGCATGACGGCGTAATTTTATTTTTATTATGGTGAATGGGTTATGGGTTAAAAACACAAACTTTTTTTTAATGCATTGTTCATACCTGATGAAGATTGTTGTGGATGATCTTATCCAGAGGCAATTTTTCTCTAACCAGATGGAGGTTCAAGATCTCAAGGAGTTTTTCTTTATTTCTGAAATCACAATTAATTTCAATGTTTTCAAAGATGGTTCGAAATAAATGACATCAATTCTTTAACATATATTACTGTGACCATTTACAACACAGTTTCCACACATTAGGACTGTCAATATAACTAACTCATATTCGCTAAATGCCTTATTATGAATACCCAGCTACTGCAAAGAGCCGACTGAATTACACACGACGCCCATCAGAATAGGGCGGGGGGGGGGGGCACGTGCCCCCCCCAGTCGGTATTTTTGTGTACTGTGGAGATTCCATCGCAGTACATACTTAGAAGCAAAAACTGTCTTCATTAAACACAACCCCCCCCCCCCCCAGAAAAAAATCCTGAATTGTTGATTTTTTTGCCCGTCCGCCCCTTGTGCCCCCCCAGAAACAAATCCTGGATCCGCCCTTGCCCATCATAAGGTATTTTGTGAAAATAAAAATTAAAACTTGAAAATAAATATTAAAATGTATTGGCGTTGGTCTTAGTTAGTGTGTAAAAGTGTCTGTAAAATCGATGCCAGGTGTGGGGAGGCCTTCGCTCCCAAATGAGCAACATTTTCTCTCAGGGTAATTTAAAACTTCAATAACTCGATTAAAGCAGACATAATGCCACAATCTTTATCTCATTTTAAAGAGGAAGGATTGAAATTTCAATTGTTTCAATTGTCAATGGTGCTCTGACATTCGTGGTCAACGTCAAAGTTAATCCACGATTTTCGGCTTCGGATTCGACACACATCCATAAAGGGGATTAAATCTCAGAGTCTAATTAAACTAAGAGTCTAATTTAAAAATTGAACTAAGTGTGAACACAATTGAAGTTTTCATGAAAATATCTGCAGCAGTGTCCGACGCTGTCTGTCTACAATTTTGTTTCACAATAATTTTCAGTTCAGATCTTCTGGTCGCTAGTTTGATGAAAGATATGGTCATCAACACTAGCGAACAAAACTAGTTTTTAAAAATAATTGTAAGGTATATTAAAGTACCAAATATGAATAAATCGATTACCTGATGAGGTTATTAAGATTGGAATCCTTCCAGGCCTCATTGGATGGAGCAAACAAAGTGAGGTCTCGCATACGACTAAGGGTTTGCATGAAGTCTCCTCCCAGATCCATAATAACTTCATAAAACTTGTAAAGTGGTCCATCTTCTTTATCCTATTATCATAAATACATATTTATTAACACAAAGGAGATTTAATCAACAAATAAGGATCAAGTTGGCTGACAACATGGTAAAGCGAACAAACTAAATTTAAAGGAACTTAAAAGTGATTTGAGGAATCATAAAGTTTGAATAGCCGAGACTGTATACTTTCCAGTTGTATCTTAACTATAAAGCAAAAACCTGTTTTATCTGAAGCAGTAAAAGCTCTTGGATGGTGAACAAAGTTTTAAAACATCCATTAAAGGTCAAAATAAGGCAATACGTTGAAGACGCCACATTGTTAGTTCCTAAATTTTCAATTGTAAAACAAGTGTTGAAAATCGGGCGAAGCCGGGTAATAAGTACTAGTCCCACTATAAAAATAATTTTAAAGTTTAAAAAATCACAGAAGGTACTTTTAAGTTATGTACTAATTTCGATTGCTCTGCTCACATTTTTATAATAATAATATACTACTTTTTAAATTTAAACAGGCTGTGTGGAGGTAAGGTGCACAACTTCCAGAGGTCAAGGTTCAAGGTAAGATATAAATATAACTTTTTCGAAATTCAATTATTATTTCCAATACAAAAATATTTTCCATACTAACAATTCAACTTTTTAACATGAACATCAGGTACATAAAAACTAAAATAAGTTATTTATCTTTTTTACTTGATCATCTCCCAAACTTAATGCACCATACCTCCGGAAACCTTGTATTACATGTAACACTAATTGGTTGGAAAAACAAAAGTATGATTCGGTTAATATTTAAATGTAAAAAATTTAATATGTATTATGTGCAAAACAGAGAAAACGAGATAAGTACACAGTTGTATAGCAGAAAAATAGTTTGAAGAAGGGTTTGGTGTATATTAATAATTTTGGTGGTATCTTGCAGTGGAGAAAATTATTTTAAACAATAATATTTTTACAAATGACAAACAAACTAGCAAATTTATCAATAAAGCAAACTTATTTAGCATTAGTGTTGTTAGACACAGACAGGGAGATTTAGAAAAGGGTGAATAAATTTGATTGCTCTGATATGACAAACATTGAGAAATTTAAACAAAAGTGTTAAGGTTAAACGTCACATACGTTATAATCTACGCATTCACAGATGGCGTCGATTAAATATTTTTATGTTTTTAATATTAAGATAAATTAATTGTTTGTGCCCGTACATATGTAATACGAATATAAATAAATAGTTTTGTCCACAAACAAACGCAAATCTTTCAAGAAAGGCTGAAAAATACATTAATGGATAAAAATACAAAATTGAATTTTTCAGCCTTTCTTGAAAGATTTGGGTTTGTTTATGGATGAAACTATTTTACCCATATTATATATGTACGGGCGCAATCAATTAATTTACCTTAATATTTTAAAGCGTAACGTGCAAAAAGTATTAAAAACTTAAAATTATTTAAACAACGCAATCTGTGAATGCGTAGATTATAACGTACATGACGTTTAACCGGGTAATTATGAACAAAGATAACACAAAATAAAACACAATTAAATACTTAATGAATGTTTACGAAAAACCAAACTTCCTTTAGTTTATGGGGTCTAAATGGCTAATTAATAAAGGTACAAAAATTCTTGAAAATATAAATTATTATCATTAGAGAAACTATAAAATACGAGTAAGATTGAATATGGGTTATAAAATATCAGAACAATAAGAAAACCAAAAATTACAGCAAGCTTAACCAAATTGATTCTATGATACCTTATTCACATGGTTTATTACTAAATATTTATATTTAAAACCAAGTACTTCACAAATTTAGTTTAACTTGTTGTAATTTTATTATGAGCGTAGGCAACAGTCGGATTGTCTTTATCCATTAAAATATTAAAGATCTACGCTTACAATAGGGACTTAATATAACTATTTATATAGGGAATAAAGGACCAGTGGCTTAGCTAGGGGGGGTCGGCCCGCCCCGGGTGCCATCCGACCGAGTGTCACCCCCCAAGAGCACGGTCTGTAGCTCTATGGCTCCCTGTGGAGTGTAGAGTAGCTAAGCCACCGTCAAGGACTTAATGCGAGGAGGATCATAATCTAGGAGCAGTGTATGGTGACAGATACTCACAATACCCTGTGTAGGAAGATACAAGTAGTGATTCATCCGAGAAGGGAAAACACACGTACAAAACCATGCACCAAAAGTTGGGGACACCGTGTGACGCCGTACACAGGGGTGGACACACCAAGAAATGGAGAAAATTACAAACAAACAAATGTAAAACAAATCTTATTGACAACAAAATAATTATCATTATCATTAGTTACTTCAACTAAAATAAAATGTAGCATGATATACTTTCAATTATTACGTCATTTTATTTAATCATGGAAATGCTTTCCAGTGTCGATATATTTGTGAAGATATGTACGAGTATGTATTTCCTACTAAAGAAACAAAACATTTTAAAATTTAAAATTTGGCAGCATATGAAATTAAATCCACATTGGAAGAAACAAATAAATAAATTTATATAAAAATTATCATTCGATTGTAAACTCTACAAAATAAAATTTTAAATTTAAGCCTAGAGACAAACAATGTTACATCAGTTTTTTGAGCATCAAACCCACGAAAGTTAGATAAAAGGCTATCATTTCAAAGAAAAAAAAATTGTTGAGTCGAACCATGAATTTTCCTCTGACTTCTGGAAAAATCCTGTGAAAAGTATTCATAATTAATAATAAAATGTTTGAGTTGATTTCTGTAAACAAATAGTAGACATTATCGTAATAATGATTCATGCACCTTTTTTAACATGGTCGAATCCCGCAATAGAAGCAAATAAAACCTAATGAAAATCAGAATTATGTACCCTATCTAAGTACCTACTAATATTTCATTTAAGAAAGGCTAGATATGTAGCAAATCGCATGCTTTTCTGCCCAATATCAACTATAATTAATTTTAGAGTGATAGCAATGAAAAATGTGCATCCATAGATCCTGAAAAGTAGATTTGCAGAGCAGTGAGTAAACCCAGATGAAAGAAATCAGATCAGAACGTTATTAAAAAAAGAATTCATTAATAATGTATAAAAAGCCCGCAACCAAATGATGTTCTGTGGGTGCAAAGATAGTCAGAAAAACTTTATAGAGTGGAATAAATAAACCCGAGGTATTATTATATTTCAATACCTATATTATTTTTGTGTTATTTTGTTACTTTGTAGAATTGTTAACCTCAACACAGGCTTGTCCTAGCGAGGCTATAAATTGAATTGTAAACTTTATTGCTACTGTGTAAAGAAACAAATAAATAAAATATTATTTAGAAAAACATATATGTAGATAAGAAAAAGAGTTTGTGCGTGACTAAGACTCGAACTTGGATTCTACAGCTTTCCGGGAGGATGCATTGACAACTGTGCCACCGAATCCAATACATTATCGCTTTTATCATTCACATATTTTCTGAAGGAAACTAATATTATTTTAATTTATTGTGTATTTATTTTGTGTAATTCAACTTTTGCAGGTTCTTAGATGTGTCGAAAAAAGACCTCTCTTGAGTAAACTGAAATTTAGATGTGTTTTGAGTAAACTGCAATTTAGATGTGTCTAGAGTAAAATGAAATTTAGATGTGTCTTGAGTAAACTGCTATTTATATTTGTCTAGAGTAAACTGCAATTTAAATGTGTCTAGAGTAAACTGCAATTTAGACGTGTCTAGAGTAAACTGCAATTTAGATGTGTCTAGAGTGAACTGCAATTTAGATGTGTCTAGAGTGAAAAGCAATTTAGATGTGTCTTGAGTAAAACAAAATTTTTATTTTAAAAAAAAAACCTATTTTTGTTTAGTTCAGAAATAATAGAATATATGTCTATCGTCCAGTCTATAAGAGACATCTCCAAATAATAAGTTTTGAGATAATGAGAAAAGCAAAAATGCTCACCACAAATCAAATATTTTTGACATGTGTTTGTGTTTTACATATTAAATATGCTATAAAATAATACAAGGAAGCGTAAGTTCCGGTACATTCGAATGACATTTTCAAATTTCTAACTAGTAATCCCGAAAACATCAATTTTTGTTTAGTTGTGGTGTTTATTAGTAATCCGAGTATTGTACCAGATGGAGGATACAATTTTACTATATCTACATACTTAACTCAAGATTTTTCGGAGATGTCCGACTAATCAACTGGACAATCGATGTATATGTCGGCAGCCGGTCGTTAAATCAGGCGGATCATGATGCGCCTAGCCACGTCGTAATCTGCCGCCATTTGACAATGTACTGGATATAAGTTAGGCACATTATTATTGTCACACGAACATTAATAAAGCGCAGGCAGCGCCTCTATTGGTGCATTTTACAACTCTTATTTGAATGTGCCTAAGCGAATAGCAAGGTGGAATGTCGGACGTTCATCTTCGATCAATACGCCTAGTTGTAAATCTGCCTTTTCGTGACGTGCCCCGGCACATTGTGAAATGGCAGCAGATCACGATGGGTTAGGCAGATCCGCCTGATTTTACGATCAGCCGTCGACATATATAAATAAATTTTAACTTTGTATTTTGAACTGGAACCGGATGGAAGTTAAAATGAAAAAGAGACCTTTTTTGATGTAATTCTAAGACAAGCCATTCTAATTAAAGCCTTGAACACCTACCTATCTGAATGCTAATTAAACTACATACATATTGTATGAAATATTTTAATATACAATGCTCTCTCACTAATCCGCCACCCCAAAAACCAGGCATGTGTCCAATTAGTGAAAATGGCAGATTATAGTGGATTTCGTGAAAACAAAAAATAGATCTTTCTTAAAATTTCCATCTATTGGTTTAATGTTAAGGTGTTGTACGCTTGTGAGAAAACTCAATTTTTTAAACTTGTTTAAATAAAAAAAATGTGGAAGAACGAAAGGACCAGAAACACAGGCAATAGTTTGTAGCTAGAATACACAGAGGACTGTGAAATATTCTAAAATAACGATATGGTAAAATCTTCAGTTCTAACACGACAGACGGCTGTAGCGGTGTAGTAACTGGGTGTGTGAGAATAAGTTAACCCAACCCGTCAGTATAGTAACTGAGTGTGTACGAGGAAGATAACCCAACCCGTCAGTATAGTAACTAAGTGTGTAAGAGTAAGACAACCCAACCCGTCGGTACAGTAAATAAGTGCATAAGAGTAAGATAACCCAACCCGTCGGTGAACAAAGCTTGGCACTCAAGTCCAGGCACGCAGCATACTAGTGAATTTGACATACGAATACCGGCGAATTATAAAAGTTGATTTTGTGCTTTCAACTAATAAAAATAATGACAGACTATAGTAGTTATCAGATAATTGAGCGTTGGATTACTGAGAGAGTAATGTATATAAACATAATTATACTAAAGAGAAATACCACTTACACAAAGGAAAAACATGTGAATCCCACAAACAAAACATATTTATATTTTACAAAGTGCAAGATCAAACAATGTACCTACCAAATAGGCAGCATTATACTTCCGGATGTTTTCATTAGACATAATGCTCATAGAAGAGATTACACAACACACATTCACATAGAAGACATATACATTTTCTAAATAGGTGACATTCGAGTTAAAACATTGAAAAGCGTTATCAGTCCCAGCACTAAGCTACAAAAAAGATTAAAAAAATAAAGGAGAAAGCGGTATTTACCTTGAATGACTGTTGTTTGTATGCACCCGACATTGAAAGCATAAAAAAATATTTGTCAATGTTTCATACAGTTGGTATTATCCTGGTTTATTATGTGTTTTGTACAGAGAAGGTTATTAAATGAAAAAGACATGTTATGTAATTATTGATCCACAATGGGCCGAAACGTTCTCTGCTTCATATATGACAAAAGAATATAAGATTCAGTTGGAGAAGAACTAAACGTTTGTAGCGTCATTGAGTCTAGATTGATATAACAATGTAATGAATTGTGGATTTAACCTACATGAGAAATATATAAAGACAAGGGTGATGATAGAATACACAAATTTCCTTACATTTGTGTGAATTTCATAAGTCGAATTATAAAATTAAATGATTTGTCCGTTTTGTGACGGGATGAACATATTAGTCACAGATATATTTGCAGAAATGCAAGCATGCTCTTGATGTGTGAGAAAACATGCTTTTTTAATATCGCAATAAGAATTTATATTATTTATGTTTTATTAAAGTGGAACAATCGAGTATTGTTAAAATACTTTTATTAATTAAGCATTACTTTATTAAAGAACAACAAAGTGAAATGTTTACTGAGAAATTGTGATCTGTGTATGATATGTTGGTAAAATAAATAAAAAAATTCGCAGTGCAGTAATAATCATTATCTACTAGTGTATTAATATTCTACACAATTATTAAATAGCTGCACGGTGCTTCCACGAACGGATATATTATCTAAACAAACATGTTAAAACGTTAAACACATCGAGGCAGTCCAACCACAAATACATTGACAGAACGTTAACCTCATTCAATAATCAACTCCACAACATTCAAGGTTTACGCTGTAATGTGAATTATGTAATTGAATTGACTTGAAAACACATTTTCCTAAAATGCTGTGAGCATGTCAACATTTAAGTAGCAGTGAGGACATTGAAGTTCAACAAGCCGATTGGTCCATAGATTGGTATAAACGGCTGCCTACTAGTTTAAGCTCATTGCATGTTCAGTATTCCTGTCAACTGAATTATTCTGGGTTTAAAAACAGACAAAGTGAGGGTCATCGGTGATCACTGTGTTTTACTCAAATAATGTTCAAAGAATATTTGTTTGCTGATGAAATAATACATAATAAACATGGCCTTGTCAGTATTATAGTCAAATAGATTTAAATACACTGAAACCCTCTTAAGAAGTTCTCCAAGGGACAGGAAAAAACAAACTTTTTAAGCAGGAAAACCTTATATGTGGGAAAAATTGGGACAATTTTGGGTCGAGGGACTGAAAAAACCAAACTTCTTAAGCCACGAAACTTCTTAAGAGGGAAATTCTTAAGAGAGTTTCACGCATGGAAAACGTAAAACAATGTTTATCAGACAGGTGAGAAAAACTTGTGAATTTTAATCTCTATAACAATGCACGGGATTCAGACCCAGATTATGTAATACACTAATGACAACAATAAAATGGTTGGTAACTGACCTCCAGGAATTGTGTGACAGATGTATCGACAACCATCAGCGGGCGCTGGATGAGATGCACCACTCCGTTCTTCACAGGTATGTTGCCTTTGACAATGTCGGCTAGGACAACGCCTGTGGCATGCTTCGAGTCTCCGAGAACGGTATTAGATTTCACATAGGCTGAAAAATAAAGCCAAACATGTTGTAGATGGGATTTTAAAACCTTCAAACCATTTCAAATTAGCAAAGAAAACTATCTTTTTGAGATATTTGTCAAGTTAAGCAATGCGTTGCAATTATATTGTCACTCCATCTAATCCTGGTGACGTCCTGATAGATATTCTTTAAAAATACAGAAAAGTTCTCTTAAGATGATCTGTCTTATGGCTGCAACTTGGAATGAATTTCGCAACGTTTATAATAACTCTGCATAATTTTTTGCAAAATATGGAAACTATGTAGTCTTCAAAACTTGGGTGAAATGCCGCTACTAGAAATCTAAATTGTTCCTGCTTTAGCACTTTAGTAATGAGAATATCAGTGAAATATTAAGAAATGTATACCTACTACACTGTGGCGGTTAAAAAATAGAGGAGAAAAGAGAAAAGACAAACATTTCCATACATCCAAAATATAGCATAAGCCGTTAAATTATTTCTATTTAAATACGTATTACCAAATTGTAAATTCTGTAAGTCTTAAAATTACTTCAATTTAAATATTACCCATTTATATTTTTATAATTCACTAGAACCGGTTGCTATAACTCATCATACCAACCGGCCAAATGTGGATTAATTTCAATCGTTTTTCTCTATTCAATTGATAAGTGTGCCCGAAAACTTCAGCTATAATCGTCGACACGACTTATATAAAATACCACGCGGCAGAACAGATGTTCTAGCATAGCATGACAAGAGGAATGGTGCCGTTGATTACTTTGCCATTTAATTAGATCACTGATTATTTTGCTGCCTTAAAAGATCTTAGTTTTGATTTCATATTCTGTTAATGTGGTATGTTGGTATAACATAATACTTAGAAAATATGTTTGTGCCTCCCCAATTTCAACCCCACAACCCCCCAGCTGTTGAATATTATTTAAAGATATTTACTCAGAGTTTCCTGTCCATTTTGCGTTGTGGTAAAAGAGATGGTGACTTTGAGATTATCTCCAAAGGCGAGGGTCTCAAACTGCATGTCGTCAGCAGTTGGCTTGGTGAAGAGCACCATGTTGGGGATAACGTGTCCATCCACCACCTTGGCGTCAATCATTTCTGGGCGTGGCTGTGGCTGGAAATATATAACCAACATTCATTATTAGGAAAGGACCAAAAAAAAAATTGAGTTGTACGTTGGACTTTTGAGCGATCTGCTGTGAAAAGATGAAAAAAATAGCCAAGAAGGGTGGTTTAGAAGGAAGCATGCAATAAAAAGATTGTAAATGCTAGAAGAAATCTAAAAATACTCTTTTTAAAGATTTTATGATGTTTGACTGACTACATGAGTAGCCTACACGATTTTTTTTTACAATAGCTCCATACAGGAGGCCCAGAGTAAAATATTTTCCCTCAGGGCCTACGTCATCTTTGGGAATGCTGTGTGGAGGGTCTTTTAAAGGAAATAAAGGAGAGGAAGTTCTGGGAAGGATAAGGTATGAAGGGTGGGTAGGAATCTGGGGGTCAACGGGTTCAGGAGTGACGGACGTACGAATGCATCCCTCCCACTGCGGTGCAAGGCAATGTTCCAAAAGAGTTCTGCTTGAGAGGTCACAAGGTCTTCTCAACCAGTCTCTCCTGATCCGGCCTGCCATGCAGCTGGTGGGCAGACCCGGAAAAACCTCACCCCATGAACCCAGACACCCCTGCTAAGTCACCAAACGTAGCGAACCACTTGGAGTGACCAAAGGCAGAGGTGTTGGTTATCCAATAAATAGTTCCAGGGGCGGCGGTACCCATACCCGCCTCCCAAATAAAAGATGTTGTATGGCCCTCGTTGTCTCAAAATATTATTAACCCACCACCAATATTTAATTTATTTCTAAAAATATTTTTTGTAAAAATAAATTATTAATTGAAAATATTACTAGTTTATTTTTTTTTATGTTTGTGGACTTCACAAATTGAGTTTGAGACCACAGTTAAAATCAATACAAAATATCTCGATACCATTCCGACTCATATGTGATAAATATAGACTGCCTGTAAAAAAAGCTTGAAATATTTGGAATTAAAAATAATAATAATGTATCTAGTATAAACCACTTTACTCAAGGTAGAAGTTAACTGTTTTCAGACCCGACAATTCCTTCTTCAGGGCAGATCTGGAAAGTTATACCCTGAAGAGAAATCTGTCTGAAACCTGTTTTCTTCAATTTAAATAAATTGAAAATTTCTAAAATTTTGTTAAAAAAAGGTAGTGAATGAATGATTGTGACAAAAGAAATGTGGGTGTTATATTTAAAAAAATTAAGAAACCTCAGTAAAATGAGAAGCACATACTAAGTTATTTAACCCTAGAAAGATAACAATCAACGTCTTAGAGACGTAAGCGATACAAAAAAATTGCTCTCTTTATTATATTTCGCAATGTAGAGCGCTGTCTACCTCAGTTAGCTCAGTTACCGAGCAGAGCTTGCTTGGGGCGGCTCTGTAAGTACCACGGTAAGTACAATAATTATGGAGACATACATACACCATAAGTCCGAAAGACGTATGATTACCTTTAGTGTAACTTTCAGTCTTGTTACATAATATGAAACATTATTTTTCATTTAAAAAAATATAATACATACTTAATACATACTTATTAACTATAATACATACTTATTAACTTAATACATACTTGTATTTTGTAGTTGATTTGTAAGAGGTTTACAGAAGTTTGTCATTTTTTTTTATTAAATATATTTTGTTAAATTATTTTGGTTTATTTAAAGTACAAAACCCTAAAATAATTATTCATTTACCTTTAAACTGTGTAAGTGTGATAATATGTCAAATAGACACTTTTAAACTTCAGTACGTCTCTAAGGTAGGTGAAAATAGATTATCTTTCTAGGGTTAAGAGTGAACCAAGTGTTACGGAATACAAAATATTATGGTAGTTGGTTAATGTATGTTGAATAATAACAATTTATATGTGTGTATTACAATATTATTATTTAGCAAGCAGAGAAAATACAAATATCACAGTAGGTACCTTATACATTATTAGAAGCAGCAAGGAAGTTGAACCAAAAAATAAAATACATAAATAAGTAATTACATCTGAGAGTTCATAAATATTAAAAAAATATATAATATTGTGGAAATAAATAATGTCAGTAATTGAGTTAAGTTTTTTGAGAAATTCAAATCTTGTGTATTACAAATTTATAAAGAAAAAACAAAACGAACAAGAACTCTAAAATTTACCTTGAACCCTTCATCAACGGGAATGAAGAACGTGTGACGACCTTCACTTTTGAAGATGTCTTGTTTCTTTATCTGGGTAACCTTCTGCCGGAAAGATCTAGAAGAATAAACCTTATTTTAGTAAGATTTTAAAGAAATAACCTCCTAGTGTAGTAGCGTTTGGTAATGAAATAAAATCCACAATTATTTTACTGTAAACACAATTTGTCTTTATTTAGAGTAGGTACAATCAATTTACAGGTATGTCACAGTTCAAATAGTAAAACAGTACGAAACCATAACAACACACAGCGTCCCAGATGACAAATGCCCTGAGGGAAATTATCTTCCTTTTTGGGTATTTTAATAATGAATAACCCAAAGGAAACTAATTGTTCACTCAACCGCTCGTTAAACCGTTTGATAAAAGGTCTACGGAAGATGCGCTGATACAACCGATAACTTACTTTCTCGAAGGCAAGGGAAGGGGAAGGCAACATACTTTCTCGACATCTCACATGACCTTATATCGGTCAGACCATCTGTAAGCCTTAGCATCCTAACCAATAGCATCCCTCGTCCCCAACCTCTAAGAGATGAAGCGATGCGAGAAAGGGGAGGTATTCGAGATGGAATACTTATAAGTATAGTCTCGAAATAATTAGAACGAATTACACTAATAATTAATACTTTATTATGTAAATCCAGTTCCGATATAAATATAAAATTTATTATTAATTAACGCCCTTCGGGGCTTTTACATACGAGTAGTAAGAAATATACAGTATTTATTGTACATAACTAAACTGCCTCAGAAACAATACTTTATATTTGAGATAAATTGAAGATGTCCACTGACTTGGTATTGTTTTATTTTAATTTTTTATATAAATACCTCACAACAGTCCCAGCTGCTACCGTCTGGAGCCAGTGAGTGCATCCCCAATTGGGGTATGTTGTGAGGCTGAAGGTAGTGGATAACGGAAGGAGATGGGGAAGAGGAATTTAGGGAAGTACCTGGCTATTCAAAACTGGTCACCAAACATGGCTAAATCCATTTCAAGCAACGTTTCAATTCTGAATGGTGGTCTTACACCAGGGCGATACTAAGAGTATCTTCCATTCTAGAACGTGCCGCAAATATACTATTTTAAATGAATTAATCGTCAAATAACACAAATGAATCAAATACAATTTATTTGCCCACGCCGGGATTCGATCCCGCGACCTTAGGATTGCGAGTCAAGAGCCTTACCACTAGACCACGCCGTCGTCAGATTGTAATTATGTAATTGTTTCCCTCCGTTAGTATTCTGAACAAAGAGGAATACATATGGTAGTTAGTCACAGAATTTCAACACTGAAATAAATCCTGACTTCTAGTATTACGTAATGGAATCCGGAAACTTATTAATTCAAGCAATACCGGACTATCAACTAAATCATTTAGAATTTTATAAAGAAATACCAATTCAGTGAAAATTCTACTGTCCGACAATTTGAGCCTTTTCATTATCATTTAAAATAGCCTTTTCATTATCATTTAAAGTAGTTCAACATAATTGCTGGAATACCCAATACCCATATTGATGGTGAATCGACATCACAGAGAACCCTTTTTTTCCATCTGAGCATTTCGATTTTTTTTTTGGCAAATAAAAACATTTTTTGAAGCCGGGTCTCATTTTAAAAGACATTAAACAGTCGATATTAACACCGTAGCACCCGTGTTTTCAAATGTGTCTTAAATTTTTTTTTACTTCAGACTCAATTTACTCGAAAATGAAAGCACAAATCAAAAAATTGTACCTAACCACCTGCCTGCCAAAAGAAAGTTAAAAAATATATAAAAGTCATTGAGGTATTGACGTTTCTTTGGACAACTTGTATAATTATTAGATAAACTGTTAAATATAATATATGATTTATAATTAAGTGGGTAGGTATTTCAACACGTACTTACAATTCTTATGATTTCAGAGGAAATTTTGTTTACATTTATGTTAAAATTTTGTTTACATTTATTAAATAAGAGGTAATATGAAATATATTTTTTTTGGATATGAGATCTAGGTCTACCATTCACGTACTCGTATTATTTTTCTAAAACACTTAATATTTGGTCTCTACCTGACACGATGGGTGCCGATTTCGAAGTCTTCAGAGCGCGACAGGAACTGAAAGGCGTCAGGGTTGTAGAGAGGGTCACTGGAGGTAGATGATGGTGAAACGGGCACCAGAACATCGTCAATCACGTGAAGAATCTGAGGATATTGACATATTGTTTAATTCATAAATTCTCTGCATCGTACACTAAGGACGGGTTGTTTCACAGAAATTCAAATTTATCACAGCCATCAAATTTTTAACTACTTTTAAGTAATTAGTCATTGGGTGCTTTTACTTTGAAGGTAAAAATAAAATTTATTTTACTTTTCAGTTAGAAATTGTTTGTGTTAAGAGTCTAATACAGTAATATTAATGGTAATAGAAATATTACAACTTTAAATTTATATGACAAGAATGCCAACATTCTTATAAATACTAACCAGGAATTATTAGATTCCAGATCAAATAAAATTATTCACGCAGAACACTTCAATTATCTCAACCAAACGTATGTTGACAAACTTTCGTCAAGCAAATGGTTGAGTATTGGCGAGTTGAGCGCAGAAATAGAAGGATTTATGCTTGCCATTCAAGATAGAATCATTAATACTAAAAATTATAGGAAGCATTTAATCAAAGATACAAAGCAAATTACGAGTATGTAGAAAATGTTTGGCTTTTCCGGAAACTAAAGAACATATTAAATCGGAATGTTCTGTAATAGCACCGTCCGAGTATATATTTAGGCACAATCAGGGTTTAAAAATAATTCACGAAAGTTTGGTAATTAAACATAACTTGATTGACTACCATAATATGGTACCATATTATGATTATTAACCAAATTCATTTTTAGAAAATAAATTTTATAAAATAAATTATGATAAATAAATATAGACCTAATATAGTTTTATATGACAAAATTAAAAAAAAATAACTCATATCATTGATGTCGCTATTCCAAATTCGTGTAGTATTAAAAAATCTGTTTCTAAAAAAATAAGAAAATATACAGATTTAGGAAATGAGATTAAAAGAATTTGGCATTCTCAGACTAGAAAAATATTACCATTTGTTATTTCGGCTACTGGCATTATACGTACGTAGCTCTTTCATTCAAAATTTAGGCATATTAGACTTTTCAAAGAATTTATACATAAAAATGCAAAAATCAGTCATTTTAAATACATGTAGGAATACAAAAGATTTTAAAAATATTTATATTGAGGGATCAGTAGGATTTATAGGTCCAATAATTAGGAGTTCCACCGAGCCGAGCCCTCTGATATGAAAATATCTGGAGTCGGTGAATTATCTTCCCATTTGGTCTCTGGTAGGTCGACATGTTATTCTTATATTATTTTGTATTTATTATACTTCTATAGTGCAATTGCATAGCCTGAATTGACTAGATGATCATTTGTAGAAAAATGTGTGAGAGGGTTTAGTTTTTCCGGTGGGGAAGATTTACCCGAACATAAAATTTGAAATTTAATATTTTCAATTTCAAAAATCCTGAAATCGTGTATACCCATAGATGTTAGAAACAAAGCAGATGGATGATGTTTCATTAGTACGAAACTGTCCACAAAAAAGTGTCGCCAACGTCATTCATCCGTACTACATAGCCTACACACCAACCGCAAAACTTTCATTTTATAGCCACTTTGATAGGCCGTGCAGTTTTGTCAGTAAAATCGAAACGCTTCCATTCCATAGCTTTTGTTTCTATTATCTTTAGTTGCACTGTAGGCTTTTCATGCGGTAGCAGAAAATTTATGTGAAAGAGTCCCTACGTTCCTCACACTAAAAGAGCTTGAATTTGACAATTTATTTTCTATTAAGGTTAAACGTCACATACGTTATAATCTATGCATTCACAGATGGCGCCAATTAAATAATTTTAGGTTTTTTATACTTTTTGCACGTTACGCATTAAAATATTAAGGTAAATTAATTGTTTGCGCCCGTAAATATTCAATATAAATAAATAGTTTTGTCAATAAACAAACCCAAATCTTTGAAGAGAGGCTGAAAAATTCAATATTGGATTGAGTCACCGATACAAAATTGAATTTTTCAGCCTCTCTTCAAAGATTTGGGTTCGTTGATTGACAAAACTATTTATTTATACATATTTATATTAAATATGCACGGGCGCAAACAATTAATTTAACTTAATATTTTAAAGCGCAACGTGCGAAAAGTATTAAAAACCTAAAATTATTTAATTGGCACCGTCTGTGAATGCATAGATTATAACGTACGTGACGTTTAACCTTAAGGGGTTACATGGGACTCGCAGCCAAGAAAAAAAGCATATTTTCTCAATATTTCAAAAATGTAATATATTAATTATTTTATTCGAAGTGTTGAGAAAAAAAATATTGAAAAAAATTTGGAAAATTCAGCCGGTGGGGCCTGGTTCCTGGAGACCCCTAAAAAAAAGTGTCTCGCGGTAGGCAGGTTAACTCATGATAGCTTTATTTGAAATTTAAAAAAAACAATTTTTTTCTCTTAGTAGATAAGTATAAGTTGTTGTCCTTGAACGAAGGATTTCTCAAAAAATTGAAATTTGAATTTTTGGCAGAGTTGTATGGAAAATAATTGAATTTTTGTTATAATTGACATCACGCCTTGTAAAATTATTTGTAGTCGAAAAAAAAGTCCTCCATTCAGGGACTGGTCAAAGCTATTTTGAAGAAGTGTGCCAAATTTCAATGAGACCGGTGCATTGGGAGAAATCTTGCCTGTGGTGTTTCGAGATAATTGCGGTCTTTCCCAATGGGGCGGGGGATTCGCAAAGGCTCTTTCTCCTAGACTTTTACTCCGATTGACTTGAAACTTTAGGAGAATATTCTAGACATATTGTACTATTAAAGGGATTTTTTTTTTTTTCATTTTTCGGACCCATGTAATTAATACCTTAAATGAGGCACTTCGCTTGCAAAGTAATTTTATGAGAAAATTACAAAATTAATATTTGAATACCTGTTTCCTCTTGTGGGAGTTGGCGGAGATGTAGTTAGAGCGATGCGCCAGAACTTTGGCGTTGTTGATGTAGATGTCGTCATGGTGCGTGGAGCGCTTCCTTGTCACCCACAAGGGGGGGTTCCCCTCTAGCTCCGAGTTCATCGAGTGGGCCAGCTGGTCCAGTGTCATGGCCAGGTTTGCTGGATGGACAAATAACAATGTGCACATTACTAAATGAATGCTGGGGTTTGACTTTCGACAGCAGATCGCTTAATTATTATGAATTATACCCACAAACAATAAAGAACTCCAGTCCATTTTAAAAATTATTTTCTAATTAAATTATTGTTTTGATTTTTTGTAAGAAAAACTCTCTTTTCATATTATTGAAGGTTATTCCCAACAATGTAATATATTATTGAAGAAGAAGATAACAATAATAATCTAAACGAAAATATGAAAGAGAACAAGACACAGAAACATAGAAAAAGATAATGGTCGCAACTCGGACTCAAACCCAGAACCTCTCGTCTAACCGGGGCGTGCGCGTCTACCAATTCCGCCATTGCCACCTTCTGTCAAACCGTCATATTGTCAATTTCACATTTCAAATTTTAGAAATAACAATATTATCTTGTCTGTGTCTTGTTCTCTTTCATATTTTCGTTTAGATTATTATTGTTATCTTCTTCTTCACTGATATATTACATTGATGGGAATAATTTTCAAAAGTCATAAAAAGAGAGTTTTTCTTATAAAAAATTGAATATTCATTGACTTTTATAAAAAGGTCAACAGTTTCATTTAAATAAAATCGGATATATTTATCCGAGACGCTATCTAGGTTACAAACCAATTCATATAATGATAGTTTCCAATAAAAAGAGTAGTTGCCATTATGGAAAAAAAATGTTAAAGATAATATTTCTAAATAAAGAAAGATATTGATAAATAACAATACATTTTGTATTTGCATTTAAATGCCCACTCATAGATAGAGTGATTCATGACGAAGGTTTAGGTAGGAATATAATTTGTTAAGGTTTTGTGTAAATTGGTTGAAATATATAATTAAAGGAGAACGTCTGTATGTGGCGGACGAGCGGGCTGGTAAGCGGGCGGTGTAAATTTGTATGCAAATTGACAGATGGCGAGTTAAAAGATTGGGTAACCATTCAGTAGATGGCGTTGTGTTTCGTTTCACAGCAACGCGTGGCCGGGTCAGCTAGTTTAAAAATAAATAAAGTAAATTTTTGCATGTTTGCGAAAGGTTTGTCAAGGTTATGATTTTTTATTAATTATTTTTATATGAAGGAAAAAAAGTGTAATGAGAACAAAGACATTCAAATACAGATTGAGAATAATCTTAATAATATATAATATGATCAAGTAAATTTGTTTTTTTTTTCATGTAAAGTGGTGTTTCAACAGTTTACGAGAAAAAACAACCAGTAATCGACAAAACAATCATAAAATAATCCACTATTTTTGAAATCAGATATTTTATATTTAATTTGTTTTCATTAAATCAATAATGACGCCACAAAATGTATTTGCGAAGTTTGAAGAAGATATTTAATATTTTTAATTTCATATTGTCGGTCTGATAACCAACTGGCCTATTTAAAAAAATGAAGTTATTCCAGTATTATTGTAGTTGGCTTCATTTTGTGGCAAAAGTATTATAGAACCAGAGATACATACACTACCTCGAAGGACGCATTTAAAAAAAAATCGCATCGGAAAACAATAAAATATTGTTATTAAGGGCCATAAGACTGACGGAACTACAGCGGGGGAGGAATGAGCGAAACTCGATGAGACAGAATCAAAATATTTATTTCTTTTTAATACTAGCTGACCCGGAGAACTTCGTACCGCCTCAGAATCAATAACTGTTGTGTTAACTTGTTAGCTGAATTGAATTCAGTTTTTTATTTTTATTTTTTTATTAAGTTAAAAATTACACAATGAAGCAATCATCGTTGCGCAACTGTCCGTGTTTTGTTTTTTTATAGTATTATTAAATTGTTATTTTACAGGAGTTGAGTACGGATTTGTATTTTTTGTGATTTTCTGACTTTTCCACTTACTTACAGGAATTGCTTTTAATTTTTTTTATGCGCTCACCCTCAGGTGAGATATAGTATAATTATTGTATTTTTCCTTTGGAGTGGTGCAGGTATACGTTCACCGATTGTCTCATTTTCGACTATTGACATTTAATGTGTAAGAAAGAGGGGCAGCATTATATGTTTAAGAACAAAAGCAAAACAATCAGCGCATTGATATTTGACGTTTTTGAATTTTTGGAATTCACTCACTATTAAATATTACATTTATCACAATATTGCTGTAGCTCTTTAAAAATACGAGAATTCATTCCATACAAAATGTATGAGGAAAAGAATTTTCATCATAATGTCTTTTTCGTGTTTAATAGGTACTTTTAATAGCTATTCTGCTATTCGGGGCGGAGACAAATTCAACAAATCAAAGATCATAAAAATCGGTCCAACCATTCTTGAGAAATAAATGGTGTAACTAACCCGACTTTGCTTTATATTATTAAGATTTAGTTCATACAAAAAGTGCACTTTTACGGTCATTTGAAGTTAGGCTGAATATAGTTGAAGGTATTTGGATTCAATGTTGTGGTGTTTTTAATTTTTTTATGTCGAAGTTTCAGTCGTTTATACTACGAAAGTAACAAAATGATGCAGTGTAATACCTTATATGCCCATTTCGGAAATATTTTATGAATGGAATGATAAATCCCTTCGTTAGACCAAGGGGGGTAATGATTATTGCATTGTAAATTAAATAAGCATTCTTACAGGCTTTTTAAACAATATTCAACCACATAATTAAAATTTGTATAAGATTATTTACCAGAAGTTGGGAAGCGAACACTGGAGCTGTTCACGAGCGGTTGAGGCGACGGCAATCGGAAACAGAATGCATTGCAACTTAGCTCGGCGTCGCATCGCGTCGCTGGTAATAAAATACCAATGGAAGGTTATCTTTCGTGAAAGGGTTGCATTCTTCGCTTGCCACACACCCAAAAAAGACAAAAATCAAGTAAGGAAATCAATATTGCTAGGAAATGTTGCGATGCAATTAGCGTCTTAGAAATTAAAACCGTTCAATAAATACATATTTTTTGAGAGATTAAATAAAATCTTTCTGTTTAATTAGATGTGGAAGTGTGCGAGGTAAACAGTCCCGTGTAATTAAACAGCTTTTCAGAGCTTTTTGTTACATTTGTTGGTCGCCAGTCCGCCCCTGGGTGGGGGAGGGTGGAGGAATATGACTTCCGGTTCCTGGTAATGCGATGCGATTACACCCCATGCGAATTAAATGCCTTCCAGGCCGGAAATACAGCCAATATCCGGACCCGAGATGCGTGACCGATTGACAGGAGACGGAAGCCGAGCAGTTTTATTTTGGCTGGCTTTTTGAAAGTGCATTTGCGAATTAATTGTGTTCTTGAATGGATCGTATTGCCATTATTTCACGAAATTAAAAACTTCCACCTTGATGAAATGACTATATAAAATAATCGAAGAGAGGACTCGGCATGCCAATAAAACATTCTGTCCGAAGGTGGTGGCCAAGATGGAACCAATATTTATTACTTATCATATAAACTGAATAACAACTATGGAAACCGCCGCCATTTTTGTATAAACGTTTGGACATAATGTGTGTATTTGGATCGGTATGCCAAGTCCTTCTCTTAGGTATTTTGTTTAGTCATTGCAATGATGTTGACAGTAGTACCTAGGTATTCGAAATCGTCACTTTTTAAAAGTAATAAAAATTAATCATTGAAGAAGAATATATTACTAATAAACCTAAAGAAGACATGAAAGAGAACAAGACACAGAAAAATAAACTGAACGGTCGCAATTGGGAATCGCAATCAGGATCTCCGTCTTACCGAGAAAGCGCCCCAACCATCTCGTTCACTGGGACCTATTTATCTTATATATAAAAATTGATCGCTGAATGTGTTGCTAAGCGCAAATCTTGAGAGCAGCTGAACCGATTTCGCTAATTATTTTTTTAGAATATTCCCTGAAGTACGAGGATGGTTTTTACGGAGAGAAAAATCAAGAAAATTGCGCAGAAAATTTGATAATTTCAGAAAACCTAACGACTATCGCACTTTTGACAGTTCGCGTGTTTGATAATGACATTTTGCAAAACAATGATTGTTAAATCAGGATTCTATTTTTGAAAATCTTTAAGTTGATAAATTTATTTAAAGTAGGTACTCCCCTAATAGTTTGAATCGAATGAATAATTTTAGATATTTTAAATAGGTACCTATGTTAGGTACCAAATTTAATATACATGAAAAATGGAAATTTGAATAAAAATTGTAAAAGGTGGCACGCGGGCTGTTTAAAAACTGAATGTACTGGGATTGAATATATGGAACGCGGGAGGAGGGTTGGCGGGACGAGGGAGCGGGAAAGGGAAGAAGGAAGGCGGGGAAGGTGGAAGGGGACGTGTGTGGGGGGAGGGGAACTCGGGAGGAGGGTTCGCGGAACGGGGGAAGGGGGAGGGGGAGTGGAGTGGGGAGAGGGAAGGTGGAGGTGACGGAGTGGGAACGCGAGAGGGGAAGAGGACGCAGGAGAAGAAGGGGAGGCGGAAAGGGAACGGGACGAATGGGAAAGTACACTCAGGGAGAAACAATTTCTTTATTAATTGGCGTAGCAACGCATGCCGGGACCAGCTAGTTATTAATAGAAAAAAAATCTGTGTCTTGTTCTGTTTAATGTTTTGTTATATTTATTAGAGAGTCTTATTTTGGGTGGGGGCAGAGTAAGGACACACATGATTGCAGATTGTTTTTATCTACCAGGAGTGCCAGGAGCACAGTGCAATTGAGGAGGTGCGTTTCATGTTTACTTCGTATAATATCCCCAGGGACAGGCTAAAGTAGCAAACTGCGAGTCACATGCAGCTCTTTGCCTACTTGAGTGCGGCTCTCAAGAATTAGTTGGTTTGCGTCTGCGTGGTTGAACATAAGAATCCGACTTCCAACGCATGTCTGCCGCCGCGCCTTACCCTTCGCACCATATAAAGATCCGTGTACCTACGTGGATTTTCAGACGAAGTTACCATTGTAGTTCGGTTTCTAATCCAAGAATTCGTCACAAGATGACGCAACTTTTGTCGGCAAGACGCAAAGGGACGTTCCCTCCCTAGTTTTACGAATTTGTGAACCTGGAGTATCTCCCGGATTTCGAAAGATTGGCGGTAATACTCAGTTGTATCAAGCGGCTGTATATTATATATGACGTCATTGTCCGTCCCGGTTACTTTTTTGCGGTGACTTGCCGTCACTGGCATCACTGGTTGACACGTTGACAGTGGATACGAGGAACGGGCTAATTTTGGAACTAGTTCCTATTGGATTTACAAAATGATCACCTACGATAACTTGGCGAAGCCGAACCAAAAGCCGCCCGCAGGGCCTAGCAGTAAAAACCTGTGGAGCGGGTTTTTAACTGCTATTCTATACTAATATTATGAATGCGAAAGTGCAAGTGTTTGTTTGTTATACTTTCACGCCTAAACCACTAAACCGATTTTAAAAATTCTTTCACCAATAGAAAGGTACATTATCAATGGTAAGCTCTGGCGTTATTAAATTTGTATTACCTAATGAAAATATGTGTATTTCATATATTTTAGCGGCAGGGAGGAAAGGCAGGGGGAAGGTGGGTTCGCAGAGAGGGAAGAGACGAGGGAGGGGGAGGGAACGGGGACGCACGGGAAAGGACATGCAAATTTTTTTGAATGGCATTGCAACGCATGCCAGGTACCAGCTAGTAATTCATACCTAAATCAAAAAATACTCCTGTGAGAACGGTATCATTCTTGTTCGTCAGGATGCTCGGTCGGCCGCTCATCGAGGGGGTAGAGCGGTGATTGGCTAAAAATTCGTGACGAAGCTCGAAGACCATGTTACATTTGGAGATTTGAATTAACTGCAATGCAAGTGGCATTATTATTCTTCAAGCTACGTCGTCACGCGTTCGAAATTTCGAAAGTGGCCTTTTTTCGAAAAAGGCCCGTATGAGCTAACCTTAATAATAATAATACATTTGGACAACTTATATAGCGCTGTTTTTGCGAAAAATCGCCTCAAGAGCGCTGTAACCTTGTTAAACGCATTTTCTACGAACCTTGCGCCTTTACCATAGAGGTTTCCTATCAATCCTTATCTATGGGTAGACGTTTGGAAAATGAGATTTAATTACTGTCGAGAGTTTTTTTAAGTAATTTCAAATATTCCGTGGCTTTCCTCAGTTAATTATTTTATTGTGAATCGTTTATTTCCAGAAAATTAATAAATTGTATTTATCTAATATTTCAGTCAGACATTTTTTATATTCACGAGTGTGTAGTTTGAGCTCATTGTTTATGCTGACTTTTGACAAAAAGCCGATATTTGAAAAAAAAATCATATAAGAGTTAAAAGTTAAAACTACTTCGATTTGTAATTCAAACGTCAGTTAGTTAAAAAAATTATGATATTGAAAATTTAATATTATTTTAAAAATAATATTATTATTTAATACAAACATGTAATGAATGAGTTTGACAACCATTGGTATAGATTAGTGGTTCCCGACCTTTTTTGACCAGGGACCACCATGATATTTATTTATTACACGGACCACAAGGTACAAGAATGAACTCTTCTTGAATTTCTTCAGCTACCTCTCCAACACTAATACCAAAAGGGTTACAAATCAGCTTTTGGATACCTTTCAATTCGGTTTTGTAGTAAAATGAACGAATGTTTCGCTGACCATATTTTGATCTCGCGGACCACCGGTTGGGAACCACTGGTATAGATGAAAAGAGGAGGATTGCCGTGTTTGCTGATTGAAAACATGATTTTGATGACCTCCGTAGTCCAGTGGGTAAGACTCTTGACTCACAATCCGGAGGTCGCGGGTTCGAACCCGGCATGCGCAAATAGATAGAGTGGAAGATACTATTAGTATCGCCCTGGTGTAAGACCACCATTCAGAATTGAAACGTTGCTTGAAAATGGCTTTAGCCGTGTTTGGTGACCAGATCTGAATAGCCAGGTACTTCCCAACCTTCCTCTTCCCCACCTCCTTCCCCTCCGCACTACCTCCAGCCTCACAACATACCCCAATTGGGGATGCCATAGTCTCACTGGCTCCAGATGGGAGCAGTTGAGATTCTTGTGCGGTATTCACTGTAAAAAAAAAAAATGATTCAAAATCAGGGAATAGTGCGGAGAAAACAAGGTTGGGTTTCTGTGTTTATCATTCCAATTTTGGAGGGGGTTGTAGGTACCGCCGCCCCGGGAACCATTTATTGGATAACCAAAACTCTTGCCATAAGCCACTCCAAGTGGTTTGCTACGTTTGTTGATTTAGTAGGTGTGCCCGGATTTACAAGATGACAGAGGGTTGTCTAGGTCTTGGCGGTGGACGAGTTGCGGAGAGGCAGTGCGGAACCTTTTTACCTCTCCAGCAGGATTTTCTGGACCAATCGCCTTGCACCGCAGTGGGGGTGATGAATTCAAACGTCTTTAGGGAAATTATTTTTCTCAGGGCCTCCTGTGTGGAGCTAATGTAAAAAGTGTATAAATAAAATTGGTTGATATACTTTACTAGGGAGGTAAGATTTGGTGGACAGATACCAAATAATAAGGCCAGATTTTATGAAACTTTTCCAAGGGCAAACGAATTTGACGTGTTATTAACGAGATAATGATTGATTGCGTTTATACTAAGGGGTGATATTTCGGGTAGGGACAGTTTAATGACATATGACATATGACTGCTTTCTTAAAAACAAATTCGTACATTTATTTTTCTGTTTCATGAACCAATGAGTTTATTTTTTTCTTTATAGCTTTAATATATTATCATTTTAATTTTTTATACTTTGTAAGTATTCTCAGAATCTTTATAATATTAATCCTATTAATAAAGGCGAAAGTTTGTATTGATGTATGGATGTTTGTCGCTCTTTCTCGCAAAAAATTCTGAATGGACTTTAAAAATTCTTTCACTAATAGAAAGCTACATTATTTGCAAATACTATAGGCTGTATATATTGGTAAGCTCTGGCGGTATTAAATTATTTATTATACGTTTATTGTCCGGACGAAAAGCAAAACGTTGCTTATAAGTAGTCTTGTATTTCACCCAGCGCTTGCCACCTCGTGGACTTTCACCAACCTGTCCCATTGTCTTGTCTATACTTTGTCATACTAAACATATTGTATCTGTATTTCCCGCTAAGCACTTGCATACTGCTTGCTAACAACGTATGCTGGGACATTGGAGGTCTAGTTTCGTTTTAAAATGTAAGTCGTTTTTACCAAAAAAATTAGAGTCCTTGCAAGAGCTTTGAAGGGGTAACCATCTGTTACCTATACCAGGGCGGGTAAGTGGTGGGTCCTCCAATGTAGTCTCGTATTTGACGTGCGCTGTCATTTTTTATTTGTTTAGGTTACTATGGTGATCCCTTTGATAGTTAAAATTCAAATATGTATTATTGTATTGTATAAAATACTAATCTACACTAATATTATAAATGTCTATACTAATATTATAAATGCGAAACTGCGTGTGTTTGATTGTTACGCTTTAATAGGTGGCAGACGAGCTGTTTGAAAAATGGATGTAACGGGTATGGTGGTGTGATGAGGGGGTGGTAGAGGGGGGGGGGGGACGGGGAGAGTGGAGTGGGGATAGGGAAGGTGGAGGAGGCGGAGTGGGAACCCCCCTAATACTATGCGAGCGAAGCCGGGGGCAAAAGCTAATATCCACATAGGAAGCCTTAGTAAACAGTCGCTACCAAATAACATAAATACAATATTACTCCCGATCATTGTAATTTACAATAAACAACACAAGAAGAACTTACGTTGTAATCATTGCAATTGTGGGCTAGAGAGCCACAGATTAAAGAACATTACAACTGGATATATATAATTTCTATATTGCTTTTATAACCTTATACCTACTTGACTGTGAATATAACAATTACAAATGTAAACGGCAATTGTGCCCTCATTCATTTAGTATTAAGTTCTATAAATAACAGTGTACCTAATGTGAACTAAACAAGGCAATTTGACTTTCATAAAACGGGAAATCCCCTAGTTGGACAGTCAAAGGTTTCTTAGGTAAATGTATTTTTGTTTAAATAAATAAAAAAAAAAAATGTTTTTATCTAACAGCACAGTGCTTTTTTCAGGTGCGTTTCATGTTTACTTCATGTAATATCATCACCAGGGATAGGTTATAGGTACGTATATATGAAAAGAAATTGTTGTGTTTAGTTTACTGATTGAAAACAAGATTCAAAATCAGGGAATGGAGCGGAGAAAATGAGATTGGGTTTTCAGTGTTTATGTTTTGATGTGGTAGGTATCTGCGTTCTAGTCAAGTAGAGTTTTTATTCAGGATTATTCGGGAATCGACCCGAAACCGCCGCGGGCGCTGTGAAAAGCGTCAGTGAATAGTGGGGTATAGAATAATGGTATTTGTATAAAAGATGTTTTTTTTCTTTCAATATTATGTTTAGTAAATAACTAGGAGGATATTTCACCATCCTCCTCATAGATTACCCATACGATAACTTACATTTTCGATTAATTAAACACGGTTAATTTATTTAAAAAGTCTGAGTTTACTATTCGGTACTTGAACCTATGAATAGTGGCTACATATAGGAGGAGTTGATATCAATCTGGGAGTCAATGTATCCAGGAGTGACATACGTATGAAGCTATTCCTCCCACTGCGGTGCGAGGCGATGAACCGAGAGAGTCCGGCTGGAGAGGTCAAAAGGTTTACCTCAACCTACCCCCGATCTCATTTCCTGATGCCACGCAGTAGGTGGGCAGACGCATCCGCCGCCAAGACCTAGACAAACCACACCCCATGCACACGGGCACCACACCGGGCTTATGGGGTTAATACCCTATAGCAGGGGTGCTGGCTATCAAATAAATGGTTCCCAGAGTGGCGGTACCCATACCCGCCCCCCAAATTGAAGTAATGACCTTTTTCAATTAAGGAGGCGGAATTGGGTACCTTTATTGGATAACCAACACCTCTGCCAAAGATCACCCCAAGTGGTTGGCCACGTTTGGTGATTTAGCAGGGGTGCCCGGGTCATGGGTGAGGTTTTTCTAGGTCTTGGAGGTGGATGACCAGGACACACTGAACCCCAGATTCCTACCCACCCCTTAAACCCTTTTCCTTCCCAGAACTCTCCTCTCGTTCCTTTCCTTAAAAAAACCCTCCATACAGCATCCCTAAAGATGACATAGCCCCTAAGGGAAAATATTTTCCTCAGGGCCTCCTGTGTAGAGCTCACGTAAAAAAAGGTGTTCGTCAATTACCGATTTCTCAGGATGGCCGAGTTTGCACGCTTAGAGTTTTCTGAGATCCTATTGAAGATAGTCATAACATTGATGTTTGGATTATGTATGCAACATCTCGCCGATCAAAGACGGGTCCATTGCGCGGGCAAACTCCAGACTATGGCCAGACGTTTGCTTTGACAGTCCCATAACACACATTCAAGGTCATAAATTTTTGTAGTGTTTGAATTTCCAGTGTTCGGCGTTTGAAGGTCATTTCGGCGCTTGGAGGACTTTCAAACAATTAATTAGGGTGAAGTTCGCGCAGTTCACACAATTTGACAACTGGTCTGGAATACGAACGTCCACGCGTACGCAATACTTGACGTTTGGCGTTTATTGCATGTCCTAAGTTACTATTGAATTTGAGATGCACAGATATTTTAATAGATATTTATTTATTAGGAAATATTTCCAACTAATATCGATTACTATTGAATTTAGAGTGCGTGAATAATTACGTAGCATCAAAAATAGAATAAATTTAAATTGGTCAATTTCTTTCGTGTCTCTGAAACCGATTTATAAATTAATAGACTTTATTTACAAGTGAGTTCACGAAAGAAATAATCATCCATTACGACAGTGTGTTTATTTAAAATCATAAATAATAATTTTAGGTCCGCGCAGTTGATAACCAAAAAACTTGACGTTTGACGTTTATCGTTTACGTAAATGTTAAAATGCGTTCGATGTGGAAAAGATGCTACACCAGGAAGAAAACACAGACATTTATTTATCAGGAAAGATTTCCGACAAATATCGATTAGGTTTTGCACCAATAACATTATATAATAAGGTCATTGTATTGCACGACCTAAAGTTACTAGAATTTAGAGTGCGTAAACATTTACGTCAAAAACAGAATAATTAAAAATATTTGATATTATATTATAATTTTATTATCAAATATTTTGATTATTATATTATATTTAGGTTTAACAATATTTTAAACTCGTGATTATGCTCGCTCATGGCACATAACCATAAAAGGCCATTCCGTTTTCCCCACACACGACCGCATCGCGTATCTTCTGTCAAAAAATGAATTCTCCCCCCCGCCAGCCCCCGCCTGCCTTCCCGCTTCACCCGAGATGGGATGATTAAGTTTTGTTTTTGTTTTGTTTTCCGCAGAACACGGGAAGCTCAAACACTACAAAAATTGTCAAACATTTATGACCTTCAATGTTTTGACCTTGACTATCAAAGCAAAAGTCTGGCGTTTTCCCGCCCAATGGACCCGACTTAAGACGGGACAGAATAAATGTTGTTGGTGTTGTGAAAAGAATAATTTTTTTACTTACTCATATGGTATAAAACCAGAGAATCATCCACGACGCCTTTGTATCGCTGGAAGGCCTGGTTGGTTGGGGCAAACAGAGTCACCTGTCTGAGCTGGAGTGTGGTATTGGCGATGGGACTGCGTTCCATTAGCGCATAGAACTGAAAAAAAAATCAATAATTTAATAATTTTGACTAAGAAAAAGGTCAATAAGTATCGCATAATCGGATATTGTTTAGTTCTGAAACACTTTAAAAACTGAAATCCATTTTCCCATGTCTTTGCATTGTTATTTTCTCCCTTTGTTCCTCTCCTTCCTCGAAAGTCCCTACTTATTTACTACAAGAAGAGTAAAATGTTGACTACCTACTTGGTACACATACACAATATCGCACAAAAATCGAAAATTATCCACATTAATCAGTTGAAAAATCGTCGCGAAATCGATCACACCTCGTTATTGAAATCTCGCTTGAAAGGTCGTAAAAGCTGCTAATTAATACCAAATGTGTAGGTAATCTATTATCGTGGAGAGCAGAGCAGCCACCATCAATATTTCGGCATCACATCATATGAACCCATCAAAGGTAGGGCCTTTCTCCTTTCAATTGTCAAATCCTGTGATTGACTTTAAAAAACGCCGTCAATTGTCTTGTCTCACACAAATTAGATTTACAGTCCATCCTCTCTCGTATCACGATATTGTTCGTGATCGGTGTGTTTATCCGAGAAACTATCTAGGTTACAAACCAGTTCAAAACCAAAAAGGTAGCTGCAAAACTATGGATCAAAATTTTAAATATGAGATTGACGAAAAATAAGAAGCCTCAGTTGCTCTTGTCCCGGTAAGACGATCCTGGGTATCAGTTGCGACCGTTAGCTTTTTATTTTTCTTGGTATTGTTCCTTTTCATATTTTTGTTTAGATTTATCAGTATTAACTTCTTCAATTAAATTTGAATAATAATATGATAGTAAAAATAATAATGGATCGGTTTGTGGCTGAGGTGAAAAGTACGTCAGATTGCCACCTTGGCGTGCGTCGTGTTCAATTCATCTGATAGTCAGGTTCTCCATCATGATACAAGCAGCATTCCGCAGATTTCGATGAAGTAGGAGTTTTTAAAATATTGTAGAGATTTATTTTTATAATATTAGCTGAAGTTCCCGCCGTTACACGAGCTTTACATACATA
This sequence comes from Limnephilus rhombicus, assembly GCA_929108145.2. Taxonomy (NCBI): domain Eukaryota; kingdom Metazoa; phylum Arthropoda; class Insecta; order Trichoptera; family Limnephilidae; genus Limnephilus; species Limnephilus rhombicus. The sequence continues at coordinate 19,332,643 of OV815278.1, read as the reverse complement.
CAACATAATCACAGCCGGATTCTAGAGGACAATCCGCTGACAAATAACCGAACACTACAATAATATTTTACAAATGAGATCAATTTTTTCCGAAGGTCTTCTAAAAGAGAAAGGTTTAGAGTGAGTTCAATTTCAACACATGATTAATTGCCTCTTTCTAATCCTAGCCTGCTAGCAATCCCTTTTAAGACCCGCAGTTCAACGGACTCGATGTGACGAATAAGGACTCCATAAAAAGGAGACTAAACTACACAAATGTTAGGCGAAACCGAGTAGCAAAGCTGGTGAAGTATAAAAAATATCAATATAATAAAAGTAAAATAAACAATCTGAAAATAAAATTCTCAAAGAAGCTTTTATGTACAAAATCAGCATTTTTACTACCCACCAATCAGCTCTCGTCCAAGTTACGAATACGAAGAAATATGGTGATTTATTTATTTACACTCTAGTGGGCTTTTACAAAGGCAGGAAATAATAGTTAGGCAAGTACGTAGTACACAATATATAATGATTCATTTAATAGTAAAAAATAAAATTAATTAAAATTAAAATCATACTTTTCATTAAAATAATTATAAAGACTTCATTTTATAACTAATACGGAATCTGAAAACATGTCTACATTATTCCCAAATTTATTGCCAAAATGATGCAATCTAATTATAAGTGTATGAGCCTCATACTTTGTTTTAAAATTGTCACAGAAGAAGGTAGCACTTTGCCTCGTATTTCTCGTCGGTACGTAAAATTTTATTTTGGCGAGAATTTCAGGGTTGTCAATGTAATTATTAATGATTTTATTTAATAGTACAAGGTCAGAGATGATCCGCCTATCTGACAGCGTAATTAAGTTGAGTTGTTTCATCAAAAGGACATAGTTAATATTTTGAATTGGAATATTCAGCGTAAAGTTAATAAATCTTAGAAATTTGTGCTGTACCCTTTCTATATTGTCGGAATGTGTTTTATACAATGGGGACCAAATGGCCGAATTATACTCATACTCTAATCTGATGGGTAGATAATTATTGTGCAACCCGATTTATTTGCTACAATTAAACATTTTTTTTTATTGTCGACAGAAATTATTGATCTCTACAGAAAACCTTTTTTAATTTGATTTTATTTTTATTTGAGTACCTCACAAGAGTACCTACTGCTTCCATCTGGAGCCAGTGAGATTATGTAATGCCCAATTGGGGTATGTCGTAAGTCGTAATGCTAATTGTAGTAGGGAGTGGAAGCACTTGGCGTAGAGGAAGGTGGGGGACGTACCTGGCTATTCATATCTGGACACCAAACACAGATAAAGGCATTTTAAGCAACTCTCGGTTCTGATTTTTAAAATATGAAAACCGTAGAAGAGTCCCAACCGCCAGGAGCCAGAGAGACTATGGCATCCCTAATTGGGTTATGTTGTGAGGCTGAAGGTAAGGAGGGGGAAGTGATGGGAAAGAGGAAGGTGGGGAAGTACCTGGCTATTCAGATCTAGACACAAAATACGTCTAAAGCCATTTCAAGCAACGTTTCAATTCTGAATTGTGGTCCACACCAGGGTGATACCGAGAATATCTCCCACCCTGGAACGTGCCCCAAATAGGTATGGTATAACTTATAATTAATAAATCGCGAAATCAATCAATCAAATAAAATTTACTTGAAGATTTGAACCCGCGACCTTAGGATCGCTAGACGAGAGCCTTGCCTCTCGACTACGGAGGCCGTCTTTCGCTGTTCTTTCGCCTTCTTTTTTACTGAAATGGTATCTACCAGACCTGGACGAGCCGCAAATGTACTATATTATTTTTAGTGAATAAATTGCAAAATAACAAACATTATTCAAATAAAATTAACTTGCACACGCCGAGATTTGAACCTGCGATCTCTGGATTCGTAGCTGAGGATCGTAACCACTCAACCACGGGGGCAGTCAAAATCATCCAAACGTAAAAAAAGCGCGAATATAATATGAGCAAAGAGTATTTAAACTTAATACGGACGAAAAAACACACGATTAAACCGGACATCCGATAAAAAAGGATTGGCTACAAAATACACAAAAAGTTTATATTACAAAATCTATATAGGTACATGTTATACAGGGTGCGTCAGTGAAAACCGCAACGTGTTGAAAACGTGAGTGCCTCCAGTTTGTAAAAATTTATGTAAAATTAATGTAAACTCCCTAAAAGAGCCCCAAGTGCCCGGAGCCAGAGACGAAATGAAAGACGGTACGAACGTACAAGAGAGTACAAAGAAAATGGTGACCGGACAACTCAGAATGAACTCAATCCAACACTTCCCTTGAAAAGGCATTAAAAGTGATGAAAAAAATGGTTAAATGGATTACGTTAAGTTAGGTTAGGACTTTTGAAAGAGGTGTTGAGTTGAGATGATTTTGAGTTGAAAAAGTTGAAAAACTTCTGTAAAATGAAGGTGATTCAAAATGATCAAGTATAAAAGATAACATTTAATTTAACATTAACATTTTTGTTCTACCGGTATTTCAATGAAAGGTGCTCCGAGGAACTAGCGTCATTGATCCCTTCGGCACCGGTGCATAGTCGGGAAACACGCTAAACGCGGGCCCAACATATGTACACGGTTGACATTTGTCACATGAGAACCGGTTGCTTCTTCCACTCGTTCTTGTGATTAACACCTCGGCTGTTGATGTGTTTCCTCCTTCCTATAACATGGATCTCTTCAAAACCAATGTTCATTCCTTTCTCTCCTCAAAAAGACCCTACACACAGCATCTCAAATGACAGAAGCCAAAAGCCCCATAAAAGGGCGTTAATAAATAAATAAATAAATAGGCCCTGAGGGAAATTATTTTTCTCAGGGCCTACCTGAAAACTGCCGTCAAATTTTGGAAATTAGAAAATGTTACCTATTCGCTTTTTTTACTTGAACTACCAAGAAGAATCACCACTAAAAGTTCAACACCGAATATCTTGTACATGAGAGCTTTAGAGTCAGAAAAGGGTTTTGAAGTGCTAAAATACGGAAAGAATAGTTTTAACCCCTTGGGCATCAACCATATTTTGTCAGAAGGTCAAAATATTTTGGCTTTAAAATAAAATAAAAAAGGAATATTTCTACGCATCCGAGAAACTAAAAATTGTTTACGAAAGTGATAAAATACGCTTCAAAATTTAATAAATCGAAATAAACAATTAATTTTTGAAATATAAAATATAAATTATTTTGTAATATAAAAAAGTTTTAAAAATGGCTCACCATACGTTTTTTCTAACTAAAATTACTGATAACGGAAAAAAAATCACATTTTATTGAACGAATTTATTATATACTAGCAGACCCGGTCACACGTTGCTGTGGGTAACGAAACTCAACGCCATTACCCAATCTTTACAAAATCCACACCAGCCGCTTGCCAGCTGCCCGCTGCCCGCTGCCCGCTGCCTGAATTGAATATTTGAATTTATCTGCTTTTCTCTACTATAATAAGCATGTTTTTATACATATAAACCTTTCTCTTGAATCACTCTATCTATTGGTGAAAACCGCATGAATATCCGTTGGGTAGTTTAAAAGATCTATGCGCACATACATTTTGAGCGACTTCATCAAATAAAATAATTCAAATCAAATACCTACTTACTCTAGGACATCTATTTTCCAATTTCTTCCGTAGAACGAATTTCAAAAGTGACTATAGTACCTACGGCCCGCCAGCCAACCAGTTTTAAATCACACAAAAATATGTTTTCTTTAAATTTCTCGGCTTTTCTCTAATATAATTTACATGTATTATACATATAAACATTCCTCTTCAATCACTCTATCTATTGGTGAAAACCGTTTGAAAATCCATTACGTAGTTTAAAAGATTAACGCGCACATACATTTTGAGCGACTTCATTTTATACTATGTAATGATATTGTCATCTCACTTTTTTGTCGTTACATGTAAAAATAATAAAAAAAAATATCCCAAAGTTTCTTTTTTTTTTCTCAAATTTTGATCCGAAAATTTGGTTTCATAAAGTTGTACATTTTACATCTTTTGTGGTTAATTTTAGGTTTGAATAAAAAGCGCGATGTTTACTCTTTCTAACACAGTTTATATCATGTTTGTCTCTATGATAGCAAGGGAGACAACGATTTCTATGAGACCTATAAGAGTTGTTACGAAAAGCGAACAAATTAGCCCGAGGGATTAAATAAAATAAAATAGCTATCAAAATAATATAAAAATTATTGCTTTTGAACAAAGTATTGTATATGAATTTTAATGCTTCTTCATTAAGTTATTCAGTTGTAATGAAGCGGTTTATATAGGACCTGTGTGTATCCTGTGACCAGGAAAAATAAAAAATATATATATCAGTTAAAACAGTTCAGTAGACAGATGGTATTCGCCAAAACTTTCCAAAAAAACGCGACACGCAGGGCAGGATTAGTATGGGAGTTGTCCGCGTAGAACTCGAGGCAGTGTGTCACAGATGCCAAGCGGGCCGACCCCAAACTTTGAGGTCACAAAATTATTCGCTTTTGTAACATGAAACTTTATTAAGCCAAATTTGTTTCTCTGAATTTTAAAACACACGCGAATTTGTTGTACTCAAAAGCTATTTTGCAGAACCTTTAAGCATTTACTTTGTCTAAAAATCGATAGAAGCAATTACTACAGTTTAATGTGAAAGCTTGCAATAAAGTAAAATTGAAAGAAAATAATGTTTCTTTACACCATAATATGATCAGCCAATTTCGAATTATGTTATTAAGGGAAGTCAAAAGAATATTTGTGATTTTTTTTACAATTAAGTGGCTTTCGATTACATGGCTTTTGGTCCCCCGACAGTTGATCCATGGGGTTCATGGGGTGAGGTTTGTCTAGGTCTTGGAGGCGGATGACTAGAACACACTGAACCCCAGATTCTCACCACTTAAACCCTTTTCCTTCCCAGAATTCTCCTCTCCCGCATTCCTTAAAAAACCCTTCACACAGCATCCCCAAAGATGACATAGGCCCTGAGGGAAATTATTTTCCTCAGGGCCTCCTGTGTGGAGCTCATGTAAAATAAATTGACAGCTCGTAGCAGGAACCACGAACATGCGAAATCTAGTGGTATAAAAATGAAGTGTCCAATTTGGCCACCATCTTGAATCAGGGCAGGAATGTAACAAACAAATTTATAGACAGATGAAATGCCAAATGTTCGAGTTGCAAGAGGACTTTTCTACGCTCCGTCAATACAAAAATAAAATAAAGATATGTAAGATACTGTGTACGTGAAATAAAATCAAATAAATTGTATTTTCTAAGTTTCACCTGTGACTACAGAGATATGACAAAACAATTTACTCACCATTTATATTTTAACAATTATTATAAGCAATAATTATCAGCCTGAAACACTCATCCACATTGAAAAATCTTCCGAGAAAAGATACATGACGCCAACGGGACATGAACCCGTGCCCTTCTGATTGCCGGTCAACATGAAACTTTATTAAGCCAAATTTGTTATTATTTATTAAGCCAATTCTCTCTCACAAAAATAAAGTTGGTTGTTTTCAGGTGGAAAAAAAAAATAATAAGCAGTAATTGTTGAATGAAACACTAGTATATATTGAATCATTTGGCGGGTATAAGATAAGCCGCCATAGCTCAATTGGGAGAGGCAGCTGACCGGCAATCAGAAGGGCACGGGTTCAAGTCCCGTTGGCGTCATGTATCTTTTCTCGGAAGATTTTTCAATGTGGATGAGTGTTTCAAGCTGATAATTATTGCTTATAATAATTGTTACCCTTTGTGCTATGCATACAATTAAAAATAATAATTTATATTTTATTTTAATTTATTTTTAAATTTATTTTATTAATCTACCTTCTCAAAAGAATCACCTTTTAAATTGTTTCCAGTACCAAATGTCTACATATTCAAGAAAGCTTTCATTATAAAAACGTGTAAAGAAAAGAATAACAAAGAATATCGAGAATTTTACAAACTAAAGAGAAATAGAAACCAATTCATTACACCTAATTTAAAAACAACTCAAATGCAAAATCATTATATTTTCCAAGCCATAAAAAATTATAATAAACCACCTTTTAAATTACACTGTGTCATCAACTAATCAGAACAAATAAATAAAATTAAATAATGTTTAAAAAAAAAATTACAGTAAAAAGTAAATATTTTTACACAATATATTATAACTTAAAACCTAATTAAGAATCGTGGCTCCCTTATCAGACAGAAGAGCTTCTCTTTTCCGATAAGGGCGATAAGGTATACATGACTAAAAACGACCTTTAATAAAATATGGACGAAAAAACAAACCGTGAAAAATCACGGGATATTTTGTTACTATGTTAGTATACCTAGTTAATTATTAAATAACGCTTTCTTGAAAATAGAAAAAGCGTATACACTTAAGAAATCACGAAATCTGACTTCAATTGTTTTTTTTAAAGATTTATTCTAAGAAATTTAAACAAACGAAATATACATTTAAAATAAACATTTTAATATTAAAATAATGTTCCCTTAAAAATATAGATAGGCACGTGAAGTGCAAAAAAGTATTGAAGAAATTTAAACAAATGAAATCTGATAAAAAAAATTACATACATATAAAAGATAGAAGTTCTTTATCGCTTCATTACAATGAGCTCCATTTTAGAAAATTAATAACAGTTAATTTCAACACAGAGTTCATTGAACCAGAGTTAAAGACTGAAATTAGTATTTTGAAAAAAGTAGGCAGTAAAATATTCAATAAAAGTTTTCAGAATAAAAATATCAGTAGCATTTATATTGTGAAGGAATTAAATCTTTTCAAATGACAATCAGAGTGAAAATACCGATATTACCTAATTAAGCGGATGACTGGTCGGTCGTCCCTTAGTGATTATGTGAGCATTTAGATTCTCCGTCGGGGACACTGTTTTGTGGGATAAGTGATTGAGCCAATCAATGACTTCCCTTCAATTGGTGATGAAAGGACTATGGAAGATGTGAAAAATGACCCCTGGGAATACGACTTTTTCGTTGATTTAAAATCTACATTTTAAATGTAATTTTTAAAGTTTTCTTCGTTCAATTAAAAAAAAATCACGACAGCATCCGTGGTCGAGGGGTAAGGCTCTTGACTCGAATCCCGGCGTGGGCAACAAAATTTTATTAGAATAATAAGTGTAATTTCACAATTAATTCATTTAAAAACAACATATAGTACATTTGCAACACGTTCCAGAACGGAAGATACTCTCAGTATCGCCCTGGTGTAAGAGCACCATTCAGAATTGAAATTGCTTTGACCAGATCTGAATGGTCAGGTATTTGCCCATCTTCCTCTTCCCCTCCCCACTGCCTTCAGCCTCACAACATACATTGGGAATGCCGTAGTCTCACTGGCTCCAGACGGGAGCAGTTGGGACATCAATATCATCAAATTTATTTTTATTTTTTTTTACATTAGCTCCACACATAACGTTGAAGAAAAAAAATCCCTCAGGGCCTATGTTTGCTTTGGGCATGCTGTGAGGAGGATCTTTTTGGGGAAAGGAAGTTCTGGGAAGGAAAAAAGGATGAGGGGTGGTTAGGAATCTGCGGGCAATGCGTTTAGGAGTGACGGACGTATGAATCCATCCCTCCGATAGCGAGGTTATGGGTCGAGAGAATCAGGTTAGAGAGGTCTAGGTTAAGTATTCCTCAACCAGCCTCTCCCGATCTGGCCCGCAACGCAGTAGATGGGCAAACCCATCGGCAAGCTCATCAACAACGGGGTTTCTTCTGGCGTTTTAACTTCTTTTTTTTAACTGAAGGAGAGCTGTTTGTGTGTGCGGCACTTGGAAATAAAAGTAATGCGGTCAGTTCCGGAAACAGTGAAGAGGCGACAGACGATGATGACGATCTCTCGAAGATTCGTGGCGATTCTAAAAAACAATTGAATTTATTTATTTCAAATAGGCGTATCGACAGAGTAAGTAAATGTCGATCTACTGATTGTGAAAAGATGTGGAAGTTGGATTAGGATGCATTTAGGATTGCGTTTTTATCAGAAAAGGTTGGCCGCCAAGACCTAGAAAAACCTTCCCCCCCCTATGAACCCGGACACCCCTGCTAAGTCACCAAACATAGCAAACCACTTGGGGTGGCTTATAACGGGGTATTGGTTATCTAATATATGGTTATCGGGGCGGCGGTACCCATACTCGCCTTCCAAACTGATTTATTAATAAAATATTTTATTCGAAAGGCTTTACAAATCGTGGTGTTTAGGTCGTCATATTTTCTCGCAAGATATTGTCAAATAGTCGGTAGTCGGTAAAACGTCGGTAAAACTGTAAACTGTTTATTGATGATTCAAAAATAAATCGACCTAACTAGCTGTTCGGTTATGCGCTTCCTTCGTCCATGAACGGGGGGAAGTAGTATTGCCATTACAATAAGAAACCCTTCCTCTTCTTCTGTTAATGCTAGGCTGTTAATTGCTCCCAATTGCTGGACCGTTTAAATAAATAGGGGTTACAGCAGGTCAGTTCTGCAACTCGGAACAACACAAATCCTGTTCCTGCGCGCTCTCGTCAACTTGCCGGGAGACGGGAAAAAGGAATGTTGAGAAGTAGGTACCTGGCTATTCAGATCTGATCACTTACGACGGCTAAAACCAATTCAAGTAACGTTTCGCTTCTGAAAGGTGGTTTTTTTTACCAGAGCAATACTGAGAGAATTTGCCATTCGGGAACATGCCGTAAATATACATCATATAATTATACACAGGAAGTACTTGATTTACTTTAACCAGTGATTTCTGACATTATTTGGAGAAAAAAATGCACATGAAATTTTGGTCTCCGGTGTTTTTTCAGATTTTTTTTTCAACTTTAATCATAAAAAAATCAGTATGTATTGGACTGTTAGGGTGGGGGTGAAGGTTGGGCGGTTACTCGACTGAGTGATCAGTGATGAGTGGAAGAATTTGTTTGTTTGATTTTGAAGAAAAAAAAAATAATAAGTAAAATTTTCAAAATTTTAAGCAACCCCCGACACAAAAAATAGCTGATGACCTTAAAACGCCTGAACAGATTTTCATGAATTGCAGCTAAGAACCACCTAGATCACGTCAGCTTTCAAACGAAAAAACCGCATCATAATCGGTCCATTGGTTTAGGAGCTACGATGCCACAGTCAGACACACAAAGTCAAACTTATAACACCGCTCCTTGCGTCAGTATCGAGAGACCAAAATATCATATAAATTTTTTAATGGTTTTTGTTTTAAATTTTTTTTTCTTCAAAGAAAAACAAATTCATACAATTTTTTTATTATTAAATTGTACCATTTAAAAAAAAACAAATATATTGAGTGATACGAAACAAAAACTTCTGGAATTGATTTAGTCAAGCTTAGTCAAGATGGCATATTAAAACTTTAAAAAAAATTATGGTTTCATTTCGAATACAATTACTTCATACCACAAAGTGATTGCATCATACGTAACCAACACAAAAAATGAAAAAATATTTGCGCACTCCGGTATTCGAACCCGCGACCTTAGGATACGTAGTATGGGATGATAACCGCTGGGCGATGAAGGTCGTATAATATTAGGTACCTTACTTATTTCTGGATATAGATTATCTCTTCAGAGTTTTTGGGAATAAAGAAGTATTACTTCCCAGTGTCTCCACTTTGGTATCATCTGCACAGTTACATAATCAAAGCCTTCAATAGAGCCTTCGGATTATCGACCCAGCAGGGGCAGGGGTTGGCAGAAAATAGACGCCGGAATAAAAGCACCTATTCAGTGAGATTGGTCGTATTACCCAAACCATTGTTGGAGCGATACAAAGGGGCCACTCTATTGTCTCTGAGGATTGGGCCAATCTGTTACTGAATATTTTCAAATATTTGTTGGATAACTTGCCGTTTTGCTGGAATTTTAAATGTTCATTCAGTTTTTTAAACGTTTTTTTCAATCATTTTAACGTTTTCGCCGTTTAAGTCGGTTAATCAACAATTTGGGAGACGGGAGTACGTACCGCCGCCCCGGGAATCTTTATTGGATAACCAACATCCTGTCATACGTCACCCCAATGGTTCGCTACGTTTGGTGATTTAGCTGGGGTGCCCGGGTTCATGGGGTGAGGTTTGTCTAGGTCTTGGTGGCGGATGACCAGGACATCCTGAACTCCAGATTCCTACCCACCCCTTAAAGCCTTTTCCTTCCCAGAACTCTCCTCTCCTTTCTTTCCTAAAAACACCCTCCACACAGCATCCCCAAAGATGACACAGGCCGTGAGGGAAATTATTTTCCTCAGGGTCTCCTGTGTGGGGTTCAGTAAAAAAAAAATTCTATTATATTTTCCTCTACTCTCTGTTTATTTTGTTAATATTTTTTAAACTTATATTTCTTTTACTATATTCCACTTTTTTTGCTGCTTTTTTATAATTAGCCCCACACAGGAGGCCCTGAGGAAAATAATTTCCCTCAAGCCTATGTCATCTTAGGGGATGCTATGTGGAGGGCCTTTTTAGGAAGGGAAGGATAGGAAGTTCTGGGAAGGAAAAAGGTATGAGGGGTGGATAGGAATCTGGGGGTCAGTATATCCAGGAGTGGCGGACGTATCAATCCATCCCTACAACCGCATCCCTGCAAGGCGATGGGTCGAGAGATTCCGGCTGGAGAGAATAAAAGACCTCCCTCAACCAGTCTCCCTTGATCCAGTCCGCCATGCAGCAGGTGGCAGACGCATCCGCCGCTAAGACCTGGACAAACCTCACTCCATGAACCCTTTATATCTTTAATCTATATATGTTTACACTTTAAACAAAATAACTATGATCTATTTGCCACAATGAAACAGGCAGCCGCTTAGCATACATTTCATTAAAAATATATATTCTTTTAAAGTTATGTAGAATTTAGTACTGGTACCTTCACTAGAATTTACGAGTAGGTACCTACCAACCAAGGCCCATCCATATTATGGCGGACGAACCATTATAACTTTTTTTAAATATTGGTGAATTAAACATAATTGAGTGACAAACTTTCACCACTATTAGAAGAGTAGTTCCCACTTCAGTTCCGATTCCACCCATTCTGGCAAAATTCTTAAAAAATTCAAATTTTACGTTAGAGTTAACAATTTCTGCCAGTACAGGAATGCTATGTTATTAGTTATTATGACAAGTACAAGTTTGTCTTCTTTTTCTTCTCTTTTTATGGGAGTTCACTGCACGTTAAACAAGTGGTCTTTAGAGAAAACCGCCACAATAACCTCCGAACATTATTATTACTTTTTTTTAATGCGAATAATCTAATCTGATGTCTAATAAAAATATGTAGGCTTAAGCAAGACAAACAGCTGTTTATCAGCAACGCTTCACAAGAAATCGCTGCAGAAAGCCATCATACGAACGAGTGCATTTATACATATTTATTATTTATTTTTTGGTTTCCTAGTCTTCGAATTCTAGAATTTGGAATGAAAAAGGAAAAAAAAAAACATTTTTTATTTCTTTTACATATTCAAAAATATTATTATTCAATTAATAAAAACAGTTTATTTATGAACAAGTTCAAACATTAATAATTCCAGTCATTTTACTCACAAATAAAAATATAGGCATCGTAAATACCTATCTAGAAGTAGTATAAATATATCGTCTGTAAGTGGTATTTCCACAGTTTGATAGTGCCTTCAAAAGGCGAAACAGCTGTCACGCGTAATAATAATTACATAGCAGGATTTATTTATAAATGAACTGTTTTTATTAATTGAATAATAATATTATCGAATACAATAAACGAAATGAAAATTAAAATGGAGTTATGTAGTAACGAAATATGTTCCGAAACATTTCTTTAAAATCCATTCATAAAATGTAGATCTGTAAATGTACATAATCTATTAATGTTTGTGTGTGCCAATGGCATCTGACGCAATGTGACAATGTACGAATGGCGATCGATTATTTAATTGAACATTGGAGCTGTTAGATCGAAGCTAAATTATGAATAATGGTCTATTAAAAGAACTTTCAGTCGATACTAAGAACTTTTGTGGTAAACCTCCTCACCTTTGTGGTGTAGGAAAAGCAAGAAATTTTCGTTTCTTTAGAAAATCCCAACGGTGAACCAGACGATGATTTTCTTTCATTGATCCAAATTTCTTGACAAGACTTAAAACTACCGCGATAGGTAGTACACTTTACACAGAACACTTTAATAACATATTAAATATTTTTAAATAATAAACAGTGCGTTAGGGGACGTACTTGACTTACTTTAACCAGAGAGTCCTGATATTATTTGGAGTAAAAAATGTAAATGAAATTTTGATCGATTTTTTTTCAACTTAAATCATATTGGACAGTTAGGGTCGGTTGTAGACAGATAGTTGAAAGCCTATCTCACAGATTGTTTGTACACTGTCTGGCTTTCCTTGGAATTCTGAGAATTTTTCTCCTTTATATTTGTTGCTTTAAATCTACCTTGTTTTACATCTCGTACGTCGTTTTATTTGAAGGTGGTTTTACGCGTAATCGTTTTACATAAGCGTTGTTTTACATATCCGTTGTTTAACGCAAACGTTGTTTTATTAATTATACCTACTTTTTTTTTTTTTAAATTTTTATTTAAGTTTTTATTCCAGCAGGACTGGGAGGGTAGTGCGATCCCAGTCTGCCATATTACGTAAACAACTATAAACTATAAAAGAAAAGAAAATGTTTACATATTAGGTAGGTACCTAATTAAAACATAAAATGAAAACAAAATTCATCACACAAATGACAAAAAATAAGCATAAAATTAAAATAAATAATAATTGAACAGAATTAAAAACAAAAAAGACATTTTAGGATTATCCATCAGGGAGATCGCCTCATCATCTGCATCCATCGCTTATTTATTGGGGAACTGAGCCACTCGGATGCAGCCACGACAATGATACTTTATATTTGCGTTGTTTATACATTGCTTTGCATTGAGGATTGTTTTACATCTAATTTATTTGAAAACTGTGTTGAGCACCACCTTCGCTATTTAACTGAGTGCTGCTACCTGATCTTGATGCTGTCAGCCTTGCTGAAGGCCCATTTAAGCCCATATTAGAATACTTCTGAGTCTAACCTTTCGCATCATCTGCCACTCAGTGTCAACTGTCAACCACTTGAACGGAGGCTGGAACTTGCTCGATAGAAATACCGAACACCTTGCGCGTAAAGGAATTTACATACGTCCCTATTCACTGAGGAATATTAATAATAAATATTATGTCAAAGATACTCGAAAAGTTACATTGAGAAGTTTGGCTATGAACGTGGAATAAATTGATATTTGTACATTTCTAAATATCTAGAAATAAATTAAATAACAAACGAATTAATATTGTACCGTAGATAATGAAGACACAAATAAATAGATATAATAAATAGTTCATTCATTTGGTAGTCCCTCTTTCGTACGCCTGCCCAAAAAAGTGTCAACTAGTATGACAGATTTATTCGAAAGAGTAACTACTTCCGTGCTTGAAAAAATAATGTCTACTCATTGAAAGATAGATAAATAATACAAGTAACTATCGTACGTGTCTCATAATTTTATTTTTTTCTTTTAAATGGGTATTCCATCGAAAATACGTCGTGATTTAATCACGTTGAACTTTAAATTCCCGACAGAAAAATCACACATAAATGAAATTTTCACCGCGAGACCGCGGTATGTGAATTATTTTCTGTTTAGGCACACTTAAATTTGTCTGCTTTATGTAGAGTCAGTTATATGAATTGATAAATATGGATATGGATAGCTAATATTGATATTTGAGAACTAACATAATAATCCGCTCACCATTCTTGGCTGCATAAATCTACCAAAGGACGCTCTACAAAGTTGGACAAAGTTAAATTAGTTAGAATGGATATATATATATATGATATGATTAAGGTTTTCACGGGTGTAAGATGTAGAACAATTTTCTCGGTTTACCCGCGTAACGTAGTCCTTAAAAGGACTTTTTAACTCCTGACGTTTCGGACAGATCACACTGTCCATCTTCAGAGGCCTTATGTCTTGAGTTTTTGTCTCAAACTGATAGCTTTCGCATGTCTGTTCGGTCTAAAAGCTAAAACTTAAGTGAGTCACTTCTTATGTCTAGAACGAAGTACCCGGGTTGCAGGTGATTGATGGTGGTGGGGGTGGGGGACGGGGCTGGCAGTAGATACCTGATTGGTTAAGCTAATTGGAGACACTACTGGTAATTTTGGAAATGCGGTTTTTGGGGGATTTTCATCGATTAAGACTTTCCAGGTGTTGGGAGTTCTGATTGAGTCATTTCTAGTATTCATATTATTTTTATGTTTATAAATTTCTATTGCTTCGCGGTAAATTATTTTTGGTTCATTGTATATGCTAGCTATTGTTTTTGTATTGTTAAAGTCTATTTTATTATCTTCATTAAGGACGTGTTGTACTATGGATGAAGTTAAGCGTTTATTAGTGACATCTACTTTATGTTCTGCAATTCTACATGATATTTTTCTATTGCAACGTCCTATATACACCTTTTCACATGCCCCACAAGGTATTTTATAAATACCATGTGACTCAAGTGGAATGTGGTCCTTCGGACTTCTTAATAGAGACGAGATTTTATTTTCTGATTTATAAATAGTTTTGATTTTATTGCTTTTGAGGATTCGACTGATTTTATCTGTTGAGCCTTTGATGAATGGGAAAATTGATATATATATAATATGTGGGTAGGTACTGAATTGTTAAGTTGAATTTATTTTAAATTATACAAACATCAATATGGAGTTCCACAAACTAAACAAAAAAAAACGAGTGTGCTTTAGTAGACCACACGATTAAAGTAAAACTGCAAGACAAACATGGCCCCACGAACCCAGGTATCGCTGTTAAGTTACCAAACGTAGCGAACGGAGTGACCTATGACCTAGGGGTGACATGACATTGGGGTGAAATATGACCATGGGGTGACCTACGGCCTTGGGGTGACCTACAACCTTGGGGTGACCTACGACCTCGGGGTGACCTACGACTTTGGGGTGACCATCCTTATCCTTATCACTTCCCAAGTAAAGCGTGCGTAAAGGCCCGACCTTCCGCCTCGCCATCGATCACCGTTCGCATCGATTACCGTTCGAATCACACTATTCGTAACTCATCACCACTTTTCGTAACGCATTTACCAGCTTACCCCCCAAGTCGAGCGTGCGTAAAGAAGTTTTACTTTAAAAAAAAACATCTAAGGACCCCTTAAAAATTAACTTTGGAGACATCCTCTATTTTGTAAACAAGACAACAAATGAACCACCGACCGCTCACAATTAAATTTTTCTGTTTTCGCCCCAGTGCGAATTTACCGCTGAATACGAATTTATTTTTATTAATTTTAACTACACAGGTACAAATAAGGTATCTCGTTTTTGGCAATGCTTTAATTAACTTTTGCAAAGTCGGATATGAAAGAAATACATGGCATTAGAGATACAATCGTGCGATATTCAAATAATTAATACTGAGGAGTAAGTTAATTCGCATATAAACCTAATAAATAAAATAAATATATCTAATTAATTACTTTATAATGGAATACCTGAATAATGGCCTTGCCCAAGGCTCAGTGCTGGCCCCATCGCTCTTCAACATCTATACACGAGATCTTCCTCACACTGAAGGCAGAAAATTTGCTTAAGCAGATGTTTTCGCCATCACAGTCCATTGGAGGACCCACCACTTACCCGCCCTGGTATAGGTAACAGATGGTTACCCCTTCAAGGCTCTTGCAAGGACTCTAATTTTTTTGGTGAAAACGACTCTACATTTGATAACGAAACTAGACCTCCAATGTCCCTGCATACGTTGTTAGTAAGCAGTATGCAAGTGCTTAGCGGGAAATACAGATACAATAGGTGTTAGTATGATAAAATATAGGCAAGACAATGAGACAGGTTGGTGAAAGTTCACGAGGTGGCAAGCGCTGGGTGATTGTATCCAGCGTATCCTACAAGCACCTGTTTGGGAAGAAGACACAGTAGATAAGTAATAAGGGAATGGCAAACGGTTGGGAGTCCTCTTCAATCGATTGGCAGTTCCAGCAAGAATGCGCATGACATTCGGTCTAGTCGTGAACCACACTCAGCTTCCGCGCCCCTTAGCCGGTTCCTCGGTGATGCCTCAAAGAAAAGTAAATGGGAGATTGGGGGGAAATACCCGACGACCCTAAGGAATTCAGCGTCGAGTAGCCGGAGGCAAGGCGAAGGAGAGCCGAGGTCGCCCCCCCCCCCAAACCTAAAGCCTGCACATGTTGCTGGGGGTGGCGCAATTAATTTTAGAGGACACCGTGCCATCGTCGACCGACTCCTGTTGATGCAAGGACGAGGTCTAACGCACCCCCAGAAGGGGAAAAAGAAACATAACAAAATAAATAGATGCAGTTCAGTTCAGCCTTCTGAACGAAGCGAAGTAGCATTGTGAGACTAAAAACAAAAAGAGAACAAAGAAACCAAAACAAAATTAAAAAAAAAAACAAAGTCGAGTATGTTAGTTGAATCAATAGTGTTCCTTGGAATATGAAGCTGGAAAAAAAGAAGATCACAAAAAATTGATGAAAAATAATGAAAACAATAAACAGGTATCTCGATAGAACATCGTGTAGCTCAGCTTAGTGAAATCTAAAATAAACCGTGTGAAAAGAAATAAAATAAGCAAAAAAGAGGTAAGTCACAGAAAAATAAAAGAAAAAGGAACAAAATGTATACAATAGAATAAGAAAAAGGTACCTAAGATAGAGATGATATTATAACAAAAAAATATATATAAACAGATATAAAGCATAAGACATAAAATTCTAGCAGTAGATGTAATAAAGTAAAGAGAATGTCCGTGGATTCAAGAGCAGATACACCTGGTACCTACATGATTTTACAGCTAGTCAGCGACTCTAAGATCAGGCCATCTCTCTACCCAGACTTTCGTAAATTTCCTCAAACACTCAAAGTTCACCTTATTCGAAACGAGATCCGCGTTCCAAGCTGGTCTCGTAGTAACTTGCAAGCCATCGAGCATTTCCTCTCGGGCATCCGTCAAAATCTCGCAGTGCCACAGAATGTGCTCAGCTGTTTGATCAGTATTACCGCAAGCGCAGTTAGGATGGGGTGATAGAGAGAGACTATGAAGTCTCCCTCTGAACTCCCCATGACCGGACAGAAGTTGGGTCATATGATGATCCTTAGTGATGTACGCCCCTTCCATTCTGAGTTTAACTGACGGGAAGAAGGAGAAAGTCCACCTTCCCGTATTTGACCTATCCCAACGTTCCTGCCATTCTCTCAAAGTTCTTTCTCGCATCTCTCTAAGAAGTCCTGGGAGGGAAACCGCTCCACCTGGTATTAGCTCAATACCATGATGGGTGGCAGTTCTTCCTCTCGTTAGAAGCTTCTTTGTTAACACCTCCCTAATTTCAAGATCGATAGGCAAAACGCCGGCCAAAACTGGCAAAGCGTCCGAAGCAACTGTTCTGTACGCACCCGAAAGCGCCAGCAAGGGGACTCGCTGGCCTCTCTTGAGCGCCGAGAGTATGAGTGCATTCTCCAGGCGGTGCTCCCACACAGAGGCCGCATACGAGACTTGCGCCACGTAAGCCCCCCTGTATAGGAGACGGAGCGCTGGAGAGCGCAGTCCCCACTCAGCAGTAGAGATTCTTCTCAATTTCAAAAAGAGGGCCTGGGCCTTACTTGATACGCTTTTAACATGGGTCAAGAATGAGGACGTTCGATCCAAAGTGACGCCTAAGTATTTAGTGTTCTCAACGAATCGGATGTTGGTATCTCCCATTTTGATGGTGGGATTTCTACTTCTATTGAGGTTACCCTTCATCAGGAGTCCCATGGTCTTGTGGGGAGCGAAGGTCAGCCGATTTCTCTTTCCCCATTCTAAAGTCACACTTAAAACCTCTTCAGCTTTACTCTCAACTTCCTTTCTGCTGTTCCCCGAGACCAGATACAATTTGTCATCAGCGTAATCCACCGAGATACATCCTTCAGGCAAGGGCAGCCTGGAGGAATCGTCAAACAAAATGTTCCAAAACTCAGGTCCAAGGATTGAACCCTGAGGACAACCCATGTCAACTATTCGTTCAATCAGGTAGTCTCCAAAAGAAAGGATGACCGTTCTGTCGCAGAGGTAATCAGCGCAGATCTTGAACAGATTTTGTGGACATTTCCTATTTTTGAGCTTGACTAGTATCATCGGCCACCACGCATGATCGAAGGCACCAGTGATATCGAGGAAAATTCCAATTACGTACCTCTTTTGGCAAGCCTTCACCCAGTCAAGCGCATACGTGATGGCGTGCTCAGTGGACATACCGGGGACAAAACCAAACTGCCGCTCGCAGGGTGGGGATAACGTTTGACGTAAACGCTGCCTAATCAGTTTCTCCAGAATCTTCCCCAGGACAGGTAGCAGGGTGATTGGACGGTACGCCTTCACGTCCGACCTTGGTTTATCGTTCCCCTTTGGTATAATCCTAAGCACGCCCCTCTTCCATTCAGAAGGGAAAGTACCTCTTCTCATGCATGTATCCATCACTTGGAAGAGCTCCTCCTTGGCGTGGATCCATACTTGCTTCGCTATTATTCCATTGAGCCTATCATACCCTGGTGCCTTCTTAAGACCCAAACCCTTGATTATCAGCTCGATTTCTGCTTTAGTTACTGGTGTCATCCTTACCTCCTGGGCGAGGTTTCTCGGTAGGAGCCGTGACAGATTTCTAATCTGTTTGTGGTGGTCGCTTTCCCCAATTACTGAATCTACAGGAACTAACTTACCCAGAAGTGTATTGAGAGTGGATGCCACCTCCACACTTTCAACGTTCCTTCCGTCCTTTTCGGTTATTACGCTAGTTAAATACCGGTCAGAGCCTTTTCCCGTTTTTTCAATGGCGCTGTGGATATCCCACGGGTTGGCGTTACCCACTTCTTGTACCCAATTATGCCATGCAGCTCGTTTCGCTGAGAGGACGGCCTGTTTGAAAGCTCTACGGGAGCCACTGAGTCGTGACTGGAGGGCGTGTGTCTCCTCTTGCGTACACCCGCCACGTCTGGATACGCCCAGGGCTCGATAGGCTCTCTTGTAGGCCCCTTTCAGTGAAGTCAGCTCATTCGACCACCACGGCGTCCTAATAACCGTCTTTGGGTTTGATCTTCCCAAGGACCGCTCGGCAGCTGATACCACGGCTGCATTAAAAAAGTTCCCCAAATTACCCGGATCTCTTGCTGCTACATCATGAAATCCCCTTAAAGTATCATGTAGAGCTTCCCCAAAGTTATCCCAGTTCGCCCTGGTGGTTTTGAAGTTCCAGGAGGATCTTGGGGCTTCCGTCTTTTTGACACCCACCGTGAAAGTTATTAGCCTGTGATCGGAGGCAATAGCGCATTCGTGAACCTTCCATTTAGATATCTTAGCCGCAACTGATCCAGAGCAAAGAGTAAGATCAATGTTGCTCTCACCATGTGTATTAGAGAAAGTAGAAATGTTCCCTGGCTCGTTAATCAGAGATAGACCTTGCGCCGCAATAAGGTCTTCGACGGCGTCTGAGCGTTCCGTCCGGTCCCATCACAGTCCAAGCCAAAACCCTCAATGCAGCAGAAGAGATCTTTAATTCTGACCTCAAGGCTATGGAAGAATTTTTCCTCAATTGGCGACTAAAGCCGAATGGGTCGAAAACAGTTGTGACAGCTTTCCATCTCAGTAATTCACAGGCAAACGCAAAACTCTGTGTTCAGTTTGATGGAAAAAATATTTACCATGACCCCCATCCCCGCTATCTTGGAGTAACTTTGGACAGGAGCCTGAATTACCGGAAACACATGGAAACAGTAGGCAATAAAACCAGGACAAGACTAAACTTAGTCAATAAGCTGGCTGATACTAGCTGGGGATGCGACGCCAACACGCTCAGAACGGCATCCATTGCCCTGGTTTTCTCAGCAGCTTAATACTGTGCTCCAGTATGGGCCAGAAGCGCCCACACTTCCATGGTCGACGTTCAGCTTAATGCCACAATGCGAACCATCAGCGGAACCTTAAAATCGACTCCTCTTCCTTGGCTCCCCGTACTTGCAAATATAACCCCGCCAAATATCAGGCGAGAGATTGCAACACTGAGGGAATACAAGAAGGCGCTGCAAAAAAAGCGAAATACCCTTGCACAATGATGTCGTTTCTCACCCGGCATGCCGCTTAAAGTCTCGAAAACCCTTCTGGACGGAAGGAGAAAGACTCCTTCGAACACTTCTCACCCCAGAAGATAGGTGGAAGCTTGAGTGGCAATCAGCCAACGTCAAAAACGCACATCTCGTGCAAGACCCCACTGAGAGACAGCCTGGGTTCTCATTGCCTCGCAAACTCTGGACTGCCATCAATAGGATAAGGTGCTCCCATAGCCGTTGTGCCCACATGATGCATATATGGGGCCTTGAAGAGTCGGCGACGTGTGAATGCGGTGCGGTGCAGACCACCGAACACGTGGTCAACGAATGCCCGCTCCATTCATTCCCCGGCGGGATTGATGAGGTCCACAGGGCAACGCCTGAAGCCCTAGACTGGCTCGCAGACCTAGATGTCCCCCTCTGACCCCCCACCATACGAAAGAAGAAGAAGAAGAATTACTTTATGCGAATGTTTTGGGGAGAAAAACACAAATCATTAAATTATGAATATGTCTTACTATTAATAATTTAATGATATTTATTATCTTTCACATACCAATATACCAACGAGAAATACTCCATCTAAAATTATCTTTAATTTTTAATTGTATTTTATTTATTATTTATTTATTTTTAATTATTCTAAGCTTTCAATTTGTAAGCGATGTATCAGAACAGAAAATCTATACACATTAGGGAACGTACCCATACTACGTGACCAACTTTTTGCAATTTTTAACTCCCCCCCCCCCGGTGACCAAAAACCTAAGCCCGCCGCCGCTCATTTGTACCAAGCGTGACATTTTGAAGACCCCCCCCCCCTAAACGTGTCACGTAGTATGGGGTACGTTCCCTTATGTACATTTTGGTCAGCAACATACACACATTGATTGCGGCTTTTTAAGTAGAGCAGACTTTCATATAACATGGCAGTTACCGATACATTCTGCCAATATTGACCATTGCTAGAACCAAGAGCGCTTTACCTAATTATGTCCAATTTGATGATTTATAGTTCGTCAGTGAAATAGCATAATTTGAATTTAATGGAAGTTTCATTGTTTTTTTGATGACATAACTATGGACGATATGTTGCGGGTAGGTTAAAATGGTTAACAGTTTGTCTAGAAAAATTATTCAGTTTTTCAAAAATTAAGCTTTTAATATGGCTGCTGGTTGGTTTTGGGAAGCTATTAGATTGTTTTCCTTTGAACACAACAGTAGATATGTAGGCATTATGTTTTTTTACATAACAAAACAAAGAGTAATTTTTTGATATTTCCTGAGCATCAACTATTTAACAATTTTTAGACATTTTGTTTTGAAGAGTTTTATTTCAAATGTAGGTACATTTGTTACTTAATTTTTATTTATTTATCTGCTACCGGTTTTGACATAACCGTGTCATTCATTCACTAGCAATCTAACTTAAAAATTATACAGATACAGAAATTATTATATTTTATTAGGTGTAGGTAGTGGGATTGGTGTTTTTGATGGGGGCAGAACGATGGGAGGAGTCAAATAACATGGAAACATTGTCAATAAAGGTGACTTACAGGGTGAAATAAAATTTAAACTCTTCAAAACATTGTTAGAAGTTGTTTTTGTAATAAACGAAAATTTTCACAGCCTGTAGCATTCATGCATCACAATTATTTATAATTATAAATTAGTATGGAGTTAGTCATTTTCCGAGGTGAAACCCAGTGAATCGAAGAGATGATAATACTACTGACATTTTTTACAATACCTAACCATTGTGTAAAAATTGTAACCATTTCATATACCCAAATAAAATCCCCATGGGCATATAAAAGTATTATTAAATAAATAAAGCAAATAAGCACACATTTTGCCATTAACAATCAACACTTAATTAATTATTGAATAAATTGTAAAATCACATAGTTTGTTGTCACCAATGGCCAATCTATAAAAAGAAATCACAAAAGAAAATAGCTTTACGTTTAAATAGGATAGGTTTGTGAATTTACATACATCGTTGTGCTGCATCCCATTGTTACAATATATAATCAAAACGTCCATTATTTAAAACCACACAAACTAAATAATTACTTCAAACAAAGGTTGGCCCTTATTTGACCATTAACAGCTATTACAATAATAAACTGACAATTTCTGTTAGGTAACTACTCAATTCTGTTACGTAATCATTTTCGGTAGTTATGTAAGCGTTATAAACTGGTTGTTGTGGTAGTAATTTATTGCTTATACACACATGGCGACTTGCATGGACCTAGGAATTGTGTATGACGCGCGATTAACATTTCATGCTCATATTACAAAGACCTGTATATCAGCTACAAAGATGTTGGGTTTTGTCATACATAATTAAAAGGAATTGACAATCTTACAGTTATAAGTCTGCTTTACTTTAGCTTGGTGCGTAGCATTCTCGAGAGTGAATCTCAGATATGGGGGGCAGAGGACATCGTCTATGTACTAATGGTCAAGAAAATACAAAATAAATTTTTACGATACCTCTATATGAGAGATTAAGGTTTTTACCCACGGCTGTTACCAATAGCATTTATCTCGGGAATGCTGGGTATCTGCAGCCTTAGATCCAGAAGAATTAATTACTGCTGATGGCTTATAAGCTTCTAAATGGTTTTATACCGGTACCAGGTAATCTGGCTCAATAGGATTCTATGTTCCGGATAATTTCACGTGAGGCCGCCAACACAGGCTTTTGATTCTTCTCAGGTGCAGAACTAATTTACCAATGGTGATGCTCCTGGGAAAAAAATCACTAGGTTAATTAACTGCCTCGCAGGAAATGTAGATATATTCCACATGCCCTACAACATGTTTTAATTTGTATCTTAAATGTAAATGTATTTATTATGTATATACGGCTTTTGCAATGTATTGGTTTTTACACTATTTTTGCAAATAAATAATTCTTCTTCTTCTTGTGCCCTGTCCGTTCAACGGACGTTGGCTATCATGTTGGCTATGCGGACTTTGTTTACTGCAGCCCGGAACAGCTCCACGGTAGACTGGCCATACCACTGTCTCAGGTTTTTCAACCATGAGGTTCTCCTTCTTCCAGGGCCCCGTCTTCCGGCAATCTTTCCCTGCATTATGAGATGCAGGATCTCATACTTCTCTGGATGTCTCATCACATGTCCAAGATATTGAAGTTTTCGGATTTTTATAGTTTTAATTACTTCCTTTTCTTTATTCATCCGAACCATAACATCTTCGTTTGTAACCCTGTCCATCCAGATTATTTTAAGTATTCTTCTGTAGATCCACATCTCGAATGCCTCAAGTCGCCTAATAAGTTCTTAAGTAAGCGTCCATGCTTCCATTCCGTAAAATAATATCGAAAACACGTAGCATCTGACCATTCGCATTCGTAATCCAAGGTTGAGATCATGACTGCAGAACATTTTTTTCATGCGGATAAAGGTTGCACGAGCTTGCTCAATGCGGCATTTGATTTCAACTGAAGGATCCCATCTATCATTTACATTGCAGCCCAAGTATACAATACTCTGTACCTTCTCTAGTTTTGTTCCAGCAATATAAAGATATAAAATAAATAAAAGTAAAGCTCGTAGTAATATCGATAAAGCGCCAAACCGGAACCTAATTTTCAGTATCATAATACTTTAAAAAGCTACCCAGTACAACAATCTTCAGAAATAAATTATTTCTACCATCGATTTCTCATAAAACTTAGAAACTAAAATTCGTTACGAAAAGGTCCCATTAAAAAACAACAGCGATTATACTAAAAATACACAGTAAAATAAGAAAAGCTTACAAAAGCGCGAGCGTGTTCTACATGAGTGCCTTTGTAGCCAACTGCAATAATATTAAGTAAATGATTATAAGAGCTACGAGTAACTTATACCAGGAAGTTTCCCTGTGAAAAATAAGTGGAACAGTCTCGTTCAACGAAATATATAAATTTAATTAAATTTGCAAATTCTGTTCAAGTACGTACGTAGTTCTGATCTAAAATTGTATAATTGAGTTTCTATTTTTATACAAAATTCTCCTAAGACCGTTTTCACCAAACAAAACTTAGCGAACGCTAAATTAATTATAAATTTAAGCGTATCGTACGACTAGGTAAATTATTTATAAACCATTTTTTAAAGACAAAACATAAAGAAATGAAAAGAAAATAAATTAATTCCAGGAATTGATTTCAAAGTAGTTAAATATATTTAGGTACGTTGGTAGCATAATTTTTGAGGCGAGTATGGGTGCCACAGCCCCGGCAACCATGTATTGAATAACCACCATCTACCCCTATAGATTCGCTACGTTTTGTGACTTAGCAGGAGTGACCGGGTTCATGGGGGTATGTTTGTCTAAGCCTCGACGGCGAATGCTTTTGCCCACCCACTGCGTTGGGGACCGGTCTGGGAGAGACTGGTTGAGGGAGACCTAACCTAGACCTTTCCAGCTGGAATCTATCTACCCATCCCGTTGCACCGCAGTGCGAGAGATGGATTCATACGTTCGTCAATCCTGGTCACATTGACCCCAAATTACTACGGTACCATGCCAACTCAGAATCAAGTCAACTCAACAACTCTGAAAAGTCAATAAAAGCTTTGAAAAAAAAATCATTTTAAAATAGCCGTTAACCCTAACCTAACGTAACCTATTTAAGCAATTTTTAAATATTTTTTTATCATCACTCCTTATGACATTTCTGAGGTGGTTCTGTGTTGGTTTCATTTTGAGTTGGCCGGTCACCATTACTACCAATACATACTTTGTCCTTTCCAGAACATTCTCTCTTTCCATTCCATAAAAATACCCTCCATACAGCATACCCAAAGATGTCACAGGCCCTGAGGGAATTATTTTTCCTCAGGGCCTCCTGTATGGAGCTAATGTAAAAAAGCAGGATACGTTCCTCTTTCAGTCTTTGACAAGATTTAAAATCAAACGGTGTAATTTCTGAAAAGGTCTACAGCCTACGGCGTACAATCGTGATGTTTAATTTCGACAATTTGCAATCCACTCATTCAAACGCACACGCGCCTGCCACCAAATTTTAAAAATAAATTGCATTCTCATATTGGCTGTCCAACGATTAAACTAATAGTCAATAAACAAACGTTAATCATTTAAAGGGTATAATATAATGGTGCCAAACACACGATAGACCAAAACAATCATTATTTTGTGCAACATCAGATAATGGATTAAATGTAAATGTCCATTAAATTGTTTATCAGTGACCTGTAACATAAATAAACATAAGATAAAACTAACAAATCAGCTGCGTGTTGTGAAAATGAAATGCAGATTGACAGTCCTTTGGGAAAATCGGTAAATCGAAGATATGAATAACAATTGTTGTGAATGGTTGTAGATAAATAATACTGCCTCCTTCACAACAAAATACTATCTTTATTTACACCAGAAATTCTCATGTTTGGGAGACGAATGTGTAGGACGGCCTGGAGGCCAACGTCTTCTATATTATGCTTTAACAATATCTTTGTGGTTAGAACCCTAACTCAAGGGGCGAACCTCAATACTAGAGACATCTCTTGGAGAACTCCATTAGGGTTATGGGGTACTAGTACTACCGCCATCTGTGCTATGTAGCAAGAACTATCACAATAATGTTATCTTGTGTTTAGAGCTCTAAATTACTGGGTAGGTAGGTACTGTAGAATAAAGAAGAAAATAAGAAATGCGATGTGGGAGTTCCTGGCAAATAGGGCCTAAAGTTCAAAACAAAACTGTGTTTTAATCATCATTATGAATTTGTATAGAGAAAGAGAATAGATAGGTTATAGAGAAGTGTAAGAGGGACAAGGCTAAAGGGCTAGAATCAAAAGGTACTAATTCAATGGTGACATTAGTTTCCATTCAAATCTACATAGAATGCATTTCTAGCGTGTTCAGTGCTGTGTTAGTGTAGCGAAGCAACGAACAGCCATAAATACTATTTTTATCCGATTTTATAAAATGGTATCACCGGTCACCACTCTCTGGCTAGGTGCGTGACAACGCAATTCATTCCGGTTTTAGCGTTCGTCCTCTCTACCTGCTTCACCTCTAAGCAAGATAAATATTAAAATGTGCAAATTATTGTAACACAAAAATTCCATTGTAAATATATTTTGACTCGCGTTAAATCAAGAGTTGTTATTAAATACCTCCACACACACGCATCCAGTTTACAGACGTGGCAAGTCCTGTAGACTGTCAGAACCTGGATGAAATATCTAAACAATACCCCATATTGCCCAAAATGTGAGAGTTTCTGGCAAATAGGGCCTTTAAGTTCAATATGAAACTGTGTTTTAATCAAAATTATGAATTTATATAGTAAAGAGAAGAGAATAGATAAGTTATAGAGAAGTGTAAGAGGGACAGGGCTAAAGGGCTAGAATCAAAAGGTACTAATTCAATGGTGACATTAGTTCCATTAAAATCTACATAGAATGCATTTCTAGTGTGTTCAGTGCTGTGTTAGTTTTTCAGAATTCATAAAAAGAATAAAATTACGAACGTGCCACTGATGTCTTTTATGAAAGATATTGCACGAAAGAGAGATAACAATGTAGGCATACAAGAGCTTTTGTCCAGTCTCACTTCGTCATCTCAGATCATTAGAGATAATACATTGTGTTAATTACAGTCTTTTGAATGTTATGCCGCCATCCCATTATAACAATGAAATCTTAAATGTAAAAGTTCACCAACAAAAGGCAAAGAGAACAATTATTACAGACCACCACGTATGCATGTTTTCTAGATCTGAGCAAGGCCTTCGACAGGGTTTCTCACCCTCTACTATGGGTTAAACTCAGGGAAAGAGGCATATCACCGGCGGTGATACATACCCTCGACTCGTGGCATAGACAGCAGGAAAACTTAGTAAGGTGGAAAGATGGACTCTCCGAACCTTTCCTCCTGAAGAGCGGCGTTGGACAAGGAGGATGCGTGTCCCCGATATTGTTCAACCTGTACATGGACGAATTCACCGACAGGCTAAACAATGCAGGGGTAGGCTGCCAAATTGGAGGACAGTTTCTGAACAACATCAGTTATGCGGACGACATGGTATTGATGGCACCATCCATAAGGGGCCTACGTATTCTTTTAAAGATCTGCGAAGAGTTTGCTGAAGAAACAAACATGCAATACAACCCCACTAAAACGGCTCTACTGGTTGTAAGATATGGACAAGGACCAAAAAATATTCCTCCAGCTACCCTGAATGGTGTGAACCTGCAGGTGACTGAAGGAACTAAATACCTTGGACACATAATCACCAGTAATCAGATGGACGATGACGACATCGATAGGCAAAGAAGAGCTCTCAGTGTAAAAGCAAACATGCTCAGTAGAAGATTCAGCCTTTGCAGTACTGCTGTAAAAAGGACGCTCTTCCTTTCCTTCTGCGCAACACTGTATACGTGTGAACTCTGGGCAAACTACAAGAAGAGTAGTATAGAAAGACTTCGGGTTCAGTATAACAACGCCTTCCGCATAATGTTTGGTCTCCCCAGATATTGCAGCGCTTCCCGGATGTTCACGGAGGGGCGAGTTCCTGGCTTTGCAGCCCTTATTAGATCCAGGGTGGAAGGAATTAGGGAAAGGATAACCAGCTCTGGAAACATCCTCGTCATGGAAGCCCGCCTCAGTCCATCATCCAGTATTGATGCACACTGGAGAAAAATACTGGCTCCTTACGTGCTCACAGAATCCTGAAAGCTTAATATTATTATTTCTTTTGTTTTCCTTTTACTACTATTAGCTTATTATCTTTTTTGTTTCGTGTACATTCATATCAACCTTCTTTTTCTTTTTTCCTTTCAAATACTTTGTACATGTATGTGTATATTATGGAATGTGTGGGATTGCACTCTCCTCCCCACATACTGGAATAAACACTTATTTATTTCTTCAAATTTAGCAAATTCACTTTGTGGCACCATTTTATTAATGAAATAATTAAAAACACTTTGTTTTTACCACAATAAACTTTACTTAAAAGTCAACATGTTTCAAGAACGATGTTCTCTTCATCAGGACATAAAATGTACTAAATACTAAATGATCAAACATAGAACGGCGTGGGTAGAAATGGAAGTAGTGGGGGAGGAGAAAGGTGGAAAGGGGAGGTGCTTAGAAGATCAACAAGGGGGAGGGGGGGGGGGGGGGGGGGGGTGGAAAGGGGGTGCTTAGAAGAACAAAGACAAAAAATTACAATGGAAATATGTTTAAGATAGGGTTACTCACAAAATTAATTTGATTGTTAATAATATTTAAATTTCTATTGACATTTTTCCTAATTTCTAATATTTCTAAAAGATCTAAGTGAAAACCAATAACGTTAGTGTGTAAAATTTTAAAACCAGTATTTATATCAAATGAATGGTTAAATTCAATTAAATGGTTAGCAAATTCCGAATAATTATTGCTATTTAGACATCTCAAATGTTCCTTAATCCTCGTTTCAAAATTTCTGCAAGTTTTACCTACGTAAAAATGATTGCAGTCATTACAATTCAATTGGTAAACTCCAGATTTTTTCATTTTTTGGTCTTTGTCCTTGTTATTTAAAATATAATTTTTTAATTTATTATTCGTATAAAAAGCAGGCTGTATTGTATTAGGAATTTTTTTCATGATTAAATTGGAGGTTTGATGATTTACAAACAATATTTTTCTCCATTGTTTTTTAATATTATCAGTAAGCAATGGGTAAATGTAGGACAAATGAAATTTTTTCTTATATTTTTTGTTTAATAAATCGTCTATTAATTTGGAGTTATAACCATTATTAGAAGCAATTATTTTAATGGTGTTAAGTTCAGCTTTGAAATTATTTGGGGATAATGGGATATTAATTAATCTATTGATCAAATAATGGAAAGCTAAGAGTTTTTGTGAAAATGGATGGTTAGATGAGTTGTGTATAATTATATCAGCGTATGTTTCTTTTCGAAAAATATTAAATTCAATCTTATTATTAATTATAGTTAGGTTTAAATCTAAGAAATTTATGCTACAATTAATTCCTATTTCTAATGTAAATTTAATGTTTTTGTGAATTTTGTTCAAAAAATTAAGGAACATTTGAAGTTGTCTTTTGGTACCGGTCCATATAACTAAAATATCATCTACGTAACGTTTGTAAAAATACACATATTTTAGTAATAAGGCAGAACTATTAAAGATTTTATTTTCTAAATGGTTTAAAAATATATCTGCTACTAACGGACTGGTACTTGACCCCATAGCCAAGCCATCTTTTTGTTTGAAAATTTTATTATCAAATTGAAAGAAATTTTGGTTTAAGACTACATTAAGACATTTAAGTAAATCCTGGGATAAGTCATTAGGTAATTTGGAGGAATTCAGTAAGTTATTTATAATTGTTTTGCTTTCTTCAACTGGGACACTTGGAAACAGGTTGACGACATCAAAAGACACTAATAATGCATTATCCGGGATTTCCAAACATTTCAAGTGATCAACTAATTGCAGGGAATTCTTAATTGTATACTTAGGTTGAAAAATATTTGATTCAATAATAATACTATTCAATGTTGACGCCAGTTTATAGCTAGGAGCATTGCAATTGGAAATTACAGGTCTGATAGGTTGAGTCTTCTTATGAATCTTTAGTAAACTGTATAATTTGGGAACTTGTGGATTTTTTACAGTTATTCTTTTATTTCTAAATAAATTAACGATTTTATCACTTTTGCAAGATTTTAAAGTGTCCATTATCAATTCTTGACATTTATTAATGGGGTTTATTTTTACTATTTCAAAGTTATCGCCTTGTAGAAAGTCCATAGTTTTTTCAATGTAATCACTTTTGTTGATAATAATCACCGAGTTTCCTTTGTCCGCTTTAGTTATGATGAGGTTTTTTTCTTTTGTAACCTTCGATATATTTATCGCGTGCATTTGTTCTGACGTATACTGTATTTTGTTAAAGTTAGATTTAGAATTGATGTTTTTTATCACTTCACCACATTTGTATTGAAAGGATTTTGCCTCTTTAAATAATGCACAATTAATATCTACTGCCAAATACTCGAGTTGTTTGTTATTATTTTTTATGTGAATATTATGGTTTAAACCTTTTGATAACAAATTTAGTTCTTCTGTTATAAACTTATGTTGAGTTAAGTTGATGACATGGTTATGGAATTTATTTTTGTTTTTTTCACTTATATTAATATCTATATCATTATTAGTAGATGAGTTTATTATTAAATTGTTATTAGCAGGTGTTAACATATTGTTGTTTTTACACAATTTAACAAGTTTTTTTATAATTTTTTCTTTCTTTTTGAAAGCTTTAATACTGGCTATAAATCTAACATGATCATCTTATAAACACCATTCAACCGGATGCAAGTTACTAGCGAGATCCATGTGTAACACTTTGATTTGGAGTTTAATATTATTACGTTTTTTAAAAACACTTTTTAAAATCTTCTTTCAACCAGGCTATCTTAGCCTTTTTGGAAGAGTTAGACACTGTTTTGAATTTTAAATTAATGTAATTAGGAATAACTTGCCGTTTTTGGCACTCACGTAGAAAAAATAAATTTATTCCAATAATTCTATACTTGATCATTAGTTTTTTATACACTTTTGCTTTTTTAGCCGTACTCGCTACAATCACTTCTTCAAATTTAGCAAATTCACTTTGTGGCACCATTTTATTAATGAAATAATTAAAAACACTTTGTTTTTACCACAATAAACTTTATTTAAAAGTCAACATGTTTCAAGAACGATGTTCTCTTCATCAGGACATAAAATGTACTAAATACTAAATGATCAAACATAGAACGGCGTGGGTAGAAATGGAAGTAGTGGGGGAGGAGAAAGTTGTAATTTTTTTTCATTGTAATTTTGTAATTCATTCAATTCATTGTAATTTTTTGTCTTTGTTCTTCTAAGCACCCCCTTTCCACCCCCCCCCCCTCCCCCTTGTTGATCTTCTAAGCACCTCCCCTTTCCACCTTTCTCCTCCCCCACTACTTCCATTTCTACCCACGCCGTTCTATGTTTGATCATTTAGTACATTTTATGTCCTGATGAAGAGAACATCGTTCTTGAAACATGTTGACTTTTAAATAAAGTTTATTGTGGTAAAAACAAAGTGTTTTTAATTATTTCATTAACTTATTTATTTATTTGTTGACATAATATTTTGTCTTGGGACACAGGGAGTGCGAATTTACCCAATTACCGGTAAAAGACACGGGATTTTTTTAACCGGTAGCCTGGTTTGCATGTTTGCAAGCAGTACAATCCGTAGTAACTATAAAGATAAAATATATTAATTAATTTATTTAGATGAGTAAACAGATAGTAATCATACTGATATTAATCACCTACCACCCATCGGGTGGCTGCATGATACGATTAACGCTTGAAAGGTCATACAGAACTTTGCGGAATTATACAAAAAGGGATCAGGTTCAAAATGGCGACTAACACGCACGACGGGAATATTGGCGGGAATTGTAGGGGGCAAATGACTTTGATTTCAGTTGTAGTAAGCTTAACTGACATGCAATCCCTCATTGTATGTACTTTTCAACGTTGCATGTAATTAAAATAAGCGAATTCATCAGGTCTATGATTGGGGCAACCTCCCCCAAGCGTGTTTCTCAAATGTGTTTTAAATAAACAATTCTATAATAAAAAGGGAGCTCCTTGCACTGCGGTATGGGTTGAGATAAAAAAAATATAACAGTAAAGGTACAAGTTTTTTTATAAATGTCTACATTCAAGTGTACGAACATTAAACGTTGTTAAATCTCGTTCGTAAAAATGACATTTCTGTTGCTTTAAGATATTGTTTTTAAGCATTCTAATTGTGATAAAGCTTTTTTCATTTACTGTACAAGAAAACACAATAAGACTTATCAATCTCACGTTCGCAACGTACGCAATGCATTTAGACATCCTTGCAACTTACTATCTATACACTTTTTATGAAAATAGATGCGTTCGGAACACACTTGTTACACGCAACTTGAAACTGCACTGTTAAGATCACGTGGAACATGTACAGTGTACAGAGGTTGTACAGGGTTGTTGTAGGGGTTGTACAGGGTCGGCCGTCATGCCTTAAAATGCGTGTGACCAGTGTATTGTTACGTTGCAAAGTAGCAACGTTACCCACGGTCGCCCCGTTTTACGCAAGAATAGCTTCGGCAGATTCCGGCACTACGAGAATCAACGAGCGCACCGGCCCCCTCTCGGGGCCAGTGATGCCAACTTAGCAACTTTATAGCTAGATCTAGCTATTATTTGATGTCAGACAGCTACATTTTAATGAAACTTGTAGCTAAACTTTTTAGCTACTTTTTATAGCAACTTTTCGTCATTGTTTGATATTTCGATTTCGTCATGAGAGAACATAAAACGCTACGTCGTATAGTTAAAAGTAAAAAACAAACGCGACTCTATGGTCATAGACGCTATGGTATAAGTGGCGTTAGCCGGAAAATCCCCGTTTCCTGCTGCACTAGCTCTCCCTTTTTGGAGTACAGTGCCACAATCTTTGATATTTCTATGACATATTTGTTCACAACTAGCGACACCACCACCGGAACAGATAACTTTGTGGCACTGTAATATTGTTCTGTGCGCTAGCTAGCTACGACAGACAGAATACAACCAAAATAGTACGCACTACTCTTATTCTACCCTGTGTTGTTTTGTTTTATCCAAATAAAACCTGGAAATAAAACGATTGTCAGAATTTAGAAGATTGGGGGGGGGGGGGGTTAAAAATTGCAAAAAGTTGGTCACGTAGTATGGGTACGTTCCCTTATCTACTTAGTGTAACGTTTAGCTACTTCTAGCAACTTTTTGGGGTAAAAAAAACTGGCAATCTAGCAACATTTGTAAGATGTCTAGCAATTTAGCACAGCTAACTGTTGGCAACACTGCTCGGGGCCCGGCAAGCATTCGCCACTCACCGGCTGCCAGCCAGCAAGACAACAGTGTCCCAAGCGAGCGCCTAACGCGCACTCGAGAACCTTAAAACTCGCAATGTATTTCATACTGTAAATTGTGCAACCAGAAGATGCTGACTACTGCCTATCCTACTACAGTGAGTAGACTGAACAATTACCCTCTTTTGTGTGCCATGTCCCGCTCTTAAAGCCCATAACGCGTGTGGAGAGATTGAGAGAAAACAGTCCCTGTTAGGTTAGGGTATTTTAATGCTATCCATGTCATGTGAAGTGTGCCCGAATGGCGATTGTATTAACCCTGTCTCCTGCTATTGAATAAACCCTTTAAGCGCATACTGTGTTCTGATTGAGGAGGGAGACCCCGGGGATTTTGAGGAGAGGAGGAAGAGAAATACCCAGCGAACCACAGACACTCGCCTTGGAATTAGGAGGATCTTGCTCGCGCCGACTGTGAGCTAGCTTGTTGGCCCATTAATTACTGCATGTCCTTTCCAGGGTTGGTTTGGCTAGAGGCCGTAGGCCTGCGGTATGCCGACACTGGCGCCGTATGCCGACCGCTGACGCTAACAGTATTTATAGATCTTACGTACGTGACGCATTATTTAGTTGTATAAAGTTTAAGATTTGACGTTGAAGGGTTAAAATGGGTGATCAATAACTAATAAAAGATTTGGTAAGACCATACAAAGTGATTTACAACACAAAACACTTTCAGTTTCCTGAGACATACAATTTTTTTTTCAATAACTCCACACAGGAGGCCCGGAGGAAAATAATTTATAGCCTTTCTGCCTATGTCCACCTTTGGGGATGATGTTTGGAGGGTCTTTTTGTGGAAAGGAAGGAGTGAACCCTTGTCTTGAAGAGACCCGTGTTGTAGGAGGGAGGAAAAACTGAGGCCGGCAAATCGTTCCACAGCCGGGATGTTGAACCGAAGTAGAGAGTCGTAGAAACGATTCGTTCTTACGTGACAAATGTCAACCATATACAAAAGACGCGCGCGTGGTATTGCGCAAATTGAGACACGATTAAGCTGAATAAATAAAAGCATACGTCTTCTAAGAAAATAAACGAGTCTCTGATCAGAATTTGCATCGCGTTGGTAGGTTCAACGTCTGCGAGGGAACGTAGCGTCGCATACATTACGTACGCAGGACCAGTGTAATCTTACCTTTAGTATTAAAAAAAAACAGTTTTCCAGGTTTAGAATAACGGAAAAGCGAAAAATGATAATGGAGGATTTAGTTATCTGAGGATTGAGGGAAACTAAAGCTACTAATAATTCAGCAAAATTAAATTTTTTGCAAATTTTGAAAATATAACAGTAAAATCGAATGCCGCAAATACGTGAAATATTTGCTTGATGAATATTATGCATTTTACATCCTCCTTTGAAGTGATAATTGAAAACATTAGGAATTTGAGGGATTGGCACGTAGCTAGTTGGCGGAATGACGCATGCTTCAGTCTAGACGTATTTAATATCCCATAACACTTGAATAGGGGAAATGTATGATCATGAGTCAGAAAGCAATGACCGCGAAATAAACATATTACCCGATGATAATATCTGATTAAGTGGTGAGTTATTTGGACAGAAAATGGGTCCAATAAAAGGGAAGAGGATATTGGGAAAGGAAAATATTATTTAGGTACCTAAATATTACTAACCCTTGTGTAAAAACAATGTAAATGATTCATTTACCCAACGGGCGTATAAAAGAGTAATTAAACAAATAAAATGAGTGTTTATTAAATGAAAAAACACTTTGCAATACACCACTTTTTATTTAAATTAATAATTAACAGCCAATAAAGTTTCGCTTAGCTCAAGCTTCGTCAGGGCTTATTATATTAATTAAATATAATTACGTACATACACACATATACAAGAAATATAATAACATACAGACACATACACAGAAAATAAAACAAGTGTTTTCATTTAAGGGCCATTAACCAGCGGCCGAGAATTCAAATTTCGTCGAACAATGATCTTGCGATCGTACCCTTGCAACTGTACAGGGTGGTTCCGATGACAATGATAAATTATTCTCCATACCAGCATTTTAACAAATAACTCAATATCGATTTTATTTCATTCAAAATTTGCTTTGATAAATACCTACATTAAAAAAAGATAAAACTATTAACATTATGTCCTTCTCGTAATTATTTTTTGATGATAAGTATTAATAATTTTTCAATAATGTCTAAGCAAAATAAGAATACATGTTCTTTAAATATATTAGTTTCTAAGACTGTTAAAAACTGAAGTATTTTCGTCACAAAACAAGGGCGCGGATCTTTTTTTATAATTTTATTTGAATTAATTTAAAATTCTGAAAAGTAGCTTTCTCAAATAATTTATTGATTCATTTTACTGCATGATTATATGATTTGAAATATATGTTGTATAATACAAAATTTTGTTTTAAAATTTAACAAATCTGCCAACGAACTACGGTAAAACCTTATCGTACTAAAAATTTACATATTTTCTCAAAATTTAAAACATAGCTTTACTAGATAAAAGAACAGTCATTCGAAATCAATTTATAATTTCACGAATAAAAACGATAAAGTCGGTTTGGTGGCAAATTAAAATGGAACAATTTTATTGTTATAAAAAATTTATTTGTCCAAATAAAATTAAAAATAAATGCTTTCATCATCGTAATTTTTTTAAGAATATCCTTATTCCAGTGAAAAATATTATGGCTTTAAAAAAATATGTTCATATTGACCAATAAACGCTGATGCTGAATATATAAGTTTTATTTAATAATATTAAACGCAGAGTTTTTAAAAAAATATTTAGAAGTCCATTTTTCGGGTCGTAGAAACAGGCCGTCATGTTGGCATTATTGAAATGTTTAGCGGTGACGTCTCTGTTCCTCGTGTCGTAATGTCACCGTAAAGTCATTGTATGGGAAATGTATGGGAATGTAGGAATGACACAAGCCATCGTATTATTTATTCGTTTATTTACATACTGTTTATAGAGATTTAGTTGCTGTGTTTTTAAACATTATTTAAGCCTAAATAATGTTTAAAAAATAAAGGTATCTCTTATTAGTTTATCTCTATTATTAAAAATATTCAAAAACTACTGCACAAAAAAAATAGTAATGCTACTTCTAGGGAGAATACTTCAAACAACGAAATTCAAAATGGCGGCAGTTGATCAGCTGATTGCCCGGTCCTACAGTAACTTTTCAGGAGTGATGACGTCACACGATTCACCATGCATCGGTGGTTTTCGGGGGATCTTGAAAAATTAAAACTTTGACATTTATTTTAACTATTAAAAATAACTCTAAAAATAAAAATGAAAATGCAGTTATTTAAGTTAGAAGGTCATTATTCATTAAAAAAAATTAAAAAATAGACTAGAGTTCTCTATTAAAAGAAAACAGTGGAAATACCCTGTTGGTACGAATGGGATAATACGAAAGGGACGAGGGTGATTTGTCGATGATTGTAGGAGATGCCCGGAGCTAGTGTACCTATGGCATCCCCATTGGGGTATTTTGTGAGGCTGAAGGGAGTAGGGGATAGGAACCAGACGTGGAAGAGGAAGGTGTAGAGTAACGGGATATTCAGATCTGGTCAAAAACATGGCTAAAGAGATTTCAAGTATTATATACGAGAATGTATAGTTTTGATTCTGAGTGATGACGTTCTTTAACCAGGATTATACTGAGAGTACCTATCTACCAATCGATTTGAATATTGCTGCAAACTTACTATGGATTACTTAAATTACGGGTGTAAGCTCGGGAACCATTTATTAGATAACCAACATCGCTTTCATAGGTCACCCCAAGTGATTCGCTACGTTTGGTGCCTGGGTTCATGGGGTGAAATTTGTCTACGTCTCGTGGGCCGGATTGAGAGAAGCGGTTGAGGGTAGGGTTCCCAGATTAAAAAATCAAATTCCCGGAGAAAATTCCTGACATTTGATAAACATTCCGAACTTTCGAAAGTTACGGAATTAACAAAAATATGCTCTTATATATTTGCGATGCAGGCACAAAATGCCAATGTTGAAAGGGTCTTTTCCTTAATGGGAACCCAATGGTCAAAAGAAAGGAACAGGATTTCGGCAGAGTCTGTCAAGTCGATTCTCATAATACAGTATAATTAAAAAATATAACTTGCGAAATGTTCTACAAAACTCTTATTAAAGGTTCGGAAGTGTTGAACAATATTTCTGGGAGCATTAAATACCAGAAGTGATGTTTTTACTTTGATTTGTAATAAAAATAATTTGGTTTATTTCATTTCTTTACATCAATCTCCACTTATTTGTGGAAATTCCGGACTGTTTAGGATTCCCCCCGCATTCCGGACAAAGACCTATATTTCTGGACTTGTCCGGAAAATTCCGGACGTATGGCAACCCTAGTTGAGGGAGACTTTTTGAACTCTATAAACGGACTCTCGATCCACCACCTCGTACCGCAGTGGGAGGGATGGATTCATATGTTCGTCACTCCTGATCATGTTGACCACCAGCTTCCTACCCACCCCTCATAGCTTTTTCCGTTCAAGAACTTCCCTTCCTTCTTTTTCATAAAAAGACCCTCCACAGGGCATCCCCAAAGATGACGAGAGGATTTTTTTCTCTCTTTAAGGCCTCCTCTCCTGTGTGGAACTAATGTAAAAAATAACACTTTTGAAATATTTTAATTGTTTATTT
Organism: Limnephilus rhombicus; assembly: GCA_929108145.2. Classification (NCBI taxonomy): domain Eukaryota; kingdom Metazoa; phylum Arthropoda; class Insecta; order Trichoptera; family Limnephilidae; genus Limnephilus; species Limnephilus rhombicus. The sequence goes on along the minus strand of OV815278.1, from coordinate 19,294,724 downwards.
TCACACGCCGAGTTTAGAACCCGCGATCTTCGGAACCGGAGCTAAGGATCTGAACCGCTCAGCCATGGAGGACTTCGAATCAGACAAAAAGGCAATTTTTTTGTAGCAATAAAATATCTGCTCGTAAATCAAAGGAACTTTTTATGATGAAAGTCATGTTATAAATGTGTGCACAATTTATGGTACAATATTCTTAAATTGCTCGTTGTTTTATCAAAATGCTCGAAAGCGTTCGAGCCAACTAGACATACTAAAATTTACTGGATACGTTTGAAACAAATCGTGCGTAATGGACCAAGAATTTCTGTTTTACTTCATGCGTATCCTTTCTTGGACTCATGGACCAAACAACTGGCAGAAATGCGAGCAGGAAAGAAGTCAACATTTCGTGGGTAAGTCGACATGAAAAAGGAAAAATATAGGCTGATTTGTTGTAGGGCAAAAGTTCTTCTTGAGGCGATGCAATATTTCTGGGATGCTAAGGGATGCTAAGGGATCTGGGATTTCATTGCTAAGCAATTCTAAATCATGATTTTGGTTTAAAAGTAAAAGGACACCGAGAACTTCAGGATTCAAAAGTTTTCAACTAGATTCGGAAAGGAGATTACAAAAAAATGGATTGATGAGAACTGAAAGGAAAGTGTTACACAGAAACTGCAACACAAAAAATTCAACAATAAATTTGAATATAAACAATTAAATTTGAATAAGTAAAGAAAAAGGAACACGAAATCATAAAAAAAATCATTTTCAAAAAGGTCATTCACCAAAAATGCTCAAATCACAGAAGCCATAGCATTTTTTTTGCAGTGAGTTTATATTGTTCTCTACGTTAGAAGTTGTGAGAGTACCTTTTAAGTGTAATTTGATTCAGTCAAGTGGAAGACTTGAAGATAATCACTTGAAGGCAATTTAAAATTGAAAATATAGAATCAATTTAAACACAATAAAATATCGAATTTTTTCAAGGGTAAATTGATTCTTTTTAGGAAAAGTATGTTTTTCAAGAAAAACATTCCTAGGTTATGAAAAACCTGATGAAATTTTATTTTCTCATAGGTACTACTGTCATTATAAGCGGAAAATGTGCATGTGCAACGATGGAGGACATAACTAGCAATAATTAAATTTGCTACCTCCTAAAAAAAGTGAAAAAAATCATGTCTGCAGTTCACACGTGGTAGAAGTGATACTTTCAGAAAACTAAACTCGAGAGAATGAGACGAATGCAGAATAGGATAATTGTAGGGTTTATTTATTATAATATTGTCACAAAGTTTAAAAATGATTTTACATTTTATTCTACGAAGCACCGCACAAAGAAGACACCGGTTAGTCTATCTCATTGTCTCGTAGTTTAAATCCTATTTGCGTATGTGTTTATCTCTTTTTAGTGTCGTTCGTTTCCGTTTCAAAGTCGATTATTATTACTCTTATTATTAATAAAAGTAACGGAGTACTTCTACTTTCACAAACTATGAATGCCGTTAACAATGTGTGGAAGACTTAAAGTCCATTATTCAGATTCTGACCATTGTACTAAAATATGCATCTCAATTAATTTATTGATATTGACGGTCTAAAATCACACATTCCGAAACGATTCCAACTGGCTACAATCATTATGACATAAAAAACGCAATAGGCTGGAAAGACAGCCATTATAAGCGGAAAATGTGCATGTGCAACGATGGAGGACATAACTAACAAGAATTAAATTTGCTACTGCTAAGTTGGAATCAGATGACTTAACCAATAAGCGGTATTACAAAAGTGAAACAATTAAGAGATTGACTGAAATAACTTTACAGCTAAATGATTCAATTGATACATTCTCAAAAAACATGAATGCCGAAGTTCATTAAAATATACAAAAAGCTGTATAAATAAACTACAAAAAAAAACATTTATATTGCCAGTATAAGCCAAAATTCTACTTGATTGTTTTCGTTTGGTAAAACAGAGCCAATTTAAACGACACGTGCAGAAAAGGTCGCCCTATAATTACCTTAAAACAAATATGCCCAGAGTTTAAAGCCAAATTAATGGCCCGGATTTTCTGATCCGGCAAAGCTAACTCCGGAAGCTTTTGGTTTAATCCATAAATTTAATGTGTGATGAGATGTAATCTGTTTTGTGGACTAGCACAAGAATAAATGGAAAAAGGAGAAGTTGAATAATAAAAGTGTGAATATGTTATTTGAATACGTAAAAATCACAACAAATCTGAGAGGGATAACTTCCGATATCTAATAACGATCCCACACAAGATGTAGAATCGCTCGGCAGGCCTAGTACAAGTTTCACCTAGCAAAAACCCGTAGATAATCTTAAATGCAAAAAATGTATATTTTATTGAAAACATGTGAACAGTGAACTCTGGCGTCAAATATTTGAACGGCTTATTCGGTCTGAAGTTTTTTGGGTCATTTCCGCCATCAGTTCTGAAACCAGGAAATATTTATTCAACTGGCAAAATAACTTTTATCGCTCAAAAATAAAAAAACGTGCTCAAAATAAAGTTGGAATAAACCAGGTAATAAATTCAATAATAAAAAACGTGCTCAATATTTTGATAAGTTGGAATAAACCAGGTAATAAATTCAATAATAAAAAGACGTGCTCAAAATAAAGTTGGAATAAACCAGGTAACAAATTCAATAATAAAAAACGTGCTCAAAATAAAGTTGGAATAAACCAGAATAGGTAATAAACATTTAAAAAATCGGAACCGATTGTGGGAAGTATTCAAGACAAGCGATAAAGTGCCTGCCAAAATAATAAATGTAATATTTTAACCGATAGTGATTTTAACAGTTTTTTTCAAAATAGGAATTATAAACATTTTTCAGGTGTCTACGCTAGTAAATACATAATATCATCATCATCGTCTTTACATAGTATAAAATGAAGTCGCTCAAAATGTATGTGCGCATAGATCTTTTAAACTACGCAACGGATTTTCATGCGGTTTTCGCCAATAGATAGAGTGATTGAAGAGGAAGGTTTATTTGTATAACACATGCTTGTTATAGTAGAGAAAAGCCGAAAAATTCAAATATTCAATTCAGGCAGCGGGCAGCTGGTGGCTGGCGGGTGGTGTGGATTTTACAAAGTTGGGTAATGGCGTTGGGCTTCGTTAGCCGCAGCAACGTGTGGCCGTTCTGCTAGTTAATAAATAAAAAGTAATGTTTTTTGTTTGACCCTTATGCGTTCCTAAACCATTCACCCGAGTGCGATGAAACTTTGGTGATTTGTCGTGCGCATGCCCGCGAAGGTTTCTATACACAAAGGAAAGTTCTGGCGTTATGAAATTATTTCCTATGCATTCATCCGATTGGGATGAAACTTTGGTGAGTTGTTGTGCGCACCACCGCGTAGGTTTCTAAATACAATGGTGAGCTCTGGCGTTATGAAATTTTATTAAACAATTACAATATGTGTCAATAAACCAAAAGCACGTCAATAAGCAGAATTAAAAAAACCAACACGTTCTTTCTTTGAGTAGCATTGCAACGCATGTCGGGTACTCACTAGTTTTATATAAATCCATTAACAACTCATCCTGATTCCTTCTATCCTACGGGTAGAGACGTAGAGCGTTGAGTGTGAAACCGGAGTCTAGATACAAAATACACGTGGGTGGGAGAATCCTACTAATATTATAAAGGCGAAAGTTTGTATGGATGTATGTTTGTTACTCTTTCACTCGAAAACTACTGAATGGATTTTAATGAAACTTTACAATAATATAGCTCATACATCAGAATAGGCTAAAGGCTATAGCTTAGAGCTCTGGCATTATGAAATTTATATACAAAAATTGTCCTACTATATTATAAAGTCGAAAGTTTGTATGGATGTATGTTTGTTACTATTTCACGCGAAAACTACTGAATGGATTCTAATGAAACTTTACAATAATATAGCTCATACATCAGAATAGGCTATAGGCTATAGCTTAGAGCTCTGGCACTATGAAATTTATATACAAAAATTGCAATAGGTGGCACGTGAGCTGTTTGAAAAATGAATGTAGCGGGTATGGAGGGCGGTGAGGGGGGGATAGGATGCGGGGGCAGGGCGGAGAGGTGGAGGGGGGATGGGGGCAGGGCGGAGGGGGAGAGGGGTGATGTTCGAGGGCGGGGGAGTAGAAGAGGGGGGGGGAATGAAGTGGGGATAGGGAAGGTGGAGGAGGCGCTGTGGGTACCCACCTAATACTATGCGAGCGAAGCCGGGGGGCAAAAGCTATGGGGAGGGTAGGGGTGAGGGGGATTTGTGGGGGGAAGGGGTGGGGAAAGAGGGATGAGAGGGGGCGGGGGATTGGAGTGGGGATAGGGAAGGTGGAGGAGGCGCTGTGGGTACCCCCCTAATACTATGCGAGCGAAGCCGGGGGCAAAAGCTAGTCTTTAATATTTGCGCTCTAATGTTGTGACGTCTTGGAGCAGGTAATATTAGTTCCAAGGGTGACTTGATTAACCTTTAGACAACTTTACTTGATCCCTATGACCTACAACACATTTTTAGAACCACGAAAAAACAGAACATTGAAGAAAAAATATGAAAATTAATGAATAAAAAATTCTAATCTTAACTAAAATTAACCTAATTTATCTAAAATTATTAAAGTGATGAATGTATAACCTATTTGGTTTGATAATTTAATAAGATCAACAACTGACCCCCTTTTTAATTCTGTATATGTATTATCTTATCATTTTCTTTTTTGTCCCTGTTATTTTATAAAAGGCTTACCACATTTTTAACGGAGATATTCAGAAAATACACAGTACAATATGGAAATCGATATAAAAATATCCGTTGGGTAACAAAGCTGCAGTTTAGCTTTTTTGTGTGATTTATAGCTTTAATTGAATTTTAGATCTCAGATCACACATGAATTTGTTGCGTATACAGCATGTTATATGACTCCATAAAAGAAAATTCTAGTGATTTTGAAAAAAAAGTCAACAAAAAGAACACACTGCAAAACCTTGAAAAAAGCTGTGAGCTGTTTGAATATTCCATATTAAATAACTCGATTTAAGTATACACTTGTCGTCTATTCATTAATAATAATACGTAGGTGTAAGCAAGACCAATTGCTGTTTCTCAGTGACGTTTGGCAAGGACATTATTATCAAAAATTACTACGCATTTCTTCAGATTGATTCGCCGATGGCTTGAAAACTCAGTTGTCATGGCAAACATTCATTTCTATGTTCTCGATGGTTATCTCGGCCACCGACAGCACAGACGGTTCTGACTACCAGCATACAGGACTCTTGCCAATGGTCATGCCAGTCGGGACAGCAACTTGCTGTTGAACAGAATTAATTTGGATATCGACACTTTTAGCATCAGTGAAGCCGTCTTTATAAGGCAAATTATATTATTATTATAAGCAATAATTGTCAGCCTGAAACACTCATTTTACATTGAAAAATCTTCCGAGAAAAGATACTTGCCGCCAACGGGACTTGAATCCGTGTCCTTCTGCCGCCATAGCTCAGTGGTCAGAGCATCCGACTGGCAATCAGAAGGACACGGGTTCAAGTCCCGTTGGCGGCAAGTATCTTTTCTCGGAAGATTTTTCAATGTAAAATGAGTGTTTCAGGCTGACAATTATTGCTTATAATAATTGTTACCCTTTGTGCTATGCATAAAAATCTTGTCTTAAAACGTTAGTTTGTAAATTTAAAAAATAATAATTAAATTATATTAATGCTAGTATACTTTGTATAACTACTACATGTGTTTGTTGAAACACTCTTACAAATGTATTTTAAGAACGCATTAAAGTGTAAAAGTTGTAATGATTCTGAAACCATAAATAATTTGAATTGAGAATTGAAATGATTTGAATTGAACACATTTATACCAATACAATCCTAAAATTTGTATTGTTTGGGTCAACAATTGCTTAATTGTAAGTAAATTTAACATTGCAAAAAAAGGAATCTGTTCGTGAAGAGCGAAATAAATTATCGAGTTAGGATTGAATGTGGCATGATACGATGATACAACCTAATGTTAGGTAATAAATTAACAGTTAACTTTTAGTTAACATCGTAAATGACTGTAACCTAGAACCCAATCATAGGGAACGGTTGGCAGTAAATAGACTTAATTAATTATTTACACTATAATCGCCTTGTTTCTACAGAAATAATATAAAAGCGTTTTACGATCCCAAAAAAATATAAACAGAAGTAAACGTAGGAAGAAGTGGACAGAAATACTTGGCACGTTTAAACTAAAATAAAACTTTTATTTTTCACTTAATGAGTAAAACCTCACATTGTAATATTTCTTTAAATGAAGATAATATTAGCGAAACCCAATCGAAAATCTGAAAACAAAAAAAGATACGGTCATATAATTGTTGTTATTGTAGTAAATAACCTTGCAGTTTTTGTATTGTGTATATACAAACAATAATGTAATCTAAAATAAAGTTCTTGCCGTATAGAAACCTACATTATACATTTATAAAAAACCACAGATAAAATTATGAGAAACAATTTACAAAAAATTCTGCCTCAATACAGGTTCACCTAGTGAGGCAGGCTATGCACAACTAAAAATATTGTATAATTATGCTACTTCTGTGTAACCGATCTTACATTACTTTCTACTGGTTAATTTAGATAGCATTTAGTTCGGGTTTGAAACTTGCAATCACACATAAAGATAGCAGCCAATAAAAATATGCGTTAAGAAGATGAGGTTAATGTTGGTAGTTCTTAGTCGAAGTATATGATACAGTTAAATATGACCGAATCGGAAAGGGTCACATTACCTTAGTTCCTTAGTTAGTAGAGTGGCGCGCCCCGGCAAGGCGAAGGTCCTGAATTCGAGTCCCAGATGTGACCGTATCTTGTTTTGGTTTTTCGGTTTTCAGATTTTCGGCTGAGTTTCGCTAATATTGTCTTCATTTAATAAAATAAAAGAATACCGTCTTAACAATAAAAAAAAACGGTTTATTTCCGTGAACAAAGTATCTTTGATAATATCGAATAAATGGGCCTGACAATGCGGCTATTTCTTAATAATGAAAATTATTATGATAAGAAGAAGCCTATAATAAAAGGGTATTAAACTAAATAGGCTATTTTATGAAACATTCTATCATTGCTATCATCGTATGCCATCGCACGGTGGCGGGTTTATTAATCGAATTCTGATACTAAAAAGGACGGGAAGGTCTTAAACTCAATGGAATTAATTGTTCACCCCATCCTGAAAGCTTTATTTATAATACCTAATTATTGTAATATAATTAAACTGACGTGGGCCCAATTGGGTTACTTCAACGGGTAAACTAATTAGTTATTATGACATTATCAATTTGAAGTTTGCGTTAAATCATAGTGGAAAGCGAATTGTCAATCAATCAATTGTGATCATATAATAAAGAAGAACATTTTTTCAAATATTTCAATTTCAAATATTTCAATTTCAAATGATTTTAATTTGGGAGGCGGGTATTGCTACCGCCGTCCGGGGGACTATTTATTGGGTAACCAACACCCCTGCCATAGGTCATGCCAAGTGATTCGCTAAGTTTGATGACTTATCGGGGGTGCCAGGGTTCATGGGGTGAGGTTTGTCTAAGTCTTGGTGGCGAATGCGTTTGCCCACCTATTGATGGCCGGATATCCAGATCATCCAGACGGGATGCATAGTAGTGGGAGGGATGGATTCTTACGTCCGTCGCTCCTTGACACATTGACCCACAGATTCTTCCCACCCCTCGTACCCTTTTTCTTCCCGGAACTTTCTCTCCTTCGTTTCCCTAAAAAGACCCTCCACACAGCATCCCCAATGATAGGCTCTGAGGGATTTTTTCCCATCAAGGTCTCATGTGTGGAGCTGTTGTAAAAAAAATCACCATCGTTATGAAATGGTTTTGTGATACACTCGTATGATGTCACGCAAGTACAAGAGGACAGAGCGCGTGCTGAATGGGTTAGGATAAAAAATATTATTTCCATTCAAATCTACATGGAAGGCATTTCGAGTGTGTGTGAAATAGTATAAAAGTGGGATATGGCATCACAAATAATTAGCGTACATTGTAAGGCTAAAAGGGGTGGAGATTTCTATTTTGGCGTGTCATGAGGCTAATGGGAATAGGAACAAGATGGTAAAGAGGAAGGTTAGCAATAACTAAGATGGCAATTCAGATCTAGTCACTAAACACTGCGTTTCGATTCTGAATGGTGGCCTTTTATACTGAGAGTACCTACCACTCTGGAACGTCGGGATGTTAACTCGCGACCTGTAGATAATCTTAACTGTTCGACCACGAACGTCGTCATAATAAATTAACATAAAAAATTACAAATGTGCAGTGCACACGCGGTAGAAGTGAAACCTTCAGAAAACTAAAGTGGATAAGAGTGGCTAGGCTACGAAGCACCGCACAAAGAAGAGACCGATCAGTCTGTCTCATTCTCTGGCAGGCTAAGGATGGGTTGTTTCAAAATTTTTAAAAAATTCATCAAATATTTGAAGATAATTTTCACGTTCTGTGATGAAATCACCACAGGCTAGTAGCTTCATAAAACTGAAATATTCACAGAACTTGAATAGAACTTTCACAGAACGTGAAAATGAACTTCAAATATTTGATGAATTGTTAAAATTTTTTGAAACTACTCATTATAAATCATATAGATTGTATGTTTTGGCTCTTTTCAGTGTCGCTATTTTTCGTTTCATCGAGTTTCAAATCACAACGGTGCTAAAGAAGTTTTCACTTCAACAAAAACAAGTAAGCAAATATTGTCATCTGTTAATATGATGAGAAACGTATTTCCCTAGACACTTCTTGTAAACATTATACAAATGCTGCATAAATATAATATGAAATATTACATACATAAAGATAAATGTAATGTTTACCACGTAGCGTATTCGAAAAGCTTCAAGCCCTCAGCATATAAAATGATGAAATGCTTGTATGAATCGTATTTTAAAGACACCTGAATAGGGCGTCCCGGCGCTGCCAAGTTTGAGCCGACGCGTTTTTGATAGCGCCCTGAAAGTTGTGCCTTGAGGAGCGCCTGAACTTGCGGCGGCGCTTTGAAACTTGGCGAAATTGACTAACGACGCGAGATGTGCGGAGAGATTATACGAGGTGACTGGAAATTGATGCTGTTAAAGTTATACGTATTAAACTATGAAAAGAAAATATAACTGATTAAAAAATTATACATAGAATTTTAATTAATAAAATCGACTGTACCGAACTTCTTTCCCTAATTAATTTTAACATACCCTTAAGACGTACACGCAAAACAGCTCTATTCCACACGCTTAATTGCAAAACAAATGCGGCAACTAATTCGCCAATTAACCGTGCTCTTCATACGTTCAATAATATTTGCCTAAACTCTAACATCGGCATTTTCGACAAATTTAAAAATAGCATCATTTCAATAATATAAACCGTTCAATGCGCATACATATCCTCTCACAGATCACCACCTCTCACACCTACAAACATACTCATACGTACACACACCTACACATTATGCACATCATCCGATAATTACTAAATATACATATCACAAATAAGACGCTACAAAGATACATATCTTAGGTACCAACCATGCATTATTACTTAATATCAGTAAATTATCTCATCATTGTAACAGACATTAAACAGACTTTGTCTAGTGTGGTGGGTAAAAGAAATCTATGTGCATAAATGAAGATAAAATAAATGTCCGGGTTGCCGGCACCGAAATTTAAATTTAATATACTGTTTGTTTCAAAAGAAAGTAATGTAGTAAAGTAAAATATGAAAGTAATATTAATGCATATATATCTCTTTACTTCTGCTACGGACTGTATAGCTCGATCTTATTACCTATAGTAATAAATTAATACTATGTTCACTACTTTTACATGTAAAACATTACAGAAGGGCGCAGTACATGTAGAAATTTTTTGTTTATAAGATAAACATGAACGGGTTCCAGGTTTACTAAGCCCTGAAAATATTTTAAGTTTCATTAATTTTTGGAGATCGCTGGCAACGGTTAATATGCACTTTAAAAAAAAAACCTTTTGATTCACCTTAATTACATTAAAAGCCAACTATTTGCATTGGGGGAAGTGGAAAATATTTCATTCTAAATTTCGATTACGTAAAATTAAAAATTAGCTTTCGTCTTGTGAGATTGTACCTACACCATTAGCTATTAGCTCATTCTGTCACTTTGGTAGGTATGTTGGTATTCCTGATACACTTGAATGTAAAACGAACGGCTAGAAGATTTTGAAGGTACGGGGCACTTTCTTTTGAATCACAAACCATGTTACACAAACCTAGCGTAGCCGCTAAACTACTTGAAAACTTGGGTGTTTTTCTTGTCTTGACGCGAGTAGGCGTTATAAAGGGGCACTTTCTTTTGTATCACAAACCATGTTACACAAACCTAGAATTCCTATGAAGTCTGCTACGCTTTGCTCTAGCATCTTTTCGTACAGAAACAAGAATACCAACATAACAAAATGATTTTTGAAAATAATGTTTGAAAATGGACGGTCTCGTTTCACAGAATGAAAGCTAATTTTTATTTTACGTGATCGAAATTTAGAATGAAATATTTTCCACTTCCCCCAATGCAAATAGTTGTCTTTTAATGTAATTAAGGTGAATCAAAAGATTTTTTCAAAAAAGTGCGTATTAACCATTGCCAGCGATCTCAAAAATTTACCTAAGTTTATTATCCTATCACCTCAATTTAGCTTAGGATTTATTGGCTGAGCGTAGCGAAGTGCTGCATTATCACTGACTGTTTGGCATTTCATCTTCTGTATAGACAGACTGTCTATACATTTGTTTGTTGCGTTCCGGTTCCGGTTCAAGATGGCGGCCAATTAAACGGTTCAATAAGAATATTTTATGAACTGTGAAATTGTGGTGCTTATTAATTAGGTAGGTAAGTTTTTTAGTATCTACTTATAAATCTCATGATTTTAGAGAAAATTCCATTTTTCATTTTAAATATATTTTGTTGTTGGTTTTTATTTCTTGCTAGGGCAATCCTGGTGAGTTACAAACTCTTTTTAGGACGGGAAGAACTTACAACTTATAAGTGGGAGGCAATAGGCACAATTTTACATAGGTGTTTTGATATCAAAAATATAAGCCTCACACTCTCACATACAGTACAGCATAAAAATAAAAGACAGGTTAGGTAGAACAATCAACAAGAGAAAACATAAAAAAACACAAGAATATACAAATATGGATGATTACAAATAAAGGGAAAGAAAAGGAACAAACTATTAGAATAAGACAAGAACAAGACTAAGAAAAAAAATTAGTATCATATTTTTTTAGAACGCGAGGTTTACTGTTGACGGAACTTCTAGTTATGATATACTTAGATATAATTGGCCCAACAGGCCCAACTGCCCTCTATATATTAGATTGATAATGCATGTAAGCTAATTTAATAATTTTTGTTACATTTAAATTACCATACAACCTCTACAATGATTCGCCAACTCATTTCATAGGTCACTATGTACCTGTGTATGAGATTTATGTACGATGCATTGATTACCAGATGTAATGTAAACGTAAACGTAGATACTTTACGACGCAAAAAAGCGGCGAGAGTTTTGCATTTAGTAATATGTTCACCTGCAGTGAACCTGTACGGTAAATACAGATTCCATCAGTTTGCAAGAAGCTTCTATGGAAAGTCAGAGAAACTAGTGCTAGACAACTGAAGGCATGCGACACTTAAAGTTTCGTTTAAATATATGTGATGTACAATACATCAATAGTTATGCCAATTTTACACAGAATATATATATTTATAAAATATATATATATATATATATACCTACATATTTTTATAAAATTTTACAAATACATATTTTTTTGTTTTACTGTCTGTTCGTCCATTTACAATACACATGTAACCCAAACTACACATTAATGGATATACATTATTTAAAAAAAAAGAAAATAGATAAATGAGATTCATGTCTTAACGGGTGATGTGTGGCATTTAAATTGCCTCTCGAATTCTTCAAGGCTACTATTAAAGACGTCGACAGTTTTGGAAGCGTTTTTTAACAGCGCCATACCACGTGTCATGTTATGTCGGCATTACGTCCGTTCTGCTATGTGGGTTACATAGAATATCATGGTACCGCACCTGGCTGTAATTGTACGGGACAAACTTATAGCATTCCAGGAGGCACGGGCTATCTATTAAATTATTAATGATTTTGTACGCTGTTACTGCAAGGGCACTCCTCGACTGGAGACTTTGGCGAGCAGATCTTCATGATGCAAGAATCGGGTATTCTCCACGCATTTTCATATACAGGTATCAAAGAGATAAGTTTTAAGATTTTCACGGCCAAAAGCATTTTCGTTATTTGTTTTTGGGGTGTTATGCCGTGTTGCGCTACCTCCTTCTTTAGCCAACGTTTCGGACATCGTTGCAGTGTCCATCATCAGGGCAGATCCGGTAGATGTGTAATTTTTAGCCGTGAAATGTGTGCTTATTTACTTCGAAGCGATACCGTGTCGCCAGCACCACTAACTTTCACCACTTCACTAGTACAAAATAATTGTAACAAGCAGTGGCGTCATCGCCGCGGAACGGAATAGAAAGTTCATTAAAACGTGGTATTTATGCTAGCCAGGGGCAAGTCCGTTTGCGAGATGCCGACGGAAGTGGCTCCATCTCTTAATGAAATCTAAAATTAGAAATCACAATGGTAAGAATTAAAAAAAATATATATATATATTACAATGGTTAACTTTCACCAGTACAAAATAATTTTGACAAGCAGTGGCGTCATCGCCGCGGAACGGAATAGTAAGTTCATTAAAACGTGGTATTTATGCTAGTTAGGGGCAAGTCCGTTTGCGAGACGCCGACCGAAGTGGCTCCATCTCTTAATGAATTTTAAAATTAGAAATCACAATCGTAAGAATTTAAGAAATAGAATTACGATGGTTAAAGCGAATTTAGTCAATATAAATTAAAATGGTTTACCACGAGCTGGCATTACTGTATACTTAGACATGGTTTTTTGCTCTATTAATATTAAATGAATTTTACTAGAATTAGAATTACACTGGTTAAAGCGAATTTAGTCAATATAAAGTTATAACACAAAATGGTTTACCACGAGCTGGCATTACTGTATACTTAGACATTTTTTTTTGCGTTTAGCTTTAGTGTAGCCGTCAATCACCGGATACCAAAAGCTATTGAGCTTAGCTCCGTCGTCTCTATTAATATTAAAAGGATTTTTGTAGATTTCAATTGCCTCCGTAATTAGGCGTGCCCTATAAGTTTTGGGTATTCCCAAGACCTCAGGAACAAATCCAAAGTAATGGCCGGTTTCGATTAAGTGCTCAGCGATTGCCGATTTATCAGGGTGGCCGAGTTTGCAAGCACGAAAGTGTTCTGCTATCCTTTTGGAGATCGTCCGCTCTGTTTGGCCTACATAAACCTTGTCACATCCGGAACAGCTGAGTTTATACACTCCATCTGCTTCCAGAGGAAACTTAGTCTTTGCAGACCTCAGTAGGTCTTGAATTTTAGTTGTGGCACCGAAGACAGTCTTGATGCTATCTTTTCTCAACAGCCTGGCGATTCTGTCTGTCACATTGTGAACGTAAGGCACGAAAGCGCAGCCTTTTAACTCTTGTTTAGCTCTGTCTTCGTTTGGTGTAGATTTGGCTCTTATGATTTGCCTTGACTGACTTGCTGGGAAACCGTTGCGTTCCAGTGCATCGGTCAGCTTTGAAAGTTCTGCTCCAATTTTAGTTTCTTCACATATTCTGGTCGCTCGCGTCACCAACGTATGGATAAGTCCTCTCTTCTGCGCTGGGTGGTGATGCGAATCGGCATGTAGATACCAATTAAAAAAAAAAAAAAAATTAAAAATTAAATTAAAACAAGAATTGGAGCAGAAAATTGGAGTAAAAATAATAAACTCCCGTGTATTTACGTACCCATAAGGTAACATCTCTAAAGACACAAGCAAATATAATATTTTTAAATCTTGAATATAGAATATGCTTCTTACCAAATATAATATAATAGATAGGCAACCAAGTTTGGTTGGGAAATCGTCTATGATACTTTTATAAACTTTGACAAGTCATCTTTGTTCCAACGTATTGTATAGATGTTTCTATTCCCTAGGGCAAAAATAAAACCTTTCTAGAAGAGATGAAATAAATTCGGTGTATCATAAATATACATTATGTTCTATGATATGAGACGTAAGCGTCCCAGAGGGGAAGAGAGATTTCTCAATGCATCAATCTCAAGAGTAGAGGCAAATTAAGTTGGAAGTTGAAGAATCAAAGAGGAATACTAAAAGAACAGATAGAAAGGCTGTCCCTCAAAATTCGGGGTTAGGGGTGATTGTAGAATTGCAGCACGTGACCGCGGAGTCTGACACGCACGTGGTACAAAGTGGTACTAGAACGTAGACAGTGGATAGTAGACACTAGACACCCTTCGTATAAAAACGTCTTGGTTGGTTGAATGTACGAAATAATACATTTCTACCTACATTTTTATTTATTTATTACTTTGAAAAAAAAAACACTTTTTTTGTATAGACCTGACTTTTACCTGTTCTGAGGTCTAGATATCACAATAAATTAATGTTTTACATTATTTCATGACGATTTGAAACTCTAAAAATCAACAAAATATACAAAGGGTAGATCTTGGTGGGTTGCTTCTGTTTGTTGTGTTCTGTTCATAGTATCCATACCCCATACCCCAGTAAGAAATTGTTTCCCTTGTTGGTTAACCCAGGAAGACGAATCGTATTTTTAATACGTAAAGACAAATCATTTGGCAATTTGACTATTAACAGTCACTACTACAAATACACGACACTAGAGTACTTATATAAATATACAGTTTAAAGAATTCATATAAAAAACATTACCCTTAACGCTCTAACTTTTGGAGATTAAAATTAGCGTTGACATAAATCGAAAGAAAATTAACATATTTTTTGATTTGTTCTCTATAATTAATTAAGGTTCATTTTCTTATAAAACATAAAAATATAAATCTTTAGTACAATTCACATATTTATTTAACTGGATTGAACTGAAATGATGTCGTTTATACACCTACACGGTTAGGTACATACATCGGCTACCACTACCCCCGGAGAGTCGATACTCCCGCAAACCCTGCGACTGAGATGACACGGAGAACTCGGCGTATTATACACAATGTTAGTGGAAATATATTACACACAAGCTCCAAAAGCTCCAAAATACCTGAAAATACCCTCGACTTTGTGCAGAAACGGGCGGTCCATTTGATAGATTCTTCCATCTTAAGAGGGTATTACCAGAGAAAACCAGAAATATGTCATTTTTAAATCAGATTTTAGACGTATTGGCTCTTTTCCACAAAAAAAATATAAATGGATTTCGAAAGATTGTTCTTTTATCTAGCATTCGCATGTTTTAAATTTTGAAAAAAAAAAGTTTATTTTTATTATAATAAGGTTATACCCATAGGTCGTTGGCAGATTTGTTAAATTTTCAAAAAAGATTTTGTATTATACCACACCCATTTCAAATCATACAATCATGCAGTAAAATAAATCAATACATTATCTGGGTATCGCGTGTTTTAGATTTTATTTTTAGTTTAAATAAAATCATTAAAAAATACATACGTACATATGTTTCTTGACGAAAATTGGTCCGTTTGTGTATTTATTTGCGAACTTACAAACTAATATATTTCAGATTTTTTTAACATTATTATTTAACTTAGACATTACTGAAAAATGGTACATACTAATAATCAAAAAATAATTACAAAAAGTACATTATTTTAAAAGTTTTATCATCACGACTTTCAGCATTTTTGGATGTAGGTATAAATTAAAGCAAATTTGAAATGAAATAAAATTGATTTTGAGTTATAATTTTAAAAAGCTGGTACGGAGAATAATTGATCTTTCTCATTGTAACCGCCCTGCACGGATCGTAAGAACAACTTTCGCCGAGATGTGGATTTTCGGCCGCTGGCTGGTTAAACTTTCTTAAGGGTCGGGTATCAAACCGCGCTGACGCTGTAGTTAGGTATTTCTTGTACTTGTAGACAAACACGGCCGCAGCTGACCGCCTGCGTCTGACTAGAGGAGATGTGGGTATACTAGACACTACCGACTTAGGAAATAAAAATACACTTGCCTTATAAAATTAAAATTTAGTTCCTACTATAATGGATACAGCTTAACATACTAAGAATCATATTGTGGAATAGCGTGGATAGCTCATAGAGTCATTTGCGCCTGGGTCAAACTGCCCATTCACTGCAGTTAGGTATTTTTGGTAGTTGCAAACAAGCTCGGCCGCCGCGATCTACTGTGTATTTCGGTTAGATTCAGGCACGGCTGGTCAGCATTTTGATAAAATACGGAATAAAAATAAACTTGCTTTATAAAATTTTAATTTATTTGCAACATAATTGATACAGCTCGACAGACTATAAATCATATTATGCAAGGGCAAGGATACATAGACTTTTTTTAGCCCCTGGACCTTTACAGACGTCTTAGTTTTTGACTCAATGTGACATAGAATCTAATGGTGTTTTGATGTGGAAAAAATTTCTGGTTCATATATGGTTTGTATAATGTTATTAATTTTTTTTATAATTTTACCAGAAAATAATGGGTGTGAATAAGTTACGTCAACCAGTTTTTACTCTGTGCCTTAGAAATTAAAAAAACAGGTAGTTTTGTTTTTGAAAGTTTATTTATATGCATACAGATTTTTTTTAATACATAGTAAGAAAGAATATATTTTACAATTTATCTTTGATATACATAAAGTAGAACGAAGCACATTTAGAAAAAGACAGTCAAAAATATAAAGAAGTTGAGACAAATTTTTATAAAACAACTAAATGTTTTATTTTTATTTTTATGTACCTTACAAAGTCCCAACTGTTATCAATCGCCTGGGGCCAGTGATTGGGGTATGTTGTGAGGCTGAATAAGGTGGGAGGGGAATAATATAGGGAAGTACCTGGCTATTCAGATTTGGTCACCACACACGGCTAAAGCCATTTCAAGCAACGTTTCAATTCTGAATAGTGGTCTTACACCAGGGCGATACATAAAGTATCTTCCACTCTGTTTTTTTATAGAAGGCTATTGAAAAGTTTTTTTTTCTTTGTATAAAACACGCTGTAACTCGTGTTGTTACAGGTAAAATTGCAAATGTTATATTTAAGTTCAAAATAAATTAATTATTACCCACAATTATTATAGTTATTTCACAGCATTATTCAAAAATAACAAAGTTACTATTATATACTAGTTTACTATTATATAATTTTACAATTGAAAAATGCCCTCCACAACACAGGTGAATTCCTAGCGTGGAGGACATTATACTATACATTTGTAATGTAAACTTATTAATAAAAAAAATACAAAACAATACAGAGTGATAAGTGTTAGCTCCTCATTAATTCATAAGACTGTCATTTTGTAATGACATCATCATTTCTCCAGGTCTATTGTCGATAATTCTAAACATTCACAAAAAGTGTGGTAGATCATTTATTATAGCAAAAAGTTTATATGGAAGGCCATTACTCAGGCCGCTTATGTTTATTTAAAAAACTTACATGTTCACTGATAGTTTCTGTTATAACGATGTCATTTATATTGCTTCTGCTGCTTTCCTAAAAAAACATAAAATAAATTTATTTGTAATAATACAACCCAGAATTTACCCAACATCGAAATTCATTCGATTTATCAATGGATCTGACAGTCGTTGTTTTCAATAAAACTTAGTGACAATTTGAACGGAATCGGTAGAGAACTCAAAATGGTCGTCGAAATTATGCATTTTGACATTAAATTCGAGTTCGGTGAACCTCAAACGCCTTAAACCTGATTTTGAACCAAATCGTCAAAGTACTTAAGATATTCAAGATGGATGCCGAAATTTTGCATTTGGACATTAGATCCGAGTTCAGTGCTCACCAATACTCCCTAATACTGATTTTGAACCAGATCAGTAGAGAACACGAGAAATTCAAGATGGATGCCGAAATGTTGCATTTTGACATTAGATCCGAGTTCAGTGCACGTCCAAACGCCCTAATCCTGATTTTGAACCAAACAGGTAGATAACTAGAGAAATTCAAGATGGATGCCGAAATGTTGCATTTGGACATTAGATCCGAGTTCAGTGCTCGCCAATACTCCCTAATACTGATTTTGAATCAGATCGGTAGAGAACACGAGAAATTCAAGATGGATGCCGAAATTTTGCATTTTGACATTAGATACGAGTTCAGTGCACTTCTAAACGCCCGAATTCTGATATTGAACCAAATCGGTAGATAACTACAGAGAAATTCAAGATGGATGCCGAAATTTTTAGATGTCAAAATGCAAAATGACTTCAGTCCACCTTCAAACTACCTTTGATAAAAATCAGTAAAAAAAATAAATTTTGACATTATTAACTTATTCTCCTTTTCTTCCAGTGGGAGGGTCTATTTTTTATGGCACGGTAAGCAAGAATTCCTTTATTTTTACCCATTTTGAAGGTACCTGAAGTTTAAAAAAATATAAAATCTGTAAAACTGTAAATCAAGTTAAAAATAATAATAAATATATTTTATTTCTACTTACCCGGTTACTGTAACACCTATCTCCTCAATGATTCCTTCGAAAATCGAATAAACAGCGAACAAAATTGCTGCGAAAAAAATATGCGTGCTGTCGCCTTGACCGCTATCTCACAACTGAATGAATTCTGTGAAATTCAACCGTTATATAAGACATCGCGCGGCGTATTGTTTTGCCATACATTTTTGTATGGCGGACGATAGTTGAAAAATTCAGAAAGTTTAAGCGAATTACAATAAAAATCTAGATACACTGAAGTGCTTTTAATTTAATAGCTTGTTTTAACATAATGTTTACTCCGAGATTACGGAAGGATTTTTGGTAAAAATGTTTACAACAGGTTCAGGAGAGATAATCGCGAAGGCCTTTTTTGACGTTTTAACTAAAGTTGCAGTATGTATAACTTATATAATTTGTAAGATTACAGTAAAAAAAATGTAATCACTAGTAACTTTACACATTTTTCTAACTACCCGTATATAATTTTCTAGTATTGTTGCTACGAGACGCGGATGCTACTGCTAATGCGGAGCGATGTTTTCTAGACCCGACCCTTAACAAACGGATTGCAATCTTTAGAGCACAAGTGTTGGGTGGGAATGCTATCCTTGTTCTACCAGTATTTCAATGGAAGCTCCGAGGAAATACGTCATTAATCCCTTCGACACGTCAAACGTGTGCCCAATATATGGACACTGTTGACATTTGTCACATGAGAACGGATCGCTTCTTCGACTCGTTCTTGAGTTCAACAACTCGGCTGTGGAACGATTTGCCGGCCTCTGTGTTTCCTCCTTCTTACAACATGGGTCTCTTCATTCCTACCTCTCCTCAAAAAGACCCCTCCACACAGCATCTCAGATGATGGGTCCTGAGGGAAATTAATTCTCCGGTGTGGAGTTAATGTAAAAAAATACAATGTTAGTCGAAACGAACGAAAAAAATTGTCTACTAGGATTAAAAGGTGGAGTAGGGTGTAGATAAAGTATGTGGCGTATAAAAAAATGGTTGTTCTGATTTGGAAAATCAGAACAACCATTGCATAGCAAAGAAAGGATTTCGATCTTTACTTTCATTTTACAGCGTAACTTTAATAAATTTAGAAAACTTGAAACAACATCAACATCAACACAAATCAAATCATTATGACGTAAAAAAACAAAAATTTTCTTTGGGGGGAGCTAATTTAGGATATTAGAATTCCTGCGTAAATTAACATGGCTGTTTTTAAAGGATGCGTGGCTTAAGTTGGGCGGTGATTCTAAATGAAATCAGTTCAAGGGGCGCGACGCCGGCGTCACGATGGAGACGCTGGGAAATGCATTAAAACGCCATTATTACGGACGTTCTGATAGATACACGTAGAAGATGCAGCATCACGTAATAAAACTTGTTCTGAATAATAATAATAACCCAATAATGTAAGGTATTCAAATTTTATAAGAAAAACTTTCTTTTTATAACTTTGGAAGGTTGTTCCCATCAATCTAATTATCATTGAAGAAGATAACAACAATAATCTAAACGAAAATATGAAAGAGAACAAGACACAGAAAAACAGAAAATGGTAATGGTCGCAACTGGGACACGAACCTCTCATCTAAACGGGATGTGCGCGTTTACCAATTTCGCCATTGCCACCCATTGCCAAACCGTCATCTTAGTCAATCTCATATTTCAAATTTTAGAATTAACAACATTATCTTTAACTAATTTTTTTAGCAAATTGTCAGGAAATTACCTTTTTTATTGGAAACAATCATTCTAAGTTTGTAACATATATCCGATGTTTATTTATATGGAACTATTGACTCTTTATAAAAGTCTAAATGAATATGTTGCGACCATCATCTTTTTCTGTGTCTTGTTTTCTTTCATATTTTCGTTAAGGTTATTATTATTTTATTCTTCTTAAATTATGTAAGGTAAATTTGACGTACGTTCCAGAATGGAAGACAATTTTAGTATCGCCCTGGTGTAAGACCAATCAGAACTGAAACGTTGCTTGAAATGGCTTTAGCCGTGTTTGGTGACCAGATCTGTATAGCCAGGTACTTCTCCACCTTAATCTTCCTCATCTCCTTCCCCTCCCCAATATCTTCAGCTTCATATCATACCGCAATTGGGGATGCCATACTTTCGCTGGCTCTAGACGATTGAGAGCAGTTGAGACTTGAGTCACTTGGCGGTATTCACATAAAAAAATAAAAATAAGTCGTATTTGTCGAACAGATCTGAATACCAACCTACCTCTTCTTTATCTCCTTCTTCTTCCCCTGGGGTTGCCAAAGACAAACTGACTAGGTGGTTAGGAGCAGTTGGGACTTTTAAGCGGTAATTACATTAAAAAACAAAATAACTAATCCAACCTACTAATAAAAAAATATGTGTGCAGTTCTCACGTGGTAGAAGTTAAACCTTCAGAAAAAAAACGAAAGTGCTTTAGACCACACAACTGAAGTAAAACTTCACCGACTTATATCTCCCTCTCAACTTCCGTTCGCCTCGGCCGACTGTTCTCCTCGCCAGATCATACTTTTCATAACGCTCTCGTCACGCATTCACCAGCTTACTCCCCAAGTCAAGCGTGCGTAAAGGAGTTTTACTTCTAAAATAAAATAGACAATGGGTTATGGGTTAAGAGGAGATCGATTATTCTATCTCTTGTACGTCAAAACCTATTGCTACGTTTCCACGCTTGCCAAGTCTCGGCAAGCGTCCACAAGCGCAAACGTGTAAACAGGTCGTTTGGCTTGGCTTGCGTAGGCTTATAAGAGCTTGCGAGAGTTTGCCGCCGATCCAGTCGGGGTCGGATCCAACGCCAAGCTTCGGCAAACGCTCAGTGGAACTTTCGAACTGGCGGCGAATGCACGCCGTTTTTGCTCCATGCGGTCTATGATAATATTTATAATATTACGAGACATATGTATGACGTATGAGGCATGCCAGACTTATTAAAATGTATAAGTACATAATTTTAATGCACTTATGTTATGTAATTTATTGCGACTGGATTTACCTAAAAAGTCAAAATAAATAAATAATATTTTATTGATGATTTACCATTTATTATAGTAAAAAATATATGATTTTTGTTAGAATAACTTTTTTAATAAAACAAAATAATTTTATATAAGACAAGTGATCTTCGAGTTCGGGTCCCAATTGAGATCATTATTTTTGAAGCGAAAACTTCTTTAGCACCGTTGTGATTTGAAACTCGATGAAACGAAAAAGTGGTACTAAAAAGAGACAAAAATCTATAGGATTTAGCCTGTGAGATAATGTCTCCTCTTTGTGCGAAGTGACCTGGGACGATTTTTATGAATCTGTATCATCCATCATCCTCGTGGTCGTCGAGCTTTCCTTGTTTTTGTTACACTTTGCTTGTATTTCAAATGAAAGTTTGATAAACCAAACGCAATAGCCGACACAAGTTCGGCGTCCGCCATGCTCGGGTGTAGGTAGCGCACTGACGCATTCACAAGCATGTAAACGACTTCCAAATGCCAAGCGAGATTTGTGGACGCTTGGAGCTTGTGGAGGCTTGCCAAGCCTTGGCAAGCGTGGAAACGTACCATATAGATTTATGTTTTTGTCTCTTTTTAGTATCGCTTTTTCGTATCATGGTGCTAAAGAAGTTTTCACTTATAAAATTTACCACTCGTAGTCATACATATCCTCAAATATTTTAGATGTAATTTTTAATCACCCAATATTACAACAGAGCAGGGAGGCTTCTGAAGATTTAGACTCAGAGGAAGGGATCTTATAAGAATATTGTGTTGGAGATATTAAATTATTCTCTTTGATATTGAGAGCAAAGATCGGATATAGACAACGCGAATTCAATCTCGTGAGGGTGGATAAGGGTTAATATAGTAACATAACGAATTTTAATTTAACTCAGGTTGTATTATTTCTAAGGCATTCGACAATGAAAACAACCCGTTAATGACTTTTTATAAACCGCTAATTAAGAGGGTATAACCATAGAAACCCAGAAATACGTCATTTGTAAATCAGATTTTAGACGCATTGACTCTTTTCCACAAAAAAATTTAAATTAATTTCGAAAGATTTATGACTTTTTATAAACTAGTTAAGAGGGTATAACCAGAGAAAAACAGAAATAGGTCATTTTTAAATCAGATTTTAGACGTATTGACTCTTTTCCACAAAAAAATTATAAATGGATTTCGAAAGATTGTTCTTTTATCTAACATTCGCATGTTTTAAATTTTGAAAAAACTGTTTATTTTTAGTATAATAAGGTTTTACCATAGGTCGTTGGCAGATTTGTTAAATTTTCAAAAAAGATTTCGAATTATACTACACCCATTTAAAATCATACAATAATGCAGTAAAGTAAATCAATACATTATCTGGGTATCGCGTGTTTTAGAATTTAATTTTTAGTTTAAATAAAATCATTAAAAATATATACGTACATGTGTTTCTGGACGAAAATTGGTACGTTTGTGTATTTATTTGCGCACTTACAAACTAATATATTTCAGACTTTTTTACATTCTTATTTTGTTTAGACATTATTGAAAAATGATGAATACTTATGATCAAAAAATAATTACCAAAAGTACATCATTTTAATAGTTTTATCATCGCGCCTTTCAGCATTTTTGAATGTATGTAGGTATAAATTAAAGCAAATTTGGAATGAAATAAAATCGATATTGAGTTATAATTTTAAAAAGCTGGCACGGAGAATAATTAATCTTTCTCATTGGAACCGCCCTGTACGATCGTAAGAACATTTTTCGACGAAATGTGGATTTTCGGCCGCTGGCTGGTTAAACGCCCTTAAAGTCAGCATGGTAGAGGTTTTTATTTTCGAATAATCGAAGATTGTTTTTTTGTTACGATGTGATGGTTGCATAATGCGTAGCCGACGGATGAAAACAAATATAATTTTTTTTTATCTCAGCTCCACACAGGAGGCTCTAAGGAAAAATATCCTTCAGGGCATATATCTTTGGAGATGCTGTGTGGAGGATCTTTTAAGAAAAATGTTGGAGAGAAAGTTCTGGGTAGGAAAAAGGTATGAGGGATGGGTACGAATCTGGGGTCTAAGTATCCAGGAGTGACGGACGTATGAATCCATTCCTCCCACTGTGGTGTAAGGTCGAGATGTCGTATGCCGATCGTAAAATCGGCGAATCGGGAAGTGCTTGAGGCGCATCATGATCTGCCTTATTTTACAATTGGCCTGCGACAGAGACAGTCCGGCTGGACTGGAGAGGTCTAGGTTAGATCTCCCTCAATCAGTCTCCCCCGATCCGGCCAGCCTTAAAATAGGTGGGCAAACGCATTCGCCGCCAAGACCTTGAAAAACCTCACCCCATGAACCCGGGCACCCCTGCTTAGTCAAAAAACGTAGCAAACCACACATGGGGTGACCTACGACAGGGGGGTTGGTTATCCAATAAATGGTTACCGGAGCGGCGGTACCCATACCCGCCTTCCAAATTGAGAGTGAGTCTTCTTAAGCTGATTCCTCATTTCTGGAGATCTTGACCCTCGCTCCTATATGTACTCCCATTTTCCTTGGTGAACAAGGCTTCTCCACTCCTCATGATCCTGCGTTGCTTAGACAGTCTCGGGCACCGACGCTCTCGTCGCGCACCGCCCATGATATTTGTTAAATTGAGGAGAGTTTCCTCAAAATAGTTTTTTTCGTGGGATCACTCGGGAATAATAAATATTATATATAAAAATCTCGTGTCACTGTGTTTGTGGTCGCACTCATCCGAAGCGGCTTGACCGATTTGCATGAATTTTTTTAATGTATATTTGGTAGGTATGAGAACAGGTTTTAAAGTATAGAAGCGTCGCGTCATTTTGATATTTCATTCCGCATCATGTTCTCGCGTGGGCTAACCATCGAGCTTATTTGTGTTGGCTAAAGACGGACTGACAATAAATAATTTATACTCAATTGCTCTTCGAAATTCATATTGATTTTCTCTATTTCATTTTCCTACTTTAATTGGTGTTTTTTGTTTTTATCGGTGGTCATCGTCTACAGCGCTCCATTCCTCTTTCTGCCATAGATCCCATCCCCACGCACTTACAATACATTCGTTAATTTTTAATTAACACCCAAAATATTCACTTGAAATAATTTATACGGCAGAACAACGTTTTTCGGGTCAGCTAGTATCTCATAATAATCTTCAATTGCTTGTTCAATTAACTGTTAGACATGATGAATAAATAAGAAAACCTAATACATTTGTTTTTACATCCACGTTTAAAAAAAGATACTTGCGAATTTTGACGAGAAATATAAATTATACCCTTACAAATGTAAATTAAAAACATGGAGATAAACATGTTCGAAAACAACATCGGAATAAGGTTAACAAAACATGAAGATAGAGAATCTGAATAAAAAAATCTATAATAAACCGTTTGGGGTTGAAAATTCTCTTTGTGAAAAGACTCCTCTATTACCAAAAGGAAAATGTTAAATCTACTAAATGATTGTTGATTTGATAAAAATATGTTAACATTAAAAAACGTTAGAGATGTGATATGGAAAGTTAGTCACTTGGAAAAGAAGGAAATTATTACGAGAGTATTTTACATTGGTATAAGACAACATTTGCCACTCCATTAAATCTCAACCAAAGTAGCAAAATTGAAGAAAGGTACATTCCGGGAATACGCTAGCAATGTCTCAACTGGATAGACTATAATGTATCTAACCATTGACTAGATCAACCATACTCAACCTGCGGCCCGCCAAGCTTTTATGTGCGGCCCTGAACACATTTTTATCAGGAACATGATTTAAAAAAATTCTATCATTCTTAATTTCGTATATCTTGAGATTTGTTTCGACTTTGACGCACAGATAGTGACAACCGAAGAGGATTGTCATTATAGACCCCATCAGATCTGGTATCAGCGTGTTGCTATTGCACACGCTACATTTGTTTCCAAAAACAATTATTTGACAAAAAATTATGCGCGCAAATAATTTATTAATAAAATAACCATTTCCAGAAACCATCAAATCATTTAAATATATAATAAAAAAGTGGTTAATATTGTATAACAACTGTTTAAGGCTCTGCAACCGGGCCCGAAAAGAAGAAGATGGAGAGATACGAAATTACGAATGTTAGAGGAGAGCGCTAACATTTACTGTGACAAAATCGATGCGAAAATTGCGAAAATGTTTAATAAAACACGACTCGTTTAAAATAGAGCAAAAATCTCGCGGGCATTATCTTAAACAGCGTTTAAAGAAACACTGTGAATTTTTTCATATATATAACTTGTAAAATAACTGAAACAAACGTGTTAATAATAATTTTTGGAGCATACTTTGCGATTTTTTTCTATCGAGGGAATTTTATATAATTTGCGTTTCGGCGCGGGCAAAGTCTAGATATTATCTTCAACAATAACATATATTTTTTTAAGAGCTTTAAAACTTACCATGTTTAAGAGAAATATGTAATAAATCGGTACAAATCCGGGTTGCGGGCCCTTAAAGCGAAGCACTAGTAGTCAGGTGTCAGGTACCTACTTGCAAACTTTAGCAGCATTTTGGCTGCCTTATAAAGTGTTGTTTTGTTATAATTTAATTACCCATAATGTCGGGAGTGTCTTCAGAATGCAATCGAAAAATGTCCGACGAAAAGAGCGTTTCAAGCGTTTCGGGAAGAAGAATATTTCGACATACCAGTATAGTGTTGCGGCCCGCGTAACTTTACAAGTACATGTATGTGGCCCGAAGAGAAAAAAGGTTGAGTATCGTTGGACTAGATGCTTCAAAAGTCATTAATTGAATAAGTAAGTCCACACAGACGTAAAAATTCACGCTGACGTAATGTACAGGTTTTTACTTTTCTACAAGGTTTGATGGTAACAAGATTACGGAACGGATTTAGAAATCGATTTTTTCCCTCAATGGGAAGCCACAAAACTGTTGTATGAGGATAATCAATCAATCTCGTATTGTGCGAACTGTGATATTTTCAGAGTGAACTATTTACTTGATTAATTGTATTTTTATTAAGGCCCCGCAACCACGTACAAAAAGAAGAAGATGGAGAGATATGAAATTACGAATGTTAGAGGAGCGCGCTAGTATTTAAAGTGACAAAATCGATGCGAAAATTGTGAAAATGTTTAATAAAACACGACCCGTTTAAAATAGAGCAAAAATCTCGCAAGGGTTGTCTTAAACAGCATTTAAAAAAAAGTGATTTTTTTTCATACACATAACTAGTAAAATAACTGAAACAAACGTGGTTTATAATAATTTTTGGAGCATACTTTGGGATTTTTTTCTAACAAGGGAATTTTTTATAATTTGCGTTTTGGAGCGACGAATGTCTAGACATTATTTTAAAAAATAACATTTATTTTTTTAAGAGCTTAAAAACTTCACATGTTTAAAGGAGGTTTGCAAGAAATCGGTAGAAATTCGGGTAACGGCGTCTTAATGTAAAAATGCATTTCTCAAAACATGACTTTATGAATGGAACAAATCCGAATCTTTATAACAGATTAAAACAAATACATTTTTGGACTACTCTTACAGAACATAAAGTTTCAATTTGGTAGGCGGAGATGACGGTGACCGGCCAACTCAGAACCACCACAGAAAGGTCAATAAGAGTGATGATAAAAAAATATTATAAAATTGGTTAAATAGGTTAAGTTAGGTTAGGGTTACCGGCTATTTTAAAATTATTTTTTCATAGCTTTTAATGACCTTTCTGATGTGGTTCTGAGTTGGCATGGAACCGGAGATGACATAGGCCCTGAGAAGAATTATTTTCCTCAGGGCCTCCTGGGTGGAGTTTATGTAAAAAAAAATTGAAGCACTAATCGTAAAATTCGTAAGTAAAGTCACGGCCCAATTGAAAGTAAATTGTATTTCCTACCTAAATCTTAATCCAAGTAATCGATAAGACGCTTCTTAGTAAAAGCTTAGAAGGAAAAAAATGTGGTGCGACATGGAACATAACGAAAAAAAAAATTTAAAGAGTATGTCAGGACGTCCTGGACGGACAGAAAATATATTTCAATTAAAATAAAACATTTATTTATTTATGAATCCATCAAATTTGTTGAAACAACCCGTCCTTAGAAATCAATTTTCTATCGTGTGAAATTAAAAAAAAAATTAAAGTAAAAATATATATTTCTATCACACGTGCCACTGATCACACTGCCAAACTTAGCAACGGATCACGTAACATGTGCTGCTGGAACGAGACGGAACGCTTATTACGTGACGCGCTACCTTATTGTACCTACCCAGTAGTGTGATAGATTTTTGGCTGTTTTAAAAATATTTCATCAATATGACAACAAATAAGCTGGGAAATCACTGTCGGGTACCTGCCGATAGTGCTAATACACCCTGCATAGACGGAAAATAATATTTCTGGGGGTGGATTCATATCTTGATTTTATTAGAATCTGAATTTTCCAGCAAATATTCGGTATAACAAATAGTGATATTATATTGTGAAACGTAGGAACAAACATCTCTGATATAATAATAATAATAATATATGAAACCCTATATTTACAAAGGCTTCGAATCTACAAAGGTTGGAGTGTATGCCCAACTACCTCCTAAGATATTATTTTATGTCCCGACATATAATATTCTAGAAATCAGAGCAAATCAATGGAGCAAGCCGACAGGCAACTTGTCAGACTGTTTTGTAGGTTGTGTGAACATTATATAATTACTACAATGTAGGCTTGTGTACATGATTGCGCAGCATGTGCCTAGTACATACTTATACTGGGAGACATGTTTACTTTGAAAATGGAATAACAGAATAATATGTCTCTTCTAATTAAGTGTATAAAACAAAGGAAATATGATATTGTCTGTAAAAATGTTATGGTACAAATTTTGGGGGAAATCTTTTGTATCTACTAGATTTTAGCAATCAATTTCTTGTAACTTATAGAGTTACCATTTTCCATCTATAATAACGTTTTCAGGATTTTCAGTTTTCGTTACGTATGGTATTCTTATTGATAGTATTTACCAGCTCAAATCTAGTTGGTTAGTAAATAATAACGCTTTCTAACCACTGGAGCGATTGTGGTCGAAAAATGGACCAGTTTTATTTTTTTGCGATTGATAGCGGTCCAAAATTGGACCATATTTTCCTACAATTCGTAAAACATTTCCCCGGCCAGCCATTTATTTTAAAACGAAGCTATTAAAATGCTTTATTTATTTTATGACCTTAGATGTCTCAAATCCAAACTTCGTAGACTATTTTAGAACGATGTTTAAATACGAGTATATATATTTTTTAATTTTTTTTCACGTCGAATTTTGATGAGTTATTTACGGTTAAAATGAAGTCCTTTTTCCATAAATATGCACCTTTCGTTATCAAGTATACTACAGACAACATACAGAAATCGAAAATTTGCTATGTTGACTCGAATAAGTACCCCTCACAGCAGTTTCAAAGTAACAACACGCAGGGTTCGCGTGGTTATAAATCCTACAAATCATTTTCATCATCATTACATAGTATAAAATGAAGTCGCTCAAAATGTATGTGCGCATAGATCTTTTAAACTACGCAAAGGATTTTCATGCGGTTTTCACCAATAGATAGATAAAAGATAAAAGCCGAGAAATTCAAATATTCAATTTAGGCAGCGGACAGCGGGCAGCGGGCAGCTGGCAAGCAGGTGGTGTGGATTTTATTTTATTGGAAGGTTGGGTAATGGCGTTGTGTTTCGTTAGCCACAGCAACGTGTTGCCGGGTCTGCTAGTATGAGATAAAGTACAGGTTAATATATTGGCTATACATAGCACTATAATAAGTTTCTATGTTTCCATGTTAAAATTCAAAGGTATGATTTTTTTAATGTTAGTGAAAAATATAAAAAATGATCTTCTGGGAAATATCGACCAATCGAGGCAAATTTATTTATTTTGCGTAGTCGCTCCAGTGGTTATTGTTAGTATTTACTAGCTCAGACCTGTGAAAATTTACGGGATATTACGTTAATAATTTAGTTGGTCAGTAAATAATAACTTTTTAAAAATAATAAAGAACAGACCCTTGAAAAATCACTAAATCTGACTTCACTACTTGTTAAGATTAACAGAAATTTAAACAAAAAAAAAACGCTTTTAATGTATAACAAAAATATTTGTGTGGTAAAAAATATTATGTTACACGTGTGTATAACGTAATATTTAAAGTATCTACCAGTCTGGAACGTGGGATAAAATACCGACAAAAGCGTAAAACTATATCCCAGTTATATTTAAGTTACGACGATAGTTTGTATTGATTTTTAAGACCATCATTTTTAGATTGATAACACAATTTTCAATCTCAGAAACTCGTCGTAATTTTGCTTGCTTTTCTAAGACGTAAAAAACAAGCCAAAAATTTGTTTAGTACAATAAAGTGCAAAATGAGTCTTTAGTTCTTGGATGTAAATCACGCCGAGGAAGTTTTCGGTGTTGTATCTCTTGCAGGACTTCCAGAACGCCGTACAGGGATGTGAACAACACACTTGAGTTCGCGAAGCAAGAAGTGAAATTGCCGACGGCTATGAATTATTCCCCCGAGAGATTTATGCGAGATTCTGTGAAAGATAGCTCGGCATGGATATAAAAATGTTTTAATAAATAAGATTTATGCGATACTATCAACAATTTTATACGGTATCTGGTTTATTCAATTTTTTATCTCATTGATGGAGTCTTTAATACCCCGTTTATATTGGGAGTGAAAAGCTCGTCCCGTCTTTCTCTAGTATATTCATGGTGCTCTATTATGTTACCTGATTGATAGAGTCTTTCACGCCCCGTTGTGAGTAAAAAGCTCGCTACTAGCGTCTTTATATAGTATTTTCATGGTGTTCTTATTATGTTCCCTGATTGGTGAAGTCTTTCATGCCCCATTTATATTGTGAGTTAAAGGTTTGCTACATCTTTCTCTAGTATTTTCATGGTGTACTTATTATGTTCCCTGATTGGTGGAGTCTTTCATGCCCCATTTATATTGTGAGTAAAAAGCTAGCTTCGTCAAGTTTAGTATTTTCATGGTGCTGTTCTTTTGTAACCAAATGGTGTACTAATGTTACAAGTCCAATTAATAATGTCAAAAAAGCTCGCGGCTTCTATGTTCAGGTTTTTTATCGTATTCTTACTATGTAAACTCGTGTACAAGCCATTTTACTTGTCTTGGTTCGTTGTGGTTTATATAGTAAAGACAACTGCCGCCGTAGCAACAACGGTGGCAATCATTTTAGAGACTGTCGTAAGCTGAAAAAAGAAGCCGAGAGCTATTTTAGTCATATCACTCACAGATTATAAAAAATCTACAGCGTGTTTTATTTATTATAAAGAATGGTGTCCGACCAAAACAGGACTTTCCACTGAAACCGAAACTTCGGTGTCTGTCTCAGTTTCGGCCGAAACCGGAACTTTTTTAGACATGTTAAAAATCGATCGTTTACTGTTGGCTTATTTTTTTCACTTATTCAGACAGTTAATACGTGATAAATTAAATACGTAAATAAGTAAAAATATTGAAGCATGTGAAAAAAAAAAAAAATTATACTACTTCTATAAACAAACAAAATTTATAAACAAATAACAAAACATGTTTTGTTAGTCAAAATTTGTCAATGATCAAAACTTACATTATAAAGGAAGGACATTATTAATTGGGTATTTTAATTTTTATTGTGTTTACCATCAAAAAATTATTTTTATACGTGTTAAATGAAATAAAAAAAACAATAACTGAGCTTTGTAAAAAATATATATATTTTTTGATATTACTGCTATAAAACAAAACAAAATTAACAAACATGTTAACTACTTCTTGGCACAAACATTTGTCAATAATCAACACTTAAAGGAAGAACCTCATTAATTGAGTATTTTGCTGATGATGGCGGGTGACACACGAGCCACGAACTCATCCGAAGTCAGCCGAATGAGAAGTTCCAAGAAGTAGTTAACATGATTTGTTATTTTTCATAAATTTTGTTTGTATTATAGAAGTAATATAAAAAAAAAATATTTTTTCTCATTTTCAATTATTGTTTTTTTTTTATTTATTTAATTTGACACGTGTTAACTGTCTGAATAAGTGTTAAAAATAATCCAAATAACAGTAAACAATCGATTTTTAACATGTCCTAAAATATTTCGGTTTCGGTTTCGGCAGATTTTCTGCCGAAACTAGATTTTTTTGCCGAAACTTGCCGAAACCGAAACCGAACCTTCGGTCGGTCATATTACTGTGAATCTGAAGTGAGTGAGGAGGGGAAGGAGATGGGAAGAGAAAGGTGGTAAAGTACCTGGCTATTCAGATCTGATCACTAAACACGGCTAAAGCAATTTCAAGCAACGTTTCAATTCTGAATGTTGGTCTTACACCAGGGCGATTCTTACAAAATTAACCCCATGTTTTAATAACACAGTAATATAAGAAATCTCAACGCCCATTGAAAGGAAAGATAAACTAAGAAAGTAAATTTAAACTGACTTTTATAAAATAACATGTATACCCACGAGCTGACCATGCCCGTGTGAGATTTTTTTGTTATCTTACATACGCATATTGTTAGGTTACATAAACTATTGTTTAATTAAATCCATTTTTTGTCTTTCTTGAATATAATTTTATAGTTATTTCTTTTTACTTACTGTTCATAAAAAAGCTTGTTTTTGAAATATATTTTCATAAGTTCAATGTATGTAAAAAACGAATCAATGATCAAAAAAACAGGAATAAGAACGTTGCCATGATAATATTTTGATAATTGAAAGCGTAAGGAAGCTATTAGAAAATTCACGACTATTTTAAAAAGAAGTCTCTTTCTGATAGCGAGTATTTTTTCAACGAATACGAATAAGTACACATTTCAATAATTATAAGTCCACAAAAACGTTTGAATTCTTCGGTAAAAAATAGCTCTCACAGGGGAAAACTCCGTTATCTTTACACCCCTATTGGTTCTATAGGAATAATGGCCTGGAAATCGAATACATAAATCAATTTGCTGCCTATTTGTATACCGCGACTTTTTTGTTATTATTCCAGATTTGATTTCAGAGGAAAATCGGAATAATAAATAGGCGGAAAAACACGGAAAAACGAAGAACAAATATTTTTGTAACTCAAAATGTATTAGGTGGGTGTGTATTTTCCCATTCGGAATAATATAATGGAAAAATTCGCATGACACAAATATATTAATATAACATAAAACAACCCAGGGTTTCAAAGAATTACCCACACATTTATTGTACTACAAAATAATTCATAATATTGCGTAAACAAATATTTTTTGATGGAACACGTTTCCTAGAAAACGAACCCCGCGGAAGTCAAATGAACCATGAACTCGAGAATCTTTTTGAGCTTCAACCTTGGGCTGGTCATACGGAAATAAATTCAAATGACTGGACACAACGTCAGACGAATATCACAACAAAGAAAATGTCCCAGAGGGGCGATTCCGGTTCTTCTTAAAGACAAGGAATTGTTATTAACATTAAAATGAACTATTTTCGTTAATGAAGATTCCAGTTGATCCTCTCGGATGACAGAGAAAAAGTCGTTAATTTTAAGGTTTAAGAATAATTCCTTATTGTTAAGTAGAAGTGGAATCGCCCCTCAGGACTGCGTTGAAGAATATAGAAGGAGGGCGGGAAGGCTTGAGGTCTAATGACGAATGGCTAGAGAATACCACCATCGGAAGAAGCGTCACGATGATGATGACATTTCCTCTTTCTACCTAGTCCGGCAAGCATGCAGACCAGCGATGGGTATTTAGTTTTGGTGGCGGGCCGTATGAACATGATTTTTTTTTTGTGGGGCACTTGACCGTCAACGTCACTTGTGCGCATGCGAGCCTGCTTAGTCAGTGCGCTTGTGACTGCCTGTCTGCTCGCCCGTCGCGTCATCATCGTGGTTCGTGTCGTGCCGTAGTGGTTGTAGCGTAGAGGTTCCCAACCCTATCTGCCTAAACGCCCACTTTCCAAGTATATTTTATTCAACCCCCCCCCCCCCCCCTTCAGCAAAGAAAATTAAGTGAAATTTACATGTTTTCAAATATCACGACCAACCGGTTGGTAGCGTGGAAGTTATTGGTTCCCACTCGCGCGTTGTGGGTTCGATTCTATACTATTTTAGTCCACCATCATTCAACAAGCCATATTTTTATTTCTTTATTAATTTTTTTATCTATTTTAAACGAGTCGTGTTTTATTAAACATTTTCGCAATTTTCGCATCGATTTTGTCGCTGTAAATGTTAGCGCTCTCCTCTAACATTCGTAATTTCGTATCTCTCCATCTTCTTCTTTTCGGGCCCGGTTGCAGAGCCTTAATCTAAACGAAATATGAAAAATAACAAGCCACAGAAAAATAAAAAGCTTACGGTTGCAACTGCGACTCACACCCAGGATGGATCTCTCGCCTTACCGGGATGAACGCCTTAACCAATTCGGCCACTGAGTCATCTTTTTTTAAAGTATTTTTTGTCAATCTCATTTAAAAAAATCAGAAATACCAATATTATCTTCGACTAATTTTTTCCCATATTTTTGGCATGTTGATGCCTAATATGTTGTTTTCGGGGTCACTAGAATATTTAAAAATGCCATACCAATGTACCGGAACGTTATGCCTCTCGATGTTATTTCATTGCATATTGAATATGTAAAACACAAACATGGGTAAATAATATTTGATTTATGGTGAATATTGCTTTCCTCACTATCTCAAAAATTAGTAATAGGATCTGCCGGATCTGCCCTGATGATGGACACTGCAACGCTGTCCGAAACGTTGGATAAAGAAGGAGGTAGCGCAACACGGCATAACACCCCAAAACAAATAACGAAAACAGTATTTAGATATTTCTGACTAATCAACTGAACGATCGATATCGTCACAGCGACAAATCGATGTCGTCACATCGACAAATCGATATCGTCACACCGACAAATCGATAACGTCACACCGACATATCGAAATCGTCACGAAGACGTATCGCATAATATATTTTATTTAAATGGATTTCAGTTATATTCCGTGCAGTCACGTGTTTACGGATGCCAGGAGCGACAGGAAGACGTGCAAGGACGGCGGGAAACCGAAAATCGGCAGGAAATACGTCTGAAAGGAAAACTGATTGTAGCATCCGTCAATGTCAGATTCACGCCGGCCATACAAATACCCCATTATCACAGCGCGAAGCGGCACAATAACATGACACGATTATGCTCGGAGTACCATCCTGCTGTGCGGTAATACAGACAATTACTTACCGCATTGATATGGACAATACAGGTGTGCTGTTAGCAGCAGCGATTCACTTACCAACGTCTATTATTATCATAAATAAACCGATCCCTAGATCGATATCTTCGGGCCTTTTCAAATTTCAAATTTTGTCGTCAACTTAACCACGAATGAAATGGCTAAAATAGACTGGCGATAGAGGAAGTTTATTTGTATACCATAGACATAGACAATATAATTGCACTTGACTTACTTCATTAATTCATTAGCCCAATAAATTATTCAAAAAACAAAAATGCTTGGAAGCAGAAATTTGTCAACGAATTTAAACATTTTTCTGTTTATATTAAAAAAATGAAAAATGGTAAACCTTTAAATATTATTATTTTCAGATAGAAAATCGATAACATAACAAAATCGATAAAAACACTGGGTCGCAGAACCGACTGAAATTTAAGATTCTTACTTTTTTTTTACATTAACTCCACACAGGAGGCCCCGAGGAAAATAATTTCCCTCAGGGCCTATGTCATCTGGGATGCTGAGTGGAGGGTCTTTTTGAGGAGAGGAAGGAATGAACATTGGTCTTGAAGAGACCCATGTTATAGGAAGGAGGAAACACAGAGGCCGGCAAATCATTCCACAGCCGAGCTGTTGAACACAAGAACGAGTCGAAGAAACGACCCGTTCTCATGTGACAAATGTCAACCGTGTACAAATGTTGGGCACGCATTTGGCGTGTTTCCCGACTATGCACCGGTGCCGAAGGGATCAATGATGCTAGTTCCTCGGAGCATCTTCCATTGTAATACCGGTAGAACAAGGATAGCATTCCCACCCGACGCCTGTGCTCTAAAGATTGCAATCCGTCTGTTAAGATGGGAGAATCTATTAAACGGACCGCCCGTTTCTGCACAGCGTGGAGGGTATTTTTCAGGTATTTTGGAGCTCCAGACCAGAGGTGGTTGCCAAATTCAACCGTGGGGCGCACTTGTGATTTGTACAGGGTTAGCAGTTGTGTACTATGAAAGTATCTGCCGGCCCTGTACAGTACGCCCAGTTTTTGGGAGGCTAACTTTATAACTAAGGTCTTTATAAGATAACCTCAAATTGATCTACGGATAAATTAAGCGGAATGCTAATGTTTTCTATAATTACCTCATTAATTGACGAATTGTTGTACTACCGATAGAACAAGCATTCTAGCATTGCATTGAAGTATTCCCACCCGACGCCTGTGCTCTAAAGATTGCAATCCGTCTGTTAAGATGGGAGAATCTATCAAACAGACCGCTTGTTTATGGGTATCGAGTCGAGGGTATTTTTCAGGTATTTTGGAGCTCCAGACCAGAGGTGGCTGCCAAATTCAACGTGGGGCGCACTTGTGCTTTGTACAGGGTTAGCAGTTGTGTACAGTACGCCCAGTTTTTGAGAGGCAAACTTAACTCTGGCTGTGGTTCCCAAATTCAATTGTTCGGCGTACTTGAGGTTTGTACAGGGTTAGGCAACTGGTCTCTATTAAAGAATCTATAGCCCTATAAAATACTTCCACTTTCTTGGAAGCCAGGTTCACTCGGGCTTCTATGGAGCCGCTTTGAGGTCTGATACACTTCCTCCAAGCATTTCAATAGAGTCTTTATTGGGGAAGGTGCTCCAATCAAATTGCACCAGACAGTCATTGATCTCTTTCTTTGCCGAAATCAGACACAATTGAATTTTTGAGACGTTGAAATTGACCAGTTTGTCTTACTTCAGGTACGAACCTTCTCGAGGTAGTGGTCAACTTTTTAAACTCATATCGTCACACCTACAAATCGTCTCGAGCTGTTCGGACATCATAAATTGAAGGAGGTTCGTCAAAAAGACAACACTCGTGAACAGTGATGAATTCAGCTTAGCAATGAAGTGGTGCACATACTACGACATAGAAAACATCGTTGATATGTAACAAAAACAACGTTGGTTACAGCACAGATCCTTGTGGCACTCCCGTATTGATTTGGTTCGGAGATGAAGACCTGCCGTCAACTACGGTTTGAATTGTTCTTCTCCTTAGAAAGTCCGCAATCCAATTATGGAGGGTTGAATGGATCTATACGATGGTAACTTCCCGACAAGCGTTCGGTCCCAGACCCTATCAAAGGCTTTCGAGATATCCAATCCGACGACAGTTTGAGTTTCTCCAAAACGCAAAATGTGCGACACATTTTGCGTTTTGCTTATTAGTTTTTGAGAAAGATTAACATTCCCGGGAAATATTTTAATTCCTCCCAATAATATAATTACTATCGGAAAACGTTGGTTGTGCAATGATGGAGGACCAAGCTAGCAAAGGATTGAACCCTTGACACGTGTGTGCCACACAGTGTGCGGGAAACCGTTGCTTTCTACCACTCAGTCACTAACCGGTTATAACTAAGATTAAAATGATAATTCGTTAGAAAGGCGAAACGGTTGTCACGCGTAAAATAATAAAAAAATAACATAATTATAAAGTATAAAATTCATAACTTGAAGTTTATAGGTATTGTAACGCAGCATGCACACATAAGCAGATAGTTTTTGATTGGAAAAAATATAACACAATACATTTGAAGGAAAGCAATTGATTGATCTAAATATGTTTACGTAAAATAATTCACGGTCGTCTTGATACTACATTATGTCTTAGCAAAATAGAATTACCATGTTCTAATTTTTAGACACCATAGCATGTTTCACCTGAATACTTTTAAAAATAATATCGCATATTTTAGCTCACGGACTATGTATGTCAGTGCAGAAGTAGATATTTTCTTCAATAATTTATAAGGATTCAGAAAAATATTCCCGCTATTGCTAATAAAATGTAACAATTGTTGAGCTAATTACATTATCTATTACTTGTGACACTTCTCTCTCCTCTCTTTATGTTATTTTTCATTCGAGTGGATTTTAAACTGATATTTTACATATATGTTTATAATAGAATAATATATTTTTGAATGAAGCTATCACTTTATGGTTATCCATTATAGATAAATGAAACAATTCAACTTTGTTTGAACCACTTATATAACGAGTAAATCCGACCGGTTTCAGAACAAACGTTCCTTCTTCAGGGCAAGCGTATACTAATTTGACAGTTTCGAAATATGGATGGAAACATTGTTTTATTATGGTAGGGGTGGAGCCGTTGCTAGTTATTAATGTAGAGTGGGTGGGTAGGGGAACAAATCCATGATTGGGCTCTAAGAAAATATTTTTTATTTGTCGATAATCGATTCATTATTTTTAAAGGATTTTTTAATTTCCAAGGCTTCTAAGTTATCTAAACGTTTTCCTTTATGATTAATATGAAGAATATTTATCCCTGTATTTTTTTCAAAACTATGGTTATTTTCAATGATATGGTTAGCGAACTTAGTTAGTTTCATTGAAAATAACCATAGTTTTAAAAAATTACAGGGATAAATATTCTTCATATTAATCATAAAGGAAAACGTTTAGATAACTTAGAAGCCTTGGAAATTAAAAAATCCTTTAAAAATAATGAATCGATTATCAACAAACAAAAAATATTGTCTTATAGCCCAATCATGGATTTGTTCCCCTACCCACCCACTCTTCATTAATAACTAGCAACGGCTCCACCCCTACCATAATAAAACATTGTTTCCATCCATATTTTACATCCATATCCGGATTTACTCATTATATAAGTGGTTCAAACAAAGTTGAAATTCGCAAAGATACATACACAGACATTGTAATCCATAACACCTCAAATCATCCAATTTCACAAAAAATGTCAGCTTTCCATTCTATGATTCATAGATTAGTTAATGTACCTTTATCTTTTAATATTTTTTCAAAAGAACTCAATATTATTAAACAAATTGCAATCAATAATGGTTATAATTCCAATGCAATTGAAAAAATTCTTAAAAAAAAATACAAGAATAATTTCCTTAGATCATACATCTATCTACCCTGTACAAAAGGATAAAGAAGAGAAAAAATGGAGGAAAACGATGTATTTTAATAATAAAATTTCTAATTCAATAAAAAAGAATGTGCCTAATGAAATTATTCCTGTATTTTATGCAAACAATAGCCTTAAAAATTACATAGTAAATAATAAAGATATAGAATAAAAAATGAAAAAATCTGGAATTTATAAATTGAAATGTAATGATTGTGATTTCTTTTATATCGGTAAAACTTCGAGAAACTTTGAAATAAGGATTAAAGAGCATATGAAAGCTTTAAATAATAATAGTTTCTCGGAGTTTGCCAACCATTTAATAGAAACTAGTCATACCTTTAATTTTAACAGTGGAATAGAATTAATACATTATAATGTCAATGGCATTCAGTTGGATAAATTAGAAATTTTAGAGATTAGAAAGAGTGTTAATGCAAATTTAAATATTATTAATAATCAAATATTGTTTTTAAATGACCCATTATTAAATCTATTCCCCTTTTAAATTTTTAATTGTTCTATATTGCCCCTTGTCTCCTACACATTATTTTCTTTCAAATTTTATTATTGTTTATGTCTATTATTTTTCTCTATTACCTATGTATGTTTATTTTTAAAATTAGTTCTGTCAAAACCCTGAAGAAGTCAGCTTTGCTGACGAAACATGTCGGTTTTTGAAAATAATTAAGTGGGTAATACAAAGTTATCTATTAATTTGAAAGTTGAATTGTTTCATTTATCTAATAGAATAATAATGCATAATTCTGTTATTTTATGAAGATGTTATGTATCTTTTATATGAATAGTTTTTTGAAATTTTATGTACCTATTTGTAAAAAGAAGAAGATGGAGAGATATAATATGTAAATATAAATGTTTGAGAGAGCGCGCGTTTTAAGCGAGTCGTGTTTAATAAAACACGACTCGCTTAAAATAGCATTCAAAGAAAAACTGGCAATGTTTTCATATAACTTGTAAAATAATTGAAGAAAACTTTTTATAATAATTTTCGGTGTACATTTTGCCACTTTTTCTATCGAGGGAATTTCATATAATTGCCGTTTCGGCGTGGGGAATGTTTAGAATAACATAGATATATATTTTTAAGAGCTTAAAGTAATATTTTATAAAAAGCTTTACAGTATTTAAGGAAACTATGTAATAAATCGGTAAAAAGGCGGGAAGCCGGGCCTTAACTGAGTGTCTTTTAAACTGATTGTTCGCATGTAATTGAAAACACCTGTAACGCAGTATAATTAAATAAACACGTATATTTATTAGTATTGTTCCACCCGAATGCAAAAATTAACATGTAAACCTAATTTATCTTCCACTTTATCAGTTTCCGTATAAAGAAAACATTTGTTCAAGAGGACACGATAATGGATTAAATGGGTGGTTAAACATTATTCATTGATTCGATTCGTTCCACAATATTCTATAGGAATGGGAATAAAGGATCGAGTAAATAATTGGAGAAACGCAAATCAACCGAATTAATAAATATCACTTCTATCGTGTCTTAAGCCCGGACATTTGAACTCCTATCATATATTTTAACGTCGCGTCGCTACAAATCATCCTTCAGCGCCATTATTAATGATTTTACATTTTAACGGTCCCGTATAACAGTCGAGTCTCCGTTCAGCAGCGGTTTGTCAAATTTGAAGTTGGGCTGTTTGAACGGTCATTGATTAAGCTGTCACGCGTAGGACGGTCATCAAAATTTAACCAATGGGTTGAGAACCACAGTAAACGGGGACTGTTCAAATGACAAACAATTATATTGGCACCAAGTGCCGATTTCATGACAGCGGTAAAAGCGGTTCAAATAGTTTGGCCTCAGTACGCCGGTTCGCGACGTCGATGAAACAAGGTATTGTAAAAATAAAACAAATTATCAAATAAAACAAATACTTTACGGCTTGACATTATACAAATGAAAAAAAGGTCTTTGTTTAAAACCATTTTATTTAACTTATCCTTGACCGGTTTCGAAACATCTCAACCTTCATAAATTCAATAAACATGTTACCCAAATTACAGTACATGTGAAGATTATCTTGATACAAAAAAAATGTATGTTTCTTTGTTTGTCCCTTATGCTTTCCTAAACCTTTTATCCGATTGCGATGAAACTTTGGTGAACACAAACTTTGGTTGATGGGACCATGCCCGCGATATAGTGAGCCCAGAATAGTGGGCTCTGGCGTTATGAAATTACTTCTTATACTATTCATCCGATTGCGATGACACTTTGCTTAGTTGTTGTTCGTACTCCCGCAAAGATTTCTACATGTAATGGTGAGCTCTGGCCTTGTGAAATTAGTATAAAAATCTACAATAGGTAGAGTGCGAGTAGTTCGTGGGAAGAATGGGTTTACTTCATGTTGTTTTTACTTCACGCTGGAAGGGAAGGCGGGGGGAGAGAGAAATTGGGAGGGGCGGAGGGGAACAGAGGAGAGGGGGAGGAGTTCGCAGGAGGGGGGAGGGGGGAGGGGGAAGGTATAAAGAGAACGCGGGAGGGAGGGGGGTCATAGGAAAGAGCTGGCGGGATGCGGGGAAGGTGAGGAAGGTGGAGAGGGAACGCGGGAGGAGAAGAGGAGGCGGAAGGGGAACGGGGACAAATAGGAAAGAACACGCAGGAAGAAAAAAAATCTTTTTTATGTTGCATTACAACGCACGCCAGGTACTCGCTAGTAATTTATAAATTAAATAAATTGATTTTAAACAAACAACCTTTCCATTTGCAAAATAAATCATTTAACTTACAAGCTAACATCGAAAAAACGAGTGTGCTTTAGACCAAACGATTGAAGTAAAACTACAAGACAGGCCAAGTCGGGGACGTCCGAGGAAGACATGGCACGACCAAGTGAATCAGATACTTGAGTCGGGTCATGTGAAGAGTTGGAATAATAGAAGAGCATGTATGTATGAGACGATGTATTAATGTGAACGAGGCAAGGAGTGTTTGCCAAGATCGAGTTGTTTGGCGGTCCGTCCTCTCTGCCTACCCCTGCGGGGAAACGGCGTGATGGTTAGTTAGTTAGTTTACAAGACAAACCTCGCCCAATGAACCCAAGTATCCATGCTAAGTTACCAAACGTAGCGAACGGGGTGACCTATGAACTAGGAGTGATATATGACCTTGGGGTGAAATATGACCATGGGGTGACCTACGACCTTGGAGTGACCTACGACCTTGGGGTTACCTACGACCTTAGGTGACCTACGACCTTGGGGTGACCTACGACCTTGGGGTGACTTACGAACTTGGGGTAAACTACGACCTTGGGGTGACCATCCTTCTCCTTATCCTTAACCTTATCCTCATCCTTATCACTCCCCAAGTCAAGCGTGCGTAAAGGCCCGATCGTTCGCCTAGCAATCGATCACCGTTCGCATCGAATACCGTTCGCATCGATTACCGTTCGCATGACATTTTTCGTAAGAATCACCACTTTTCGTAACGCATTCACCAGCTTACTCCCCAAGTCGAGCGTGCGTAAAGAAGTTTTACTTCAAAAACAACGGGTTAGGTTCAAGAAAAAACAAAAATTCAAAAGTGTTCTGAATAAAATATAATTTTTGTTAAAGTATAGTTACGATTTTTTCAGTATGTTTGGCCTTCTATCCTGCATTCTGCTAATAATTTTGATGAGGAAGCGAACATACCTGAAAGAAAAAGAAAAACACATGGTGATTAATTTATACATTTTAAATCAGGTGACTGAAAGAATTATATTTTTGAATGATGACCACAGCAGGATCCCAATTATCTGGAATAAGCTAAACTTTAACCTCCCAATCATCAAAAGGGGTGGAATAGGGAAAAGAAAAGAGGAAGGTTGAAAAGTAATTGACTATTCAGGTAAGATTCAAGATAGGTATTTAAAATGTTGAAAAAATTCTTAAGATTTTTGGAGTTTTC
The DNA here is from genome assembly GCA_929108145.2 of Limnephilus rhombicus. Taxonomy (NCBI): domain Eukaryota; kingdom Metazoa; phylum Arthropoda; class Insecta; order Trichoptera; family Limnephilidae; genus Limnephilus; species Limnephilus rhombicus. The sequence goes on along the minus strand of OV815278.1, from coordinate 19,251,809 downwards.
AAACAAACAAAAACTTCATAAAAAATAATGTGATAAGAATATTTTTATATCAGACGATAAACGAAAATTTACGTCTTCACCAGACGACCTGAAAATGTTTTTTTTTCTGGTTTAAAAAGAAAGTATGAAATAAATCTGTTATAATATATTTATTACAACAGGGGTTGGCTGACTGGAAGTAACAAAGTAACATGCTCTACCTATTTTAACTTAACTCCAACATATGTCACGCAAGCGGCACATGTCTCCCCTTATAATGAAATTCCTAAAATTCTGCCAGAAAGAAATACTTGTTCGGAAAATGTTAAATGTTCAGTTTCTGAAATTGCGATCCAACTTGGGATGAGCCTTCTGCTTTGTGTTTTCAATTAAAACATTTAACTGCTAAAGTTCTAAACTATTCTTCTATTCATTTCATTAGTTCTGAAACCAAGTTCGTACGTATATTGCATTTATTTAAACAATTCATTTCAAGATCACCATTTAGCGCTAATCTCTATTCCTTGTTCTATTTGAAAATGATGTAAAAAAGAAGGTAATATTATAACTAAATCATATTGGATGATTTTCGCTATTTATTCGTCATCCATCACGATAAATGGACCTTGCAAGGAACATTGGGAGATGGTAGCACAACACAGATCGGTACCGAAAAATCAACAATTATAAAACTAATCGCTGAAAAAAAACTTTTAACTTTTTGAAGAATATGCAATAGAAACCGACTTTAATCCGCCGCTACCCAAATTTCCACCGATTTCTTACATATCTCCCTTAAACATTTACAGCCTTACTAAAAAAAAACCACAGCACGGCCGATAACCTGTGTTGCTGCCGTAACATGAATAATACAAAAATACACTAAAACACGAAATATTACTAATAAGATTTGTTCTTAAAATGTATTTTAAATCTGGCAACAATGTAATTTTTATAGTGTACGTAATAAATTGTTGTTTTCCTACAGGTGGCGCCTGCGCATTTGTCGTTCGCGCTAAAACTTCACTGCGAAAAAAAAATTCACTCCGCGGATGTGTGTGTAATATTACTCAAATGTGATCGTAATTTCTATTAATATGACTTATTCACTCTTATATATTAATTGATATATTTACCGTGTTTTTTGTGGTTTTTAATAAGTTTTAGTCAAGTTATAATAACAATAATCAAACTTCGAAAATTGAAATGACAAAAAGTATTTTATATAAATACGATACGATACGATACGATCGTACCACCCCAGCCAGGAGCACTCCTGTCCCGGTGAGACCGGTACACCAGGGGGCACTGATTTGTTAGGACTTGGAACACGTGCTCTGAAGATAGGAAGGAAGTTGGAGTTCAATCGACCGGTATATATGGCGACCTAATAAGCCAATATTGGAATTTAGGATGGGCAGGAATAAAGGAATGGATTGAGCATTATATTTTTTTTTGTTTTTAAATTTGTGATTAATTTTTATTATTATTATTTATGTTCGAATTTTATTTTCATTTTTTTGCTTTCGTTAGGTACCTAACCTAATACGCTATCATATTTTATTTCTCTTAGATTTTTATTTACTCTGTAAAATATATTATACTATAGTTTATGTAATATGGCAGACTATCCTCCCAGCCCTGCTGGAATAAAAACTTAATAAATAAAATAAAAAATAAAAAATATCTTCCTTCTTCTTGCCTCTTCTCGGCTCTTCTTGTCTATTTCTGACTGCTTTACTTCTTCCTGAATCTTGTCCCTTGTCTCTTCTTGCCTTTTCTTGGATATTCAAGTCTTTTCTTGGATCTTCTTGTCTGTTTCTGGCTGCTTTAGCTTTTCTTGGATCTTGACTCTTGCCTCTTCTTGCTTCTTCTTGGATCTTCAAGTCTCTTCTTAGCTCTTCTTGTCTCTTCTTGTATCTTCTTGGGTCTTCTCGACTCTTCTTGGCTCTGCTTAGCTCTTCTTGTCTCTTCTCGCTTTTTCTTGTTTCTTCTTGTCTCTTTTGGAATCTTCTCGTCTCTGCTCGGCTCTCTTTGCTTCTAATGATCTTCTTCTTGTCTCTTCTTGCCTCTTCTTGTCTCTTCTCATCTCTTCTTGTCTCTTCTGGCCTCTGGTTATCTTATCTTGTCTCTACTTATCTTTTCTTAAATGTTCTCGTGTTTTCTTGCTCCTTCTTGTATTTTCACGTCTCTTCTTGGCTCTTCTTGCTTCTTCTTTGATCATCTCGTCTCTTTTCTCTTATATCTTGGATATTCTCGGCACTGCTTGCTATTTTTTATCTCTTTTCGTCTCATGCTTTCTTCTTCTTAGGTTTTCTTCACTCATCTTTATTTCAACTGCACCTTCTTTCAAATTCTCACCTATTGTTGACTCGTCTCGGTTTTGCCTGCATTTTATGCTACTTGAGATGCATCGCAAAAACCATAATTCAAACAAAGGGATTGGAAAGTTTTTACAACACAAACTTTCAATCGAATTTAACTTCTTTTATAAGATAGATAAATTTATTTCGCGAAATGTGGCAAATTATGTAGATTTTTATGCGTGTATATGACAAAATTCGGATTTGTAACTTTAACAGAACAGAAGTTATTTGAAAAGGGAGTCAGGAGCAAACCAGACGCGTCCTCTTCCACGAATTTATTATTATTATTAATATTTATTGTGCACAGCATAACCTTCAAATAAATGTTAAAAAATGCGGCGCCATCAGTTTCACCCGCAATAAAAAACCAATTTCTTTCAATTATGTACTTAACGGTACAGTACTAACAAAAATGACGGAAGTCAAGGACTTGGGAATAGTGTTAGACCCGAAACTACTATTTGATCGCCACATTGAATCCATGGTATCAAAGGCTTCCAAGATACTAGGCTTTGTACTTAGAACCTGCAAAGATTTAAAAAAAGTAGAAACCATGAAAATGCTTTATTTTGCGTACGTACGCAGTTCTCTGGAGTACGCCTCTCAAATCTGGAACCCCAAGTATATATGTCACATAGATAGGATTGAGAAAGTGCAAAACCGATTTCTTCGTTACCTTGATTTTCGGAGCTATCGTCCTCATCTGAGCCACGAAGAGTCAGCCGCGTTCTTCAGGATATCGTCTTTGGAAAGTCGAAGAAATTTGGCAGACGTACTATTCTTACAAAAAATAGCTACCTTTATGATAGATTGCCCGGAATTACTAGAAAGAATTCAACTAAGAGTGCCCATCAGACAAACCAGACAAAACAATGCATTAAACATTCCTCAATGCAACACTAACTCTAAACAAAATGCATTCATTCATCGCGCTTCACACACCTTTAACATTTCATACAGTGAATTCGACTTATTTAACACAGTACCTAACGTTTTCAAAACTAAAATAAATAAATAACATTTACACATACATACCATTATTTACACAGTAAGGATCCATCCTTTTCCACTCCCTTCCACCATCCCATCCACATAACATAATTTAACTATTTTTCTCGATATTTCTTTATACCTACTCACTAAATAATTTACATACTTCAGCGAAAACCTATTATTGGTTAAATTTCTGTACATATTTCATCAAACAGTATTATTAATTGTAACTATTGGTTTTCCTAATAAAAAAAAAAATAAAAATTTACATTTAAAGGCTTTTATTTTATGAGAATTTCATAAAAGTGGTGTTTTTTAATTATATTAATATCTAATAGATGTGTTCCTAAACGTATCAAAAAAATTAACGTCTTTAGAGATGCAAGAGTACTGTTGTAAAAGTCGGTATTATTTTTTAGGTTAGTTTTATGGCAATAAAAAAATTTGAAATTTTTTATTATTTTTTTATTGTATGCACGAGGAAAAAATGAGGTGACAGTTTCGTTCCAAATTCATTATATAAAAGGACTGTAGTTCTAAAATTTTGTTTTTTTTTTTATAAATTTCTCTACTTCTTCTTTGTGTGCCGTATCAGGTCCCCCGACTTTGGCGATCACTCTTGAGAATGTCTCTCTGTCAATTTCTCTACAGTTTAATCAAAAATGTATTGGTAAAAAAAAAAATCCATTTTTTCCCGCGTTTGAATCTTAAAATATGGCAGTTTTTTAAAACTAAAGTGTATTTCAAATACAAAAATCTAAAAGGTAATTTAATCTAGTTTTCATAAATGGTATGTGTTTTTACGACACCTTAAAAAATAAGAAATATATAGAACATTCAAAATACTTTGGAAAAATTCCAAATTTCGTTCGAACATCAATCGTTAAAACGGAGATAAACTACCCTCTCAGGCCGTGTAAACCATGTGTATTTCTTTCAATGAACAAATTTTTAATTAGTAATGTTTTCACATCCGCGGCCGTTTGTCAACTGAATAAAATTTTCACTGTGTTTTTAAGTAAGGCTGTTAAAGTTTTTAAGCTTTAAAAAAATATAGAAGATAATATCTATACATTCCCCACGCCGAAACGCAAATTACAAGAAATTCCCTCGATAGAAAAAAATCGCAAAGTATACTCCGAAAATTATTATTTTTTTCAAGTCTCTTTCAGTTATTTTACAAGTTATATGTATGAAAAAATCAGTGTTTCTTTAAATGCAGTTTTAGACAGCCACAAGAGATTTTTGCTCTATTTTAAACAAGTCGTGTTTTATTAAATATTTTAATTGAAAAATGTTTCATTAAACTTTTTTCAATTTTATCCTTTTAAATATTAGCGCGCTCTCTCCGACATTCGTATTACATATCTCTCCATCTTCTTCTTTTTGAGCGGGGATACGGCGCCTTAATTCGAGATATCTATGCAAGATGCATTACTCCTGGAGAGTGTCTTCTTCCATTGCAGAGCAAAGCTTTAATTAGTAAAATCTATTTTTTTAACATTAACTCCGTAGACCGGTAGGAAAATAATTTCCCACAGGGCCTACGTCATCTTATAGATGCTGTGTGGAGGGTCTTTTAGAGAAGAGTAAGGAGTGAACATGGGTCTTGAAGAGATCTATAATGTAACGAGAATCATAAATCATGACGCAGTTTTTATTTCATGATTCAATAAATTTGTTCCGCAGGGAACGTTGGCAAGATGCCAGATATATTTCTCCTATTTTATCCAGTCATTTATCAAAGTTATAGAAGTTATAGAATCCGTTTTTAAAACTGAGTAAAAAGTAGCCCGGAGTCGCGTATGCATGTAACAAAACGCGAAATTAAAGTTTTGTAACATGCAGTATACGCAGCCTGATGGTTACCTAACCAGGAACGTTTTATTTTTCGACGGTTAAAACTCGTAGATATACCAAAACTTCATGGTGCATGACGGAAATTAGTAGCGTAATAATAGACTTAGAAATTCAAAAGCTGTGCAAATGGTCTCTTTTATAGATAAGATTCAGACATATTTAGTAATAATGAAGACTGGAAAAATTTTATAAAGGTTAAACCGAAAATGGATAAAAAGCACATTTATGAAGTTTGATATTTATTTAAGTGCGAAAACTAGGATCGAGGCCTAAAAATGATAAATATGTGATAATTTTTTTTTAGCATTTTGATTTATTTTTTATCGAGTTTCCGGGTTGCGTTGCTACGCCACTTAAGGGCCCGCAACCCGGATTTGTACCGATTTATTACATATTTCCCGTAAACACGGTAAGTTTTGAAGCTCTTAAAAAAATATATGTTATTCTTGAAGATAATATCTCGACTTTGCCCGCGCCGAAACGCAAATTATATAAAATTCCCTCGATAGAAAAAAATCGCAAAGCACGCTCCAAAAATTATTATTGACACGTTTGTTTCAGTTATTTTACAAGTTATATGTATGAAAAAATTCATAGTGTTTCTTTAAATGCTGTTTAAGATAATGCCGGCGAGATTTTTGCTCTATTTTAAACGAGTCATGTTTATTAAACATTTTCGCAATTTTCGCATCGATTTTGTCGCTGTAAATGCTCTCCTCTTAACATTCGTAATTTCGTATCTCTCCATCTTCTTCTTTTAGGGCCCGATTGCAGAGCCTTAACAAATAAATTGTTTCTCCCAGCGTGTCCTTTCCTATTCGTCCCGTTCCCCTTCCAATCCCGCGTCCCTTTCCCCTCACGCGTTCCCACTTCGCCTTCTCCGCTTTCCCTCTCCTGACTCCCCTCTCCCGCTACTCCCGTCCCGCGAACCCCCCTCCCGAGTTCCCCAACCTCCTCCCGCATTCCATACATTCAGTCCATGTACATTCAGTTTTCAAACAGCTCGCGTACCACCTATTGCAATTTTTTTATACAAACTTCATAATGCCAGAGCTCACTATTATATACCATAGAAACCATCGCGGGCATGCACACACACACGGCACGCATCGGATTTTTCTAAATCTTTATATAGAAAAATCCGTTGCCCGTACCGACCGCCGGTATTTGCCGATAGTGGACGCAGTGCTGTACTAATTCATATAAAGATATAGAAAAATCCGTTGCGTGCCGTGCGTGCGTTGCGGCCGGCGTGGATAGATGGACGCTCACCTTTAATCGCCAACACAAAATTTTTGTAATAACTTCCTCGACGTTTGTAAAATCAAGTGTTTTTAAATTGTACCGTCTTATCAGACAATGTCTATACATTTATAGAATTCAGCCTTACTAAAAAACCCAGTGAAAATTTTATTCAATTGACAAACGGCCGCGGATGTGAAAACATTACTAATTAAAAAATTGTTCATGGAAAAAATACATTTGGTTTACACAGTCTGAGAGGGTAGTTTATCTCTGTTTTAGTAATGATGTTTGAACGAAATTAGGATTTTTTCCTAAGTATTTTGAATGTTGTATATATTTATTATTTTTGAAGGTGTCGTAAAAACAAATACCATTTATGAAAACTAGATAAAATTATCTTTTAGATTTGTGTAATTGACATACGCTTTAGTTTTAAAAAACTGCCATATATTAGGATTCAAACGTGAAAAAAAAATGGAATTTTTATTTTACCAAAACATATTTGATGAAAGTGTACGGAAATTTATAAAAAAACAAAATTTAAAAAATACAGACCTTTTATATAATGAATTTGGAACGAAACTGTCACCTCAGTTTTTCCTCGTGCATACAATAAAATAGTAATAAAAAATTTCAAAGTTTTTTTTATTGCCAAAAAACTAACCTAAAAAATGATACTGACTTTTATAACATATTTCTTGCATTTTTAAAGACGTTAATTATTTTGATACGTTTAGGAAAACATGTATTAGATATTAATATTTAAAAAAACACCACTTTTATGAAATTCTCATAAAATAAAAAAGTTTAAATGTAAATTTGTATTTTCATGTTTTATATAAAATACTTTTTGACATTGCAATTTTCAAAGTATGATTATTTTTATTATAACTTGACTAAAACTTATTAAAAACCACAAAAACTTGGTAAATATATCAATTATACGAATATAATGGTGAATTAGTCATATTATTAGAAATTACGATCACATTTGAGTAAGTAATAATATTACACACACATCCGAGGAGTGATTTTTTTTCCGCGCTTTCAGCCCGAACGACGAATGCGCAGGCGCCCGCACCGCCACCTGGCGGTTATGAAGGAAAACACACAATTTAGTACTTACACTATGAAAAATTACATTGTTGCCAAACTTATAAAATACATTTTAAGAACAAAGCTTATTAGTAATGTTATCGTGTTTTAGTGTATTTTTGTTTTATTCATGTTGCTGCTGCAACGCGGGTTATCGGGCGTGCTGTGGTTTTTTTTTAGTAAGGCTGTTAGTATATAACCTACCATAAGCAGTTTCCCCAAAGTAGCTAGGTATTCAGAGAAATGATTTTTCGATAATATCCCTGGATATAAGGGCACACCGGAGGTTAATGGAGGTATGGGGTTGAGGTAATAAATCAATACATTGGAAGGGTGCAATGACAAATAGAGAGCACATTAAAATAATCATATTTGAGCCATTTAACACTGGATTTGTTGCACCATTTAACGAAATTGGGGTCGGCCGAACATTAATCAGGGGATGATTTGTCGCCATTTGGGAAGCTAATCCACTACCACGTAAAAAGTACCCACTTTTAGTGGTAGATAGGTACGTTCAGTATCGCCCTAGTAAAATACATACATTAGTAAAGAAGTAAGAATATACGTAGGATATAGATATATTTTTGTTTTAAGAAGAACGCGGGACTCAGGAGATGATGTTTTTAGTGCTACGAATATATATTTATATTATAACTAACATAATATATATTTATATGCTAACAAAAAACTGTCCAAAGAAGCGAAGTTAGCCGTCCATAACGGAGTGCTGGTACTTACCCTGATGTATGGCAGTGAGGCATAAAACTGGCAGAGGAAGGATAAAAGTAGACTGAATGCTGTAGAAAGAAGATCTCTAAGGCGTATGTGCATCGATATAGATATACTTGGTCGAAGCGTATGTGTGATAAAACCATGTACGATCCTGTGAGAAATATGGAGATCCGCGAAGAATGCAAGGCTGATGTAAGCGTAATGAGTAAAAGGGACGCTCAGATGGTTTGGGCATGTAGAGAAGAAAGGAGTGTAAGGAGAATATATGACTCAAATGTGAATGGTAGAAGAAGTCGGGGACGCCCGAGGATGACATGGATCGACCAAATGAATAAGATATTGAGTCGGGCCATGTGAAGAGTCGGAATAATAGAAGAGAATGTATGAGACAATGTATGAATGTGAACGAGGCAAGGAGTGTGTGCCAAGATCGACTTGTTTGGCGGTCCGTCTTCTCTGCCTAACTCTGCGGGGGAAACGGCGTGATGGTTAGTTAGATAGTAAGTTAGTTATATGCTGACTAGTTTATATTATATTTATTCACTATTATATGTACTTACAATGATTTTATATACTTTAAGTTTCCTAAAAAAAATAAAAAAAAGTATTTGCTTCTGGATTGAATTCGAGGACTCCGCGGTGGCCGAGCTGTGAAGATTTCGAAAATTCCAGAGGTTGCGTATTCGAAACCAGACGTGCGCAATGACATTTTATTGAATTGATGTACATAAAATATCACATAGAATTTTTAAAAAGTTTTCTAATATGGTGGTATATAGTACTCTCAACCTCCATTCGGAATGAAAATGCTGCTTGAAATGACTTCGGTCGTGTTTAGTGACTAGATTGAACGGTAATGTTTACTTCCTAACCTTTCTCTTCTCTATTTTTGTCCCTCCCTACTCCCTTCAGCATCACAACGTACCTACCATTCGCGATTCAATAATATTAATAAAAGAGTTTAAAATTGGTTGTTCATAATATGTAGTTAACTAATTGCCTCCGGACAGTAAAGTTTGCAGACGTGTGCGGTGTTCACATAAAAATAATTAAATATGCCGTGTTCGGGATGGTAATCTCACAGTTAGATACAACAAATGCGCGTAAAGGAGATACTTTAAGGTAACAAATGGGAAAACTTCATAATATATACTGTTTCTCTCTTGTTCACAACATTAAACTAATTACATCGTTCCCTCAACATATTACTTTAACCTTCAAACAAAATTATTATTTTTTTTAATTTATAAACTAACGTTTAGACAAGATTTTTATGCATAGCACAAAGGGTAACAATTATTATAAGCAATAATTTATAACTTATTTTAATTTATAACGTTAGTTTATAAATTAAAAAAATAATAATTAATATTTAACAAGTTTAAGTATTTCCCCAATAAATGCAGACATAATTTGTCTCGACGCCACCTAGCGAGGGATTTAACACTAACAATGTCTTCCTCGCAAAAATAAAAGTTGGTTGTTTTCAGGTGGAAAAAATATAATAAGCAGTAATTGTTGAATGAAACACTAGTATATATTGAATTATTTGGCGGGTATTTGATAAGCCCCCATAGCTCAGTGGTCAGAGCATCCGACCGGCAATCAGAAGGACACGGGTTCAAGTCCCGTTGGCGGCAAGTATCTTTTCTCGGAAGATTTTTCAATGTAAATGAGTGTTTCAGGCTGACAATTATTGCTTATAATAATTCTTCAAACAAAACACAATCCCCCTTGTTTGTGTCCTCACGTTTTCTCCAAATCCTGGGTGTTCCCGACAATTATGATCCATCTGCCAAAACCATTGATATACCAACTTTGTTAATCGATGGCCAAACAAATAAATACTTTTTTGCGTACATTAAGGCCCGGTAGTAAGCGCTCAAAAAGAAGAAGAAGGGGAGATATGTAAATACGAATGTCAGAGGGAGCGCGCTAATACAAAAAACGATAATATTTTAGCGAAAATTGTGAAAATGTTTAATAAAACACAACTCGTTTAAGATAGAGCAAAAATCTCGTCTTAAATAGCATTTAAAGAAACACTGCAAATTTTCATACATATAACATATAAAATAACAGAAAAAACGTGTTTATAATAATTTTCGAAGCATACTTTCATAAAAGTACCGTTTCGGTGTGGCAAATGTATAGATATTATTAAAAAAAAAGTAGTCCAGTGGGTAAGACTCTTGTCTCACAATCCGGAGGTCGCGGGTTCGAACCCGGCATGCGCAAACAAATTTTATTTGATTAATTTGTGTTATTTCACAATTAATTCATTTAAAATAATATGTAGTATATTTGCGGCATGTTCCAGAGTGGAAGATACTATCAGTATCGCCCTGGTGTAAGACCACCATTCAGAATTGAAACGTTGCTTGAAAATGGCTTTAGCCGTGTTTAGTGACCAGATCTGAATAGCCAGGTACTTCCCAACCTTCCTCTTCCCCACCTCCTTCCCCTCCCCACTACCTTAAGCCTCACAACATACCCCAATTGGGGATGCCATAGTCTCACTGGCTTCAGACGGGAGCAGTTGAGATTCTTGTGCGGTATTCACTGTAAAAAAAAAAAAAAAACATGTATTTTTTTAAGAAACTTAAAGTGTTCAAGAGAAATATGTTATAAAACGGTAGGAATTAAAATTGCCGCCGCTAAACTAATGCTTTTTTAAAAGAAAACTTATCTACAAAGGACGGGGTGTGGAAAAGTTCGTCACATTTGAAAGAAAATCAAATAGTCGATAACAGCAGAGGTGCGCTGCAGAAATAGCTCCAATTTTGACGAAGCTTTTTAAAATGTCCCTGAAGACTGGCTCTGTGCCCTCTGGTTCGAAAAAAGCGGTTATCCATCCTATTCCGAAGAAGGTTGACCGCTCCAACTCGGCCAACTACCGCCCCATAGCGATCACATCAGTTCTGTCTAAGGTGATGGAACGTGTGATCAACGACAAACTGTTCACATACCTCGAGAAGAACAAAATTATTAACGACCGTCAATATGGATTCCGGCGGAACCACTCGTGCGGTGATCTTCTCGCATATGTGACGCATGTTTGGGGGCGGTGCCTGGAACGTTTTGGTGAGACCCAAACGGTTGCACTGGACATTTCCAAGGCCTTTGACCGGGTTTGGCACCGAGGACTTGTCTACAAACTGCCTTCTTACGGACTTCCCGCATCCTTGTGTATGGGGATTGCCGACTTTTTGAGGGGGAGGTCGATTTAGACGGTAGTCGATGGTTTCACCTCTTCCTCACACTCGATAAATGCTGGCGTCCCACAGGGATCGGTTCTGTCTCCGACTTTGTTTTTGTTGCACATCAACGACCTTTTGTCATGTGCACCAATTCACTGTTACGCGGATGACAGTACAGTCCATGATAGCTGTTTGTTTGACAAGCCCCCAAAGGGCTCACAAACCCCAACGGCTCGGAGGGCTTTGAAGCAAAGAATGGACGGTTACCTAGACAGTGTTTTCTCTTGGGGTAAAAATAATCTCGTTGAATTTAATTTTTCAAAGACCCAATCTTGTCTGATTACGTCTAAAAGGGATCTAAATGAATATCTTGTATCCTTCAACGGAAGCAATCTTCCGAACAGGCCCTCCAATGATATGCTTGGTGTAACCCTAAGTGACCAGCTCAGGTATGGGGGCTCCATCGAAGCCAGAGTAAAGTTAGCTTCCCAAAAACTGGGCGTACTGTACAGGGCCCGCAGATACTTTAATAGTAAACAACTGCTAACCCTGTACAAATCACAAGTGCGCCCCACGGTTGAATTTGACAGCCACCTCTGGTCTGGAGCTCCAAAATACCTGGAAAATACCCTCGACTCGACGGAACGGGCGGTCCGTTTAATAGATTCTCCCATCCAAAGATATTCAAAAACAGAAGAGATATGCTATGGTGTCCGCGCAACTGTCGCCGGACTACGCGCTAATTAGCGCAGTTTTCATATAAAAAGAATTTGTTCATTTCGTTGATTTTTTGAAAACGTGCATTAATATTGGATAACAATATATTTTGAATAAGGAAAGAATTAGTTCATTTAGTTTAACGTTCGTTTGGTTTATTCGTTAATTATTTGTTCTTTTAGTTTATTTGTTAATTGGTAAACAATATCGGCGACACCCGGAACCGCAGACCCACATAGTAAAAACAGCAGATATCACATCTACTTATATTTCAATATCTTTGCTCCCATCTTAACAGACGGATTGCAATCTTTAGAGCACAGGCGTCGGGTGGTAATGCTATCCTTGTTCTACCGGTATTACAATGGAAGATGCTCCGAGGAACTAGCATCATTGATCCCTTCGGCACCGGTGCATAGTCGGGAAACACGCCAAACGCGTGCCCAACATTTGTACACGGTTGACATTTGTCACATGAGAACGGGTCGTTTCTTCGACTCGTTCTTGTGTTCAAAAGCTCGGCTGTGGAATGATTTGCCGGCCTCTGTGTTTCCTCCTTCCTACAACATGGGTCCACACAGCATTCCAGATGACATAGGCACTGAGGGAAATTATTTTCCTCAGGGCCTCCTGTGTGGAGTTAATGTAAAAAAAAAAAGATGGGTAATGTTGTCTCCCTCCCTCTAATTGATTATCTAATGGACCGCTTTCAAATACTTTTAGTATGACTCTGTCTAACTATGTTCTTTTGTCATATTCTTTCTCCGTCTGTCGCTCAACTTATATAACTGATAACTCTGTCTTAATATTTAGTTATTATTATATCCCGAGGAAGCTTGGTCGAAGCGAAACCGGTCGATATATAAAATAATAAATTCGTGATTAAATGCTGTGTGTTTTATTTTTTATAATATAATATTCAATTATTAAAGATTAAAAAAATACGCAGAAAAATTATTTTGTTGGTTGGATGGAACTGGTTGGATTTAACTTCCCACCTTAGGGTTTGCTTAGGGTTTCATGACTCATTACAGCATTACACCAGGAGCTCAGAGACACGGAGAGCACGTATTCTGAGCTAATGCATACAAATCAAGGTTCTACGAGTGAAATTTCAATACTGTTTCCTGCAAACACACGACTACGAGTAGCTTGACGAACTAAACGAATTTATTTAGCACAGTAATTTTTGGCTACATTACATGTCAGCAAGAAATAAAATAGACGAATTTGTATACCGTCATGTTCAAGGACGAAAACATAATTTTAAAAACTGTGGTGTATTAAGGATTAAAATATATCTTTTTTTATTGTGCAAGTTTTCAAATAATTTAAGTCAGCATGAAGACGACATGTGATGATATCAGAAAAGTGTTCAAATCATTATGCTAGCATTATTATGAAGGGTTCTAGGAAAATTCACCCACCACAATTCATCGCGGGAAAAGTTCACCATCCACAATAGACTAAAAAAAGGACTGTCAGTATCAAATTAATAGTAACGAGTTAATCTAACCCAACCCAATTTAACATAAAATGTGCTCTTATACAATCATCACTTGAATATGGTATTATCAGCTGGGGTAGTGCCACAAATACTTGCCTAGAGCCTTTAGTAAAGATTCAAAAACTAATTTTGAAGGTTATTCTTAAAGTCCCGTTGAGAACAAGAACTGATTTTATTTTTAAGACACTAAATGTTCCGAACCTGCAAAAATTGTATTAAAAAAATATCCTGCTTCATCAATTTAAAAATACACACATGTTTGAAGAACGAATGAACACAAGAGCCTTAAGAGAGTCAAATGTAAAATCTTTCAACATCCCAGTTTGTCAAACTTCTTATGGGCAAAGAAGTTTTAAATATAATGCAACAAAGCTGTTCAATTCTCTACCTCCTGAAATTAGAAACACGCAAACCAAAAGTACATTTAAAAGTAAAATCATTGATCACCTCAAATAAACATATCCATCACAAGTATTTAAAAACAGACTTACCTTTATACCTACTGTGTGTATATATGTAACCATGTACCTACTGCAATCTTCTTATATATATGTAACATACTTGAATTGTATATTTAAAGAAAAAAAATTATATTAACCTGCCATTTTCATAATATTACTACAAAATCTTAGATAACCACTCTGTAAATTGCCATCTCAACACAGGCGTTTCACACCTAGTGAGATGGGCAATACGTCATTTTATAACCAAATGTAATATGAAATTAATTAAATAAATAAAAAAAAAAAAAATAAACCAATACAATTTTTAATAACGACAAATTATTTCCCACTTATGTATGAACTATACCTGAATGATATTTTTATGTATAATATTTTGATATCTAAGGAGCATCACGTAAGGGCTATTCCATATATTTGTGTATTTCTATATTAATCTACAATGTAAAAACTTGTTAACGTTTTCTTTTTATGTATCGCATTTTGTCTTGTATCACAATTTTATTTCAGTCACCTGTAAATTTTGTAATTACTAACATACCTTGATACTAGTTTATTTCTATGCCATTTGCAACTTAGAAACTTTCTCTTTTATTGTTATGTATTATCTTTACCTAAACTTATCTGTATATCTACCTTTCATATGATGTTTACTAGTTATATTTTTACAGTTTATCTTTTTTTATTTAAAAATTGCCATGTAAAAGCCCATCAGGGCGTTGAAAATTAATAAATAAATAATAAATTTAAAAAAACTTATATAAATACAGAGTAACTCGTGGAATATTTCTGATAGAAATATGATGATATTTCCAATGAATGACGCTGTTTGCATATCTGTAACTACTAGGGACTGTCACATTTGAATATTCCAAAGCATGTTTATTTTTTCGTAAATAGAAAACTTACATCGCAATTAAATCAGTTTTCAATTGGGTCTCTTGTTTTTCTAAGTGCTACAAACAAGCTCTGGAAAACTACGTATTCAGGTGAGAACGCTAATCATGACAGTTTCGTGTTTCGCTTGACGAAATTACAAGGCGACACGAGCAGCTTTTTTATTAAAAATGTTTATTGGTCGTCTCTAGCGCCACACAACGCGGAGCCTGGAGGACCTGTAATATTATTCAATTTCCTCCAGGAGTTGCCTCGAAACTACATTTTCTACAGGTTAGTTCTATAATACGTATCTTTAAAACATTTCGTTCGTGAACACGGAACATTTTGCATGTAAACACTGAAATTTCCCTGTGTGTTCCGTGATACAGTTTACACAATTTGATTTGAATTCAAATTTCAAAGGAAGAACATCAAAAGAATATAAAAGTAGAGCAAAAGGCTACCGGAACAAAATAAGACAACCGATTCTTGAAAAATGTTTGGAAGACGTTGAATACAACGAAGGAAAAGAAATTTGAATTGAATAAAATAACTTGAATATTGAAGCATCTACATCACATCTACATTTTCAAAGTTAACATATTTTCGGAGTATTTTGAAATAATACAAATAAATTGAAATCATATATTTTCTCGGCTCATTTGTCGCTTTTATTCCAGCCTGCTCATCAGTTTCAAGACATCGATCGATTTCATATCAAGTTTGCTCAATTCATGAATTCACGTTACACATTTTTACAAGAAGGACAAATAACTGGGTTTTTATATGTTTAACTAGCTTTTGCCCCCGGCTTCGCTCGCATAGTATTAGGGGGATTTCCACTCCGCCTCCTCCCCCTACTCCCCCCTCCCCCCTTCCCCCATCAACCCCTCTCATACCCCTCCCCCCTCCTTAGTCCCCACCTCCCTCACCCCCTCACCTACCGCTATAACCGATCACGGTTGAATTTGGCAGCCACCTCTGGTCTGGAACTCCAAAATACCTGAAAAATACCCTCGACTCTGTGCAGAAACGGGCGGTCCGTTTAATAGATTCTCCCATCTTAACAGACAGATTGCAATCTTTAGAGCACAGGCGTCGGGTGGGAATGCTATCCTTGTTCTACCGGTATTACAATGGAAGATGCCCCGAGGAACTAGCATCATTGATCCCTTCGGCACCGGTGCATAGACTGGAAACACGCCAAACGCGTGCCCAACATTTGTACACGGTTGACATTTGTCACATGAGAACGGGTCGTTTCTTCGACTCTGTGTTTCCTCCTTCCTACAACATGGGTCCCTTCAAGATCATTGGAGGACCCACCACTTACCCGCCCTGGTATAGGTAACAATAGGTAACAGATGGTTACCCCTGCAAGGCTCTTGCAAGGACTCTAATTTTTTTGGTAAAAACGACTCTACATTTGAAAACGAAACTAGACCTCCAATGTCCCTGCATACGTTGTTAGCAAGCAGTAAGTGAGGTCTAGCGCACCCCCAGAAGAGGAAAAATAAACATATCAAAATAGATAGATGCAGTTCAGTTCAGCCTTCTGAGCGAAGCAAATTAGCATTGTGAGACTAAAAAGAAATAGAGAACAAAAAAACCAAAACAAACAAAAAAAAAACAAAGTCGAGTATGTTAGTTGAATCAATAGTGTTCCTTGGAATATGGCTGGAAAAAAAATCACATAAAAATGATGAAAAATAATTAAAATAATAAACAGGTATCTCGATAAAACATCGTCTAGGATAGCTTAGTTAAATCTAAAAGAAAACCATGTGGAAAGAAATAAAATAAGCAAAAAAAAAATAGATAAGTCACACAAAAATAAAAGAAATAGGAACAAAATGTATTTAATAGAATAAGATAAAGGTACCTAGGATAGAGATGATACAACAACAAAAAGTGCAGATATAAAGCATAAAACATACTAGCAGTAGATATAATAAAGTAAAGAGAATGCCCGTGGATTCAGGAGCAGATATACCTGGCACCTACATGATTTTACAGCTAGTCAGCGACTCTAAGATCAGGACATTTCTCAACCCAGACTTTCGTAAATTTCCTCAAACACTCAAAGTTCACCTTATTCGAAACAAGATCCGCGTTCCAAGCTGGTCTCGTAGTAACTTGCAAGCCATCGAGCATTTCCTCTCGGGCATCCGTCAAAATCTCGCAGTGCCACAGAATGTGCTCGGCTGTTTGATCAGTATTACCGCAAGCGCAGTTAGAATGGGGTTTTAGAGAGAGACTATGAAGTCTCCCTCTGAACTCCCCATGACCGGACAGAAGTTGGGTCACATGATGATCCCTAGTGATGTACACCTCTTCCATTCTGAGTTTAACTGACGGGAAGAAGGAGAAAGTCCACCTTCCCGTATTTGACCTATCCCAACGTTCCTGCCATTCTCTCAAAGTTCTTTCTCGCATCTCTCTACGAAGTCCTGGGAGGGAAACCGCTCCACCTGGTATTAGCTCAATGCTCAATACCATGATGGATGGTAGTTCTTCCTCTTGTTAGAAGCTTCTTTGTTAACACCTCCCTAATTTCAAGATCGATAGGCAAAACGCCGGCCAAAACTGGCAAAGCATCCGAAGCGACTGTTCTGTACGCACCCGAAAGTGCCAGCAAGGGGACTCGCTGGCCTCTCTTGAGCGCCGAGAGTATGAGTGCATTCTCCAGGCGGTGCTTCCACACAGAGACCGCATACGAGACTTGCGCCACATAAGCCCCCCTGTATAGGAGACGGAGCGCTGGAGAGCAGTTCCCATTCGGCAGTAGAGATTCTTCTCAATTTCAAAAAGAAGGCCTGGGCCTTACTTGATACGCTTTTAACATGGGTCAAGAATGAGGACATTGGATCCAAAGTGACGCCTAGGTATTTAGTGTTCTCAACGAATCGGATGTTGGTATCTCCCATTTTGATGGTGGGATTTCTACTTCTATTGAGGTTACCCTTCATCAGGAGTCCCATGGTCTTGTGGGGAGCGAAGGTCAGCCGATTTCTCTTTCCCCATTCTAAAGTCACACTTAAAACCTCTTCAGCTTTACTCTCAACTTCCTTTCTGCTGTTCCCCGAGACCAGATACAATTTGTCATCAGCGTAATCCACCGAGATACATCCTTCAGGCAAGGGCAGCCTGGAGGAATCGTCAAACAAAATGTTCCGAAACTCAGGTCCAAGGATTGAACCCTGAGGACAACCCATGTTAACTATTCGTTCAATCAGGTAGTCTTCAAAAGAAAGGATGACCGTTCTGTCGCAGAGGTAATCAGCGCAGATCTTAAACTGATTTTGTGGACATTTCCTATTTTTGAGCTTGACAAGTATCATCTTCAAGACCAATGTTCATTCCTTCCTCTCCTCAAAAAGACCCTCCACACAGCATCCCAGATGACCTAGGCCCTGAGGGAAATCATGTTCCTCAGGGCCTCCTGTGTGGAGTTAATGTAAAAAAAATAAACAAAGATAATATTAGCGAAACTCAATCGAAAATCTAAATAAGATAAAAAAAACCTTTTTCTGATTTTTCTGTTTCCAGATTTTTGATTGAGTTTCGCTTATATTTTTTCATTTAATTAAATATTACAATTTGAGATTTCACTCATAAAGTAAAAAAAAATAGACTTCTAATATATCTGGAGAAACATTTTCGAACTATTTAAAAAGTTATAAAATGTTTACAGCAAGAGTTTACACAGGTCTAATAAGTCACTCTTTTTCAACAAAACACTGGCGAAAATAAGTTTAAATCCATCGCAATGCAAATTCACTAACTACTTAATATTAAGGACATTGATCATCATTTGAAATTATTAATCCCACGTAACACTACACTGACCTCAGATCTTTCATTCATGTTCACTCTGCAGTCACAGCACGTCCCTTCCATCTTGTAAATTACCCCAACACTCCACTATAAAACGGAGTCACCACAGCATCATCTACATACATTACCATATTATCATATTAACATGTGCATACGATTTGGTTTTTGTTTACCCCATTAGGCACTGCGAGTGCACAGATGCTGAGCAATTAAATGCGGAATTAAACCGACAACCGTATAAACTGGACCAAAACTCGACCCAATTGATTCAGTTACCGAAGAGTGTCAATAATGTGAAATTGGATATAACAATAATTATTATTAATGGTGGTAGCGGGGGATAAAGGTCATTGCGTGAATTACGGAAGGCGGCCGTGGCAGGTGGTACTAATCCCTTTATTTGTGTAAGCGCGATTTCTGCTAACGGGTGTAATATTTCAGATTGAGTACAATTTTTGAGAAATCATTTATAAACCGCCCGTTATCTTGGCGTTTGAACCGCATTGCAAAATTTAACAGCTAAGCATTTGAGCGCGTTGAAGGTTCGTTTCCAATTATCCAATTTAGACTGTTGTTGAATTGCAAGTGTAATTAATATTGACTATTTATGAATATGGGAGGAAATATGATTAGGATTAGGTTTCTTTAATAATGTTCATGATTATTTTTGGAGTTTATTTAAACTTTGAGGTCATTTTATACAAGTATACATTTAAAAAAAAAATATTGTGAAAGTTTTGAAGTAATTCCTCGGAAAATATGAAAGATACCAACTACTACTACCCATCGAACGTCACCATCAGACTTGGCTATTTGTGTGCATTCTGGAGGCCACACTTTTCATCGGAAAGCAATAGGGTTTTTTAGGTAAAGGAGCTTTTAAAGGTTAAAGTTAAGGCGCCGTATGGCCGCTCAAAAAGGAGAAGATGGAGAAATATGTGATTACGAATGTCGGAGAGAGCGCGCTAATATTAAAAACGATAAAATTGTAGCGAAAATTGTGAATATGTTTAATAAAACACGAGAGCAAAAATCTCGTGGGGAACATATAAAATAGCATTTAAAGAAACACTGTGAAATTTTTCATACATATAACTTCAAAAATAAGTGAAATTAACGTATTTATAATAATTTTCGGAGCATACTTTGCGATTATTTTCTATCAAGGAAATTTCACATAATTTATGTTTCAGCGTGAGGAACGTCTAAGAGTCTAGATTCTAGATGTTATCTTCAAAAATAACTTTTTTTTTAAAAGAGCTAACAAACCTCAAATGTTTAAGGGAGATATGTAAGAAATCGGTAGAAATTCGGGATGCGGCGGCTTAAGGGAATCTACCATTCATGAATGCTAATTGAAATTCATATATGCTTACATGTAATTTTGCATTCATATTGGGTTATAAAATATACGCTCCGTAATTAATATCGAAAATTTGCTGGGTTGACTCAGAAATAAAAGACAGAAAATCTTTGCAAATTTCATAACGCATTGCTAACCGTGCACGAGTGTTAAATGAGATTACAAACCGAAAATATGCAAATAAGCAAACGAACTTCGATAAATCCCTCCACAAAATGATTCGCCTGTTAAAATTTCCTCTCAAGTATATTACGAGTAGTTAGTTACAAAAGCACTGCTCCTCTCGAGAATATTACGAGTAGTTACAAAAGCACTGCCAATTATGTAACAAAGGATAGCCTACTAAACAAATAAATCTTGGCAGTTGACTGAAATTGGGTTCAGTGGTGTAAAGTTTTAACAGTGTCACGAACAAATAATATGCATTTACACAAAATTCGCATTGTCTTTATGATTCTAGGAAAACCATGAAGCTAACACGGCAAAGTCGGGGTCCGAATCGAAATGAATAGAGCACTGACTGTATACAGGATTATTTCCAGACAAATGAAACGTTCTTGTTCTTCAGATCTGAAAATACTACGATTGCGGTGAAGATAAGGCGGTTTATCTAATAGAAATGTGTTTGAAATTCCAAATGGTCGCAGAAACCCTGTAACCGAGTCTAGTAAAGAAGTTTAGGAAAGATATTTGGTTCTCCGCAGGAACGATTTATCTCAAAGGGTTGGAAAATGTTGAAACTCCTTGATAAATTGAGAAAAATGGTCAAAGTCAGAGTAAATGGGACACCCATTTAAAGGACCAGACAATTAATGTTTTTGTTAATAAAACCGCCAACTTTGAGGCACTCCCTTGACACAATTCGCACAAATTAACAGGCGTCCTTTCAGAATAACGCCTTTGAAACATTTAAAAACAATCTATTTGATTGAGCGGTATATTTTAAGAAAAACCAAACATCCATTTTATAAAACATTTTGGAAATATTTCTGTAATTTAGGATAATTATTGCTTGTAGAAATATTAAGATAATTTTTTTTAAATAACGTAAAATTCATAGGTAGGTTGTTTTTTTGCATCAGCTCTACAACGGAGGCCCTGAGCAAAATAATTTCCCTCAGGACCTATGTCATCTTATGGGATGCTGTATGGAGGGTTTTTTTTAAGGAAAGGAAGAAGTGGAAGTACTGGGAAGAAAATAGGTATGAGGGGGAGAAGGAATCTGGCGGTCGGTGTGTCCAGGAGTAACGGACGTATTAATCCATCCCTTCAACTGCGGTGCAAGGCGACGGGTCGAGAGATTCTGGCTAGAGGTCAAAAGACCTTCTCAAGCAGTCTCCCTCGATCCGGCCCGCCACGCAGCAGGTGAGCCGCCAATACCTTGACAAACCTCACCAATGAACCCGGGCACCTCTGCTAGATCACTAATTGTAACAAATCACTTGGGTTGACGTATGGCAGAGGTGTTAGTTATGCAATAAATGGTTCCCGGAGCGGCGGTACGCATACCCACCTCCAAAAGGTACCTTTATTTCCTACGTAGTTAGGGATGCAAGGTTTATAAAAATATCGATATATATATCGAATTAAGTCGATATTGATATATCGATATATCGATCTAGGAGGTCGATATATCGACATTTCTTCTTTTTTTAAAATCCGATGTGGTGTTAGTTTATAGATTATGTATTTATAATGTAATTTTTTTATACTTATCCAATGAATAATCACAAATTTTGGAAAGGTATATAATTTTTTTTTTCATAAATTTATTTAAAAAATTTTTGTGCCATCTATCGAACTTAAAAATACTAAATTTGACAGTCTGCTTCCTTGTAGCCGGGGTCTGCTTTAAGTTATAGTGGCTCCTGCCTTTGAAAAAAGACGTTCAGAAGGAAAACTTGTTGCCACAATTGTAGATGACTCATTGCCACTTTAAAAATATTGGAATAAACACCTTGCATCTCTTGCCATGTTTACTTTTAGACTATTTACAAGAGTAGAAAGATATCATAATGGCATTTTACCCGATTTTGTAGGTATTTTATTTGGGCGGGTTTTTCGATATTTCGATACGATATATTGAGTTTTTCGATATTGACATATCGATATCGGCGTATCATCGATTTCGATAATTTTAGGGGTCGATATATCGATATTTATCGGTTTTCCGATATATCGTTGTATCCCTATACGTAGTATTTATAATAAGTGGCGGAGAGGTAAATCAACATATTTTTTTAAATAACTAAAATATTTTGAAATAATTTAATAAATAAGAATAAATAGAAAAAAATAATGGGGAGGAAAATTTTTGTTGGATCCCAGATAAGTTAGGAGGCTGATCCGGTCTTGCAATCTAGGAGGTTTTGGGTAAATACGTAGGCACCGATCCACAGAAACCCGGTGTGGGTAAAATTTTATTTTAAACAATGCTTGAGACTCGTAACACAGAAAATTTTATACAAATACATATGTAATAAATTTGCACCTCTTTTCAGAGGGCAATCTCAGGATCTTATTACCGAGTCACCACCAATCGGAATAGAAACATTGCTTCAAATAACAAAGGTTTGGTGGCGAGATCCAACTAACATGGAATTAACTTAAATATAACAATAGTAATTGTAAGCACTATATAATGTGGGCAACAAGGAAGCACCTTGTTCCAAATACATTAAGCTTATTTAGGTGAAAACTGTACCCACGTGTAACTTTTAGGTCAAATAGACTATCATTTCGCAGCTGTGCTCGTAGAGCAAGTTCGTAGAATAGTGGTTTAAATTGAATTTAATTACCCCCGTGTTTGGGTAATAAGAGTAATCATGGGAAATGCTACATAACTTCTGTTAAGTAAATAATATGGAAATATTAACACATAGTCAGTTTTCAGTTTTGGCGAATGAATCGGCGAGTGGATTTACGTTACAAAATACAAATTCAATTTGATGAAATATGCAGGAATATTCTACACCCACTCATGCGAGAATTGCACGCTGGTACAGCAAGTACCATCAACAAAATTGAATTTCAGTCATGGTTTAATTTAAAAATTATTATTACTTCATAAGCGTAAAAAAACATGGCAGGATAAACATCAAATATATGTTTTTTCCATCCTAGCCATGAATAAAAAAAGGATAAACTATTTACCTACTTACATTGTAACACTTTTTATACACTTTAATCAAAGCGGGTAAATCTCTGGTGGCAACAAAAAAATTGGATCATGTGTATTAGTGCATAATCTATACACTTCCGACAGCGATTTTTGAAGTGAAAACTTCTTTAGCACCGTTGTGATTCGAAACTCGATGAAACTAAAAAGAGACGAACACATAGGATTTCGCCTGCGAGAATATGAAATAAAATAATTGGTCTCCCCTTTGTGCAGTGCTTCGTAGCCTCCTCACTCTTGTCTACTTTAGTTTTATGAAGGTCTCACTTCCACCGCATGTGAACTGCACACTTGTTTTTTAATGTGAATACCTCACAACAGTCCCAACTGCTCCCAACCGCTTGGAGCTAGTGAGACTATGGCATCCCCAGTTGGGGTATGTTGTGAGGCTAAAGGTACATGGGAGGGGAAGGAAATGGGGAGGAAGGTGGGAAGAACCTGGCTATTCAGAGGTAGTCACCAAACAGGGCTAAAGCCATTTCAAGCAACGTTTCATTTCTGATGGTGTTCTTACACCAGGGCGATACTGAGAGTATATTCCACCCTGGAATTTGCCGAAAAAATACCTTCTATTTTAAATTTAAAAAATTGTGAAATAAACTTTACTTATGATTTTAGATTTTAACGGTCAAAAGCATTTTCATAATTTATTTTTGGGATGTTATGCCGTGTTGCGCTACCTCCTTCTTGAGCTAACGTTTCGGACAGTGTTACAGTGTCCATCATCAGGGCAGATGATGCCACATTTGGACTGATGATGAACACGGTAACGCTGTCTAAACATTGGCTAAAGAAGGAGGTAGCGCAACACAGCAAAACACCCCAAAAATAAATAACTAAAATTAAATTTACTTGTGCACGCCGGGATTTGAACCCACGAACCCACGACCTTTCATAGTCGAGAGCCTTGCCCCTCATTGAAGCCGTTCTTGCGAGACGTCCCCGAATAACAGACAAATTTAAACATTAATTAAAAAAGGTTTAACTTTATTATTTATGAGTTATTATATATAGCATTTGATTCAACTGGGGTTTATTTATTGACTTGAAAATATTAGCTTGAAATATTAATTGACGCATAAATTTAGCCTGCGATACCTATAATAAAGCTAGTAAATACGAGTAGTACATTCCTATTTGAGTTTAGGTTATTATAAAAATAAAATTGAACATAAATAAATAAAAAAGTAACAAAAAAAACATTTATTTGAGGTACAAAACTCAATAAAAAGTCTTTGAAATTATCATAAAGATAAAACATTCAAATTGAAATTGGTTTTTAGTTAAAATAGGAATCGTTATTATCGGATATCCGTTCGGTAATGTGGAAAACAGAAAGATATTCTCTAGCAAACGAAGTAAATTCGAACAATGAATAAACTAGAGCGCCACGACCGAGGAAATGTTCCGGTTATGGCAGCAATGTTTGAGGTATCGGGCTTCCATCTGATGTTCCGAAAAATTGTTTTCGCCAAAACTGTTGTACTGTTGTTAAGTAGTTAAACCACACACTGAAACAATATAACCGTCTATGTTTTCCTTTCCGGCAAATTTGCTCTAGTTTGATCTAGTCCATTTGATAAAAGAAAATGGATAAAGTCAATCGTCGGAAAAGCGTTCAAGTGTTTAAATCGTTGTCTTTAAAATAGTCACATTATATTATCTTTCGACTGCAAAAACATAAGTACACATTTTAATGAATTATTTGTAATATAAGGGGAATATTTCACCATCCTCCTCATAGATTATTTATCTATAAGGTAATGTACATTTTCGATTAATTAAATACGATTTATTTATTTAACCCATAGAATGCCAGGATTTTTTGCACATTCATCGTATCTCCGTAGACATCGACCTCCGTAGTCCAGTGGGTAAGACTCTTGACTCACAATCCGGAGATCGCGGGTTCGAACCCGGCATGCGCAAATAAATTTTATTTGATTAATTTGTGTTATTTCACAATTAATTCATTTAAAATAATATATAGTATATTTGCGGCATGTTCCAGAGGGGAAGATACTACCAGTATCGCCCTGGTGTAAGACCACCATTCAGAATTGAAACGTTGCTTTAAAATGGCTTTAGCCGTGTTTAGTGACCAGATCTGAATAGCCAGGTACTTCCCAACCTTCCTCTTCCCCACCTCCTTCCCCTCCCCACTACCTTCAGCCTCACAACATACCCCAATCGGGGATGCCAAAGTCTCACTGGCTCCAGACGAGAGCAGTTGAGATTCTTGTGCGGCATTCAATGTAAAAAAAAAAAAAATGAAATCTCGGAAAGAATACTTTTGAAGTAATATTTTGTGTTTTTATTTTGAACTATCGTTTATTTTATTTACCGAAACACATTATTTGAACAATAAACTATCGATAAAAACAATGTAACTTGTGTTTATTTGATGAATTGCTAGGTTTATCGAAATTTTTGTGACCCACCATCGACTGACTTTGACATTTCATTTCGCAGTAAAATTTGACAGTCAAAACTCCAAAGATAATAATTTTAAAATACTCCGGTGCTGCCAGGTCCAGATGAATGAAACTTTTGGCGATATCGGGAATACTGTTGGCGCAAGCGATTCTGACCTTGTTCTTGATACAGTTTCTTTATACATGAGGGTCAAAATCGCATATCAAAATATTTTTAAATTAAAGTCTCAGTTTATGTATTCGATACTTGAACCTATGAATAGTGGTTATATTTAGGATAAGTTAGCCGAGTTCTTTTTAATGATGCAAGTATTTATTTGATTATTTATTAATATTCGTTATCGTATGGATAAGCTATCAGGAGGATAGTAAATAAATAATAAATCAGAAAGACACTTTCACAAACTTATTTCGAAACAAAAATAATATAGAACAAAAAAAAAAATGAAGATAATGGTGAAATACCTACAAAATATAATTTTCCCGTTTTAAAAGCAGTTTTATGCACAATCATTTGTAGAGTAACGCTCCGATAAAAGATAACCAATTACAATGTCAAGTTGCTTTAAAATTGCTTTAGCAGTGTTTGGGCGATCTGATCTGAATAGCCAGGTACCTATCCCTCCCTTCAGACTTTCAACATTCCACAGTTGGAGATGCCATAGTGACACGGATAATAAAATTTTTCCACATTAGGGATAAAGTATCGTCAAAAAACACCAAACGTACCAATTTTGGTTGTCAGTGTATTATGTTAGGCCTACGTGAAATCTGGTTCAATGAAATCAAATTTGCTATGTTCAAATTTAAGAATCATTTTAAAAATTTGAACTGATTGCGTGAGAAATTCTTTAAGAAAAATATTTTAATTGCCATTTTTAACACTGTAACTAAGAAGAATTCCGACTACCCCGTGAATTTTCACTTAGTATTTTTTATTCGAAAACACAGATTCCCATTTGAATTTCGAACCAAACGGGATCATAAATTATCATTCGAACTTTGAACCCAGCTTGCGCCAAATAACCGATCCAAAACTCAAACAAAAACCGTGAAAAACCGAGTTCATTAAATGCACGTAGATCGCTTTCCAAGGGGAAGGGGGGGGGGGGGGGGGTAACATCAACCAATTAACCAAATTTAAATTGCAATTCGTTGGCACTCGAAATAAAAAAAGGTGTATGTCGTTAAAGTTGAACAGCGAACATGTACTTTTTCCAGGTCAGGAGGCCAGGGAAATGGTTTGACCGATAGAAAAGCTCGCGTGTTTCTGCATGGGACTATTAACCTCACTTGTCCTAGTTACTGTAAGAACATAGATAAAGTGAGAAAGTAAGTTTTATGGAGATATACTCAAAGAAGTGAGTTTTATGGTCTTCTTGCCCCCGTTTCCTTGTTCCCCACCCTTACTGGAAGGTTCCACGGTAATTGCCTATGGTAATCTAACTTCGCAGAAAAAGAAAGCTGGTAGGAATTGTCTATGGAAAGTAGGTCTTCCAGAACGTATTTGCAAAAAGCCATTAAAGCCTAACTCAAAGTAACATCAAGAAAAAACTAAAAATAAGGAAATAATGCTACGTAATCAAAACTTATTGAAGATATCACATGGCAGAAATTCTATCGCATTATGCTGAGCTGGAATATCTGAGAACTAGAAAATATGAATGGTGTCATTAAATGAAATTTCTAAATAGTTGATTTACTTAATTTCTCCTTAAATTCCTAACCTTAAAATTTTCTGTATGTTCCCAAATGTTAAGAATGTTAAAATAAGAAATCTACTACTCCAAATTATTATTATGCTACTCTGATTAAGTCGAATAAACAAAATTTTAATAAAAAACGAGCGTGCTTTAAACCACACGACTGAAGTAAAACTTCTTTAGCTCCATCTATAATCTAAATGATAGGAAGAGAGAAAGAAAATGTGCGCGCGCACTGGTCTCTCTTACTCCTACAGTGCGATACAGACAATAGGCAGTCTTAGATATACGAAACGTAAATGGCTATGAGAGAAAGAGAGAAAGAAAATGTGTGCTCGCACCTCTCTCTCTTGCCCCTACAGTAATATACGAAACGTTACTCTCTCTCTTTCTATCTTCACTAACTTATATCTCCCTCTCAACTACCGTCCGCCTCGCCTTTCGTAAAGCTCTCGTCACGCATTCACCAGCTTACTCCCCAAGTCAAGCATACGTAAAGAAGTTTTACTTCAAAAACAGTTACCGTTTAATTACGCGACTTTTCCCTTGCATTGTGTTTCTGCTGGAAAAGATTATGAATTTTAACGATTTCAAAAATTTCAGCGGAGTGCGAAAATGGAGAATTAAATAAGATTAATTTAATTGGTATCAGTGCTTCGTATTAAGTTAAAGATTATTTCAGTACCTCCTTGATAAGACGTCTAGAACAGAAAGGCTGTCTGAAATACCATTAGCTACATCAAGTAATCAAATATCGGGTATGAGTTCCGATTTAATTTGGCCTCATAACAAACCCCTAATGAGGATGCTATGGGTAGTGGAATTCTCGTATCTATTGTATTAACAAAAAAAAACTGCTATCAGAAACCTGTCACGTTGCCAGCGAAATATCGGAGGAAAAAATAAAATCGATTTCTTAAATTTCTTGCGTAACGTTTTCGAATCGTATGCTTTATAAATATATTAGCACTCTTTTAGGTAGCTAAAATTTCACGAAATATTAAATGCGTTCAAAAGCTTTCTGTAAATGGCAGAAACGGTAAAATTACATTTTTATCGCTGTTGGTACCTAATAACGTTGAAATAAAATAAAAGTTTTTCGACGTGGTTAGAAAAGTGGAACGAAAGCCATTAGCCATTAATTTCGAAACGTCAAATTTTCAACCGAAGTAAGAAACTAAATTAAAAAGTATGCAAGCATTGTTCAATAAAAAAGTTTATTATTATTATTTTTAAATCAATCGGAAGGAATTTCACCCTGTGAAATTAGAACTACGACCGTTTGTCGAGTATTGCAACTGTAAACAACACCTCTGATCTCTTCGTCGAAAGGTGAACAAATTCCACTCCTCTTCCTCGTCTCCTTTCGTTTCCCACTCCATTCAGTCTCGCAACACATCCCAACAGGGGATGCCATATGGCTCCGGTCTCTTGTGCGTTATTTACATAAAAAATATAATTGGCCTGATGAGATGTGGAAATGTATTTTTTACATTATTTTACTTGTGTCTTGTGTTATTATATATCATACGTATATATTTATGCAATTATATGTATCATTTCCCTAAAATATAAAATAATAAAGTCTGCTTCATGTGACCTTGTGCATATAACTTATTTTTCGAAAAGCACAGCAAATTAAAAATCAAAAATTTTGTGGTAAGACTTTGAGAAGAAATTTTGACGGGTAAATTATTGAAGAGCGCGAAAATAATTTAGAAAAGAATTTCGTCGGAACAATTTGAAGAACTTTATTGAAATTCCGAAAATATTTGAGGCGCTCAAGTTTCTCGAGTAAGTAAACTTTAATATTTATTATAATTAGAAAGCAACATTATTTAATTTGTACAGTACCCATCACGCTACGCGTAATTTTAGACTTAGTTAGTACATTTTAATTAGTAAACTAAAAATATCATTGTCAATGGAACAATGATATAAAGTTTTTTGAATAAATATATAATTATTACAATTGAATGACATTGAATTTATACCATGGAGGTTCCCACTCTCAAATAATAAAAAAAAACAATTATTTCCGAGAGCCGGACACCGGATTCACGTTGTATGTTCGCTGTTCTTAGAACGGTTCTTCATTCCTCCGTAAATTCCCTTCCAAACGTCCTCAAGCCAACTTCTCTCCTGATCTCCTAATAATTGCCATATTTCGTTAAAGTGGCTTCGACTAAAGTGTAAAGTCATCTAAATAAAAAAATTTGCGATATTCTTGAGTTGTTTTAATCCATTAATCTTTACACTTCCTTTATACTGGTAACACACTACGCTGATGCTCCGACGCTCATCTTTTCCTGAAGGTCTTCAAAAACTTCTCCTTCTCTCCCAATTACATTTCTTCGAGGCAAAATAGGGGAGCCGGCTAAAGGGCGCGGACTTCGAGCATCGTCTGCGGTTGAGCCGATAACTATACGCATTCTCATTGGGACTGCCCGGTGGTCTATGAAATACTTTTTCTGGTATTTCTTTTTATTTTATTTTATTTTCATTCTGCTATTATAGTACTTAATTACATTATAACAATCATGTAACTGTTTTTTCCTCATTACTTATTTTATTTTCAGAAGGTTTTTTCGACTGGTTATATCCGTTATTTTTCTTTTTCTTTTACTAACACTATTATCTCTTTTTGATGTTACCTATTTCAGAAGAATTATTCCACGGGCTGCTACTTCTATTTATCTTTCGTATAATGTTAATGTAAGTACTTGCATACTGCTTACTAACCCCGTATACATTGGAGGGTCTAGAGTCGTTCAAATAAATGTAGCTTCGTTCAAAAAAAAAGTAGAGTCTTGACGTGTGCGGTGAAGGAGGAAACCATATGTTTCCTTATAACGCCGTTGGGAAAGTGGTGGGGTCCCTCCAATGGTAACACACTATCTTTGCATTGGCGACCTCCCGACCTCATAGAAAATCGTACTAGCTCACCTTTCAGTATAATATGAGAGAGATTTAGGGGGCGATGCTCCACGAACCACAGTTACAGCAATTCTCTGTTGCGGAAAAAAGTGAAAACAGGGAGCGGTCAGCCGGACTAAATAATAGCCAAGTCTTTCAGTAAACTTCCCCCTCTATTGGTATCTTGCTGCCTTATACAACCCAGCAGCTAGCTGTAAGCAAATGGGATGTCCGACCACCCTTAACTCTCGTCCAGGCAAACCTTTATCATTTAACGATGCCCACTTTATGGTAG
Source organism: Limnephilus rhombicus (assembly GCA_929108145.2). NCBI lineage: Eukaryota > Metazoa > Arthropoda > Insecta > Trichoptera > Limnephilidae > Limnephilus > Limnephilus rhombicus. The sequence continues at coordinate 19,221,045 of OV815278.1, read as the reverse complement.
AAATGCAAATACGGATATAAAAGGAAATTGGCTGATTCACAAATTGACCAATTTGGTTTACGAACCACGCTCGCTATGAAACTGTAAATGCAAATGGTTCCAATTTAAATTTAATCCGTGTGACTGGCAAATTTAAAATTAGAGATGAATTTCAATAACGTTACATATACGAGTAATAAGTAGATCACGAAATGCACCCTTCAAACGCAATCAGTTCATAAAACCGATTAATGTTTACCTTCCTTGAAGTTACATTTTAATAACACTATGAATATATATATATACAGGGTGTAAAGGGACGTTCTTGAATTACTTTAACCAGTGATTCCTGACATTATTTGGAGTAAAAAATGTAAATGAAATTTTGGTCTCCGGTGACATTTCTGATGTTTTTTTGTTTTTTTTTTTGTTTTCTACAAAAACATAAAAAAATGGTAGTTGTTGAACAGTTGGAGGGGGGGGTAAGAGGTTCGTCGGATACCCGGCTGAGTGACCAGTGACGACATACGGAAGATATTTTTTTTGTTTGATTTTGAAGAAAAAAATTTTGAAAAAAAAAAGTCGTCAAAAAAAGTCACCGGAGACCAAAATTTCATTTACATTTTTTACTCCAAATAATGTCAGGAATCACTGGTTAAAGTAAGTCAAGTACGTCCCTTAACACCCTGTATATATATATATATATATATATATATATATATATATATATATATATATATATATATATATATATAACTAGCTGACCCTTCAAACGTTGTTCTACCATATAAATTATTTCTAGTGATTATTTTGGTTGTTAATTAAAAATTAACGAATGTATTGTAAGTGTGTGGGGATGGGATCTATGACAGAAAGAGGAATGGAGCGCTGTAGACGATAACCGCCGATAAAAACAAAAAAAACACCAACTAAAGAAGGAAAATGAAAAAAAGAAAATCAATGTGAATTTCGAAGAGCAATTGAGTGTACGATATTTTTTGTCAGTCCGTCTTTAGCCAACACAAATAAGCTTGATGGTTTGCCCACTCGGGAACATGATGCCGAATGAAATATCAAAATGACGCAACGTTTCTCGTGAATGTCTTGCGCATGTGTGGATGAAAGTTCGATGAGGCGGACGTTGCGCGTTGCGCCATCTGTCATTCAACAACATAAATAATTTAGTTCTGTTTGAAATACAAAGACGGTTAAATTTGTTCATACAAAAATACTAAAATCGCGATTAAAAAATGGGAGGGAGTGGGTAGGGGGTTTAAAATTTTGAGTTGTAGGTATTTTTTGATACGATAATAAAAAAAAAATTGTCAAAAAAGTAGTTTTTTTTCTGGATAGGGACACCCTTAATCACCTAGTGGTATGAAATATACTTTAAACCCTATTCTCATACCTACCAAATATAAATAAAAAATTCATAAAAATCGGTCATGCCGTTTCGGAGGCGTGCGTCCACAAACATCGTGACACGAGATTTTTATATACATATAATATTTTCACAGTCACAGTCGCCGTGCGCATATGATGCTCAAATGGGGCCTAAAGAATTCTGAAGTACGAGTATAATATGTAGACATAAAGCACATTGTAGAAGAATATCCCTTTTACCAGTTTCCCTATAGCATATCTTTGCTAAACCAAGTGATTTGAGACGCAGTGGACTCGATATCATCGGCATACCTCCTTGACCTCCACCAACTCTCCTCTACCATACGAAGAAGAATATAATTTATCATATTATATTTTAGTATTTGTGTACATGGAGAGAATATTTATAGTCGGGTGGATATTTTTCCAACAAACCAACTACAGGAGAAATACAATTATTATGAAGCGTCGTTTTCTGCGCCGCGTGAACGGTGGAGGAGGGAAAGGAAATGAATGTGGGGTTGAAGTGAGACATTAAGTTTGTGGAACAGAAAGAGTATTTTTAGTTGTGACATGTGGGTGGTGTTTGAGAGGGCATGATTGCATTTGTACCCTTATAATATGGCAGCCCGCCCCTCTGGCGTGATGCTTGCACTGCGAAGAAGAGTGTTAACGATGTTGAGTAATCGGTGGAAAGGTTATCTCATTATTTTGATACCGAGAAATTAAATTAATTAAAACAATCCTTTGGATAAATTGTATAATTCCTTAATTTAAATGAACAAAAATATTACGTAAAATATTGATGCTTTATAATTAAGTATGTATATTTAAGTATCTGCTAACAATTTAGAGGATATTTTTATTTTGATTTATTATTAAATAAGAGCAAATTAGAACCATTATTTTTTGAACGCAAGGTCTATGTTAACAGAACTACTAGTAATATCAAATCAAGCTTCTCCGTTAATATAGCTTACCACGCTTAACTTTCCCTACACAACTCGTATAAAATATCTATAGCAACAGAGATACTGTGTTAATCTCGTGAAACTTCTACTAGCAAAGTTGTAATAATGTTCAAATGATAGTAGCCAGAGAACAGAGATGAACAACCTTCAGGCGACCTTTGAAAGGACGACCGAACTGGATGTCAAATATGATATCTCGGTGCAGTTGCCACAGATCTGCGGGGAGCTTTGACACGAGTGGTAAAAGCTACCAACTTTAATGAACGTAGTTGGCATGTTTGCTTTTGCTTCACTTATGAAATGCTTCTCCGTTGAAGACTTTGTCATATTATAAATGTATAAACAGATTTCACGAAAATAAACAGTAAACTACCAGATTAGTAAATACACGCTTACAGCCTTACTTATAAAAAACACTTCACAACTGTTAAACGGTGTGTAAGTTACACATTAAATAAAGAACGTACATTTTATATTTCGAATAAAAAATGTCTTTGTTGAGATAGAGCTAGCAACGTTGTATTTTTGTGAACTGGCGCATGCTATTTATTTCATGTTTTTGTTCATAATTTCTGTTAATGACCAATTCACTATTATATTAGTGCAATTAAATATATATACTATTGTTTGTGTTATTTTTCGTCAGTTTTGATACATTAATAAGGGCATGTTGTGAATTTAGTTTTGTTATCAGAAGTACGATTATTTCTGACACCTTTTTTTTAAATGACTTTTGCTGCATGATTTTAATAAAACTTCTTTTCTTGACTCTATTTTTGTTATTTTCGTTATTTGTTTTTGGGGTGTTATGCCGTGTTGCGCTACCTCCTTCTTTAGCCAACGTTTCGGACATTGTTGCAGTGTCCATCTACCGGATCTGCCGGATCTGACCTGATGATGGACACTGCAACGATGTCCGAAACGTTGGCTAAATAAGGAGGTAGCGCAACACGGCATAACACCCCAAAAACAAATAACGAAAATAACAAAAATAGAGTCAAGAAAAGAAGTTTTATTAAAATCATGCAGCAAAAGTCATTTAAAAAAAAGGTGTCAGAAATAATCTTACTTCTGATACTTCAACACGGCATAACACCCCAAAAACAAATAACGAAAATGCTTTTGGCCGTGAAAATCTTAAAACTTATCCTATTTTTGTTAGTTTCTAATTAGTAAGGTTTTCACATACACGGACGTTCATCAATTGAATAAAATATTTACGACATTTTTTGGTAAGGCAGTTAGTGTGTTGAAACGGAGATGATAAAAAACTGATTAAAAATCTAGAGGGACTGCGCAAAAATTTATTAAAGTTAAAAATTTTGCAAAATCCAGAAGAAATTCTTGTCATATTGCGTAAGGAAAGACATAACAGTTGCGGCGGATAATGTAGACGACAGGCGACATTTATTCCTAAATCTGCTTTAACGTGGGGAATTTAGCAAAATTAATGCCGAGAAAGAAAAGATAAATAGCGGGAAGAAAGTGATTTGCATAAAAATATTGCTACTCGCAGGCAAATTTTGTGACATTTAAAGTAATGTAGTAATATAATATATGTTGGTAGAAACAACAACGAAATAAAAGCGGAAAGCTGTTTCCAGTTGGAAGGTAAAAAAACGCTTCATGAAAAATTCATTTCGACAATTCCACAGCTAAGGAAATTGGAAAAGAATGGAAAAAGTTTAATAATGATTTCAAAGAAAAACAAAGGTGTAAACGACCGATACGCTATCAATGATGTGATTCATCATTTAAACATACTCATCAGTCTAAAATAATGTATTAACAATTTGATACTTGGACGAGTAAGATAAAAATTAGACATAATTCGTTATTTGGTATTTGTATATACGTCGCAGGACGATCGTAAAATTAGGCAGGTGTGGTCATATCAATGTGGCTAGGTTCATCATGATATGCCTTATTTCGCGATCGACTTACGACATCTACGTCAGAACCAAATGACAACAAAATTGTTTTCAATCCTCCTATCTTTCAATACAGGTTCACCTAGTGAGGCAGGCTATGCACAACTGAAAATATAGTATAATTATGCTACTCTGTGTAACCGTTCTTACATTACTTTCTATTTGTTATTTTTTTGTACTGATTGTTGTGATCTATTTGTAAACTACATAGAACATGTAATTTTTTTAGTTACAATGTTGCCAATTTCATTGAATAAAGATATTATTATTATTATATAAATAAGCAAAAAAAAATCTTTTAATTAGCCAGAGTTAAGTTGGCCTCTCACAAGCTGCGCGTACTGTACAGGGCTCGGAAATACTTTAATAGTACCCTGCTGCTGCTGCTACTGCTAACCTTTTTCAAATCGCAAGTACGCCCCACGGATGAATTTGGCAGCCATCTCTGGTCTGGAGCCCCAAAATTCCTGAAAAAAATCCGAGACTCTGTAAAGAAACGGGGGGTCCGTTATTCATTGATTTTCCTATCTTAATAAACGGATTGCAATCTTTAGAGCACAGGCGACGGGTGGTAATGCTGCGCTTGTTCTACTGGTATTTCAATGAAAGGTGCTCCGGGGAACTAGCATCATTGATCCTTTCGGCACCGGTGCACGCCAGACGCGCGCCTAACATTTGTACAGAGTTGACTATTGTCACACGAAAACGGAAACTAACTGAGGAATGATTTGTCGGCCTCTGTGTTTCACTCCTCCTACAACAGGTTCACTCCTTCCATTCCACAAAAAGACCCCGCACATCCCCAAAGACGACATAAGCCTTGAAGGAAATTATTTTCCTCAGGGCCTCCTGAATGGAGCTAATGTAATTATTTTTTGTTTAAATCCTCCGGTGATTAAACATTATTATAAACTCCCTTTATTAGTATTGAAAATTCAAGCATCCTTAATTCAAGGAAAATGGTTTTTTTCAAATAATTCTTTTAAATTTCATTATACTTTTTCAATTAAGTTGACGAATACATATAAAAAAAATAACAATTATTCATTAACGGTTTAGACTAATTGCCTTTATGAAAAAAGTACTACATAAATATTTTGCTAAACTAATTAACATATTATTCTACGTTAATGAAGTAAGTTTGTACTCCGAAACGCTAACAAACACCAGAAATTAAGCTTGAGACTTACATCAACTCTCACGGGAAACTGGGCTTCTTTTGCCTCTTATTTGTACCCATTAGCGAAGTCTTCATCTAATATTCAAGATTGCCGAGTTTATAAGATAGTATTTCACTATATAGACTGCTCAAAGTAAAATTGCGACAGAAGGGAATTGGATGAAAATTCAAAAAAAAATTGCTTCGTAGACCCTTAAAAGTTAAGACTCTAAAAGTAGGTAAATAATGACGAAAACCGCAAAATATAACTCAGCGTTGTGTGTTTTAGTTTTTTAATTTATTTAAGAATGAAACTTTGAACGAACAGCAGAAAACTGTTTCGTTACGAGGTTGTCCATATGCTATTAAATTTCTTCGTGGCTTAGTAATATATTATCTTTGCCTTTTGTAAGTTTGAAAAATGTAGAGGAAAATAAATCCAAGCAAATGAAAAGAAATTGATCCTAGTCGAAGGGAAATTAAGACATCCGACACTCAACGATCGAAGTGACAAAGAAAATAGTTTCTAAACGGCTTTAAATGGTACTAACTGGCGATGAACAAATCATTAAATGCAGGTTAATACTCACTTTAAAGAAATCGAGAGATCTACTTGTAAGGGCTTTATAATAAGATTTATAGTTCAATAATGTCTGAAAAATTTACAATCCAATTCAATTTCAAAGGTCTGGTTGTTTAATGGTTTTATTATGAACTAGCCAGACCGGTGAAAATTCAAGAGAAATTATAATATTGCAGGATTTGTGAAGCTGAAAGAAGGTATTTATAAAAAAAATATTTGCCTCAGGGATCATCGGTTTTCAGAAGAAGAATTTTTACCTATAGAATGTTAGTAAATTTGAAAAATTACGAAACCTATCCAAAGAAATTTAAAATTATAATAAGATATATTCATTAAGGGTCGATCGAGATAGGTTTTTCGTTCTTGGCCGAGACCGAGACCGAGACCGAGACCGAGAGCCGAGACCGAAAATAGATAAATTGAGAAAAAAATGAGAATGCGCTATTTTTGCGTAATATAGTATATTTAAGAATGTAATAATAATTTGTTTTATATAGTTTTAATAATCAATATTCAACAACGTGATGTTGTAGCACACAAAAAGCAATTTTTCTGCGTTTTTACCCTTCAAAGAGTGTCGCCTCATGTCGTATAATTGACCAGCAGGTCTTTATATAAGAGAATTCTCGGTAGAATTTGTAGCCGAAAATGCCGAGACCGAGATCTCGGTCTCGGGACCCTTAATATTAATACTAATCGGACGATAAACGTAGCATCGCCTACGAAAAGGATAGCCATTCAAAAATTCGTACTTGAATGTGCCGCTAAAGTATGTCCACTGGACCTAGTTCAGAAACAAATCGAGTTCTCTCAGTAACGTAGGTATCTTCACTCTCTTAATTTAACTGAACACTTCTTAAATGTTTTTGTGTTTAATTCGTAGAACTCCATTTAATTTAAAAAAAAAATATGTATGAATTAAATTTAATAAGCTGTTATTAAGTTCTACAAGTATTTTCGTTTTTTATTATTGTGACAGCTATCTCTACTTACAAAGCTGTTTTTGAGACGACTTATTTACTTGATTCTAAATTCAAATTTTGAAGGTGCCTAAATTGATTTTTTTACCGGTTAAATGGTTTTACAGGTTATTGGGGATGACACAGTCTCCCTGCAATGTATCATAAGGTTCTTTGGACACATTGATCGCCAAACTGAGGACTCTAACTTGGAGAAACTCATAGAAATTGGTAAAGTGGAAGGCAGAGGAAGGTCACCGCAGCGCTGGAGTAACCAGGTATCACTGCGCCTGGTACTAGGGTGTCCTTGGCTCTCCACGCAGCGCATGATCTCGAAGAGTGGAGGATCATTGTCCACTACTTTGTTTTTTTTGTTGTTTTTTTGTTTTGTTTATTTTTTGGTTTCTTTGTTCTCTTTTTCTTTTTAGTCTCACAATGCTACTTTGCTTCGCTCAGAAGGCTGAACTGAACTGCATCTATCTGTTTTGTTATGTTTTTTTCCCCTTCTGGGGGTGCGCTAGACCTCATGTGCAGGCGTTAGGTTTGGGGGGGGCGATCTTGGCTCTCCTTCGCCTTGCCTCCGGCTACTCGACGCTGAATTCCTTAGGGTCGTCGGGTATTTCCCCCCAATCTCCCATTTAATTTTCTTTGAGGCATCACCGAGGAACCGGCTAAGGGGCGCGGAAGCTGAGTGTGGTTCACGACTAGACCGAACGTCATGCGCATTCTTGCTGGGACTGCCAATCGATTGGAGAGGACTCCCAACCGTTTGCCATGCCCTCATTACTTATCTACTGTGTCTTCCTCCCAAACAGGTGCTTGAAGGATACGCTGGATACAATCACCCAGCGCTTTCCACCTCGTGGACTTTCACCAACCTGTCCCACTGTCTTGTCTATATTTTGACATACTAATACATATTGTATCTGTATTTCCCGCTAAGCACTTGCATACTGCTTGCTACCAACGTATGCAAGGACATTGGAGGTCTAGTTTCGTTATCAAATGTAGAGTCGTTTTTACCAAAAAATTAGAGTCCTTGCAAGAGCCTTGAAGGGGTAACCATCTGTTACCTATACCAGGGCGGGTATGTGGTGGGTCCTCCAATGTCCAACTACGGAAATTGGAGTAGGAGGCATGATTCTCTGCAATGGGAAACCGACTTAAAAATAAATCTCACTGGCTCCAGCCGGTTAGGAACAGTTGGGCGGTATTCACATTATAAAAAGCATGGAATAATGAAGTCAGCTTTTAAAAAAAGGTAAGATAATCTTCGGGACTGAGTGCTAAGTGGGTAGGGAATTCCCCGAGGTACAAAAATCTCAGGGTTTAGTCTCAAGACCGGCTGCTCGTTGTTGATTCCATTTCGTAGATGTCGTTCCAATTCTCGAACGTACCTAAAAACCATTATTAATTCAGTTCTAGCTAATGTAACTGTTGTTTAATAGTAAAAAAAGAATGCAGTTTCACTAAAACTTTACCGAACTGGAACCCGTAAAAAATCACGGGATGTTAATTGACTTGCAAGATGAAAATCGAAAAAAATGTTTTTATAGAATAAAAACACATTACTGTAAAATAATCGTTCGGAAAAATATTGTGATTCTATAGGTAGATACTTTATCACCTGTCTGGATTTGAAAAAAACTAAAATACTTGCAGATTTTTATTTTTTAATTTTCTTTATTCATTGCATAAATATTATGGTTACATTATTTGTTAATTTTTGACCACCATGCTAGGCTGATGCCCATGTTATCAACATTATTAAATTTAATTTAAATTTTTAAAAGACTGAACACTTCACATAAAACCAAGAGGAGTAAACACTTATCAAATCAACACAAAAAACATCAATCTTAAAACATTTGTATTTGGTAAATCTCTGCAGTATGTTCTTAAAAGTTAACCAATTAGTTATAGCAGATTAACATTTTGCGAAAAGGGTGCCTCTGTTAACTTTGCGAATCGACAGGCGGCGCGAGGTCGAGATTGACGAGCAGAAGTAATAAGGTTCCATAAAGAAAAAAGGATAATTATCTCCGGCGTCCAAACTTGCGTAAAAACGTTTTAAGTTTATGAAACAGGTCATTACAGCGTTTTCTTTGATGCCGTACAGTGAAACTTGAAGGGTAGTGAAACACTGTAAATAAAGAACCTTAAATATTTCACAAGTTCATTTAATTATGAAACTACCGGTCGATTTCCTCCTGACCAGCTAAGCAAATGGAGTGGAAGGGTAACCCGCTCTGTGACCGGGTTTGCCCTATGTCCGGGTTCGCACTTCGACCGGGTTCGCCAACTTCCTGTGGCAGGTTATCTGGGAATAATTCCTGACAAATTTGAATAACCACAAAATTTATGACAGAATTGTTTACCGAGCACGTGACGGAAAATGGCACAGAACTCACTCGATTTTATTTAATAATCATGTGGTACAAAACGTATCAGATATTCAATATTTTTTACAGTGGAAAAAGTTATTTTGTAAGATCTCTAATTATTGTAATATTTAATGACAATATTAAACACTCTCAAATGAAAAATGTGAAACAGAAAAGACAGAAAAATATTTAGTTGCAACAGGAAATTGAACCCAGAACTTCTGCCTTGTCGGGGCATTGCTCTGAGCTATTTCGACCAAATCAGCTCTCATTGAATACATACAATGTATGTCATACATATAAGTATACTTAACATAGAATATGATAGAATTAGCTCAGCGGTCAGAGCAATGCCCAGCAAGGCAAAGGTCCCGGGTTCAATTCCCAGATGCCACCGAATCTCTTTGAATGGTTAATATCGTATTCCAATGATTAAATATTAAATTTTTAGAGATTTTTTGGCCGCTTTTATATTCTGAATAATGTAGAAAATGAAAAATATAATAAATAATAATAATAAGCTAACTTGTACTCGTTACTGAATTGCGTTGCATTGACCGTTTCGGTTTTAATTCATATTTGATTCTAAGTGATAATTACATTTGACGAACTCTGTGGCCGACAAGGATTCAGGATTCGAAACCCAGCGTGCGAAAATATAATATATGGATTTATGCATGTATCACATTATACTATTATACACGCAAATAATTAAAAAAGTACAACTATTTTAAATTTTCTCCGTTATGTAATAATACTATCATGTAAATGGAAATAGCGCAGACCTTGGTAAATTCACGAAATCTGTCTTAACAGGTCAATATTAACCCTGATAAATTTAAACTAAAGAAATACACTATTTTAATATGCAATTAAAATAATTTTCTGCTAAAAAAAATTATGTTTTACAAAGGTAATTTATTATTTACCCAATCAGTTCCAATTTTGAAAATGATAATGAAGTGTACTTGAAACAGAGATACAATCACAGACATACCCACAACCAAAATTAATATATTTGATTGATGATTTAGTTTGAAACCTATGTCAAACTTATTCTTGATAATAAAATGGACATAAAAACATCGACGAAAATTGAAATTCATGGCTAAGTTTCAATTACATTTTTTAGGAGTTCATAAAAACACATATTTAAAAATAATTTGAAAAATGTAATTTAGGTTCCTGGAAAACAACTTCTTGGAAGTCTAAAATATTCTGTGAACTCAATGTCACAGAACTTTGGTGGGCAAAATAAATACATTTTTTTGATTTGTATTTAATTGATTAACAAAAATATATACATAGTATATTGGCGACACATTCCAGAGTGGAATATACTCTCAGTATCGCCCTGATGCAAGACCACCATCCAGATTCGAAACGATACTTAAAATGGCTTTAACCCTGTTTAGTGACCATATTTGAATAGCCATTTACTTCCCCACCTTCCTCCACCCTACCTCTTTCCCCTCCCCACTGCTTTCAGCCTCACAACATCCCCCAATTAATTTCATAGTCTCACTGGGTCCAGACGGGAGCAGTTGGGAGTGTTGGGACTATTAAAAAAAAAATTAAAAAGAGTTACATAAAAGATTGCAAGCGTATCGTATATCCATTGTTACGTTACAAGTAGCAAGGTTATTCCCTAGACCCACGGTCGCCCCGTTTTACCTAAGAATAGCTTCGGCAGATTCCGGCACTACGAGAATCGACTCGCGCGTCGGCTCCCCCTCTCGGAGCCCGGCAAGCATTCGCCACCCATCGGCTGCCAGCCGGCAAGACAGCAGTGTCCAAAGAGAGCGCTCCAATGCGCGATCGAGAACCTAAAACTCGCGATGTACTTCATATTGTGAATTGTGCACCCAGAAGCTTCGGGCTACTGCATTTCCTGCTACAGTGAGTAGACTGAACATTTACCCTCCTTTGTGTGCCATGTCCCGCTCTTAAAGCCAATAACGCGTGTGGAGAGATTGAGAGAAACAGTCCCTGTTAGGTTAGGGTATTTTATTGCTATCCATGTCATGTGAAGTGTGCCCGAATGGCAATTGTATTAACCCTGTCTCCTACTATTGAATAAACCCTTTAAATGCATACTGTGTTCTGATTGAGGGGGGAGACCCCGGAGATTTTGAGGAGAGGAGGAAGAGAAATACCCAGCGAACCACAGACACTCGCCCTGGATTTAGGAGGATCTTGCTCGCGCCGACTGTGAGCTAGCTTGTTGGCCCATTAATTACTGCATGTCCTTTCCAGGGTTGGTTTGGCTAGAGGCCGTAGGCCTGCGGTATGCCGACACTGGCGCCGTATGCCGACCACTGACGCTAACACTGGCTTCAACGTGAGGCTAATTTTTTTCCCCCCCTCTTCACGGTCCCACGGTCTCATTCTTCAATCAGCTATTGTTTAAACTTATAACCTATAATGTATGTTTTGTGTTATTCCTATTCCGTCTAGCATTTCAAACAAAACACCGGCGCGTACGTAACTTCGAATCGCAATTTAAATTATCACGGGCACGATTCCTTCATTTTCGAGTCGTCACTCGACAAAACATTATCACCGGTATTCCCACGCGAGATGTTCAACCAAGAAAGTTGTCGCCGCGAATAACACAGTGTCTACAAGTGTCGACCGACTAAATTTGCTAGTTTCAAGTACAAGTTAATAGTGGAAATGAACACAAATATTTAAAACAACGATATTCAACAATCAAAATCCTGCATATGATAACCGACTAACCGCTTCGTTTCCCAAAGGTCAATTAACATATTATATTATAATAAACCAATTTCGCAAAGTGCTGGTCCGTTCTACGACATACTTTGCAGCCTAAGGAAACAAGTGGATTAAATTCCTTCTGCCATTTGACAATCGGGCATTTTTCTACTTTTGCCGTCCGTTTCTCATAAAAAAGAAACATACGACATAAATTCAAAGATGCCTAATTCGCGTTGACGTCGATTCCCTGAAAACAAACATTAAATCCGTATACATACATCTGTATATAATAACTTGTTTCGACGAAAGGAATTTGGCGGTTAAATACCAATAATTGGTGGTGCTCAATTCAGGCTTACATATAAGCCACGTAAATAAAAACCATTCCCCAAGACATTGTTGAATCTTCAAACAAATACTTCCACGAAAACTCGTATAAAAGAAAAAATATTTCTTTCTTTTCTGAAGAATTCCCCTTTGGAAAGCAAATGGAAATATTCCAAAAAACATGTTCGTTTAAGGCGAACCTCGTTCCGTTTTTTATTCACCGGACCTTCACAAATTTGCAAATGTTTTTTCAATACATCGGAATAAATTCTAAAAACGTGTTCCATTAAGGTGAATCCTGGCCCGTGAAATTTTCGTTTTTGGACTTTTGGACTTTTGGACTTCGAGAATTCTTCAACAAATTTCCAAAACATCTGGATTTTTTCACAAAAACACGTTTTTTGAGGCAAATCGCTGCCCAATTTTTTCCCGTTTTTGGACTTCAAGAAATTTTTCAACAAATTTCCAAAACATCTGGATTTTTTCTCAAAATCACGTTATTTGAGGCAAATCGCTGCCCAATTTTTTCCCGTTTTTGGACTTCAAGAAATTCTTCAACAAATTTCCAAAACATCTGGATTTTTTCACAAAATCACGTTTTTTGAGGCAAATCGCTGCCCAATTTTTTTTCCGTTCTTGGACTTCGAGAAATCTTCAACAAATTTCCAAAACATCTGGATTTTTTCACAAAAACACGTTTTTTGAGGCAAATCCCTGCCCATTTTTTTTTCATTTTTGGGACTCTGAAAAATTTTTTTTTCAACAAAATTCCAAAACGTCTGGATTTTTTCTCAAAAACACGTTATTTGAGGCAAACCCCTGCCCAAATTTCCAAATAATCCAAACACTTGTAAAAAACGCGTTTTTTTGCAAAAAATACGCCTAAGTGGTCAATCTCTGGTCAATTTCTTTCCAATTGCGAGTCTAGTTCCCGCTTTTTCCAACATAAGGTCACTCTGACACGTTCCTATACACCATGGAAGTTCCTCAAGTCACGCTGGGTATAATCCCGCACATTTTTACTTCAAGAAAGGAAGAACTACTACGGGCCCTGAGAAATAGAAAGATTTCTCCTAGGAATAAATCCAAAAAATGCCTGTCCCTATATGCCTCTTTCTACAACAAAAAATACATCAGGAGATTGCAATTTCAACCGGAAGTCACCTCGGAAATCATCCCTACCCCCCTCACAGTCCCCGAAGCAAAACCCTTGGTGGTGCAAGCCCAGGAACCAACAAAAATATACGATCTGACATCCTGGAAAACGAAATACACGGATGTGGAGGATTTCATCAACAGAATAGAAGAAACAGCACAAGTCAGAGGAATTCCCGAAAATATCCTACACAGAAATTTCATAGACCTCATCGCTCCTGAAATGCTTACCTGGCACAGGATACATAAGAGAAAAACAAACTCGTGGAAGGAACTCAGGGCGGCACTTTTAACAAGTTTCGGAGAAAAAAAGGCCCAGCACAGAATCAGGCTATCCTTACTCGCTATCAAGCAGCACTCCGGAGAGCCTGTCGCTAGATTTACGCAGAGGGCAGAGGCCATCAATATTAAGCTTGCCCAACCCGTCCCTGAAATGGAACTCCTCCCAGTTTTGATCGACGGTCTCCTGCCCAGATACGAAAACATCATCACTTCCCAGAAAATTTCCACGCTGGAGCAACTTAAAGATGTCTGCCAGCTACTGGAGGCATACCAGGATCGAAAGAGGGACGAAAAATTCCCCAAGGAAAACTTTCGCCCCAGCACTTCGTCCGGCATAAAACCAGAGCACAACGAAAAGAAATCCTGCTCTTTTTGCCACAAGGTTGGTCACTCCCAAGCCTCCTGCTTCAAGCAAGCTAAACTTTTATCTTCAAGAGACCCCCATTCTAACAAAAGGCGATCCGTTGATCGTTCTCCAAAAAGAGACGAAGGGAGGAAGTTCGGCAAAAGACCACGCCAAGACAATACTGAGACAGCCATCCCGGACCTCAGATTCATCAAACCCCCTACAGATTTCTCCAGACCCCCTCCCAATTGGACAGCCAAGAGGACAAAAAACTAGAACCCAACCCCCCGGGCCATCCTCCCCATAGGCCAAAGGAATGGTCGGAGTGGTTGGAACACGTCAAATTCTTCAAACAGGCCTTACCCCTCTCTACAGTTTGCTGCAAACAGGCAATAGACGGTAGACCCTTCGCGCATTTTTCCATAAACAATGTGGGTTTTTCCGGCCTCCTCGACAGCGGCGCGTCTGTCAGCTGTCTGGGCGACAACGCTCACACCTTATTCACAAACTGTGGTTTTAAAATGGAAAAACATTCTTCACATGTCACCACGGCAGACAACACTTCACAACGTGTCATTGGTTCTCTTACCCTGCCGATAAATTGCGAGAAAAAAACAGTTCGGATCAAATTTCTGGTTGTACCTACAATCTCACAAAAATTTATCCTGGGAGTGGATTTTTGGATGGCTTTCAAAATTGCTCCACAGTTGTTTAACAACCCCTCCGTCCCTCCCCAAGTGAACGAAATCCGTACAGTAATACCGTACGAAAATTTGACCCCCCTACAAACAAATCAGTTGGATCAGACGATCAACAAATTTGAATCAATCTCCTTCGAAAGGTGCGGGTTAGGCTTAACCAACTTAGTAGAACACCATATAAAAACAACAGGCCCCCCAATCAAACAAAGGTATTACAACCTCGCTCCACAAAAATTAAAAATACTAGAAAAAGAATTGGACGATATGCTAAGAATGGGAGTGGTGGTACCCAGCCGCAGTGCATGGACCAACCCCACCTTAATAGTTTCAAAAAAAGACGGCTCGGCCCGTTTCTGCCTCGATAGCAGACGCCTCAACGCATGTACAGTGTCAGACGCCTACCCCCTCCCTTTGGTCAACTCCATCCTCGACAGACTTCGAAACGCTAAATACATCTCATCTATAGATTTGAGCAAAGCTTTTTGGCAAATACCTTTGGATCCCAGCTCCTGCGAAAAAACTGCTTTCGTAGTGCCTGGCAGGGGTATGTTTCACTTTAAAAGGCTACCCTTCGGTTTAAAAAACAGCCCAGCGGAGCTACAAAGGCTCATGGATAAATTGTTTGGCCCAGAGTTCGACAACAACTTATTTTGCTACCTAGATGACTTGATCATCATCAGCGATACTTTTGAAAAACATATACTCATACTAGAAAAGGTTTTTCAACAACTCAAACAAGCCGGTCTGACTATCAACCTAAAGAAATCGGAATTCTGCAAACATCGCCTACGATACTTGGGCTTCATAGTAGATGAAGAAGGTCTAAGAACCGACCCCGCAAAAATTGCGGCTATGACAAACTTTCCTCGGCCCACGAATACAAAAGAGGTAAAAGCTTTCCTCGGACTAACCGGTTATTATAGAAGATTCATAAAAAACTTCTCAACACTCGCTGCACCGCTCAACAAAATCACGGGCGTCCGCAAAGGTACCAGTAACTTTGCCTGGTCCGCAGAGACCGAGTCAGCATTCAACTCCCTGAAGGAAGCCCTTCAATCAGCCCCGGTACTGAATTGTCCTGACTTCAACCTCCCCTTTACAATCCATTCGGACGCATCAAACGTCGGAATCGGAGGAGTCCTCACTCAAAATTTTACGGACGGCGAACACCCCGTGGCATATTTCTCTCGCACCTTAAACAAGCACGAGAAGAACTACGGAATCACCGAGAGAGATTTATTAGCAGTCATGGAATCCATTCAACATTTCCGCGGATACATTGAGGGCAGCAGTTTACCGTGGTTACAGACCATAGCAGCCTAAAATGGCTGATCTCGCTAGACAATCCCTCCGGAAGATTGGCTCGCTGGTCGTCCCGCCTATCTCAATATACCTTCAATGTCATCCACCGCAAAGGCGCGGATAATATCGTCCCGGATGCCCTTTCTAGAATCGAGATTGCAATACTAAATGCCGAGTTATCCAATTCTAGTCTCCCCACAAAAGATTTATGGTACCAAAAAATCTTTAAAGGATGCAGCGACAACCCACAAAAATTTCCGAATTTTACAATTAAAAACGGAAAATTATACCGCAACTGCAAGCCACCACTGTCAATCTTAGAGGATTATGCCTGGAAAATGGTAGTCCCTCTCGAAAATAGAGAACAGATTATTAACAATAACCACAGTGCCGCAGACTCCATACACCCTGGAACTTTTAAAACATACAAAAAAATATCTTTAAGATATTATTGGCCTGGTTTATTCAAACAAGTACGCTTATACATCTCCAAATGCGACATCTGTAAGGCATACAAACACAGTACGGCACCACCGTCTGGTCTAATGGGCAACCCCAAGCGTGCCGATAGACCACTTCAATCCCTCTCAATGGACCTCATAGGACCATTCCCTAGAAGCTACGCCGGTTACATGCATATACTCAGTGTGGTGGACGTTTTTTCCAAATATTGCTGGTTGTTTCCTCTGAAAAGGGCGACAGCGGCAGCAATAATCAATCTGGTAGAAAAGCATATTTTCATACCCTACGGTTTCCTCGTACTATAATATGCGACAACGGCAAACAATTTATAGCTCTAGAATTTAAAGAGTTTTTGTCTAAATATGGTATAAAGGATATATTCTACAATACCCTTTACACACCACAGAACAACACCGTCGAACGATACAACCAGACCATAAACACGGCTCTGGCAATTCTGGTTGGCAAGGACCAACGTACATGGTGCAAAAAATTAGACAAAATACAAGCAGCCATGAACAACACGGTGAACCTCGCTACAGGCTATACACCATTCTTTCTCAAACACGGCATGGAGCAAGTAGTTCACGGTTCATTACACCCTGACATTCGCCTTCCACCCACCCCTTCCTCCACAGCAGACCCCGCAGCAAATTACGCCCACCGCTTAGAGGAACTCTCCGCTATCTATAGTGAAGTAACAGACGCTCTACTATTGGCCCACCAAAAGAGCGCCGACAGGTATAACCTTCGCAGAAAGCACGTCACATTCAAGGAAGAAGACATCGTTTGGAGAAAAAACAATACTTTGTCGCAAGGTGCGCTCTACTTCTCTGCCAAACTGGCACCCCGCTTTGTAAAAACGAAAGTCCTAAAAAAGATCTCAGACCTTGTTTATCGATTGTCTGACATCTCTGGTAAACACATCGGAAATTACCATGTGAAAGACATTGCCAAAATTGGGAATACGGAATCAGTAAATTCCATCACATCAAGTACTCAGGCGTTATCAAACTGGCAAAACATGCATCTTGTTAACCCTGATCATTATTACCCCCCTGACCTCTCTTGGCCAGTCGTCAATCAGTGCGACGCGGTCTTTATAGAAGTCTTATAATTCTTGTCATAAATGACGTGAGTTACTTGTAAATATTAAATGTAAATAATCACCCATACGGGCATTTGTAAGGTAATCCTTACACCCGAAGGCATATCAATGTCAACGGTAGCCTAACTCCTGTATACTCTTTTCTTTTTGCATAATTTTATATGTTCTTGTACATCCTGCGTGCTTTGCCTGCTGTACCACAAGAGCATCTCTTGGGGCACCGTTTTCATAACTTGTATGCATCCTCTTCCTGAAATTGATCACTTCGGGAAAGGGCCTCCTTTTCCTCCTACCATCAACGGTTCCGGAAAACTCTTGCTCCAAGACGTCGCTTTCCTTTTCACAACTCTTGCAGCATCCGCGCGTTTTTTTTCCCATCTCATCGTCTCATCTTGTCATATCACCCTTTTTTAATTGTTTTTTTTTCTGTCGGGTTTTTTGTCGTACCAGTACGTCCCTACCCTAATGTTGTAAATAAAAATCATAAGTGCAAGTCTGTATAATAACCATTGGTTTCAGACCATGGCCGCAGCTCGCTACTATGGTCACAGAACCATATTGTAAGAATGCCGCGACGATTTCTGTTATAATAGGAAATCCTCCCGTTTTTTTTCTTCTTACCTTTTCTTGTTCCTCCTCACCCCATCCTACACATTCATAATAATGTTGTATATGGGGATCGTCTCGAATACACCAAATGAACACACCTATCAGGTCACATTCGCTGGATTCGAGACTATTCAGGAGCAACCTCGTTGCTACTTGTGTTTTTTTTCTTCTTTTTTCCAAAAATTAGAATGGCGCTCAACCCAATTGCTCTATTTTTTTCCAGAATCGCATTTTTGTCGGATTCTGAGAAAATTCTTTTTTTCTTGTTATAAAAGTGACAATACGTTTTGTCCCTTCATTAACATTGTTCCGTGTACATACAACTTCATTATGAGGTACAATATTTTATCATGACATCAGTTTCTTTTGTCCCTTATTGTACTATTATTCTTGTTCGAAGTTTAAAATCTTGGCCAGATCTTCAATAAAAAAATTGTGTTTATCGCCTTTTGGCAAGTCTTGTAACGTATGCTAATATGAATTTATTAAGCTACAGCAGTGCCGTATTAATTACATCATTGCAACCCGCCGTCTGTATTGAATGGGGACCCACATTTTCGAACGTAAACTTTTGTACCATTATAGGTGTGAACCTTACAATATCCACTGCTATAGGCGCGAACCTTACAATATCTACCATTATAGGTGTGAACCTTACAATATCCACTGCTATAGATGCGAATCTTATAATATCTTTGTGTTTTTACACGTCACGGGGAGTCCGTCATAACTACTCATTGTTTGCTCGTCAACACAGGGTTGTTGATCGAGAGGGTGATTTATCTCATTAAATTGTTTTAAATACCTATTGGGCTACTGTCTTTCAATACTGGGCAAAAAATTTGTTGTAAATCGTTCATTCCTGTCACGTGAGACGTGAAAACGTGACAATATTCACCATGAGTCGTGCGAACGAAATAATATCTACCCCTTGTTTGTGTGACCTACCAAGTGTAGACCACACGCCTTTTATTGTTCTGTTATCAGAAAATTATTGCTTTTGCAGCAGAATACTCATTAACATGCCCATGGACTTCCTGTCACAAGAACCCAGGAACTATCCATTATCTCAAAAGGACTAATCATACGCTTCACTCATGATTATGGGGCATCGTGTCGTAGGAGTTAAGTTGATGGACACAAAAAACACCTAACTCGTTGTCTGGGAGACGAATAAGAAAACCCCCAGGTTTGTGAGACTCGAGCAAGGGTCTGTCATTTCTCGCAAACTAGTAGGAGAATAAAACGACCCTCTAATCTTCTACCCAATACACGTGGAGGATTAGACTCTTTTATGTCAGTGTATTCCTTTTTGTAATGTGCCAGGATAACTGCTGTAGACCTTGTTTCACCTCCACTCAGAGGTCGAATTTCGGAAATAGCCGAATCCTCAGCAGTTTTCTTCGTTCAAATGTTCCCAATTGTCACCCTTTCCCTTCCTCGAAATTATCCGTGAATGGGGATATATGCGTTACGCACATGGCGTTTCGCTTGTCAAATGGGACAACCTTCATACACGGATCCTTTCAACTTCCTACTCCTTTCCCACTTTTCATAACTTATTTGTACTCAATGTTTTGTTCTTCGAAAGTAGAAAAAATGCTACCGTATAGACGTGAGCATAGGTCATGGAAGACCAACTTCTTTCGAACGGGGCATTTTTGTCATACGTACAAACCCTTACCCACGTGTTCTTGGAAATGTATTTAGTTTAAAAAAAAACTAAATGGGTTAAACGGAACCTTCCTTGAATACGTACCTGTAATATGTATAAGTCCGTAGTTGCATTTAGCTAACTCTCTCTCCGTCTCTCTCTCTCTACACGCCAAATCCAATCTTTCTCAACATGCACACCTTGTTTCTCTCCAAACCTTTTCATCATTGGTCTACTAGGCAGGTAAACCTCAAGAATTTTGTTCCTAATAATAATTTTTCCCCGGATTAATAAGAAGACCCGCAGCTCTTCACCCTATCTACACCTGCGCCTCCCTTCATGCTGCCTTCACTACCATCACGGAGGTCCCATGCCTTCAAAACCCTGCGTACCAAAAGCACCCGACCGCACCTAAATTAACCTAGTGTGAGTCGTGCGTGTAGTTGCGAATTGTATCATCACAAACCATCACTCAAACAAACCCGAGCACGTCAGCTCTAGGTTGGTTCAATGTTCCTGTTGCCATTGTGCAAATGTTCCTGCGGCATCTTGCAAATGTTCCTGTTGCCATTGTGCAAACGTTCCTGCGGCATCTTGCAAATGTTCCTGTTGCCATTGTGCAAACGTTCCTGCGGCATCTTGCAAATGTTCCTGTTGCCATTGTGCAAACGTTCCGGCGGCATCTTGCAAATGTTCCTGTTGCCTTGGTGCAAACGTTCCTGCGGCATCTTGCAAATGTTGCCATTTTGCAAATGTTCCAGCTGCACCTTGCAAATGCTCTGTTGCCATCATGCCAATGCTCCTGTGCCCTTGCGCAAATAACAATACCAACAATTGTTAACACAGCAATCCCACTGTATACAAACCAGTGTACCAACCACCATTACAACAACGGCTGTCATGCACACAAACCGCCTCCTCTACAAAAAGGACAAACCACCAATTACAATTCCACTCTCCAGTACCTCAATGATGTCATACTGGCCCACCCACAGGACCCGGAAGCAGCTACCTTTTTGACCTCTGTGACATGTAGAACCCTCTCCACCACCAAGAAGCCTCATCCTGCGTTCTCTTCTTCGTGTTTCCTTTAAGGCCCTATTGTTCCTTGAGTGTAATCTCAAACGGGCCAGATTACTGTGACAAAGTAACCGTGTAACTTCAGTGTAACGTCCAAACACCCCAGACATCCTACGCAAAAACCACACTACGCAAACATAGCTCACAGACCAATGATACAATTTAGAGTCATTTTTTTTCTATTACTGCATAACCCTTGTACCTTTCTTCTGCAGGTCCTTGTTCACATTTATGTATGTCACTGCTCTTTCATGTACATTTAGAGTTAACTCTTGTCTCTGTTCACCATGTTTTCTTTCTCTTTTGTTTTTGTTTTCTACTATTGTGTAGCTAGCAACTTTTCTCTCTCGCTCTCTCCTCCTTTCTTAAAATTTTTTGGCACAAGTGCTAGAAGGGTAAGAGGATTTCTTAGCCCTACTGCTCCATTACCACGTCGCTTTTTTTGCGGCGAGGGGGGAAGTGTTACGTTACAAGTAGCAAGGTTATTCCCTAGACCCACGGTCGCCCCGTTTTACCTAAGAATAGCTTCGGCAGATTCCGGCACTACGAGAATCGACTCGCGCGTCGGCTCCCCCTCTCGGAGCCGGGC
This sequence comes from Limnephilus rhombicus, assembly GCA_929108145.2. NCBI lineage: Eukaryota > Metazoa > Arthropoda > Insecta > Trichoptera > Limnephilidae > Limnephilus > Limnephilus rhombicus. The sequence goes on along the minus strand of OV815278.1, from coordinate 19,199,360 downwards.
AAGCATTCGCCACCCATCGGCTGCCAGCCGGCAAGACAGCAGTGTCCAAAGAGAGCGCTCCAATGCGCGATCGAGAACCTAAAACTCGCGATGTACTTCATATTGTGAATTGTGCACCCAAAAGCTTCGGGCTACTGCATTTCCTGCTACAGTGAGTAGACTGAACATTTACCCTCCTTTGTGTGCCATGTCCCGCTCTTAAAGCCAATAACGCGTGTGGAGAGATTGAGAGAAACAGTCCCTGTTAGGTTAGGGTATTTTATTGCTATCCATGTCATGTGAAGTGTGCCCGAATGGCAATTGTATTAACCCTGTCTCCTACTATTGAATAAACCCTTTAAATGCATACTGTGTTCTGATTGAGGGGGGAGACCCCGGAGATTTTGAGGAGAGGAGGAAGAGAAATACCCAGCGAACCACAGACACTCGCCCTGGATTTAGGAGGATCTTGCTCGCGCCGACTGTGAGCTAGCTTGTTGGCCCATTAATTACTGCATGTCCTTTCCAGGGTTGGTTTGGCTAGAGGCCGTAGGCCTGCGGTATGCCGACACTGGCGCCGTATGCCGACCGCTGACGCTAACACCATCCACCTTATCTGTTTACTAAAAAGGCCGTTTTTAGATATTTTTTCAACGTGGAGATAGATATCTACGACAAATTTTCCTGAAGAGCAAACAAAACTTGTTACAGACTTCTCAAAAAACAAATTGTTTAAAATTTATAATGAGCAAGGACAAGTTTTAATTTAATTTTTTATACCAGTTGATTTTAAGCTCGGCTTGGTTGGAAAATCGAGCTTAGCGAGGCTTGGAACATATTCCGTATGTAGGTCGCAAGCCTAGATCTCATCTATGATTTTAATTCTGTGTTTCTTTTGAACACAATAATAAAAAAAAACTAAAAAGCAAGTAAAAATTAATAATAACATTACTAAATTTGATTTAAATTAAATTTTACAAAAAAAAAATATGAAAATTACTAAATAAGTAAGGCTCTCTTTAAAATTGTTTAATTGCAACATGGAATTGCACAGGCACACAACAATAATTCCAAGCTCAAATACTCTACCTTTTTTATTTTCAAATAGAGTAAAATTTTAAAATTAAAACGGCGCGCAGAAAATCTTGCTTAAATTAAAAGCAACTTACCCTATAAACATTTGCACTTGCTTAATTAAAACCTCAAATTAATAATGCACTAAAATCTTCCCTAACAGCTAGTACCCGCGCAGAGCTCCCAGAATTTCCCAATTTCCCGGCAAAATATATTAATGAGCGATAATATTTTCCAGGAGAAATAAATCTATAATTTAAGAATGGAACGCAATTAAGCGTGAGTTCACTACAGGAAGGCGGGAACTAATGAGATTTGCCTGGAAAGTTTAAACGGAAAGGGTATTCGCTCTCAGATAGGAAAACCAGGTGCCGTTTTGAAAAATGATAATTGCTCAATTTGACAAGAATAACAAACTATATGGAAAAACCAGGTGCCGTTTTGAAAACTGATAATCGTTCAATTTGACACGAATAACAAACTATATGGAAAAACCAGGTGCCGTTTTGAAAAATGATAATCGTTCAATTTGACACGAATAATAAACTATTTGGAAAAACCAGGTACCTTTTCGAAAAATGATAATCGTTCAATTTGACAGGAATAAAAACTATAAGAGAAAACCAGGTGCCGTTTTGAAAAATGGTAATCGTTCAATTTGACAGGAATAACAAACTATATGCGAAAATCAGGTGCCATTTTGAAAAATGATAATCATTCAATTTGACACGTTATAACAAACAATATAGGAAAACCAGGTGCCGTTTTGAAAAATGATAATCGTTCAATTTGGCATGAATAACAAATTATATGGGAAAGCCAGGTGCCGTTTTGAAAAATGATAATCGTTCAATTTAACACGATAACAAATTAGATGCGTTGACAAAATATAGAGGATACGAAACTAAAACAATTTAAAAAAAAATTATTTCGGACCGTTTCAGCAATAATTTTTTTTGTCTGAGTACAAGTTCAGTTAAAATACAAAAAATAATTAAAATACAGTAAGTATGAAAAAATAAAATCTTCATGGTGTATATTTCTTATTTTCAGGGAAGCTGGTCGTGGGCGCCAACTCGAGTTTCAACAAAAAAACACACCCGCAAACAAAATACTAAGAATGGAACTTATCTGACAAAGAAAAGTAACTTTGTTCCGGTCACAGAGAGAAGAATATCCCCGGAGGGAGCAAATAACTGTGAATTATTCAGTTTTATTTTTCGTCGTTCCGAGCCTCTCGAAACACTACAAATTCAGAATTAAGTTACACTTTAACCTTATAATAATAAAGATAGATTACAAAAAACAAGAGTATTTTAACATTACTTAAGTAGGGCAAGTATATAGAAAAAACCGTTTGAAATGAAAAACAACCACGTCTGGTTCCCATCCAGGATTCAATTCTTCTGCTAGCAAATTTTCCGTCATTGCGCTAACAACACTTTCCGCTTATAATAGCGGTAAAAGTTTTTTTTAAATACTCGTACATATTGTCATTTTCGGGTTATTTGTAAACCAGGAATAATATTAAATTTCTTAAAAAAATATATATTTTATTTTAGACTATCTGGTACCCGGCGTGCGTTGCAATCCCAATCAAATAAATATTTTTTCTCCCTTCCCTTTCCTTTTCTGGTTTCCCAGGCGTCCGTGTTCCCCTCCCGCGACCCATTCCCCTCCTGCGTTCCCCTTCCACTTTTCCACTATCCTCCTCCCCCGTCACTCCTCCCGTGAACACCACCTCTTTCCTGAACCTTCGCCTCCTTCCTTCCCTCCCTGCCGCAAAAATATATGAAATATACACATTTTCATTTCTACAAATTTGATATCCCCAGAGCTTACCATTATTTATATATAGCCTATAACCTTCGCGGGCGTGCGTACCTCAAATCACCAAAGTTTAATCGCAATCGGATGAACGGTATGGCAGCGCACAAAATACGAACAAAAAAAAATTATGTTTACTATAAAATTAGTTAGTGAAAAAGTGTACTTTTTCCTTATTTTAAAAGAAAGGTAAAGATTCCCGGATTACGAATACACAGTAAACGGTGAATGTTTATTGTGCTGTCATGTAGGACTTAGTCAGCCGAGGAATTGAACTCAAAACGCCTGGGTGGGACCCAGACGCGATGCTAACTCAGCTACTGAATGATAGAAATTTCCCCAACTTTAATAAATGTGCAGAAATGAATCGATCATGATTGCAACTGGGGTAAATCTAGGTATCAGTACCTTTCCCTTAAACCAACATCGTTAACCAAAATCATTTGATATTCCAGCCATCAATGTAGGGGTAGTTGTAGTCCCGGGTTCCAGGCTACCCCACTACCCCCGGGGTACGTTTTACACCCCGCTGGATGAACAGTATAAACACACCCTTGTTTTCGGGCAAATAGCTACCCCTGATGAGGATACCTCAATTCATGTCTCTGTCCATCCACGCTAATAGGATGTGATGACCACAAGCCACATTTTATCAACTCTGACAAATGTGAAAGTTAGCAGACAATGTCTTTTTGATGTCGTTAGTAGTTTTCACGTAATGCAATATTCGCATTGCAAGAGAGGTAGCCCCAATTCGGGAAATGTTATGAGGATGAAGAGGGCGGGGAAAGAAAATAGAAGGTGAAATGAATGTACCTGGCTACTCGGATATGGTATAATTTTAAACAAACTATATAAACAAATATAATATAATAAATAATGATTCTAGAGGTTATTTTGTAATCCAGCGTAAACATATATATTATGTCTTCTAACACAGCAAACTTATTTTGTGGCACCATTTTGATTCAAATTAATAAAATACTTAGTTTTTACCACTTTTATTGTTTACAAAACCAAAACGTTTCGTGAGCAACACCCACTTCTTCAGGTTTTTTTTATTGATACTATTTATAATTAGTATCAATAAAAAACCCCTAAGAAGTGAGCGTTGCTCACGAAACATGCTGGTTTTGTAAACAATAAAAGGGGTAAAAACTAAGTATTTTATTAATTTGAATATATATTATGTCTTCAATTTTTGCAAATTCATTTTGTGGCGTCGTTTTAATTAAATGAATACAAATCACTTTGTGTACACTACTTCGATCGTCCAGTTGATTAAACAGATATCTCCGAAAACTCGAAATTTTAATTGAATATGCAGTTTTATGTAAAAGTATACCCCCTATCTCAGGGATGGCGAACCTTTACGTATCAACGTGCCATTTTTTCTAAAAAAAAATTTAATAAGGTCATAGAAATGCAATCAAATATAATAAATAATAAATACTTACTATCAATTAAAAACTCTTTATTTACTACAAAAAATAGCGAACTTGTGACTAACTTGTGTAATTAGATTTTAGAAATGTATTATAAGTTTGTACAGCGCCCTTGAGGTGATTTTTCACAAAAACGGCGCTATATAAATCATCCAAATATTATTATTATTAACGAATTTATGATTTATTTCAAAATGTCGTTTCACAGACCATGTTCTACATACCACTGTTCCTGAACATAAAACACACACCGCTTTTTCACCTTTACTAATCATGGCATATTTCTCTGTTCACCAAGATTGAACTTCTCTAATACTCTTATTATCTTGCACTTTTTGTTTTTTGCTGAACTAGCTATATTAAATAACATTTAAATCATAGATAAAACTCAAATAAACTTTAAAATACAATTATATCAACGAAATTCACTATTATAAATAAACTATGCGTCATTCATTAGCAATAGAAGCTCGCGATGTAGATTGTAGGTACGAAAACAAACGAGTGACCGCCGCGCTTCCCTCCGCCGCCGCCGCCTCGCACACCGCACCGTACCCCGCGTGTCGTAGCCCACGCACCGCAGTACCGCACCCGAACATTCTGTAGCATAGGGATCACTCGGGTTCGCTCGTTCACCTACTTATACACTTCACACTTTTTTTCATAGTGCATAATAAAATTTGTGATCACTGATCAGTGACATGCCCAAAATATTGTGTCGCGTGCCATTAATGGAATTGGTTCGCCATCCCTGCCCTATCTGGTACAATACTCACATAATTCACAAACACCACCAAATCAATTATAATGCAGAAAAACTTGTAGTGAATTAAACAAAATGTTAATATTTTCTGGTTCACTGGTAGGATATTTCAAAATTTCATACTATTGCACCCAGAGGCGGCTCAAGGGGTCCAGAAGTAGAAGGTCATTTAAAAATAGATATAACCTATTATACAATATCAAATTAAATATAATAATATTCATTTGTAGGAACCTCACGAGTTTAAGAGTCAAATTCACCAACATACGTCAAATTACGTTCAATATAGTAAATTATTTCATGCGACAAACGTAAAATATGCGAAATCAACCAACGTTTATCAAACCATCTCTTTCAGACGCATGATATTTAGCATGCTCTCTCTCCCTCACGGCTCTGACCCACACCGTCTTCAGAATCCGAAAACTTTTTACCAAAGGGACCATGTTTTTACTAGTGCCATCTCGTTTATTGTGTAGTGCGTAAAGAGACAGAAGATATGATAGGTATTTCATAATTTGACCCAGCCAATTGTAGTGCGTGGGAAAGAAAGCTTCCATTTAAGATGTTAGATGTCACTGCTCGCCGCTGCCGGCTTTTTCTCGCGGTGCATTTCATTTACATTAGAATAATAGGCAGTTGTTTTGATTTTCTTAATATTTCATAATAATATTATGTTTTACTGTCATCTTATAATTTTGGGTGGTTTTTGACCAATTGTCCTGAGGGAAGGACCACCACTGATTGCACCGGACAATTATGCCTTTCGGTGTTATATATTTTTTATGTGAATACCTCACAAGAGTCCCAGTCGCTCCCGTCTGGAGCCAGTGAAACTATGGCATCAACAATTGGGGTATATTGTGAGGCAGAAGGTAGTGGGGAGGGGAAGGAGATGAGGAAAAGGTAGGCGCGGAAGTACCTGGCTATTCAAATTTGGTCACCAAACACGGCTTTCACTCTGGAACGTGCCGTAAATATACTACATATTCTTTTAATTGAATTAATTGTGAAATAATAAAAATTAATCAAAATTTATTTGCGCACGACACGATACGTTCTCGCGTCCTTCGGAGTCAAGAGCCTTACCCTCGACCACGGAGGCCGTCAAATATGCACCACTTATTAAATAAGTCTTATTATAAGTGTATTTTTATCGCTAAACTGTTAGTACCTACGGGCGTTGAAACTTAGTCACTTCGATTTGTATAAAAGTTTTTATAAATATCTACATGATTACTTTAATTAATTACAATATACACACTCGTCACCCGACAAGTGTGTATATTGGCGTCAAGTTTCTGATACCGATTAATATTTCGTATTAGTATGAATTTTATAAAGAAATAAAATTGATCGGATTATCCTTAAAAATTTACAAGGCTTCAGAAGCGCTGATAACCACAAAATATAATTGGATTGGTTTTGTAGTGGCGGACTTTGCATAAATTTGAGATTTAAGCCCCGGCCAGGCTGTAAGAAATGGTATCGAGTCGAATAAGTTCACAAGTGCGAACGGTGGCGTGTTTCAAATTATGATTTTCTCAGTTACCCACGAAACTGGAGCTAAACGAGAAAACTGGTAAAAATTCCTGTGCAAGAGTGGTACACTCGTTCACAGTTGATGTGGTCTGCATGAGAACGGGTTGTTTTTCCTACTTATTCTTATGTAAAACCCCACGCATGTGGAAGAAGCTAAAGCCTTCTACCTTTCCTCACTAATTTAATTCCATCCAACATACCCTTACTTAACCCGTTTAATCACAGGAGACCATATTTGACGTAGCTCACATCTCATATAAATCGCTGTAACTCCCATACTGTAGTATGGAGAAATATGTTCTAAACGGCGTTAGTAAGGCAAAACACACCGCTTTATATTAAAATCTAAAAAAAAAACCACAAAAAAACTAAATGTACACCTTATGAAACCAAAGTTTTTCATCGCAATTTTGAAAGGAAATTTGAAACTTTGGCAATTTTTAATTAATTATTTTCATTTGGAACGACAAAAAAAAGAAGGATACAATAACGTTTATAAAACACGTGTCTAATAAAATATGTATGTGTTTTTATTTGCTCTCGTTATCAGTAATTTTAGTTAGAAAAAACGTAATGTGAGCCATTTTTAAAACTTTTTATGTTTGCGTGCAAAAATTTTATGTTTAAAAAAATTATATGTTTATTTAGAATAATAAAATTTGAATGCGTATTTTATCAACTTTCTAAAACAGTGTTTAGTTTTTGGATATGTTCAGAATTATTCCATTTATTTGCAATTTATTGTAGAGCGGAAATATTTTGACCATCTGAAAAATCGCCAAATTTCCAGCCTCACAACGACGCGTCGCGACGCCTAACTGAATGGTGCAGTACGCTTTATACTGAAGAGAGCTCTTGGTATTAGGCTGGTAGGTGTCACATTACAGAACTTAAGGACGGAGGTTCAATTTCCGAGTGTTACAGCTAGATTTGCAAGACATTCATTGATGCCCTCAGCAGAAATTCAATCTACTTGTAAAATAAACTTAACAATAAGAAATTAATTAATTTTATGAAAATAACTTACTTCGTGTACCCCATTTAATCAAAATAATTGACAGTTTTGAAAACCAATTGTTTTCTGCACCAGGAATAACGTGAACTTAAGAATAAAATAATTTTTAATTTCTTTTATTTCACTTATCTACAGATTTTATGTTCGGGTTAAATTTTCAACACAGGAAAAACACTTTCACACACTTTTCCACAAATGATCATCTAGTCAATTCACGCTATGCAATTGAAGTATATAGATATAATAAATATAAAACAATACGAGAACAACATGTCAACCTACCAGAGACCAAATGGGAAAATAATTTTTCGACTCCAGATATATCAGAGGGTTCGGCTCGGTAGAACTCCCAATAATTGGACCTATAAATCCTACTGATCCCTCAATATAAATATTTAAAAAAACTTTTGTAATCCTACATGTATTTAAAATGACTAATATATATGACTGTATCAGATTATTAATATTATTATTTCATTTATAAAAAACGGTTTATTTATAAACAGTTTTTGCTATGTAATTATTATGACGCGTGTCAGCTGTTTCGCCTTCTAAAGGTATTATCAAACTGTTGTTAAACCACTTATAGACGATATCTTCATATTATTTCTAGGTAGATTCTTATGATGAATATTCCATTATTAATTTCCAAGTAAAATGACGGAAATATTAATGGTTATTACTCTTGTAAAGTTTCCTCAAATACTGTATGGTTTAAATTTGACCAAAATCAGTTATGTGAGTTATTCCCAAATGATAAATAATAATGATTGGCTAATAAATTTAGCGCCGTTTTTGTGGAAAATCACCTCAAGGGCAATTTACAAATAAATATATAAAATAATTAATATTACTGGCTTATAAATAAGATTTACAATTACAACTAGTGACTTACATCTAAGACTTAATATTAAATTAAATGATGACACAGGGGTTTATCTTTTTAGCACAATAAAGTATTTTTGTTGTCAATAATATTTAAACTTGGCTACATTTCTAAGAGTGTGAGCGAATTACATATTTTTGTTTATTTATAAAACTAGCTTTCCGATTATTATTTTAGCATCGAGTGTTTGGAATTTGTCGGACCGACATCAAACAAAATGTTTTTTTTTTATTTTAAATAGATAATAAAAATACTGAATACATCAAATAATAAAAATTAAAATGTAGTTCTACAAATTAAACTTAATAACAATAAACATATTATTGAAGCGAAAACTTCTTTAGGACCGTTGTTATTTGAAACTCGAGGAAACGAAAAAGCGACATTAAAAAGAGACAAACACGTACATCTATAGGATTTAGCCTGCGAGAGAATGAGATAGAATAATCGGCCCCCTCTTTGTTCGGTGCTTCGTAAATAATCGGTTTCCTCTTCGTGCGGTGCTTCGTAGCCTCCCCACTCATTTTTTTCGAAACACGTCTGTTAGGATCACTTCAATCTCATCAAGGGTGGTGGACTTTTTATTTGTAAAACACTTTTTTATTGAAGAGTCGTTTTATTTACAAACACTTTTTGAGCAATAATGAAATCAACACTTTTAGAACTAAATTCAGCCCGGACCCCGCCTCAAGCGGTACAGCGTCTATACTCTAGGTAAGGGTTAATGGAAGAGAACAAATTTCTTGAGTACAGCCCTTTTTATACTACTAAAAACTATAAAAATATCGTCTTTCAGACTGTTTTAAAAATACAATAATAACAATACAAGTAGCAAATATCCACTGAGGTCACGTGCCCTAAATTTGTTGGCTGATAACACTAGCTTCTATAAAATTCCCACAGAGGTCTCTTATATGCACACTTTTCTAATAAACTAAGAATAATTAACCAAATGGAATTAATTACAATATTTATCTCATAGATGTCACTAACTATTCTTAACAACGTCGATTATTTTAATTAAATAGTTGTGTAAACGAGGTGATTTGTTTTCATTAAAATAAAGAAGTAATATATTATTAGGTATTATTTAGGTACCTACTTAATTTAAAATGCCTATTAGAATAATAAAACAGAGAAGCTAAATACGGTTGATGGACCCGTCACAGTTTTTCAAAAACAATATTGTACGAAATTTGAGCGTTGTTTCGTGACCGGATATTTCCAAAATCCGGTCACAAAAAAATCTCTGTAGTTTTATTCATCACGATATGAAACACTAACTATGCCGTCAGAAGAGTGGCAATATACTAACCATGGTTACCAGAGGGTTGAATGACGGAGAGAAAACCTTAATTAAACTCCTCTTGGAAAACAGTAAAAAGGAAAATAAAACCTTTGTTAAATATGAAGTTTATTAACCTCATAAACTTCATGGAAAATATCCGTCTTAATTAATAAAATTTATCTACTAAGTGAAAAAGTTTTCATATTTTTTCTACCATAATCGATCCACTGTTGTACCAGACCTCCAAGGCCTGGATTATTTCACCTTATTAAATTATTTTTCCACTTCGTTTACTTTTGACCATTATCTGCTGTTTCGTGACGCCATTTTTGAAGAAAAACTTCTTTACGCACGCTCGACTTGTGGGGTAAGCTGGTGAATACGTTACGAAAAGTGTGATGCGAACGGTAATCGGTAACGGTAACGGTTTTTTTTCACTCGTTTTTTTTCAATGTCAATGTCAATGTCACCTCAATGTCATATGTTCTTTTATAAGTAAGTGAAGTTTTGCTTCAGTCGTGTGGTCTAAAGCACACTAGTTTAAAAAAAAAATTACGTTAGCTCTACATAGGAGGCCTACGTCATCTTTAGGGATGCTGTGTCGGGTATCCACTAATACTAACAAATACCGGCCCATACTTATTAGTATGAGTATGTACCTCTCTACTAATGTTATTGGTGATAGTGACAGTAATACTAACAAATACCGGCCCATATTTATTAGTATGAGTATGTACCTCTCTACTAATGTTATTTGTGATAGTGACAGTAATAATAACGTAGTATTTATATAGCGCAGTTTTGTGATGTTTCACTTCAAGTGCGCTAACTAATACTAACACACACAGTAATACTAACTTCACAGTAATACTAACAAGTACCGGCCCATACTTATTAGTATGAGTATGTACCTCTCTACTAATGTTATTGGTGATAGTGACAGTAATACTAACAAATACCGGCCCATACTTATTAGTATGAGTATGTACCTCTCTACTAATGTTATTCCTGATAGTGACAGTAATAATAACGTAGTATTTATATAGCGCAGTTTTGTGATGTTTCACTTCAAGTGCGCTAACTAATACTAACACACACAGTAATACTAACTTCACAGTAATACTAACAAGTACCGGCCCATACTTATTAGTATGAGTATGTACCTCTCTACTAATGTTATTGGTGATAGTGACAGTAATACTAACAAATACCGGCCCATACTTATTAGTATGAGTATGTACCTCTCTACTAATGTTATTGGTGATAGTGACAGTAATACTAACAAATACCGGCCCATACTTATTAGTATGAGTATGTACCTCTCTACTAATGTTATTGGTGATAGTGACAGTAATACTAACAAATACAGGCCCATACTTATAAGTATGAGTATGTACCTCTCTACTAATGTTATTGGTGATAGTGACAGTAATACTAACAAATACCGGCCCATACTTATTAGTATGAGTATGTACCTCTCTACTAATGTTATTGGTGATAGTGACAGTAATACTAACAAATACAGGCCCATACTTATAAGTATGAGTATGTACCTCTCTACTAATGTTATTGGTGATAGTGACAGTAATACTAACAAATACCGGCCCATACTTATTAGTATGAGTATGTACCTCTCTACTAATGTTATTGGTGATAGTGACAGATGGACAACCATAAATTCGGTTGAATCACACATTTCTTCGAATTTAATGTTAATCCAATGATATTCTTTTAAAGGTACTGAAATTACCCGTATGTATTTCAATTGTTAAGGGCCATTAACCAGCCAGCGGCTGAGAATTCGTATTTCTTCGAAAGATTTATTTTTTATTTGTTTATAATTTCTCACCATACATGTCATCTTATTTTTTTATACATACAAAAATATTAACCTCACTAGGACTAGCAGCCTGTATTGAGGTTAACATTCATAAATTTGAGTGATGCATTTACACACAAATCACTAAAATACAAAACACTACATCCAAAAAACTAAAATATTATATGCGGAAAGTAAGAAATAACAATATTATATTGGTGACCAGATGGGTAATTTGTAACAATATAGACCATAAAACAAATCCTCAATTACTATACTCACCAAGAAACAAAGGTAGTTCTAAACAACTACGGTGACACTCCGATTTTGACAAATGGAACTCAAATAAAATCTAGTTATTTAAAAAAAATATATATCTTATTAATTAAAAAAAATATATTATTAAAAAAAATATTATTATTTTAAAATAAAAAATCTTATTATTTAAAAAAAGGCCAAGGATGAAAAAATAGTATGCCAATCCTCTGACAACACAAAAATCTTTAACATTTTTTTAAAATTTAACTAATGAGTTGGAAGACTTAATGTAATCTGGCAGAATATTAAACATAAGTGGAGCCTGATATAAAAAGTTTCTTTGGCCAAAAGATGTTTTAGTACTTATTGCGACAAAGTTCATTGTTGAGTCAATTCTAGTGGTATGGATTTGTTGGGTTCTTTCTGCAGAATAAGTATTGATAAAAAATCTACAAATTATTTTAGAGATGTACAGCTGTTTTATACTCATAACATTAGATTCCTTGTAAAGAAGTTTCGATGGATAACGAAATTTTTTTTTGTACATGACTTTAAAAATAAATTTGTGAGCAATATTTAGTGGCTCTACTCTACATTGGACTTTAGACAGGATCCCCAGCATACAATATTGTAAAAAAGTCGAGATTGTACTAAGGCATAATAGACAGATTTTAATTTCTCTTTATCCAGTACACGACGAAGTTTTTTAAAAATATAGGTAAGTCTCCTGATATTTTTTGTTAACATATCAATATGGTCGTTCCATCTCAAAAATTTATCAATATTTACACCAATACAGTCTACTCTTTCTAAAGGGTGGCAATTACAATTTTGCAGATAATTGTGTATAATTAGATTATGAGTGTCGGAAGGCTGACTTTTTGACGATATGCTGAAAGTTACATATTTTGTTTTTGATGTATTCTAAGTTAAGATGTTATTATTTAGCCAACTCTTTACATTCCTAATCCTGAATCACATTTGTCAAAAGCATCTCTCCAGGTTTTACCCTCAAATATAAAAGCAGTGTCGTCTGCAAAACTAACAATATTACCAGGAATATCTAAATTACACAAATCATTAATGTAGATTAAAAACAATATTGGTTCAAGTACACTACCTTGTGGAACCCCAAAAGAGATTTGTTTGCTTGTTCTTAAATTATTATTTATCTCTACTTGTTGTGTTCTATCGCTAAGATAGTATTTGAACCAACTTAATGCTGTACTGGAATGTGGAATGCCAAGAGAAGATAATTTTTTGAGGAGTAATCCATGGGAAACCGTGTCAAATGCCTTTGATAGATCTAAGAACACAGCTAAGGTTTTGTTTCCATAATCCAGGGCACTAGTGACTTTCGACAATACCCTCGATACTGCATCACTCGTTCCCTTATTTTCTCTGAAACCAAACTGATTGCAAGAGAGTAGTTTATTTGTTTCTAAGAATGATACCAATCTCGACTTAGCCAATCTCTCTATTACTTTTGAAAGCGTGTTGAGTAAGGATATAGGTCTATAATTATTGACATCTATTTGATCTCCACCTTTAAAAAGAGGAATCACTTTAGCTTTCTTACAGTGAGAAGGGAACATCCCACTCTTGAAGCTAATATTAATAATATGAGATATGGGACCAGCTAATTCGGATAAATGGAGTTTATATATCATAACACTTATAGAATCAATGCCGCATGAGAGAGACATTTTTAAATCATTTATCACATTTGTTACTTCAGAAATGTTAGTTGGCTTAAAGTCAAAATTGTCCCCGGTAATGTGAAGTTCAGATTTATAATCATTCACAAGATACGTCTCACTTGTTTTATTATCACTGCACAAATTGTTAGCGAAACTTGGACCAATGTCACTGAAGAAGTCATTAATGTGATTAGTGATTAAGTGATTAGTAATTATATTTGGACTCTCTTCCATTGAAGTAATAATATTATTAATTTTAATTTTTTTTATTGTAGTTTGTTCCTTTTTAAGGTTTATAGCCTCCTTTATAATTTTCCACTGTTGTTTAATGTTACCATTGACGTCATCTAATTTTCTTCTGAAATATGTTTGTTTTGTTGTTCGTATTATCCCAGAACACCAGTTTTGATATCGCTTATAACATTCAAGCAGTTCCAAGTTATAGATTTCTCTTCTACATCTGTTGTGCAATTTATCACGTGTTCTGAGGCATTTGATTAATCCAGCGTTTATCCATGGTTTTAGATGTTTCATAATATGTTTCTCTTTTTGTACTGACGTACAAATTTGCACATGGGTTTTCAAACATTTTATGAAATTATCAGTTGCCAGATTGACGTCATTTGTTGATAGAACTATATCCCAGGATTCCTCCTTTAATTTGGTCTTCAAGAGGTTGTTGACAACAACACATTTAGGTTTTACATTATTATTTGAAATATTATGTAGATTTAAGCTCATAAACTTCATTAAAATTGCATAATGGTTGCTTGTGGTTTAAATTTTGATTTTGCCATAATATGATCAGAGCAGCTAGATTTGTTAGGAGTTACTCTTGTTGGAGAGTTTATTATGGGCTTCATACCATGAAACGCCAGAAGTGATGTTCTTATGATCGTTCAGGACGGTTCCTATGAGAAAGATTAATTATTCTCCGTACCAGCTTTTTAAAATAATAACTCTATATCCATTTAATTTCATTCAAATTTTACTTTAATTTATACTTTCATGCAAAAATGCTGAAAGGCGTGATGATAAAACTATTAAAATTATGTAGGTACTTTTTGTAATTATTTTTTGATCATAAGTATTAATAATTTTTCATTAATGTCTAAGCAAATGAGATGAGAATGTCTAAGAATGTTAAAAAAATCTATTGATTTGTAATACCGTAAATAAATAGACAAACTGGAGTATTTTCGTCACAAAACACGTGTGCAGATCTTTTTTTAAATGATTTTATTTAAACTAAAATTAAAATTCTGAAACATAACTTTTCCATACTTATTGATTTATTTTACTACATGATTATATGATTTGAAATGTGTGCTGCATAATATAAAATTTTGTTTGAAAATTTAACCAATCTGCCAACGACCGTAAAACCTTATTGTAATAAAAATAAACATTTTTTCTCAAAATTTAAAACATAGATTTACTAGATGAAAGAACAGCCTTTCGAAATCAATTTATAATTTTGTGTGGAGAAGAGTCAATACGTCTAAAATTTGATTTAAAAATGACATATTTCCGGTTTTGTCTGGTTATTCCTTCTTAAGAATATCCATTTTATCCGGATGAACATTCTGAAATATCCATCCATGCAAAATTACATACTGTGTAATTTAAAGTACTTATTAAATACGTAATAAAAGCAACCCAAAGAGAAAAAAAAGGTTCTGCGACAGTCAATAGGTTGCCCGTAGCGAACGACTTTTTTAAATATAAACGTATAAGTAAGTATATTGGATTAAAATGAATCGATTGTGTCATTAGTGATGGCAAAAAAAACACGTCAAATTAATGTTTTATAGAAAGCTCATTGATATTGATTGCAGAGTGAAGGGAAGCTTTATAAAGGAAATAGCTCTCAAGTTTTAGTCATTTATCAAGGGGATTATAAGTGCTTTATTGTATTATTAAAAGAAACAAAAAAGACGAGAAGAAAAGAAGTTTGACGTAATAAAAAATATTTGTTGTTATAGTTACGAATATCTTCTTCAAAGCAGCTAATCCCATGTTTTGCGAATGTCTTTTGTGATGAAGCCAACATACCTGTAAGAAAAGAATAAAAAGTGGTGAGTGTTTTTTTTTAATGGAATCAGTAAGTGGAATGTAATAATTGTGATTTTAATGGATAATTAAAAGAGGTATAAGTGCACGGGGACGGAGGGATTTTGATAATTACTCTACGGAAGAATGGGGACGGAGGGATTTTGATAATTACTCTACGGGAGAATGGGGACGGAGGGATTTTGATAATTACTCTACGGGAGAATGGGGACGGAGGGATTTTGATAATTACTCTACGGGAGAATGGGGACGGAGGGATTTTGATAATTACTCTACGGGAGAATGGGGACGGAGGGATTTTGATAATTACTCTACGGGAGAATTAATGTTTTGGGAGATAGAAGGACACGGGAAAGAGAAAAGACAGAATATTTTTATAAATAATAATAAAAATTCATCTTTTGCGTCGTAGCGTTGTTTTTGTGAAAAATCATCTCAAGGTGCTGTACAAACTTATAATACTTATTATACAGAAGGGAGGGGGGAGTGGGGAGAGGAGGGGGGAGGGGGCGGAGGAGGGAGGGTGGAGGGTGGTGGGGGGGTGGGGGTAGCGGTGGAGAAAGGGGGAGGATGGAGGGTGGAGGGAGTGGGGGGAAGGTGGAGGTAGTGGGGAGAGGGTGGAGGGGGTTGGGGGAGGGGGAGGTGGAGGGGGATGGGGAGGGGGAAGGGGCACTCGGAAGGGTGCGGAGAGGAGGGGGAAAAGGGGAACTCAGAAGGGTGCGGAGGAGAGGGGAGGAGGGGAACTAAAAGACGCCCGCAGGAACTAGTAGCAAAAACCTGCTGATCGGGTTTTTAACCGCTAGTTGTAAATAAATTTCATGTTAATATTTTATGGAAATTCGTGAAACATTCAGAAAATAACTACAACTTTAGAAACATATTTCGTAATAATTAAACATGTTTCGTACTAATTAATATTTTTGAGGGCTGAGCCAGCACAAAAATGGTTTATTTTAATTCCGAACTAAATTGGAATTTCGGTTGAAAAGTACATCTATCTAGGGGCTCAATTCTCCAGTATCAATCAAGAGTTATTCGTTATGCGCCATCTACGAATGAAAAATTAACCGTTGTCTCGACGAACTTTGTCGAATATTTCATTTATATGAATTCTTGAACGTCGAAGGTTTGAAGAAATGATTATAATGTCGGCCCTGTGAATACTGTCTACGCTTTTGATATTTTTGATACTTTTTTCTCAATATTTACAGGGCTGCCAATATAAACATTTCCCCAACCCTTCGTCATCTAAAAATCTGTATAAATAGAACATTTGACAAAGTTCGTCGAGACGACGGGAAATTTCTCATTCCTGGGGGGCGCATAGGGAATAACTCTTGATCGCTATTGGAGAACTGAGCCCCAGGTCTGTTAATTATTATATTTCTCAATATATGGCAACATTCCTGTTAGCGATGAATATTAAAATATGTATTTGCAATGTAAATGCGAATGAAAAGCAATGTTATTTGCTGATATCAAATATCGGAAATTATTATTGCGAACCTACCGCATTTATCTGGCGGTGCTCAGTGAAAAGATAAAATTAATTTTTATTATTAGAATTTATTTATCATTTTATCATCATCAACGTTTATAATCATTTATTTATTATACTAGCGTAGGTAGAGTCATGAAAAATTATATTTTATGAAAGTAAAAATAAATAAATAAAAAATAAAATTATTATTATTATTTTTTTTTTAAATGCCACGGCCGAAAACTACGAAACATTGAACTACGATTAACCCGCTTGGAAGCCAGTAATGCTGACTATTATTCACCGAATATACAAAAATTACCTACGTATTTTTGTCTTCACTAAGGTACTCACTGCTCGCACCACATCACAACCGAAATCGCATTGTTTAATAACAATAAATAGGAATATCAATTTTGATTTCATTTTATTATTTACTAGCAGACCCGGCCACACATTGCTGTGGCTAACGAAACACAACGCCATTACCCAACCTTTATAAAATCCACACCACCCGCTTGCCAGCTGCCCGCTGCCCGCTGCCTGAATTGAATATTTGAATTTCTCGACTTTTCTCTACTGTAATACCTAAGCATGTTATTATACATATAAACCTTCCTCTTGAATCACTCTATCTATTGGTGAAAACCGCATGAATATCCGTTGCGTAGTTTAGAAGATCTATGCGCACATACATTTTGAACGACTTAATAAAATAATTCAAATCAAATACCTACTTACTCTAGGACATCTATTTTCCAATTTCTTCCGTAGAACGAATTTCAAAAGTGACTATAGTACGGCCCGCCAGCCGTTTTAAATCACACAAAAATATGTTTTATTTAAATTCTCGGCTTTTCTCTAATATAATTTACATGTATTATACATATAAACATTCCTCTTCAATCACTATCTATTGGTGGAAACCGTATGAAAATCCGTTGCGTAGTTTAAAAGATTAACGCGCACATACATTTTGAGCGACTTCATTTTATACTATGTAATGATGTAATGATTTATTAAATTATAATAACCTGCGAGTTCCCGGCACCCGTTGAAAATATCGGACAAGGTCGGATGTACGATTTTGTAGTTTTGTAGTAGAGATTTTAAAGTATCGTTTCTGCATTTATACTATTTTTGAGATCAAGAATTAAAGCATATAAAAAAATATATATATATATATATATATATATATATATATATATATTTCATTCTATCCAAAATTCCGAAAATGGAAATAAGCCAACAAAACTATTTTCAATTTTTAGCAGATTCGACTTTGTTTTTCGGGACCGTCGATATCAGGCGAGTTCAACACCTCCTCTGAAAAGTCATTATGAATTTTTTTTCTGTTAAATAGTATGTTAGGTTAAGTTATGCGCTATTTTACATTTTTTTAATAATATTAATGAATTTTCAAAGGGTTGTTGAAATTTTATGATTTTGGTTGTCATGGAACCATATTTTTTATTCATGAATATGCGAACGATAGTACTTGATTGAATATCTTTGTTAAGAGCCATACTGAAGCTACTGCGAGAAAAATCATAACCCTTCCTCTTGTTTACAAACTGGTTTCACAAGAAACAACATTAAGTATATTGTATCGGTTTTCATAACAAGTTTACGAGGATGAGGAATATCGTTAAGATTAATTAACACACACAAAGAGTGAGGGAAATAATAATAATTGTGTAGTAATATTCACAATAGTTGAGGTACTTCCAATTTGGGAGACGGGAATGGGTACCGCCGCTCCGTGCACTATTTATTGGACAACCAACACCTCTGTCATAGGTCACCCCAAGTGGTTCGCTATATTTGGTCATTTAGCAGGGGTGCCCGGGTTCATGGGGTGAGGTTTGTCTAGGTCTTGGAGGTGGATGACCAGGACACTGAACCTCAGATTCCTGTCCCTTTAAAAACCCTCCACACAGCATTCCCAAAGATGACACAGGCCCTAAGGGAAATTATTTTCCTTAGAGCCTCCTGTGTGGAGCTTATGTAAAAAAAAACTAATTAATGAAAGGTAAGCAAAAAAACTTCTGCAAAGGTAATAATTAAATTTATGGAAGAATATGATGATTTTATCCAAAATTATTGACTTCTTATACAAATGTGTTCATTTATTATTGTCAATGTTGGCATTTTGTAAGTAAGCAGTTGATTGACCCAACTATACTCAAATTTTTATAACGTTCCAATGATACCATAATATTTCGTAACATACAATCAATTACATATCGACAATCCCTAAGAACAATGCCGGATGTGCGATTTTGTGATTTTGCAGTAGAGCGGTATAAATTATCGTTTTTGTTTTTTTACTATTTTGAGACCAGGAAATATGATGTTTAAATTTTTTTTTGTCAATTGTCAACAATGATTCATTTCAAAGCGCTCACAAATACAGTTAGGTTGAAAATAGTCGATACTATCACTAATTAAAGACAAACACGACATTACAATATAATGGAGCATAATACACAATACTAAGAAAACATTATGTAGAATATGTTTTACCTAACAAGATACCGTCTCAGTACTGTAATCGTAGAAAATTATGTATATAATGTACATGTATATTACACACCATATTTTAAAACACAATTTGTTTGCGAATTTCACACACAAAACACAAGCCAAAATATGTTTATTCTTAGTGTGTCTTATATTTATATCACCACGAATAATAATAGGCCTAAGAATTGCCTGGGAAACGGATTCTAGAAATGGTCGATGGGCGTAAAGAGGATTTTAATTGATATTGGTAATAAATTTATAAGAAAGAAAAAAGGTAATGAAGGGAAACTGCCCCAATTAATCTTAGCCATAGAACGTATTTTTTTAAAGTTGTTTCTAATTACAAAATACATTATTTAGTTATTCATAAAGTAGTTAAAATTTTTATATTGATTCTACTCAAGCGAAACAATAGAAAAAGCTTCAATTTATGTTCACCATATTTTTGGTATTCATAAGGCAAACCAATTCGTGCTAAAAATCTATCTTTATTAATGAGCACTATGTGTTTCAATCAAGTTAGTGATCACAATATGGAACACATAAAAATCACCGCAAATTTTAAAACCTGGAATCACGAAAAAATTCTCTTCAACCGTAAAATATGAAGACACCGCATTGGAAGCAGAAGCCGCAGAATATAAAAAAGAAAGGTAAACGAGGATTTACGAATAATTCGCATATAAAATACATCCTTTGCAAAGCAACCATTATTTTTTAACCAAACAAAGTCATAGTTCATAAATAAGATACTTTAGTTTTGGAAAAAAGGTGAAATCGTGCTTAACCCTTTCAGAGACCCGAATTAAAACTGGCAGTAGTAGAACATATTTGATGATGGATAACAATTTATTATTGGTAAAGTTATTTGAAAATTGTTGTTGATTTGGTTTTTCTTTCAATTGCTTGAAAGTTGTTGCTAATTTCATTTGAAACAACATTCGGTCTAGGAGGGTTTTCACAAAAAAATGACAAATCGTTCACTGTACACCAAACATATCGAGAAAAAATACTTTCAAAACTTACACACAAAACCGGGTAAAACAAATGGTCGAGATTAAGGCTGGCCGCATACAACAGGTTTTTCCATCCGATTGTCTGATCAGCCATTTCTTATGAAATCCCGCACACATCCGATTCGAAAACCGGATAGGTAATAAAAATAGGCCACACCCTTCCGCGCCGGCCGTCCAATTCGGTCTGAAAAAGGGTGTGGATCCGGTTTTATTACCTATCCGGTTTTCGAATCGGATGTGTGCGATCTGATTGTCTGATCAGACAATTCCGCACGTCCGTTTCAAACGTAATCAGGCACGTTCTAGAGGGGAAGATACTCTCAGTGGTATCGCCCTGGTGTAAGACCACCATTCAGAATTGAAACGTTGTTGAAATGGCTTTAGCCGTGTTTGGTGACCAGATCTGAATAGCCTGGTACTTCCCCACCTCCCTCTTCCATATATCCTTTCCCTCCCTACAACCTTCAGCCTCACAACATACCCCGAATGGGGATGCCATAGTCCCACTGGCTCCAGACGGGAGCAGTTGGGACTCTTGCCCGGTATTCATGTAAAAAAAAACGGAAAGCAAAACCTGATGTATGCGCCCAGCCTAAATACAAAAATCATCATTCAAAATACAAAAATGGCTAACGCCAGAAATAGTAGCTAAAAAATAGTCCACAAAGCCCTAAACAAGCAATAAGGTACCTGAACGAAAAATATTATGGCTCGAAAATGTATATATTCATATACGAGTAGGTTCGCAGGTTCCAAACGCAAGTTCTGAATAGAAAAGTTTTATTATTTATAATTATACGTAAAATTAACATATCGTCATTAAAAAACAAGGCTCTGCAACCGGGCCCGAAAAGAAGAAGATGGAGAGATACGAAATTACGAATGTTAGAGGAGAGCGCTAACATTTACAGCGACAAAATCGATGCGAAAATTGCGAAAATGTTTAATAAAACACGACTCGTTTAAAATAGAGCAAAAATCTCGCGGGCATTATCTTAAAAAGCATTTAAAGAAACACTGTAAATTTTTTCATACATATAACTTGTAAAATAACTGAAACAAACGTGTTTATAAAAATTTTTGGAGCATACTTTGCGATTTTTTATAATTTGCGTTTCGGCGCGGGCAAAGTCTAGATATTATCTTCAAGATTTACATATATTTTTTTAAGAGCTTTAAAACTTACCGTGTATAAGGGAAATATGTAATAAACCGCTACAAATCCGGGTTGCGGGCCTTTAAACCAGTTGGTGAGTTCTAACAGAACTTACACCGCTACCTCAAGGGTAGGGCGGCCTCGAACATTAAGAATGCGTAAAATTTTGTGCTAAGTTGCGTTGCGTAAACGCGCAAACAGATTACCACTGCGGTACAAAACTTATCTAAAAGAATTCACCTTTTTTTGGAAGTCTTCTCAAATATTTTGTCTTACTAAATATTTAAATTGGGATTTGTTGATTTCATACAGTCCCGAGTGGGATTGACATTACTAGGGTATAGTTTTTATAATATTTAATTCATCATAATTTACAGATAAAATCTTAATTAATATAAGGAAGAGAGAAATACTGGAAAACTCAGGAGCTTAACTGCTCTAATTGCCGCAAATTTTATACAGGACAAATTGGTAGATCATTCAAAACCCACATAAAAGAACACTTTACAAATTGGATGGAAAATAAAGGTGAATTGTCGAATGTAGCCAGGGAGGGGGCGGGGGGGGGGGGGGGGGGGGGGGGACTGCACCGGGTGCCACCCGAAGGGGGGTGCCACTCAACCAAGATATTGCATACACGTAACCAAGATATTGCATACACATGAACTCGGTCTGTTATTTATATTTTCGTAACTCTATGGCTCCCCGTGGAGTGCCCCGAATTTTGTGTCGGTCGGTCTTTTATGGGCGGAATAGCCTATATTACAAAATTCTCCACCCCCCCCCGGGATGAACCACTTTTTTTATGAAGTCAAAATTAGCGTTTTAATTTCTCAAGTCAACTTTAACAAGGGGGGTGACATCCGCCCCGGGTGCCACCCATGCTAGCTACGTCACTGGTCACACTTATTAGAAAACAAATACTTGTTTGACAAAGGCAGAGAAATTAAAGTTCACCATACTTAAAGTAAAGGAAATATAGATAAGGATAAGCTAGAAGTATTAGAAATAATCCGCCTAACCAACAAAAATAGATACTAACTTTGGAATAATAATCAACTAGAATCATTTGCTAAATCTCCGCTCCTATATCTATAATTTTAACGCATGTTCTAAAGTAAAATATGCATTTGATTTGTATAGAATCCATTCTTGCCAGGGTGATACTGGATAGAACTGGAAACGAAAGGCACATATTTTTTTACCTACCGTAAACTGCCTTAACTTTACACGTTATTTTTTTTTGTTAGTTATGAAAGAGGAATAATAAAATATGTGGCAGGGAAAACATGAAATCGTTTTTTTTTATTTCTCAACGAAAATATGTATAATCAAGTGGCTTTTTATTTCTCGTTGAGAATAGGGAAAATCATTTGAACAGAAGTAAAAGTTATTCTTAAACGTGGGATACTTTGCCCCAGTTACGAAAACCGCATGAATTTTCAGGTATGTTTTAAACTGGAGCAAAGTAATCATAGAAATGAACCTCTTTGCATTTATATGAATATTTATTTTAACCAGTGAACGGCGAGTTTGATTTTTGCTCAGATTTTTCGGTCTATATTAACTGAACAAGCTCATCTGTTGAGGCGCCGCTATCCGAATTTGTACCGATTTCTTACATATCTCCCTTAAACATTTGAAGATTTTAAGCTCTTAAAAAAATATATGTTAATTTTATAGACGCTAGAATATCTAGACGCGTTCCACGCCGAAACGCAAATTATATAAAATTCCCTGGATAGAAAAAAATCGCAAAGTATGCTCCGAAAATTATTATAAACACGTTTGTTTCAGTTATTTGACAAGTTATAGTTGTGAAAAAATTCACAATGTTTCTTTAAATGATACTTGAGATACGTTCCATGAGATTTTTGCTCTATTTCAAACGAGTCGTGTTTTATTAAATATTTTCGCAATTTTCGCATCGATTTTGTCGTTTTAAATGTTGGCGCGCTCCTCAAACATTAATCCTCCTCCTCCTCCAACATAATTTTATGTCTCTCCATGTTCTTCTTTTTGAGCCCGGTTGCAGCGCCTTAACACAATTTCCACCCGGATCTATGAAGTTTGAAATGTCAATTTAATGATGAAAAAAAAATAAGCCACGCAACACAGGCAATAAACAAATACATAAAAAATATAGGCAACAAAATAAAGACAATAAAAACATGGGCAAAGAAAACAAACAAAGACAGCAAAAACATAGGCAAAGAAAACGTAAACGTAAAACGAAGGCTAAAAAAAAACCATAAACTACTGACGATCAATAACCTACTCACGTTGAAGATATTAACGCTTCACAAAATCAACGAATAATCATTCTCGTATGAATATTATTTTAAAACCCACCAACACTGGATATTACATGTTACATTTACCCTCGTTAGTGAACGGCCACGTTGACGAATATTATCGTATCAGTTAGAATTGAGTGCTTCAATTAAATCGTGACCAAAATCAACATGCGTCCCGGTATTCACATCTCACATCCAGTATACGGTATACGGGTACGTCCTACATCCAGTACATCTCCTCGTCCACCCTAATGTTTACCCATATACTAGAAGGGGTTATTTACTCTGCGATGATGGTCTCGCCAGGGGCGGCCTAAAATAGACGGTGGTTTAAATGACCGAAAGTATTTTTGAATTGCAGGGGCGGGACAACAATTCCAATATTGACGGACGACCTTCGTTTTAAAGCGGTGTCTATGAAATTCGAAAATGATTCATGGAGAATATATACAGGTGGAAAGAAAAAGTCGGGGAAGCACATGTAAACAAGAACCATGAAATCAAATAATTGAGTCGGGTCACATCAGGATACGGTTTAAGATTAGGTATATGTGAATAAAGCAAGAAGTTGCTAACATGAGAGATTTTAATTGAGTAACCCTCGTGGTTGGCTTATTGGTTAAAGAATTAATTCGGTTTTATGACAGGTTTGAGGTTGACAAAGTTTTTATGTTCAAAATAAAATCAAGGTCTCAAAACATTTTTTAAAATTTAAAATACATAATTAGATACGTATAACAAATTTTGAAAAGAAACACATAGGTATGTGGTTCTTAAAACCAAAACAATTAAGAAATTTCTTGTTAACAAACTACCCAACTAAATAGAGAAAATATTTCTCGTATTTGAATAATTATTTTATTTCACTTAGAAGACCAACAGTTTACATTAAAAAGTAAAGTATAGTCTAACTTACATTAAATATACTATTTAAAGGTTTCCGGTTTGATAATATAATACATAAGTGAAAGATGAATTAAAAAAACACATAACAATTTGTTTAAATGGGAATAGGGAAGGGTTAGGATGAGGGGGGGGGGGGGGGTCGACCTCACTACTAATTTGGGTTTTCGGTGCTTGCAAGTATGATGTGAAATATTCCTGCGTAATGCGTAAAATTATTCAAGTTCAATGAACTTTTAGTTTTCAAAATGAGAACTGAGAAGTATTAAAGTGATTATTATTTATTTTGTTAATAAGTTATTATTATTTATTTTAAGTTATTATTATTATTATTAATTATCATTATTATTTTGTTTTAATAACAAATAATAATAATTCTATATGCGTACATATTCCTTTTAATAATATTTTTGAAATATTTGAAACAAGATAATATTTTTTCACACATTACATTTCTACCTACCACCCTCAGCAATGATTTTAAAATTTGTTCTCGTTCCCACTCGTTGCAATAAACGGGAAAATATATTTTGAAAAATTTCCCATTCTCAACAAAGAATTGAAATTTCATTCCACATTCCACAATAATTTTTTTTTTTTTTTACATTAACTCCACACAGGAGGCCCTGAGGAAAATAATTTCCCTCAGGGCCTATGTCATCTGGGATTCTGTGTGGAGGGTCTTTTTGAGGAGAGGAAGGAATGAACATTGGTCTTGAAGAGACCCATGTTGTAGGAAGGAGGAAACACAGAGGCCGGCAAATCATTCCACAGCCGAGCTGTTGAACACAAGAACGAGTCGAAGAAACGACCCGTTCTCATGTGACAAATGTCAACTGTGTACAAATGTTGGGCACGCGTTTGGCGTGTTTCCCGACTATGCACCGGTGCCGAAGGGATCAAGGATGCTAGTTCCTCGGAGCATCTTCCATTTTAATACCGGTAGAACAAGGATAGCATTCCCACCCGACGCCTGTGCTCTAAAGATTGCAATCCGTCTGTTAAGATGGGAGAATCTATCAAACGGACCGCCCGTTTCTGCACAGAGTCGAGGGTATTTTTCAGGTATTTTGCAGCACCTTGGTCATCGAGGGTTGAGTTATCCGCAAACATTTTACCTAGTAAGTTAGCCTTTTCGGTGGCGGTGTTTGCTAGTGAGCCGTCAGGTCTGGTAAGAGGTGGCAGACTGGATTTGCAGAAATTGCGACCTATTGAGCCCGCAAGCGACCAGAATTGCCTGCTGCCATGCGGGCATGCAGTCAGCTTTCTGCTGATCTGCTGGTCGTGCTTGAATTTTGACCTATTTATGATTCTCTTGGTTTCCTTTGCCATTTTGTTGTAAGCTGTTCTGTCTTCGGATGTTCTAGATGTGTTGTAGGCTCGGTAAGCCGCGTTTTTTCGTCGCACTGCTTCAGCGCATTGTCGACTGCGCTGAATTAATTATAATCAATTTGAATTCCGCTTGATTTAATCGCCAATCAAAAATATATTTATGCAGATTTTGCACCTCGGTGAGAGGGTAGCACATATTCGAGTAGCAATTCAATACGATCGACACCCGGTGCAACATTATTCATTAAGCGGGTAAAAGATGTATAAAAATACTAAGGTAGTCAAAGAGCATCGATAACAGTATTTATTTTAAGATTTGTAAATTCAGATGGAGTTTCATTAACGATTGAATTACAATAAAATTGTAAAGGATTTGGTAAAAGAGCAATTTTTTAGGGCAAATTTCTTGTCAGCAATTTATTGCTGTCTTCTTTTTTCACCGAAGTGTACATTAATCAAACTACTACTTACTGTCTTGGACGTTTTCGATTCTTTGTTTTGGCAGATCCTTATTGTAAAGCTGCCAAGTATACAAGAGCTAACGCCCGCTGTTACGAGTTTATTATGAAATATAAATATTTTTTATCAGAGAGGTTGAGTGACACATGAAAAACCTTGATAACTTTAAATTACCACTTTCGCCTTGAAGCGACAAAACATATTTACACCGCGAAATAAAAGGTCAGAAGAATTCACTTTCATTTTGTAGCATTTTCCGCATAATTTACAATTTACCTAACAAACATAAAAGTTAAGTGGCCATGTTTCCCCCCGAATCGCTAAGTTTATATCTTGGACCTTTTTTAGTTGGCGGTATTTCTAACGACTACGGAAAGTGAACAAAGGTCCAAAGAACATCTATCCAAATAGCAGTAGGTGAAATATGTTCAGTTTGTGGAGTGGTGTGAAATACATAAAGCGACAAAGGGTAGAGTTATTTTGTCGGAAAGCGTTTTCATTACCTGAAAACCTCAAAGAATCTATGAAATATTTCATAGATATATATTTATCGTTTTTACCGTTACTGGGAACAATTTACCATAATTGGGTATTTTAGGAGAAACATAACTTTGCTTCTAATATTGACTTCTCCTGACCTCGGCCAAACAGAGCAATTTATTTTTTCTTTTCAATCTTTCAAGATCAATTTTTAAACGTAGCACTCGTAGCAGTTCTTACTTTCAAGTAAAATACATAATCACCGATTATTTGCTTTCAAAGTGTATGGTTATCATAATAAATACATGGTCACTGTTTCGAGTAATTTAAAATCATTACACCTCTACATTATCATACCTTTTTACTGTATTTTAAAAATACAATACATTTCAAGATAAATC
Source organism: Limnephilus rhombicus (assembly GCA_929108145.2). Classification (NCBI taxonomy): domain Eukaryota; kingdom Metazoa; phylum Arthropoda; class Insecta; order Trichoptera; family Limnephilidae; genus Limnephilus; species Limnephilus rhombicus. The sequence continues at coordinate 19,171,641 of OV815278.1, read as the reverse complement.
ATCATTGAAGCGTTCTTTTTAAATATTTCAATAATAATATAGTATTAACACATTCCTGGGTAACCGAATATTAATAATTTCGTATAGAAAAAAAACCAAACTAATAGCCGAGAATTATTATAAAAAACACACCTACGTAGTACGTTTTTGAAGTGATTAGGGAAGAAGTGATAATTAGAATCATGTTGATTCCAATCGGCAAGATGAAAAAACACGTTAATTGAAAATATTAAATTAACAAAATTTTAATACGATTTCAATGAAACAGCGAATTGTGTTAAAAATGTGCGTGCACGAAAAATGTGATTGAACAAAAGCTTTAATAATAATTCTAAGAATTTTCATTTTTAATTAATGAAGATAATATATAATATAGCGACACTCAACCAAAATTCTGAAACAGAAAAAGGAATCTACATCTAGGAATCGATACCACGACCTTTGTCTTTCCGGGGCGGAGCTTTACCGCTGGGCTAATGTGACCCTATCCGATTCGGTCATATTTAACTGTATCGTACTTCAATTAGAAGTACCAACATTGTCTTTATTTTCTTAATGCGTATTTTTATTGTCTGCTATCATTGCATGTGATTTTGTATGCATTTTATATACGCTGTTAATGTACGCGTTTTATACTCTGCTTTTTTTTCAGCTTTTTCCAATAATTGTGTATTATGCATAACACACAATTATCGGAAAAAAGTCATCTCTAGGGAGGCTGTGTAGAGGGTAAAGGTAGGAGAAGTTCTGTAAAGGAAAAAAGTATGGGGGGATGGGTAGAAATCTGGAAGTCAATGTGTCCCGGAGCGACGGACGTATGAATCCATTCTGTCAACTACGGTGCAAGGCGTTGGGTCGAGAGAGTCCGACTAAAGAGGTCAAAAGGATACCTACAACCTTTTTCTCGCATAAAACGTATTTAAACGCATCCGCCGCTAAGACCTTGACAAACCGCACCCCATTAACCCAGGCACTCCTGCTTAGCCACCAAATGTAGATAACTACTTGGGGTAACTTACGGCAGTGGTTTTGCTATCCAATAAATGATTCCCGGGGCAGCGGTACCCATGCCCGCCTTCAAAATTGTATCTTCAAGAAACATTTAAGCAATACGTCACTGTTTGGTCGATTTGTAAATAGATATTCCATCGTCACAGCCAATCGCTTTCCGAACTGTTTACAAACAACTTTCAGCAGACAACTGGAGCAAGTGATTGAATTAATTACAGAATCTTCCCTCATCCCATACCCTCCATACCGCAGGCCGCTAACTTCGTGCATCAGGGGGCAAATAGTTGCCCCGGGATTCAAGGAAGCTCGCAGTTCAGAATTCAGTGATTTGCGACGTCATTAGTGTTTTGTGTCTACAGGTTCAGAACTTAAATCACTGCAAACATCAAATGCGTTCAAATTCCGCGAAATATGAAACGTCTTTATAGGTCGCGCAATTATGATGTCAACAACACAAACTATTGTATGGCTCCAAAAAGCGTAAACCTAAAAGACAAAATATACACATCGATAGTCAACAGGGGCATTGTATACTACAGACGGATAACTTCTACAACACATTTAAAAAAAAAAAAATTAGTTTCCGGCAACCCGGGCGTTTATTGAAATAACATTATCGTATACAACCAAGTAAGTAACCCGCCTCGCTAGACGATGTCTGATTTGGGTGCGTCCTACAGCTATGTATTTGGTCTTTTGCTGGTTTACTACGAGACCCATATTTTGGCAGAGCTTTCAAGATTTGTTTATATCTATAAATGATGAAATGTGTCGAAATGATCCATGATCAATCAATCAATGATCATCAATCATCAATCAATCAAATGATCCATGATCAATCAATCAAATGATCCACGATCAATCAATCAAATGATCCATGATCAATCAATCCATGATCCATGATCAATCAATCCACGACGAAAAATGTGATCATGTACTCTGTAAATAACATAATCCTATTTGTACCGTAATTAACTCTTCCTCCGAAATTAAATATCTCGGTGTGATCATTGATCAAAACCTGAAATGGAATAATCACATTTCAGAGCTAGTGAAGAGAATGAGGAAATGTATATATATATATTTGTTAGGTTAAGAAATATTTTAAATGTAAAAATAATGAAAAATGTGTACTATGCCCTTGTTCATTCTTTACTTATCTACGGAATTATAGGTTGGGGAGGCTCTTACAAAAAAAATCTAAACTCAGTAAAAGTTTCGCAAAGAATCATCATTAAAGTAATATTAAAAAAAACAATCTACCTTCTCAACAGAATCACTTTTTAAATTATTTCCAGCACAAAATGTCGATGACATTTTCAAGCAAGCTTCCATTATAAAAATGTGTAAAGAAAAAAATAATACAGAATATCAAGAATTTTACAAACTAATGAGAAATGGAAACCAATTTATTACACCTAATTTTAAAACAACTCAAATGCAAAATCATTATATTTTCCAAGCCATAAAAAACTATAATAACTTCCCTTCTGAATTACGCTGTATCATCAACCAATCAGAACAAATAAATAAAATAAAACAATTTTTCAAAAAAACTTACAGTAAAAAGTAAATATTTTATACAAAACAGATTATTACTTATAACTCGAGTAAGAATCGTGGCTCCCTTATCAGGCACAAGAGCCCCTCTTTTCTGATAAGGTATACATGACCAGAAACTACCTTTAATTTAATATTTTGTAAAATATATGTGTATATAATATGTAATTCATATTTTTTTATATTACAATAAAAAATAAAAAAATGTAAATAACACAAATCTATATGTAAATAGAGAATGAAGATTAGATTAGGATGGTATTACAGGTAACTTGGTGATGCATGCCCTTTTTTTGTGTAGTAAACCATGTGGTAAAATGTTTATATATCCAAATGATTATATATAAATGTTTATAATATCCAAGGGGAAGAAGATGTATGTTATATGTGTATGTTCAAAAATATTTTTATTATTCTGGGTTGATCCATAATATGATTCAACAACCACCTCCAAAACAAAATAAAGCAATAGAAAATCGAGAAAATCATCTTTATTAAAATCTATAATATCAATTAATTTCAGGAAGTTACAGTTCACTGAGCATACTATTAAAACAAGTGTATTTAAAGGGAAAACGATTAATTCGATAGGATATCCAAAAGCTGTCGAAAACATTTTAGAAGCCACCAAGCTACGGATGTTGCGGTCTTAGAACGAATCTTAACTGCCAATTTGCCTGGAATTAATCCGACCGGAAGGTCTGGATGCTGCAGGCGTCAAGAGATCTCACGAGAACGAGCCAAGCTATCATGTACAAAATATGTATATACGTATTATTATATAAACGTCATAGAATATGATTGAGTTGTGATTAGAAACTAGACGATTCGAAAAATTCAAACTATACTAAATCTTAAATTCACCACAACACATGTGAACGTGGAACTGCAGATACTTTACAAAAGCTCTCACTGAGAAAATTATCACCATCTTATACAGGTCCCGTTAAAAAAAATACGTTTATTGATTTTCCATATTTTGTAAAGTTAAATTTTTTTTGTTATATTACAAATGTTTACAAATTTTATCATGGATTTACTGTTTTGATGAAAATATTAAATGCGTATTCCACACAAAACCGCCTACAACTCTTAAGAGCCAATGGGACTTTGGCATCCCCAAATCCTATAAACTATTAATATAAATGAGAACGATTGTTTGTTTGTTTGTTAGCCCTGCTTTCACGTCGCAACGGAGCGACAGGAAAATGTGATTTTTTAGAAAAAGGAATATTTAAACCTACTATTTACATTTTTTTTAAATATTTTAGTGCATACAGGTGTGTTTAGATGACAAAGAAAACATAAATAGATTTTTCACATGGTACATAGAAGTAAAGCTGGTAAGTAAAAAGAATAGCATTATCCAATAAAGAGAAAAAAACAGTTTTAGAGCTGCAGATAGCATAATATATGTATAAAACAAATATTAATAATGTATGGGTTCTTAATATATGTGTAATATATATGTGTTGAATACATGCGAAGTTGATTTCAAACGAAAATACGCGCTACCGACTTGTACCGCACTAAAATTAATATTCAAAATGGTTCCATTTTGACCAATTACACTTATTGTCAGAATTTCTGCAGAATTCAATTTCAGAAGACAAAATACTTTATACTGCTACCATGGAAAATTTCAGGTTAAAACAAACAATGTCAGATACTTCAATAAACTATCACGGAGAGGACAAATAAGTTCGATAATATAACAGAGTACCTATCTAATTACAATCAAATTAAAAATTAATCAAAGTATAAGCCGTTAAAGTAATTTTGTTATTATTTTGTAACCTATTACGACGATAAACAAGAAGAGTTTTTATAAAGTTTGTTTATGCATTAAAAATTACTTTATTAAAATATTAGTTCGGGTTTGAATCTTGCAATCATACATAAAGATAGCAGTCAATAAAATATGCGTTAAAAAATTAAGATAATGTTAGTAGTTCTTAGTCGCAGTATGATACAGATGTAACTATCGAATTGGATAGGGACACCTTAGCTCAGTTGGTAGAGCGGCGGCCCGGAAAGCCGAAAGTCGAGGTTCGAGTCGCAGAGGGGCCAAAATTTTTTTCTGATTTTTCTGTTTCCAGATTTCGCTAATATTCTCTTCATTTGATTAAATATTAGATTTTGAGGTTTTACTCAAAGGCAAAAAATTTAAAAAAAGGAATAATTGGAAGACTGGGAAGTGGCAAAGGCTACTTTTCATCCCGGAAAAAACATTTAATTCCCGTGGGAAAATTCTTTGTATAGTAATAACTTCAGTCGGCCTCGGCACAAGATCCCCTAGTGGTGAGGACTAAAACATACTACTTAATACTATTTACTTATTTTTTAGTTTATTACGGAAACAAACAGTAATAGGTACATATTTGTACGTACTAATTACATGTTACATAGTCGCATTAACCATCGGATGTTTCTGTTTATAATTCATAATACATAAGTATGTACAAAATAATGCCGATGATTAAAGAACACATTAAGTGGAGTTAGTAGAAAAAGAAAATCTTTAAAGAAAACAGAAAAAAACCCAGATTAAAGTATGTAGGATAGATAATGTGAAAGTAAACCGTGTATATAAATATACAACTAATACATATTTACATCAAATTTTCAAAGATAAAGCAGGGACTCTGGAGCCATGGCACCCCCAATTGGGGCATGATGCGAGGTTGAAGGTAGTGATGATGGAAAGGAGATGGGGCAGAGGCAAGTGTGGAAGTACCTGGCTTCAGATCTGATCACCAAACAAGGCTAAAGCCATTTCAAGCAACCTTTCCATTCTGAATGGTGGTTTTCTGAACCAGGGAGATTCTTAGAGTATCTTCCACTCCGGAATGTGCCGCAAATATACCATACATTATTTTAAATGAATTAATTGTGAAATAACACAATTAATCAAATAACATGTATTTGTCCACGCCGGAAATCGATCCCGCGACCTTCGGATTGCAAGTCAAGAATCTTTTCCCACGACCACGGAGGCCGTCAAATAATACCCCGTCTATAAAATACCCCGAAAAGAATTCTAACGGCCCAGAGTCTATGGCTTCCCCAATTTGACGAATGTAGAGGAACTGGCTATTCGTGCCTGGCAACTGAAAATATCCATAACTATTTTAAGCATTGTTATTGTTAGATTTTGTGAGAGGTGTTAAGTAACTTCTCTGTAGAATATTGACTTTGTATTTTCCCCTTTTTCACATTCATAATTTAACACAAGTTCGTCAGTTGTATCGGATTCTGCGCGACTTTTTTCCAAACCCCGTTGACATAAAAAGTAAGCTTACCCAAGGTAAGTCCGAATTATTTATCACAATGATTTATAGAGGGCAGATCCCGAACGGCGTCGGCGTCGGCGTCGCTGTTTGGGCACCGAGACAACGGGTGCGTTTGAGTCTCAGTTTTATACAGAAAAAGGGTCTTTACGATACGCCAATGAAAATTTAATGATCCAAGAAAATGTTTTCGTAGAGTATTACATCAATCACGTGTATGTTAGTCTCAAGGCTGAACGTGTAATAATAATTTTATCTGCGTCAGGCATTCATCATAGATTATTATCGACTGTGAAACCTGAAATCTTAATAATCATAACGGAAACTACGTACATGGTGAGTGGTTAAGATTCACGGGTACGAATATGAAGGTCGCAGGTTAAAGTCTAGCGTTCGCAAGTAAACTTTATTTGATTTTTGAAGTAAAACTTCTTTAGTCACATTAGAGTGATTTGAAATTCGGATGAAACGGAAATGATGCACTACGCCACCTGCGAAGCATCAAACTGCGCTCAAGGATCCTATTGGTTGAAATATAAATGGAAACGACGATATATCTGCGCTCATTGGCCGCTTTGTTTTTTTACTGGTCGTCCCATAGCGCAGCGGTATAGTGCGTTGTAAAGCTCAGCGGCCAGAGAAATCCAGCGGACGGAGGTTTGAATCCTACGATATCCAAAAAAATAAACATTTTTATTTTTGTAAATCATTATCCAATCTTCAAACCACTTTAAAATATACAGGCCAAAGAAAGCGACATCTAGCGACTTTCTAGTTTCACTTATATCGCGTGTGAATTACACTCTAATTTTTTTGTGTTATTTCAAACTTTATATAAGAAAAATTATATTGCATATTTGCGGGATGATCAGTGTCACCCCGGTGAAGGATCACCATTCAGAATCGAAACGTTGTTTGTAATGGCTCTAGCTGTGTTTGTACGTTTGTACCAGGTACTTCCTCAATTTATCTTCCACATATCCTTCCCCTCCCTGCTACCTTCAGCCTCAATGTAACCAAGTTGGGTATACCTTAGTCTCACTGGCTCCAGACAGTTGAAAACAGCGGTACTGGCAAAAAAGAAACACAAAACTAGTTAGGTGGAAAAATCAGAACTTTCAATCACTAACCAAGGTTTGGAATTATTCTTTTCTTTATTGTGATGTTTCAAGTAAAAAGTTTGTTTATTTATTTATTTACTCTTTTAAACGCCCATTGGGCTTTCGCATTTGTACATAATTATTAATTGTTTTTGTGTTTAATTCGTAGAACTCCATTTTAATTTTTAGAAATTTAATTAAAATTAAATTTGATAATGTTATTATCGAGTTCTGCAAGTTTTTTGGTTAGTGTTTTAGTTACAGCTGTTTCGACTTGTAAGGTCATTTTCAAACTGTGGTGAAGCCACGTACGGACGACTTATTTATAAGATTTTAAATGACAATTTTTGAAGGTGTCTAAGTTGATTTATTACCGGTTAAACCAATTTGTAGAGACACTAATTGAGAGAGTGCTAATGCAGGATTCGGAGTATTTCCCTTTGGTTTGCCTTGCACTAACTGTAAGGGTTTTCTTAATTGATTTAGAATGACGTTATTGCTGTGACTCATTTAAGTGTATTATATTTATTAGGTTTGGTAAACATACTAAGTAGTGGGGAATAAATAATTTTCCTTACTTTATTAATAAGCGTTATGTTGGGGTCATTCGTTCGTTTATTGATTTCTAATTGTTCAAGCAAATTTAATCTAAGACCCTTTCGTTCTATATGTAATGGTTTTGGCTGGTTATTTTTAAGTGGAACGTGATTATTCACTAAGAGATGTTCGGCGAATTTTGAAGAGGTGTTTTTATTTTTATAACATCTTATATGTTCTTTGAATCTAGTTGAGAATGCCCTACCTGTTTGTCCGATGTATGTAGCGTTACAGTCGGCGTGGTCACATTTTAATTCATATATGCCACCGTTATTGAGTTTAGGATTTCTACTTTTTGAGTTTTTAAGGCTTGTTCTTATATTATTATTGGTTCTAAAAGCTATATTTAAACCACATTTTTTAATTTAAACTTACGTTAAAGTGTTACAATTAGATAAAATCAAAATAATAATAATTATTAACTGAAATCATCAGAAATAATAAATTGACATAAAAAATTGTGTAAGTACGTTTTAAACACCTATTTTTTACATTACAATGTCGATATCAGTGGTATATTCGAAAACAAATTTTACTCTGATCAATGTTGGATGATGTCCTCCAAAGATGTTCTCCAGCCCTCAGATCACAATTGTTTTTTTTTTCAATGTTTCTTGGAGTCTTTCGGGGAAAATAATAATTAACAAACACACAATACCGCATTGTCTTTTACAAACATAACGATGTTTAATAAGCCGGCCATTAATTCCGTGTACTTAAAAAAAATGTAAGGCTTTTGCTCCAAATACAGACGTCTCTAGACTGAAAACTCCAAAACCCACCCCACTTGACGCTAAATTGTGCCTTAATGACGTCATTTGCGCACGGGGACTCCCTCTGCCTAATGTCACGTTCCGAATCCTTCGAATGGATCATCAAGTATTGAGGCTTTTAAAAAAGAAACTTTTCATTTCAAAGGATTTTAAATGCTCTTACTAGACTTGATTACACCTTTCTTCTCGGGTTTGTACTTTTGATAGCAGTTTCGAATGCACCGTATTTGAGCTTAGTTTAGAGGGTGCTGTTATTAAAACTACATTGGATTTGGGACACTGCAATAAATAACTGCGAAGGTTGTAATGATTGTAAATTGTGGATACACCCTGAAACGCGACATTTTTTACACCTGCAACTCCCTCGAACTTCCTTCATTAAATTAATGAAAAAAATGGATGTAGGAAGTTGTACTATATCAACATTTTAATGTTTATCTGAAAGGGGGAAAACAGATTTTTCAGAAGCTTTCAGACTTGTAGTACAAATTATCTAGATAGGTATTATTTGACGACCTCCGTGGTAGAACGAACAGACAAGTGCAAATTGTTTGAAATTTCAATATTTATGCTTGGAAACCTGATGTTAATAACCAGACACTACCATGTAGGGTAGTGTCTGGTTATTAACATCCATGGGTTCATGGAATGAGGTGTGTTTAGGTCTGATGAACAGGACACACTGAACCCCAGATTTCTACCCACCCCTTAAACCCCTTTCCTTCCCATAACCCTCCTCTCCATCCTTTCCCTAAAAAACCCTCCACACAGCATCCCCAAAGATGGCATAGGCCCACAGGGAAATTATTTTCCTCAGGGCCTCCTGTGTGGAGCTCATTTAAAAAAAAAACTACCCAACATTCTTTATCAACATCTCCCCCTTCGCCCTTAATTCAACCCACAAAATTCCTTGAAATTAGGAATGTCTTTGTCCCGCTGCGGTTGGCAATCTTGTGTATCAGATAAAAAATACATCCTCTACATTCAAAGTAAATGCGGAATCTTTTCTTTTAAACTTTTTATAAAAAACAAACACCGATGAAAGATTTATAAAACTTTTGCCTAACTGTCCAATTGCCCAGTGGAAGTGGATACATGGTTTGTAGTGGTTTTACTCTCGTTTTGATTTTCTTTTGGGATGAAAAAAAAACAATTTTTTCAAGAACCATCTAGAAGAAAAAGGTTCACAATCTACGAAGAAGTTCAATAATAAATACCAAATGTTACAATGAAAATATTGTTCCTTGTTGTTGTACATAAAATAATATCCGTAGAGCTCTGACAAAAAATATAAGAACACTCGTAGCCTAGGAATTGAAGACATTATATTGGTTACGATGAACAATAACGCCGAAATACACGGAGCAAAATGAAAGGCCCAAGTATAAATAGGATAATATTGTGTTATATTGAATAAAACGATTTATATTGAGAAAACACGACGAAAGTGGTAAGACAAGAAAAAAGAAGAACAAATAATCTGAAGCAGGTTTTACAACTCCCAGTAAAATATACCTTTGATATTTATTCTGTTATCTTTTTTTATTTCAGCTTATGAATTCGAAATTAAATGGAAATTCAAAGAATTGTATTTGATTAAAAAAAAAGATATGAGTAAATAAATAGAAAAAAGGATATCTACGATCAGCGAAGCCATTTTGATTGACTAGAAAACAAGACATAATAAAAGTAATTAGAATTACAAAATATCCACTTTTTGTCCAAGACATTTTGACAAATTAAAAACATAGATACTTTTTGTCCAAGACATTTTGACGAATTAAAAACATGGATACTTTTTGTCAAAGACATTTTGACAAATTAAAAACATGGAAACATTAAAAAATTTAAATAAATATGTGTTCCATTTTGCTATATCCTCAGCATTCCGTCTCACACTAGCCTAAAACCGTATATCTCCATCTCATTTTAAATTTGAAAACACAGTTTTGTATGAAAATACAGTCCCAAATTAGGCAATGATTTGGATCACAAAACACGACCACAAGGCACTTCTTGTGTTAATCTTTATCCTATGCATTGAATAGACAACATGGTGTGTGGTCTAACTTTTCGACAGTTGAGCGTTTCAAAACATCGGAGCTTGTGATATAACTGAAAAAGAGATTTATTCTAACTCAATAATTAATAAATACTAACATTTTAAATCTATTGCAATTTTTAAAATTTTGTCGGATGTATTTTATATTTAGGGGTAGGCATTCGCCTTTCGAGGCATTTGCAAACTGAAATCGTAATTGATTTATTTATTTATAATGATGTTAAATACATATAAGAGTCCTATAAAACCTTTTATCATAAATTATTACGACAAAAAAGATTGCATTATAAATAGCAGTACAGTTACTCAGAAATCAACAATTTTACAAGAAACATTTTAAGCAAAAAACGGTAGTGATAGGAAATGTGTCTTTCTTAAAAATATATCTAGAAAGATATTCACCATGGGTACGCGCCAAACTTAAATGCCAACCTGAACTTGATACGATACATTCTCACGCAGGTACAGTCACTTTACTGACTTTAAAATGACTGTATGCGAAAGAGAAAGATTCGTAAAACATGTGACAGAGAGAGGCGTGGGCGGGGAGGCGTGCCGCTTTCCGGACCCTAAACTAACCTATTGCAACGATTTCTGTATCAATGTCAGATCAGTATTAAAGTTTGGCGTGTACTATACATAAAGATAATAGATTACTTTAAAAAAAGATATGAAAAAAATAAATTAATCATTCACGTTCGCACTACACGCCAACAAATAAATTTTTGAGAAAAAATCCTTCGTTTGTAGACGTGGAAATGTGGAATGTAAGTGTACAGGTACCGAATTGTGGTGCCCTCGGCGCTACCTAGAAATTTCAACCCTTCTGTCTAATAAATAAAGACTGAAACCTAAAATAATTATTATATGAGCAGAGGATCATTCTGGACAAGTTGACACCTAGAACCAATATACTCGCAGAAGTTGCAGCACGATAACAGAAATTTATAAATAAAGTTGAAAGCACCCCAAAAATATTTAAAAAATGTTTTTAATCTTAATTGAGTGCCTTAGGTTGCGTTCAGTATGATTAAAACAAATATGTTATCAAAATGAAACAATAAAAAGCGTAAACAACTTAATATCTAAATAATGTAGTGCTTTTTGTGACAAACGCACAAGAACCCCAAACGCTTCCATCAGCCAGGAGCTAACGAGACTATGATATCCCCAATTGGGATATGATGTGAGGATGAAGGTGGGGAGGGGAAGGAGATGGGGGAGAGGAAGGTGGAGAAGTTACTGGCTATTCAAATCTGGTCACTAATTGGTAGCTAAAGTCATTTCAAGCAACTTCAATGTTTCAATTCTGAAAGGGTCTCTTACACCAGGACAATAATGAGAGTATCTTCCACTTTAGAACGAGCTGAAAATACACCACATATTATTAAAACTTATAATATGTTAAATAATACAAATCAAATAAAATTTAAATAATACAAATCAAATAGAATTAAACCCACGTCATTCGGATTGCTAGACGAGAGCCTTACCTCTCGACCACGGAGGTCTGAGCACTGGTGAAAGACAGCTGAACGTAAAAACGTAAACAGATGTTCGAATATTTTGTATTTGTTTGAAAAAATATTTTATAGAATTTGGATTCGCGAACAGTCAAAACTGAATGCACTTAATTAGGATATTCAATACAAAATCACAAAAAAACTGTTATTACATTAGAAAGATACGTTTTCTGCCTACTATTATCAATGAGAATAATCTCGGTTCTTGCTTTATTTAGTGCAATTAATCGTTTTACAAAGACACCCTATTTTATTTCAATATAATAAACATGACGCGGAGAATTCACAACTTGTTTAGAAAAAACTTAAAAAGTTACTATTGTTATTGCTTGATTTGAATTAAGACGTGTTTAATAACCAGACCTGATTAGCCAGATACTTACTAACCTTCTCCTGCCCTCACTTCAGCCTGACAACATAATCCAATAATTGGGGATGCCATAGATCCTACTGGCTAGTAGCAAGTAGATGGTAGTTTAATATATTTAAAATCAGCATCCACCAAACGTTTCTTTTATACCTCTCTGATACGAGGTTTGGAATAAGAAAATTCTTTTTGTATCATGGTAAGCAAAACTACAAAAGGATGAAAATAATAAGATTATCTACAATCTGATCCAAAACACGTCTTGGACTTTCAAAAATGGTTAGATAAATATCTTCAACATGTTTCGAAGTAATTGCCTTTCTGCATCAAAATACAGAAAATGTGACTAGACAAAGACGATGTGTCATAGAATAATCAGACATTATTCTATATTTGATTTGCCCATTCCGCTATCGATAAAGAATCTTTGATATATCTCACTTGAAGAGTTCAAAGCAAACACAGATAGTTCAAACTTCCAACAACCAGCTAATATAAACCCATGCAAAGGTACGACCTGAATCAGGAATGCCAATTAGCGCACGCCAGGCATCGGCGATATTGTGTGCTGTAAGCCAAATTATGGCTAAATGATCGCTCAGTTTGGGTCAATGGGTTACAAACTGTTACCAGCTGTTAAGCTCCTAACATACATAATTCAATACACATATTTGTATGCGTGTTTTTTTTTAATTTTCTCAAGCAAACGAACAAAAATCCTCAATTGTATTTTCCCCCTTTGATATTCAATGACAGAAGAGAAACGAATCTGGTTGCTTCAGCAAATAATAAATATGATCGATTGAGGATCTTCACATTTTGTAACATCTTCTAAAATGTGATTGCACCCATTCAAAACGGTTATATTTGAACGAAACCCTTATGTCTCTTATATAAAAGATTCCATTAAATTGTGGGTGACTCCGAACGCTTTTCCTGAAATTTCAGACAAAATCAACTTCACCTATTAATATTCCTACAAGAGAGGCCGCTATAGACTAACAAGGGCACTTGAGGTCTAAAATAAGATTTGGAAGGTAAGTTCGCACCCCTATAAAAGGCTGAATAAGTAATCGAAGGTTTCGCGAATAAATTTAGATTCCTTCAAAATCAACACGTTTTCAATCCACTTTTGTATTCAAACATTTTTCTTCTTCCGATAAATATGTGACAATGATATAAAAGCTAGAAATGTTTTGAAACCTTCAAATCCACAACAAATTATGACGTTTCGGCAGAGCGGTAAGAATCAAGACATTTATGTCAATTGGCCTCAGTGGTCAAGAAGTATAATAGAAACGTGTTCAGTTTATAAGTTACTTTAACTAAACCTTGTTTGTATAACTGTAGGTCTTCCCGAATAATAAAAAGGATAGAAAATAAATATCCACTGTCCTATAAATGGTTAAAAATAATAATAATAATAACAGAATTTTGCATTTCTTATTCTTAATTTTGATGAACGCTCCATGATATTTTACGATTATTACAAGATTGATCGATTTTTCCACAATACTACCCATGCGTGTCGTCAAAATCTAGGTCATCCAAAACTCTCTTAAGGCTCTGCAACCGGGCCCGAAAAGAAGAAGATGGAGAGATACGAATTTACGAATGTTAGAGGAGAGCGCTAACATTTAGATCGACAAAATCGATGCGAAAATTGCGAAAATGTTTAATAAAACACTACTCGTTTAAAATAGAGCAAAAATCTTGCGGGCATTATCTTAAACTGCATTTAAAGAAATACTGTGATTTTTTTCATACATATAACCTGTAAAATAACTGAAACAAACGTGTTAATAATAATTTTTGGAGCATACTTTGCGATTTTTTTCTATCGAGGGAATTTTATATAATTTGCGTTTCGGCGCGGGCAAAGTCTAGATATTATCTTCAAGAATAACATATATTTTTTTAAGAGGTCTAAAACTTACCGTGTTTAAGGTAAATATGTAATAAATCGGTACAAATCCGAGTTGCGGGCCCTTAATTTATGCGAGTGGTACGAAATACGAAGCCGTTTTCGCAATATTTAGATATTTCCGTCTTGTATATGTTGCAGGCCGATCGTAAAATCAGGCAGATCATGATGCGCCTCAGGCACTTCACGATGTGGCTAGGCACATCATGATCCTTGAAGATGAATAATCTCCGCAAATTATAATCTGGGATTTAAATCGGTATTTAAAATCATTGACGTCAAAACCTTTCAACACATTTTATATTTTTTTCTTTAAACCAGGAAATAAAAAGTCGAAGAAACCCAAATGAAAATATTTTTACAGCTAAACAAATTGGCGTCTTTTGATTTCTCTTTTGGCTGCCCGCGGAGATAAATATATTAAATTATTCTTAACTCTTTAAATAAATGTTTCCGTACAGCCATCCCTTTAATTATCCCTTATAATCATGTAACATCTCAATCTCCCTGTAATTGACTCGTTAAATAAATGTATTGTCAGTAATGAAAGCAGAATGCTACAGGAGCGGAGGGAATGGAATCAAATAAATTGAATTTTAATATCCCTAACTGGTAATACTTCACGCGCAAGATTAAAATGTTTCCACGCTGAGTTGGCAGATGTCGAGGAGTAGAAGGGGATACTGGGGTACTAAGGGGGTAGGTTGAATGCTAAAGCTGTAGCTATTCAGGCTATTGGGACTGTTCGATTGTGGATAAAGTTATTGAGGATAATGGTTAGGGGTGGAGAAGGAATATGAAATAATAGATACGTGAGTTGAACCAAGTTTGAGTAATATTATCAGTTTTCACCATCTCGAGCCTGTGATACGAATGAACACAATGAGATAAGTAATGTAAAATTGTAATATTTAATAAGTTGAGTAACTGATGTGCCATTGGGATCGAACATGTAACATGCGTTACCAGAAGGACGTGCAAAAAATAGAATTACTTCTTTATTTTTACCATTTATTCTCAGATCAATTTACCAAATGCATGCCATGCTGTGCGTAAGTTATTTTACTTATTTTCATCATGTTGTTTTTCTTTCCTTATCTAGTTTCGTACTTTATTTTTGGGTTATTATGCCGTGTTGCGCTTCCTTCTTCTTTAGCTAACATTTAGGACAGCGTTACAGTGACCATAATCAGGACAGCTGTGCAGATTGTGGTGAAGAGTGAGTTTAGAGTGTAGAAGCGATACTAGCGCACTCCACGTCTCGTAGGGCCGGAATTATCAGAATTTATCATTAAATTATTATGATTTTCGGTGTTTAGTTTTGGCGTATCCATCAAGTACCGCGTCTACACGCTTTTTAATACAATCTACCCATTTTCATTGATGATGAATACTATAACGCTGACCGAACAGACAACGCTACAGAAGAAAAAAGCGCAACACGGCATGATAATATTTACACGGTGTCCGGGGGTAAAGTGCATTAACTTCGGGAGGTGATTCTACACGATAGTATAAGTAAAAAGGATAAATAACTTTTTTCGAAATTCCAACGTTTAGGGGTAGTTTTGAGGTAAAAAGATAAAATTAGTCCGGCGTGTGCGGCCAGATTTATTATTTTCCGCTGTTACGATACCGGCCAATCACAATCGAGTCGGGCCACCGGCAGGCTCTCAGCAAGTAAGATCGTACCTCATACTCAAGATTTGTAGTAGGTACGTCTTTTTGTATGGAAAAAAAATGTTGGAATTTCGGAAAAAGAAGGTAATGCACTTTACCCCCGGACACCCTGTATATATTTTTAAGATTATCTATTTCTCCCAATTCAAATGTCAATAATTATGTTTTTCTTTGATAATGAAAGTTATTTGAACATAATAATTTCAATAGTTTGGTCCCCATATTATCAAATTCATATAAGAAATATCGAAAGAGTGCAGCACAAATTTTTAAGATTTATTAACTTCAAGTTACACATACCTATTCAACACATTAACTACACATCGTTACTAAATACACTTAAATTGCATTCCTTAGAAAACAGAAGAAAAATAAACGACCTAACTTTTTTGTTTAAAATTATTCACTCCGAAGTAGATTGTTGCGAACTCCTGCATCTCATTGACTTTAAGGTACCAACTCGAGCGACAAGGCAAAACATATTATTCTGCAACAATAATTCTCTAACCAACTACCACACACACGCATCAATTTCTCGACTACACACACTAGGGAACAAATATACCTCAAATATCGATGTATTTAATACAAGTTTACCGTTATTCAAGAAATATCTGAACAATATTTTTATGTAGAACATGTTGATATCTAAGGAGCATCACGTAGGATCTATTGCGTATATTTGTGTATTTCTATCTCTCTGTGAAAACTTGTAAACGTTTTCTTTTTATGTATTCTAGTGAGGAGGACTAAGAAATACAATATTTTGTACTTAATTTCACATTTCATTTTGTATGTAAAATTTTTGTATATAGTCGCTATAATAAAAAAAAAAAAAAAAAAAAAAAAAAAAAAAAAAAAAAAAAAAAAAAATCTTGCATTTTGTCATGTATTATTTATGACATTTAATCAGTCACCTGTAAATTTTGTATTTACTAACATACCAACTAATTTATTTTCTATGCCATTCACAACTAAGATACTTTCTCTTTTATTGTAATGCACTATCTTTCCTTAAATTTATCTGTATACCTACCTTTCATATGATGTTTACTTGTTATGTTTTTATAGTTTATCTTTTTTATTAAAAAAAAAAACTGTCTCTGTATCATAAACTTGTCATGTAGAAGCCCATCAGGGCGTTGAAAATTAATAAATAAAATAAATAAAAAAATAATAATATGAATCTTATGCGGAAACTTCTCTGGTTTGTAGAAGTCAGTAAACAAGTATATTTTTAAAGAAAAATATCTATATTATTGAGCTGCGTATTTCCCAAGTAAAATATCAAAATTTATGTATTTTTAAAAATAGTTAAAGCAAAAAATATCATATCGGTAATTATTGTTTTCACTATGATTTTATTCACTAATCATATTCATATTCCGAGCTTGGATTCCAATTTTCTTCAATAATTCAACAACTTGTATACAGGGTGTTAAGGGACGTACTTGACTTACTTTAACCAGTGATTCCTGACATTATTTGGAGTAAAAAATGTAAATGAAATTTTGGTCTCCGGTGAAATTTTTTACGTTTTTTTTCTTTTTTTTTTCTACAAAAACATAAAAAAATGGTAGGTGTTGGACAGTTGGAAGCGGGGTGAGGGGTTGGTCGGTTACTCGGCTGAGTGACCAGTGCCGACATGCGGAAGAATTTTTTTTTGTTTGAATTTTGAGAAAAAAAAATTGAAAAAAAAAGTCATCAAAAAAAGTCACCGGAGACCAAAATTTCATTGACATTTTTTACTCCAAATAATGTCAGGAATCACTGGTTAAAGTAAGTCAAGTACGTCCCTTAACACCCTGTATACAACAATAAATATCTTTCAATATTAACTCCCCTACATCGCTAAATGGTGACAGTTGTTTCTGACTTTGTAGTCATCATTAAACCAGGATGTAATGCAAAGTAAGGCCAGAGCGTGAAGATCATAAGAATGGGGGGCATTTTATCAGAAAAATAACATCTTCAAACACACTCCTACGGAAACACTTGCAGGTTGATGGATGAAAGAAAAAAAAAAACAATTATGCTAATTTGAAAACTAAAATACTCTGGGATCTCAAAAACAGAGCAATTTATTACACTGAAACTCCGGTGCAGTTTTGAGTATATTAAATTGAACGCTTTTACAAAACCAAAATTACTCTGCAAAAATAGTACGCAGACCCGCTGTTCCTCGGGTGATTAGCATAATTCCCACGATTTGCATACTTGGCGCAGAAACACTACTCTCGCTCAGTGGGTACTTACTCATAGCCAGCTTCTCGGAGCCGGCGCAGATACTCTTTGGCTCTGCAGCATCCTTTTTTAATACTAGTGCTCTGTTTAGTTAAAAAGGTTTTGTAGATATATCGTGGTGCTAAGTAAGCTTTTGCATAGTTCTGTGGATAATAATTTCCTCCACTCAGTGATTAGTAAACTTGTTCAGTTGTTAGAAGTGATGGAATCCTTTGGCTTTACCATATCATATTTTTAAAACGGCGCGGCGCCCTGTTTTGTATGGTATATGGCAAGGTCTTGTTTGGTATATATAGGGTTGCCATCCGTCCGGATTTCCCCGGATTTGTCCTAGTTTAGAGGGCGTCCGGGGAGCGTCCGGGCGGGGTTTTATTTGATGTCCGGGTTTAAAAAAAAAAATTAAAGTCTTAAAAATTAAAGTCAAACGTATACGTTTGCCTCAAGGAAGAAACAGTCGTTCTGAAAAAGGTCGGCTTTAAACAAATATAAAAGTGAATCAAACAATTTAACATTGTTTCATTTATCTTTAATTAAAATTAAATTCAATTTCCAAGAATACAGCTGTATTGATTTTTACAAATTCCTTTTAAAAAGGGAAGATATTCTAAAAGCTATCGGAAAGAGTGATAAATACAAAAAAAAACTGAAAAGTAAAAAAGGCGAGAGGCTGAGGAAAAAGCTTTAATGGCTAGATAATCAAATAATGTAGGTACTTTTGAGTGCAAAGTTATGATTGTTTTTATTACCTAAATGAAATTTACAATATGGCAAAAACTTTAAGGTGATATAAATGAGTATAGTTTTTGGTTATTTTATGCTTAAAAAAATTAATAACGTAACTTACATTACAGTAAGTCTAAACTTTAAAAAGATTCAGTTTTGTTGCAAGATTTGAGAAGATTGAATTTAGTTCATATTATGTTAAGAGATATTTTGTTGTTTAAATGGCTGCTGATAAAAATTTAAAGATATAATTATTATTAAGTTAAAGAGTTACCTCAAAAATTGTTAGATTGAATACTAAAATAGTCTCAGTACTTTTAAGATTTTTGTTTAAAAATTTAATTGAATTTCTTTAGGCTTAATATTTTAAAAAGGTTTTGTTTTCATAACAGAGTATATTAATAATTTATGTTTTATTTTAAGAATAAAAAATTTCTAACTGATTATTAAAACAATTTGTAACAAACTGTAATAAGATTCTGTTTTGTTAGGTACATTTACAATGATGATAAAAGGTGACTAAATTTAATTTGAAAATAAATAAAAAGGTGATTTATGACATTTTCAACTATTTTTTATTACACTGACTATATTTAAAAAAATCTGTTGACATGTCCGGGTTCTGGGCTCTAAAATCCGGGGTTTTCACGCGTCTTGTCCTGGTTGCCAAATTTAAGATATGGCAACCCTAGGTATATAGCAAGATGCAGTATGCCCGCTCAAAGGGAAGAAGATAGAGAGATACGTAATTACGAATGTTGGAGAGAGCGCGCTAATATTTAAAACGATAAAATTGAAGCGAAAATTGTGAAAATGTTTCATAAAACACCACTCGTTTAATATAGATCTTTAAAAATAACATACATTTTTTTAAGAGCTTAAAAACTTCAAATGTTTAAGGGAGATAATATGTAAGAAATCGGTAGAAATTCGGGTAGCGCCGACTTAAATGGTATACGGCATAAAGCATTTACTCTACTTTGCATACTTTTGTGAAGCATGATTTAATACCTTTTTTATTAATACTTTTAATAACTTTATTGATTACTTGTTCAATAGATAGTTGGCCATCGTTGGTTAGATAGTAATTTATTACAGACTTCACAGAATCTGGATTTAGGGCAATGAATAAACTGTAGCGAATGATTATCTTAACTCGGCCAATAATATTTACGTACGTTGTTACTAAGATCACATATAATTCAGAATATTCACTGATATCTCAAGTGAATATTTTCATGTTAACTAAAACGTCGAGTAAGGCTCAGTAACATTTTTGTAATTGTTTTATATGTAGTTTTTTTAAAAAAAATCGTTACAAGTAGACCTTTTCTATAAATTCTTATTTCGCATAAAGTATACTTGTGACTTCAAATAATATTTTTATGGTAAATTTGTTGTCAGCTTGACGAAATAAACAGACATATAAAATATATCGTCAACAACTTCTAACACTCGCACCTTTGATGAGATCTTATTACAAGGCGGTATGATAACAAAAAAAAATCCTATTTTTAATTACTAGCAAATAAGCCAAGATATCGATGTAAGTCTAAAATACCTTTTAATATTGTATAAGGTCTTCAAATGTAGTTTATTCTTGTCTTGCTTTAATTCCGTATTTGTTCAGAAGTATGTAAGTTCCTAGTATAATGCAGCCTTTAAAATATTTTCACCTCAAGTCCCAACGATACAGTAAAATTTAAAAAGAATTCGGTATGCTTCCGAGATATTTTAAATGTGATGTACAATTTCTAATTTTTGAAGTCTCGTAAATGAAATATTATTTTAGAAACCAGATAAAATTATCTTCGAGGTGTTTATGTTTGAAATAAATATTGAATTTTTTCCAAGAAATAACATTTTAATATCAAACACGAGAAAACGTTAATGAAATTTTTGAAACGTTAATGAAACCAAAAAAATGTTAATGAAATTTTTTGCTGGAAACATTCATAATTTTGAAAGAATTCAATTTTTAGAAAACACATTCCTTTTGTACGGGAAATTAGTAAGAAAACCGTTACTTAAACATATTTTTTTACTATTAAGCGTCAACGGAAAAATACCGCCAATTTGAAAAATTACATAGTTCCACAATTATTTGATTTTACCCATGGAATCAAGTATAAATATTTCTGAAAAATCAGGATTTCTCTTTCCAACGACGAACAATTCACATTATATTTCCGCATTATAGAAAAAAATATATGGTGGACCGATGAGTATGATAGTCGCGGATAGTAATGTCCTTCCGATGCTTGAGGGTTTTTCTTGATGGATGCCTAACAGAATATAGCTAACTCAGCATTCTGCAGATTCTCCGTAGTACTCGTAGTTATGTAACAAAAACATGGTTTATTTGGCGTTAAGAAAGCCTATCCTAACCGGCAAGCTATTTGCGACTTGCCACTTGCCGGGGTTCAAGCAATGACGTTATAAAAATAAATAGACTCGCCATAGTCTCATATACTCACAATATAATGTGGAAAGTAAGTAACACTCTTTTGTTTTCAGCGATTTTCAATATAATTTCTTAATTCAAATGTTTATTCCTGTGTGATAAAGATAGACAATCAAATAATGCGTGTGTATGAATGACATGGATATATATGAGCGGACGGCGTATTGCTTGTCAGTTTTTAATGGAACGTTCGCTGTCTCCTTTTCTTGAGGCCCACTAGAATAAAAGGTCCGGCTGCCTGTCGGAGTTTGATATGTCGAGCTTTGCAATAAATACAATTAATAGGGCAACGACAGTTTTCAAATGGTGGCGATTGTCATCAATACTTGTTAGAACTACTGATTTATGTGTTGTTTTACCGCAAGCAAACAGATAAACAGAGTGTTTAGGCTGATCAGTCTACTTTAAAACAGTGAAGTTTACTTAGCAACAGAAATTTGGCTGTTGCGCGTCCAGACCCTTTACTTTAGTAGGACTTGAATTTTCTCTAATGACGTTTAAAACCGCGAGCGGGAAACATGAAAATTAATTATAATATTTATAATAATCGATAATATTAAGTAATTTGCGTGTACTTACAAATGAAATGTTATTCATTCGCCTTTACTATTATTTGCCGTGTAATTGAAACATTTTCTCATCACACAGGAGGGCATTTTGACACTTTTTAAAATGCAATTTACTTACTGGTAAGACGCAACCTTACTCGACGCGTAGCAGTTTAGTACTAAAGTACTTGATATCGAGATCGGTACAATTGTCTTGTTCTTGTCTTCCCACGTTGAGATTTCTACCCCTCGTCTAATAATATGTAACGTCATTGGGTTCAAGAGCATCAAATAATGGAAGAAGACAGACGGTGGGAATTAAACAAACTAGCCTATCACCATGGGAATGATAAGATAATCAAGACGTCGAGGGAACGACACTGTTTTTAGGTACTCTCCTCGCTCTCTGTTAACACTAATTAATGGATTCGAAACACTTGCTAAGGTTTTGGTTGAATGGAAGACCAATAAATTCAGCAAGTTAAATAAAAGTTTAGCAGTTAACAAAACTGGCACTTTCTTCGTAGCTTAATGACAAAAGGGACTAGCATTAAAATTTATTATGTCAGATTTTATTTTGAAAGTTTATGGCTGCTGTTGATATGGGTATACGGTGAGTCAAGCAATTTTATTCGATTTATGGTCATGACGAAAAATAATTTTACAATATCATACGAATTTTAATAACATTGGTAGATAAAATATACAAGATATAATAGAGAAAATAATAGTTCGTATTCGTCTTTGGTGAACGTCCAAGTCTCAAACGTGGACTATTATAGCCTTAATCTGTTATATGTATTTTAAATAAAAATAATCAAAAAATCAGTTAGGTAAAAATCAATTAGGTTCGAAGAGTGTCGACTATCATCGTTCGTGTCTATTGTCGTTCATTTAGAGAACACGAACGTTTACGGAAATACACGATAGACAGCATGGCTACGGCAGGGTTGGGTTCCCTAGCTTCAGAATAACTTAGAGCAGTGGTTCTTAACCTTGTTGGAGGTACTGTTCCCCACCAGTTTCATATGCGCATTCACCGAACCCTTCTTAATTGGAAAAATAAAATACGATTTTATCAAATTCAAAACATAGGTACTCGTATATATTTATACATACGAGTAGGTGCACAAAGTGAGCAAAGCCATTATAGAACAAAGCGATTTTGCGTGATCAACTGCAGCCACTGATAGACAAGCAGGGCATGTCATCAAGAATCATATGGGTTGAGAGTGTGTCTTGACCTCCGCCGAACCGGCGCGACTGACTCACCGAACCCCTGGGGTTCGATCGAACCCAGGTTAAGAACCACTGACTTAGAGCTTCCAATAGGACACACGTTTGGCCAGTAAAATATTAATTGTAAACCATACGACAACGTAAATAAAGCAACTTGTAATCTCGACGAACCACGACCTTCATTGGAGTTTTCCCGTATTATTTCAAGTAATCTTAATCACTGGGATTGCATCACATCTGGCGCAGCCGGTAGAATTTTTGTTGTTCTTTTAGTTTTTCAACACGTCCTTAGGCAATTACCAATCAACTGTAGCTGCAATACTGAATTAAATTAGTTATACAGCTGTACATCAAACAGGTAGGCTCCTGTCTAGCAAAGCTAATGTGTGTGGTGTTCCTGAATTCAGCAGATTAGAGAAGCCATAAAAAAACAGGTTATAGCATTCTTAAAAGAACCTCCATGCACCACCAATAGCATTATACACCAGCTAAACCTTAACTTAACTGAATGTACGAACTCTATAGAAAAATACGATGTGTTATCATTCTCAATTCGAAGCCTTAGTTCAACCGACAAACCTCCCACTCAGAATACTAGAATAAAAATAGATCAATTCTACAAAAAGAAAAACACTTAACGTGCATAAATACACATCTGAACATACATAACAACAAGATTTGTTTTTTAATCATATTTGTTTTTTTAATAATAAGCTTTTTAAAAATAAATACATTTTATTGGAGTTCCATTTGCCAAAATTGGAGTGTCACCCTAGATGTTTTGAACTAGCTTTCTTTCTTGTATAGTAATTAAAGATTTATTTATGGTCTATATTGTTACAAATCATTCTTAAATTACCCATTTGGTCACTAATATGATATTTTTATTTCTTACTTTATTATAATATTTTAATGTTTTAAACGTAGTGTATTTTAGTATTTTGTGTGTGTAAAATCACTCAACTTTATAAATTTTAACCTCAACACAGGCCTAGTCCTAGTGAGGTTAATTTTTTTGCATGTAAAAAAAAAATAATAATGTATGGTGAGAAATTATAAATAAATAAATAAATTCTATTTATAAAGGTTAGAAGTCAATATTGGGCCCAACTCAAGAACTTATTTGACTGACATTGACATTATCACGTTCATGAAAAATATAGCTTTCCAGGAAAAGTTGTAAGAGAGATGAAAATTTACCTACCTAAATAAGTTTACCCACGAATTTTCCGTGTTTCCTGAAAATTTCAATTAACCTTTATCATGGCGGCAGAATACTTATCTCATACTTAAACATGGCTAGGAAATACTGAATATTAATTTTTGTTCTTTCAATGTATTTTTTTTATATTCGAAGGCAAGCGAGCTATGAGATTCACGATTTAAAATTACAAATTGTAATTTAAAATTTTAATATCACGAACATTGGAGTATTCGACTACGCTCGTATAACGGATCTAATACGTTTTCTATTTACATTTAATTCCATTAGATATCTACATATGGTGGTGGATGTTTTCGCAAAGATTTTCGCATTCGTTTAAAATTTTAAAAAGTTTTATTTATTTTTTATTAGGAACCAAAACAGCGTTAATTTAGAGAATAATTGTAATAAACCCAAAAAAACACTTACAAATATTGCGAAAACTATGAATCTAACAAATATTTAAGCCATAAACCGAAATAAAAATCCAAATATGCAACAATCTTAACCCAACATGCTTAAAAATATACACAATGTCGTTTATTGCCGCCTTACGTGTGTTCTAATTTCTAAACTATATTCGCTAATAACCCACTTTAAGAAATACGCCGTCCCGGGAACCATTTGTTGGATAGCCAACACCTCTGCGATAGGTCACCTTATGTGGTTCGCTACGTTTGGTGACTTAGCAGGGGTGCCCGGGTTCATGGGGTCAGGTTTGTCCGAATGTCTGCGGCGAAGATCTTGTGTCTGCCACCAACTGCGTGGCAGGCCGAGTCGGGAGAGACTGGTTGAGGGAGGTCTTTTGACCTCTCCGGCGGGACTCTCTCAGAACATTGCCTTGCATCGCAGTGGAAAGGATGGATTCATTCGTCCGTCACTCCTGGGCACACGGACCCCCAAATTCCTACCCACCCCCCTTATCTTCTTCCCTATCAGAATTTACTCTCCTTCCTTCCCCTAAATAGGGTAGCCCCACCCGTACAAAAGGGGTTTCGAATGGTCCACAATGTTACAAAACATTCCACACCATTCGAAATTCTTCTTGAATGTTCTACAATGATGTCCCCGATTCCATATTCCCGAACATTTCGGGTTGTTCTGGAATGTTGTGGAATGCTCTCGAATGTTTTAGTAATTTCTAGAGGGCGAAATTTCTAGCCCCTATATCTTCAAAAGCACGCCCTTCAGGTAAAAAACGGGAACCTTCTTCATGGATGGGGGGATAGAGGGCTACCGCACCATATAATTCCGTTCGGGAATAGTTTTAGCGGGACGCACACTTTTGTACAGTTTTTTTTATAATATACTAGCAGTATATTACAAAAACACTATAACCCCCTCCCCCAACCCCCTTCACCCTCCCCCTTGCCACACCCTATCCCTACCCCCCCCTTCACCATCCCCCCTACCCCCTCCACCCTCCCTCCTCAACCCCTCCCCCCCTACCCTCCCACTCCCCCCTCCCCTCCCCACCCCCCACTTCCTCCTCCCCAGTCCTCCCTACAAATCCCCAAATTTTAAACGCAATCGGATGAACGGTTTAGCAATGCATAATTTCATGATGCCAGAGCTCACTATTGTATTCAGAAACCATCACCGGCATGCGCACATCAAATCCCCAAAGTTTCATCGCAATCGGATGAATGGTTTAGCAATGCATAGCGGACATACATATATACATATATGCATACATACAAACCCAGAAACAAACATATTTGGATTTTTATATATATATAGATATTGATGATGATGTCCCAACCTGGATTCAGAGGATTGCGGCATCGCGATAGGGGTTTATAGTGACTCAAAGGTGTGGGGAGAGGTAGTTTTAAATTTGGGAGGCGGGATTGGGTACCGCCGCCCCGGGAATCTTTATTGGATAACCAACACCTCTGCCATAGGTCACCCCAAGTGGTTCGCTACGTTTGGTGATTTAGCAGGGGTGCCCGGGTTCATGGGGTGAAGTTTGTCTAGGTATTGGAGGCGGATGACCAGGACACACTGAACCCCAGATTCCTACCCACCTATTAAACCCTTTTCCTTCCCAGAACTCTCCTCTCCTTCCTTTCCCCAAAAACACCCTCCACACAGCATCCCCATAGATGACATAGATCCAGAGGGAAATTATTTTCCTCAGGGCCTCCTGTGTGGAGCTCATGTAAAAAAAAAGTTAAGAAAGAAAAAGTTTGAAAGTACTTAGCTAATCAGGTCTAGTCACTAAACACGGCTATAGCCTTTTCAAGCATGCAAAAAATACTAAAAAATAGATTATTTGTGCAAACCGCTTACTCGTTAATACGGAATATTTTTTATTCAAACAGTTAGATTTAGCTTTATTATTACGAAAAGTGAGTATTTATGTCGGGGGAGACCAAAAAACATGCAAAAAATATGCATTTAACATTTTAATTTTGTTAAAATTAATTCACTCACGCGGTAACGCCATCGTTTTTATTTCAACAATTCGTAGACAATCAATCAATGCTGCCAATCATAGAAAAAAATATTTTTGGTTAAAACAAAGTGAATGCATTATTGACAAGTTTACTTGTATTTATAACAGTAGAACATGGAAAGAAATGTATAAGAATAATTACACAAACCCGCTAGACAAACCCTGCTTTGCCAAACAAACCATTCAAAACCTGGGATGTTTTTTTTTTAATTATGATGAAATGCGAGTTTATTTTAGAGAATTTATTTTATAAGATTGGTACTTCCGACAAATGTCGTATTTGATTGTCTATTAGTTAAAAAAGGAACATTCCGTATTATTCGTGCATCAAACTTCGACAACACGAACGTTCCGTGTTATCCGTGAAGTGGACTAACTGCATATTTATCAAAAATACAATTTGTACAACAAAAATAAATAAAGGTACCTAATTAAACGTGCTTACTTATCCGCCCATACATAATTGTGCACACAATTCGAGAGGCCTAATACAAACATCCAGGGTCTAATTAAATTTTAATTAGCGGCCTCCAGGTTAGCGCACAGATCGTTTCCAGCAGAGCTACCGTACCATGGAGGTAGTGAATTGTATAAATTGAGAATATTGCGTATTCCAGGATATTCCTTTCGAACGGAAAGCAAGAGCATTTTTGTTGTAAGTGAGACATTTCATAAAAGTTATAGCAGACGTCAGTGAATTATGGATATTCGAACAAAAGTTGATTCAAACACAGTTTTTAAAGATAAAAATACAGTGCTTACCTGCAGAATATTTTAATCTTCTGAATTGGAAAAATTTTCACGTGTTTTTGATAAACAATTAATAAAAATAAGAAAATACTTTTATATATTTTCGAATTTAAATGCGATCTTCGAATATTGTTCTCCCATTATCGCTTAAAACAACCAGTAGGCGTACACACCTGCTGACATACATATATTTGGTTTAGTACTTTAAAATTATATGTATCTTTCTAAATTAAAAAAAAAAATGAATAAAAATGAGATCTCATCTACATGATTTTTTCATTCTGCAGCGATTGAGCTTACGTTACGTTACGTTATAAAGGACTCCTCTAAAAATCTAGACTATGTATCAGAGAATGTCTGTGTTATTTCCATGTTTTAATATTCTTAATTTTTCATGGTACGAATTAAAATAATAATGATGGACAAATCACTTCACTAATATGCCTAGATTTTTATTATTCGTACATAGATTATCTATGCATACGTCCTTTTATGAAGCTAAATAGAGCTGAAAAATGTATTGCAGTTTTGTCTAATTCACCAATGAAAATGTTCCCGATAAACTTAGTAGTAAAATTGACAATCAATAAAATGTTTTTATAGAAAAATAAAGTTAAAAAAGACTTTTTTGTTGATTTATGCGAAATCTACGATATTTTTTCATTTAATAAACTTACTCAACTTATTTAAATATATTGATTAAAAAATTAAAGTATGAAAAAAGGCTATTTCTTGTGACTTTTAGTAAAGATATTCCCGTCGAAAGTGTGTACATACGCAAAAATGCACTATGGTTATTTAAAATTGTGAGGCAGGTACTAAACAAATTAAACGTTCTGAAGTTCTATTGTCAATTTTTGTCGTTGACCAACTTTATTCCCTCACAAAGCACTCTCTTTAGGGTGAATTGCTTGTTTAAAAAAAAAACTTTATTTCCGAGAAAGAGTTCTCATTATCTTAGTTCGTAGAAACCAAAGATATTGAAATATAAGAGTTATGCTATGATGTCCGCCCTACCCTCAGCGGACTATTTCCTCAAGGGAATAGTTTGAATTCGGAAAGTAGTTGATTTATTGAAGGTGTGAAGTAGAGATGGGAAAGTTCAGCATTTTCCGGAGGCCTCCAAGACGTGCTTTCTTTTAAAAGTACTTGAGTTCTTGGAGCAGGTCCCGGGAGCCACTCCCGACTCGCAAATGGCTTGAACCACGACGCTTGGGTTCCGCCCTAGCCGGAACTCGCAAAAGAACTCGAACGCGCAACCTACTCCGGAATGGCTCGAATCGAGACGCTCGGGTTTCACCCTAGCCGGACCTTAGAGTCGGAGCCCGCAAAAGAACTCGAAAGCGCGACCTACTCCCGACTCACACATGTGGCTCGGACCGTGACGCACGGGTTTGACGAGTGCGAACTGTCACCGCACCGCGCCGCGCCGCCACCCGAATGTGCCTAGGCCCGCCGAGTTCCGGATACAAGTACTGTACCAGGTTCTTTTGGAGTAGTCGATTTGAAAAGGGAGTAGGAGTAAGAGCCGCTTCGCGCGAAGAACCCGAGTTTAAGAGCCCACTCCAGCTGAACCTACACATCGCTGGTGTGAAGTAGTATTGGTTAACAATATAGTTAAATACGGAAAGAATTCGTTCATTTAGTTGATTTTCGAACGTGTGCAGTAGTGTTGGTTAACAATATCAGTGACGCCAGGAATCACAGTAACACCCAGTAAAAACTACGGATAGCAGATCTCTTATATTTCAATATTTTTAGTAGAAACCGATGTAGGGTGCAAATTTTTTTTTTGTTACAAATTTATAAAATTTAGGCATATTTAATTAAAGGTCGAACTAAAGTAATCCACTCCTAATACGTCCGCGTCGCAGCCTCGGCGCCGGTTAGCCCTCGACGCCGTCGCTGTCGGAAATCCAATTAAAAATATCACAATACCGAATCCGCAGGGTCCGCTCACCCGCTCACCCACTCACCCGCTCACCCACTCACCCACCAGGCCGCGGCCGCTGTTCATTCATTCAGATAAAAATACCCCTTCATAAGGATTCCGAGGTCCATGTCCTGATAAAGCTAACAACCCTTTCTGCCATTGTTTTGAAAATGACCACACATTGGTTAAAAAAATATCAACATATTTGGTTACTTACTTTGGTTTTGACAGATGGTTTCGGTTACACGTTATAACAGAATCATTATTTTAGTAAGCTCGATTGAAATTTCCCTTCTTTTCGCTCGCAGCGGTAAAGCAATCTTACCTGTAACAAAGAAAATAAACATTTATTACTATTACCATTGATACAAAAAGAGTTAAAAAAGGTGTTATAAAACTTTTTGATAATCTTATTATTTTATTGTCATCCATATGAATTCATCACTTTTTTTTTTAACAACAGCTCTCACACTGGAGGCCCTTAGGAAAAAAATTTCCCTCGGGGGTCTATGTAATCTTTGGGGATGCTGTGTGGAGGATCTTTTTAAGGAAAGGGAGGAGAGGAAGTTCTGGGAAGGAAAAATGTATGATGGTTGGGTAGGAATCTGGGGGTCGATGTGTCCAGGATCTATTCCTTCCACTGCGGTTCAAGGCGATGGGTCAAGAAAGTCTGGCTCGAGAAATCTAAAGATTTCCCTCAAACAATGTCATCCGAACCGGCCCGCCACGCAGTAGGTGGGCAAACGCATTCGCCGCCAAGTCCTAGACAAACCTCACCCCATGAACCCGGGCACCACCCCTTCTAAGTCACCAAACGTAGCGAACCACTTGGGATGACCTATGACAGAGGTGTTGGTTGTCCAATAAATAGTGCACGGAGCGGTGGTACCCATACTCGCCACCCAAATGGAGGTTATTTCATGAAATTATTTCAAGTTTTTATTTATTTTAAACTACTATAATATAAACTCAAAATCTAAGAACGACCAATAAATATGATTAAGGTACCTGCTTAAGATAGTGTTTAAATAAATTTAAAATTAAGAATTAAATGTAATACTTAAAACATATTATTAGAAAACCCATAAAAACATATATTTTTATTTGAAAAAACATTTAAATTTAACACTTAAGTTAAATAAATTAGGTAGTAAGGTGGAACTCATATAGATTCGTAATTACGTTTTTTAATCACAAATTAATTTTATATAATCGAAAATAAAACAATGTCATTTTCAATTATGATATAATAAGATAGTTAAGAAATTAAATGAAGACATCAAAATCACTAAAAAAGAAACAATGTTTAATAATCTAATCAAAACGGATAAAAAATTTATGTCCATTTTTGATACTAGTTATATATCGCGTCCAAGCTCTTTTCGCGACAGTGTGAAATTTAATCACCCAACTTTTTTTTTTACATGAGCTCCACACAGGAGGCCCTGAGGAAAATAATTTCCCTCGGGGCCTATGTCATCTTTGGGGATGCTGTGTGGCGGGAAGGAAAGGGTTTGAGGGGTGGGTAGGAATCTGGGGTTCAGTATGTACTGGTCATCCGCCTACAAGACCTAGACAAACCTCACCCCGTGAACCCGGGCACCCCTGCTAAATCACCAAACGTAGCGAACCACTTGGGGTGCCATTGGCAGAGGTGTTGGTTATCCAATAAAGGTTCCCGGGGCGGCGGTACCCATTCCCGCCTCCCAAATTGAATTAAATAGGAGTTTGAAGAGATAATGGAACGCCACACAACTCTGTACTGACACTTGTTATACATCATACTTATTTTGCAATTACAACCGTGATTTCCCTCTTATACAGAAATATTCTATACGTTATAAATTATAATGTCGTTTTTCATGTGAATTGGTAAAAGCTATAAAACACAATTATTATTAATTAAAGGAAAACAATCACTTTGTTTGTAACCACGGTTTATTGATTTTATTTTTTTTTACCGACCGGTTTCGCTTAATACAAGCATCATCAGGGTATAAATTAAAACTGATGAAAAAATACATTGTGTGAGCTTATATATACATACAGACAGAGACAAAACATAATATAAAGTAAGAGTGAGAGATAACAAAACATAATATAAAGTAAGAGTGAGAGATTGTAATTATCTCTCACTCTTACTTTATATTATGTTTTGTCTCTGTCTGTATGTATATATAAGCTCACACAATGTATTTTTTCATCAGTTTTAATTTATACCCTGATGATGCTTGTATTAAGCGAAACCGGTCGGTAAAAAAAAATAAAATCAATAAATCGTGGTTACAAACAAAGTGATTGTTTTCCTTTAATTAATATGTCAAACCACAAAGTGACTGCTTTCTACCAAAATATACAATTATTATTACCTGTATTGTCTTCCAGGGCACGATCGCGACAACCGACAATACTCTTGACAAGAAATAATGAACCAGTAATAATCTAGCTTATTGCATGAAAATACCTTGGGCTAAGAAAAAATATTAAACTGGGAGACTGCCCGTTATGTAAGGCAGTGGTCTTCATACACAAGAAATAACAATGACATAGCTGCAATGATGAATTATTCCAGTAAGCTTTTTATTACAATATGCACTAACTTAACTGTCAGCATTCAACGCTTTAATACTTAAGTAAGTTAGTTAGATACTTTCATTTGTAAGCAATTTCTTGTCAATGCAACCACTTTTAGCTAGCAATAGGCTATTAGTTTATTTATTAGAGATAATATATTACAAAATTATTACATAAAATTTATAATACATTACTCCCAATGAGTTTAATAAAACTCATTTCGGGAAGGACAACATTATACATCTAAAGGAAAATTATTTTTACATAAGAACACGGAAATCAATGAACAATACATAGATTTTTAAATGGACTAGACACACTTGATACAGGTAATTGAAGAATATACAAGAGTTACAAAGGAAGACAGATAAATTCGTCACTGGTTAATAAAGTTGCTGAGAAAATATCCTTTTAGAGCCTTTGCCAATATTTTTTTGTTTGATTCTGGTAGTTTTAGGACATTAGGTAATGCGTTGTATTGCGTATGTGCGATGTATTGTAAGGAGTTAATTCCAAATTTAGTTGTGTGTGTAGATGACGATAGGTGTATTTGATTTTGTGATCGTGTTTTGTGCTGGTGTATATCGGAATTAAAGGCTGGTTTAGTGGTGGTGTGTGACGAGTGTTGAATTATTTGTAGGATGGCAGTGGTGATGCTATATTTTGGCAGAATGGTAAAGGGAAGAATTTGTGTCAGTGAGTATATGTCTTTGACATGTCAGTTTCGAAACATCTATTCAACTGACAAAAAGACAAGGCGCATTATTGTTTCTTCAATAGAGTATAGAAATATCGATGTCGGTTGGGTAGTAATTACAGTTATTTTATTAATCCATCATACCTATTTACGTATCTCAATTTACTTAATTTCTTAGTATTATGAAAAAATATTGGAGCGCCTTTTGCCACAATATGGCACTAAAATAGCGCGGATTGATTTGCTGCCAGTTTTAGGCAAATTTTCTCTAGATGCATTAATTTTTTTTTTGGTATATTTTCAAATACTCCCGCGGTATAAACTTGAGGTTTTATAGAAGTTAAAAGAGACTACTTCTATTTATATTCAATAGATGTCAGTGTCCTCTAGTTTCTTACCAATTATTCGTCTTTCCAAAATCGGAATATGCAAAATTTTTTAAAGCGTTCAGCTGTCGAAATGCCAACTTGTAAAAAATGCCGCTTTTTATCGCGTTTTAGTGATTTTTTCTAACATGTTTTTATACCAGTGTAATAATGATTAAATTATTAATGCATTCAACGTGTTTCAAACTAAAAAATAAGTGAATATTTGAAATACAAATTTTTTTATGGTTATGTTGTGGATTAGACAATAGACAGTGTTTGATAATGGATAATTTTCAATAAATAAAGCAATAATCGAGTTAATTGGTATAGTGGATTTAAGATAATTAAAGCACCTGTCTGATGTGGTGCAGTTATTTTTATGAATACGCTAAAAATCTCATTTTGTGTTATTTCTCGAGCAAAATTTGTGTCAAAAGTTTTTTCAAAGGAAACATTAAACACTTCACAACTTATCAACATTCAGTTTTCTTATATATATAGATTGTGATCATCAATTAGACCATTGCAAAGAAACTTAATAATATTTTTTTTACGTTATTTGTTTTTGGGGTGTTAAGCCGTATTGCGCTACAAAGAAGGAGGTAGCGCTACCTCCTTCTTTGTAGCGCAACACGGCATAACACCCCAAAAACAAATAACGAAAAAAATAGTTTTGGCCGTGAAATCTTGAAATTCATAGAAAATATTTAATGTGGACGCAAAATTCAACTTCCTACGCCGCCAGTCTACAGGTAGAAAATCTGAGAATATTTCTGTTTCAAATGCTTACGGTTTTTTAATATTTTCTTTATAAACCTTAAAAATATGGGTGATTATTTAAATATGGGTGAATTCATTGGTTATATAGCACTTAATTCGGGTATTTAAATTCGGAGGTATGATTTTTTTTATGTGGGCGGAAAACATTCAAAATGGGCTCCAATAAATCACGAGCAATCCGAGAAAAAAGTTTTTATTTGGTCTGTCGCTCGAGTTGTTAAACCACTCAAATTTATTAAAACACGTTGTGAAATATTACAACAAAACAATCCAGATTGCGGTATGTTCGTACAAAGTGGGTTAACCGTCAATATTTATACAACCATAAATTATAAATATTTCGAATGAATACTGAAAAGTTAACCACATTCCCCGTTTCCTATCTTGACTTAGTCGACATCCAACAGGCGGCCATCCACCCCGAATTCTAGAATTTAGGATTTAATCGGGGTTTTGTTTATCATTCACAAAAGGTTTTGAAACAATGGATACACGTAGGGGATGGAAGCCTCCAGAAGGATTCTCGGTAAGCCCAGAAAGACGAATAACCGCAAAAAACCGCAGATCATCCGTCAAGCCATTCCGAACGAGAGGATTTCATGATTAATATCATTGAAGCATGCACGGTTAGCTTCGTTTATGTGAGCGAACATTTCGCTTGCATCCCATTTACTTCGATACATAAATAATAAGCGAGAACTGGCTTACACGATAAATAATAACAATATGTTGAGGATTTTTGTAAGCGACGTTTCCCGCCACTCACATAGACTGTAAAATAGGGGTGCTGGGTAGTCCTGGGTAGCCGCCAAGATGCTCGTCAATAACGCCCCGGTAATGGCCCACAAGAGGAAGAGGCAGCGTCCAAAAGGGGGGGCAGAAATGAAATCCAAGTTTTTCAAGTCAAGTCCGGGAAGAGGTCCTTAGGTCAGGCAGAAGAGGCGGAGAAGTGCTTGAGACGGTACCAGATCGAGTTTGTCAAGTGCGTGTGTGCGTTGGAAACGCTTCTTGTCGAATGCTCGATGTTCCCGGGGTACCGCTGTATTTATAGCCGGCCCCTTGCCCTTGCCGCCGGCGCGGGTGGGCTCGAACCTTTTGCCCATTTTTCCGGCGGTTCGAGTTTTGGCGGGCTATAACCTCTGCTGCGGGCTACACAGCAGAGTTCTCTGTTGTCTCAGCTCTTCCCCTTATCCTTCTCTTATGTCTGACCCCCACGACCTCTCCCCTAGTAATTTATTTAATTTTATTATGGCATGTCAAATAACTTTCAATGGGGTCCCTGCACCCACATTTTGTCAGGGAAACTTAAATATCTAAATCATTATTAATTATACATTCATCAGAGATATTTATTAACATAGAGGAGAGTCCGGTCTATCTGTCCATATCATTTATTCGGTGACAGATTAGACCGAACTCCCATAATTTGACAAAACATTCGGAGCCTTTCAGACGGAGCGTTCCTATTGGTCCGCCCGGTGGGTAGGTGAGGGGAAGGGTAGGAAGCCGTGCCTGCCCGTCCACGCGGGGGGATTTCACCCCCGGCCAAGACGACCAGGAGGAGCCCGTTCTTGGGGCAAAGGAATACCTACTCCCCCGGACGGAGCGTTCCTATC
This sequence comes from Limnephilus rhombicus, assembly GCA_929108145.2. Taxonomy (NCBI): domain Eukaryota; kingdom Metazoa; phylum Arthropoda; class Insecta; order Trichoptera; family Limnephilidae; genus Limnephilus; species Limnephilus rhombicus. The sequence goes on along the minus strand of OV815278.1, from coordinate 19,136,156 downwards.
GGTCCGCCCGGTGGGTAGGTGGTAGGGGAAGGGTAGGAAGCCGTGCCCGCCCGTCCACGCGGGGGGATTTCACCCCCGGCCAAGACGACCAGGAGGAGCCCGTTCTTGGGGCAAAGGGAACTGGTCTTTATTCAAACAGGGTACATTTTAATTGTGAACATAATTATTAGCATATTATTTGCCTCTAACCCTTAATCCTACGTTATTTAAAGAGACGAGGACGGCCTGTGAGGGAACTCATCCTCGTCTTCGTCTACAAATATATTTAATCTTTCTTAAAAATAAAGGAAGAAGATGTCCGGAAGGGAATCTTCTTTCCCTCGTCGACACGTCCGGTACAATTTTTATAGCGCGGTTTTTGTGAAAATTCACCTCAAAGGCGCTATAAAAACAATCAAATTATATTCATTCCATTCGAAGAATACCCTCCGTAAACGGCTATTTACGTTCATATTAGTGTTTGATATGTAGATTTTTTTTTTCAGTTTCATTTCTCATGCTTATTCGTTTTTTTAAATTTAATTTATATGTTGTTATTTACTTTTTACCTTAACTTTTAATTTATCTTTTTTTGTTATCCTACTAATATTATAAAGGCGAAAGTTTGTATGGATGTATGTTTGTTACTCTTTCACGCGAAAAATACTGAATGGATTTTATTGAAACTTTACAATAATATAGCTCATACATTAAAATAGGCTGTAGGCTATAGCTTAGAGCTCTGGCATTATGAAATTTATATTAAAAAATTGCAACAGGTGGCACGCGAGCTGTTTGAAAAATGAATGTAACCGGTATGGAGGGGGGGATAGGATGTGGGGGCAGGGCGAAGGGGGGTTGGGGGGAGGGGGGATGCGGGAGGGCGGAGGGTGGAGGGGGAGGGGGAGGGGTGAGGGAGGATTTGGGGGTGGTGTAGGGGAGAGGGGTGAGAGGGGGCGGGGGAGAGGAGTAGGGGGGGGGGATTGGAGTGGGGATAGGAAATGTGGAGGAGGCGCTGTGGGTACCCCCCTAATACTATGCGAGCGAAGCCGGGGGCAAAAGCTAGTTTCAAAATATGGAATGCATTGCATTGCACTTCCCCTACTTTTCTGGAATGAACTTCTATTATTATTATTATTATAACAAACATAAGCTCATTTGGGCGTTTAAAAAAAATAATGTCTTACAAATAAGTGTGAAGTCACGTATAAATGTAATTTTTTTACATTAGTTTCGTACGAGAGGCCCTTAGGAAAATAATTTATAATAAAAATTCCCTCAGGACATAGTTATTTTTGGTAATGTCGTGTGAAGGATCGTTTTAAGGAAAGAAAGGAGAAGAATTTCTGGGAAGGATAAAGGTATGAGGGATGGGTCAGTGTGTCCAAGAGTGACGTACGAACCCATCCCTTAAACTGCGATGCAAAGCAATGGGTCGAGAGAGTCCAGCTGGGGAGGTTAAAAGGCCTCCCTCGACCAGTCTCTCTAGATCCGGCCCGGCACGCAGAAGGTGAGCAGATGCACCGCTGCCAAGACCTAGACAAACCGCACTACATGAACCCGGGTACTCTGCTAAGTCACCAAACGTAGCAAAACGATTTGGAGTGATCTATGGTAGAGGTGTTGGTTATCCAATAAATGGTTCACGGGGCGGCGGTACAAATTTCTGCCTCCCAAATTGTAAATAAAAAATATAATTTTTACTTTCAGGACAGATACAGAAAACTTCATTCACAGATACTAAAAAAGTTTATTACGACTTTTAGAAATTATGTTTTGTATATTTGGATTGTAAGTCGATTATTTTTGTGAAATAATAATAATACAAATATAAGACAATATTATTGTGTTGTATTTGTTTTATTACCGATATGAAAATTCCTTTATTATTTGTACTGCCAGTTTGATTGTGCTTAAGAATGGCGAAACGGCTGTTACATACAATAATATTTAATAATAAATACCTTAACAGATGTCAAAATTCATAAATATTTGATTTCAAATTTAAAATATGTGTAGATTAATTGGGTGGGATCTACGAGTACTTCAGACACGCACATAAAGAAAATTATGAAAACTAGAAAATGAATAAATTTTTTTTTATTTAAGAAAGACAAACATTCCCGGGTTACGAATAACCCAACAATTTTTGAAAATCTCCTACTACCACCACAGAAAGCCGACAGTGTTGTTTGTGTTGTGATGGAGGACTTAGCCAGCCGAGGAATCGAACACGCGACGCTCGGGTGGAACCCAAGCGCTATGCCCACCTTACCAATGACCGGTCGAAAATTATGAAGACAATATTAAAAAGGGTGCGTAGATTTATCGAATGTGACTCTTGATAATGAAAAATCACACTACAAACCCGTAGGGGCATGCAGAGAGGAGTGAACGCCACAAAAATCTGTTATGACACACATCTCTTGCTTCTTTCGCATTCAAACATCGTTTTATATATTCTCCTCTTTTTTTAGAACACTTTACACCGACTCTTTTTTCCTTGTACTTGTATTCAACTGACACACCTTTCTCCGCCCATCCGTTCTACCAAAAAAATCGCAAAAAAGGATGAAAGCGACATTTCACGAGTCAAAAATAATGTAAGCGACATTTCACGAGTCAAAAAATAATGTAAGCGACATTTCATGAGTCAAAAAGGGATGTAAGTGACATTTCACGAGTAAAAAAATTATGTAAACGACAATTCACGAGTCAAAAAAGAGATGTAACCGACATTTCACGGGTCAAAAAAGGGATGCACGCTACATTTCACAAGTCATAAAAAGGATGTAACCGACTTTTCACGAGTCAAAAAGCCGCTTATCCTAAATCCTCTATTTTCGAGAAGGAGTTTACGTAGTGTAATTTATATCAATGCTTGTTCGTAATTTTTCTAGCAGAATAAGCATAAATTGTGTTGTAAAACCCCGCTAACCCTCCCTCCACGGTTGGGGTGGGGGATGCTGGAATGTTTGCCCCGTGTTTTATCTTAATTAAATCCCAAGCACTCCGCCGACGCTATATAGTGTGTAATAATGCCGTTTTAACACATCGTAAATTCAATTTGCGCTAAACCTTACACTTATAAGATTATTCGGAAAGTGAACCCATAAAGCCAGGCTGACCCAGATGTAAGTTATTGACCCAGAAGTAGGGCGCGTTTTATGTAGGTATCGGGGTTATTTGATAATGTTATAAATATTATGGAAATCCGAAATCAACCATTTTACTGGAAATTAATAATTCTGATGGAAAATTTATTGCAACTGCATTTATGCGTTGAAAGGGTTTTTGGCGATTGCAAAATTAAATGGAATTTGGGAGTTAATCACACTGTAATATTTCAATACAGTGTAAAATTATAATTTTTATTTTAAAATAACTTTTTGATTTTTAATTTTTCGAGTTAAATAATCGCCGATTGTAATATGACTTGCCAAAATGAAAACTCTTTTTTATTTTTATTTATTAGAATAATATTAATCGAATGGTAAATTTATGTAGATATTTACATATTACTAGCTGGCTCCCTTCCACCTTCCCCGCTTACCCTCTCCCCTTTCCCACTCCCCCGTCCCGCCAATCCCTCTTTCGCGTTCCATATATTCAGTCCCAGTACATTCAGTTTTCAAACAGCTCGCGTGCCACCTATTACAATTTTTTTATTCAAATTTTTATTTTTCTTATATTACAAATATTCATTTTGGTATGCCTCTTATAAGAATAATCAATCAAATTTGGTACTTAACATAGGTACCTATTTAAAATATCTGTAATTTAAAAACTCCAAGGACAATTGCAATTGATGGTGGTCGAAAAATCCACAAAAAACGTAACCATAATATGCAATGCATAATGAAAAATTGGAAAAACAAAAAAAATCTTCTGTAAAAAAAAACAGATGCCTGCTAAATTCACGTTCATTAAACGCGCGAACTATCAAAAGTGCGAAATTAAAATACTCGTTAAGTTTTCTGAAATTATACAGTTTTCTGCGCAATTTTATTAATTTTTCTTTCCGTAAGAACCTTCTACAAAGTATTATAAAACTTTAAAAAAAAGTTTTTCTGAAGTTATGGCGTGACCAAGAGAAACAGGGATTCATTTATATATATAAAATATTCCCATTCGACCCGTCCCTATCCGACTCTCCTTCCTCTCCTGCGCCCCCTTCCCCTCTCGCGTTCCCACTCCGGCTCCTCCACCTCCGCTCTCCCCACTCCACTTCCCCCCCTTCCCCCGTCCCGCGAACCCCCCTCCCGAGTTCCCCTCCCTGGTTCCCTTTTCTCCTTCCTGCGAACCCTCTACCCGAGTTCCCCTTCCCCCAATCCCCCTCCCTCCATCCCCCTCCCCCTCCCGCATTCCATACATTAATTCCCGGTACATTCAGTTTTCAAACAGCTCGCGTGCCACCTATTACATTTTTTATACAAAATCATAATTAATTGTCACTCCCATGGAAAAAATCATCATTGGAACTGTATACATACCACCAAACTCCGACATCCAAACCTACAAGAAACATTGCGAAGACATCGAATTTCTTATGTCAAAAAATCCTACATCGAAAATAATTATTGTCGGCGATTATAATCTTCCCAATTTGAAATGGAACTCTAGTGACAATGGTTATATTACTAAAAAACTTGTTAACGTTTTCTTTTTATGTATCTTGCATTTTGTCATGTATTATTTATGACATTTAATCAGTCACCTGTAAATTTTGTATTTACTAACATACCAACTAATTTATTTTCTATGCCATTCACAACTAAGGTACTTTCTCTTTTATTGTAATGCACTATCTTTCCTTAAATTTATCTGTATACCTACCTTTCATATGATGTTTACTTGTTATGTTTTTATAGTTTATCTTTTTTATTAAAAAAAAAAACTGTCTCTGTATCATAAACTTGTCATGTAAAAGCCCATCAGGGCGTTGAAAATTAATAAATAATAAAATAAATAAATAATGCCAGAGCTCACCAGTAGTTTTATACAAATTCTTACAATAACGATGACCAAAAAAAAGAAATATCCAATTTGGGGCAGTCGTTCGGAAGCCATGCGCGTACATACATTTCCAAGATTCAAGATAGATATTAACTACGAAGCGACGCCTGAAATTAAATTTCCTGAAATAAATATATCAACATAGTTACCAAGACATCGATTTATTATGCTTTTCGTCTGACGTTATCAATAACTCGCTTTTGTTAGAGACAGAAAACGTATAAAAAATACAATAGGTAATATTTATAATTTCATAACGCCAGAGCTTACCATTATATACAGCCTATTTTACTCGCGTAATGTAGCTTTTTATTGGTGAAAGAATTTAAAAAAATCTTTTTAGTGGTTTAGGCGTGAAAGCGTAACAAACAAACACACACACTTTCGTATTTATAATATTAGTATAGATTGGCTCCACACAGAAGGCTCTGAGAAAAATAAATTCCTTCAGTGCCTATGTCATCTTTTGGGATGCTCCGTGGAGGGTATTTTTAAGGAAATGGAAGAAAAGAAGGAAAAAGCTATAAGAGTGGTGGAGCTTGCGAATCTGGAAGTCAGTGTGTCCAGGAGTGACGAACGAACGAATCCATTCCTCCCACTGCGGAAAGCGATGGGTCGAGGGAGTCTAGCTGGATATATCGATCCGACCCGCCAGGAAGTAAGTGGGGAGACGAATCCGCCACCAAGGCCTAGACAAACCACATCTCACCAAACGTAGCGAATCACTAGGGGTGACCGTTGGTAGAGGTGTTGGTTATCCAATAAATAGTTCCCCGGGCGGCGGTACATATATCAGCCTCCCAAATTATTAATTATTGTAGATAGGGTCATAACTTTATCGCTTCTACAGCTTTGAAAAGATTATTTTTATAATTTGCTTAACACAATCCGCTACAATTTTGGAAAATATCACACTTGTAGGACGTACGTTATTTTATGGCGCTAGAGCTCACCGTCCGAGAAGTTTTGAGAAAGCGGATAGTATAATCTTGTGCATAAAAATGGTAATAAAAGTGTGGGTTTTGTAAACATACATCGAAACATCATTCGGGATCTTTGAAAGGTTCAGCGGTCCCCAGTTGACAATAGGAAATAACGTAAAGTGGGCATGTATTGTAAAGCGCTTTTCGATCACGTGATGGATGTTGATATTGCTCTATTTCATGGGTATTTTTCATTGTTGTCGAGGTAACTCTCAACCGTGCTAGGTTTTCAATGATTGGGTATATACAATCAGCCTTACTAAAAAAAAACCACAGCACGCCAGATAACCCGTGTTATTGCAGCAACATGAATAAAACAAAAATACACTTAAACACGATAACATTACTAATAAGATTTGGTCTTAAAACGTACTGTAAATCCGGCAACAATGCATATTTAAGTACTAAATTGTTTGTTTTCCTTCATAACCGCTAGGTGGCGCGGCGCCTGCGCGTTCGTTGTTCGCGCTCGAAAAAGACGCTGGAAGCGCGAAATGTATTTCTGTGTGTGCGAAATGATTTTTGTGTGTGCAATATTACTTATGTGATGGTTAATTTCTATTAATATGAATAATTTACTCTTATATTTATATCATTGATATATTAACCGTGTTTTTTGTGGGTTTTCAGAAGTTTTAGTCAAGTTGTAAAACAATAATCGTACTTTGAAAATTGAAGTGTCAAAAACTATTTTATATGATACATGAGAATTCAAATTTATATTTAAAGGTTTTATTTTACGATAATTTTATGAAAGTGGTGTTTTTTTAAAAATAATAATATCTAATACATGTGTGCCTAAATGCATCAAAGAAATTAACGTCTTTAGAGATGCAAGAAATCTGATATAAAAGACGGTATAATTTTTAGGTTAGTTTTTTAGCAATAAAAATAAAAAAATTTAATTTTTTTTTATTGTATGCACGAGGAAAAAGTGAGGTGATAGTTTCCTTCCAAATTTATTACATAAAAGGACTGTGTTTTTTAAATTTTGATTTTATTTAAATTTCTTTACATTTTGGTCAAAAATGTTGAGGGAGGAAATTTTTTTCCATTTTTTTCCGAGTTTGAATCTTAAAATATGGCAGTTTTTGAAAGCTAAAGTGTATTTCAAATACACATATCTAAAAGGTAATTTTATCTAGTTTTCATAAATGGTATTTGTTTTTACGACACCTTTAAAAATAAGAAATATATAGAACATTCAAAATACTATGGAAAAATTACAAATATCGTTCGGACATTAATGGTTAAAACAGAGATAAACTACCCTCTCAGGCCGTGGAAACCATGTGTATTTCTTTCAAAGAACAAATTTTTAATTAGTAATGTTTTCACATCCGCGGCCGTTTGTCAATTGAATAAAATTTTCAGTGGGTTTTTTAGTAAGGCTGTAAGTGTTTATTCGAAATAGAAAAATTCAATCATAAAAAAATGATATTCAGGTGAAACCGATCATTCTCGATAAAAACTATTTTGTTCTTGAGAAGCAAGAAGAACTATTGATGGTCCAAATTAATTAGTGATATATTATTGATATATATTTTTTTAAGAAATACTTATATTACCGGTTTACGAATAATGTGACAACATATGAAAATCTTCTACTACCAATACAATAAGCGGAAAATGTTACTTGTGTAGTGATGGACGACTTAGCCAGCCGAGAAATAGAACACGTACCAGGGAGGAGTAATTGATAGGTCCATCTCTGATTTATCTCTACTTATTATATATTTCAATTTGGCGGGTAGGCGGGAATGGGTACCGCAGCCCCGGGAATCTTTATTGGATAACCAACACCTCTGCCATTGTTCACCCCAAGTGGTTCGCTAGGTTTGGTGATTTAGCAGGGGTGCTCAGGTTCATGGGGTAAGGTTTGTCTAGGTCTTGGAGGTGGATGACCAGGACACACTGAACCCCAGACTCCTACCCACCCCTAAACCCCTTTCCTTCCCAGAACTCTCCTCTCCTTCCTTTCCTCAAAAAACCCTACACTCAGCATCCCCAAAGATGACATAGGCCCTGAAGGAAATTATTTACCTCAGGGCCTCCTGTGTGGAGCTCGTGTAAAAAAAGAGAGTGTCTGTATGTGGTGGACGAGCGGGCTGGCAAGCGGGTGGTGTGGATATAATTTGTATGCAAATTAATAAATGGCGGTGTGAGTTAAAAGGTTGGATAACCATCCTGTAGATGGCGTTGTGTTTCGTTAGCCACAGCAAACGCGGTCCGGGTCAGCTAGTAAAATATATTTATCACATTTTTTTCCATTATATCCACATCATCTTTAGGGATGCTGTGAGGAGAGTATTTTTCGGAAAAGAAGGAGAGGAAGTTCTAGAAAAAAAAAGGTATGAGGGTTGAGTAAGAATCTGGGGGTCAGTGTGTCAAGAAGTGACGAACGTATGAATCCATCCCTCCAACTGCGGTGCAAGGCGCTGTTTTGAGAGAGTCTTGCTGGAGAGGTCAGAAGGTCTCCCTCAACCAGTCTCTCCCGATCCGGTCTGCCTCACAGTTGGTGGGCAGATGAAAACCTCACCCCTTAAACCCGGGAACCCCTGCTGAGTAGATGGGTACATGACACCATGGCAGAGATGTGGGTTTTCCAAAAAATGGTTCCCGGGGCGGCGGTACCCATACATGCCTCTCAAATTGTAGTATTACTGAACACTATTTACAAAGTATTAACTACATGAACGCCATACACCCGACTTGTCGCTCGTTATCTCAGAATAGCAATGGCCGTTTATCATTGCACCTGCACAAACATTAGTGCCCTCATTTTTGCTTCTCTAATTCACTCTTCTACAATTAGATTTAAGAAAAACATTGTTCTTTCATTAGTCCTCGGGACAAACGCTCATTAGCGTCTCCGACGACTTATTTATGATTCCACTAGCAGACCCGGCCACACGTTGCTGTGGCTAACGAAACACAACGCCATTACCCAATCTTTATAAAATCCACACCACCCGCTTGCCAGCTGCCCACTGCCTGAATTGAATATTTGAATTTATCGGCTTTTCCCTACTACAATAAGCATGTATTATACATATAAACTAATTAACATACAATGCTTGCAATGCAACACTGGATATTTGAAAAGGGAAAATCAAATACCTACTTACTCTAGGACATCTATTTTCCAATTTCTTCCGTAGAACGAATTTCAAAAGTGACTATAGTACGGCCCGCCAGCCGTTTTAAATCGCACAAAATATGTTTTCTTTAAATTTCTCGGCTTTTCTCTAATATAATTTACATGTATTATACATATAAACATTCCTCTTGAATCACTCTATCTATTGGTGAAAACCGTATGAAAATCCGTTGCGTAGTTTAAAAGATTAACGCGCACATACATTTTGAGCGACTTCATTTTATACTATGTAATGATAATGATGAAGACATTTCCAATTTGAATGTTTAATTAGAAATCTTTTACTCTGATCTTTCCCTTCTCTAATTACTCTTACCATTCAATTTTATATTACCTTCTTCTTCAATGACGTTTTTTTAATGTTTATTTATTTTCACATATATATATATATATATATATACCTAAACCTTCCTCACGAACACTCTATCTATTGGTAAAAACCGCATGAAAATACGTTCAATAGTTTTTTAGTTTATCGCGAACAGACAGACAGACAGGCAGACGACGCGGAGGACTTTAATTTATAATATATGTATAGAGATAGAGATAATATGTAGAGATGTAGAGAAGATATTCTTTATGCCACGTGTTGTGCTATATATATATATATAGGTTTAGGTATATAATGTGTCAAGGATTTGTGTAAATTGGTTGAAACATAACGATAATTGTTAGAAGTGTCGGAAAAAGTAAAGCCGCCTGCTAGCTTACATCGAAAACACTGCCTAATCCCTTTGAGATATAACAAAACAATGCATGGTTGGATATTCCTCTTTTATAGATCTACAAAAAGAGGAATATGGCATATATCTATCTTTTACGGATGGCTTACTATACCCATTCTATCTTCTAATCGGAAAGTTATTTAGACGCGGATACGGTATTAATCCCGTTAGTTACCTCTACGTATTATAAATATAAGTCCTCCGCGGCGTCTGTCTGTCTGTCTCTTCGCGATAAACTCAAAGATGGCGGTGGTTAGAAAGGTTGGATAACCATCCAGATGGCGTTGTGTTTAATTGGCCACAGCAACGCGTGGCCAGGTCAGCTAGTAACATTATAAATTTATTTATTTTCCATGTTCTCCGTAAAACGGTTATTCACCAATACATTATGGAGAAGATTACAAATTAGACAAAAAGTATAGCAAAACACATAAAAAGGTCAGTTTCACTACTTTGTGACATACGTCAAAAGATAATTGTTAAACTGCCTGTAGGTTTCGTTAAAAATGTCGATGGTCAACGCAGACTAGTTGAGCAGTTCAGTCGCTCTGTTGACTGGCGCGTTTTGATAGGCAGAAGTCCTCGCTTTTGGAGCATAAAAAAGGGTATGGGACCTTCGACGAGTATACTTGTCTGGGACGTGTGTTGAAAAGTAATACTTATGTAAAAAAAAAGAATGATAAGTAATGAGTACCTAAAAAAGCAAAAAGTAAAAACGTAAGAAATAAAATAGTAAAAAGTAGAAAGTAGAAAGTATAAAGTATAAAGTATAAAGACGGTATAAGAGGAAGATTAGGTAAAATATTCAAAATTTTAAGTAATCCCCGACACAAAAAAGAGCTGGTGACTTTGAAACGCCCGAACAGATTGATGAATTGTAGCCAAGAACCATCTCGATCACTTCAGCTTTCAAACAAAAAAATCCGCATCATAATCGATCCATTCGTTTAGGAGCTACGATGCCAAAGACAGACACACAGACACACACACAGTCAAACTTATAACACCCTAACACCCTTTTTATGCGTCAGGGGTTAAAAATACAAGTGTACAGGTCACACGCGATAGAAGTGAAACCTTCAGAAAACTAAAGAAGACAAGAGTGGGAAGGCGTCGAAGCACCGCACAAATAGGAAACCGATTGGTCTATCTCATTCTCTCTCAGGTTAAATTTTAGTGTCGCTATTTTTCGTTTCATCGAGTTTCAAATCACAACGGTGCTAAAGAAGTTTTCACTTCAAAATGCTTAAGTAGTAGAAAAAATAGGTGAACTACCGGGAGAATCGTATATAATAATAGATAGATAGGCATTATGTATTATGACTAAGCAAAATGATCAATTTTAAAGTGTATGACGTATTTCTAATGCATTGATATAATATTGTTTCTATGAAGAATTAGTTGGTTACAATATGTTTACATTATACATTATGGTTACACGCTACTTGCAGACAAATACATTACTGATGGGATTAACTGCCAGAATTGTGGTAGTGCAAACATTGTACGTTAATATATTTTACTAGCTTGTAGCTATGCCATTTAATAAAGAAATTGTTTCTCCCTGCATGTCCTTTCCCATTCGTCCCGTTCCCCTTCCACCTCCCATTCCTCTCCGGCGTCCCCTTCTCCTCTCGCGTTCCCACACCGCCTCCTCCACCTTCCCCCTCCACACACCACTCCCCCGCTTGCCCCGTCCCGCGAACCCCTCTTTTGAGTTCCCCTCCCCCTTCACAGGTTCCCCACCCTCCTTCCTGGTTGCCCCCCCCCATCCCGCAACCCCCCTCGAGTTCCCCGTCCCCCTCCCACATTCCATACATTCAGTCCCGGTACATTCAGTTTTCAAACAGCTCACGTGCCACCTATTGCAATTTTTATTATACATAATGCCAGAGCTCACCCATAGTTTTATACAAACCTTGTCCTGACAATAACAAACACAAAAAAACCTGATTTGGTGCAGTCGTTCGGAAGTTATGCGCGTACATACATTTCGGCGATTCATTTTTATTTATATAGATAGATAGATATATAGAAGGTAGATTATGAGCAAATTCAACGGGTTTTTCAACAGGGTATTTTATGCAGCAGAAAAAGTGGTATGAAAAGATCGTAGTACACCCATTTTCAAGAGAAAGTTTCTTTAGAAAACAACATTTCAACAGGTCTCATCTCAAGTACATAGGCATTCGAACTTTGAACTCGTCTCATGACGGCGTTTAAATTTAACTGTTTAGATTTAGACAGAGATGATCCATTAAACTTGTGAAATCTGTCAGGATTAACTACGTCACTCATCGACAGCGGTGGATAAATTAAGTAATGCGTGGATCAAACACTGTTGCCGACCAATAAAGTTGTTCAGTGAGGTCTCAAGAGGAAAGCGATTCGGAAGTTTGGCAACAAGCAGGCAGCAAACTTCCGCCGGGATACGGAAGTTGTAAACTATACGTAAAATGGCCGAGTACGTCTTCGGTAGTTGAACCAAACTTATTTCGACTCACTCCCCTCACAACGTGGCCGGGTTGCCGTAAGTACACACCCAATAAACTTTACAAAGAAACAATCTGCACAAGTATTTTTAATCATTCTCTTTGTCTTAATGCCGCCAAATTAATATAATTCTTCAAACGATTTTTTGGAACTTAATTGTTGTTCAATTTCAAATGAGTTTTTCATACAAAGAAAATATGATACCTTTCATCAAAGAAGAGTAATCACAACGATAAAACTTTCTGGAAATAAATGCACAAACATTAAAACGATGCAATTCAACATTGTGTATATCATTTTATAAGGAAATAAGGTTACTAGCTGAAGTCCCCGGCGTTGTCCGTGCTTTATGGAGAGTTTTCGAAGTGAAAACTTCTTTAACACCATTGTGATTTGAAACTCGATGAAACAAAAGCGAGCGACACTAAAAAGAGGCAAACACATACATCTGTAGGATTTAGCCTGCGAGAGAATGAGATAGCAATAAAATATTTATTTATTTCACGGGTACTCGGTTCCAATATAATACGTTAAATCCACGGTCCCACGCAAGTCTCCTGTAGTCTAGTGGTATAAGGCGCCTGATGAACCTTAGCGGCCAGACATTCAGCAGACCAGGGATCGAATCTTACGAAATCCAAAAAAAAAATTCAAACCACTCCAAAATAAACTGGCAAATAAAACACAAAAGAAAGCGACATCTAGCGACACCGAAGAAGAAAACACAAATACTAATAAGATGACCAAATGTATAAGAAAAGGTAATCTGGAAATTGACAACAAAAATACGGGAAAAACATCCTTCACATTGATAAAAAAGTGCTTCCTAGTCTCCCCACTCTTGTCTACTATAGTTTTCTAACGGGTTTACTTCTACCGCGTGTGAATTACACATCCTGTTTTTTTTCTAAATCCGAAGTAGACAATAATTTTCCTCTTATTTTGAACTTCAAGAATCCAAATTATATAAGCTAAAATAATATTATTTTTGTTTGAACCGTTTTTGTTCATCTTCCTCTTGCCAAATCTACAGCATGTTAAATTATATACATATATTTATTATTCACAACTTAATCCTTAAAAAAAAAAAAAAACTTTATTTTATTTTATTTTAAATCAGATCTCAAAACTGTGGTCACCCTAAAAGTCTACATTAATGTAGTACCTAGCGCCATCAGTTTAGTAGGTACCAGTAGGTACCCATAATCTAATCTCAATCTGTAAGAAATACAACAATATTGTTCTTTCAAAATCTGTATAATTTTGTGTTATTTTGTTAACTTGTATAATTATTGTTAACCTCAACACAGGCTTGTCCTAGTGAGGTAACAAATTGCATTGTAAACATTTTTACCTACAGTGTAAAGAAACAATAAATAAATAAAATAAATAAATATCAAGAAGTACGAAAATTTTACGATCAAGATGTACGAAAAGAAGTGCGATGGGGGTGGTTTTTCGAAAACTCACGTATCAGTTATCATCATCTTATTTTGAAAGTCAAGTGTGCAAAATTTCATCAATCTGAAGTTGAAACAGGTTTTAGTTATATAATAAAAATTAATAATAGTAATTAAAATAATTTTTTATATGACCAGAAAAATTGGTGATTTTTTTTTTTTACATTAATTCCACACAGGAGGCCCTGAGGAAAATGATTTCCCTCAGGGCCTATGTCATCTGGGATGCTGTGTTGAATGTTTGAGACTGAAGATGGTAAGACGATTTTCGAGAGAATGAAAAAAATAGCAGAAAGGTAAAGATGTAGTCGTATCTGGCTATTAAGATTTGGTCACTATGCAGAGCTAAAGTAACGTGTCGTTTGGAAAGGTGATTTTTCACTAGAGCAATTCTGGGATTGTCTTCCAATTTGGAAAGATGTGCAAACGGCGCTTTTGAAAGTGTTCACTTCCAATTACCTACTTTGTTTTAAGCAAGCGAATACAAGCGAGATATTATCGATGATTATTATTTCAATTCAGTATTAACTTTTTGCTTACTGTAGGTAGAGTACACATGGTAATAGGAAACGACGAATTAATAATTAAATCCAAACAACTTGCAATTATTTTATAAAACGTTTTGAAATTTCACCCGACACTCTCGACAAACTTTCAGCGTGAATAATGTCCTCCGAGCAGCTTGATTAAGAGCATAGAGAGTGCTTGCAGAATTAAAACTTACTCGTAGATTCTCGTTAACAAAATCAAAACTTTCAACTCGAAAGATCCACACAGCCCGGCTATGATAACTGCTCCCTCAGAAGGGGAAGTGAACAACCCCGAACAACCTCCAACTACCCCCAGCAACCTGCAACTACAGTCCACCAAGTGTGTAAAAAATCAACCCGTAAATAATTTCAATTTGCCAATTTCAGAGAAATGCGTGTGTATGCGAGTGTGTGTGTCACGAAAAGTTGATAGAATGCATTATCATCGAGAACGAGACTATCTGCAGAGTTTCAACTTGATCGGATGTCAGAAAGTGAGTTGATTTCCAGTTCCAAGATTTACATTCACTCAAGAAAACAAAAATGGAATTCAAATACTTGTATTTAAAAATGCAGTGCGCTGCGATGGAAAAAATGATTTTAAAACGTAACACGATCGTTCAAAAGAAAAATCCTTTTTTTATTGTAACTTTATGAGTAAAACCTCAAATTGTAATATTTAATTAAATGAAGACAATATAAGTGAAACTCAATCGAAAATCTGAAAACAATAAAATCAGAAAAAAGATATTGGCAACTCTGGGACTCAGTTCGAGTGCCAGAGATGCCAATATATTTTTCTGATTTTTCTGTTTTCAGATTTTCGATTGAGTTTCGCTTATATTATTGTTTTCATTTAATTAAAAATATTTTAACTCTTAAATGCACTACGGTCCAAGTGATTATTTTTCACATCAATATAATACCGTGTTCAGAAATTAGTTGTAATTCGAACCTGTTTACATTTTTTAACACTTAGCGAGATAATAAATGAATTTGTCTCATCTTGAAATGAAAATAAATATTTTATAAATTTTTGGATAGCTCCATACATGAACGATGAAAATGACGAAGTCTTGTTTCAAAGCAAATGTTGGTATAACATGTATGTTATTGTGTCTCTAGACGTCACATGCTGTACAAATCAGAATTGGAATGGCAGAATTTAAAGTATTGTCGCGCATGCACCGTGATGTTAATGCTTTTCGGTCGACCGCAAAAATGTCAACGTTTCAATGACTTATATCTTCTGTACCATAGATTCAGTATTTTATAAAAAAATTGTAAAGGTTCTGTCATCAGCATACTCTAACTAATTAGAGAGTATGTAAAAAACATGTAATTTTATTATAGGAGACAACTTAATTGCATAGAAAAGTTTACTTTCGTATTTTTGAATTGAGTCGTTCTGGAAATTTCTGCTGATGATAATACATTCACAAAAATTGCTTCAAGCGAATTTAAAATAAATAAATTATTACTATTTTTCGCTAAATATAAGTTATGTTCAAAGTGTTTTAAATAGATTTGGGTGACATCTACAGATTTCTGAAAAATTCCAGAGCGGGTTTTGCAAGTCGACGACTCAAATTTTCAAAGAAGTTTATTATTTATTGCGGTATTTTAAATAGGTACATAGTTATCTATGTCCTAATACAATGCTTATATATACATACACTTAAAATAACACATCTATACCAAATCAATCACATATCTTCGCAATGTAATTTTAAATGTCTTTATGCTCTCTTCCAATTTTATTTCTTCTGGTAGTTCTCCAAATATCTTCAATGCTCCGTACATCAATGACTTATGACTCTGTGTTTTTTTTCCTGAAGGGGAGTCTTAATTCATTTCTTTTCCTCGTCTCATGTGTATGTTTGCTTTGTAGTTTTTCAAAATTTCTTAAGAATTCAATAGACGTATGGCCATTGATTATTTTGTAGATTAACAACATAGTATTGAAGTAAATAATTTGTTTAAATGACAAGATATTTAACTCCTTCAATATTTTCTTGACTGAAGTGTACCAATTTTTCTTCAATATAGTTCTCATCGCTCTGTTTTGAAGAATTGTCATTTGTTTCATTAATCCGTCGTTGGCTAAGAATAGAATGCTGCTACAGTAATTTATGTGTGGTACAATGATTGCGTTGTACACATTTTTACTGGAGACTGTCAAGGAATCTTTTTATTTTTCCCAACAGCGAAATTTTTTTGGCAATCTTTTTAAAGAAGTCAGTAATAGATGTTAGATTAAAATATAATAAAAGTAGGTATGAGAAGAAGCGCACATTTTCAACACTACATGTCAAATTGGCAATTTCGGGAGCTGAGCATAACCTCACATTTTGATCCACAATCGGTAGAGAAAACTCTTAGTAGAGAAAACAAAATAGTTCCCAATATAACAACCTCTGTGGTCGAGAGGTGAGGCTCCCCGGCGAGCGCTACATTTTTTTGATTGATTTGTTTTATTTTACAATATATTAATTATTTAAAACAATAATAATATATTTGCGGTACTTTCCAGAGTGGTAGATACTCTCAGTATCACCCGTTAAAGGACCACCATTCAGAATTTAAAAGTTGCTTGAAATGGCTTTAGCCATGTTTGGTGTCCAGATCTGAATAGCTAGGTACTCCCCCACCTTACTTTTCGCCATCTCCTTCCCATCCCCACTACCTTCAGCCTTACAACCTACCCCAGTTGGAGACGATTTAGTCTTAATGGCTTCAGACGGTTGGGAGCAGTTGAGACTCTTGTGCAATGTTCAATAAAATAAAATAAAAATATTTTTCTTCAAATTTCTTTACTTTCTTGGCAGACTGTATCAGCAACTACCAGCAACTACCAGCAGCTACTTGCATTACTAGCAACTGGCTGCAACTCCCCTGATTTGCAATAACACCACTTCCACCGGGAACACATGAGAAGGGAGAAGAGCGAAGGTGCGCCAGGCCCGTGTGCACGCGGATCAAATGTAAACACAAAGCAGACAACACGCGGAGGAATCAGCGCTTGCAGTTGGGGATTGCTATGCATTACGAGCGAATTATTAATGCGACAAACTGGAGCGCACACAGGGCTTTCATTTGATAGGGTAAATGCGTAAAAGGCGAACTAATTCGTCAGCAATTTGTATGTTGGAACCTAAAATTATTGACAGCATTTGTTTCTTCCGTTTCGGTTCAAAATAGTGACCATTTTACCCTTCGTGTGTCTCAGAAACCAATACGCACGATCAAAAGTATCTGTAAATTCTATAGTAGTTAAGAAAATGTGTGTGTTTTACTGTTAATTCAATTTTTAAACTTTAATATTTTAAATAGAAGCAATGCACACTAAAATTTCTGTAAAATCTAAGTACGTGCAGTTTGATTTGGAATTTTTGGAATTTGTAGAAGTTTTACCTAGAATAAAGGAGGTACGCATTTCATACAGAATTCATTTTTATTTAGTTACTCTCCCTACTCATATTATTTTCTACACCTCTTTGAACGAATTTATTTAATTTAATCTTACTCTTGCAAGCCACAATGAGAACGGTTATTTAAAACACATATTTTGTAATTACAAGACATATATATATATATATATAAGTGTCAATTTTCGTAAATATTTTTAATTTGGTTTGGTTCAACTTAATCATAGTGATTTCGGTAGCGAAAGGTTATGTTATTGCAGTTGATTGTTGTGTGTTCGTTATGTTGGCAGTGGGCACACCGCTAAACTAAATTATATATCATGAAAGGTAAATTTTGTTTATAGAAAAATTTTGAGACAAATTCGTCAAGAATACAGCAATTCAGTGGGTAATGAACGTACGTCTGAGAACGCCAGACAAATTTTGGCATGTTGCATTGTCAAATCTTTCTTCGTAGGCATCTGTTAGAGTTTGAGAGAATCTATTTCAATTAATGTGTCCGGTACATTAGTGCACTGAATCTGAAAAATTTTAATGCGTTGTCACATCTATTCGCACCAACTAAAGTGATTGATTGCATGTAGAGACTACCCGCTGTGATCCGTACTTAGTAACAAGTAACTTTTACCAAACTTATAATTCGCTGCGAAAGATGATGCATTTACGCCAAACGTGTGATTGATTACACGGCCATCTAAGTTTTTTTTCTGGTAATGAAGAATTAGCTAGGAGCGGCGATCATGCAACATTTTACTAATTTATTCTGGCTAGTCAGAAGATACAAGAAGCCCATTTTGATAATTGATTTAAACATAATTCAAATAAAATAACTATAAAAATTAAGCACCTACCTACCGGATACGAAAAAAAATATTTTTGAGATTTACTAAGCTATTAGGTACACCTAGTTTCACGTAGGCGTAGATTTTGGTTTTCATGCACGTTTTTTTAATCGAATACGTGAAAAAGTATGTATCAAACTAAAGGAAGTTAAAATGATAATTCAAAACCCCACAGCTCATGATGGAAGTAAGGTGGTAAGCTGAAAATAGAACGCTAACCTAGAAAATCTACTACATGTTTGTAAAATATGTACCAAAAAATGGTTGGCACGGTGAGATATTTCGACGCTCTTTTTTTTACTTAGCTCCGCACAGGAGGTCCTGATGAAAATAATTCCCCTCAAGGCCTATGTCATCTCAGGGGATGCTGTGAGGAGGGTCTTTTTAAGGAAGGAAAGGATAGGAAGTTCTGGGAAGGAAAAAAGGTATGAGGGGTGGATAAGAATCTGGAGTCAGTGAGTCCAGAAATGACAGACGTATAAATCCATCCCTTAAACTGCGGTGCAAAGCGATGGGTAGAGAGATTCCAGCAGGAAAGGTCAAAGGCCTCCCTCAACCAGGCCTGCCACGCAACAGAACCTGGACAAACCTCACCACGCGATCTTGTGCACCCCTGCTAAGTCACCAAACGTAACGAACTTGAGGTGACCTATGGCAAAGGTGTTGGTTATCCAATAAATGGCTCCAGGGGCGGCTGTACCCATACCCGCCTGCCAATTGCTTAGGATGGAAACACATTGGCGAGGTAAAAATAATGCATCGACATAGAAATTATCTAAAGAAAGAAGAAGTTAAAGAGTTTTCTCTTTCAGACTAACAAACAGATTTCTATTTCATAGCTAAAATGAGCTTTCGATTCGTGAACCTGGTGTCGTACGGTACGATCAAACAAATAATTCATATTAACTTGAGTCTTGATGTACGCTAATGATGCGTCTAATGAGCAATGATCCACGTAAGGAAACATCATGCTTAGGTGAAGATAGTAACTCAAATCAATTAGCCCAACTTAGCTTTGGGAATCAATAATTTTAATGGTTCTCGTATCACCATATATTTCAAGATAAGTTGTTAGTTTCTGATATGGGTTTACCATCCACAATAATAATTCAAAATTATGTACATAAGTATGTATTATTCCATATAAATAATTAATTAAGAAACTAGCAAATAAAATGCAACTACTAAACAAGGGTGGGGAACATTTTCACTTCGAATTGCCATTTAGATATTTGAAACATCATTCGAGAACCGGATTATTTGCACTGGTTATATACAGGATGTTAAGGGATGTACCGTTATTAGGAGTAAAAAGGGTGAATGAACTTTTGATCACCGGAGAGACTTTTTTTAAAAAAGCAACAATTTTTTTTAGCATATGAGGCTTATGCATGTTGATAAGTAAAATACGTTAACATTTTACGGAACACATTTCACATTATCCACATCGATCGTCCAGTTGATTAGGCAGACATCTCCGAAAAATCGAAATTTGAGTTGAGTATGCAGTTATATGTAAAAGTGCACCCTCTATTTGGTACAATACTAAGATCACTCATAAACATAACACCACCAAATTTAATCAATTATAATGCAGAAAAACATGTAGTGAATTTAACAAGTGTCAATGTTTTCTGGGTCACTAGTAAAATATTTCAAAATATCATATTAATGTACCAGAGTGTTATGAATCCTAATGGTATTAACAATATTTCATTTAACGTGAGTCTTCGCAAAATCATTTCCCTTTATCTCAAAACTTAGTATTTGGAGATATCTGACTAATCGACTGGACGTTCGATTTATCTACTAAACAAAATGTTTCAATCTCTTATTATTTGATAGCTAAGCGGTAAGTCATACATTAATTTTGAAAATCCCGAAACGTAATTTAAAATCCCAAACCGGCTCTATCAAACCACTCACCGTCCAATTTGCTCAGCCAGCGGCACCTAGTTGGCGAGTTATTCTCAAATTGCACTGCATCCTCTCTTTCCTCTGCATGCGAATTTTGTGTATAAGAGAGAGAGGCAACAGTGGAGCTACCAGCGGTATGACTTGTTTGGTTTATTACTGCAGCCCCCCCCCCCTCCCCCCCCCAATCCCAGAAGGCAGCTACCCTGGGCGCTAGTTTTACCCCGTATTAGTGGTGAATAAATTATGCAATCGAGCGAAGTGAATTATACCGAGATTACATTTTCAGGCGAGGAAAACAACAAGGGATGCGGCCATTTCCTGGCGAGATAAACGGGGATTATGTTTTTCTCTGAGGAACTCTCGGCGTATTGTGTGAGGATAGTAATAGTTTTCGGAAGTGGCCATCTGTCATATGTAACTGTCAGTAATAAATGTCCGTCACGGGTTAATTGGAAAACAAAATGTCTGCATCGTATTTTTTTAAATGACCATCAAGCAAGAATTTTTTTGTCACGTAATTGAGGTTTCTCAAAGGCGCTGAAGAATGAGCGCATGTTGTTCCATTTCGCTGCCTTGCCTTCCTATTAACATATTTGTTAGGTTGGTATTACGTGGAAGATGGGACCAGAGTGGCTCACTGGCGAAGGAACAGGTCGAACAAGTTGGCTCGGTATAATAGAACGTCAGGAATTCAGAGGTTCTAAGAGTTTACATTCTATGGGTTGATTGATCTAAATAGAAGTTTTAACTACAGTTCGATATCACGCTAAATAGAAAATAACATTATTTTTAAACCCTGAGGGCTATATATTATGAAGAATTATTCATGTAAGGTAGTAAGTACCTAATAAGTTTCTCGCGGGCCAGCCTGAAACACTAATTTACATTGAAAAATCTTCCGAGAAAAGATACTTATATATCTATTCTCGGAAGTATCTTTTCTCGGAAGATTTTTCAATGTAAATGAGTGTGACAATTATTGCTTATAATAATAATTTTCAAATTAATGGTTACTGTGAGAAATAAGAACACCTACAATTAAAACTTTGTGAATTTGGCTCACGTGTCAACTTGGGAATTCTAATTTGTTTTCTTAAGAAATATTACATTGTAATTGTGAGGTGTTTATTAACGAGTGGATGCCACCTGGAAAAGCCGCTTTTGCATGAAAACATTCGACTTGCAGGTTGGTGTCGTTTTTATACACTTAGACAATTTCGGATAACCATTTTTAATATATATATATATATATATATATATATATATATATATATATATATATATATATATATATATGTTATGATTAAGGTTTTCATCTTATATATATATATATTGTCTGCATTCAAATTCATACATCACTATTTTTAAGGGTATGACGCCGGCTTAGTTTTGGGGCTATTACACGCCCCAGGCTTATACAAAAGTCTTATTTGACTAAATTAATTGAATACTATTGAAGTTGATTAAATTTACAAATTGTAAATAAAGCGATTTTTTTTTCACGAGTAGACGCAACTTAGAATAATTTAAAGTCCAGTATAATTATAATTAACTTACATTCTACGAAAAACAAGGAAAAATACAGCCCAGGTTTAGCGTTTTAATTTACGTAGAATCCTCAGGCCCCATCATAATTAAGGGAGAAGTTCGTTTTAGACATACGCAAGACTAGCCAGAAGGGGGGAAAATGATATCCCACCCCCTGAGGTAGGCACCTCTCTCCTAGTTCAAGTACACCGAGTAGGAGGTTTGTGAAACTAAAACGTCCTGAAATCCTGAAAGACACAGGCAAGGTTAAAATCATTTGGAATTCTCTTTAGATAAGAACTACTTTAGACGAAGTTCTTAAATTGATGAAACTGAAGCCTGTGATATGGCTTCGACCGTAATCTTAAATTCCTTTGAAGACACTGTACACTGTAGAAAGCAGTAATCGAAACTTTACAAAAGGCAGGACCGATTTTTAGAATTTATAATGATGTGACATTTCGATTTACCAGTTTGTAGACTAGAAAAATGTTTTGGGCATTTATTACAGCAAAGAAAGTTTATTAAGAATTTGAACAAAAAGGATTGAAACAAAGGTGTTATAATAATGGGATACTTGGAGATACGATATTAATCAATGAAGATGAAATGTTGTTTTTTTATTTTACACACTTTAAGACAAAAAAGTCCCGATAAACTACTTTTTAGGAGTTTGTCTAACGGGTTCTTTACATTAAAGATCTTATTATAGTGAGTTAATAGTTACATTTTTACAATTATATAAAAATTTTACAGAAATATAGAGAAAAGAAAAATTATGAAAACATAAATAACAATTTTAAAGTCTTTAGAATAATATGTCATTGTAAGCTAAGGGGCCGTTCAAGTATTACGTAACGAGGGGAGGAGGAGGGGTGTTGTGAAACGTTACTGTGCGTTACGAGGGGGGGGGGGGGGGGTTCAAACAAGGCGTTATGTAACATGTTTTTCTTTATTTAGCTAAAAAAACTAGGGAATTAAAATCTTCCAAGTTGGCAACCCTTTTCGTTCTCAAAATCTTTTGTTGTATTTATTACCGCAAACGCGGTTAAAACAAGAAAAAAGGTATTTAAGCGACTTTCCAGTACTTTGCGCAACTTAATTGTGACTTTCAGGTAAAAATTGTCACTTGGGCGTTACGTAACGTTTAGGGGGGATACGGAAAAAACGTTACGGCGCGTTACATGGGGGGGAGGGGGGGGTCAAAAATCTTCAAAAATTGCGTTACGTAATACTTGAACGCCCCCTAATACAAATTAATTCTTTCAGTAAGCCAAGTCTTCAGTAAATTCACCAATTGTTTGTTTTGGGCACAGTTTTTAATTTCAGCAGGTAAAATATTTAAACAACTGTGAATCATGTAATTTAACGTTCTTTGTTCAAATTTATTTATATGCTTAGGTACAATTAGTCCTTCATTAAAGTTAAAATAAGTATTATGGTTGTATTCCAGCCTGTTTATATATAAAGGGATATTTATGTGCTGAAATATAATTGTGTGTGTCAGAATTGCTCTCACTAAAAGAATTTTGAGAATGTGATGAAAATAAGGAATATTATGTCTTTCTGTGCATAAATTTTTTTCATTTTAATAATTTGACCAATGAATTTTGCACTGATTGAATATGGTCGATATTTGTAGGGGAAAATCCCCAAGCTGATATTCCATACCTTATAACACTGAATGAAATCAGAGAAATTAATAAAGTTGTTACCAAGATTGAATGCATATATTTGAATACCGCACAGGAGTTCCAACTTTTAGCTGACTGTCCGGAGGTAGTGGGATTATGGAATCTCCAAGTAGGGTTGTTGTGAGACCGAAGGATGTGGGAAGGGAAGGAGATGGGAAAAGAAAGGAGATGGGCAAGAGGAGGTTAGGAAATATCTTTAATATCCAAGCAACAGTTGTCCAAGTGTTTATTAAAGGTTATACATTATAAAAGATTGTCGAAGACGCGAATGATGTTCGAATGGACAATTCTATGAAGCTTTAATAAATAAAATCAAAGGATCTAAAAATATAAACGTTTTACAAGTCAAAATTCAGCATCATTGGTACGTGATACCTACATTCCTTATAGAGAAACTTTTAAACGACTCGAATACAAAGCTCAAACTAAAAGCTTCTTTGCACGTTATCCATTCTAGTGTTTAGTATAACGGTCTGCCTAATGCCAGAGGTGGAAGGCTCTAGCGCAGCGGTCGTCACACTTTTCTGGTCAAGGGCCACATAGGACAATGTGAGGTATCACCGCGGGCCGCACACTTATGATTTCGGGGGGGGGGGGGGGGGGTGTTGTACCTTTTTGTTTATCAAGTTAAAAAAGCAATTATTTTGTATTTAAGTACCGGGTTGCTACTTCCTTCCTTCCTGTGTTCATGATATAGTGTCAATTCTTAATAATAATAATACACGTAAAATCATTATATTATATTAAAAAAAAATGTGTAGATGTGTACTGGAATCTTTCAGTTCAATTTTCATCCACTTCCCGAACTATTTGAATGCGTGAATTTTCGCACACGTGAAAAAAATGATTACAATAAATACAATAACAAAAATTAACCAATATTAAAGTTTATTTTGCTTTATTAGTACGTGATTAGCGTGTTTTTTGGTATTTTTTAGACCATTTTTTTTACCTACCTACACCCTCACTGTGCCATTTATTTCTCTCTGGATCTTCTGCTGCCCCCCTGAAAGTCTCCAACGAAAATATAATTAATAGTAAAAAAACGGATAATATTATTGATTGTACATGAAACAAAATATATTTAAAAAGAAAACGGCAGATTTTTGTGCGGGCCGCAAAAAAACGAATAATATAATTAATTGTGCATGAAAAAAATTTTTAAAAATGAAAACGGCAGATATTTGTGCGGGCCGCAAAAAAACAGATAATCTAATTATAAATGAAAAAAAAATATATTTTAAAAGAAAACGGCAGATATTTGTGGAGGCCGCAAAAAAATGATAATATAATTGTACATGAAAAAAATATATATTTTAAAAGAAAACAGCAGATATTTGTGCGGGTCGCAAAAAAAGGATAATATAATTAATTGTACATGAAACAAAATATATTTAAAAAGAAAACGGCGGATATTTGCGCGGGCCGCAAAAAAACGGATAATGTAATTGTACATGAAAAAAAAATATATTTTAAAAGAAAACGGCAGATATTTGTGCGGGCCGCAGAAAATAGTATAGTAAAATGGATAGTATAGTACGTGAATAAAAAATATATTTAAAAAGAAAACTGCAGATATGTGTGTGGACCGCAAAAAACGGATAATATAATTGTACTTGAAAAATATATATTTAAAAAGAAAACGCCAGATATTTGTGCGGGCCGCACAAATATCCACGGCGGGCCGCATGCGGCCCGCGGGCCGCAGTTTGACGACCACGGCTCTAGCGGATTGGCGGAAGCACCCGGGCGGAGAGCCCCGGATCCGAGGAATGTCCCTTTTAATCCCGCGTCAGCCTCCGAGCTCCGGGGGATATAACTAGAACAAGTAGTGGGCTAAGTGCCGCTCGCTATTTCTGCTACCGTGCTACTCAAATTATTTCCAGGATATTTAAGAAATTACGCTGATTCAATCTAATTTTCAATTCGTTTCTTAAAATATTCTTAATCAACAAACAATTCACTTTAATATTTGAAAGCATAACGTACGAAAAGTGTTTTTTTTTTCTAAAATATTTTAATTAGCGCATCATCACTTGCGTTTCGTTCTTCCTTAAATATAGGACGAAAATACATCATCATCATCATCATCATCTGTGGCTCTACAACCCAGGTCGGGTCTTGGCCTCCAGCAGAGCCTGCCTCCACGACTGTCGGTGTTGTGCTGCGTTGCGCCAGTTTCGGATGGTGCTTGCATCCTTCACCACTCCATCCAGCCATCGAAGCTTTGGTCTTCCAACTCTTCTCCGACCCCCAGGTGCACCATCCATAATTCGCTTTGGAATATCTCCTTCGCTCATTCTCTGGATATGTCCAGCCCACCTGAGTCTTCCAGTTTTGATTTCCTTGGAGATATTAGGGTCCTCGTAAAGATCGTATAGCTCCTGGTTGTATCTGATACGCCATTCTCCATTATCACAGACTGGGCCGTAAATCATTCGCAGCACCTTCCTTTCAAAACTTTCTAGGGCTCCTTCATCACCCTTACTGATTGTCCAGCATTCCGAACCATACATAAGAACAGGTCGTATAAGGGTCTTGTAAAGCAGGACTTTAGTTCTTCTGGTAAGGTGGCGAGATTTCATATGCTTCTGTAGCCCAAAGTAGTATCGATTTGCAGCTACTATTCTTCTTTTGATTTCGCTGGATACATTGTTGTCATTTGTCATCATAGTACCGAGATATACAAACTCGTTGACAGTTTCAAATGTATAATTATCTATCTGTATACTTGGTGGTTTCTGGCGTCCATGTACGGGCATATATTTTGTCTTCCCCTCGTTGATGACCAATCCCATGTTCCTTGCCGACGTAGCTAAGCTTTTAAACGCCGATTTTAGTTCATATTCTGAGCGTGCGATGATATCTATATCGTCAGCATAAGCAAGGAGCTGAACAGACTTGTTAAAAATATGGCCTGTGGTTTGTATACCTGCATTTCGGATGGCCTTTTCCAGCGCTAAATTGAATAAAATGCAGGCAAGTGCATCTCCTTGTCTTAGTCCATTGAAGGTCTTTAGGGTGTCTGACAGATCCTGTTGTATTCTGACTCGGCACTCAACATTGGACAAATACAGTCCTATTTATTTATTGTTTCTTCACATCAAAAATTTATTGATTTACAATAAATAAAGTTGGTTGTTTGCAGATGGAAAAATATAATAAGCAGTAATTGTTGAATGAAACATTAGTATATATTGAATTATTTGGCGGGTAGGAGACAAGCCGACGTAGCTCAGTGGTTAACGAGCAGCTGACCGGATATCAGAAGAACGCGGGTTCAAGGCCCGTCGCACTATGTGTAATTTCCCATTCTAGCTCCCCTTTAATACAAAAATGGGGTAACAATTATTACAAGCAATAATTGTCAGCCTGAAACACTCATTTACATTGAAAAATCTTCCGAGAAAAGATACTTGCCGCCAACGGGACTTGAACCCGTGTCCTTCCGATTGCCGGTCGAATGCTCTGACCACTGAGCTATGGCGGCTTATCAAATACCCGCCAAATAATTCAATATATACTAGTGTTTCATTCAACAATTACTGCTTGTTATATTTTTTCCACCTGAAAACAACCAACTTTATTTTTGCAAGGAAGACATTGTTAGTGTTAAATCCCTCGCTAGGTGGCGTCGAGACAAATTATGTCTGCATTTATTGGGGAAATACTTAAACTTGTTAAATATTAATTATTATTTTTTAATTTAT
Source organism: Limnephilus rhombicus (assembly GCA_929108145.2). Taxonomy (NCBI): domain Eukaryota; kingdom Metazoa; phylum Arthropoda; class Insecta; order Trichoptera; family Limnephilidae; genus Limnephilus; species Limnephilus rhombicus. The sequence goes on along the minus strand of OV815278.1, from coordinate 19,108,692 downwards.
AAACTAACGTTTAGACAAGATTTTTATGCATAGCACAAAGGGTAACAATTATTACAAGCAATAATTGTCAGCCTGAAACACTCATTTACATTGAAAAATCTTCCGAGAAAAGATACTTGCCGCCAACGGGACTTGAACCCGTGTCCTTCAAAAATGGGGTATTTCAAATCGTTTTGAAATTTTCAGATTTTTGTTAAATATCCCAGGTAGATAAAACTGCCCGTTATTTTTATTTTTGCGACCTGTGTGGTAGGTTTGGAGGCAGGTAAAGTCTGTTGTGTTCATGCGGGGGCGCTGCACTTCACACTACACTAATCAGTCTGTTTTGAACGTTCGCGTTGAATGGTTGTTGTTAGTTTGTGTGAAGATTTATTATTATTCTTTGAAATGGACAAGACAAATCAAGATGTAAATAAAAATTTTTCACAGTTTTTGATCATTTTTATTTACCAGATTTGATGTCAGATTTAATTTTAAAAAATAAAGAACAATATTTATTCATTTATCTGGTTTCAAAAGTTTACATAACCTTGAAGTTAGGTTAAGTGCGTTGCCGCGAATCTAAAATGATGTAATCGTAAAGTTAACTTATCCACAATATCAATGGGTTAATTTTTTTCTGGTCATTTTTGCTCCTTCATGGAATTTTTACACATCTCAGGGAGGCAGCTACCAATTTCCAACCGGACGATATACGATATTTGGTTACGAAATCCAAAGGAAGACCGAACAAACATAATATTGCGTCATGTTATTAGACATTTTGGTTTTGTAGATTAAGCTGATGATATTTTAAAATCACCTAAATATTAAATTAGTAGGTACCTACATGACCTGTGCAATTGAGATGCGTTAGAAGAAAAGTTGCAGAGATACTGAAAAAATTCTGAATACCAATTCTGATTGGCTCGACAATCACATTAATTTTGTGAATTTTTTTATGGTGCAATACCATCTAATAGTAACTGTATGACGTTAAACGTTACTAGTGCTTCTAGACCCGGTCGTTCAAAAAAACTTTTTGCGGATTGTTGCCAAAAACAAAGGCAAAAATAAATTATTATAAATCTTTCAGTCCTCTAGCGAAATAGAAATAGCCATGGTGGCTCAAGCATCACCGGGCTTCTGGTAAAAACGATGCTGCTTATATTGCAATTAAACTGTTTTTATCATCACCGCGATAAACCACAAAATTGAAAAAAAAAATAGTAAGCCTTGTTCTACACAGGCAACATTGAGGGCAAATCAAGCTATATCTTTGATTGTTAATGCAAAGTTAACTACTAATCAGTATAAACTTATTAATATATTATTTATATATACAGGGTGTAACAGGACGTACCCGAGGGATTTTAACCAGCGATTCCTGAGCATATTTGGAGTAAAAAATGTAAATGAAATTTTCGTCTCCGGTGACTTTTTTTATGACATCTTTTTTAAAAATTTTTTTTTCTTCAAATTCAAACAAAAAAAAATTCTTCCGCTTGTTGTCATTGGTCACTCAGCCGAGTAACCGACCAACCCCTCACCTCGCCTTCAACTGTCCAACACCTACCGTTTTTTAATGTTTTTATAGAAAAAAAAAAATAAATAAATAAAAATATCACCGGAGACCAAAATTTCATTTACATTTTTTTCTTCACATAAAGTATGGTCATAATCCCTCGGGTATGTCCTGTTACACCCTGTATATAACTTATTAATATATATTATACTTATAAACGTATAGAACTAAATAGTTCACTATATCCTTCATATTGTTTAGTGAAAAATGCTATAGCTGCTTGTTATCCTGACCCTGGTGATATTGTTGTAACCGAAACCTATGCTATAAAAAAAAACAAGACGAAAATACTCTAACATTGTATTAATTAAGTACATTATTAAGCGGTGCCTACCTAGGTACTTTTTTATTACATTTTTTTACTTAAATACTTTCTCATTTAATTACCATCAAAATGATGTAAGATATAAAGCTGTAAGTACCGAATATACATTTGATAATGGAGTACAGGGATTAATTATTTATTAATGAGAAGACATCAAAATATTCCACCACTTCTCTTATCCTTCGTACTTTTTTAAAATTGATGTCTAAGTATGTATTATTTTTTAAATACTTTCGAGTTTAATTATCTGAAAAAAAAACTTATAAGTATGATATCTTGTTTACAAATGATAATGGAATCGACGTACGAATTATTAATGAAGAGACACCAACAAATTCCAACGTGCATTAATTTGTACAGAATTTAAATTGAAGCCTGTCTATGTATATATTTTTTAAAAATTATTTGATTTTTGTAAACTCTTCCTTATTTAATTACCTTCAAAATGACGTATTTTGCAATGCTGTAAATATGATATTTTGTTTACAAAAGATAAAAGAGTGGAATAATGAATAAAGCGGACCTAGATTGAGAAATTAGACATAGTGCGTCGGGGGCATGTATCTTTTCTCGGGAGATTTTTTCAATGTAGATGAGGACAATAATTAATTACTAGTAATTAATTATTGCTTATAATAAGATTTAAAATCCAATTATTATCCTGACTAGGACTAATTCGAGTTCCTGTCAATCGCCGTGACAGAAGGACGTACTTACCGTAGCGCGATGACCTGTAACGAGTGTAATGTTATAATAAACGAGTGTCTCGCATTTATGCAAAATAAAGCGGACACTCTAGATGAAGTGTCGATAACACAATTGTGCACTTCCGCCTTCACCGAGGAGGAGATAAAGTTGGCCAAGAACATCTTATTCGACAAGCTTCCGGACAAGCGTACCCTACGTAAAGGAGACGGCAGGGTCAACCGCGATCTTCAAGACATCCTGAGGGCCCTGAAAGAGACAGACCCTGACAAATTACCGGTGTTCGTCGCAAGACAGTTACATAAACTGCCGCCTGTTAACTTTGACAGTGTTGACATTTCACGATTACTAAAAGACTTCAACGCCATGAAATCTGAAATACGGCAAATTAAAAACGAATTGAGTGAATCATCGAGCACAAACACAGCCGAAATAATGCAAGAACTTAGCTCACTTCGAGATCAAATTAAGGATATGAATATGCGTAACGAGAACAAGATGAAGACACAAATAAATCAGCCAAAACAAAACGGCGACCAACATGTGGGTAATCCTATAATAAACAATAACACAAGGCCGGCATCATACGTAGACGCATGTAAAAGTAATCCGAACGAGCCAACAAACACTATCAGCACTCCGGACAATACGCACAAGAACAATGTACGAGGAACCCACACAATCTCACCTACTACCGATACGGTGAACGTCGACGTAAACCAGCAGCGGGGTTCCACGCAGGGGTCGCAACCAGTGACCACCGACCAGAGCGGCTTCAAAATCGTTGTGCATAAGAAACGCATTCACAATATGAGAGGCAAAGCGCAATCAATTGCATTAAAATCTGCAGATATAATCGCATCAGTATACGTATCGAGGTTTGCGACTAATACGACGGAGCACGACGTAACTTCTTACCTAAAAAGTAACGGCTTGGATGGGTTCAAAGTAGAATTAATAAAGCCTTTCCACGAAACTCCATTTAACTCTTTTAAACTTGTGGTAAAAGCAAATGAAGTAAAAAAATACCTAGTGGAAGAATTATGGCCGGAGGGAATTGTTTTCCGAAGATTCAAAGAATCACGCACACAGAACAATAACCAAAATGCATAATAACAATTTAAAGATCATATCGGTGAATTGCAGATCCGTCCGCAGTTCAGAAAAATTCATTTATGATCTGTGCGATACACATGATATTGTTCTAATTCAAGAAACGTGGCTACTCCCGTCGGATTTAGAGTTCTTATCCCATATACATCCAGATTACAATAGCTTGGGAACTTCTGCAATTGATATATCGATGGGCCCGTTAGTCGGCCGGCCACACGGAGGAGTGGGTGTATTATACAGGCAATGTCTCAGGGCTGCCACGATCCCGTTGAATAATTGCCGCATGGCGGGCATTGAATTAGGCCTAAATTCCGAAAATTTATGCATTTTCACCGTGTACATGCCAACTTGCAAAACCGATCACTTCGAAGAGTACGTTAACTGTCTTGCGGCCTTGCAAGCAATTATTGACGAAAAAGATTACACCAACTCCGTAATCATCGGAGATTTCAATGCACATCCGGACTCACTCTTCGGAAATGAACTGAAATCTTTCTGTCAAGAATATGATCTTACATGCGCTGATACCGTAATATTACCAGAAACCTCTTACACGTATATCAGTGACGCGCATCACACCACCAGGTGGTTAGACCACTGTTTGGTGACAAAAAATATCTTCAAACAGATTTCAGATATGAAAATACACTACGACGTGGACTGGACCGATCACAGGCCTCTCGAATTGACCTTACAAACAGAAGGAATACCGAAAACCGAAATTTATGCATGTATAGAAACCGACCGTGCAACTTGGAATCCCAAAAACGAACGCGATATCCATAGTTATACTCGAACCTCACAAGTTTTTCTACAAAAAATTAAACAAGGTCTTACGCGGTACGAGAGAAGTGACAACCCTGCTCGAGCTAACATTAAGACACTGTATACACGTATTATAGAGGCCCTGCGAAGCGCCGCGATTGCCGTATTTAACAATCGTAAACGAAGATTGCAACGACGTAAACAAATCTGTGGATGGAATGATTTTGTCGCACAAAAATACATAGAATCAAGACGTGCAATGATGATATGGATTGAAAATGGCAGGCCTCATGAGGGCTCAATTGCGGATGAACGAAAATTAAAGCGTGCTGCGTTCAAACTAGCACTGAAAAAATGCCAAAACGACTGTGAGCAAATTCAAATGGACAAAATAGCAGGAGATTTACATAGTCGTGATTTCAAACAGTTTTGGCTGAAGACAAATAAACACTGCAACGTGAAATGTAAAATTCCGTGCAACATAAATGGAGAAACAAACACTAAAGCAATTGCTAACATTTTTGCAGATCACTTCTCCATCTCTACTCCGACCTCACCGAACACTGCAAGCATACCACCACCTAGTCCTATCCTAAATGAAGACAGTGGTCTTTTGATCACAGCAGACATGGTCAACACCGCCTTGAGATACATGAAAGCTGGAAAATCAGCTGGTCACGACGGATTGAGTATCGAACACATCAAACACGCTGGAGGACCAATTCTTCAACTGCTGGCGAGTCTGTTTACCGACATCTTAAAGAATGGATACCTACCAACTGACATGACAAGAACAATAATAACTCCCATTCTCAAATCAAAATCGTTGGACTCTACCTCCCAGGGTAGCTACAGACCGATTTCAATTGCCACCACCATCGCACGATTATTCGAACGTCTACTACTAAACCAGATCGGTCCCATCTTGGAAACTAAGGACAACCAAATGGGCTTCAAAAAGCAAACGTCTACCGATACTGCTATATTTACTGTGAAAAGAACCCTGGAATACTACAGGAATAAAAAGACCACCACGTACGCATGTTTTCTAGATCTGAGCAAGGCCTTCGACAGGGTTTCTCACCCTCTACTATGGGGTAAACTAAGGGAAAGAGGCATATCACCGGCGGTGATACATATCCTCGACTCGTGGCATAGACAGCAGGAAAACTTAGTAAGGTGGAAAGATGGACTCTCCGAACCTTTCCTCCTGAAGAGCGGCGTTAGACAGGGAGGATGCATGTCCCCGATATTGTTCAACCTGTACATGGACGAACTCACCGACAGGCTAAACAATGCAGGGGTAGGCTGCCAAATTGGAGGACAGTTCCTGAACAACATCAGTTATGCGGACGACATGGTATTGATGGCACCATCCATAAGGGGCCTACGTATTCTTTTAAAGATCTGCGAAGAGTTTGCTGAAGAAACAAACATGCAATACAACCCCACTAAAACGGCTCTACTGGTCGTAAGATATGGACAAGGACCAAAAAATATTCCTCCAGCTACCCTGAATGGTGTGAACCTGCAGGTGACTGAAGGAACTAAATACCTTGGACACATAATCACCAGTAATCTGATGGACGATGACGACATCGATAGGCAAAGAAGAGCTCTCAGTGTAAAAGCTAACATGCTCAGTAGAAGATTCCGCCTTTGCAGTACTGCTGTAAAAAGGACGCTCTTCCTTTCCTTCTGCGCACCACTGTATACGTGTGAACTCTGGGCAAACTACAAGAAGAGTAGTATAGAAAGACTTCGGGTTCAGTATAACAACGCCTTCCGCATAATGTTTGGTCTCCCCAGATATTGCAGCGCTTCCCGGATGTTCACGGAGGGGCGAGTTCCTGGCTTTGCAGCCCTTATTAGATCTAGGGTGGCAGGAATTAGGGAAAGGATAACCAGCTCTGGAAACATCCTCGTCATGGAAGCCCGCCTCAGTCCATCATCCAGTATTGATGCACACTGGAGAAAAATACTGGCTCCTTACGTGCTCACAGAATCCTGAAAGCTTAATATTATTATTTCATTTGTTTTTCCTTTTACTACTATTAGCTTATTATCTTTTTTTTGTTTCGTGTACATTCATATCCACCTTCTTTTTCTTTTTTTCCTTTCAAATACTTTGTACATGTATGTGTATATTACCCTTATGGAATGTGTGGGATTGCACTCTCCTCCCCACATACTGGAATAAACACTTATTTATTTTATTTATTTATTTATTTATTTAATTCTGAATCGAAGTTACTTTTTTATTATTATTATTAAGTGAATTCAGGATACATTGACACCAAGTATTTCCTAAATGGTTTGTTTTCATTTAATTTCAATTAATGGCTTTTTTCGATAAATATTTGAACGTAATCGATTCATGTTATAAAATAACATCATTATAGAGTTTATAAACTCCCTTACATACAATGACGTTATATAAATAAATAGACTCGCCATAGTCTCATATACTCACAATATAATGTGGAAAGTAAGGAATACTCTTTTGTTTTCAGCGATTTTCAGTATAATTTCATAATTCAAAAGTTTATTCCTGTGTGATAAAGATAGACAATCAAATAATGTGTGTGTATGAATGACATGAATACATGAACGGGCGGCGTATTGCTTGTCACTTTTTGATGGAACGTTCGCTCAGTTCGCTGTCTCCTTTTCTCGAGGCCCACTCGAATAAAAGGTCCGGTTGCCTGTCGGAGTTTGATATGTCGAGCTATACAATAAATACTATAGGGCAACGACAGTTTTCAAATGGTGGCGATTGTCATCAATACTTGTTAGAACTACTGATTTATGTGTTGTTTTATTGCAAGCAAACAAATAAACAAGTGTTTAGGCTGATCAGTCTACTTTAAAACAGTGAAGTTTACTTAGCAACAGAAATTTGGCTGTTGCGCGTCCAGACCCTTTACTTTAGTAGGACTTGAATTTTCTCTAATGACGGTTAAAACCGCGAGCGGGAAACATGAAAATTAATTGTAATATTTATAATAATCGATAGTATTAAGTAATTTGCGTGTACTTACAAATGAAATGTTATTCATTCGCCTTTACTATTATTTGCCGTGTAATTGAAACATTTTCTCATCACACAGGAGGGCATTTTGACACTTTTTAAAATGCAATTTACTTACAGGTAAGTGCTGGTAAGACGCAACCTTACTCGACGCGTAGCAGTTTAGTACTAAAGTACTTGATATCGAGATCGGTACAATTGTCTTGTTCTTGTCTTCCCACTTTGAGATTTCTACTCCTCGTCTAATATAGTATGTAACGTCATTGCGTACATCATACCCTGTTTAGGTAATGGTAATATTTGTCTCATCTACAAGCATATACTATATTGTGGCATTAGGACTCTTCGAGAATACATAGGGCCTTGTTACAATCTGGTTCATTAAATTCAAATTTACGTGTTTACAATGTATTACATTACTAGGTTGCATGACCGACCTTAACTGGCTACGAATTGTATCTGAGCTGGCTGGTGAGCGTTGACCGACCCCAGAGGCAGTGGCCGTTCGGGCAACCTCGGCAGCAATCGTGTCTTCGGCAATTCAACACGTACACATCTATCGGAACTTGATTGAAGCTCTAAGCCTAATGGCATACACAACAAAATATGTGTCTTTTCAAAACACTACAGTAACCAATAAGCAGAAGTAGTATTTTTTATGGCATCGAAAAACCTACAAAAAAACATTTCACTTACTTTTTTAAAAACAGATGATATGAGTTTACATTTTGTTTCCCGGACATTTATGATAATTTAAATCACTATAATATGTTTACACTGAATAATAGTTTTGAAATTCTAAAAAAAAACATCAACAATGTCACCGGAGACCAAAATTTCATTACATTTTTTACTCCAAATAATATCAGGAATCACAATGTCACCGGAGACCAAAATTTCATTACATTTTTTACTCCAAATAATATCAGGAATCACAATGTCACCAGAGACCAAAATTTCATTTTGTTTTACTCCAAATAATATCAGGAATCACCGATTAAATTAAGACAAGTATCTCTACGTCCCTTAACACCCTGTACATATTTCATTCTATTATGCATAATAGTCGATGTTGACGCATTTCATTTCATTTTTCGTGGCAAGATAAACCCACAAATTCAACTTCACTCAACTGACTACCCATTCGAGTGTTTCTTTCCCCAGCAATCATCGGTCTCCGGAAGAGCATGAAGTAATAAAGGTGCACATTTCACGCCATATTTTTCTGAGAGATGAAAAAGAAAAAACAATATTCGTGCGTCTCCTAAACGTTGGATATTAAAAAGGGCAGCGGAGGGGGGCGGGAAACGACTGCCTTATGGCCATAAAATATCCACAAAAGAAAAGTGCAAGCAAGCCAAGCGAGAGGAGATATGAGTACGTAATGTTGGCAGAGGATGGCCTAACCGAGAGACGCACTTCGAGGGGGTGGCGGGGAGATGCGTTATGAAAGAAATTGCAACACTCCGTAGTGTCTGCCAAAGTCAAAAGAGGGTTCACCGGCATCTACAGTGTTTCAAAAAATACTGCGTTAATCTATCACTTTTGAAGCTTTGAAAAACAATCATTATTACGACACCTCAGTAATACCAATAAATTGAGGTCTATTGATAGTTTTGGAGGCAGGCCGTATGAGTATGTAAACGAGGAGGCCACGCGGCAGTTGACCTCACTCGTGCGCGTGCGAGCCTGCTCAATCGGTGCGCTTGTGACTGCCCGTCTGAACGCCCGTCGTCATCGTCCTTCCCAATTCGGCCGCCAATTGCCGATAGCTGATCTATTCATTGCGCTATTCAAAATAAATGGTTAATTAAAGTTTTGTTGGGTCTATTTATTTGCACGTGTAACGCTATGGACCAATAGTGTAGTGTATAGGTTAGTCATGTAGTTTCAACATCGTCCAATAGATGTCGTTAATATAGCTAATAATACGAAGATTTATGGTATCTTAACAGACGACAGAGTTAAGTGTTAGTTACCACCCATCGTCGTTTATTAACACTTATTTTATTAATAAATGAGAGATGAATTTAAGCTAACAATAAAAAATTGTAAAATTGCTGGCGAGACTAATGAACACTAAAAAATGTTGTAAAAGAAACTCCGAAGGATCTGTAAGAACAACATAAGTTTCTAACCACATAGTTGCCAAAACAAAACCGACGCGACGCACTGTCATCTTAGTTGTGTCTATTGTGTGTTGTGCGTTCACTCCATATTGCTTCTTCCCAAACCCCCATTCCAACCACCCCAACCACCCGCCAGTCACCCAACACACTCCTTTCCTCTCCCTTCACTCTCACAGAATGCCAGTGCAATAATGGCAGCGTCCACATAAAGGGGGACAAATAATGTCCCGATGGTCTGAGCAGGCTCCATTGCCCTTGGGGATGAAAACATTGGACGAATCGGTTAGTATAGTCGGGCATTCTTTAAAAACCTTCCTTGGTTTTGGCACCTTAATGGAAACTCTTTTCTTCAACTTCTTCCTGAACCAATTATTTTCTGCACAATTTTCAAGCGTAGACAAAGGAAATCTCCTTGAAACCGACATCACAATTATTGTTTGGTGATATTTTGTTTTGAACAATGTAAACAACATTTTGTGAAGAAGAAATGTGTTGTTGAATTTAAAAGTCCCGGGTTGAAAAATAAAAAAAAAAGTTTAAAATGGGCAATGGTAGACAATTTAGTCAGTGTTTTTAAATGTTGGAAGCCTTCGTTGGAATGATTTCAATAACAACCAATCATTTTTTACTGAATCATAATTGTCTGGCGTAGTCAAAAGGAACATCTAAGAAACTTCAAAATAATTGAATATTAAAATGTATCTAGTGTAGACGACAATTTCGCAAAAGCATTAAAGAACTATCTTCAGAAGAAGAATTATGTTTTTATTCAACGAGGTTTCAATTATTTCTTTGTCTGTAAAATTGAGTAGAACATCATTGACAGAAAGAACAAATAAACAGCGCCGAGCTGCCGGCAAAAAGTGACAACAATCGAATGAAAGTATATTGAATTTCTATCTCTTTGTAAGGTTCGAGAAAGGTTTGTAAGTAGTCAACTCTGAGGCGATGCAAGTTTTTCTATCAAACGACTTCATGGTCCGTGGCACGATTTCAATTATCAGTGTGCTCCTTGATATAAAAACAAAGTACGGAAAAAATAGTCGCCCTCGAAAAGGAGTTTTTTTTACGATCCCATGTGTATTGAAATTCGGTGTGTTTTGTTTGAAACTTTCAGATTGATAAAAATATATCAGTGAAATGTTTAGAATTCAAAGATTATTTGATTTAGATGAAATGTGTTAGAACTCTTATTTGCCCCTCCAAAGTTTCTTTTGGAAACGAGGCCCTGAAAGAATTCTGAGAAACAAAAGTGTTAAGTTTTCCCTTTCTTTATCCCTTTTCGCTAAATCAACTTGTGCTCGTTCGACATGGAAGGAAAGTTTTTTAATGCCTACGTGGCAAAAACATGTCCACATCTTGTTCAAACCCAGGGTGTTTTAATGCGAGATAATTCCACACGTTAAAACCTGGCTTTGTGATAGTCATTTTAAATTGCGATAAAGGCTTACCTTCTAAAATCAATTTGCTGTACTAAACTGCAAATATTGTTAAATTCAATAAACTCACAACAGGGCCATAAATATATTTATTATGATTGGATAGTTAAAAATGACATCGTTTTGTAATAACCTCGCCCAATTAAGATTTTCAGTTATTTAAAATGTGTAACATTTTTAAATAACTGAGACACTTTTGGAAATTCGTAAAAATACTACTTGTTTTCTTCTTTTTTTATATACTAAGCAACATTGGGGTCAACAAATGCGATAATAACGTTTTATGAATCAACGAAGAATTGAATTGAATGAAGAATTGAATAGGACGAAGAATTGAATTGAATGAAGAATTAAATTGAATGAAGAATTGAATAGAATGAAGAATTGAATTGAATGAAGATCAACGAAGAAGAACCATACCCATCAATCAATATAAACAAATGTAATGATTTAAGTTTGTTATATTATCAACAAAGATTAAAAAAAACAAGAAAATTATAGAACTATACCACTTAGCCTAATACATTAAACACTCGATAAATCACCAAAGTTAACGCCTTACTTTGTCCGATTAAGGAATGAATCGATCTGTCTAACTTCACAATCTAATAACAGATAATGGTACCAAGATACTTTTGGCAACGTAAACTTGCCGAGAGCTCGTCTAAACACTAACAGAAATGTCTAAAATCCCGCACAAAGGGAAGCTTCAAAAAACTGTGATCTGAAAGACACAACGCGCGACGCCACCCCACGACGCGACGCGAGTTATTTGACTAAGTGGTTGAACTTTTAAAATTATTTGAAGAACAGAAAAATGTTATATAATATTTTATATTATATGACAACATACCGCGTAAAATTGTCCACCCTCCCTCTCGGAAAAATATACTGCTTTTTGATCCTAAACAAGTAACTATCACGCCGTTTCTACAGGTGTAGACAGAGAGGACGGACCGTAAAACAAATTGGTCTTGGCACAAACTCCTTGGCTCAATCACATTTATATATCGTTTCATACATGCTCTTCGGTTATCCTGACTCTTGACATGGCCCGACTCAAGCATTTGGTTTACTTCAATAGGAATCATAAATACCGTACCCGCATTAGAATGCTGATAATGAAAAAAAATAAAAGCACGTAAATAAAAAAAAATTAATAAAATTTTTTTTTTTCGATTTTGAAATTTTTTGGATTTTAAAATTTTTTCGATTTTAAAATTTTTTGATGGGATTAAAATATTAAAAAAAAACACCAATAACGTATTTTTGTACATTTGATACATCAAAGTTATTGAAACTATTAAAAACAACTGAATCCTCTACTAGGTGGGTACCAGATTTCTTTTGTGGTCTCCTGGCTTCGATGATAATATATTTAAATGTTTAGTTATTTAAAAAAAAAGTTTATTAATTTCTAGAATCAGCTGGTCTACGAAGAAAATGGTTTTTATGAGTTATCTTTTCAGTTGTAAGAGTTCTCAATATAAATTATATCAGAAAATTAGGTGCGTAAGAAATACTACAATAAATTTAAACATACCAATCTTCGCCAATTCAAAATAATTCAATCAATGTCGTAAGTTATCAAGGGACCCCTTTTACTAAAATAAATACAATTTACTCGGCGAAGGTTCTTTCCCAACCCGAAAGAAAATCTTCCGACGGACGAAAAAACTTGAACATTTAATCAATTCCAGACACTGCCTTAAAGGAATGCGAATTACTTTCCAAAGATTTGAAAAGATGTGAACTACTCTCCAACGATTTGACGTGTGAACGAAAGACGATAGACTGCGGAAGTAAATGCGTTCCTGGAATGCGAAACGTCAGAGCAGAAATTTCAGTTTTAAAATATCCCTTATTTTCCAGGATAATATACTTGATGTTAATTAACATTTTACAAAAAATATTCACTGATTGACGAGGAAATGCATTTTTAAATTTGTCGTTTGCGGAAAAATCTTCATATTTTCGACATTAAGATGTAAAAAATAAGACAACTAAACAATGAACCCAAATGATAGTTGTTTTAGAAATTACTCAAGAAAACTTTAGACGCTAAAATTAAAACGTTTTTATCGATAATTCATTTATGTAAAAATCTATTACTTTTTATGCCCAAAACCAAAAATTGACGTTTTTTATATATTTTTTGCAAATTCGGTTAATAATGTCTATAGATTAAAAATAGTTGAAATGAGTTATTTACCCACCACGAATTTCGATAAAAAAGGCATAATGTGGTTTACGGTGTAAAACGACGACAAAAAACGAATAGTTTGGTATACTGTTATTAATCGGAAAAAGTCAGTTAACTACTAAAATTACGCAAATATCAAAACTTTTTGTTTAACTAACCACAAATTGTTGACAGTTGCTTGAATATCGATTCTGTTTTTTAATAATAATCACCGGTCGAAGATCATCACAAATAATACAATTTTAGTAATTCCACCAAACACAAAATGGTCAACAGCGGTTTATTTATTTATATTAATACGAGATGAATCTAAGATTTTGAGGAAGTTAACTGTACATATTATAAATATGGAAAAAATAAATAAAATTGATAACATTTCATGATTTAAAAAAATGTTTCCTACAAAATAATTTGTGATAATTATGTCCAGCAGTGAAATAATATTAACAAGCTCTCGATATATGACTACAGTGTAAGAACAGCATTTACAGGAAAGAAGGTAATTAAGAAATATAAAAATATCTAAACCATTGCTTCTGTAAGAACTGAACAAAAATGTTTTCTACTAACATAAAGCGAAAATTCATATCACTTGTAAAAACAAAATCAAGGCTGGCATTACCTTTATGTCTGCTTCTTTTATTAGATAAAATAAAAACGTACAGACGAAATCTCATGAGACAAATTCAGGTAGAGATAAGAGTAAGAAGGAACAGCGAGTTTCGCGATAGAATTAAAATTCTAATAAAAACAGGAGACAATTGAGTTCACAAAAAGAAATTGGTTTATTGCCGTGAAATTCAACATATACCACCTGACCGGACCAGCTTCTAAATGTAGTATTGTTTACCGAGAAATTTCACCGAGGATTTCATAAGAATGAAATACTTATAGGGGATAATATTACCTTAAGTGGGTAGGTGTCCTCGTCAAATTCCTTGGCGGTTGGGAGATATTAAATAGCGTGAAATGGTATCTCCATAATGCAACACACAATATGTAAGGGTTTTGAAAAGTTTGTAGAAGGGATATCAACACGATATTATACAGGGAATTTTGGAACAATCACAACCATAGATAAAACACAAGGTGAATGGAAAAAAAACCACCAATAGACATCAAAGATATGATGAAACAATAACGCGAATCTAAACTAGTCCCCACTCTACGATTATTTTTTATCAGCAAAAAATATTATTGCACGGAAGTATTTTGAAATGAAAGCTTTCAAAAGCATTTTTTAAATTATTTTCCCGGCGAGAATGTAGTATTTGATTTTCCTTTATTAAGATAAAATTTCAACCGTTTTCGAATCAAATAATATTGTGTTGGTGGATATCTGTTAACGATTTTGCAAATTGAAAAATTTACTGGATAGCAATTTTATTTTTTATTTGCATTTGATTCGATTAAAAAATAAATACTTTGAGGTGATCACTCAATTCATTCAAACTGCTATGTTACAGTTTAAAAAGCATCCATATTTTTCACGAAAACAAATTTTAATAAAAGAACAGCGTTTTTGGTAAATAATAAAAATGGGTTCTGTTAAGAGACGAATTTGAAAAAAAAATGTAACCGTAGACCAAAATGCCATTTATTTTAATTTAACAACATTTTTATAAAAATAGGGTCACATTTTAAATTTAAATAAGGTCAGAAAGTTTATAGCAAATCAGTTAAGTCTCTTAACACCCTGAATGCATTATGTAGGTACACTGAACAGATCTTTTATCTAAAATCCATAAATGTGTAATCTGTACCGATTGGAAAGAAAACCGATGTCGCCAATTTATTTAGATATTTTGTCATAGGTTCAAAATATTTCCGCTTTTCAGTAAAAATCCAAATAAATGGAATATTTCTGAACATACCCGAAAAATAAAAACTCTTTTTGAAAGGTGATAAAATATGCTTTCAAATTTAAAAAAATCGAAATAAACATTTTTAAGTAAGTATAAAATTTATCTTACCTTTTTTCTAACTAAAATTACTGATGATTAAAAAATTAAAAAAAGATATACAAATTTTATTAGAAGACAATTGGAGTGTATTATAAAGGTTTTCATCACCTCACTTTTTTGTCGTTCCATATAAAAGTAATTAATTTTGATAAGTTTGAGTTTTTTTCACATTGCGATCCGAAGCTTTGATTTCATAAAGGTGTACATTTTACTTCCTTTGTGGTTAACTTTTGGATTTGAATATAAAGCGTGGTGTTTTTTCTATTCAAAACTGTTATGATAGTAAGAGAGACACAACGATCTCTACGAGACTTATATGAGTTGTTCCGACAGCGAACAAATTAGCCTGAGGGGTTAATATATAAAAATGAATGTTTCATTGTCTGTCTCTTATGCGTGCTTAATGTCATCTATCCGATTGTGATGAAACTTTGTTGTGCGCACGCCCGCGATGGTTTCCGTATATAATGATGAGCTCTGGCGGTATGAAATTATTTCCTATACCATTCATCCGATTGCGATGAAACTTTGGTGATTAGTTGTGCGCACGCCCGCGGTAGTTTGTACACGCAACGGTGATCTGGCATCATGAAATTTGTATACAAAATTTACTATAGGTGGCGCGCGAGTTATTCGAAAAAAATGTGTATTTCATATAGTTTAGCAGCAGAGAGGAAAGGCGGGAGGGGGAACACTTTCTTTGTTTTAATGGCATTGCAACGCATGCTGGGCACTCGCTGGTACATAATAAAAAAAATGTTTCATGGGACTACTTCTTTCCACTATTAACATGTTAAATATTACATTTTACACCGCTTCCGAATCCCAATCCACGAATGTCGTATTTGTAAGCAGCAAATCATAATAAATATTCTGGGGAGGCCACTTTACCGCTCTACATTAACCATTAATTCGACCACACAGCATTCCTCAGCTTAAGGGGTTCAAATAATGTTTACCCGGGATTGGCCAATGACCTATAACAAAAGTTTTAACCATATTTATTACTACTAGGTATCTTACACCACAAGCCCGACCCAAAAGGCGCCTGGGGCGTTTTGAATATTGTCACCTTTTGAAATCTAAAAAATACATACGCTATTTTCTATTTGAACCGATGAGGTGTAGCTTTAACCAGTGGTCACCATTCAAATTAAATAAGGTTAATTAGTATAAATAACATATAGTATTTTTTTACTATTTAATAACCAAGTAACATAAAAAGATACAAAAACTGTTTATATTAAAGATATTTGGGTAAAAAAAACCTCATTATTTTGAGTTAGTTCTGAAGTGAGGTGAATTTTATCTATTCTCCAAACACAGCAAATTTATTTTGTGGTACCATTTTAATTCATTCATAGATTTCTTTGTTTTGACCACGTTTATTGTTTATAAAAAAACCAACATGTTCTGCTCACTTCCTCAGGGTTAACTTAAATTAATTACTTAAGTTTTAATTAAACCCAGAGGAAGTGATCATGGCTCACGAAACATGTCTGTTTTTTATAAACAATAAACAAAGAAATCTGTTAATTTTGAAATTTAATCTAATTTATCATCGGAAAGGAAAAGAGAACAAAAATTAATTAAGAAATAAATAGAAACGAAAGAAAAATACAGAAATTGAAATAAATGAAAGAAAATAGAATAAAGGCGAGAAATAGTAAATAAATAAAATAAAGAAATGAAAGAGGAAAATATAAGTGTGAAGTATGTTGTTGTGTAGAAGTCATCAGTCCGTAGTAGATTAGCGTATTTTGACTGTTTGGATGTGATTTAGAATTATATTATTTAAGTGAATATCTACCGCTTACCTATAAGTACCGACCTAATCCAACTATACGATTGCATGTGATCCCCCAAATTACTTTTCCTATAAAATTTTTTACAAAAACAAAAAAAAGGAAAAAATTAAATTTAAATGTTCAAAAAGGATTTGCGAAAAAATCAGCAAAGCTTTCATAATTTACGATCTCACTAAAATAGTTTTTGACATCAAATTGTAGAATAATGTGAAAAAGTTAAAATAAAGAAAAGCAGCGTTCTCAGCAGGGGGAAATTAAGATTTCATAGGCAAGACTAGAAATTAGGGGATATACTTGACTACTCAAGGGAGAGAATTCAAAAAGCTTGTTTACACGATAAGGGGTGCTTAAAGCACCCAGCCAAAGGCTGTTTTCGCTGAAACTGTCTAAAGTATATTAGGAAATTCTTAATTAACTCCTACAGTCATACTCCATTTAGAAATTTAGCAACAATGAAGCTAGAAAACAGCATCGTGGGTTCGTATTCATTAAATTTTAAGAAATTACGGAAAACTTGAGAAAAATAAAATAAATATGAATAAGGTTTGGTAAAACCCTTCAAGCCACAAAATCAAAACTTTACAATTGATCTTGACAAGTAAAGTGATTTTATTTTTATTTTTCAAGGGATGTGCTTTTGCATTTTCGTGAAAGCATTATTTACTAGGTAACCGACAAGATTTACGTTATTTTTATTTATTTGAAAGGTGAATTTCTGATATCCTTCCCAATTTGTAAACAAAAAAATTATAAAATCAATACAAATATAAAAATCAAAATATGCTTGCTTGTATTTATATGAGTATATGAGTAGGTATATGAGATGTCCATGTACTGGTATATTAAGCTTAGGAAATGTTTGAAACTTTCATAATAACTTATTCAAACCCCCGCGAAGGTTTCTGGATTATTACAACCACATGACAATACATCTGAAAAGTGTTTTAATCATTAAAAAAACTCTCGCGAAACTATAAAAAATGTCAAAGTTTGAGAATGACATTTTGCAACGAAACTCTATAATTTAATTTATTTGAAGTACTCGACTCATACTTTGAATCGAATCAAGAATTAAAGATATTTTAAATAAGTACCTATGTTAGGTAGCAAATTTGATTAATTGAACTTATAATATAAAAAAAATGAATATTTGTAAAATATGAAAAATGAAAATTTGAAAAAAAAAAGTAATATGTGGCACGCGAGCTGTTTGAAAACTGAACGTACTGGGACTGAATATATGGAACGCGGGTGAAGGGTTGGCGGGATGGGAGCGGGAGAGGGGAAAGGGAAGGCGGGGAAGGTGGAAGGGAAACGCGGGAAGGAAGGGGACGCGGGAGGAGAACGGGGACGCACGGGATAGGATATGCATGGAGAAACTATTTATTTCTTTGAATATGGCATTGCAACGCGTCCCGGGAATCAGCTAGTTATATTATTAAAAAAATTACAATATTTGTTTTGGAAAGGCGTGGATACCGAGGCAAATATCCTGTAAATAGTGCAATGCACATGTGAAAATCATACAGAGCTTGTAATAAGGTCTATCGTATGCTGTGAGGACCTTAATCTGACCATTAAATAATACTCACCAACGAAAAACAGTAATTGACTTTGCCTGACGAATAGTACCAGAGCAGTGGGATAGTTTTACTTATGTTCGTAATCAGATAAGAAAGAAAAGAACCCCAAATCGAACAAATCAAAAGCGATTTCTCTAATAAACAAACTTCCGGAAGAATGTCCCATTCATTGTGTAGATTTGATTAGAATCAAGCCACGCTAACAGCATATACCAGGGATGGTAAACCAAAGGCAGTTTTTGTATGTTATTATGAAGAATCACGATTTTCATAGTTCCTTTATTTATTTTCATAGGTAGAGAATCGCGGACCTTGTCGTCTGCAACAGCGTGCGTTTTTGAGATAACATAAAGTTTTAATGGATTTAGAAACTCCGAACTGGAATAAAAGACTTTTCCAAAAGTTTTTTTTTTGATAATTTTTAAAAGAATATCGTAAAATAAAAATAATCTGGTTCTTAAAATGTTTTAGCTACCAAGTTTTTGTAGAAATATATTATTACGTTTTGAATATTTTCTGCATCCTTATCTCAAAACCCAATTTATTTATTTTTTTACAATAGCTCCACATAGGAGGCTCTGAAGAAAATAATTCCCCTCAGGGCCTGTGTCATCTTTGGGGATGCTGTGTGGAGGGTCTACTTAGGAAAGGAAGGAGAGGATATTCTTGGAAGGAAAGAGGTATGAGGGATGGGTAGGAATCTGAGGGTCAGTGTCTCCAGGAGTGACGGTCGAATGATTCTATCCCTCCCCTTTTTGTGCAAAGTGATGTTCTGAGAGAGTCCTGCTGGAGAAGTCAAAAGGACTTCCTCAACCAGTCTCTCCCGATCTGGCATACCAAGCAGTTGGTGAGCAGATGTTAAATAAAATCTAAATCACCAAACGTGGCGAACCACTTAGATTGACTGTGAAAAATTTTGACTCGCTATTCATTGTTTTTAGTTAGAGGTGAGACCACAGGTTTGATTTAACCGTTACCTGTCTGATGGCTTGTAATAAACGACAAGCAATTCGGTGTGTACAGTGTACAGGTCCAGGAGCGTTTCGCGTGCCAAATACCGTACGTGCTTTGAATGCGTTGTAGAGTTTTTCACATGCTTGATGTTTTAAACTCAAACTTCCATGTTCTGTTAGCTATTATGCGCAGTGAATACGTTCACCATCCCTGCGATAGTCCATAAGTTGGTTTCAAGGGGGCGTAATGCCCATTATCGAAGACAATAAACTGCAATGGCTCCGGCTACTTCGCGAGGGTTGTTTATTATCCCAACAGGGATAACTTCGTCGGCAAGACACGGACTACAACCGTAACTGGTCCCTCCTCTACATTACACTATTATTGCAAATTAAGTTGGAATTCTTCAAATTCTGCACATTGTGAATCATTTCACATTTCTCTTGCAAAGGCGGAAAGTTGGCACCACCAGAAGTTTTTGTAAGCATGTTTTATTGCCAACAGCGAGACGTCGTTGTCGGAGATTTATAAACGTACTTACTATATGTATACAGGGTACTTACAGCACGTAACCGAAAAATTTTAACCAGCGATTCCAGAAAACTTTTTTTTTCACTTAAAAACATAAAAATATTTTTTGATCACGTCGCAACTGAGTAGTCAGGATAGTAGCGCATGTATAGCTTGCATCTCGTTAAAACAGTACGGTAACACAAGAAACAGCGCGCGTATCGCTCAAATCCGTCGCAACGCATAGGGATGGGATCAGTAGCGACGTTGATTGAAAAATACGTTTTTATTGTTGTTTTAAATAGAAATAAAAAAAATATATATAGTCTGACAGTAAAATGACATCTACTTTTTTTACTGCTCAGGATCAGTGGTTAAAATCTTTCGGGTACGTGCTATTAAAGGAGTATGTACGAATATTACAAAATAGATATTTAATTGTTAACTAGAGGTGGATACGACATTAATTTTAACACCATTTTGATGATTTTTGATTTATTTGATAGGTAGGTATCTAGTTGAATCAATTAGCTTCATTCTTTTCTAACCTAGTTACGTAATTAATTTCTCTGATAAATCCTCACCAAAGCTTTACTCATCACTGGAATTTGAATTTAACAACTTTATTTATCTTCAGCACTTATTAACTACTAGCTGGTTCCCGGCATGTTTCTAATTTTTGTTTAAATCAAAAACCAAAATTCCTCTAAAATATTTGTAAGCAGGTACTTAAATATTACCTAGTTTTATAAACCATGCAAAACTTTATTACCACTTTTTTATTTCAAAAAAGAAAAGAAAATTTTTCCCAAGAAACGTAACTCTCTCAACGACGATGTTTTTTTCAATCAGTTATCGGGCATATAGGCACCATACAATTGAAAACCTCAGTAAATGTTAGACACCTAATCTAAGTTAGTCATCTAGTTAAAGTAAGGCTCGCTTGAATAATAAAGTAGATGCAGCAATTTTCGAAACTGGAAACGGAACGTTCAAACGTACTATATACTGGTTATTTTACGGACAGGGCAATATAAAATTTCACGCGTCGAAACTATATAATGCTTTACAAAATCGAACAAAAAAATATCAGAAAAAAAAATATTAAAAACTATAGTAAACACAAAAGTGATTACCAACTTGAAAATATCATGAAGACAATGAAAACAGTAAATACAAAAATATGAGAACCCCAGAGAGGAAGACCGGGAACAATTTTAAATTATTCTTAGGTTTCGTACTCAAACCTACAAAATTTGCCAAAGATTATCGATAAAATGTTATTTTTATCAGACGTCTACCATACTTATGCTGTCAGATTGGATTACAGTGTTGTCAAATATATATCTATCAATGTTCCTTATGACAGCTGATGATCTTTGTTTGTAAGGTTCATCAAACAAAAATAACTCAACCAGACTAACGGAACCCATATCTATATAAATAAAGGGGTTCCATGCCAACTCAGAACAGAATGAAACTCAGAACCACATCAGAAAGGTCATTGAAAGCTTTGAAAAAATAATTTTAAAATAGCCGGTAACCTTATCATAACTTATTTAACCATTTTTGTAATGTTTTTTCATCATCACTCTTAATTACCTTTCTAAGGTGGTTCTGAGTTGGTTTCATTCTGAGTTGGCCGGTCACCAAATAAAAGTGATTGTCAGTATACGTGCGCTTAGACTCAAAAATTACTGAACTTATTTCGCTGAAAAATTCCTATTTTTAATTGTGTCAGGAGTGTTCGCAGAATGTGTCGAATGGTAAATAAAGTCGGGGACGCCCGAGTGTAGACTTAACAAAGTATCTTAGGAAAGAGATACGGAGTTGAAATAAAATCGATGTAATGTAGTTTTTTTTTTAAAGAAACAATGTAAATTTCATGATACTATATGAAGTGAATGGTAGAAAAAGTCGGGGATGCCCGAGGATGACATGAATCAAAATGATGAGGTAAAATGAGGTGTACGTAATGAAAAAAGAAAGGGGTGTAAGAAGAATGTTTGGCTTGGAAGTGTGGTCAGATTGGAAGAATGGTAAAAGAGGTTGGGGAAGCCCGAAGAAGACAGCACCGCCAAGTGAAATTCTTATGCGTGATTAAATGAGGCGTACGTGATTAACGAAGAAAGGGGTATAAGAATAATGTCTGATGTGCAAGAGAATTGTAGAAGAAGTCGGGGACGCAAGAGGAAGACATGGCACGATCAGATAAAAACAAATAGTTAACTAATTGGAAAATAAGGCGTGTGTGACGAACGAAGAAGGGGTTCGTACGACGAAATAAAAAATAAAAAAATCGAAGACAAAATCATTGTATACTGTTGTATATCTTTATCTTTACTAAGTATAAAATGAAGTCGCTCACGCTGTATGTGCGCTTAGATCTTTTAAACTACGAAACGGATTTTCATGCGGTTTTCACTAATAGATAGAATGATTCATGCGGAAGGTTTTTTGGAATTTAATTTGTCAGAGTTTTGTGTAAATTGGTTGAAATACATAATATATCGCGTGGCGTTGATTTGATTTATCAGATGGCGTTGGTTATAAAGATTTAGTTAGCCATAGCAACGTGTGGCTGGATCTGCTACTTGACAATATTTCAAACTTCTGAGATTAAACACAAACAATCGTACTTCTAACTACCTCCGAAAAGCGTACCTACTGTAGATAAGTAGATACTTACGCTAATTACTAATCACCCAATTCAGCTTCAGAATTATAGCATGATATGGCATTATTGTTTAAAGCCTCTTCAGGAATGGGTATTGGCATAATCCATTGTAGTTAGTTGGTAATTGTGCTATTGCCTACTGCGTACTCCCAACAATGGACAGAATAATCGTAACTGCTGTGCTCTATCTATCAGAGATAAGTATTCAAAGTATTCAAGTAATAAGGAACTCCAGTGAAAAATATTATGGCTTTAAAAAAATATGTTCATATAGACCAAGAAACGCTGATTGTGAATATATAAGTTTTATTTCATAATATTAAACGCAGAGTTTTTTAAAAATTATTAAAAAGTGCATTTTTAAACCTCTCCTCAAAATACAGCGTCAAGTTGGCATTACTGAAATGGTTAACGATGACGTCACTGTTAACCTGTCACCTGGTAACAGCGTCCGTGTTGAATGTTGTATTGACATTTGAAAATTGACACGTATGCCATTCAACATTTCGTGTTTTTGGCTTATTTTCATACTGTTTATAGAGATTTAGATAAATAATAGTTATTGTGTTTATTGAAACATAATTTAGGCCCTCAACAATTTACGAAAAGGGCTATATTTGCGGACAATCTGCAATAAATTTTGCCTATTTGAGGTTAAAGTCGTGTCATATTTGACATTGTATTTTCAAATTGTTTATAGTATAGGGCTTTTTATACAAGTTACTACACAATCGTCATGATCAGTGTATTATAAATACCAGTGTTTCTGTATGTGTTATACATAAAGCAATGTACAAAATCACGCCTGAACACAAAATTGAAGAACGATGTCACTTGTATTTGCAATGAAAAAGATGATTTATTATTTTTATATTGCACTTTGTTAAAATACAATAACAGTAGCGGTGAAATGTGGACATTTTACCAATGTTTTTCTATATTAAAAGTAGTTAATCTTAAATAAAAAACGCCTCAATTTCTCACACAAAAGTCATTGAGTCATCCTATATTCATTTTATTCCGCCGTTTTCTTAAATTCAAAATCAGGGATGCTCTGCCCAAAAAAATTATTTCCCTATATTTCGAAGTGAAATTTCCCTAGAATTTCACATTTACGCAATTACCTAAGTAGCCACCTGATTGTGTAACACCAATCCTGTTATATGTTAATTAATATGATTAATTAATTGGAAAGATATCGGAACTTGGTAAATATACTAATAATACTGTGCTTTTCCAAATAAAACACTTTTTGCTACGTGAAGTAATAATTTAAAAGTACGAATACACTCACCACTGAATTAGAAACTGAATTCTAAATAAAAAAAAACACTTTGCAAAATAAAAATCAACCGCAATCACCGAAAAAATAGAACTTAAAACATAAATTAAATTTTTTTTCAGAGGTCCCATTTATCTTTTTAGATACATATAATATCATTTTGAGTTGTCAGTGTTAAAAATAACATTGCATGGTAAGTATAACAATACTTAAGATTCATGGGAATTCCAAAAAATATATATTTATACATATAAATAATACCAGTAATATTGTCATAAGTAATAAAAAATTTGCCAGAGTTCGAAATTTCCTTAGATTTTGTCCTGGTTTGCCTTATCCCTAAAAAATATTTTTCTCCTCTAGATCTAGGGAAATTTCCCTCGACATAACATCACTGATTCAAAATGACACCTTAAAAAGTAAAAAAACTATCGGTGGGTGAAGACCACCATAGATACGGTGCGTTTCTGGGAGTATTTAAAAATTAAAACTTTGATAATTATTTTAACTATTAAAACTAACTATAAAAATAAAAATGCAGTTATTTAAGTTTGAAGGTTTTTATTCATAAAAAAAATTTAAAAAAATTGGACTGGAGTTCTGTATTGGATCAACTTTTAAGATGATCAAATAGATTTATAAAAAAATTCCGGTTTAGGCAAAAATTCTAAGACATTCTGTTTTTTTTTTTAATCGTGTTTTTGAAACCCTGGCGATTTTTTGAAAACTTCAATCCGAAAAATCAGACCATTTTTTATAAACCGGAAAGACGGGACATAATTTTATGGGTGCGAAATAACGATAATTACATAGCCGAAAATCTACAAGAAAGGGCAAAGGAGACTAACAAGGCATACCAAAAATATTACATCTCATAAATATTTTTTTCCTTGATCCATCTGCTTGAACATAAATCATTATAATTTTCAACGTCTATATTACTAAATCAAATGTAATATACTTGTACTTGTAAATATAATAATAATAAGAATATTATAAAATTTAATTTTGTTAAAATCAGCACCACTACCATTTTACCTCTACAACACGTACAGACAGCGTAAAATGTACGGGGTTTTCTTCATAATATCTGTCAAAAAGTCAAACCAAATGATAAGTTCGAAGAGAACAAATAATAAATCTAGTGAACGTTAAATGTCAAATTCAAAAATTCGCTTGAAATCAAAGTGTTGCCATATACAAAAAATAAATCAGTGTGATATTTTACAAAATTAATAGGAACGTTGCCTGAAATGGCTTTATCCGTGTTTGGTGACCAGATCTGAATAGTCAGGTACTTCCCCACCTTCCTCTTCCCTACCTCCTTCCATCCCCACTACCTTCAGCCTTATAACATACCTCATTTTAAGGATGCCATAGTCTCACTGGCTCCAGACGGGAGCAGTTGTGCGGTATTCATGTTAAAAAAGGAACATTTTCGGAGACGGGACATTTTCATGTAGTGACGTCACGGGTCCAAATAATGGATTTATTTATTTAAAAAAAAAACAGTACTTCCATAAAATTTTTTACTAACATTTTCGTAATCTTAGTAAAAAAATCTATCCACACGATTTTTTCCAAGTCGTTATGAAATCCATGTAAGTGACCCATTGGTAATTAGAATCACATGTCAAAACTATAATTATTCCGCACTTGAAAAAAAATCCGGGTATGCGCCTTTCTACGGAAGTTTAACGTTGCCAACATAATAATTTATTTATTTATTTATTTATTTATTTACGCCTCTTTAGGCTTTTACATACATATATATAACAATATTAACGAAATTATACTAGTAAATAGTGCAGGAAACTACTGTTTAAAACACTTGCACAAAAATAAATACAAAGTAAAAATATTAGGTTTTGAATTTGAACCACACAGTATGTAGGTACAAAATACAAAAAAATCCGAAATAGTTTTTATTCTTTCAGCCAACAAAATACTGTCAATGTGTTAGTCAATTTTAATAGCTTTAGCAAAATATTCCCCTATTTGATGAAAAAAACTTCAATAAGGTATGCTTATATAATAAAATTGATGTACTAAATATATCAACAACATCGGAGTATTTGTTTCCAAGCTGTTGAATCCGTCGCATAGGAGTATAATATTGACTTGTTGACTTAGAATTGCTACAATAATATGGTAGGTACTGTCTTGTGACTGACCTGCCTGGAGTATGAAAAGAAATTACACATAATAAATCAGGGGTATCAAACATTGAATTTATGATTTTATACAAACAGGTTAAATCGGAAATGATTCTACGATCAGATAATTTTATTAAATTTAATGAACAAAGTACGTTATCGTAATTTAGGCATTCACTAGGAATGCCCATTTTAAAATTCACATATCTTAAAAATTTATTTTGGATTCTTTCAATCGCATGTGAATGAACCTCATAATTTGGGGACCAAACCGTGGAATTGTATTCTAAATGACTCCTTACGAGTGACATATATAATGTTTTTACAGTATTGACATTGTTGAAATCACTAGGTACCCTTAAAATAAATCCCAACATTTTCAAAGCTTTATTGGTTATTATTTCTATATGCTTGATAAAGTTGAGTTTCGTGTCAAACCAAATACCTAAGTCATTGATTTCCGAGACAGATACTAACGACATATTGTTAATGGAATAATCGAAAAATATTGGATTCTTTATTCGATAAAACCTCATAATTTGACATTTGCTTATGTTAAGTTGCAAGCGGTTATCATGACACCATATAATAAATCTCAACAAGTTATTTGACAATATATGGCAATCATTAATGTTTATGAAAAAAAATATTAGTAATAATCCGAAAAACATAATGTACAGTCTTTATACAATGTGTAACAAAAACACCGTTTAACGGTCGCAAAGTGTTTTGTTTTATAAGTAAGGCTGAACGAAAAGGGATCCCATTTCAATGGAATGTATCGTGTCCCACAATTATCTACGCCCATTTGTATTCGTGTATTTATCTTTGTCGCAATAAACAACTATTAAAGCTGTCATAAAGGATCGTGTGAAAGTTTTATGGGCGAAACAAGCGCCAAAAAAACTACTTTCTTTTCAAAGCGCGGATATAGTACATTGAAAATAACTACCCACGCAACCCTCGTAAAATAAAGAAAGAAGAATAATGGAGCAATATTATTGTATAAGAATATTTGACCGTCAAGTATCTATCATAACTTGGAAGTGGCTGTGTTAGGGGAAGATTGAATGCCGAGACATCAAAAACAATGTGTGGTTGTTTCAGTATATACTTGCATGTGTGTGAGCTTTCAACTTAATAATGTGAAGATGAGCAGAGAAAAAGGAAGAATCATGTTACTTGTGAGATACAGAAGGGTAAGTGTTATGTTGATTGTTAAATTGAAGCGGTCAGCGCAGAAGTGGCGTAACCCACAAATATTAAAAAAGATGGTGTTTTGCATAAAAATAGTTCCCCGAGGAAAACTTAACTTAAAACTTAATTTCTGCATTGGAATGAGATACGGAGTTGAATTAAAGTCGATATTATGTACGTTTTTTTAACAGAAACCATGTAAATTTCATGATACTGCATGAATATACATGGTGGTTGAAAAAATCTGCGACCCCAAAGGAAGACGTGAATCAAATAATTTTACGTGGTAAAGACGTATGTAATGGACAAAGAAAGGGATGTAGGGAGTTAGGGAGAATATTTAGCGCTGAAGTGAATGGTAGAAGATGGGGACGCCCGCGGAAGACATGGTACGACCAGGTAAATCAAATTCTTTTCGTAATCACCGATAAGAATTTGACCCCTCCGAAAATCGCAAATATTCACTTATAATGTCTCAAACGAAATGTCATTTTACGAAAACTTTGTGTATTACCGCTTCACAATTAAAGCTCTATAAATGAAACATTTCTGAACATAGCCGAATAGTAAGAACTGTTTTAAAAAGGTTACAAAATAAGCTTTCAAATTGTTATATTACAAATAAATATTAACATTTGTAAATATTAAATTTTGAATGCAAACATTAAAAAAATGTAAAAATGACTCAAGTGATGTTTTTATGTGAAAACGGTACTAAAATCACAGATTATGTAAACAACAATACTTATTCTATAGTATAAATTTAAATAATTTAAATTTAAATAATTTAAATAAATCGGATTTCAAAAAGAAAAAAGTACTACACAATTACTTTCTAAATTCACTGACCATATAAACTGTCATTTGAATGAAAAATATTATGTAGGCATAATTTTTATAGATTTTAAAAAGGCCTTTGACACATTGGACCATGAAACATTACTAAGGGCAATGGAGGAATGTGGTATTAGAGGTCCTTTAAATAATTTTTTTTAAAACTATCTATTTAATAGAAAAATTAAAGTTAAAATTGACGGAATTTTAAGTGATGAAATGTTGGCAAACACTGGGGTAGCTACGGGATCGATATCGGGACCTACGTGTTATATTATGCAAGTAAACAGTTTACCAAACGTAATAAAACGTTGTAAATGCTACATGTTTGCAGACGATACTTGCATTATATGTGCTGACAAAAATCCACAAAAAAATCAGGAAATTTTACAAACTGACCTAAATAATATTATTAAATGGTCCCACGACAATGGCATTATTATCAACGCAAAAAAAAACCAAATATATGCTTATACATTCACCACATGCAAATTGTCAGGATAAGGAATTGCACATTAAAAGTCATTCATATGATTGCTTGCACACAAAAAACCAATCCCTGCAGTGGATCAAATATAGAAAAAGTGTACCAGTATACATACCTCGGTCTTACAGTAGATGTCAATTTTAACTGGTCAATTCATATTGAAAATGTATGTAATAGATTAAGATCCATATTAGGGAAATTTTATCACCTAAAAAACTTTGTTAATAAAAATATATTATACTGTATATATAACGCATTAGCAGAATCAATTATAGGATACGGAATAAATAGTTACGGATTAACGTACAAAACGTACTTAAATAAAATAGAACAACTACAAATCCGTTTCCTAAAATTGATATCAGGCAAAAAAAAAGTTCAATTATGTGATGGCGATTATAAAAAAATGTTCTCCTTGTGTAATGTGCTCTCTATACATAGTAGGGTAGATTACCAATTAACTCTAGATGAATTCTGGAATACAGAATTCAAAAAACCTGTAAACCATAACTACCCCACTAGGCATAGAGAAGCAGAAATGTTTATTATTAATAAATCTACAAATGTATACGGTGATAGAACAAAAAGGCATAAAATTCCGGAAATATTTAATGCATTGCCTGAAAATATTAAAAACGAGACATCATATTCAAAAATCAAAACTAAAGTTAGATCATTCTACTTCAATAGAACATGAAAACTAAAATACTGTATAAAAATACCTAAATCTATGAAAAACAAATAATATTGTGAACAAATAGGTACCTAGATCTTTTAACTACTGTTCAAAATAAAATTTATGTTATAATAAGCATTGCAATAATTAGTTAAGTATTTTAATATTAAGTATTATATTATTAAATAATTACTAGATATGTATTAAGCACCAAAATATCAAACATTTTATATGTTGTAAGTAAATAAAAAGGAAAAATGAGAGATTTTTTACAATCAAACTGATTGATCAGTTTTGTAAGATTTAAGTAAGAGAAATTATTGTACAATTAATAACTAAATAAACATATTTAAAAAAAAAAAATGTATAATAAACACTTTTGTCATCTCACTTTTTATCATTTCATATAAAAAATATTTAATAAAAATTAACAATGTCGAGCGCGGTCGAGCCGCCCGTAGGAAATTTGGCGGGTAAAATTATGTGTCAGACCGCGCGAATGACAGAATATTCTTGTTATGTATTTCTATAGACAACCTGATAGGGATGTACAGCTTGATCCACTATCGAACTTTTTGTTTTTGTTTTAGGGATGTCACTAAAACAATAACGGAGTTAGAACGATTTCTATGGAGACACACGCGTTGACGTATAAACACGCTTATTGTACTTGACTGCTATCGTATTTTTAACGCATATATCTGCTCACGTTGCTGACCGGGCGAGGCGTATGTGATGAACGAAGAAAGGGGTGTAAGAATTATATGTGACGTGGACGTATGGCCCGATCAAGTGAAACTTCGTAACCAATACATTTACCAAGTATTTAACTTTAAAATCAAAATAACGCATTGTTGTATTTTTGTTACTGTTCATGTTTATAGTACATGGACGTAGATGGACGCAGACTGTTTAAAAAATGTGTACAGATAATTACAGATAACTTTCGCTAGTATTTTGTACGCATTCATTAAAAAGAGAGTAAAATAAAATGATAAAATATAGTCATCGGGTCAAACACGATAAACAGTGATTCAGATTCGACACCCGTGACATCCGGTTCAATGATGTTCCCCCGCAGGAAGTTCTGAATTCAAAATCAGAAACAATGGCGCCAGCTTCCGGCTCTTCCCCACCGGGTCCCGCTGGGAGCCGAATTGCCATCATCACACGTGGGTGCCACGTGACAGATGTTGCCCCACACAGCCATTCTGCGGCACGTGGCGTTATCACAAAAATTGGGTTAACTAATGGGAACGTGCGTGGATGATCCTGAAAATGGAGAAGGAAGGATATGTCATTGGTAAGTAAACTAAACTAACATTCACTAACTAACGATCACTGAGTAGGCAGAGAGGGCGGACCGCCAAACAACTCGGTCTTGGCATATACTCTTTGCCTCAATCACTTTCATACTTCGTCTCATACATACTCGTGAATTATTCTGACTCTTGACTTCATTCTTCATTCTTTGAGGCTTCACTGAGTGGTTGGCTAAGGGACACGGAAGCTAAGTGTAATTTATGGTCAGACCGAAAGCCATTCACATTTTTTCTTGGTACTTGCCAATTGATTTGAAATTTATTGTATTACTTATGTTCTCTATTTTATGCAGGTGCTTGCAGGTTTTTTACAGATGCAATGCAGCTTCATGGAGCCTCATGAATGAGTTTTTCTTTTTCCCTGTTTAATTTATCTTTGTCTTACTAACCTATTGTTTTGCATTTTGTTTTTCCTGTTAAGCACTTGCATACTGCTTACTAACAACGTATGCATGGACACTGGAGGTCTAGATTCGTTCAAAAATAAATAAATGTTGCTTCGTTTAACAAAAAAATTAGAATCTTGCGAGAGCCTTGAAGGAGTAACCATCTGTTACTTATACCAGGGCGGGTAAGAGGTGGATAACCTCTACTGACTCTTGACTTAGCCGGACTTGAGAATAGACAAATATATTATAAACGTTGTCGTCAACTCATTTTTTTGACGTTTCATGTAAAATCGTTTTTTGTAGTGTCATTTAAAAATAGTCAATAAAAAAATTACCAAAATATATATATTTTTTAATTGCATTCGGAAAACTTGGATTCATAAAGTTGTACATTTGAATTATTTTGTGGTTAACTCTTAGATTTGAACATAAAGCGTGGTGTTTTCTATTTATAATACTGTTTCGATCATAATTCTAACCATGAAAGTAAGGGAGTCACAACGATTTCTGCGAGTCCTATTTGAGTTGTTCCTAAAGACGAACAAATTCATTAAATTGTTATCAGTCTTGTTATTATTTTCCTTATATTCTTGACCCATCGTGTTTTATAATGTTCTACTAGGATTGCCTAACATCATTTTTATTATTATATATATTTTTATTAGTTTTTTGTATACATACACATGTAACATAATCATGAGTAATTAAACATGCAACATTGATTAAAAAACTGTCAAAACACATATATGCATACAATATATAACCTTTACGAGAGTGCAATTACTCGTGTGTAAAGGCAAGAACATAAAGAAGTTTAACAATTATTAAAAGCAATAATTATCAGCCTGAAACACTCATCCACATTGAAAAAATCTTCCGAGAAAAAATACATGACGCCAACGGGACAACATGTCCCGTTCATGTTGTCCCGGACATGTTGTCCCGTTGGCGTCATGTATTTTTTCTCGGAAGATTTTTTCAATGTGGATGAGTGTTTCAGGCTGATAATTATCGCTTATAATAATTGTTACCCTTTGTGCTATGCATAAAAATCTTGTCTTAAAACGTTAGTTTAACAATTAAATATAATAATAAAGAAGTTTATTATAATTATAACACGAATATATACGTGCATAAATAAAAAATAATATTATATATATAACTAGCTGACCCGACGAACTTCGTACCGTCTCAGAATCAAAAACTGTTGAATTAAATAAAGTTTTTTTATTAAGTTAAAAATTACACAGTACTTTGTCCGTGTTTTGATTTTATCAGTATCAGAGATGGCGTTGTGTACGGATTTATATTTTTGTGATTTTCTTACTTTTACAATTACTTAGGGGAATTCAGGAGGCGGATACGGGTGCCGCCGCCCCGGGAACCATTTATTGAATAACCAACACCTCTGCCATAGATCACCCCAAGTGGTTCACTACGTTTGGTGATTTAGCAGGGGTGCCCGGGTTCATGAGGTGACTTATGTCCGGGTCTTGGCAGTTTATGCGCCTGCCCACCTGCTGCGTGGTGGGCCGGATCGAGAGAGACTGGTTGAGGGAGGCCTTTTGACCTTTCCAGCCGGACTCTCTCAACCCATTGCCTTGCACCACAGTTGGAGGGATGGATTCATACGTCCGTCACTCCCGGACACACTGACCCCCAGATTCCTACCCACCCCTTATACCTTTTTACTTCCCAGAACTTTCTATCCTCCCCATTCCTTAAAAAGATCCTCCACACAGCATCCACTAAGATGACATAGGTCCTGAGAGAAATTATTTTCCTCAGGGCCTCCTGTGTGGAGCTTATGTAAGAAAATGCGTTTCATTTCAGAGATTTATTATATTTTTTGTATTTTTCCTTTGGAGGTGTGCAGACATACGTTCACCATTTGTTTCATTTTCGACTATTGACATTGAGTGTGTAAGAAAGAAGGGCAGCATTATATGATTAAAAACAAATACACAACAATCAACGCATTGACATTTGACGTTTTTGAATGTTTGGAATTCATGCACAGTTTAATATTATACCCCTCACAATATTGCTGCAGTTCTTTCAAAATAGGAGAATTCGTTCCATACAAAATTTATGGGGAAAATAATTTTCTTTATAACTATTTATTTCGTTAACTTTTGTGATGTTTTAATAGTTATTATACTATCCGGGGCGGAGACAAATCCAACAAATCAAATATCATCAAAATCAGCCCAGCCGTTCTCGAGTTATAAATAGTTTAACTAACCCGACTTTGTTTTATATATTAAATAAGATAATAAATAAATTTCTAAAAACGTTAATCAATTGCCAATGCGACACTAGGTAGCCAAACTATTTAAGATATCATTGTTTAGTCTATTTTTGAATTTATTATAGTCAGGTTCCAATCTCAGTTCCATTGCCAATCGATTAAACCACATCACTCCGTTGTATGTGTAGAAGTGTTGTGCAAAACTAGTATGCATTAATGGCGTACTTAAGCGACCCACTGTGTTTTGTTCTCTACGCGTACCATAGCGTGGTGCGACTTCTTAGAAGAGTCTTTGTGTATTTGTAGCAGCGTATTTTTTAGAGGTGGTACTTGAAATTCTTGAAAAAGTTGGGAGGTTGAATAATCTGATGGTTTCCTAGTAATAATTTTAATTATTAGTCTTTGAGTAATTTCCAGTGGCAAAATTGAGGTTTTGTAAGCTCCTCCCCACGCAACGATACCGTATTGTATTATTGAATGGGCTAGTGCGTAATATATATTTTTAAGAATTTTTAAGTTAAGTATATTTCTTAAATTAATAAATATGTATATGAGTTTTCTTAATAGATTTATAATATTGGTAATTTGAGTCTTCAACTTTAGGTTATTATCTATTATTACACCCAAATATTTTATTTCTTTTTTATTTGCCATGCATAGACAATCATTATTTTGGCATGTTAATATTTTAGTGGCGCATTTTCTTGAATGAATTTAATAAAAGTACTTAATGTAAATGAAAAAACATAAAAACAATTGAAAAAAAACATGAAAAATAAATATTTCGTCTTCTGTATGATGTAGGTATCTAATAAATTGGCTAAGAAGGTACCTTTCTTAATTAGGAATAATTTCGATGAAAAACAAGTTTTTTTATACATGAGCTCCACACAGGAGGCCCGAGTAAAATAATTTCCCTCATAATTTAATGTCATCTTTGGGGATGCTGTGTGGAGGGTTTTTTTAAGGAAAGGAAGGAGAGGAGAGTTCTGGGAAGGAAAACGGTTTAAGGGGTGGGTAGGAATCTGGAGTTCAGTGTGTCCTGGTCATCCGCCTCCAAGACCTAGACAAACCTCACCCCATGAACCAGAGCCCCCTGCTAAATCACCAAACGTGGCGAACCATTTGGGGTGACCTATGGAATAGGTGTTGGTTATCCAATAAAGGTTCCAGGGGCAGCGGCACCCATTCCCGCCTCCCAAATTGAAAGTTAACTAATTTATAGAACAATTTTTGCATCCCACATCGACTTACTGTTCTAGAGTTCTCCATGTTAGTAACGTAGGTACGTAGCTTAAGAAAACTCAAAATAATCCAGAAAAAAATCAGACAAATTTTAAAGTATAATAAATATAAATAAATACAGAAAATTCTTAAAGAAATAGATATACAAATTGGATCTTAAACAGAACTTTCTATAACATTTAAATTGTTATTTACGAAGCTTTTAACAATTTAATACCAACCTGCTTTAGAAACAGACTACGTTACAATAATGAATTCCACAAACGGAAAGAAATACAAGACAGAAAGAAAACATCAAGCAAAAAATTAACAAAACAAAAACACAGAATTGTTTACTGCTGTGGGTAGGCAACCTTTTGTTGTAAAAGGGCCAAATATTTTATGTGGGGATTAGTGCGGGCCGAATTTGGGTCACGTGTCATTACAGTATACCTGATATTTGGTGACTTAGCAGGGGTGCCCGGGTTCATGGGGTGAGGTGTATCCAGGTCTTGGCGGCGGATGCATCTGCCCACCTGCTGCGAGGCCGGTCGGATCGAGAGTCTGGTTTAGGGGGGCCTTTTGACCTTTCAGACCGGACTCTC
Organism: Limnephilus rhombicus; assembly: GCA_929108145.2. NCBI lineage: Eukaryota > Metazoa > Arthropoda > Insecta > Trichoptera > Limnephilidae > Limnephilus > Limnephilus rhombicus. Next base: position 19,073,499 of record OV815278.1, on the reverse strand, counting down.
TCGACTCATCGTCTTGCACTGCAGTTGGAAGGATTGATTCACACGTCCATCACTCCTGGACACACTGACCACCCAGATTTCTACCCACCCTCATACCTTTTTCCTTCCCAGAACTTCCTATCCTTCCCTTCCTTAAAAAGACCCTCCACATGGCATCCCCTAAGATTAAATATTTTAGTTCTAAAATTAAAACGTTTATTTTATTTATTTGCTTATTTATTATTAGTTTCAATAGCAAGGTTTGTACATGTATGTATAATGTATAGTATAAGTATAGATTCTTTTTTTTTTCACAGACCTCCTCACTAGGATTTTCTGTTCTGAGGTGGCCTGTAGTTTTTTAAAATATTTGTATTTGTTTATGGATTGTCTTTATATCATCTTCATGATGTTTATAATTTTATTATCACTTTGATCTCTCAGCCATGTTTTTACTTTTATTTTAAATATATTTATTTCCTTTATATTTTTTATTTGATCTGGTAGAGCATTGTATAATTTCATAGCATGGAATTTATTATTTCTCTGTCCAAAAGATGTATTCAAACTGGGAGTAACCAGGATGTTATTGCTTACTGCCCTGGTTGAGTATTTATGTTGGGCAGTGGAGTATACATATATGTTTTTTATTCAGTTTTTTTTCAAAATATTTTTTGAATAAAGTTTCTGTACATTGAAGACTTAAAAGTTATTAAATATTTCTTCCGTCGGAGTTCTAAGCGGAACTTTCAGTATTGTCTTTAGTACTCCTTTTTGGGATATATTAAGTCGCTCTGTGTGAGTGCTCAAGGCAGACCCCCATCCAGTTATACCGTACTCTGTTTGTGATTGACACAAAGCATAGTATACTTTTTTAATATCGTTTATGTTGAGGATATTACGAATGTTTCTAAAGAAGTATATGTACCTGGTTAGTTTTTTTGTAATTACGTCAATTTGTGAGTTCCATCGGAGATTATCATCAATTTCAATTCCAAGATATTTGACGCTTTTGGAGTGTGCTATAGTGGGACAGAGGCATGATAAGCCTTGATTTTGTTGATAAATTCCTTGGCATGTATGTAATTTGAGATTTAAGTCATACTCAGCACGTCAATTGATGTCATGGTAGCAGATTTAGAACTAGTTATTTCATTAATTATTTGCCACATTTTCCGGGGATTTTGTTTACAATCTACAGTTTTTTTCTTGTAGTAGGTTTCTTTTGTATATGTAATAACTTTTTTGCAAATGTTTCTATATCTTTTGTAGAATCTTAACATGTGTACATCATATGGATTTTTTTTTAGTTTCTTGTGTAACTCGTCTCTTTTTCTTATGCAGTTTATATCATTCTGTGTAATCCATGGTTTAATGTGTACATTTTTATGTGAGATTTTCTTAATAATTTTTGTGGTATTAGAGAGAATATTATTCTGAAAGAGTTGAAATTGTATATTAGCTTGCATTTTTGAAGTAGAGTCACGTCGTATTGCGTCTGAATGTGAATCCGATCACCGAATCAGTGTTTGTTTTCTCGATAATTCAGAATTGAAAAAGCTTGCTTACACATTTATGTACTACCAAATATAGAAATTATTTGCTCAGCAAACCATTTTAACTCCTTGTAGTTGCCCCATAATAATCCAACAAGTTTTTCCTTTTAGGTGTGGTATCACTTTGCAAACCTATCACATTGATTTGCAAATCGCTACCCCTTCGCTAACTTTCTCGCTCCGTTTCACTCCGTTGTGTATGATATCGCCCGTCACGTGCGTTGCGGCGAGAATCTTGCGGGCCGCGCCAAGACGCCTCACGACGGCCCACGGGCCGCAGGTTGCCGACCCATTTTACTGTATAAAGGAATCCAAAGCTTTGTTCTTAGTGAAATTAAATACGTAATTACTTCAAGCGAATAAAGAAAAATGCAAAAAATATGGATGGAACAAATATTAGAAGTGTTAGTTTAAATGTAAAAAATACCTATGTTTATTTTAGAAAACCGAATGAATATATTTTAAGTCAAGTGAATAAATAAATATAAATGTATTTCTGATTCAAAAACTCGAATAAAAATGCTATTGCTTTATATTTACCTTTTCAAAAAAAAAAATGGCTGAACGCTTCGATCAAATACTTGGTCGAAGGGTGAACGAAGTACTTTTTTAGCAGATTTCTTATCTTTGTATTCGATAAAAATATTTTTTTATGTGTTATTTATAGAGTATAACTAGGTTATTCCATCGAAATTGGTACTAACTCGAGTTAAGTGCCCGACTTTTGTATTGGAAAAGCGACGCCTGCTTTACCTCTTACACTTATATTTTCAGATATTGTTTACGAATCGTACGTAAGACGACTCTTTACGAGAAAGTAATGTTTTCCCCTACGTCTGAATAAAAAGCTTTCAACGAAACTCATCAATAAACGCCGTGTTCACTAACCTCATTATTGTTTTAATAAAACTTTAAACATTTTATTTTATTATTTATTATTATTGTACAACAGAATAATTCCAATTACAGTACAATTTAGTTACCCTATTAGCATTTAGGCAAGTGACTCTTCAATAATATTTTTAAGGCATAAGAAGAAAGTCACTTACATCCAAATGGTTTGCAATTTCATTTAACAGCACCACTCCCCTCGTCATGCTATGCTTTGCCAAGACGTCTGTTCTGCCGTTCGGTAGGTACTTTAAATAAGTCATGATATCGACTTCGGCTGTAGTGGTCTGGTACATATAAATCATAGCATCCCAAGAGAAATGGGCTATCGACGAAATTGTTCCAAATTTTGAAAGACAGAATAGCAAGACTTGCTTTCCGCCTAGTTTCTAGACTCACAGAATCAGTTTCCTCAAGTTAATCAATATGGTGCATGAACCTTGGATAGGTTCCGTGCTTCCGCATATAAACATACCTGAGGAATTTCTTCTGGATTTGCTCTAACACATCAATGTACTTCTGGTGGTACGGTGCCCAAACATCTCTCGAGTACTACAGCTTGCTTCTCAGTACGCCATCGAATAACGCTAGCATAGCTTCTTGGTTATGATAATAACCCAAGAAGTTTGTAGCAAGACTGAGTGAGCTGCAATACATGGCAAGAGAATGTCAGTTCGGGATCAAAAACGACACCGAGATCCTTCACGGATTTTACCCGTAACACATAATTTTTTTATAAAAGTTTTTCTTCCACTGTCGCCATTGTAATCCGTGGTAAATGGTTATATATGTATATACAAAATGAAGAAGATTTTCAGGATTCTTTCAGTTTTGAGGATCAACAAACTGAAATATCTTCATAGTTGAAATAAAAAAAATCAATGTAAGCTAGAACAACTCTAATAGCGCAGTATTTTTCAATCTTAGCACTCTAGCTCACTGAAAACTCACGAACTGCCACTGGTTGCATATGTAAAAGGCCATTAAAAAATACCATTTTAGTTACCTATAAGTTTCGTATAAGCATATAAGATTTTGATTTGATATAACTTGAGAGAATATACTTTTGAATAGAAATATAATATTCAATTTTTATTGGAATGACTTTTTAATAACTCAGGGAACAAAAGTTGAGGATAATATTTATAATTCTGAATTTGAAATATAAGATCGACAAAAATGACAGAAAAAATATAGCTTCCAATTTTCGAGTTGGCTAAGGCGCTTTTAAGACAAGAGGTCGAAGGTTCGACTCCCGATTGCGAACGTTACATTTTTTATTGAAATGAAAACTTCTTTAGCACCGTTGTGATTTGAAACTCGATGAAACGAAAAATAGTAACACAAAAAAGAGACAAACACATACATCTTATAGGATTTAGCCTGCGAGAAAATGAGGTAGTATAATCTGTCTCTCTTTGTGCAGTGCGTCGTAGACTATCGGCCTTCTCTTTGTGAGGTGCTTCGTAGCCTATCGGCCTCCTCTCTGTGCAGTGCTTGGTAGCCTCCCCACTCTTGTCTACTTTAGTTTTATTTTGTTTTGTTTCATCTGCGTCTTGTGTTCTGTTTCATGTTTCGTTTAGATTTATTAGAAATGTAATAAATTAACAAATATGTATTTGAGTTAAAATATAAGTCATATCATAATGCAACTGGTTTACACTAACAAAAATATTTTCCTTTGATACTTCATTACACTTTATCGCAAAGAGGTTTCCTCGTTTCTTTATTCTAGCCTGCAGGAAACATACACTGTGCACAGGACAAAGTGCAGAGTTTTGTATAAGGAGACGGTGGGGGTCTTGTCATTTGGATTTTTGCAGCAGGAATTCGTTGCGGGTGGCAACATCTAGACAAGTGGGCTATGGGGTGAGGTACATTAATATACTCAAGTTATCTAACAAATAATATCCCCCATCGATCAGTGGTAATTGATAGAGACCTAAAAATTTCACGTTTACTGTAATGTCTCTTAACCCATAGGTATATGCCCCCTGATTCGAAAACGATCAATACCCTATATATGCCCAGAACTATTTTGGACTTTCGATTTTACTAAACTTTAGATATGTTAGCGGTAATAAGTCTCTAATTACGTTAAAACAAGTTTCATTGAGGTCAGAATTGGATAAGTACCTTTTTTTTAATTGTTCGAAAACGAAACATTGAGCTCTTCCCATACAATGAGTGAAGAAACAACAATATTTTTCTGTATTTATTTATCTTTAAATGTCATATTCACAAATCTAAACATACTAACAAACAAATTGAAGCAAAATTTAGGAGATACATATTTGAGGAACACATTTAGAAATGAAACGCTACATGAGCATCTCAAACAAGGGGCGCACTCTGGCCAGTTTGTCACCCGGAGCTAAATTTGAGTTATCAGACACATGGAAGTATCGCAAAATTTCTTCAAACCGGTTCCGTCGCATAGATTTAGCTATCAACAATTTGTGGATATCCTCATTACTCTCCCAATACATACGTCGTCGCGGCAAATATAAGAATGCCGATGAAGCAATATATTTCATCATCAGACAGTAAACGCCATAATTCCTTATTCCACAGCATAAATAACTGTATGACGAACAATATGTATTATTACTTCATGATTAAAAAATAATTCAAAGAAATGGACCGGTTCCAACGCATCTGATATGGTCACCACTGATCTTGGAGGCGTTACAATCCACAGGTTATTTATTCTAGATAGGTCTTGTTTTACCCACTTACGGGCTTTTGGCTGTTCTAGTCGACTCGATAAAGGCACATCTGATGTTGTGTTTCGATTAGCTAAGGATGAAAGCGGAAGATCATCTGATGACTCGCTGTCATCATTGTCTCTATTCTCATGAAGCACCAGCTCAGCAGGGGCTAGAAGTTGTCTACGTGATAAATTTTCAAAACTTTTATTTGTTTCGTCGCCCGAATCGGAGTCCGAAACTAATCCATCTCCGGGGGATCTATATAAATGTCCATACCAGTCGCTTCACCGTTCGAAACCAAATTATGGACATATCAACTATTTCATAAGTCGATAAAGGCTTGCTCCAACTGAAATTAAAAAATGCTTATTTAGTATATTACATACGTATATTTTCTCAATGTATCGTTTTCGAAACACTGGTATTATAAACAGCTTTTAGGTATTTGAATACAACAATATAGTTCTTATAGTTGAACAAACATATGTTAAAACTATCCAACTTTATCATAAATTACGCAAAACCTCTAAACTAGAGTTAATTTGGATAATTACTTACTTTTTTGTGAAAGTGGCCATGATTTCTGCACGCCGTAAACAGGTCACAACTTGCACTTGCACTCAGAAGGACAAGGGTTCAAGTCCCGTTGGCGGCAAGTATCTTTTCTCGGAAGATTTTTCAATGTAAATGAGTGTTTCAGACTGACAATTATTGCTTATAATAATTGTTACCCTTTGTGCTATGCATAAAAAGTTTGTCTAAACGTTAGTTTATAAATTAAAAAATAATAATTAATATTTGACAAGTTTAAGTATTTCCCCAATAAATGCAGACATAATTTGTCTCGACGCCATCTAGCGAGGGATTTAACACTAACAATGTCTCTCTCGCAAAAATAAAGTTGGTTGTTTTCAGGTGGAAAAAATAAAATAAGCAAGTAATTGTTGAATGAAACACTAGTATATATTGAATTGTTTGGCGGGTATTTGATAAGCCGCCATAGCTCAGTAGTCAGAGCATCCCACCGGCAATCAGAAGGACACGGGTTCAAGTCCCGTTGGCGGCAAGTATCTTTTCTCGGAAGATTTTTCAATGTAAATGAGTGTTTCATGCTGAGAATTATTGCTTATAATAATTGCACTGATTCATTACGGGACAATAAAATTTGTTTAGTTGAAACATTTAATTAACATTAGAAGAAGATACCTTAACCTCGACACAGATGGCGGTAGAATGCATTTACCGAACGAAATGCGTAAGATAATTAACGTTGAAATTTTGATTCGATTTCGAATCAGTAGGCAAATAAGGAACCAAATAAAGACATAGTTTTTGGCATATATGGGTTAAGTTCTCTCCTGAGATATTCGTAATTTATTAAGTACTGGGACCTTTATTCTCCAGTAATATAAGATGCTTATTGAAAAGACTAACTCAGTAACTGTTTATTGATGTATCGTAATTTATAATAATACTTCTGAGGACAAACGTCCTTTCAGGCTGAAAGTTAAGTTTGATCTGCGGAGCAACTGAACTCTATTAACTCTAATGACTCCGTACGTTAACCTTCGATCATCTTCGGCACAGTCCGCACGGAGTCCGTAGAAAACTATAGTAATGAAGGAACTAAAATAGATACATAACTGAAAGGAAACTAAAATACGACCAATATGATACATAACATTTACGATAACGTGAAATTCGTTATTTTTACGCGAAAAACGCAATATGCAAAGTCACAAGTTTTTGCCCGAAATTCGCAATTTTCGGGCAAATAAGACAAATTTTTAGAATTCTCGGGTGGTTTTATGGGATATAAAATGAAAAAAAATTAACAAACAGCTTTCTTCCCCTCGAAAACGTTGCAATATCGTTCATTTTTGTTTTAAATAAAAATATATGAAGAAAACAAAAAAGCGGATGCATAATACATTAAAAAAGACGACCGACCTTTTTCGCTGTAAAATACTAAAAAGTTTGTATTACATCACTTTCGTTGCCAAATAACATAAATTTTTCAGGCCCCCATCAATTGATGTACTTACTAATTAAAATTCTACAGATTATCTCATCGTAATTGCAACAAAGAACAATTGACGAGATAAGAAGAACCGGGTACTTCTCGGACTTAGTCTTTCTAATCTCTTTTCTCTCCCCATTCCCTTCAGCCACACGATATACCCCAATTAGTGTTGCCGTTGTCCCTCAGGTTACGGGTAGTCAAGACTCTTGAGCTATAATAATTATCTATCTATTTAAATAAAAATGAGCCGAAATGTATGTACGCGCATAACTTCCGAACGATTGCACCAAACTGGATTTTTTTTGTGTTCATTTTTGTCAGGACAAGGTTTGTATAAAACTACTGGTGAGCTATGGCGTTACGAAATTTGTATTAAAAAATTGCAATAGGTGCACGCGAGCTGTTTGAAAACGGAATGTACCGGAAATGAATGTATGGAATGCGGTAGGGGGGGGAGGGGAACTCGGGTAGGGGGTTTGTGGGAGGGGGGGGGGGGAAACCCGGGAGGGGGGAGGAGGGGGAACAGAGGAAGGGGGGAGTGTAGTGGGGAGAGAGAAGGTGGAGGAGGCGGAACGGGACGAATGGGAAAGGACACGCATGGAGAAACAATTTCTTTATTAAATGGCATAGCAATGCATGCCGGGGACCAGCTAGTTAAAAATATATTTTTATCTTATACGACCGATACCCAGAATACCTATACTAAAATTTTCTCAACAATGAGAAGACTTTATTTCATTTTCCCTTTTTTTATTATTCCACAAAGTGTTCACACAAAAAAAACTCCCTATTATCCCTGCAGGGGGTATTCTACTATTGACTAAAAAAACAAATAAAAATTGATACTAACGAATTTATCTAAACGAGTCTCCCCAAGGCGCGAGAGTAGCGCTGCGAAATACAAAATCGTTTAAGTTTAAAATTTTATTAACGGTTCAACTTTGTCCAACGATCTTTCATTATTTTTCCTCCCCCTCAACACCCCCTTCAACCCTTAACAGCCGTGTCGACACCCTTTAATGAGTGGATGCAAATTTAATAACATAAATGCAGTTGTAATTTTCTCCGGTATTGGGGTTGTGGTTACATCTACCTCCTGCGATGAAATAATCACGTACTTTGAACAGGATGCTGTCATTAAAAACTGTATGGTAATAACGGTAAATACTGTATTAGCAATACCCATTTTGGGTTACCCACGTTTATATGGTAAGACATATACAAAGTCCTCACATCAGAGAAATAACCGATTAAACAGAATTAATAAAAATGTAGAGGTCGCAGGTTTATAACTTTATTAATTATTGTGTATCTATTTTACTATCGCGCTGCTGAAAAACCAGTAACCGGAATCGAGACTTTAATTAAAAAGATTTTAGACATGTTTAGCCACCAAATTTTCACAAGAAGATACTTCAATTCCTTCATATCATCTCTTTCCACTCCTCTCTCCCATCTACCCTATAATATATCGTAAACAGGAATGCTTTAGTTACTTTAGTTCAACAAAACTTAGTTCAAAAACAAATCTATGTACCTATATAAAAAATAAAATATGCTTGATTCGGTGCATAATTAATAAATTAATTTAAATTCACCATCAAATTTTGTATATCGTACAATTATTTTATATACCTAAACGCAAAAAAAATAAATTATTTTAATTAAAGTTGCTAAACCATTCATCCGATTGCGATGAAACTTAGGGGATTGATGTGCGCATGCCTACGATGGTTTCTATATACAATAGTGAGCTCTGGTGTCATGAAATTATGCGTTGCTACTCGTTCATCTGATTGCGATGAAACTTTGGGGATTTGATGTTATGCAATATGCATGCCCGCGATGGTTTCTGAAGTAGTGAGCTCTGGCATTATGAAATTTGTATTAAAAAATTACAATAGGTGGTACGCGAGCTGTTTGAAAACTGAATGTACTGGGATTTAATGTATGGGATGCAGGAGGGGGGAGGGTAACTCGGGAGGGGGGTTCGCAGAACGGGGGGAAGCGGGAGAGGGGAGTGGGGAGAGGGAAGGCGAAGAAGGCGTAGTGGAAGCGCATGCCGAGAAAGGAACCGGGAGAGGAAGAGGAGGCGGAAAGGGAACGGGACGAATTGGAAAGACACGCAGAGAGAAACAATTTATTTATTAAGAGGCATAGCAACGCATGCCGGGAACTCGCCAATATCTAAATACATAAAACACTCCAAACTTCCAACATCATCCAAGCCAAAGTTTAATTCAAGTAACTTTTTATACAGATTCTAGTAATTATGTACGTTTCGACAAAACTCCGTTCACAACATCAAAGTGTATTTTTATAAGCAGGAAATTGGTAAGCTTTGAACACGCTAAACATTAAAAAAAACACCCAATTTCCAGACTGTAGTAATGGGAAATTTTGTCATTAGCTAAAATACTACACCGCTCCAAAGGAAAAGGCCCCTAAAATGCATTTCTCAGGCCCCTGTTGGCGTTGCGTTGTCATGAAACAAATGACAAATAATCCCATTAAAACATTACGGAGCCATAACACGCGATCAATACTGTTCCCATGTTTGACAAAATGAAGAAGTGTGGCAAGGGCTCCCATTAATTTCGGAATAATAGACCATATAAAATGGGTGCATTCAACAGTATCGAGCCAGTAAATAAACATCCAGCTTTGTATCCCGCTCTATGCAAATATATCTCTTTTGGTGTATTAGAAAAAAAAAACTAAATAAAGCTACTACCGCATTAGGGGAAGCACCCTATTTTGTTACCCCTAGCGCTGTCACCCTTGTTCCAATAAAAACGTACGAATTGTTATGAAAAAATAAACTAATATTCCCAAGTCGGTAAGTAGCACTATTGCAATATAAATTATTGTGAAGCAGGAAATACAAACCGTTATTATTTATTACTTTTTTTGGAGTGGGTATTTTCATTACTAATAAAAATTAGCTAATCGATAAATACTGCAAGATTTCAAGTACGCAAAGTACGAGTGATTCAGCGAGAATTAAGGAATTGACGATTTTTCGATGTCAATGTTTTAATGGAAAAAAGAATGATTGAAAGTGGATTTCGGATTGAATTTAACAGCCTAATTCGGGGAACAACAACGTAAGAGTGTGTATCACGCTTCAAGAATATTTTGTTGAGTCGAGTACTAGAAAATGAATGAAAAACAAATTGGGGCATAAAGGGATTTTGGTAATAAATTCATGAATGCGCTGCTCGTATCGTCAGTTCACTTAGGATACAATAGGGTGTTAAGGGACGTACTTGACTTACTTTAACCAGTGATTCCTGACATTATTTGGAGTAAAAAATGTACATGAAATTTTGGTCTCCGGTGACTTTTTTGACGACTTATTTTTTCTTTTTTTTTCAAAATTTTTTTCTTCAAAACCAAACTAAAAAAATTTCTTCCGCATGTCGTCACTGGTCACTCAGCCGGATGTCCGAAGAACCCCTTACCCCGCCTCCAACTGTTCAACAACTACCATTTTTTTATGTTTTTGTAAAAAAAAAAAAAAACATTTATAATGTCACCGGAGACCAAAATTTCATTTACATTTTTTACTCCAAATAATGTCAGGAATCACTGGTTAAAGTAAGTCAAGTACGTCCCTTAACACCCTGTATAAAATAGAGAGCGTAAAATGAAGAAAGAATGGAATGGTCAGACATTCTGCACATTATCTAGCGAAAAGGTTTATATTCACATATTTGGAAATCCTCGTTTTTAGTCCCTGTTCCACTGTATCAATATTCATTACAAACATTTTCCGAGAAGCCCTTTCGCCAGCTTATAAATATTTCAACAACCCACACACTAAATATGTATTTAATGTTAGGGTTACTAAGATTTGTTGTAATAAGAAAAACGTCCGAATCGGGGAGTCACGCATTTTTTTCTGTAAAAACCAGCTCGTTTTCGGTATCTTTCTGTAGTTTATTCTCATATCAAAGACACGACTCGTAAATAAAACAGCAAATAAGCCCCCTGACTCGTCTGCTTCTCAAAGGGAAAATGCTCTAAGAGAGGCGTGTTGAAATTATGCCGCGAGGATGAAAATCCCCCGTCCGAGAGAAATGGTGCCGAGCTGAAAAGTGAGCGAAGAATCGTTATTTGGATTTTTTTATGTGAACCACGCAACCATAGGGTTACACAATTCAGGAGGAAAACTTGAAAAATCGACCTAAAACGATCGCTTCAGAATAATTAGTTGAAATGGCCAAGACATGGAGTGTGTTTACTGAGGGAACTATTTAAATAAACACCAAAGTACTTTTAGACACACAAATATATAAGATAATTTTTGAACAGGTACATAAAAACACGATTTTTTAGAACATGTGTTGCAGAAAACTGTCCGAAAAATCTTGGCAGAACTGTACTCGTACCAGTCACATCGATAAACGTTTATAATATTGATTTAATTGTACATATTTGGGCCCTATCAAATCACTATCACTATTACTAATAAAACAAATAATTAACCTTTTTTCTTTTCTTTTCTCTATTCATCATATAAATATTTATACAGTTTTTACATGTGATTCGACTACCACGCTAGGCACATGCCCGTATTATTTGATTATAAAATATGGATTTTCAGATCAACTTACATATTTGAAAGCCAGAAGCGACTAATTGAACTTATTCTCGGTGGGTACTTAACAACAAAATTACTTACATATTGGTACAGAAATTATTAACGATATTCAAGCTCAATATGCTATGTAAAAGTCATAAGTCGTAAGAGTAACAAGACACAACGAGTAACAAGTCATAAGCAACGAGTTTCTAGACTTGCTAAAGACAGTCCGGTCAATGTCGAACAAGAAAACAAAGGGGTGAATTTAAAATGCGTTTTGTAATTATTTTAAATGAGATTAGAATCAGCAAGCGAGCTTGTGTAATAAAAAACATGTAACACAAAAAGTTTGCTCGTGCATGTTTGTTTTTAATATGAAAATGTGTCCAGTGAATTTTGCTGCAGGTGTTAAAGTACCTTTTTTGTAACGTCAGTTAGAAGCTTGAACAAATACCGTCGTAAGCATTTTAATTTGAAGTATATTTTCAGAATAAATATTAGTTTTGTTGGGAAATTTTAAACTCTGCATTTTCAAGCTAGAAACTCGACTAAATTATTACTTCATTAAACTATATTATAAACAAAAAAACCTTTATCAATATATTGAAATGAAAAGCGTTAATCACAAATAAATTATGTAATAATTAAGGGGAACGTATGCGCCGCCCATTTCTACCCCTTTCAAACAAATCTTTGAGATCAAAATACCCAAACAAACTGAAAAATTATTTTTGTAATCAAAAGGTATATCAAATATCTAGTGTGAGCTACTTTATTTATTTTTGGTTTAAATTATAAGATATAGGCCATTAAAGGTTTTCATGTTTCTGGATTTTAGAAGTGATTTGGGCAATTATTTGTGAGTAAACGAAGAACAATAAAATAATTATTTTACTATATTTATCATATAAATACGATGAAATATAAAATAAAAATAAAAATTTATTAAAAAATCTTTGTGATGGGTGTAAATTAAAAATACAATTTACCTATTTACGGAGGAATAAAAAATAGTCGTTTATATATTAATACTAGCTGACCCGACGAACTTCGTACCGCCTCAGAATCAATAACTGTTGAATGAAATTTAGTTTTTTTATTAAGTTAAAAATTATACAAAGAAGCAATTATCGATGTATTTTGTTTTTGTCAGTATCAGATATGACGTTGTGTACGGATCTATATTTTTTGTGATTTTCTTACTTTCCACTTACTTACCGAAATACGGGAGGCGCGTACGGGTGCCGCCGCCCCGGGAACCATTTATTGGATAACCAACACCTCTGCCATAGGTCACCCCAAGTGGTTTGCTACGTTTGGTGATTTAGCAGGGGTGCCCGGGTTCATAAGGTGACGTTTTCCAGGTCTTGGCAGTGGATGCATCTGCCCACCTGCTGCGTGGCGGGCCGTATCGAGAGACTTGTTGAGGGAGGCGTTTTGACCTTTCCAGCCGGACTCTCTCCACCCATTGCCTTGCACCGCAGTTGGAGGGATGGATTCATACGTCCGTCACTCCCGGACACACTGACCCCCAGATACCTACTCACCCCTCGTTCCTTTTTCCTGTCAAGAATTTTCTTTCCTCCCCTTCCCCAAAAAGACCCTCCACACAGCATCACCTAAGATGACATAGGTCCTGAGAGAAATTATTTTCCTCGGGGCCTCCTGTGTGGAGTTTATATTTGTAAAAAAAAAATGCGTTTCATTTCAGAGATTTATTATAATAATTATTGTATTTTTCATTTGAAGCGGTGCAGACATACGTTCACCGTTTGTCTCATTTTCGACTGTTGACATTTAGTGTGTAAGAAAAAGAGGCAGCATTATATGTTTAAAAACAAAAGTAAAACAATCAGCACATTGACATTTCACATTTTGAATTATTGGAATTCACGCAAACTTCAACATTATACCTAACACAATATTGCTGCAGCTCTTTCAAAAAATGAAAAATCGTTCCATACAAAATGTATGAGGAAATGAATTTTCTTCATAACATTCTTTTTCGTGAATTATTGCGATGTTTTAATAGTAGTTATTCTGTTATCCAGGGCGGAGACAAATCCAACAAACCAAAGATCATCAAAATCGGTCCAGCCGATCTCGAGTTATAAATAGTGTAACTAACCCGACTTTGTTTTATATATTAAGATTACTACCAAAAAAATGCATTTTTAAGAATTTTTTATTTTATTTTTCTTTTTTTTTTTTTAAATAAATTTAGTAAAATATTTTTTTGATGTTTTTCTTTTACTTATAAATAATTCTAAGTTGCCTCCAAAATCATGAAACACTAAAATCTTTAATGGCCTGTATCTTATAATTTAAAGCAAAAATAAATAAAGCAGCTCACATCCTGACTAGATATTTGATACACCTTTTGATTACAAAAATAATTTTTCAGTTTGGTTGGGTATTTTGATCTCAAATCCAAATCTGAGATTTGTACGAAACGGGCAGAAATGGGTCGCGCATACGTTCCCCTTAATCAATATTTTAATTCAATATTGGTTAGCACTAACTTTTTCACTCCGCTTTGTAATACCTACACGTTCTATTTAATAAGTGTCTACATTTATTAGTTTGATTAAAACTATCTGTTTCGTTCTATCTTTTGTTACAACCATTAAACGAAAACTGATTAGGGAAATAAATTGGTAATTAAATCTTATAAATATCTCTATAAATAAAAATGATTCCCTGAAATGTATGTACGCACATAACTTCCGAACGACTGCACCAAATTGGATAATTCTTTTATTGTTGTGTTCGTAATTGTCAGGACAAGGTTTGTATAAAACTATTGGTGAGCTCTGGCATTATAAAATTTATATAAAAAAATGCAACAGGTGGCACGCGAGCTGTTTTAAAACAGAATGTATCGGGACTGAATGTATAGAATGTGGTAGCGGGGTGGGGGGAGGGGAGAGGGGGAACTCGGGAGGGGGGTTCGGGAGACGACCGAAAGGGGGAGTGGAGCGGGGAGAGGGAAGGTTGAGGAGGCGGAGTGGGAACGCGAGAGGGGAAGGAGACACGGGAGAGGAAGGAAAGGACACGCAGGGAGAAACAATTTCTTTATTAAATGGCATAGCAACGCATGCCGGGAACCAGCTAGTTTGAGATAAAATAGACTGAAGACAGTAGACGGTGAATGCTGAAGAAATGAGATAAAGGAGGTGGGGTGAAACTATGTTTGACCGCGTTACAAATTTGAAGAACCAGAAAGAAAGCGAGCTGAAGGAAGCGCAGTGAACAAATATAAGAAAGAAAGGCTTGGGAGGTTTGGACGTGAGATACCGGTGAACAGAAAAAGAGTAAAGAGAATATAATGATAATGGTAAAAAAAGTCGGGGAAGTCCGAGGAAGACATGCTGTGTGGCGGTCTAACCTCTTTTCTTACACCTCCGAGAAAACGACGTGATGGTTAATAAGTTTGGTAAGTAGAATTAAGTGCGGAACGGAGCAATTTGTTGTTAATTTGCGTGCGCTAAGTATAAACTTAAAACTATTAGTAAGCAGTACCTACCTACAAAGTTTAGAGTAAATTAAGCGCCAAAGTAAATTGCACCAGGGAGGCGAGAAGACGGAGAGGTTGGCAGAATATTCGGGCAAAACAGCCGCGGCGCGCTCGAGAGTTCGATGGAAGGTAAACCCAACAAGAACTTAATTGGGTTAGGTAAACACACGGCAAAGTGGCTGCGACAGGATCGCTGCAAGAACAGACTTTTGATTTGCACCAGGAGAACATGAATATGCGGTGTTGCGATGAAAACACGCAATGCCTACGACCTTAAAGATTTCTGAAGCGACAGCTGGAGCAAAGTGGACAACGATTTGACATATAATTCAGTCACCAGTCATCAAATACACTATCAGCAGACTATCTTGACCGTCCAACTACCAACGCAATGTCAGCATTTTCCTACCGGTAACTGTAATGTATCATAATTAGTCTATGTTAGTTCTCAAGTTGCTTTAGTTGTCTATGGGCTCTTCGGGTAACATGATCTAGTTTACGAGATGTGCCAAAGGTAACCAAAGTCAGGTGTGCAGAGTCATTATAATATCAGACATCCGCAGACGAAAACTAGCTTCCACTTAGTAAGGACTTTTTCTTACATTACTTATATTTATAACTTACGATGTGTCAATAGTGATGCCAAGCACATGTCTTTTAATAAAAAAATTTTAGTACCGGAGAATATTGGTCCCAGTACTGATAAATAACAAATGTCTCTGGAGAGGACATAAGCGATATTACAGTAACCAAATGAATTCGTCAGCTTTGTACGGATTGAACTACAAACATAAGAGCTCGTTCACATTGAGCATATAAATATAAAAGATCATAGCACGCCACATATCGCTCTCCATACGATCCCTTCAGACGGTTCACACCTGAGCGCTTTATGCGCACATCAACCATAGACAATGCACATCTTACGCCGTAACCGCTCCTGAGGCGATATGCCAACAGTTAAGCGCCCCCACTCCGACGAAAACAGGAGAGGGGGTCATTTTAATTACGGAGCTGCTTAGACCGGTGGATGACAGATGTCAAGTTCATAGATTCAGTACAAAAAATGCGCACTCCGTGGCCGCTCGCTAATTCAACTGACCCCCTCTCCTACCGTAGGAAGAAATATTTTATCTGCGCCGTGTGAACGGCACGAAACATAAGCGCTCGCGGTTCAACAGATGCCTGCTCGCGGTTATATTAGATGCCTGAAAGTAACTTAATGCCCGGGTGCGTTTACAAAAACTCGCTTCGCGAATCATTTTCCTGGGGATAAGAGCAACACATCTTCCATAGCTATTTTCATATCGTGGTAGCAGAACTGATGCAAATATCATCAAGTATTATCAACATAAACAGCTTGTTCGGATTCCTGCGGAGAAGATTAGCGAAGGAATATACAATTAGCGGAAGGTTTGAATCACACTGCCACGCTGCACCAATGGATGTTGAGGGGGGGGGGGGGGGAGGTAAAGTGGGATATTTAAACTACATGTGAAATGACTCCTAAATTTTAACTATTCCTATTTCAAAAAAGGCCGCCAGAAACGTATTCTTATCCAAATGCAAAAGTTTGAGAATTAGTTCATAAATCTTTTCTTTTTAATCCTATAAATACCTATGATGTCTTACATAACAGGGATGAAAATTTAAAAGATATTATATGTGAAAAACTTGCTCCAAACATTGTTTTTCCACAAACGGCGTTTTTCCAAAACTCTTCCAAAGCTCACACTCTATCTGCTTATTCCTTATGCCTAGTATCCACCTTGTTTAACAAACTGCTGCATGAGAGACGAAGAGACACTATAGTTATGAGTACCTACGCCAACAATGAACAAAATTCCGTAAATTAGAATTTAAAGATAACGCACCAAAATAAAAATTGCTTTTAAAAATGTGTTGTCGTAAAACAAAATATATTATGTATGTTTGCTTGCTTGCTTGTATGTGTATTTGTTTCTTATGCGTTGCTAAACCATTCATCCGACTGCGATGAATCTTTGGGGATTTGATGTGCGCATGCCCGCGATGGTTTCTTTATATAGTGATAAGCTCTGGCATTATGAAACTATTTCCTAAACCATTCATCCGATTGCGATGAATCTGTGTTGAGTTATTGGGAGCACGCCCGCGAAGGTTTTTATACTGGTGAGCTCTGGCATTATGAAATTTGTATAAAAAAATTGCAATAGATGGCACGTGAATTGTTTGAAAACTGAATGTACCGGGACTGTATGGAACGCGGGAGAAGTGGTCGTGGGACGGGGGAAGCGGGAGAGGGGAGGGGGGAGAAGTAAGACGGAGTGAATGGGATGTCGGAGAGGAAAGGGAATGGAACGAATGGGAAAGGACACGCAGGGAGAAACAATTTCTTTATTAAGTGGCACTACAACGCATGCCGGGAACTCGCTAATTGTAAATATGTATTGTGTTTCAGTCCTCGAACATCTTTGGTGCGCTTTTTTAATGTGAAAATAAAGTACTTTCGAATAGTAAACATAGCTCTAGAAAACGTCATGGCCTCTTAAAAGAACATTTTTAAAAATAATTCCGAGATGGCAAACAATTAGATAAAAAATAGCCTAGTTGTAGACATAGACATAGTTTTGTTTTTCAGTAAAGTTTTACATGGCAACACCTGACTTACAATCAGGGCACCAATTAGGGCCCGACCCTGGATCAAATTGCGCTTATGGGGCCTGTCACGGCCTTTCATCCAGTGGCGAGGTTTCATCACAGGCTAAATAATGCAAATTAAAGCAATCCGCTTATACTTAGCAGCGGATTATTTCGGCAAATTGGATAGGAGCGAACGTAACGACCGCGACGCGACGCATAGAAGAGCTAGGGCGATCGAGGTGCGGCGAAAAGCGTCGCGGCGGTGGCGTCGACCAGAAGAAGGCATTTACTTGTGGTCGACGTCCAGTAGAGTGCTTTTCAAAAGCTAATTAAATAACGCTTCATACGGAAAAGAAATGGCTTATTCCAGGTTGTTCACTTGCTTTCCCAGATCAGCAACAAATTGTTAAATTCGGGGGGAGTATGGGTTCCGCCGTCCCGGGAACCATTTATTGAATAACCAACACCTCTCCCATAGATCACCCCAAGTGGTTCGCTACGTTTGGTGACTTAAGCCGTGCTCTCTCGGAACATCGCCTTGCACCGAAATGGGAAGGATGGATTCATACGTCCGTCACTCCTGGACACACTGATCCCCACACTGATCCCTTGGACAAACTACCCACCCCTGGTACCCGTTTCCTTCCCAGAACTTTTATTCTTACCCACCCCTAATATCATTTTCCTTCCCAGAACTTCCCTCTCCTTTCTTTCCTAAAAATACCCTCCACATAGCATATCAAAAGATGTGAATCTATTAAATTACGTTGTGAAGAATGCAATGTGCAATGCCATTCATTCACTTCAGATAAAGGGAAAAGAAAAAATTATTAAAAAAGTTACCTATATTAAATTTACAAGGCAGCTATTTTCAGAGAGTGAACTAGAACTAGCGTCAGAATTGCACGAATGTGAGAAAATCCATAGTTCAGATCTTTTATATAGATAAAATACCCTCTTTAGAAATTGAATGCTCACTGACATAGGTACATTTTTCCTTTTGTATTTTGACATTTGCATTTGATTCGCCAGTAGAGATAACGGCAACGCTCGTAGACAAGCCATAGAATAGTATCAAGGGAACAGTTTTCACACTACCAAATCGAAAAGAAGTTTTTGTTTGATCTGAATCACGTCAGAGGTTGATGTTTTTGGCTTATCACCAAGGTAATCTTCACTTGACTGAACAGAATCGTACCAGCACGTAAGCTGTGAAATGATGTGGTGGTATCTAATTCCGAGATGGAGACTAAAAAACAAGGAACGTTACTTCAAGACAGAAATTTGAGGAAATCAGAATTTAAAGGTACATATATAGTCTATATTTTTGAAATCGAGTTTATTTTCTAATCGTCTTAAATTTAACGTACAAACTACTATATTTCAACACAAGATTGCGACTAAGAAAATAACTCATACACGTTTCGAAAACAAAAAAATAATTGAGTGGCAATGTAAAATGCAAAAACAATAAATGTCACTGACTTTTTATTTAATATAATTGTATAAATTACATATTTTTATACATTAAATAAAGTTTTTCTATTAAAATACATCAAATAATACGTTTAACACCCTTTTTAAGAGCGAAGCTCGAGTTAAAAAGGCGGAGTTATAAACCATAGGATTGATAATAATGCTTTTCCCAACAATTATCAGTATTCTTATACAGTAAAATATAGCACATAGCAGTTTACATACTTTTATGTGGAATATATTATATTCGTCATCTTCGACTTTTCAACCAAGAATCAATATGTACTCAGCGTTTCCAACATTTGAGAATGAGAATTCTACATGAAAGCAAAAAAAGCTCGTATATTTGCATAAACATTTATAGGGATTGAGACAATTAAAAAAAATGTTATCTATTACTGTTTTAGAGAGATAAGCGATTTACAAATAATGTAGAGATTTACCGTAGTTGTTATTTAACTGTAAATAATAATTTAAATTGAATCTATAAACTACATTATATAAATTACAAATGTTAAAATATTCTGACAGTGTTTTTGTCATTTTGCAGTAAGAAAGTATGCAACACTGTAAAACCCCACATAAATCTTTCCGAGTGATGATAATTATAAATGAAGCATACCCGTTTGGTGAAAAGGGTATTAAGTCCTATTATAAAACATGGTAACCGAACGAAAGGACTTTATGACTTATTCTGGTTTGTATGCGCCAGGCAAACTTAAATAATGAAGAACGTACAAAAACGTTGTATACATAATTTATCATTTTTCTCACGTTAGTATTAAATTCACGTTATCCACACGGTGTGAATCAACTTATGGTTTATTCATACACAAACTTTTATAATACACCATAGGCGTGGGTTTGTTCCACACTAACAGGAAATAGGCTCAGGCGGGGAAACTGTGGAAATATAAGTTTCCCACTTTGTGTTAAATAAGGCTTTTTCTTCTAGAGTCGTACGCAATATCGCCAAATGCCCTACAAGCATTATCATAAATTAAGCCTAGGGCGGAAAGGACATTTAAAAATCCATATAAAGGCAATTCTCTAAAGATTTCCTCGGGATCTGGGAATAAACAAGTGAACACTTTGGGTCAGTGAAGATTTCAACAAAATATAAATACTGAACAAAAGTATTAAAAAAACACCAGAATCTGACCATTGGAAACTTTCGTCTCTAAATATGTTAAAAGAAAATTTAAAATGTATTATTTTTTTACGTGACTGGGTTAATTTGGTACTTTTTTAACGAGTAAAAATGCCGTATAGCAGTTTTATGTTTAATTTTGATAAATCCGATGTATTTCTCTGAAACATCAGATGAATAATATTTTCAAACTCCGTTAAAATAGGGACAAAAGAGAGAATAAAAATGCTTGCTGAAAAAACAGAAGCCCCCAGGTAATTTGAGATATACAGATAAAAAACTAGTGGTGCCATGAAACGAAAAAAATAAACCAAGTAGAGGGTGAATGAAAAGAAACTGCTGAAAATCAAAAATATGGGTACAAGTTGTCGGCTTTGCTGAATAAGTAAAGATGCCTGAAAGATATGGCTAAGGAGGGACGTAATAGATATTATAGTTGTAGATAGGTAGTGGGGTACTGTCTGGCAAGTAGGTAGTTACTGTCGCCACTGTAGCCAGGGTGGTTGGCCGACTTCCCGAAACCGTTGTTCGCAACCTTCCTTTGGTGGCGTTAACGCTAGAAGCCTAGTATTTGTGTAGTGGTGGTTTTAAAACTGGTTCAGGGAGTAAGTTTCCATGATTTATGTGCCTTATTTTTAATGATGGGGAAGCTGGATTTACATTGGCGATTGATATGGAAAACTAAATGTTACAGAAATAGTATAAAAAAGAAGCTTATATTTGTGGCTTATAGCAGTTATAACATACATTATTATAACGATAAAGCGGGATATCTGAATGCCGAAAAATTGTGTGAAAGCTTTGGTATCATCATAGGCCAACGTAAGTATTTTTAGTTCGCAATGTTGTTTAAATCTTTCAGGCTCTTGAATATCCATGTTACCATAAAGACAACTTGATTTTGCTGGTTTCGCATAACATAATCCTAAATACGGGCGAAAGTTTTAAGATTTATATTAGAAGACGCTTTTAAGCAATTTATGATACTTTGACCGGTCAGTGGTTGAGTGGGCATAGCGCTTGGGTCCCACCCGAGCGTCGCGTGTTCGATTCCTCGACTGGCTAAGTCCTCCATCACAACACAAGCAACAATTTCGGCTTTCTGTGGTGGTAGTAGGAGATTTTCAAACATTGTTGGGTTATTCGTAACCAGGGAATGTTTGTCTTTCTTTTTAAAAGAAAAAAAAATTAATAATTTATTGTTTCTTACAGAATATACAACCCAATTTTCACATGTTTTTAATAATATCACATTGCCCAAGTTTACCTAACATGAGTACCATTGGCATATATGGAATTTGATTATTTTTAAATTATTAATTTCTCTCCAACACCTCTTTACTTTAAAAGCAAGTGTCCGAGGCCTGAACATAATATTTAAATAATGAAATGTAATATTCCAACATTATGCTATCAATCATTATTTTTTTGAAGAATGTTCCCTGAGAGACCAAAATAAAATAAATTTTCTTCCTTAAACAATGAAGGACGAATTCCCAGAGCGAACCTTTTTGTTATTTTATTTTTCGATCACATTCAAATTACATTGACTTTTGTTTTCTGACGTCGATCCCCACAAGTACTTACATAAATTGGTCCCTTTGTAATGGCGTGAGCAATTCGTTATTGGATTATCCTATAAAAAAAGCTTACAAAAAGCTCCTTTGTCTGTAATACTTGAATTCAAGCTCGTTGTATTTTTTATGACCATTCTAGATCGATACTATTATTATAAAATAAATCTTATCTGATTAATAGAATGATAAAGGTGACGAAGATGATGATGAATACTAGTTAAGTATTGCAGTTTTTTCATAATCCGCTCCTGTAAACAATTTAAAGACCTTATTACTTTCAAAACATAATTTTTTTTTTTTTTTACAGTGAATACCGCACAAGAATCTCAACTGTTCCCGTCTGGAGCCAGTGAGACTATGGCATCCCCAATTGGGGTATGTTGTGAGGCTGAAGGTAGTGGAAAGGGGAAGGAGGTGGGGAAGAGGAAGGTTGGGAAGTACCTGGCTATTCAGATCTGGTCACCAAACACGGCTAAAGCCATTTTCAAGCAACGTTTCAATTCTGAATGGTGGTCTTACACCAGGGCGATACTGATAGTATCTTCCACTCTGGAACATGCCGCAAATATACTATATATTATTTTAAATGAATTAATTGTGAAATAACACAAATAAATCAAATAAAATTTATTTGCGCATGCCGGGTTCGAACCCGCGACCTCCGGATTGTGAGTCAAGAGTCTTACCCACTGGACTACGGAGGTCGTCTTATCTTCGTAGTATCCTTGAATACGCATCTCAAGTGTGGAACCCAGGCTATGCAGTACACAAAAATAGAATTGAAAGCGTTCAAAATAGATTTTTAAGGTACCTCAATTTCCGCTCTTTTCGATCTCATGTTAGTAATGAAGACTCTGCAAAGTTCTTCAAAATACAGACGTTAGCTTGTCGATGAAATATAGCAGATTCGGTAATGTTATTTAAAATTACACATAACTTAATCGATTGTCCCGATCTTCTTCAACGCCATCATTCCATGTTCCAAATCGCAACAGCAGACAGTCGCTTACCTTTAATCTCCCTCTTTGCAAGACCGATTCCAAACAGAACACATTTATCTTAAATTATTACCAAATTGACATTTTTAACTCGACTTTACGTGACATAAAACGAAAACTCACAAAGAAACATGACTCAAACTAGAAAGTTCAATCCCTATATATCCCGTCCCTTGCCTCTTAATCCTATTCCTATGTTTCTCCTCCCCCCCACTCCCTTTTTTCATATATTGTAACCAAAAAATAAATTAATTACGAAAACACCCTTAACTTACACACACCCGAAACACACTTTATCATTCACAATCATCAGTGGAAAGTTCGTAATTGGTATAATTAACGTCTTATTTAGTATTATTTTGTAATCCTTGATTTTCTGTCAACTTTCTCTAAAATAAATAAAATTAAAAAAAATAGATTAAAGTTTCTTCATGGAATAAAGCGTCTTCATTGAAAAAATTTTCTTTATAAAATTACGCTTCTTCGTGGATAAAGAATGTTAGGGAATAAAGATGTATCGTCACTTCTCTATGGGAAGTTACTTCGTCGATAAAGTTTCATTTAGGATAAAAAAAAAAACTTTTTTCGTGGATAAAGTTATTCGTGGAATAAAGTTCGTACGTAGATGGGGGTTTCAACATGGAATATAGTTGCTTCGTGGATAAATTTTATTTTTATTTTATTTTATTTTAAATACATAAACGGCTATACTACCTTTTATAAATAAACATATAATAGAGTACAAAAGTAAGAAAAATAATATCATTACATAATAGTAGTTTTAAACTTTAAAATAACATACAATTATTTTGTGTATCACAACAATAAATAACAAAAAAGAACAATGAGAAATATCATCATTTCATTTCAACATGTCCATATTGCGTATATAAAGTTACATTATGGAAAAATAATTTTTGAGTGCATGTTTATATTGCGCTAATTTTAAGAAATAAATGTCGCCGATGTTAGCATATTCATTTCCCAAAATGTGTAATCGACTGATTGGTGAGTAATTATGTGATAATGTATGTGTGTTATTATTATAGTAGAACGGTAGAGTCAGTCTATTGTTAGCGCGACCAGGGCAATGAAATCTTATTAGTTCTATTAAATCAGGGGTATCCAGGACCGAGTGAATTATTTTATATAATATTAATAGATCACAGATTTTTCTGCGATCTGATAAATTTACGAGATTAGTCCAGTTTAATAACAAATTATAGTCCACGGATTCATGAAAGGAATAAAATTAAATAGTGGATGGTTTTTCCTGGAAAAAAAATCCTTTGTGGATATATACGTAATATGCGAGGAATTAAGTTTCTTCATGGAATAAATCTTCTTCGCGGATAAATAATTTTCAGAAATAAAATAACTTATTTGATGTAAATACCTTATTTGATGGAAAATAATAATAACGCAGTAATTGAATTTACTACTTCATACACACGAATATTAATCTGCGACGTGGAATATAAAATACTAAGAAAAATGAAAATAATATCACGTTTTAGCGATGCAAATTTAAACCGTGAAAACATTTTCCCAAGGTAAGTAATAAATATTATGGAATTTTCAAAGAATTTCAATAATGTCTCTAGAACAGCAAACACAACATAATATCATTTTAGAAAATTTTGCTTATAAGTTTCGCGCTCAATTTAACAATTAGAAATAACTCACATAAGAGATAAATGGTGAATAAATTATAACTTTGAATTCCCAAAGGAAGAAAAAAGCTGACAAACGAAATTCTGAATTTAGGCAAAGAAAATAAATACTTGATGTGCAGTAATAGCGAAAGTAAACAAATTTATTCATAATAAAATATAATTATTAGGTACCAACCTAAATATCTAAAGATGGGAACAAGTAGCGATTTATGGCATTTTTGAAAAATTAAGTGTGTGTTAGATTTGTTTTATTACTTTAAAAAAACTGTCAAGGCCCTGTAGTAAGCGATCAAAAAGAAGAAAAAGAGAGATATTAAATACGAATGTCAGATGGAGCGCGCTAGATAGTAATATCAAAACGATAATATTAAGGGGTTAGAAAATTTTAAGTCAACCGGCGATATTTTCGAAGTTACACGCATATATGTGTGAATTTTTTACTCTACGTAAAATGCTTTTGAAACTATAAACGCGTTTTTCTCAAAACTGTGTTTTTAAAGTCGGTAACCAAGATTTCTCGGAAACGGCTGAACCGATCAGTTTCAAACAAAAGCTTCTTAAGTGAATTATTTTATAATTAATCGAAGGTGTAGTCTCGCTGATAAAAATATATATTTTTTTAAACAATTTAGGCCAAAATGTTGGTCAAAAATCGTTTTTTTTTAGATGCCGCCATTTTGACAAAAAAATTTTTTTGCTTATTCCTTCGAATAATTATAAGATTTTGTATTACTTTAACGAAATCCGTTTTTTTTTTTTTTTCATTTTAGATGATTCAGTCTAGGGATATAGTGGTCACCGCAATATGCCTTTTTTGAGAGGAGCTCCTCGAGATCAGTTATATCCAAAATTATTATTTTTACAAATACAAAAATTTTAAAATACAATTTAAAGTTACCATAATATGTGTACAAATTTCTATATTAATAAATAAATAAAAAAAATTCTTGAAAAACGATATTTTTGGGCTTCCTGACTGTTTATAACTGTGAAAATTTATAATAAAACACGACTTGTATAAAATGGAGCAAAAATCGAGTGAAAAATATCTTAAATAGCAGTTAAATAAACACTGCGAATGTTTTCATACAACTTGTAAAAAAACAGAAAAAAACGTATTTTTTTAGAAACTTAAAGCGTTCTAGAGAAATGTGTTATAAAACGGTAGAAATTCGGAATGCGGGGACTTAAGGTAGTATTTTTAAATACCGTATACCCACGCATTATTAAAAAATACCCCACGCTATATGCTTAAAAGAATGAAAATGTGAGGCAGATGCCTAGGCACACGTAGGAAAATAAACCTCAAAATTCACATACTCAAACAATAACGATCTTATAATATTATTTGAGCACCAATATTTTCCCAGCATCTGTAGTCAAATTATGCGCAAAAATTATCTTTCGAATTTAAAATCTGAAACCTACCACTAACCTGACCTATCGAACTATCGACGTTTCATTTAAAAGTATTGCTATATTAAACGGTAATGCGCGTTTTCATCCCGCGAAAAAATATCTCCGACAAAATATCCCCGACAAAATATCCTACTGAAAAAAAAAACATTCTCCAACAAAATATCTTCGACAAAATATCCCCGCCGAAATATCCTACTGACAAAACATCCTTCGACAAAATACCTTCGACAAAATATCTCCGACAAAATATCCTACTGAGAAAACATCCTCCCACAAAATATCTTCGACAAAATATCCCCGACAAAATATCCTACTGAGAAAACATCCTCCCACAAAGTATCTTCGACAAAATATCCCCGACAAAATATCCTACTGACAAAGCAACCTCCAACAAAATATCTTCGACAAAATATCCCCGACAAAATATCCTACTGACAAAGCGACCTCCGAGAAAATATCCCCGACAAAATATCCTACTGACAAAGTAACCTCCAACAAAATATCTTCGACAAAATATCTCGACAAAATATCCTACTGACAAACCTCCGACAAAATATCTTCGACAAAATATCCCCGACAAAATATCCTACTGTCAAACCTCCGATAAAATATCTTCGACAAAATATCCCCGACAAAATATCCTACTGACAAAACATCCTCCGACAAAATATCTACAAAAATCTAACCTAACCTAACTTTATAGAATGTCTATATTATTTTTATCCCTTTTACTATTTTTGAATAGGTAATAATTTATTAATGCACGTTAGGTTAGGTTAGATTTTAGTAGATATTTTATTGCAGGATATTCGTAGGATATTTTGTCACGGGATGAAAAGCCTCGGAACCATATTAAAGAGAAGATTATTTTACTGCATTAATACAGAAAAGTTACATAACCTGACGCTGACGCGAGATTAAAAACAGTTGGAATAAGGTAATCCATTCCGATATTTCCCCAGCGTAAATATATCCGCAATTTTTTAAACCTCTTTCAGTTTGTGAGTTGAAATCGTCATACAAATTAATCGAAATAAACTGATTTGGTCGACAGGGTTCCCCATGTATTAATATCGTGAAGTGCTTCAAGCTGTAGATATGTAAAATACTGACGTTAAATACGTAAGGTTTTTTGGTAAGTCTGGTTGTTTGAATTTATTTGAAAACATTACAAATTATAACTTTTCAATTATAATAATTAAAATATTTTAAATAATTCGAAAAGTTCGATAAGTAATTCGATAAGTCCCTTCGTATAAATAATGATTTTTTTTCCAAAATCCAAAGATATTAGAATGAGCATACCCATCACTTCCAACAACATGCTGCAGATCCAAAGATAATAGAATGAGCAGATCCATTATTTTAACAACATGCTGCAGATCCAAAGATAATGTAATGATCAGATCCATTACTTTAACAACATTCTGCAGATTCAAAGATAATGGAATGATCAGATCCATTACTTTTAACAACACGCTGCTGATACAAAGAGAACAGAATGCGCAGATCAATAACTTTAACAACATTCTGCATTCCCAAAGATAATAGAATGCGCAGATCAATTACCTTAACAACATTCTGCAGTCCCAAAGATAATAGAATGCGCAGATCCATTACTTTAACAACACGCTGCTGATCCAAAGAGAACAGCATGCGCAGATCAATAACTTTAACAACATTCCGCATTCCCAAAGATAATAGACTGCGCAGATCAATTATCAACAACATTCTGCAGTCCCAAAGACAATAGACTGCGCAGATCCAAGTATAGGCGGCAAGTATCTTTTCTCGGAAGATTTTTCAATGTAGATGAGGTTTCAGGCTGATAATTATTGCTTATAATAATTGTTACCCTTTGTGCTATGCATAAAAATCTTGTCTTAAACGTTAGTTTATCAATAAAAAATTATTATTAATATTTGACAAGTTAAAGTATTTCCCCAAAAAATGTAGCCATAATTTGTCTCGACGCCACCTAGCGAGAGATTTAACACTAACAATGTCTCTCTCGCAAAAATAAAGTTGGTTGTTTTCAGGTGGAAAAAATATAATAAACAGTAATTGTTGAATGAAACACTAGTATGTATTGAATTATTTGGCGGGTATTAGATAAGCCGCCATAGCTCAGTGGGCAGAGCACCTGACCGGCAATCAGAAGGACACGGGTTCAAGTCCCGTAGATGAGTGTTTCAGGCTGATAATAATTGCTTATAATAATTGTTACCAAAGACAATAGACTATGCAGATCCATTACTTTAACAACAACAACAACCGGCACCACTGTAGCTCCGCTCCGCTTCGACCCAAGCTACGTAGCTACAATAAAGACTGACTCACTACACCGACTGACGCCTTTTATTTCACGTCCCGTCTCTACCGATCCGGCCCGCTCCCTCAAATATAATATAATTCTCAGGTCCATTACTTTAAAACAGCCCCAAAATATAATAAAAAAGAACAATCTTCCCAATTAATTTGTTACACAATCGTTTTACAAACCCGATATAAAGTGGAACACAAGATGTTACCAGATTAAACAGAGGTTTATTCGGTAGTGTGGGACAAGAAGTAACGACGGGAGGCAGACAGCAAAGTGTAATGGGGAGATTTCTCATTTTATTTCCAAATAAAATACGAATTCTTCCGCAGTTCCAGCTAAAAGCAGAGCCTCAGCTGTCAGCAAGGCAGAAAGTCTAGCAACTAACTTTTAAAGGTATTAAAACGTAACTTTTCCAGTGAACTTGCTCAGAATTTGGACTTTTAACTCTTCACAGCCCTGTTTGGAAACATGCTCTTTTTGCAAGAATCTGTTGAAATTATTCATTTTCATTATTTAATAGTAGGTACAGACCATTGAAAAATCGTAGTTTATTATAATTGCAGGATTTGTGGCGTTCAAAGTATACACTTGTTATAAAAAATATTTGTCTCAGGATCATTGCCATTCAATTTTTTTTGTTAAAAATATATAATATAATATATTTGCAGGTGATATCATTGTAAATTTTAGTTGACATTAATTTTAATCAAGTGTAACTCACATAGCGGTTTTAATTTTATTTGATTAATTTGTGTTATTTCACAATTAATTGATTTAAAATAATATATAGTATATTTGCGGCATGTTCCAGAGTGGAAGATACTATTAGTATCGCCCTGGTGTAAGACCACCATTCAGAATTGAAACGTTGCTTGAAAATGGCTTTAGCCGTGTTTGGTGACCAGATCTGAATAGCCAGGTACTTCCCAACCTTCCTCTTCCCCACCTTCTTCCCCTCCCCACTACCTTCAGCCTCACAACATACCCCAATTGGGGATGCCATAGTCTCACTGGCTCCAGACGGGAACAGTTGAGATTCTTGTGCGGTATTCACTGTAAATAAAAAAAAACGTCGAAAGCAGGGGTTTCTACGACACATTAAACTGTGGAATGTTGTGGGGCGGATGGAAACAGGGGAACAGAATGAAAAAGGGGAAGAATTCATCAGCTCCTCCTTTATTCCTCAACAAATCTTTGGCCGTAATAGAGACTGTTGAGAAGTGGAATATAAAATGGATGGCATGATAATAAGATTGATAAAAGTTGTTGGTAGTATCGTTGTAATATAGAATATGGTACATGGTTTCTCTCATCCCCAAATTTAATCTACATAATATAATATGTGAGTTGATAGGGTGAAAATAAATAAGAATATTATATATTTATTTAACGACACATCGTATCCAAAGCCCTAAAAGTTTAAGGAAAAGCCATGAAAGACGAATGTGAACTTCAGAAGTCCAATCTCCGTAAATTGCATGGCTACAATAAAACACTTTGTTTTACTTAAACCTAACCCTATCTTTTGTTTTCAAAGATCGAAATCTTTAACTAAAATACACTTAGTAGAATTAATGACATTGTCGCAATGTGAAGTTTTTGAAGTGAAAACTTCTTTAGCACCGTTGAGATTTGAAACTCGATGAAACGAAAAATAAAAAAGGAACAAACGGGACAAAGGGACATAGTCTGCGAGAGAATGAAATAGTATGATCGGTCTCCTTTTTGTGCGGTGCTTTGTAGCCTCCCCACTCTTGTCTACTTTAGTTTTCTGAAGGTTTCACTTCTGCCGCGTGTGAATTGCACACTCTGATTTTTTTCATAATTTATGTAACTAGCTATTTCAGAATCGTTACCGGATAAAGCAAATAATTGGTTAACTAAGCTTATTTCAGGTTGAGTTAGGTTAAGTTAGGTGAAGCTGGTTTGTTCATCGCTTTTCTCAATGTTCTGTCTTCTCGTGAAAACCAGAAGAATTTTGTAAAAAATTAAAAAATAAATAATTAAGTGTTGAAGCTTGTGGAGGGTGATAAAACGCCAAATGCCTAAAGTTTAAGAATTTCGTTTGCTATTATGTCTAAAGGAGTAAAAGTTCGTTAACTAGTAGAAAGTCATGTGATGAAGAACACAAGACCGGTTGTTTGTTCAATTGATATAGAAAGACAGAAGTTGGTTCAATTGATTCAGCTGGCTCTGCTTCGCCTTCAATTCTTGGACTTCTTTATTTTGAAGAAGTTCAGAGAAATCTGTTATCAAATACGGGAATGTGAGAAATTCCGCAAGGAAATAGAATAATCGTATTGCAGTATACATGTGCTTAGTAAGGTTGTAAAAGAATACAATAAATAATTGAAAATATCCGTGAGAGTCATTTAACGATATTATAAAACTTTTCTTTCGAGAATCCAACTAGTGGAGCAACAATATACACTTCTTTGTAAAATTATTACATCATAATGTTCTCGACCTCGATAAAATTCATTCATTAAAAGATCTACAAAACGGGACATTTCTCACTTCGGTCCATTTAATTAATAAAATAAAGATCTAAAAAAGACTAACCTAACAGTTAATCAATTCAAATAATACACGTCACATGAAAGCAATAACTACTGTAACTGCTGCTATCCACAATCATACACCTTGCAGGACACACTGCAACTTTTTGAACGTCACTTAATTAATTTATTTAAATGAACACGTAAATTAAATTATAATATGCCGTAATATAAATATGTTTGTAATTTTGGAATCTGTAAGGATTTCAAAGCACGCAGCTTAAAAATTAAAGCTCAAAGCTCTTAGCTCAAAACTTGAAACTCAAAACACTTCAGTCATTTATGTAAAAAAAAAGAAGGTGGCGGCCGGCGTTTATTTGATTTATACAAAAAATTTGCACACTTGCCTTTTATTTTTTTGTTTGTCGCCGACAAACAAAAAAATAAACGGCAAGTCGACAGAATACACCACATATAAATATTATATTAAGCTTACAAATTGAATATGTTTACAGTGACCAATTCCAGTTAAAGGTGAGCACACCATTCATCTCAACATTCTTAATATGTTTACACAAGAATAAAATATATTTAGTTATTTATTTATTTTATTTGACATAATATCTAACATTTTTAAATACAATTCAGCATTGTCGGCCTCACTGGGGCCACATGTGCTGAGGCCTCCATTTTAAAAAACAAAAAAATTATACATAATACATTAAAAATAATGCTGCATAAAAAAAGCTAAAATTAAACTAAAAATTAAAATTAAAAATTTAATTAAGGTAAAATGTATTTTTTTTATGATGTGTTTTATATTTGTTTTTGTGTGTTACATGTATGTGTTTTATTCTTAATATGTAATAAGGTTTTGGTAATATTGTCTTTTTTGTTCTTTAATCCATTTTTTTTTAACATTTAATTAAATTTAATTAAATGTTACAATTTGAGGTTTTACTCATAAAGTTAAAATAAAAAACATTTTTTTTTTAAATTTTGAGTATGAATTTATTTTTGTTTTCTTCTATTTTATTTTCAAGGGTAAGACTGTTGAATGCTTTTATAGCATGATATTTATAGTGCCTTTGTCCAAAGCTTTTATTCAATGTCGGAGTTATTATGTCATTTTTGTACGATTGTCTTACTGGTCTGTTAGTGATATTTTGTGATTGTTGAAATTTGTTTTTTCGGTCGAAAATGTAGTTTAGTAGAGTTTTAACGTATAATTGGCGTATATCTAGTACGTCACAACTGTTGAATATTTGGTCTGCATGAGTTAGTCGATGTTTTTTTAAGTATTACCTTTAAGATCGTTTTCTACGCGATTTCTAAGTGATCGATAGCTGAGTTTGTTGCTCCTCCCCAGACAGTTATTCCAAATTCTAATATTGATTGACAAAGTGCAAAATACAGAGTTTTCATTTGTTTTATTTTAAATATATTCCTTATGTTTAGGAAAATGTGTATTGTTTTGAGGAGTTTATTTGTGATTTGTTTGATATGATGTGTCCATTTTAGGTTATAGTCAATTACGATTCCTAGATACTTTATTTGTTCTGTTTTTTTCTAGAGAAGAGCAATTGCAGATGTTGGTATTTAAACATTCGTGTATTTTTATGGTGTTTGTGTTGTTTTTTTGGTTGTCCCGTGCTGTTTATACTGTACGTTATAAATTTTGTTTTCGATATGTTTAGTGTAAGTATGTTTGAGTCTAGCCATGTTTTCACTCGCGTGATTTCTAAATTTGCTATTTTAAATACATTATTCCAATCCTTAGATTTAAAGAGTAAAACTGTGTCATCTACATAACTAATTATTTCACCGTTTATTTCCATGCTGCAAAGTTCATTTATGTAAATACATAGTGAAAAGATTGGGCCCTTATATGCTTCCTTGTGGAATTCCGTATGTTATCGGAAGTGGATTGCTAATATGGTTGTTAATTTTGACTTGTGTTCTACTACTCATATAACTTTTTAGTAGTTCGAGTTCCTTGTCTTTGATACCCATATTTTCTAATTTTTTAAAAAGCGTATTGTGGCAGATTGAATCTAAGGCTTTAGCTAAATCTAGATATATCGCTATGCATTTGTATCATTGATCTAAGTTGCTGTGTATGTAATCTATGGTACATAAAGCTTCTTTTGTGCCTCTTTTTTCTCTAAATCCATATTGTTTATCAGAGATTAATTTGTTTTCTTCCAGGTATTTTAAGGTGTGGTTTTTGAAGACTTTTTCGAAAATTTGTGATAGCGAGTTTAATAATGTGATTGGTCTATAGTTAGTTATATGACATGTATACGTGCATAAAACAAAAAGTATCAAATATTAGAAAATACATAAATACACACTTACGTGTACATGTACACACATGCATAGGCATACGTGTGCACACCCCACACACACACACACACACATACATACACGTGCATACATGCACATAAATATACATTTATACACACATAGCTCTAAGTGAGGAGATCATCAGGGATATAAGCTCAAGCACAAGCTCCTTCTGAAGGTAACAGTTGAATTTGAACAATTTGTTTAAACAATTGAATTTGAAAATACATCCACGTCATCACATTCGAAATATTTATTGCATAATCGAGTCATTCTTGAGGTTGGTTTGAAAAAACTAGAATAGGTAACTACGGTAAGTATCGATCCAAAAGGTTTCAAGGTTTCTCGTAAATTTCCGCCTCATATTAAAATTAATTTGATTAATTAAAAATGAATCATATATGCCGTTTATGATTATAAACACAGATATTGGATACGCGCCATAAATATATTTGGGCATTAATTTCTTTAAATGAATAATTTATGCTATAAGACCATAAGGGCGCCATCTCTGGGTTTTGTATTGTATTGAATTTAACCTATGTGAC
The DNA here is from genome assembly GCA_929108145.2 of Limnephilus rhombicus. Lineage (NCBI taxonomy): Eukaryota > Metazoa > Arthropoda > Insecta > Trichoptera > Limnephilidae > Limnephilus > Limnephilus rhombicus. The sequence goes on along the minus strand of OV815278.1, from coordinate 19,039,601 downwards.
TTGAGATGCAGTGTATTCATGCGTTTCCTTACCTTTGTGAATCAAGCAATTACTTCTGACGGGAGTGTCAGTAAAAGGCCAAGAGATGTCTCTCCTGGTCAGTCATAAGAATAATTCATCCAGTAGACACCTAAATGGATTGATTTTAAAAATAGTACATCAACAAGTGAAACTAACTGTCATCTGTTGTTTTGGAACATTTTGCTGTTTATTTTTATCATTGTGAAAACTAACTAATTGTGTATTGTTGAAACTTCCTTGCTGTACAAAACATCGGTCAAGATTATGCGATATCGCCTTGACATTTTTATTGAAAAGAAGTGTCTTTTCGTGTGGACATCGTGGCTGAGCTGCATTCTCTGAGTGAGTGTTTGTTTGTTTTTCACTTTGGTTTTTGGAGTTGCTGGGTCGACTGTTTTTTGTGTCTCATAGGGAAGAATTCAATTTTCGTTAATTTTACATAGGGTAGTCAGCCCTCGTGTCAGGGGCTATTTACACGCCCCTACATATTTAATGGTCCTTCGAGCCGGATTATTAATTCATTCATACATTCAATTCGAGATTATAGCTTAATTACATGGATGTTTGAATTTACGTATTTTTTTTGGTAAATTTGAAGTACCTCTCATTTTTTGAGAACTATAGCTGGTCTTGTTTTTGCTTTTGGATGACATATTTGGATGTTCGCAGAATTATCGTAATTTTGGATAATTATTCGCAACATTATTATTATTAATTAATTGTTAACATTTTTCGCAGAATTGTCGTAATTTTGGATAATTATTCGCAACATTATTATTATTAATTAATTGTTAACATTGTTCGCAGAATTGTCGTAATTTTGGATAATTATTCGCAACATTATTATTAATTAATTATTAACATTGTAACATTATTGTAAAATTTTGTGGTAATCTTTTCGCATATATAAAAAATGCCAAGAATTACGGAGGAGGGTTTTGATGAGGCTCAAGACAGATCGCTTATTCTTTTAACCGCAAAAAAGGAAAATCTTTTTTTTCGTATGAACGATCTGTATAATGCAACAAATAATATATCTAATTTTGAGTCAAGAAATAACGAAGTGTTTATGGCTCAGTCAGAGATGATTGATCAAATGCGAAGTCAATTTGAAAATATTATAGATAGCATCAATGATCGTCAGTTAACTTTAAATCCAGAATTTAAACCAGATTTTCAAGCTTTAAATGCTTTTGATGATCTTTTTTTGAAGGTCAAACGAACTAGATCGAATATGAAAACTTCTGTAAGAGAATCACTGACGTCACAAAATAAGTCGCGGGAGCCGTGTATGATTAATCTTCCTGCAATAGATCTTCCAACCTTCGATGGTAAGAATGAAAGTTGGTCGAAATTTTTTGAGTCATTTAAAGCCAATATCCATAATAATAGACAGCTAACTGACTCGCAGCGTGTGCAGTACTTAGTCGGAAAACTCACACACGGGGCTTTGAACATAACCGCAGGCATTGTGCCTTCGGGTGATACATATCAGATCATTTGGGAGAGTTTAGTTAAAAAATATCAAGATAAACGTACACTAGGAACACATTATTTAAATAATATTCTCGATGCGAAAAACTGCACGAATACATCTGCCAGTCTCAATTCTTTCATTGAAAGATATTCTTCGTCAGTGTCGGCATTAAAGCAGTTAGGTATTGAAGATTTAACTGATTTTATTTTGTTTCACTGCGCGGTAAGAAAAATTGATTCACAGACGGCTCAGAACTTTGAGCTGACAGTTCGTAATAAAGAAATTCCTTCTTATAATGAGTTAGTTTCGTTTGTACAAGATCAAGTAAAGATTTTAGAACGAACGAGTAACTCGCATGGTGTCGTAAATAAAACGCATCCCATTTCGTCCTCCCGATCAAATAATACTAAATCGTTCGTCGCGAGTAATGCGAATATTCCGCGCTTCCCAGCTCCGCCGAAAGGATGTATTCTGTGTAACAAAACTGATCATTTAATCAACGTTTGCTCAAAGTTTAAATGTATGAGTTCCCCACAGGCTCGATTTGAATTTATAAAATCGAAAAATGCCTGTGTAAATTGCCTTAGTGGTTCACATACAATCAAGTCATGCAAATCGGGGTTAGTTTGTGATTTGTGCAATAAACGTCATCATACATTCTTACATTTCGGCAGTGTGAATAATATGAAAACCAATACTCATGTACATACGTCGCAAGTACCTACCAGTGAAGAACCGTCAGTCCCCCCTCCAGTGTCATCCAGCATCAATGGAACTGGCATTGGTGATAAGCAAGTGGAGGGGACCGCGAATGTCAATCCTTCGTGTTCGCTTTGTGCCAAAGTAACACCGAACTCTTCTATTTTACTTTCGACCGCACAAGTATACGCGAAGCTTAAAAACGGAAATAAAGTTATTGTTCGGTGCCTAATTGATAATGGCTCTCAAAATAATTTGATTACGGTCGATTGTTGTAAGACGCTGAATTTACCAATAATTCCTTTGAGTAATTCGTTTGTCAAAGGAATTGGATCAACGTCTCGACCAATTTTCGGTTACGTGTATTTGGATATTGAGTCTCGCGTATACCCAGAGAATAAATATAATATACATGCGCTTGTCGTTGACAGTATCACCGACCAATTACCTAATCACTATATAGCCAAGGGTGATATGAGGTACTTAGAGGGCATACCTCTCGCAGACTTAACATGGAATATTCCTGGATGCGTGGATGTCGTCATCGGTGCACAACTGTTCCCATATATTTATTTAGGGAACAGGGTTGAATCAGGTACTAGTGCACCCCCCGCGTTATCGACCGCTTTCGGTTTCGTGTTGATGGGTGATTACCCCAATAATGTGCTCAACACAAACACATCATTCTCGGCACTCGCACTTAATGATTTAGTGCAAAAATTTTGGCTGTTAGAAGAGATACCTAATATAAAATTTCTAAGTCCGGAGGAGACAGAATGTGAGAATCTCTTTACTTCATCAATTTCTCGCACTGATGATGGTAGATATTCTGTTGCTTTACCTTTCTGTAAAGATCCAGGACAATTGGGTAATTCTCGTACTGCTGCCCAACGCCGATTTTTGGCTTTGGAGCGAAAATTTAAACATTCCCCTGCTTTGCAGGAGAATTATAACAAGGTTATCAGTGAATATATTGAAAATAATTACCTATCAGAAGTCTCAGAGTCTGATATCACAGAAGATGGATATTACATCCCACATCATGCTGTCACTCGTCCAGACAAACCAATGCCTCGTATTGTGCTCGATGCTAGTGCTAAAACACACACAGGGCTGTCACTGAATGACATTATTCATACTGGTCCCAATTTGCAAGCCGATTTGTTTCTGCTTTTGCTTGAATTTCGTCTTTTTCCCATCGCTATGACTGCGGATATAAAGCAAATGTATTTACAGATTGAAGTTCCTAGCAAGCATCGCAGATACCTGAGGATCTTATTTCGATTCTCAAATAATGGTCTCATACGAACTTTTCAGTTCAATCGAGTTCCTTTCGGCTTGACGGCAAGTCCATACTTAGCAATGCGGACGGTTCGCCAGTTGGCCCAGGATATGAGACCACATTACCCGGATGCTGCCAAAGTGGCAGAGTCCAAGCTGTATATGGACGACCTGGTCTATTCTATTGCAGATGAGCCCAGCGCCATACGTCTTTCTCGAGAATTAATCTCGTTGTTTAAGTCCGGTGCCTTTGATTTAGTAAAATGGACTAGTAATTCTCAAGTTGTACTTGAGAACCTCCCGGATTCTCACCGCAGCCCAGTGGACTTCACTGTTGGTTCTAACAATACCTCTAAGGTGTTGGGCCTTTCGTGGGAACCAGCTGATGACAGCTTCTTCTTTACGACATCTTATGTTCAGGAGAAGTGCACAAAGCGGAGCATACTCTCCATAGTCGCCCGTTTATTTGATGTCCTCGGCTTGGTCGCCCCTGTCATTCTGTACGCTAAATTACTTATCAAAGAGCTATGGCTGTGCAACATTGGTTGGGATGATACACCCCCTGATAGCGTTATTCGTCGGTTTTCGGCGCTTACACAGGAATTTCCGCTAATTTCAATGATAAAAATCCCTCGCCATGTTGGTGTCCTGAAAGACAGTACGGTGCTCGTTGTTGCTTTCTGCGATGCAAGCATGAATGGTTACGGCTGTGTGATTTATTTGCACACCACTGATCTGTTTGGAAAAATTACAGTGAGATTGTTGTGCGCAAAATCAAAGGTTTCTCCCACCAAAGTGACGACCCTCGCTCGTTTGGAGCTCTGTGCCGCAGTATTGATGTCCAAATTAATACGGACGGTTCAAGATAATTATTCTGAGCGTCTTCCTATTGCAGGAACATATGCGTTTTCCGATTCTACCGTTGCGCTCTCTTGGATACATTCTTCACCGCATCGCTGGTCGGTGTTTGTTAGTAATCGCGTAGCTCAGTGCCAAGAAAATTTGTCTCCAGAGAACTTTTACCATGTTGCTGGTAGTGAAAACCCGAGCGACTGCCTTTCTCGTGGCATGCTTCCTTCCCAACTCGTTTCACATGATTTATGGTGGAACGGCCCATCATGGATTCGCAGCCCACCTTTGGAATGGCCATTAAAACCGTTTCACCCTACCAATACTGGTGAAATGCCTGAACACAAGGCTAATGTGCTCATTGCAACATTTCAGGGTGAAAAATCGGTCCTGAGTGAACTGGCTCAGCGTATATCCACTTGGGATAAACTACTAAGGATTGTTGTTTATGTCCTCCGATTCATAAAAAAGATATCACTTTCCTCTGGAACGGTCAATAATCTTATGACTGCTGAAAAGGCTGTGATTCGTGCTGTGCAGAGTATTCATTTTGCAGGAGATATTGCTGCACTCCAGGAAGGCAAATTTCATTCCAAAAGACTTCAGAGTTTATCTCTATTTCTTGATGGAGATAATCTGTTACGTATTGGGGGGCGGCTTTCTAAATCGGATTTACCCTTTGAGGTTAAACATCCGGTTTTGCTTCCCAAACATGACTGTGTTGTCGATCTGATCATCGCTCACTTTCATGTCGTGAACTGTCATACAGGCCCAGGACTTCTTATGTCTATCTTACGTCAACGCTATTGGATATTAGATGCTAGGACTGTTATTAGGGCGATGGTGCGGAAATGCAATTGTTGCTTCCGCTTAAATCCATCGCATCCTACACCGAAGATGGCAGATTTACCGTCATATCGTGTTGCAGAAGCAAAGGCCTTCGTACATACCGGTGTAGATTACGCAGGTCCACTCCGTATTACGCTGACTCGTCGGAGAGGACAACATTCTCAAAAGGCATATATTTGTCTATTCGTATGCCTTGTGACCAAGGCTATTCATATTGAGTTGGTCTCTGACTTAACTTCAAATGCTTTCCTGGCTGCTTTCAGCCGTTTTATTTCTCGGCGTGGCCCGGTAACATGCTTGTATTCAGATAATGGTACTAATTTTGTGGGTGCGAAGGCACAATTAGATGACCTCTACAAGTTTTTGGTTGAATCTGAATATGAGCCCTCATTAAAGCGCGAACTCGCTAAGCGTCGTATAGAGTGGAAAATGATTCCACCACGCGCGCCTCATTTTGGGGGTATGTGGGAGTCGAACATAAAGAGCATGAAGACACACTTGTACCGTGTGATTGGAACTCAGCTTCTCACCTATGAGGAGTTACAGACTGTGCTAGTTCAAATTGAGTGCATAATGAATTCGCGTCCACTTACAGTTATGTCTTCTGACCCTTATCCAGAAGTCCTTACGCCTGCGCATTTTTTAATGTCGACACCATTGCAGTACTTGCCTGCTTCTGTCCTGGCAGACGGTAAAATCAATTTGACTCAGCGTAAGCAATTATTAGACAGCATGGTTCAGTCCTTCTGGAAGAAGTGGCGTTCAGAGTATCTGCACACCTTGCAAGTCAGGCAGAAGTGGACTACTTCTGATCATCCGATTGATATCGGAACTGTCGTACTAGTGGGACAAGAAGATTCCCCTCCGTTAAATTGGCCTTTAGGCGTGATAACTGAAATCCATCCCGGAATGGATAAAATTGTTCGCGTTGCGACGGTAAAGACAAGATTTGGTTCTTTTAAACGTCCGGTTGTCAAATTATATCCCATTCCAACGCAATAATTTTATATTTTATCTATTTTTGTTTATTTTTATTTATTTATTTTTTTTGATTTTAGTCATTGTTTCAATGATCTCTGACCCAGACATGGCATTACTTAATATCCGTTATCTTGGTCAATTGAACTTTATTACATTGTATTTTTAATTATTTTTCTTTATTTTGTGAGATTCTGCGAATTTCCAATGCGTGTCATTCCTGAATATTACCGGTGAATAGTCACTTTATTTCTATTTCATTTCTTGTTTCATTTGTATTTTTATACTCTTTCTTTTGTAAGCTCTACGAACTTCCAAGGCGGGGAATATGGATACGCGCCATAAATATATTTGGGCATTAATTTCTTTAAATGAATAATTTATGCTATAAGACCATAAGGGCGCCATCTCTGGGTTTTGTATTGTATTGAATTTAACCTATGTGACTTGAGATGCAGTGTATTCATGCGTTTCCTTACCTTTGTGAATCAAGCAATTACTTCTGACGGGAGTGTCAGTAAAAGGCCAAGAGATGTCTCTCCTGGTCAGTCATAAGAATAATTCATCCAGTAGACACCTAAATGGATTGATTTTAAAAATAGTACATCAACAAGTGAAACTAACTGTCATCTGTTGTTTTGGAACATTTTGCTGTTTATTTTTATCATTGTGAAAACTAACTAATTGTGTATTGTTGAAACTTCCTTGCTGTACAAAACATCGGTCAAGATTATGCGATATCGCCTTGACATTTTTATTGAAAAGAAGTGTCTTTTCGTGTGGACATCGTGGCTGAGCTGCATTCTCTGAGTGAGTGTTTGTTTGTTTTTCACTTTGGTTTTTGGAGTTGCTGGGTCGACTGTTTTTTGTGTCTCATAGGGAAGAATTCAATTTTCGTTAATTTTACATAGGGTAGTCAGCCCTCGTGTCAGGGGCTATTTACACGCCCCTACAGATATTATATCTGAAATATATCGTCGGGCGAGTGAGACTTCTCTAAAGTGATTAAGTCTTTCAGTTTTCACCTTTCTTTTTTTTAAAACAAGAAGAATGTCACTGTCTAAGCCTGATTTTGAAAAACCCTTTTAAAGCCCGAGCAACGCCGGGGCGTTCCGAAAGTATACTAAAAAAGTGTCATTTTTTTACAAGTAAAATTTAGTCTGTTACAGCAGTATTATTGCCTTCCTGTGACGATAACGTAATTCCAAGAAACTAATAGTTCCTTGAGGTTTACAGCTCCCGCCGAGGACTAAAGGACCTCTCGAGCGACTCGAGGCTCTCCCCGTCGCTGAATTCCTTGCCAAGGGTGGGAGAGGTGATTGTTCCTTTTTGGCATTTACCACAGAAATAAAACGCCGACAGTTTGTGTAAAGAGAGGGAACGTGTCTTAAAAGATTTTCGCGTCAGCGACAAATTTTTGAGTCAAACTTTAGTGAAGCGCTCTGAAATCGTCTTGGATATATAGTAGGTAGGTCATTTCTATAAACAATTCCATTGAAAAGGGCATCAAAATGTAAATTATAAGGTTTTTATTTCTAATTCAATGATTAAAACCACAAATCATAATATTTAATTAAGTGAAGATAATACTCAATCAAAAATCTGAAAATGGGAAAAGATAAGGTCACATCTAGGACAATTTATCCAAGACATTATCTAGATAGCATTTTGTTCGGATTTGAATCTTCAATGAAATAGAAGAAAATGAAGACAATGTTGGTAGTTCTTGGTCGAAGTGACGAATGTGACCGAATCGGACAGGGACACATTTGCTCAATCGGAAAATTTGGCAAGCCGAAGCTTCTGGGTTCACGTCTTTGCTGATTTTTCTGTTTTCTGATTTTGATTGACATTTATTAACATTGTCTTCATTTAATTTAACTATCAGACTTTATCTGACTGCATAAAAAAAAGAAAACAAAAACATTGAAACACTTTATCTAATATATTGCAAAATCGTTATCCCAAAAGATGTGTGTGTAATTGGGTTACTTTAGCCAGAACTGGAGACAATATTTAAGACAACTTTAATTAAACTTAAATAGTGTTGTACAGTAGTTATTACCTGAACGTTGGCAACACTCGCGGCAAATCTCGTTGTCAGTCCAGCGATCGATAAATTTTAACATTTTGCACCTCACGTGAAATACGGTTCCCTCTCTTCGCTTTCATTTATCTAAATTTATATACAGAATAGTTTCCGAAGTGGACACCGCGCGGACAGCGGGAGGGCGGCGTGGATTTGATTTTTATACAAATCAAAATATTATTATTCCGAGGTTGATGAAAATTTGCACACTTGACCTTTTAAATTTGAGGAAGGTCACTCACTGCATGTCTTGATTTCTAAAAACTCCGCGTGAAGCCCGGGCAACGCCAGGGTCTTCAGCTATCTTAAATATTTTAAATATTTTTCGCGGGTTTATGCTAGTCAAACATACTTAATTTCGGATGTCTGTGAATCCCGTGAAATCTAGTTCAATAAACTGAAATTTGCTATGAATTGAAGTGTCTTTTTAAAAATTGGAATTTAACGCACTAAAGTAAAATTATAAATTATTTTTATTGTCTTTTTCAGTAGTAGTGTTATAAAATCAAAAAATAAATGTTCTCATTTCATTATCTACTATTTTTTCATCTTGCATTGTAAATTATTTCGTTTGTGAACATTTAGATTTTTTGTCTCAAAAAATAAATACGTAAAAGTTCCAGCTGGACGCGAAAAATCAAATACAAAACTATAAAAAAATTATTACAATATCCCGTGATTTTTTACAGGTGTACGCAAGTTCAAATATAAAATAAGTAGTAAATAAAACTATAATCATCCTTTTTAAATCACATTTGTAAAATGTTCAAAATCAAAATTATTGCACTTATATTTTAAAATACAGTGTTTGCGTACTATGTACTATGTGTTTAGTATTACGTCCAATATTGTGGGCAAAAAAAAAAAATGACAATTTGAAATGTATAAAATTATAGTCTTACCAATATTTTTACACGTTGGCCTCTTTGAGCTTATAAAACGCGCATTCAGATAGGACATACCTGGAAAAAGAAAGAGAAATAAATTAATACTGGGATCGTGAAAGAAGGTGTAGGAACTTAAGCTTTCGTAATGTTATTTGAATACACAGGGAAATTATACGGGGTGGTTAACGTGTTCATTATATTTTACCTTAAAATTCACATTACAAAGCCCAACACTTTAAACATGGAATAATTCGCGTACCCCACACAAAGTCATTACTTTCACGTTCTTGCCTGCCAGCGAGAAGTTCGTTCGAAAATTTTAAAACGTTTTGTTGGCAAATCGGAAAGGAAACTTTTTTAATAATAAAATTGGAAGGGTGATGATCTTTTGAGCAAAGGAAGGAGTGAATCTGGACCTTGAGAATCCCATGTTATAGGAAGGAGGAAATACCCAAGCCGTTGAATCATCATCACAAAGCAGGGGAACGCATCGTTGAAGGACAAGTTCTCACATGACAAATTTCAAACGTGTGCATTTGGCATGGTTCTCTGCTGTGAACCAAGGGGATATATGGCGCAAATTTCTCGGACCATCTTCCATTGAAATGCCGTGACGTAATTGTTTATTGATATTTAATACATTGTAAATGAATTATGGCAGTTCAAAAATTTTGTGTTCAAAGACTGATTTTATCCCAATTATTTCCATATTGGTGTAGATACCTTTTAAATAGACGTGAATCTAAGATTTAAAAAAATATGGTCACCCAGGAGAATATAAGACAGAAAATCTCCACATTTATTCTCTTTCTGTATATATAAAGCAAACCAAATGTTTGAGATTCTCAAAATGCCAATTTGTAACGAATATGGCGAGAAAATAATACAGCGTCAACAAAGTGGAGTGTAAATCTTACATATTTGATGATCAAACGGTTTCTACAGATAAAAAAGAGTTTGAGATAAAATAAAATATTTGCTTTTGCTTTGTACAGAATGTTAAGGGATGTATTTGACTTACTTTAACAAGTGATTCCTGACATTATTCGGATTTAGTAAAATACGTCCCTTAACATCCAAAGAGCATAATATGTATATTATGCCCTCTGGATCTACTATTCACTATGCTCTCTGACTTTATTACATTATTCTTACAAATAAGATAACTAAACATATATTTTATATGGGATGTTAAGAGACTGATAAACATTTACCAGTGATTCCAGATATTATTTGGACTAAAAAATGTTATTGAAATTTTGGTTTCCGGTGGTATTTTTTTATCAAAAATAAGCAATAAAAATAATTTTACATGTAATGGTCACTTTACAGAATAACCGGCCAACCTCCCAAACCTAACCTAACCGTCCAATACCTGGATATTAATTTTGTTAGATTTTTAGTTGGAAAAAAGTCGCCGAAATATCATCAACACTTCGTACTCCAAAGAAGAAGGTAGGAATCATCGGATCTCTAATAACCCTATTTAAATCTACGAATAATTGCCGACCTACGTAGAATGAGGACAATAATTTGGGAGCGACTAAAATTGCCTTCGTTGGTGCAATAGTAAAGCTTGCGGAATACTCGGAGTTCCGAGTCTTTGGGCCCAATTTTAGGACCAATTTGGTCCTATAATTCTACTTTTACGGAGATCTACTTTTTCAAGCGAATTTGTGAGACGGGATGTTAGGGGGTTGGGCAAAATGGAACATTTGTTTCCATTAAAATTTGTATGGGAGGCACTTCAAGTGCTATATTCTTAATTCCACGTTTGTATGGAAGGCACTTCAAGTGCTATATTCTTAATTCCACGATTGTATGGAAGGCACTTCAAGTGCTATATTCTTAATTCCACGTTTGTATGTATGGAAGGCACTTCAAGTGCTATATTCTTAATTCCACGTTTGTATGGAAGGCACTTCAAGAGCTATATTCTTAATTCCACGTTTGTATGGAAGGCATTTCAAGGACTATATTCTTAATTCCACGTTTGTAAGCATACATATATTACTTAACTATTGTAAATTTTGTCAATATTTAACTAAACCTTAAATTAATGTGACACGAATGGACAAGTAATTAGACGATTAATATTTTATCCGTTTTTATCGACTATGTAAGGGGCAGGTGTGAATAATTTTGTTATCGCCCCAAAAATCAATTAAAAATTATTATATAATGAATAACAGATCACTTTGTATAAACCACTATATTATAAACAATATCTACATGTTTCGATAACAATGTTATCTTCATCAGGATATGTTAATATAAAGAAAAATAAATGACAAACAAGTATAGACAAATTAGAATAAACTATGACATAGACAAAATATTAAAAAGTAGAGGTGATTAATTACGTACAAATCTTAAAAATAGTTATACAAAATTATTATTATTTTTATGATTTGTAAGTAATTAATCATCTCTACTTTTTAATATTCTATTTGTTTATTTATTTATTTATTTATTAACGCCCTTTTCGGGGCTTTTACATATGAATAGTAAGAAATATACAGTATTTATTGTACATAACTGAACTGCCTTCGTAACAATATTTTATATTTGTTTAAAGATAAATTGAAGATGTCCACTGACTTGGTATAATTGTTTCCCTCCATTAGTATTCTGGGTAAAGAGGAATACATATGGTAGTTAGTTCCAGAATTACTGCACTGAAATAAATCCTTCTAGTATTACGTAGTGGAATCCGGAAGCTATCAATTCGAGCAATACCGGACTTTAGTCTATGTTATAGTTTATTCTAATTTGTCTATTCTTGTTTGTCATTTATTTTTCTTTATATTAATATATCCTGATGAAGATAACATTGTTATCGAAACATGTAGATATTGTTTATAATATAGTGGTTTATACAATCTGTTATTCATTATATAATTAATGATGCCACAAAGTAGAAAAAAAGTAAAAAAATATTATTTTTATGTTGATAATAAACATTTGGGTACGGATACCGCCACCATGGGAACCATTTATTTGATAACAAACACCCCTGATATAGGCCACCCTAAGTAGTGCGCTACGATTGGTGACTAGTGGGTGACTTAGCAGGGGTGCTTAGGTCCTGGACAGATTTCCCTCCTTTCATACCCTTTTCCTTCCCAGGACAACTTCTCCTTCTTATCCCTTTAAAAACCCTTCTACACAGCATCCCCAAAGATGACATGACAAATAAGAAAAACAGGTGAAATATCACAAAAGTAGAAATGCAAATTTATTAATATATTATCTCGTCGCTGTGTCGCCTCGTACACAAGCCTTCGCCAGTCGAGTAAAGCAATATTTTCGGCGGGGCTGAAAATTACACCAGATTTCAAAATTATTCATGAAATTCGTCGAAATTTCTCTGAGCGTAACAATATAACCCAAGTCAGTAAGTTGTGATAAGGCCAAGTATCTGAGGAATAGTCTCCTTAAGCAAAACAATCCAAGAACATCCTCAAAGAAAAGGAATATTGAATAAGAATGACTTGTGATAAAACCTCGTTAAAATTCACTTCAATTACTTAGCGTTTGTTCGAGGTGGAATTTTAAATTATAAAACAATGTTTTTTCATCTGATAGATCAAATCATAATATTGGCTGCATTGATATAAAATAAACTAGGTCTTCACTCAAAACTGACATGTTTTTAATGGTGTAAATAATACGTGCATCTACACTTATTTCAATTCCTCTTACTTCCATGATTTTATGAGAAAAATGTTATTCGTGCGACGATAGCTAGTAGATGGTTGAATCCGCGACGCTTGAGTGGGAACCTGACGCATTTGTCAACTCGGCTGCTAATACACAACTCAAATTCTAATTATTTCTACAGGGTCTACGATTCGACGCATTTTTAACGACAAAAGAGGGATATTCCGAATTTTTATCGATTTATAATATAATTCCCTTAAACGCTAAAGCCAAGTTTTTAAGTTCTTAATGAAAACATTTTAATTTTAAAGATAATATCTGTACATATGCCAGCCGAAATGATAATTATATGAAAATCCTTCAAAAAACACAATTTGTTCTCTTTTTTAAAAGGCGTGGTAAGTATTAAGTATTATAAAGCTATATTGGTCAAATGTATGAAAAAAATCACGGTATATCTTCAAATGCTACTATCTAGAGATTTTTTCTCTATTTTAAACGAGCTGTGTGTTATTAAAATTTTTCACAATTCTGCTTAATTATAATAGTTTTTTTTAACTAGTGTGCTTCATCTAACATTCGTACTTACATATCTTCCTTTCAAACCCTTCTTCTTCTTTTTGAAGGCTTACTGCCGGGCCTTAACTCCCTTGAGACCGATTTTAAAAAATGTGACCTGAAAAAATTGCAACTCTGGACGCGATTTACTTGAAAAAGAAAGCCCAAATTAAAAAAAAATGTTATACCGCAAATCGACTCTAAATGTTATACATGTTTCCTGTTGTACTACCAGTTTCAGGACATAGTCTATATTTGCACAGCCTGCGCCTGTGGTAGATGCAAATAAGCTTAGAATAAGCCTTATAAAAAACCACTAATTAGAATTGACACCTTGTTAGAAATGCATTCGTAGCGTTTAGTGACTGGAATTGAGTAGCAAAAAAAAGTTTTCTTTTTTCCTTGGTTTTCACCAAATTCTCTAATATTTGGCTTGCCATTGCCCGACATGCTCAGTTTATATACATTAAAGTAAATTAACTACGGAACATCATATTACAAATTATATTCGGGGCCATAAAGGCCAATCTAGTGAAATAAACAACCATTACCGAGGGTTTAACTGCCCACCATAATTTTATAGCACTTTTGATATCAGTACTTCAAACATGGGGAGTCCACACAAATTAATATTTATTTTTAAATATCTGCGTAGTATAAACTAGAAACATATTGACACCCCATCCACGGAATTCAGTCCATTGATAAACCCCAAACTTGAATCAGTCAGGGAAAGTTGATTAAAAACAAAATTTATGAAAAAAGCTTGATTGAGATTAACATTTAATACAAAAGAGGGATTAATGATGCGAAGGGAAGTAAGTAAACGAAGATTGTGGGTGAGGATATTAACTGAAAAACACTATTGTGTGAGAGAGATAGCATGAAAGATGGACGACAATATAAACACGGGCGTACAAGGTTGTTCAGACTCTTCGATAACGTCAGCATACGACCTCCGTAGTCCAGTGGGTAAGACTCTTGACTCACAATCCAGAGGTCGCGGGTTCGAACCCGGCATGCGCAAATAAATTTTATTTGATTAATTTGTGTTATTTCACAATTAATTCATTTAAAATAATATATAGTATATTTGCGGCATGTTCCAGAGTGGAAGATACTATTAGTATCGCCCTGGTGTAAGACCACCATTCAGAATTGAAACGTTGCTTGAAAATGGCTTTAGCCGTGTTTGGTGACCAGATCTGAATAGCCAGGTACTTCCCAACCTTCCTCTTCCCACCTCCTTCCCCTCCCCACTACCTTCAGCTTCACAACATACCCCAATTGGGGATGCCATAGTCTCAATGGCTCCAGACGAGAGCAGTTGGAACTCTTGTGCGGTATTCATGTAAAAAAAAAAAGTGTCCGAAAACCAAAAAAAAAAAAGAATTTGAAAGGGGATAAAATACACTTTCAAAATTTATCCAATGTATCCAAGCTTAAAAGGCACACTACATTTTTTTATGTTTTACTTTTAAATGCTAATTCACAGCAACTCATTCACAAAAATAAATTGTAAATTTATTGATTAACGGTCTGAAGTCTTTTACGTGTTTACATTATTATAGGTAAGTTGTTCAGGAATAAAATAATAAGTGTATAATACATAACATAATAAACTGAATATGAAAGGGAAGTAGGTACTGTATTAGTAGGTACACAGTTTCATTGTTATGTAAAGTTGTATAAAGGAGTTCAATAAGAGTGAGTATAAAAAGAGAAAAAAAGAAGCATAAGGTACTATGATGGTAGTTATAGAGCAATGTGTAGTAGCTTTGTTGATATTATATAAACATAAACAAATACAGTTGTTGTAAACCAAGTGTGTAATTAGCAAACCTTTAATACGTCCGATTGGATGTTTTAAAGAAATAAAGTAAGGTAGCTATTTCAGGACAACTGCCAATGCAGCAAGAGCACGTCATATAAAGAAATAAAGTAAGGTAGCTATTTCAGGACAACTGCCAACGCAGCAAGAGCACATCATATAAAGAAATAAAGTAAGGTAGCTATTTCAGGACAACTGCCAACGCAGCAAGAGCACATCATATAAAGAAATAAAGTAAGGTAGTTATTTCAGGACAACTGCCAACGCAGCAAAAGCACATCATATAAAGAAATAAAGTAAGGTAGCTATTTCAGGACAACTGCCATGCAGCGAGACCACTTCATATAAAGAAATAAAGTAAAGTAACTATTTCAGAACAACTGACAACTCAGCAAAAGTAGTACATGATCTAAAGAAATAAAATAGAGTAACTGGACAATTAATTTTAGGACCCAGTTGACAATACAGTAATAAAATATTATTCAATATAATTCAGCCACAATTCAGCTAGGGCACAACAAAAGAAAAAAAGTAACATAATTGGCAAGGTAAATATAACTTCATAACTTTTGTACATTTTTTGAATTAATGAAATTCAAACCTCTGTAACCTCTGCCCGCATGACGGCATCCCCGTTGCCAGGAGATTAAAAAAAATATTTTTACCCCCGCTTTTTATTTTTCGTCGAACAGAACTTTTGTAAAGGATAGCTTGAGATAGAAGTCGCAAGCTATCCTTCACAAAATTTTCGTTTGATGTCGAACAGTGCACATTTTACACAATTCAACATGAATGAACGCAGTACATCCGATTTCGAAAGAGTTTGGACCCGTGCTGTTTTGATAAACAAATAAAAAAAAATGATCTAAAAACACTGTTATCAAAAGTAAATTTGTTTTAAAACAATAATGAGATCTTTCTTATTTATTATTTTTAATTTATAAACTAACGTTTAGACAAGATTTTTATGCATAGCACAAAGGGTAACAATTATTATAAGCAATAATTATCAGCCTGAAACACTCATCAACATTGAAAAATCTTCCGAGAAAAGATACTTGCCGCCAACGGGAGGACACGGGTTCAAGTCCCGTTGGCGGCAAGTATCTTTTCTCGGAAGATTTTTCAATGTTGATGAGTGTTTCAGGCTGATAATTATTGCTTATAATAATTCTTTCTTATTTTATTTTACACGTTTTTTCGTGAAAAAAATCAATAACAACACTTATGTACAAAGTTCGACGGTGAAAATGTATACGCCCACCTAACAGATAATACGGAATGTTCGTGTTGTCGAAGTGTGATACACGGATAATACGGAGCGTTCATTTTTTAATTAATAGACAATCAAATATGACATTTGTCGGAAGTACCAACCTTATAAAATAAATTCTCGTCAAAATAAAAACACAAAGTACCTACATCGAATCATTGTTATTACTATATGGGTTGAGGTTCAAGCTACGAAAGCTGCATGTCATCATAATTTAGATATACATCCCAGGTTTTGAATGGTTTGTTTAGCAAGCAGGGTTTGACTAACCGGGTATGTGTAATTATTTTAATACCTTTATTTACATGTACTTCTATTATAAATACAGGTACAAACTTGTCAATAATCCATTCACTTCACAGTGTGAATAAATTATTGTTTTATATGGCAATAACATTTTTTCTACGATTGGTAGCATTGATTGTTTGCCTAAGAAATGTTAAATAAAAACGATAAATATTAATATGGCGTATCCGAGTAAGTGAATTAATTTTAACAAAATTAAAATGTAACATGCATATTTTTTACATATTTTTTCGTCTCCCCCAACATAAATACTCACTTTTCGTGATAATGAAGCTAAATCTAACTGTTTGAATAAGAAATATTGCATATTAACCAGTAAGCGGAGTAAGACATGAGATATAAGTAATGATTCGACAATTATTGCTAATTAGTGATTCAACAATACAGGATGGCGCAAAATTAATTATCCAATTTTGTTTTCGAATAACTTTTTTACTAAATCAAAAATAAAGATTTTGATTAGTAGAAATTTTTATTTGGACTTTTACAATTACATTAAAAGTGGAAAAGATGATATCCGTCAAGTGGCTGCCGCCAGTGTTGATACACATTTGTGCCCGTTTTATCGCATTTTCCATGACTTTCCGCAATATTTCCGGTGATAACTGTTCGCATTCCTGTCGAATATTCTCCGCTGCGATTATCTGAGGCTTGTTAGCATAAAACCGCGACTTCAAATAGCCCCAAAGAAAGAAGTCTGGGCTGGTTAAATCGGGCGATCTTGCTGGCCATACCAAATCGTCAAAACGAGAGATTATGTGAGCAGGAAACGATTCCTTCACGATATCCATTGTGGCTCGTGCTGTGTGCACGGTTGCACCGTCTTGTAGAAACCACATGTTCACCAAGCCCCGTTCATCCAATTTCGGAAGTAAGAAGTCGTTTATCATGGCCCTGTAGCGTTCACCAGTAACAGCGACCATAATGCCAATGGCGTCCTCAAAAAATAGGGCCCAATCACTCCTCCCGCGTGAACGCCGCACCACACAGTGGCTTTGAGCGGATGTAATGGCTTTTCGTGCATCATACGAGGATTTTCAGTGCCCCAGAAACGAATATTTTGCTTATTGGCGTAACCGTTTAAGTGAAAATGACTTTCGACACAAAATCGCTAAAATCTTAAATCGACACAATTATTCCACGCTCTTGCGAGTATAGCGCTCCATTGCTTGTCTGTTTGTATTCTGCAGCTGTCTAGTTCACAAAGGTCAAATATGATTGACCTACAACGCCATTTGCAAAAATTATAACATCTTCCGATAGGGTGATTAATTTTGGGCCACCTTGTAATACAACACCTTTCCATTTATACAAATATGAATAATAAGTACCTGTAGGCACAATTTAATGGTTTCATGACAACTCAACCATGTGGCATTTCAACACCCCTCCAAAAAGTCTTTAAAAGTGATGATTTTTTTTTAAATAGCTCTTAACCCAAAACCAACGTAAACTATTGAGCAACGTTTTTTTTCATCACATTTAGTGGTTTTTAAAGTACTGATAAAGTTGAACGTTGTTAAGTTATCCGGTCACCCAGTTAAATAACCTGGCCGTCTTACAAAAAAATTTATATTTTTTCAAATATTCATTAAAAATATATTTTCACATTATTTTTTAAGATTCATTTAGACCAGGGTTTCTTAAACTTTTGCAGTCACGGACAAATTCACGGACCCCCCCCCCGACATAAATATTTTTAGAAATGAAAAAACCTTATTTATATTAATAAAGAATACTTTTATTGGTACTTACTTACTAAGTTAATAAGAAGGGTGTTGCTGTTTGGCCTCAATAAAAACGTTAAATTGTGGGATTGTCTTCGATAAGGCAAGGCGCTTGTCATCTGCGACGTTCAATCGAATGCGACTTTTTGTTTTTGTTGACACCAGAACCGAAAACCCTGCCTCGCAAAGATAAGTAGTTACAAATGGTATCAGAACGGACACACACAGCTCGGTTGACAAGAGGGTTAGCTTGAATCAAAGAACACCAAAACTCGCCAAGATCTTTACCAAGACCTACTGCGGACCCCTGATACACATGCTACGGACCCCACTTTAAGAAACCCTGATTTAGACTTTTATAAAAAGTCAATAGTTCGGTATGAATAAATTCGGATATATATATTGCATATAAATGTAAATGTATGTTTCTTCATATTATTATATAAAATTTATTAATTGTTTATATATTTCTTTATGTTCTGACTGATAATTTGTGGTTGGCTACTTTGACAAAAATATTGATCCATTAATGCATGACATACGCATACGATCCCACATCCCAAACTCTAAAATAAGCAATCATTTTTTCTTAAACAATTTTGCCATGAAACATAATATAAAGAAATCAAAAACCAAAGTTTTATTGTGAAATTCGGCTTTAATGAAACTCAATTAAATTATACCAAATTGACCAATACTCGTAATTAAATCCCAGGAGCTATTCGGTAATCACGACAATTCACCCCACTCAGTGGGACGCACTCTTCACCAAACGGGATTAACCCTTTCAATGTGGAAAAGCGGGCCGGTTTTTGAGGTAATGCAATTGGCTAACTTCAAGGGAGAATATAATAAACAACATAGCTTTTCGTTGACATTCGGAACGATGACATCAGAACTGATCATTTTTACGACTGGCTTCGGTTTGACTGGACCCACGAGTCTGTTAAAAACTTGGATTCATTCTTGCCCTCTTAAAATATTCAAAACAAAACAAAAAAAATATTGCCAGAGATGACATTTATGCCTTGACGAAAACAAATATATATATATAACGCACCGGGAAGAAGCTCATACCAATTCCCTAATACCATCTGCATCAACCTCATGTTGTTAATCAGTAACAATGCTTTAAGAAATGTGAGAGGCAACCATCATTATTATCTTTATGTGCCTAATGCTGTATATAAACAGGAAGGTATTACAGCGAACTGAACCACGAATTATGGGAAAGGAACGAAGCAACCGCAAGCGGCGTTTCAAGCAATCGGGGAGTCTCGCTGTCTCCGGTTAGCGGGGAGCGGTTGAAACTCTTGAGTGCGGTATCACATAATACATTTTGAAGGTATCTTGGATAAAATAACCACTTTTATTTACAACTTTTCTTATCTGAATATTGTTGTTTTTCTCTACCATAATATCGATCGTAAATTGTAAAACACTTTAAGCCTCATTTTATGGGAATGTTACTTTTCAGTGGTTTCATAATTGTCTTCAAAATACAAGGTGGCGCAAAATTAATCACCCTATCCGAAGATGTTATAATTTTTGCAAATGGCGTCGTGCGTCATTCATATTTGACATTTGTGAACTAGACAGCTGCAGAATACAAACATAGAAGCAATGGAGCGCTCTACTCCGCAAGAGCGTGGAATAATTGTGTCGATTTAAGCTTTAACGCTTGTAGCTATTGTGTGTCGAAAGTCATCATGAGCGACGAGGCGCATTTCCACTTAAACGGTTACGCCAATAAGCAAAATATTCATTTCTGGGGCACTGAAAATCCGCGTATGATGCACGAAGAGCCATTATATCCACCCAAAGCCACTGTGTGGTGCGGCGTTCACGCGGGAGGAGTGATTGGGCTGTATTTTTTGAGGACGCCATTGGCATTACGGTCGCTGTTACTGGCGAACGCTACAGGGCCATGATAAACGACTTCTTACTTCCGGAATTGGATGATGCGGGGCTTGGTGAACATATGGTTTCAACAAGACGGTGCAACCACTCACACAGCACGAGCCACAGTGGATATTGTGAAGGAAGCGTTTTATGGTCGCGTAATCTCTCGTTTTGGCGATTTGGCATTTAAAAAAATATATTTTATTTGTTATAAAATACATTCAGTATAAGGAAGCTTTGACTGTCCAACCAGGAAGGTCTCCCGTTCTAGGACAGTCAAGATCGCCCGATTTAACCATCCCAGACTTCTTTCTTTGGGGCTATTTGAAGTCGCGGTTTTATGCTAACAAGCCTCAGATAATCGTAGCGGAGAATATTCGACAGGAATGCGAACAGTTATCACCGGAAATCTTGCGGAAAGTCATGGACAATGCGATAAAACGGGCACAAATGTGTATCAACACTGGCAGCAGCCACTTGACGGATATCATCTTTTCCAATTAACAGAAAAAATTATAAAAGTCCAAATAAAGATTTCTATTACTCAAAATCAGTTTTTTTTAGTAAAAAAGTTATTGAAAAACAAAATTGGATGATTAATTTTGCGCCACCCTGTACAACATGGTGGAGGGATTTTTTGTGATAAAGGCAAAATTATGCGATACAATTTCAACAAGGTACAATATTTTTTGTTCTTTCGAGAAAACCGTAGATGAATTTCAACTAAAAATCTCTCATTATTATAATAAAATTTACAAATTTCAAGATTTTTAATTAGTTTTACGAATACAAAAATATGATACATTTTTAGATTTTCACGGCCAAAAGTATATTTGTTATTTGTTTTTGGGCTGTTATGCCATGTTGCGCTTCCTCCTTCTTTAGCTAACGTTTCAGTATACTCAACCATTTTGAAGTATACTATAGTACCAGCTAGTAGTGCAGTGGAGCTGGCAACACGGCATCGCTTCCAAGTACATAAGCACACATATTACCACTAACAATTTTACATTTATTTTTAATAATAATATCTTTATTCAACGAAATTGGCAACATTGTAACTAAAAAAAGTACATGTTCAATGTAGTTTACAAATAGATTACATCAGTACAAAAAGATTAACAAATAGAAAGTAATGTAAGAAAGGTTACGCAGAAGTAGCCTAATTATACAATATTATCAGTTGTGCATAGCCTGCCACACTAGGTGAACCTGTATTGAGGCAGAATTTTTTGTAAATTGTTTCTCGCAATTTTATCTGTGGTTTTTTGTAAATGTATAATGTAGGTTTCTACACAGCAAAAACTTTGTTTTGTTGCATATACGCAAACAACAAACAACTATCAATGACAGGACGTTTGGGTGAGGGCACCAGTATAGGCTCTATTTAGGCAGTATTTGCCCTGATGATGGACACTGTAACGTTGTCCAAAACATTGGCTAAAGAAGGAAATAGCGCAACACCGCGTAACACACCAAAAACAATTAACAAAAATATGATTTTTATCGACACCTCTAAAATATTAATTTTGTGGTTTGAGGGGTTTTATCTATTTTGGCCGATCTGGTAGGTACGTATATATAACTTCTTGTGTAATATTATATTACCTAATCTAAACCCGTAATGAAGGGATAACTGAGTATTGAGTATGTCAAATCTCGGCGGGGGATTATGTGATGGATCAAACAGATTCACAAAGAGAGGTCGCGTAATCCAGTTCTTGATTAACCGTTCATTTCTGTGGGGGGATAAACAAAAACCCCTTTACTTCTCTATTCAGTCATTTTATAGATTACAGACTTTGATATTAACTCCTCAGGCCTCGGCCATATTTTGTCAGAGGATTAAAATTATTTCCACTTTGCAATTAAATCAAAATATGCAATATTTTTTAAAGTGGAAGATACTCTCAGTATCAAGAGTGGAAGATACTCTCAGTATCGCTCTGGCGTAAGACCACCATTCAGAATTGAAACGTTTCCTGAAGCGGCTTTCGCCGTGTTTGGTGACCAGATCTGAATAGCCAGGTACTTCCCCACCTTCCTCTCTTCCCTATCTCCTTCCCTCCCCACTACCTTCAGCCTCACAACATACCCCAATTAGGGATGCTATAGTCTCACTGGCTCCAGACGGGAGCAGTTGGAACTCTTGTGCGGTATTCATGTAAAAAAAAAAGTGTTCGAAAACAAAAAAAAAAAAAAATTTGAAAGGTGATAAAATAAGCTTCCAAAATTTATGAATAACAACATTAGAAATATATAACATTTGAAATATACAATTTTTGCGCTTCAAACAAAAAATGGTTAAAAATGAATCACCTTACGTGTTTTCTAGCTAAATTTACTGATAACGAAAAAAAAATAAAAAAGATAAACCTACGTATTTTATTAGAAAAATGTTTTCTCAACTTATCGTTACCTGATTTTTGTCGTTCCAAGCAAAAATAATTAATATAAAAATCGCATAACTTTTTTAAATTTATTTACAGTTTATTTAAATTTGACAATTAAGCGTGGTGTTTTCTCTTTCTAATTTCTGTTTAGATCATATTTCCCACTATGATAATAAGGGAGACCCAACGACTTCTATTAGACCTATGTGAGTTGTTCCGAAAAGCGAACAAATTAGCCTGATGGGTTAATAAAGCTGTATAGTAATAGTCCATAACTAGAGCACACCCGCGAAAAATCGCGGGATATTACAATGAATATTGTGAGACTGAAAATGAAAATTGTGAGTATTTATTAAATATTAAAATTGTATATGAAAGTATTTATAAAATATGTGATAATAAGGCAGTGTGTGATTAACGGAATGGAATATGAGAAATAGGGGACTACCTATTGCCAAATAGTTAATTTCCGAGAATCCTTAGATACCCGAAAATTTGAGAGCCGGGTTCAGAGCATCAAGAATTTCTCCCCTCGATCCTGAAATGGTTCTTCGGGACATTTCTTCAAAATCAGTTCTCTTCTTCTCACAGAGACGAAGAGATCTCTGAAGCGAGTGACATAGACCAATCTTGGACAGAAGCCTTCGTATCTCCACTGTAGGATACCAGGTCAACTAAGCCCGTCGACCCATTGAGTCATTATGGAATACCTGAGTGTTAAGGAATCGACACTAACTAAATTCAAATAAAAATTATATTTCTTTTGAAAGTCTGGTATTTCTAAAATTTTCCACAGAGAAAACGTAAGATACCAAACTGGGTTGATGATTATAAAAAAATGTAAAAGCTCTCTTTGGTGAATTAACTAAATATCTAACTACAGGTAAAAAAATTACGGTAAAGACTATCGAATGAGTTCAAACCGATACATTGTATTTACATTACGGAGGCGGGAATGGGTACCGCCGCCCCGGGAACCTTTATTGGATAACCAACACCTCCGCCATAGGTCACCCCAAGTGGTTCGCTACGTTTGGTGATTTAGCAGAGGTGCCCGGGTTCGTGGGGTGAGGTTTGCCAAGGTCTTGGAGGCGGATGACCAGG
Source organism: Limnephilus rhombicus (assembly GCA_929108145.2). Classification (NCBI taxonomy): domain Eukaryota; kingdom Metazoa; phylum Arthropoda; class Insecta; order Trichoptera; family Limnephilidae; genus Limnephilus; species Limnephilus rhombicus. The sequence goes on along the minus strand of OV815278.1, from coordinate 19,015,714 downwards.
ACGTACTGAACCCCAGATTCCCACCCAGCCCTTAAACCTTTCTCCTTCCTAGAACTCTCCTCTCCTTCCTTTCCTTAAAAAAAACCCTCCACACAGCATCTCCAAAGATGACATAGGCCCTGAGGGAAATTATTTTCCTCAGGGCCTCCTGTGTGGATCTCACAAAAAAAATCATTATCGGATCGTAAAAAAAAAATTAAAAGGGTCGAACGTAATATTAATCACATAGGACATAAATATTTTGTTTCAAAATAAAATATCCAAAATTGGGAGGCCATAATTCCACTGGCTCCGGGCAGTGGGGATTCTGACGCCGAATTTTGGCGTTATCGGTCGTGTAGGGCACAGATAGTGGGGGATTGGCGAAGAGCAAAAGGGTGAAAGGTAAAGGAAATTCGAGTGCGATTCCCTGCAGACTGAATTTATTTAACTCCGGACAGGTTTTTGAAAACGCATAATTAATCACTCTTACTTCTGCTTTAAAAACAGATCATGATAACGAACAATTAATATGACAGGGTTAACCGCGCAAAGCCCAAACCCAAACAAATCCCAAATGTCAAATGACAAATCATTCCACGATTACCGATATGAATAAACGAAACTTTTATTTTTTGCATAAAATTCATAACCAAAAAAATTGTTTAGCAATTAAACAACATCATACAAGTAGGTATGAATGGTGGTTTTACACCAGAGATACTGAGGGTATCTTCCACTCTGCAACGTGCCGCAAATATACCTTATATTATTTTAAATGATTAATTTTGTGAAAACACAAGTCGACCACCATAACACAGACATGTGCCGAGCATGGTTGTCGAAAAATCCACTAATTATGTAACCATCAAAACCATGAATAAAGAACAAAATGAAATTATTTGCGCACGCCGACCGATTTGAATCCCCGACCTCCGGATCGCTTGCCCCTCAACCACGGAGGTCGACGACTATTCTAAAGAATCAAATGCTCCAGTTATGCTTGGTGTTTTATTACGTAAGTAGCATTGTTGCGAAAAATCGGTATGATCACTGAAATTATTAATTTTCATGAAAACGCTTTTTTTTTCAAATAAGTTATGTACGTTACTTAATCTTAATATATAAAACAAAGTCGGGTTAGTTACACTATTTATAACTCGAGAACGGCTGGGCTGATTTTGATGATCTTTGATTTGTTGGATTTGTCTCCGCCCCGGATAGGATAATAACTATTAAAACATCACAAAAGTTAACGAAATAAGTAGTTATAAAGAAAATTATTTTCCTAATACATTTTGTATGGAACAAATTCTCCTATTTTGAAATAACTGCAGCAATATTGTGAGGGATATAATATTGAACTGTGCATGAATTCCAAACATTCAAAAACGTCAAATGTCAATGCGTTGATTGTTGTGCATTTGTTTTTAATCATATAATGCTGCCCTTCTTTCTTACACACTCAATGTCAATAGTCGAAAATGAGACAAATGGTGAACGTGTGTCTGCATACCTCCAAAGGAAAAATACAATAATTATAATAAATCTCTGAAATGAAATGCATTTTTTTACATAAGCTCCACACAGGAGGCTCTGAGAAAAATAATTTCTCAGAAAGTTCTGGGAAGGAAAATGATATGAGGGGTGGGTAGGAATCTGGGGGTCAGTGTGTCCGGGAGTGACGGACGTATGAATCCATCCCTCCAACTGTGGTGCAAGGCAATGGGTCGAGAGAGTCCGGCTGGAAAGGTCAAAAGGCCTCCCTCAACCAGTCTCTCTCGATCCGGCCCGCCACGCAGCAGGTGGGCAGGCGCATCAACTGCCAAGACCCGGACATAAGTCACCTCATGAACTCGGGCACCCCTGCTAAATCACCAAACGTAGCGAACCACTTGGGGTGATCTATGGCAGAGGTGTTGGTTATTCAATAAATGGTTCCCGGTGCGGCGGCACCCGTATCCGCCTCCCGAATTCCCGTAAGTAATTGTAAAAGTAAGAAAATCATAAAAATATAAATCCGTACACAACGCCATCTCTGATAATGACAAAAACAAAACACGGACAGATGCGCATTGATAATTGCTTCATCGCGTAATTTTTAACTTAATAAAAAAAACTGAATTTAATTCAACAGCTATTGATTCTGAGGCGGTACGAAGTTCGTCGGGTCAGCTAGTATAATATAAAAAATAGCTTGGAAAAGATGCCAACTACAAATAAAATTGGATGGAATTATTCCTGACTACAAACGAAACTCTGCCCCACAAATCTCATGTAATTGGCAGACTGGGATTGCACTATTCTCCCAATTCTGCCGAATTAAAAACTTTAAAAAAGAATAAATTTAAAAAATCGTAGAGGGATACCGAATAAAATGAAATAAATTGCATAGAAAATAATAATCCACACTAATTTTCCACATGCTTTTGTTTACGCTCGGTGGTCCTTCTGATTGGCTTAATTTGTTCAGAAACAGGATAAAACTCTGAACCCCACTTCTGACTACGTGAAATAATGAATATTTTATCATTCCGCGAAGTTCTCGACTGCGGTGTGAACAATGAACATGGATGAATTCAGAAAAAAAACCGATTCGATCACAGGCGGAATAAATTCAGGAGGAATGAGAATTTATGACGCTCATCAATCTCTGTAATACCTCTGTAAGTGTTCCGGGGAAGCGTAGAAATTTATGGAGATATTTTTTGGTATATTTTAATATAAATCAACATATTTATGATCATCGAGGCGTATTCTCTAAGAAGATAATGGTAACTAGGAAAGGAGAAAGTTTGAAAAAATTGACCGAGGAAAGAAGTTTTAAAAGAAACGGGGAGGTTTTCGAATAAAATGTTTTATTAGCGAACAAGACTGTGCACTTACAAAGATGTTGATTTCGTGATAAGGGATGTGTAGAGTGGAGTAGTAGATATTCTCAGAATATTTATAAAAAAATTACCGTCATTCAGAATAGAACCCTTGCTTACGGTTTTAGAAGTGTTAAGTGAGCTGATATGAATAGCGAGGTACGAGTAGGTACTTCCCAATAGGGATATCGAAAGTGAAAAAAAAAAATCGATATATCGATGTATCGATATTTATTAAAATATCAATATCGACGTCGATATATCGAGGAAAAAATATCGATATATCGGTCAAATTTTCAAGAGATTTTGCGTTTTTAAAATAATAGTGTTTTCAGCTCGATATTATCAATAGTAATTTTTGTACACAATTTGCTTTTTTTAATGTACAAAAATCTCAATAAAAATGAAGGTATTTTTATCACTATTCATTTTTATTACGTAATAATTAGACGTTTGACTGAGACGCATACAAACTTTTTATGCGTCTCAGTCACATTCTATTGGCGTATTAATCTGTTAAAAAGGACTTCGTGTTTGGAACAAGGTATAGTCAATAATCATAGACAATTGGGAACCAACACATAGGAGTGGCTTAGAAAAAAATGGCGAAAAATAGCATACATTTCTATGTATGTACCTACACACATGAGATAGTATTGGTGATCACAAATACTAATGTAAAGACAATAGATTTGTAAGCTATTAATAGTTAAAATTTCAACCGCCAGATGTCATGACCCAATACAGTTACTTTTTTTCCGTTCGTTCCTATACGGTTTTGTATTCTAGTGACTTTAAATACATAAATTAAAAAATATATCGTTTTTGATACAATTTTCGACATTGGATATTTTGTATCGATATATCGGATCAAAATATATCGGCCAAAAATATCGATATGTTGAATTAAAAATATCGATATATCGATACTACTTGCCCTACTTCCCAACCTTCCTATTTGTGATCTCTTTCCTCCCAAGGCTCACATCATACCATGGGGTGCCATGATCACATTGGTTTCTGAATGTAGGGAATAATTCGTTAGTCAAATAAAAATGAAATACTAAACACTTTTTTACAAACTCCATGTAAACCTTCATGCTTCACTTTTACAATTCTACTGTAACTTCAAGGCTAACTTAATTTATCTTCTTAAAAGCGTAACAAAAAATCAACTAACGTGTATGTGTCACTTTGTTACTACTATATTTTCAAAGATACATTACCTATATTTTTTAACTTTCACTTTGAATATTACATTTTTTACTTACCGCTAACTTATTGGTGTAATTTAGCACTTTAGTTATATTACCCACGCACAGGCAGAGCCTTACTGGGTTCCTATTATCTACTTTTGTCTTATATATATTTTTTAGATTATTTGTATTTTGTGTTATGTTATATTACTTTTGAAATGTATAGTGGGAGAAATAAGGAAAAAAAAGAAGGTATGTAACTTTTCATATCTATATACAGGCGATGAGTTGGATCAAATATAAAAGGCGTTTAATTAAAGATTCAAAAGCGAAGTTTCGAATCCTTCAAACGATGTAAAAAGTTCTTTACAATATTCGCATCGGTGTGCATGAATTATAAACAAGCTTAAGCGCTTTTCGGTAAACTTTTTTCAAGAAAATACGCCCTTTCTGGCGAGTCGCGCGCTGTGGTGCGTATAGCCACACGGGATGTGGTGTATACCCGCCCTGGTAGTATAGCCGCCCTAGTGTGTGGTGTGTTTGCCCGCCCTGGTGTGTAAAGTGGTATAGCCGCCCTTGTGTGTGAAGTGCTTTAAGAGCTCCTGCGCCTTTCTGCAGCTAATCGTATTCAGTGAGAATTTAACGCAGGCGGGCAGCGAAAATTATTCATAAACTTTTCAAATTCTGTGCTTCAAAGTACTTTCTTAGCAGCCCGCTCGCTGTTACCGCATAAACGTGATTAGAATGGGTTACGGCACACTTTTAATAATACCTTCAACTTAGCCGAGGCAAACTCATAAAAAACCATTAACAGCATAAAGGCAATAAACTTCATAATGTTAGAAAAATAAATGGAAATAAATCGAACAATTCTACATTATATTATAAAAAATAAATAAAATAACACTTTGTATTTAACCACGAATTTATTATTTATATATCTACCGGTTTCGCTTCGACCAAGCTTCCTCAGGATAAAATAATAACTAAATATTAAGACAGAGTTATCAGTTATATATTATAAGTTGAGCGACAGAGGGAGAAAGAACATAACAGAGACAAAGTATTTGAAGGCGGTACAATAGATAATCAATTAGAGGGAGGGAGACAACAATACACATCTAAACACAAGTATATAACAGTTAACGGGATTTTAATAAAATAAAATAAAAAAGTACATTTATAATATCCAGGACAATATTTAGAGTAATGCTAATTTATTAATAATTAAGGACCTCAGAATAACAATATAATAAATATATACACATCATGGCTGGGATGGATTTTAGGGAACAAGTTAAATATAGGGCTATAGGGTGTATTTTTTTGATTTGATAAATTTATTTGATTATTAAGGAGGAATTCTGACATATTAGTATTTAATGATTTTCTTATTTCTAAGGCTTCTAAGTTATCTAATTCAATACCAATACTGTTTTTATGTAACATGCGCGTTCCTCAAATTTTATTAAAACTGTGGTCTGCTGAGATTAAGTGATTTTCAAGCTCAGAGAAACCCTTTCCATTCAAACAGCGTAAATGTTCTTTTACCCTAATATTGACATTTCGTGTTGTTTTTCCAATATAGAAAGCAGGACAATCATTGCAGGTAAGTTTATAGATACTCGAATGAGATAAACTATCGTCTTTATCTTTAGTATTGATTAAAAATTTTCCGAGGTTATTATTTGTATAAAAAGCCGGTTTAATGTCTAAAGGAAGGTTCCTAACGCTTAGGTTAGAAAAATTATTTATAAATAAAATCCTACGCCAATTGTATTTTTGAGTATCGTTATTGATGGTCGGGGTGCTTTTATAAAAGAATTTATTAGTAGCTATTTGTTTTTGTTTAATAAAAAATAAAAATAAAATTATAATGCCAGTCGACACGAAATATTTGTATTTTATATTACACCTATAATATGTCGTACCTGAGCCCCAATATGAATTTTATATAAAAGAAATTGTCTCATAGTCATGAAAATATTTAAAATATTATTCAACGGAAGCAATCTAACGAACAGGACCTCCATTGATATACTTGGTGTAACTCTAAGTGACCAGCTCAGATACGGGGGCTCCATCGAAACCAGAGTAAAGTTAGCCTCCCAAAAACTGGGCGTACTGTACAGGGCCCGCAGATACTTTAATAGATAATTTAACTGCTAACCCTGTACAAATCACAAGTGCACTCACGGTTGAATTTGGTAGCCACCTCTGGTCTGGAGCTTCAAAATACCTGAAAAATACCCTCGACTATGTGCAGAAACGGGCGGTCTCATTTCCCATTCTCCCATCTTAACAGACAGATTGCAATCTTTAGAGCACAGGCGTCGGGTGGGAATGCTGTTACAATGGAAGATGCTCCGAAGAACTAGCGTCATTGATCCCTTCAGCACCGGTGCATAGTTGGGAGACACGCCAAACGCGTGCCCAACATATTGTACACGGTTAACATTTGTCACATGAGAACAGGTCGCTTCTTCGAATCGTTCTTGTGTTCAATTTGTGCTGTAGCTCAGCTGTGGAATGATTTGCCGGCCTCTATGTTTCCTCTTTCCTACAACATGGGTCTCTTCAAGACCAATGTTCATTCCTTCCTCTCCTCAAAAAGACCCTCCACACAGCATTTCAGATGACATAGGCCCCGAGGGAATTTATTTTCCTCAGGGCCTCCTGTGTGGAATTAAACTAAAAAAAAAAAATACCAATCAAAAGCATCCTTTGTAGGGTTATTTGAAGTATAGAATTTATTCGAATTTAGTCTAAAATGCAATTAGCATGTTTTCAACTTGAAACGTCATCTGTGAATAGTGTGGAAGTGCAGAACGCAAAATAGATAAATTTGCACATAAAAAAATAAACTAGGTCCGTCAAAGAGAATAAATTTAATTGAAAAATCTGTTTCCCTTTGATAAATCTAGCTGGCATGAAAAGAGGAAATAAAAAGTAAAAACAGAGAGGGTTGTTTTTACTAAAACAAGCGAGAAATTAAAAATTCATATTTTCAGCTAAAAATATTCTAAAGCCTTTTAATGCTTACTCGTGACGTATGTAAAATGGGAAAATAAAACATGAAAAACACATTTATTGTAAGGAATATCCCTTGCCAAAAAAGAACGAAGCTTATATAGAAATATTTATTTATTTATTTATTTACGCCCATTTAGGCTTTTACGTACATATATATAACAATATTTACGAAATTATACTAGCAAATAGTGCAGGAAATGACTGTTGCACAAAAATATATATTAATAATTCATTTTAATATATATTTTTGTTGATATATTTAAGGCATCAATTTTAATATATAAGCGTACCTTATTGAAGTTTTTTTCATCAAGTTGGGGAATGTTTTGATGAAACTGTTTGAATTGACTAGCATATTGGTGGTGTTTTGTCGGCTGAAGGAGAGAAGCTATTTTGTATTTTTTTTTAAATATTTTGTGCCTGCATACTGTGTGAGGTACTTGAGAGAAGTGGCAGGGGTTACGAAATGGGATCATATAAGAAACTCGACGATCCGAGATGATCTAAACATCGAACTACTGCTACTCTTCATCGAAAAATCGCAACTGAGGTGGCTTGGGCATGTACTAAGAATGTCTGATGACCGAATTCCAAGGAATATACTGAGTGCGATTCCAGAGGGTGGACGTCCAGTGGGCCGCCCCAGACACAGTTGGGCGCGGCAACTCCAGAAACTGTGTGAGTAGAGGATGGGGATACCATGGACAGAGGCCGAACCATCAGCACAAGACAGGGACGTATGGAGGAGCCTTGTCGATGCAATGGGTCCCCGACCCGAATAGGATAAGGGGAAGAAGAAGATGATGATGATGATATTTGCGGCACGTTCCAGAGTAGAAGATACTCTCAGTATCGCCCTGGTGTAAGACCACCATTCAGAATTGAAACGTTGCCTGAAATGGCTTTAGACGTGTTTGGTGACCAGATCTGAATAGCCAGGTACTTCCCCACCTTCTTCTTCCCTATCTCCTTCCCCTCCCCACTATCTTCAGCCTCACAACATACCCCAATTGGGGATGCCATAGTCTCACTGGCTCCAGACGGGAGCAGTTGGGACTCTTGTGCGGTATTCAGGTAAAAAAAAAAAAAATTACAGTGAAAAGAACAAATATAGTACCATTTAACGAAGAAATTTTATGTTACTTATATTCACAGTATTTTGGCAATAAATATTGGTCTGTGGATATTTTAAAATCAGGATTACCGAAAAACAAAGTTGAAAATAGCCTTACATACCATAGGTATAGTCTATTATTTTACCTTACATGAGTACGACTATTGTTTTTTATTGTTTTCATTGTATTCTTGTTGAACTCGTAATATCAATTGTGTAACGTCAGCTGTATTATTTTTGTATATATTCAAATACTTTTTTTTATTACTTTATAATTACCGTGTAATAGAGACCTCCTGTGTATTTATACTTATGATTTCAAGTATCACTTTTAAGTAAAAGCCTTTTCTGGCGCAAGTATAAATAAATAAATATATTTATGAACACATTAAAAATGTAAAATTTAATTGAATGAAGACAATATTAACGAAACTTATCGAAAATCTGGAAACAGAAAAATCAGAAAAAGATATTTGCATCTCTGGGACTCGAACCCAGGAACTTTCTCTTTCCGGGCAAATGCGTTGACCACTGCGCATTAAAAATGCATACATTATTTTTTTGATAATAATTGAATTTCAGCTAAATAAATTGTGTTTCATACCGGTTACTGAAAGTTTCTAGTTTCACAAAATGTACATAATTTTGTAGGGACCTCTTTTGTGAATAAAATAATTCCCCTCTGTAAGACGAAGAATTGCGAAGAATAGATAAATATGAAATGTGTGTACATATAATATATATATATATATATATTCAAATACTTTTTTTATTACTTTATAATTACCGTGTAATAGAGACCTCCTGTGTATTTATACTTATGATTTCAAGTATCACTTTTAAGTAAAAGCCTTTTCTGGCGCAAGTAAAAATAAATAAATATATTTATTAACACATTAAAAATGTAAAATTTAATTAAATGAAGACAATATTAACGAAACTCATCGAAAATCTGGAAACAGAAAAATATATATATATTAAACAAATATATTTATATAAAACAAAATTTCTAGAATGCTTCTGGAGGCTGAAATATGGCCACTTTATTATTTCTTTATCCACTTATATTTTTTCTTTATCATGTCCGCAGCAATTTATGATGGTGATGTGTGCTAAAACTTCTCCACATTAACATTATTTACGTACATCAAATAATATCGACGAAAATATTAGTTAATGAACATTTTTTTTCCTTAAATACGATTCATAGCACAGCTTATCATTTGGAAGTAAATAGTCATGGTAAATTTGAAACCTAAGCATTTGATGTTAATAAAACTTAATAGAACTGACCAACATGCAACGTTTTATAACTTTACCATAGAACAAAGGAAATTTCAGGATTCAAAAGGACTTCTTTACGTCATTCAAAGTAATACGCTCGACAGAAAATGATAAATAAGAAGTCGTAAACAGAATACGACAGAGCTTTGTTTCCTTACAAATGATGTTAATTTTTACCTCCTTATTTCGTATTCTTTACGAGAAAAGTTATTACAATTTTCAAGAGGAAAAGAGGTAGGCTTTTAAAGTTCTTTTGTTGAAGTGGAAAAAATTATCCAATCCATTTTACACTAGGTATAAATTAAAAACTGAGGTAAGATAAATCATTATTATGTGGTAATTTTATTAAAAATGTGCTCGAGATTTATCTTACCTTGCCAAATAAATGTATCTATAAATTATTGAAATAACTTTTGAAGTTTTTTTTGATTCTTTATTAACAATTTTTTTGGTACATACATTGATAATTTTACAATACATATAGGCTTTTTTTATATAAACATTTAAAAAGTAGAGAGCAATACAATTAGCAGATTAACCAAAAAATCCCACATAGGAATCGTGTCTGTTTTTAAAACAGTTCAAATTTCCTCGTATACATATTACATTATATCTTTGAAGAGATTAAAAAATAAAATAAAATAAACAAAAAATAAAATTAGTGTTTACTTAATTACAATTCAAACGACAACTTTAGTTCTTATATTTAAGGGAGTTAAGGATGCTGCCTTTTTTGTAAAATAAAATGGAATATAAACAGTTTTTTCACAGTTCAGAGTTAGAAGGTTTTGATTGAGCCATTCTTAAACAATGTATGTGCACTTATTTGAATTTTCAGAGACTTCGTCCCAGGATTTATCATGAACTTTAATTGCAGTATCGTCCGCATACGATAATAGTTTTCCCGGAATACTAATATTACACAGGTCATTAATATAGATTAGGAACAATAACGGGTCAATAACTGTTCCTTGTGAAACCCCATGTCGCACAGATGCTGGTTTACTAATATTTACACCAAGTTTGGTGGATTGTCTGCGATCAAGTAAATAATTTGTTAAGAGTGACAAACAATTATTTTTAATTCCTATGTTATTAAGCTTTCTAATCAGTTTATTATGATTAACGATATCAAAAGACTTTTTTAAGTTTAAAAAGATTGTTATATGTCTCATATTTGAGTCAAGATGGGTGTATATATTTTTTGTCCCAACAACCTAACAAACTTAACCTATTAAATAAAGCATCATCTGTACTAAGACCTGATCTAAAACTATAATGGTTAGAGGACAAAAGTGCATTAGATTCTAGAAACTCTAATACTTGTGTCTTTATATTTTTTTCTAATATCTTTGCAAGTTGGGATATCAGAGATATTGGTCTGGAATTTTCAAGTTTAGAGACCGATTCAGATTTATGTATCGGTACAATATTTGAGAGTTTAAATGCATTTGGAAAAATGTTTTTTTCAAAGCAGGAATTAAAAATGTGTTGCAGGGGCATGGAAGTGATACAACTTAATTCATCTGGACCATTGGCTGTATTTGAGTTAAGTTTGTCGATGTGTTTTATAATTTCAGATTCAGTTCACCTCTACCATAGGTCACCCCAAGTGGTTCGCTACGTTTGGTGATTTAGCAGGGGTGCCCGGGTTCATGGGGTGAGGTTTGTCCAGATCTTGGAGGCGGATGACCAGGACACACTGAACCCCAGATTCCTACCCACCCCTTAAACCCTTTTCCTTCACAGAACTCTCCTCTCCTTCCTTTCCTTAAAAAAACCCTCCACACAGCATCCTCAAAGATGACATAGGCTCGGAGAGAAATTATTTTCCTTAGGGCCTCCTGTGTGGAGCTCATGTTAAAAAAAAAAAAGTTACCCGTTTAAAACGAGATAAGGAATATTTTCAGAGTGTATGTCCATTTGTGTGAGTTCATGTATATTATTTTGAAATGAGGGATTGTTATTTATTTATTAAATCTGAGAGAAAAATTTGTAAAAAAATCGTTGAATTTATTCGCAATTTTTCTTATGTGCGTTATTACTATTTTATCGTCTGTTACAATTTTTTCAGGGAATGTTTTTACTTTATATTATTATTAAGTAAATATATAATACATTGGTTATACACATCAATGTAATATTCAATCATTTTAAAGAAGATAACACTTAAATCTGAACGAAACATAAACAAAACAAAACACATGAAATAAAACAGGTAACGGTCGCAATTGGGGATCGAGCCTAGGATTTCTAATCACAAAAATATGATTACAAGACTGCAGATTTTTATCTTTTGAACTTGTAAAAAATATTTTTTTTAATTGCTTAATTGTATACTTGCCAAGCGGTGTGTTAAACGAAAAAAAATGGAAAACTTGTTTAGGTTATCTTTGTGGGTACATATAATTCATTGTTTTTGAAGCAAGCTGATTACCCAACCGTGCTTTATTTAAGGCAGACATGAATATATTATACAACTATATTTATCATTTTAGAAATTCCTACATTAATATCTGCCTGAAGAAGGTAGGGTTATGTCTAAAACCGGCTGAGTTTCACCGAAAGTAAAGTGGTAATATTTTAACCCCCAGAGGCAAAAGCATTCTTGTGACAAAGGAATCTTTGTTTTAGCCCGCATGGGACGCGGACCCGCCAAGCGAGCGGGGTACAGACCACGGTACAAGATAACAATGTCAGTCGTTTCCGGTTTAATTGAGAAATTATCATTCTGAAATTATTCATTAGTGCGAGACGCTATAAACTAGTGATGAGCAAAATAGAGATATCCATTTTAAAATGTTCTCTACAGGAAGAATATGAATGTAAAAACATACTAAATAAAACACTCGTCAGACCACTCACCTTGCAGAGCAAAGTCACAAATGATTCATAGTTAAGGCGATCTATCTCCATCGGCCAAAACACGCACTCCTTATGCAGATGGCCATAAAGTTAAAATTCTCACTCAATTCTTTTTGGTTAAAAAAAATCACATTTTGTTATGTGATTTAAAGGTTTTCCCATCAAATCTAAAGAACTTAATTTGCCTCTTTATACAATAAAACCAATTCTAAAAAGGGGTTCGTAAGTAGAAGTAATTTTTACGTCTCCAAGTATTTTAATAGATCAGATACTTTATTTTTTCTAGGCTTATAAAAAGACGATTATACAAAAGGCCAAGATGATTTTTGATGAAGCATATAATATTTATAAGCGATAAAATTTTCAAAACAAAAACACATGATTTTAAATGATTTTGCTTTACTTCGCGTCCTCAGCCTTAACTAACTAAACTAACCATCATTATGTTTCCCTGCAAGGGTAAGCAAAGTGGATGGACTGACACAATTCTGTCTAGGCAAACGACCCTGTAAATGCCTAGGGCCCCTGAGCATCTAAGTCCGGGCCTGGCTACATGCGTTCCTATATTACAACGACCACATTTTTTGTTATGGTACTATTTGGAACTACAAGTTCTATGCATAATTTTATGGTATAATAATCTTTATTCCAGGATATGGGGAGGATAGTGCAATCCCACACGTCCCATATAGTTATACATATTTATAAATTTACACAGTAAAGAAATAAGAACGTAAATAGAAAATAAAAATAATAGTAATAAGAATTAACAATAACAAAAGTAAATATTCAATTATTATGCAGGGCATGATCTTAAGTGCGCTCGGGCCCATCGCTCACTCAGGACTGGAGCTTGGTGATGGAAGGCTGCGGTCACCAACGTGTTGGCGGAGGCCATTAGCCGCATCCTGGCTCCAGTGACCCGGTGTCTCATCAGACTGGCGAATCCATGGAGTCCTAATTCTGTGAACATTGTTGAAGCGCTGCTATACCTTCTGAATCCAAATATGATTCTGCACGCATCATTATATTGTATCCGGAGACGTTCCATTGAGCTTACTCGGTATTGACATCATGTTTCACACGTATACAGGCTAGTGCAGAATGCATTAAATAATGTTTTTTTAACATTATTACTGCATCGAAAGAATCTTCGGGCAATCATATTTGACAAAACACTGATACTTCTCCTCTCTCGTTCAATATCACCATCATCCGAGAGGTCTGCAGTGACGATGTGCCCCAAGTATTTTACATTCGTGGATGTGCTTATGGTTTCTTCGTTAAGTTGTAAGGGGAGCATCTTCTCGGGATTTTTTCCATGGTGGAATGCAATTAGCTCCGTTTTCTTGGGGTTGTACATCATGTTGTGGTTAATAAAGAACGAAATAAAAAATTATCAAAAAATTAAGAAATTAAATTGAAACATTAAAATTTATTAAAAAATCTCTTTACAATTATTTTATTTAGCTTTTTACCTACTTATCTACGTATATTCAATATGTTCATGCTTAGGTTGGAACGTTTCAACCTCCGTCAAATTAAGATGACGAACAAATAGGCGGCCAACCCAATTTTGTCATTTCTTACATATGACGGTCCACTTAAGACGCCGATTTAAAAATAAAATAAAAATGGCGTTGTTCGTTGATTTAATCATTAATTAAATGTGGCGGAGGTTGGAACATGCCAAACTTATATTAGAATAGTGTTTAGTCTGATACTGTCTGCAAGGAACTGGCAAATATTCCTAATAATTGTATTGTGTGGTAATAGATACATCCCTTAATTCCCTTTACAAAGGATCTTCCCCCAATTTTTTGAATCCCGCATGGTTGACAATTTCCGCTGCTTCTAAGCAACACCCTTTGGTAATACAATACCTACATAATTTTTGGTTCAAAGCAGTAAACATATTTCATTACATTACTCCACACAGGAGGCCTGAAACTATCTTCTTTGGGATGTCGTACGGGGGATGGTACGTTACATAGACAAATCACATAGAATACTTGTTCATATAATTGCTGCAATACTTGAAGCAAACAGTGTCACCATACAATGTCTTGATTCTGTTGTTATAACCGCCATCTATTGGTCTCCATCATATACTAATATATCGCAGTTCCTAAACTCGTTGAACGATAATCTTCAGAGGCTTAATAAATTCACGAACTGTATCATAGCTGGAGACCTCAATATCAATAAAATTGGAGATAGGCACTACCAAGCTGACGACTATGAATGTCTTCTTGCAAGTTATGGTCTTCGATCCGCCGTCAACTTACCTACAAGAGTTACACCTATATCTCAAACCTGTATAGATCATATTTATGTCAGGTCAAAATCTTATATCTCTGCAACCATAATAAATACGACAGTAACTGACCACTTTGCTACAATGCTCGCGTTTTCTAAGAAAAATGACGCGAAGAAAGACAATCAACAAAAGAAAATGCAAATAAAATACACAGATTATGACGCTATTAGATCATCTCTTGAATCCATATCCTGGCCAAATATTTTAAATGAAACAGATGTTAACACTGCAATGATGAATTTTACTGAAAAAATAAATACGACTGTGACAAAATACACAACCTTACGAAAATTGGTGCACAAAAATAGAAAAATTAAACCTTGGATTAATGACAACCTGGTTAAATGCCTACATAAGCGTGACAAACTTCACAAACAGTCTTCAAACTCACCGAATAATATAAGGCTTCAAAACTATTACAAAAAATATAGAAATATCTGCCGATCAATAGTGAAACAGACAAAAGAAGAATATTATAAACGAAAAATTGAAGAAAACAAAGCTGGCCCGAAAGTATTATGGAACGAAGTAAAGGAAATAAATAATGTAAATAGAAAACCAGCAGCACAATTCCAACAAATAGATGTTAATGATACAGTAATAACTGATCAGACTGATATTGCCAACACATTAAATAATTACTTTGCAGAAATTGGTCAAACATTAGCCCAAACACTACTAAATAAAACGAACACTGACGAAGATAAACTTGCTAATAAATTTATCACTAATGCACAAGATAACAATACATTTAGAGTAAAAACTTTCCAAACCAAAGACATAATGCATCACATAAATAAACTGAGAAACGACTGTGCGACTGGACCTGACAAACTTGACACTAAACTAATAAAAGAAATAAAACACCAAATAGCCCTACCCTTCACCTACATCTGTAATCTGAGTATTACTAGCGGTGTATTCCCCAGCCATTTTAAAAGTGCAAACATAGTACCAATTTACAAATCCTGAGATAAAAATAATCCCTCCAACTATAGGCCTATATCACTTTTAAATGTTCTCACAAAAGTACTCGAAA
The DNA here is from genome assembly GCA_929108145.2 of Limnephilus rhombicus. Taxonomy (NCBI): domain Eukaryota; kingdom Metazoa; phylum Arthropoda; class Insecta; order Trichoptera; family Limnephilidae; genus Limnephilus; species Limnephilus rhombicus. Next base: position 19,000,014 of record OV815278.1, on the reverse strand, counting down.
ATCTTGTGAAAATCCAACTGGTAGACTATCTAGACAACCATAAGATTCTATCAGAAAATCAGTACGGTTTTCGAAAGAATATGGGAGTACAGAATGCAATATTAAAAGTGACAGAAACCATTATAAAAAATGTTGACCAAAAAAAAAGCTGTATTGCGGTTTTTCTAGATCTAAGTAAAGCTTTTGATACAGTGTCCCATAAAATTCTCCTTAAAAAATTAGATAACATAGGTATTAAAAACTCTGCATATAACTGGTTCAAATCATATATAACTGATCGCAGCCACGCACTAAATTTAGGCAAAGTTACAAGCCAAAACAGATACATAACTTACGGTGTTCCCCAAGGAAGTACATTAGGACCCATACTATTTTTACTTTACATCAATTGCCTGTGTCAGTTAGATATTAGTGGAGATGTTATCTGCTTTGCGGATGACACTGTTCTCATTTTCGCTTCTGATTCCTGGACAAATGTATACAAAAAAGCTGCCGAAGGAATCAACCGGATTAAAAATTGGCTCGACAATAACCTGCTAACACTAAATATAGACAAAATAAAATACATGACATTTAGTATAGATCCCAGACGACAACCAAGACTCAATGAAAACCTAACTATACACGACTGCACATCTAAAAAAAACTGCCTGTGCAACACGCTAACACGGACTCAGATAATCAAATATTTAGGCATTTACATTGACAACTATTTTAGATGGACAGAACAAATAAATAAAACAGCGGGTAAAGTAAGGAAACTTATATATTTTTTTAAGAACAATCGAAACATAATGCCAGTGAAGACTTTAAAAACTATATACTACGCATTAGGACAATCAATTATCACCCACGGTATGATTGGTTGGGGTGGTGCTGCGAAGACTAATATGGACCCTCTCGACAAAGCGCAAAAGGCCTTAATTAAAGTTATTACTAAAAAACCTTTTAGATTCTCGACAACACAGTTATTTAAAGACTTTGCTGTATTGAACATACACCAACTGTACATCAAAATTATATCTATACATTACCAAAAAGACAAACTAAACCATCATACTGCACAACACAATTACGATACAAGACATAGACATCAACACATGACTCCGAAGACAAATACTACATTTGGACAAAGACATTATCACAATTTGGCTCCAAAATATTTTAATTTAATTGAAAAAGATATAAAAGATATTCTAGTGACAAAAAATCTAAAACGCAAAATTCATACGTGGGTAGTAAACAAGGGTATTGCATACTGCGTGCAGATAACTTGATCAAACAACACACTCAACGCCTGTATTTTTTCTCTTTTCTCCTTAACTATTTTCATTTATTTATCTCATATCTTTTTTTTCATTTCTTTAAATTTTTTTCTTTTATTCCATTTATCTATTAAAATTAAAATTATATTTTTTATCTTCCAAGATTAAGATATCAAAATTAAATTAAATTCCTGCCACCTCAGAACAGGCTCAGCCTAGTGAGGTGGTATATACCAAAAAAAATAAATATATATATATATATATATATATATATGTATATGTAGGTATATTGTATATATTGTAATGTTATTCTTGGTTAATAAATAATTAAAAAAAAAAAAAAATATGACGCAAATGTCAACAGTACACAGTATACGGGAGCCTGGCACGCGTTTGCTGTCTATCGACTGTGCATCATTGCCGAAGGAACAAATAACCTAATTCCACAGTGAAGGTAATTGATTTTGTGTGCTAAATGGCGTTGCGCTTCCTTCTCACGCAACGTTTTGGAGAACATTGTTACGCAATGTTATCCAAAACCTATTATTAATTGTATCGATTTGCAATTTTCAGACAGATGTAAAATTTAATACAAACTACATAATACTTTTGGCCGTTAGATTCGTGTAGTAAAAGATAAGCAACGAAGCCATATTTGTTATTCGGTACCTTTGCAAAAAAATAACAGTGGCCAAGCACATGACTTTTTGACCAATTTTTCAATTTGAGAGGCATATATTGGTACCGCCCCTCTGTGAACCATTTAAGGAATAACCAACACCCCTGTCACAGGTTGCCCTAAATGGTTCGCTAAGTTTGATTAGCAGGGGTGCCCTGGTTCATGTGGTGAGGTTTGTCTACGTCTTGGTGGCGAATACGTTTGTCCACCTACTGCGTTGCGAGCTGAATTGGGAGAGGCTGGTTGAGGGAGACCCACCCCAGGGAGGGATGCATTGATTCATACGTCCGTCATTCCAGAACAGATTAACGCCTCAGATTCCTATCCACCTCTCATACATTTCTCCCTCCCAGAACTTCCTCCCCTTCCTTTCCCTAAAAAGCCCCTCCACACAGTATCCTCAAAAAAGACGTAGACCCTGAGGGATTTTTTTCCTCAGGACCTCCTGTGTGGAGTTTTTGTAAAAAAACAGGACGTCCACCTAAAACTAACCTAACTTCACCTAAACTAACCTACTATTTTAAAACTTATTTGTGAAAAATTCAATCGCACAAATTATAAAAGAAAAAGATAAATATTCGTTCATGACTGGAAATCATACTAGACTTAAACATGTATTTGTAAGCCCCAAACTAAACACCTCTTTTGTCCAACACCATTATACACACTAAGGAAACACTTCTTTAATAACCTACCAGTTGAAATCAGAAGCATTAAGATTAGAGATGCCACGAATAGTGATTTTGCCGAATACCGAATACCGAATATTCGGCTAGGCTCTCGGCCGAATCTCCGAATATTCAGCAGCCGAATATTACATTTCCGTACATTTCGCAAACAGTTTTCATGAATTTAAAATAATAAAAATCGTTTTCTTGAATTAAAATGAATTGAACTCATGAGTTCATTGATCGAATTAAACATCGTTTTCATAAATGAATAAAAATCAACTACGTTTCGCAAATGAAATTGATTTTTTCATGAAAATTGTTCCCTAAATCGGACAGCAGACCCTTACAAGTGGTGATCAGCAAACGCAAACGCAAACGATCCCGGTATAAGTTAATAGTGAGCGGCTGTTTTCGGAAGCAGGTATAATTTATGCGGAAAAGAGCAATCTCTTGCTAACAACAAATACTGAAAAAAATGTTTTCATTCGACAAAACTTACCACTGATAGATTTTGATTATTGAATGTTTGATGTTTTGTTACAATAGAAATTTTTGTGACTAATTTATTATGCATTTTTTTCATGATTTGCTATTCGGTATTCGGCCGAATAGTTCGCAATATTCGGCCTAGTAAAAAATTAGTAAAAATCTTTATTAAATTAGTAAAAAAGGTGGATTTAAAAGGTGGAAAGGTGGTTTAGTGGATTAGTAAAAAAAGGCCGAATAGGCCGAATACCGAATAGTAGCCGAATATTCGTGGCATTTCTAATTAAGATGAAGCCATACTAAATAATGCAAAATAATACAAAATCATATGTTTTTGTTTTGAAAATATGATCGCTTAGAAGTATTATATATTACAAATCATACTCAAATTACCTATCCGGTCACTAATATAATATTTTATTTCTTACTTTCTGCATATAATATTTTAGTTATTGCTGTAATGTTTTGTATTTTAGTGATTTGTGTGTAAATGCATCACTCAAATTTATAAATGTTAACTTCAATACAGACTGCTAGTCCTAGGGAGGTTAATATTTTTGTTCGCAAAAAAATAAGAACATAATATGTTTGGTGAGAAATTATAAATAAATAAATAAAAATTATGGATGCTTCAATTGAATACTGCGTGTAGAACATATCTTGGACCTTAAAAATGTCGGTCATTTTTTTAATGTCTTTTTAATAAGCCTATAAAAAAAAGAAGTATTAGGTCCTTAAAAACACTTTCAAATGCAAACTCTCCCACTTATAAACCCCTTTTCGGATTTGGTTTTATTGTATAATATGGCAAATTCAGTTTTTTTTATAATGCCCGAACTTCACAAAATAAAATATGCATTTTCTCGTTGCTTTTTTGGCATCAATCAATACGGCCCGCACTCTACGAATTTGGATTTTTGAAATGACCCTTATGACATGGCACACCTATTTCGTATCAGTCGCGCCCCGGCCGGAGCGGAAAATAGACGTGTGACTCCGCATCGCTTAGTTTCGTGAAATCAATTTTAATTTTCAGTTTTATTACAATAAACAATGCTTAAAAAAGGAATTAATATTTTTTTGCAGGCCTTTACGAAATCAAACTGTAAAAAAATTCTCTAATACCTTTTCCAACTTCTCCAAAAGCTTTTTCTCAAGTATTTTTAAACTCCTCCCATAAAGGGCGTGAATTCCGATTTCGATTTTTACCTGGACTATTGTTTAACTCTATCAAAAAGTATTTTAGAGAAATCATCAACGAGAAAACTGCTGCTTCCCCTATCTCCACATGAATGTCACACTAAAAATTAAACTTGTTTTACTTCTTACTGAATACATGGATGTTTATGTCTTTTAGTTAAAGGGTCTTGATTGCGATGTGATTTAACTGTATATTAATTGTGTATTAACTGTACCTATACATATATGTGAAACACATGACTGTATAAATTGCATATATATGAAATGTAAATTCTTCCATCCACAAACAAATGCTTTCAATGGAAGATGAATAATATTATAAAATGTTCCATTTAATATGTACTTAAATAAAAAATCAAAGAATTTCGAATTCTGGTTTGTTCTGATCTGGTACATTTACTTTTTTAATATATGTAAATATAATAAATACAATACATAAAAACACGAACGAATATCGTTTTAATTATTATTTTTAATTTATAAACTAACGTTTTTTAGACAAGATTTTTATGCATAGCACAAAGGGTAATAATTATTATAAGCAATAATTATCAGCCTGAAACACTCATCAACATTGAAAAATCTTCCGAGAAAAGATACTTGCCGCCAACGGGACTTGCTGATAATTATTGCTTATAATAATGAATATCATTTTATTACATAGTATAAAATGAAGTCGCTCAAAATGTAACTACGCAACGGATTTTCATACGGTTTTCACCAATAGATAGAGTGATTGAAGAGGAATGTTTATATGTATAATCCATGTAAATTATATTAGAAAAAAGCCGAGAAATTTAAAGAAAACATATTTTTGTGCGATTTAAAACGGCTGGCGGGCCGTACTATAGTCACCTTTGAAATTCGTTCTACGGAAGAAATTGGAAAATAGATGTCCTAGAGTAAGTAGGTATTAGATTTTCCCTTTTCAAATATCTAGTGTTGCATTGCAAGCATTGTATAATTAGTGGCGATCGCTCGAATTGCATTACATAGTATAAAATGAAGTCGCTCAAAATGTATGCGCGCATAGATCTTTTAAACTACGAAACAGATTTTCATGCGGTTTTCACCAATAGATAGAGTGATTCAAGGGGAAGGTTTATATGTATAATACATGCTTATTATAGTAGAAAAAAGCGGAGAAATTCAAATATTCAATTCAGGCAGCGTGCAGCGGGCAGCTGGCAAGCGGGTGGTGTGGATTTTATAAAAGTTGGGTAATGGCGTTGTGTTTCATTAGCCACAGTAACGTGTGGCCGGGTCTGCTAGTACATAATAAAGCTAACACGATTTACAAGAGTACAATAATTAATTACCCCCCAAAATTTAATTTATTACGGTCACATTAGAGTTCCACGTAATATGATACAAAGTGCAGTTTAGCGTGTTGTTTACATGATGCGAATATTATTAATAGCGACTCGGAAATATTAATAAACGCCAGTTTATGGAGCTGTGCTTGCTTGTACTCGCAAAGTACAAACAAATAATTAATATGCTACATTAAGCGAGTTGCCGCTAGGTGGAATTATTAATACAATGCATAATTTTACATAGTTAGTTTACAGTTACTAACAACCTTCTTGCAAGTGGAAAAGATAAATAAACAAAATATAGATAAACAATGTTACTTTGTTTGAACCACTATTAGCTTTTGTGACTTTACTTGCCAATTTTATACTTTTGAAAAATTGGCAAGTACTACAGCCACAAAAGCTAAGTGGTTCAAACAAAGTAACATTTTTTATCTATGTATAATGGATAACCACAAAGTTATAGCTACATTCAAAAGTAAACAAAATGTATTTTGGAAGCAACAAGAAATGAAGAGAAAGTCTTTACATCTCTGGGTTGGAGACCCAAAATAATCGTTACATCTCTCTGGGTTGGAGACCCAAAATACTTTTATAAAATTACTTCCACACGGTCGATGAGGTAGAGGGGTAAGGCTCTTGACGTCTTGACACACAATCCGAAGGAAGAATCCCGGCGTGCGTAAACAAATTTTATTTGATTAATTTGTGTTATTTCACAATTAATTCATATAAAATATAGTAAATAATAAATAGTACATTTGCGGCACGTGCCAGAGTGGAAGATACTCTCAGTATCGGCCTGGTGTAATACCACCATTCAGAATTGAAACGTTGCTTGTAATGGATATAGCCATGTTTACTGTATGGTGACCAGATCTGAATAGCCAGTTAACTCCCAACCTTCCTCTCCCCATCTCCTTCTCCTCCCCACTACCTTCAGCCTCATAACATACAAAGTGAGATATGCCATAGTCTCACTGGCTCCAGACAGGAGCAGTTGGGACTCTTGTAAAGTATTTGCATAAAGTTAATAAAACACAGGAGGCTCTGAGGTAAAAAATATTCCTCAATGCCTATGTCATCTTCAAGGATGCTGTGTGGAGGGTCTTTTTTAGGAAAGAAGGGATAGAAAGTTCTGAGAAGGAAAATTGTTTAAGGGTCAATCTGTCCGGTAGTGACGGACGAATGAATCCATCCCTCGCACTGCGGTGCAAGGCGACGGGTCGAATGAGTACCGCTGGAGAGGTTCAGTTTAGGCACGCCACGCAGTAGATGGGCAAACGCATCCGCCGTCAAGACCTAGACAAACCTCGCCCCATGAACCCGGGTACCTCAACTAAGTGTCCAAACTTAGCGAACCACTTGGGGCGACCTGTGGCAGGGCTGTTGGTTATTCAATAAATGGTTGGAAGGAGCTACCAGCGTAAGGTTAAGGCATATTTTTCTTCCTTCATTTAAGCCGGGTAACTTTAAGACCCGCATTAATAAATCCCTTCTTATACCCCCTACCTAAACCCGCTTCACAACGCTGCCCAGACGGGTGGCGACATAGTTCCCCTGTCTTTACACTATACAGACGCGGCTGTTCTTGTGAGGTGTCACCAATGACGTCTATTTTTACTGATATTTTACCAGATATTTGAACACCTGTTGGAGAGCGAATATTATCAGTTTTGTCGAGAGATAACATCATGAAAAAATAAAATTGATCACAAAAAACTATTTTCTTGACGGGTAGAAAAGATAACCAGAGAATAACGCTTTCACTCAAGCACTTCGACTTTCCAAAGTTGATGACAAACGAAATTGAGAAGGCTACGGTGAAAATAAATACTAAAATAAGACAAAACGCCAGTGAACAAAAGAAAAATACCCCAAAGGGTAGTGAACACATTGGTCCAGCGTAGTAGATATATACTCCATCTTATTTCGGTACTGAATCTTATAAGAGTATATTACATTGCCATCCAAATCCCTCATTCTGATAGACGTATGAAACAATTGAGACAAACATCTCTCATCACAACAAAACTATTTGGGAAGAAGGGAAGTTTAATAGAATTAATTGAAGACGGAATACAAATCCTCCTTTAACTCCCCAGCTATTTTGAGATGTTGGATTTATTTACTCATTTTCTCGGATGACATAAATTTTCAAATAGATTCGCTGTTTTGGAATGTATACCAAATTGAAATAGATAGGTACTAGGTACCGTAGAATGGGGTGATTCGAAACTTGGGGGTGAATAGAAACAAATTGGAGAAATAACTTCACATGCCTCCCATTTTTTGTGAATCGTTATTATTACGTTTTAAATTTTCACTATCATTTTGAAAAATAATATTTAAGTTTCCTGGTAACCTGAAAAACTGCTTTTGGCAAGACAGAAGTGTCAAATTTCAAGCATTTTTGTCAAGACAGTTTTTCGTGCCCGATTTTGGTCCGCAAAACTTAGTAAATTCCTGCTAGTTCCTGTCATCAATTCAGCCTGTGCTTCTCATATTTCCAAAACACATTAATAGAGAACTGATTAAAAGTGAAAGGAAAGCTGCATTTATTTTATTAATCGTAAAATTTGAATTTGTATTTTTACCGGTGAGTTTTGAATCAAAATGGGGTGAATAGAAACACCATGGAGGGTGAAGAGAAACGAGATATACGGTGATTAGATACAATGTATGTGGTGGCTAGAAACATATGAAAAAATATTGTGTGGTTTGTTTTAGCAATCCTATTATTTGACGTAAAATATATTTTTGTTTCAATAACCCTTTACACCAGGGGCGGATTAAGGGGAAGGGGGGGGGGGGGCATGGGTGCACGTGCCCCCCAGACGGTATTTTTGTGTACTGTTGAGATTCCATCACAGTACATACTTAGAAGCTAAAACAATATTTTTAAATTATTTAATTTTTCGATTGTTTTGACACTTTCATAAACCTTCCTATACATACTTGAACTTGTAGAAATAAACTTATTTCTAACAGTAATTGTTGATTTTTTTGCCCGTCCACCCCTTGTGCCCCCCCAGAAATAAACTTATTTCTGACAGTAATTGTTGATTTTTTGCCCATCCGCCCCTTGTGCCCCCCCCCCCCAGAAAAAATCTTGGATCCGCCCTTGCTTTACACTACAAGATGCTAAGTAACTACAAGCCTAATCCTTGATCCTGACGCCGTCTTTCTCATAAAATAGAAGAGATAAAACAAGTTTTAGAAGACATATAATGAAGAAGAATAATTTGTCGTACAGAAAGACTGCTAAAAAACACAACATTAATTATTTCGTACCGTATACACACACGCATGTGCCGAATGGGGCTATTCAGTAGATCAGTTTGATCTACACATCATCATAAAACACTAGGAATGGTAATCAGCAGTAAACCATCCGCTTCTCGCCAAAAATTGCAATTACAATTCAAAAAATTGTAAAATATGTCACACTATGAAATATTATAGTTCAGACTGGATAAGGAAGAAAATCCGTTTGAATTTGTTGTACAATGTGCTTCGTGGACAGTAACGATAGTTTAGAAAAGGAATATGTGTCTAGTGAGTAAAAGTATTTTTTATAAATACTTTTAAAACACATGTAGCTATGTGTGTTACGAATAAAGACTTAAATTTTCTCCCGTGTTTCTATTGAAATATTATAATAAAACAAATGTTTCTATTGACCCCACCGTGAAGGTGAATAGAAACTAGAAACATCACAGTTTTATCTTAATATCTCAATGCGAATGCATATTTCAACATGAAAGTTACTTTGAAATTTACTTTGAAGTTACATTTCAATGTACTCTGAAATTACAGTTTCTGAGCTATAAGGTCAAAATGTGCTAAACTATTTCTAATCACCCATTATACGGTACTGATTAAAGCAGGTGAGAGACGTTTCAAATTTTAGTATTACAAATCGGCAGCATACAATTAAAAATATTTAAATCTTGAACGTAATCACAAAGTATTTTTAAATAGTTTACCGATGAAATTTATCGTGCATTTACTGTTATTAACACTACTGTTATTACAAAAATTAAAAAATTAAAACGTATATTTTTTTTCCATATATACTTTGTGATGCAACTTTATAATTTAAAATTAAACAATAACTTAGTAAACAATACTTTTATTTTTTATACAACCGCAAGGTTTTTAGAGCGGTACAAATGTGTAAGTAACATGCGTTATAAATATATTTCATGCTTTCACAGTGGTTTGCAAAAAATGGGCTGAGCTCCAGTAGAGGGGGTAGGGGTAAATGGAGGAAAGGAAAAATAGAGTTCTTCATCAATAGGTAAGAACCTAATCATAACGGACCTTTCATGGTCAAATTTTCGTTAATTTTTTTTGATAAATTTTAACACATTTTCTCCTCTTTTATATTGGTGAATATCTTCAACGCTCTATCAGGGAGTCAAGGGACGCACTCTTGACTCTTGACTTGACACTCACTTTAACCAGTGGTTCCTCACATTATTTGGAGTAAAATATTAATGAAGTTGTGGTATAAAAATCTGGTAAATCTTTAATGATTTTTTTTGTTCAATTTTTTTTTCTTTAAAATCAAACAACAAAATTTCTTCCACGTGTCGTCACTGGTCACTCGGCCGAATAACTGTCTATCCCCTCACTCCGCCACTAACTGTCCAAAATCTAGTGATTTTTAAACTTGAAAAAAAAAAACATAACAAAATGTCACCGGAGATTAAAATAACGTTTTACATTATTTACTTCAAATAATATCAGGCATCATAGCTCAAAGTTAGTCAAGTACGTCCCTTAACATACAGTATAAAGCAATGAGTTCTGTGATTTTGACATCTTTTGAAAATGAAAAGTGAAGGCTTGTTTATTTTTTTTCTTCTTGTAGAGTGATTAGGTTTGAGTTGATGTTCATTAAGTTTTCGCATAAATTCTGAAATTTGTTGGTACCTAGTTAAACATTAAAAAAAAAAACTATTACATTGAAGTACATGCTACGTTTAAAAAGGCTGTACGCTTAGACTCCTGAATTTTTAATTTTGGAATATTCAATATTAGATAATTAATTATTACGATCGTTTTTAAAAATCATTTATTATTTATTCACGTGAAAACAGTTACTTTTAAGTAAGGTTTAAGTTGTAGAATTCGGGAATATGTTATGTAAATAATTTAACGCTAACTAATGCTTTGAGCCCCCGGAGTTAGTAGGGCATTTATTATGTTGATTGTTCGGCTCAAGGACAGGGGTAGGAATTCGGAACTTGGGACCCTGAGGCATTCCAAGCATTAATGTTATGTTTGTGATTACTAATTTCAAGTTATAATGTACGGAAGTAATCTTCTAAACTCCAATTGGGTTAAACAAATAAATAAAGTAAATATTTACGTGGCTTCGAGTTGATACACAATTATTTTGTTCTGAAGTGTTATTATTTTCAACTTTCCCGGTTTTGATCCCTCAAAACAGTCAAAACCAAATTTTAAAGCTGAATGAAAAGTGTATTCTCTTCCACCAGCACGATTATTGTTAATTTTCACCTAATTTTATACTTTCCCATCCCCATTTGAAGATATTTATTTTATTTACATAGACATACCTTCGAATTTAATTTTTATATCACATACCTTTGAATTACATGTTCTATGTATTTTTAAAAATCCTATCAACAATCTGAATTGATTGGAGGATATTGCCGACTGGCAAACTTTTGGCAGACTTTTATAATATTATAGTTATTTAATATGTATGGAATGGTAATAATATGCTAAATATGTAAAATAAAATAATTTATAAGCATGAACTTTATCATTCGGAAAGCCTGATTTCAAAGAAAAATTTTATGACAAAATCTTTCTCAATTTCAAGAGACAGAAACCTTTCAATTTCATCAAACGGTTTCAACAAAAAAAAAGCGCTGAATTATCATGCAGTGTTTTATACTAAAGTACGCATAAGCCTGTCGCCCACTGGCGTAAAGTGTATTGATTTCCAATACACTGTAACAGCACGTACCAGAAAACATTAACCAGTGATTAATGAGCTTATTTGGAGTAAAAATGTATATGTAATTTTGATATCCAAGACACTTTTTTCAAATGTTTTATCCATCACACGTTGCCACTGGGTACAGCCTAGCGCATCAAGTGATACGTGATAGTGATGCGTCTGATTCTAGCATAACCTGAAGGGGCTGAGCGCATATCACGTGATCCGTTGTAACGTGTGGCAGTGTGATCAGTGGCGACGCGTGAAAACAAAAATATGTTTGTAATACATAAGATGCAAGTAGATTGTTACAAGTAGAGATAATTATATCCTAACTGTGATTTCCATTAGCTGAGCATTTCATTTAGATTTTTAGATGTTAAAATTTAATTATACGAATAATTTTATGAAGTTACTAAAATAATGAATATTCATATTATATGTAAATGATATATTTGAAGTTGCTAAATACGGGGAAATTATCTCATATGCAGATGACACAGTGCTTCTTCTAAAAGCAAACACATGGTTAGAACTGAATAAAAAGGCTAACATAGACATAAATGAATTAAAAACATGGTTTGACAATAACCTACTAACATTAAACTCTAAAAAACACATTACATACCATTTTTCATAAAAAAAAACCAAATACGCCGTATGAAATAAACATAAGGATCCATTCTGCACCACACACTCAACAACATCACTGTAACTTATTGTGTACTAATATTGAAATGAAAACTTCAACCAAATATCTAGGAATCACTATTGACCAATGTCTAAAATGGATACCGCATATAACCATTCTTAAAAACAGAGTAAGAAAATTGACATATATTTTTAGCTGTTTGAGACACATTCTAAGTAAAGAACTACTGAGAATGACGTACTTCGCATTCTGTCAATCCATAATCCAATATGGTATAATAGGATGGGGTGGCGCCTATAAAACTCACACACAATCTCTTTACATTGCGCAAAAACTAATAATTTAAATAATTAAAAAAAAATCATTTCTTTATCCATCTGAACTAATATTCAAAGAATTTAAAGTCAGAAAATTAAATACTATCTTCCTGTATCATTCAACCTTACAAGTTTACAAAGAGGATATCCTAAACAAATCCATACCTTTCAAAAATACAGTAAATCTCAGGCAAAAATACATGTTACCAATTCCCATTTGTAAAAAACTTTGGGTCAACAAAACTATGAATACTTAGGAACAAATTTCTTTAATAAATTACCAGAAAATATAAGATCCCTTAAGGACAGTTTCAAAAATTTCAAAACACAGTTAAAAAAATATACTGAAAACCTTAACTAAAAAAAATATACATATATACACATATTATGTTTCTCTTATTCTTAATATAAACTAAATTTAAACAAAAAATCAAAATAACCTAACAAATAATAATTCCTCCCGTACACACAAGCATTTGCTTATTATGGGAGAACATTTTAAAAAAATATGTATATTTGTATTAAGTTTTTTTTTAATATACTTTCATTATATTTATGTATCTATTGTATGTACTGTAACAAAAAAAAAATTTAAAAAAAAAAAAAAAATGTATTATGTGCCTAGTGATTTTTTACTGCGGTTAATATTAACAAGTTAGTTTTACAGAAAGGAACTTAAAACAATTTTTGCTGACGCTATCTTAGAAAATAGTCATCTAGTATTCAAGGTAGAGGTTTACGCTCTCCAAGAAGGTATAGTTCTCGAAACAACCCAACAGTGATAGCGGCGTACCCAACCCATACCTTCAGAATCAAGAGAAGCGTAATCCTGGATGAAGTACTACTTAAGTAGGGTAAAGTTTCTGTGATACTTTATTAACTCGCATAAAAAAATCTCAAAAGCTTTTTGTGAAACCCTGAATAAGATGACGGGTGAGCTCGTGTGGAAATTCAACCGCACGGGAACCAGATACAATGACCGGTTAGTAGCAGAGTTGACAAATGCATCTGGTTCAAACGTGGTGGATTCAATTTCTCTGCTAGTATCGCCAACATTGCATGAATAACATTTATTGTGGTAGGATTTGTTCAAGGTGGTAGGATTTGTTCATGGTAGTAGGATTGGTTCAAACATTGTCAGGTTATTAATAACTCGGAAATATTTATCTTTAAAAAAATGTTTCATTATTTTATTACCTTCAAAATCTGTGAGGTGCCGAATAAATGCCTTGTTTTTAATAATTTAGTAGCGTTATGCTTTGAAAAGTATACTTTAGTTTAAAAAGGCATTATACATATATACCTTATTTATATATATTTTTTTTCTTCTAAGTAATCTATGTACAATTACCATTAAAATGTAAAAAAAAAGAGAAAAAAAACTAACTTTCTACTACAACACATAAATACCTGTACCTGTCACACTTAATCATAAACACGTAAACACCTCAGCACAGGTTCTCCTAGTGAGGTGTTCACGAAACATACAATATTACCAACCAACAGTTTCACCTTCTCAAACCTACCTAACACACAACATAATGAAATGTAATATTAATATGTAAAAATGTTATCAAAATATATTACATATGTAAAAATGTTAACAATAAGGTGAAAACTGTAATATATAGATATAAATAAATAAATAAATAAACTTTAACCTTTCAGACCTGAATTAAATGAGGCAGTAGTAGAACATATTTGATGCGGAAATTCAGTGAAAAATATTCTGGCTTTAAAAAAATATGTTCGTATAGACCAGAGGTCGGCAAAGTGCGGCTCCGGAGCCGCATGCGGCTCTTTGGCCCATTAAGTGCGGCTCTGGCATAAATGTCCAAGGACAGGCGGCATCCTTTTTGCTCAAGATTTTGAAAGGGAAACATTGTTTCACTTTCCGAGTCTGCTGAAGCACCGTTAAGAAAATAATTCCTCCATTGACAAACACTACTTCAAAACAACCATTTTAAATATGATTAGAATTTTTCTCCTTTTGGCTTTGCCATTGGTAACTTTGAAATACAATTGCTGGATTTAAAAAGCAAGGATATATTGAGCTCTAAATTTGAACGTCTTTGTGTTAATTTGGAAATATTGGAGAAAAACAAATGTGAGCTCAGTTCACAACACAAGTGGTCTGCTTTGAAAGACCTGGAGAAGGAAGACACGGTCATCTTCAAAGCTGAAAAAAATTGCGTTTGCTGGTCTTTCCTTTTTCGGTTCTACGTATTATGTGAACAATCTTTTTCAAGCATAAACTTTATCAAGAGTAAACTGAGAACTCGTCCTATTTTTTTTTTTTTTTTTTTTACATGAGCTCCACACAGGAGGCCCTGAGGAAAAAAAAATCCCTCAGGGCCTATGTCATCTTTTGGGATGCTGTATGGAGGGTTTTTTAAGGAAAGCAAGGAGAGGGGAGTTCTGGGAAGGAAAGGGGTTTAAGGGGTGGGTAGGAATCTGGGGTTCAGTGTGTCCTGGTCATCCGCCTCCAAGACCTAGACAAACCTCGCTCCATGAACCCGGGCAGCCCTGCTAAATCACCAAACGTAGCGAACCACTTGGGGTGAAATTGATGAAAATCTGCAATCGCGCCTAAAATGAAGAATGACTACATACAAATCTGACTAATTCAAACTTTCCAAGGAGATGCAAGGACGTTGTACGCATTGAGTTTTTGTCAGTAATTGTCATGATTTAAATTTATGGATTCCTTAATTACACATTATTTTTAATCACTAAATAAAATCTTTATTAAGTATGAAATCAAGTTTTATTCAGTGTACCCGTAATTTAATGAAGTGCTAAAATTAATGGGCGTTCACAAAGTACAGAATTAAATAAAATATTATGTAATAATTAAGTACAGAATTAAATTAATTAGTAGAACTAGATTTTAATACACTTTTAGAAAAAGTTTATTTGAAAAAAAAAACTTGTTGACTATTTTTCCATATAATCCTCATCCCGTTCAATACATGTGGTGAGCCGTGGTATAAATTTCTTTATACCCTCCTCGAAGAACTCTACCGCCAGCTCCTTCCCCCACTTCAGAACCTCTTTCTGCACCTGCTCATCGGTTTAAAATTTATTTTCATCCATATATGCCTTCATGGAGGTGAAAAGATGAAAATTTGAAGACACCGAGGGGCATACGGAAGGTGGTTCAAAACATCCCAATCAAATGTGTCCAACAGCGTATTGGTGGCTAAGATTGTTTGAGGATGGACGTTTTGGTGAAACAAACACACTTCTCTGGTCAGCATTCCGCTCCTTTTGTTTTGAATGCCCCTCTTGAGTTTTTTAGGGTACCAAATATCGTTGTTCATTGATGCTCTCCATCTGAGGCAGAAATTCGACCAATGATGCCTTTTCGGTTCAAAAACAGTGAGGCCATAATTTTTTTGCCTTAATTGTGGTTTTGAATTTTTTGGCAGAATTAGTGTGACGCCACTTTGACGACTGTTTTTTTTCCCATGCGTGTAATGAGTCACCCACTATCATCTCCATTCACAATAGAGCTCAGAAATCTTCCTTGTTCGTTATTCCTTCCGTGAGTAAAAATCTGGTCAGAGCACTTGGCGGGATTTTTTTCTGACATCCTTCATGTAACTGGACACTACAACGTGAATTTACATACTACAATGTTCCTGCGATGCTCGCTCTGGTCGGGAGACCCCCTTTACCACTCAGTGCTGCCAATCCCCCAAAAACAAATAACCACAGTCCTTTATGGTCTATAACTCTAAAAATAAAAATTAAACTGCAGTTATTTAAGTTAGAAGGTCATTATTCATTAAAAAAAAATTTAAAAATTGGACTGGAGTTCTCTATTGGTTGGTTATTTGAAAAATAGTGGTGTATTATTTGTTTGTTTTCAATAACGAGTGTTTTAGATGGTGTTTTTCACACAACATGACAAATTATACACTGCATACCAAATATAACATCTTCTTAAATTTAAAAATATTAGGTAAAAATTAAACATTGAAAAAATACCTTCAAAACCAACAATTTCCGCTCGTAGTCGAGGGGTAATAACTCTTGACTCACAATTCGAAGGTTGCGGAATCAAACCCCAGCGTGCTAAAATAATTTTATGTAATTATTTTATGTTATTTCACAATTATTTCATTTAAAATAATACCTAGTATATTTGCGTCACGTTCTAGAGTGGGAGATGCTCTCAGTATTGCCCTGGTGTAAGACCACCATTCAAATTTTTTTTTTAAATCAGGAAAATATAGAAGTCGCTTCTTCAAAAACAAAAAAGACGTTTTTAATAAATCGGGAGAAATAATACAGGCAAGATCAAACACAACTTCAAAATATAAAAATGGCTACCGCTTAAACTCCTAAGTAAAACCCAAAGATATTATATTTCAATATCTTTGATACAACCCCATAAATATGAAAAGCAAGTTAGTCATACACTTTGTAAAAAACGAAAATCGCCAAATTTCATTAGTTATAGATGTGTAAAAAAATCTGATATATGTGTATATTCAAATAGACACACGGTCCAAAAGGGTTAAAATAAAATATTATCTAAATATTATATTATTAACATACAATATTACCAACCAACAGTTTCACCTTCTCAAACCTACCTAACACACAACATAATGAAATGTAATATTAATGTGTAAAAATGTTTTCAAAATATATTACATATGTAAAAATGTTAACAATAAGGTGTAAACTGTAATATATAGATATAAATAAATAAATAAATACATATCACTTGTATTTTTATACTAACTTATTTCTGACCAATTATGCCGCCCTGACGAGGATACTACGGTGGTAGTGGAACCTGGTCGGCAACAAGTATAAAAATGTGATTTATACAAAATTATAATTTTATTTTAAACTAGTTGGTTCCCGGCATGCGTTGCTATGCCATTTAATAAAGAAATTGTTTCTCCCTGAGTGTCCTTTCCCATTCGTCCCATTCCCCTTCCACCTCCCCTTTTTCTCCTGCGTCCTCTTCCCCTCTCGCGTTCCCACTCCGTCAGTTCCACCTTCCCTCTCCCCACTCCACTCCCCCCCCTTCCCCCGTCCCGCGTCCACCCTCCCAAGTTCCCCTCCCCCCCTCCCAGGTCCCCCTCCCCCCTCCCAGGTTCCCCTCCCCCTCCCTCCCTCCCGCTTTCCATACATTGAGTTTTCAAACCTCGCGTGCCACTAATAGCATTTGTTTTCATACAAATTTCATAATGCCAGAGCTCACCGGAAGTTTTATAAAAACCTTGTCCTGACAATAACGAACACACAAAAAAAAGAATTATCCAATTTGGTGCAGTCGTTCGAAAGTTATGCGCTTAGCAACACATTCAGCGATTCATTTTTATATTATAGATTATAATGTCACATCACAGTAACTGCTTCACATAAAAAAACCGATTTTTAACATAACTTGGCTTAAAATGAAACGTGTTGACTTTTACGATACAAAAGCAGCCTTTATATGTCAAGCTCTCATTTATAATCCGAGAATACATATATCGAAAATCCTAACATTTGTCTCAGTGAACGGATTTTCACAACGCAAAGGCTCCGTAATCCGGCGATACATCAAGGCATACCAATACACCCGTGTAGTAAATAATACTAGTAGGTAAAACGAGACCATATGGATTTCTAGCAAACAAAGCTTGTCAGGTCGTTACCTCGAGGCAAATTCGGATTAGACGTTTCTCCTGGAAGCAGTCCCAACGTTTAATTGTGATTTTGCACGAGGACTTGTGCAACTGTGGTTGTGCAAACTGTGCTTGGATATTTATTTATTTAAACGCCATAAAATGGCTTTTGCGTTCAAGTGATGCATGAGATTAAAAGAATGTACATTTAAAAAAATACGTATGATAAAAAGCAAGTATTTAGGTAAAGGATACTATTATGTGTTACTAAACTACTGTTACTGTACTAAAAATGTTGTGTTTGTACGATATAATTGTAAAATTATAAGTCCCTAATATTTTCAAACAGAGACATAATAATACACCTTGCTGATTGTGAGTGCCAAAATTTTACCTGTTAAAGCAATACTATGGCACAAAATTATAATTCAGCATACATTTATCCCGCAGCATAAACAGAAATTATAACATAAATACAGCACTAGATTCACGCGCAACGACGGGTTAATAGTTCCGAAATTTAATAATAAGTATGGACAGAGAACGTTTGAATACAACATACCGAAGATATTTAATTTATTAACTGACACAATAAAGCAATGTAATTCTATGAATAAGGTTAAATATATGGTGAAAAATTGGCTTTCGGAAAAAAATATTTAAATTGATATGTATGAAAAAATGTTGAATCAGTAGATATAAGATGTTAATTATAACTTTTAAAACTATAAGCACCTGTTGTCAAGCCAATTCAATTGGCTTAGCAGGACTTGTTTGTTGATATGTATTAACTATTCTTTCAATAAAATATATTTAATTTTTTTTTTAAATTGTTGCAATTTCAGGATAGTTGCGGAAATTTTTTTGATGTTCGTGGATTTTTGTATAATATTTATGTCCAATTGAAAAATATTGGAGAATATTAATTTTTAAATTTTTTACACCATATTACAGATATTTATGTAAGTTTTTGGATTTTTATGGTAGGTATCTAGTTTATCGATGATTGTAAATGTTTCTAGTAGTAATAAAATTTAAGTATAGATTGATTTTTTACAATAATTTTAAAGATAAATTGAGATGCTTAGTTTGACAAAATTGCATGAAGATTCTACTTATTGGTGAGGATTTTCAAAACAATATATAGGGCGTTAAGGGTGTACTTGATTTATTTTAACCAGTGACTCCTGCATTATTTGGAGTATAAAACGTAAATGAAATTATGGTCTTCGGTGACTTTTTGATGTCTTACTTTCCATTTTAAAAAATTCTAAATCAAACAATAACAACATTTCTTCAACACATCATCACTGGTCACTCAGCCGAGCAACCGCCCAACCTACTGATTTTTTAAACTTTTAGTTGAAAAAAAAAACATCAAAAATGTCAGCGGCAGACCAAAATTTAATTAACACCTTTTACTCCAAATAATATTAGGAATCAGTGGTCAAAGTTGAAATGTATCCCTTAGCACCCTTTATAAAATATAATGAGTTCTGTGATTTATTTAGTAGACGTAGACGTGTTTACCCCAAATGACCATAATTTTTTTTTAAATTCCGTTAAACACAGTGGCGAATAAATTGTGAACGACCAGAAATGAACACAGCGATTATCGATGAGTACGTTATCATTGAATCAAATAGCTTTATCCTCACAAAGTGTTCAAATAAACGTAGGAAATACATCAATACGATGTTCAAACGAACACTTGTATTTAAAATACACATAATATTTCTTCCACGTACGAACGATATTCCTCAATTTATTGTGTATTCAATCCCGATTTATTACGCGACCAAGGACAGACCAGGAATCAAACGTTCGGGCGATAAATCCAGGCCGATTACGCACAGCGCCATGTTTGGAAGCTAAACCGGCTAAACTAAACAATGTCATAAAGTTCGTCGCGAAAATAAATGGCACCCACGGAAAAGAGCGGGAAAAACTAAGCGCTCCGGGTCCGAGAAATCGCATACGTGACTTGGTTCGGAAATGCGTCAAAAGCACCAACAACATGAAACTTTGCGAACAAGCTCGACTTCTTTTTTTGTTGGAGTGCTTTTGTGAGCAAAGCCCGGATTATATAACAGGAGAGAATCTCATATTTAATCACAGCATTTTATCTGAAGAAGCGAAGCTAGCAGTCCACAATAAATACAAACCCTGATGCATAGCAGTGAGATATGGAACTGACAGAAAGAATGAAAGTAGACTAATTGCTGTAGAAATGAAATCTCAGGAATGCATTGTGTGGTAAAACTTTGTATAACCATGTTACATTTGGGAAGAGAAGGAAAGAATACAATTCTGATGTAAGCTTAATGGTTAAGATTAAGAAAGGTACGCTTAGTTAGTTTGGGCATGTAAAGATGATAAATGAAGAAAGGGGTAGAAGAAAAATAAGTTAATGGTGGAAGAAGTCGGGGACGCCCGAGGAAGACATCTACTGTTAAGGGCCATTAACCAGCCAGCGACCGAGAAATAATATTTCGTCGAAAGATGTTCTTACGATCGTACAGGGCGGTTCCAATGAGAAAGATCAATTATTCTCCGTACCAGCTTTTTAAAATAATAACTCAATATCGATATTATTTCATCCAAAATTTGCTTTAATTTATACATGCATTCAAAAATGCTGAAAAGCGTGATATAAAACTATTAAAATTATGTAGTTTTTGTAATTATTTTTTGATCATAAGTATTTATAATTTTTCAATAATGTCTAAGCAAAATAAGAATGTAAAAAAATCTTAAATGTATTATTTTGTAAGACCGTAAATAAATAGACAAACTGAAGTATTTTCGTCACAAAACGCGTGTGAGAATCTTTTTTTAAATGATTTTATTTAAACTAAAATTAAAATTAAGAAACGTAGCTTTCCCAGATAATTTATTGATTTATTTATTGCATGATTATATGATTTGAAATGTGTGTTGTATAATACAAAATTTTGTTTGAAAATTTAACAAATCTGCCAACATATTTTCTCAAAATTTAAAACATAGCTTTACTTATAGATAAAAGAACAGTCTTTCGAAATCAATTTATAATTTTTTGTGGAAAAGAATGAATACGTCTAAAATTTGATTAAAAAATGACATATTTCCGGTTTTGTCTAGTTTCCGATTTCGTCTTAACCAAATGCTTGAGTCGGGTCGAATCGAGTATCAGAATAACAGAAGTACTAATAGAATGAATGAAACGATATATGATTAAAGTAGAGAGTGTGTGCCGAGACAGAGTTGTATGGCGGTCTGCCCTCTCTGCCTACCTCTGCTGCGAAACTGCGTGATGTTAGCTAGTTAAAGATAGCTATGTACTAAACTAAATCTCAAATCTATAATAATAGATATCCACTGCATAGAAGTCAAGCGGTTTATAATAAAAAAAAAAACACCACGTAAAACTGTTGTAAATTTAAGCTCTCATTAAGAGCAGAAAGACACATATTTTTATTGGATGAGTTAAGCGAAGTCCTGTTTTAACTTGTCCATTTGGTATTTCAACTGACTGTAAATTTGTTTTTTACAGAAATTGACGTGTTATTAATTAGGTAAGCAGGTATTTCAGTACCTACTCACAAATCTTTTGATTTCAGAGGAAATTTTTATTTTGATTTAAAATAAGAAAAAAATAGTAACAAACTATTTTGGACGCGAGGTTTACTGAAAAGAACTGGTAGTTTTAGCAGCACCAACCAAATAACATGAATAATACGAACAAATAGTTCTCTCTCTCCGATGGCGCTACAGCCCATATCGAGCCTTGGCCCGCAACATTCGCCTTCAACTCCTCCTGTCCTCAGCGGCTGACTTCCAGTTTGTTACCTGGAAAAACTGTGCTGAATCCCTTCGTTTAACAAATAGTTATAGACCAAAATAATAGAAAACTCAAAATAAAAGTCGTTCAATAAAAAAATGTAACGCATTCTCCATTGCTATATCACCACTTGCTTTTGTGAACAAACGCCGTCCTTTGCAATTTTAAAAGTGGACCAAAAAGAAGATTTATCGGAGCTTTGGCTTAATAGGGAGTTTTCGATCTCGCGCACAAAATGTGTCTTCATTTACATACCCATACGGTCACACGTTGTAAAGGGAAAGCCCTTTCCACAGCGCATTACACATTAGTAGACTTGAAGAGGCGTAACTCGTTACAAAGGATCTACCCTCGAAAGGCGTTGTTGTGGTACTTAACTGAAAACGTTCTGAAAAAGGAAACATTTTATTTACGTGACATCTATACCTATTTTTTACTCGTTATGAGTCTGCTGACTATTTTTGTATGTGTTCAGTAATAGCGTGATCATTAAATAATGTATGTTATAATATTAAAACATTAAAGGTTATACGACATTTACTAGTTGGTTGTAAAATTAACATTGATTTATTTAGTATGACGGCCTTCGTGGTCGAGAATAAGGCTGTCGACTAGTAATTCGGAGGTTGCGGGTTCAAATCTCGCAAGAAAATTTTATTTGACTGATTTTATTTACGTGACACCTACACCTATTTTTTACTCGTTATGAATCTGCTGACTATTTTTGTACGTGTTCGGTAATAGTGTGATGAATGTATTTATAATATTAAAACATTAAAGGTTATACAACATTACCTAGTTGGTTTTATAATTAACGTTGATGTATTTAGTATGACGGCCTCCGTGGTCGAGTTTAAGGCTGTCGACTAGGAATTCAGAGGTTGCGGGTTCAAATTCCACAAGAAAATTTTATTTGATTGATTTGCGCTATTTCACGATTTGATCGTTTAAAAATGGTTAAAGGTGGAAGATACTCTCAGTATCGCCTTGGTGTAAGACTTCAGAATTGAAACTTCAGCCTCACAACTCACTCCAATTGGGGATGCCATAGTTTCACTGAAACCAGACGGTTAGGGGCAGTTGGGACTGTTGTGCGGTATTCACATAAAAATAAAATTAAAATGTGTTAATAATCTTATTTCAGGATTCAAGGAAGTCATCGAATTAGTCATCTACCATAGATAGCGAGCGAGCTGTTTCCATGGATGATTTCTGATAGAGATTTTTACGACTCGCTCGACAAACAGGTTGATTTATGACAGAATTTATTCTTCGATATGTAGCCTCTGAATAATTAAAAAGGTTTTGTAGACTCATGGTGTTTTGTTCGTTTAATGAGGAAGAAATTGCTTTAGTCATTTAAGCAGCCTCCACATTGGCGATCAAATAAGAGATTTTGTACATTGATCCACACTGGAGACCCTGAGTACAAAATCCTCAGGGCTTATGCCGTCTTTGGGGATGCTGTGTGAAGGATCTTTTAAGACAAAGGAAGGAGGGTAAATTCTTAGAAGGAAAAAGGTTTGGGGGTAGATTCGAATCTGGGGGTTAATGTGTCTAGAAGTCTTCCCGCTGTGGTGTAAGGCTTTGGGTCGAGAAAGTCCGACTGGAGAGGTTTGGGTTAGGTCTCCATCAACTAATTTCCTCAAACGTATACGCCGCCAAGACTTAGGACAAACCTCTTCCCAAGATCCAGGGCAAGTCACCAAACGTAGGGAACCACTTGAAGTAACGTAAGGCAGGGGTGTTGATTATCCAATAAATGGTTCCACGGGCTGGCGGTACCCAATCACGCCGCCCAAATTGGTAACTCGAGTCAATCGAGATCAGTGCTAAAAATGTACATATTAAAAAAAACTTTAATTACTGCAAATGTTTTTCAAAATTGTTAAAAAAATGATAATAATATAGTGCCGATAATTTGATAACTCCAAATGTTTTGAATGTCACTTTAAATCACTTTTCGTTATTTGAAGCATAGATTTCAGGAGAAAAAATGTTCTTTTATAGAAGAACTAAGTTTTAAGAGCACAATAACGTGAAAAATACCAGCATATCATCCTGGGATTAAGCCTTTCTAAAGTTTAGTGCTGCATATCATCGACAAACTCACTAAACTTTAAAAAATAAAGAGATTTTTTGTTGTTCACTATTCTATATTACACACAAGATCTGTTAAACATCGTTGTACTTTTTTCTTCTTCTTCTTATGCCCTGTCCGTTCAACGGACGTTGGCTATCATGTTGGCTATGCGGACTTTGTTTACTGCGGCCCAGAACAAATCTACAGTAGACTGGCCAAACCACTGTCTCAGGTTTTTCAGCCATGAGGTTCTCCTTCTTACAGGGCCCCGTCTTCCGGCCATCTTTCCCTGCATTATGAGATGCAAGATCTCATACTTCTCAGAATGTCTTATCACATGTCAAAGATATTGAAGTTTTCGGATTTTTATAGTTTTAATAACTTCTTTTTCTTTATTCATCCGAACCAAAACATTTTCATCCGAACAATAACATCTTCATTCGTATTGCATAACATCTTCTGTCCATCCAGCTTATTTTAAGTATTCTCAAATTTTGTATTATTTTTTTCTTGTTATTTTAATTTTTAAGGTTTTCATATTTCAGAAAACAGCTTAGGCTGATTCCGAAAATAGCGACTGAGGCATTCAGTTCCAGCAAGCACGAAATCTGGTTTTAAAATTAATCTACCTTTTTCTTGCAATCTCAACAATTCCCCAAGGTGTAATTATTCCCGTTCCGCTTTGTTTTAAAATTCGATCGCTTAATTATTAACACTTCTGAGATGCTCGCTCCAAATTTGAGCATAATGAAATCAGAATTTTCCGTATTACCGAGGAGGTTAACGATTCCCGGCGAATTTAAACCGATTCCTTTGAGAATTATCCTCGTGAATTATTCGATCCTGAAATTCGCATAATGACGGTGATAACTTCTGATGTTACTATTAATATCAGAACACCTTGGAAGCATTATTCATGACGGCATCCGTTAATTCTACTACCTTGAATCTTTTATCATTGAAAGCCTTACCGTAATAACCTTGGTTTTGGTTACAATTTACGAATTTGCTAAATAATTATTACGTTAATTAAACGAAAGAATTAAATTATTTTATTAGGCTTTTTGAATTTTCTTTTTCATTAACCCTTTCCTAGAATCACCACAGCCAATATAAAACTACATCTTCTACTATTCATATAAAAATCTCGTATCACGGTGAATGTGGTTCCACTCCTCCGAAACGGCTCAACCGATTTTTATGATTTTTTTTTTAATGTATATTTGGTAGGTATGAGAATAGTTTGTTAACCATATTTCATACCGCTAGTTGATTAGGGTGTCCCCATCCAGATTTTTTTTTCTATTTTTTTTACAAAAAAAATTTTTGTAATTTTTTTTGGCATCAAAAAACACATATAACCCAAATTTTCACCCTCCCATTTTTTAATCGTGGCCCTCCCATTGTTTTAATCGTGATTTTAGTATTTTTATGTAAACAAATTTAAGCGTCGTTCGTATTTCAAACGAAATTATTTATGTTGTTGAATGACAGATGGCGCTACGCTTTTTGTTGTTTTTTGTTTGTTTTTCAGCGCTTCATTTACTCTTTCTGCCATGGATCCCATCCCCACACACTTACTTACTTTACTTTATTTATATTTAATTTATTTTATATAATTTATTTTATATAATACTTTATTTTTATTTAATTTATTTATTTTTATTTAACAACCAAAATATTCACTAGAAATAATTTATATGGCAGAACAACGTTCGCCAGGTCAGCTAGTATTCATTATAATAGTGATTCATTACTATCGAAAAATTATAAAACAACACACATTTATTTTAAAATGGAAATAAAGTTAATCTTCTAATATTTAAAAAAAAAACATTGATTCTAGTTCCGGCGATCGCTGGTTCCAAATCTTAATACATAGGCAAATGAAAATAAATAGGATTTCGGAAAATTCAAAGTTGATTGAGATGAGGATATTACCAGTGGGCTACAGAGGTCATTGCAACAGATTATTATCAAAAATGTATCAATCAAATATGTACGTATACTTAAAATCAGAACCCTTCTATGATCGACTGTATTGAAGAGGGAAGGTAAAATCAATCGCTTTCGTCGTATTACATTATCTCGATTAAGATTTGAAGTTTTTAGAAAAAATAAAAAAAGGTTGAATAGGAAAAACTCTAGAGGGAGACAAACATATCCGAACTCAAAACAAAAACGGAATACAAACATGAATAGGGAACAGGAGAGAGGCCTTGACGTCACGTGACCTTCTGAGTATTGGATTTTTTTATATCCATTGTCTTCCAGTGTACATTTTCCAGAAGAAATATATGGTTATATACCTATGTACATACATTTTCAGAAATCTAGCAAGAATGAACAAAGAGAAATAACTTCATCGATTTAACATTAACCGACGATAAATTACTATAATGTGTCCCACAAAATTGTATCGCGATGTTCTTATTTTTGCAACAAATAAAAATACGAAATTCAAGCGAAAATGTTCGTCGACCTTTCCATTTAAAAAAGATATAATACCTAATTATTATTTTGTTCCACGTACTTGTTAGTATGTTGACATAACTTGTAAAAAGCGTTTTACCCTAAAATAATTTAACTGGCGCCATCTATTTCAATTTGGGTGGCGGGTACGGGTACCGCCGCCCCGGGAACCATTTTTTGGATAACCAAAATCTCTGCCATAGGTCACCCCAAGTGGTTCGCTACGTTTGCCGACTTGGCAGGGGTGCCCGGGTTCATGGGGTAAGGTTTGCCCAGGTCTTGGCGGCAGATGCGTCTGCCCACCTGCTGCGTGGGGTGGGCCGGATTGAGACACTGGTTGAGGGAGACCTTTTGATCTTTCCAGCCGAACTCTCTTGACCCATCGTCTTGCACCGCAGTTGGAGGGATGGATACCTCATACCTTTTTCCTTCCCAGAACTTACTATCCTTTCCTTCCTTAAAAAGACCCTCCATACACCATCCCCTAAGATAACATAGAGCCCCCGATGAAAAATATTTTCTTCAGGGCCTCTCGTGTGGAGCTAATGTAAAAAAAATATGTATGCGTGAAAAAGCAGATTATAAATTCTTTTAAATATCACCTTTGTACCTACTTACAAATTTTGTGATTTCAAGGTAAATTTTAATTTTGATTTGTTAAATAAGCGAAAAATAGAAACATCATTTTTAGGACGCGAGGTGTAGTAGTTTACAATTTTGAGGTTTATTTTTGCATCCATGTGGCTGAGCTAAATAAAAAGATTACTTTATATTATTGTGCTATACCTGCAGTGATCATGATTTATAAATTCATACAAATTACGCCTTTTAGAACGGTTGATCCATTGTATTATTTGGAATTATAAATCCATCACAGCTCCGCGAAATATATTTCAAATGACCTAAATAATATACTCAGCTGATGAACCTATTCAAACACGTTTAATTTGCTCGTTGTAGCAACTAATTCGTTAATTACAGACTCAATAGGACCGCGACACTATTCAATTTAATAAACAAGCGACTTTGTCAGTCACATAACGGGTCGGAATAGAATTACAATCTAACATTTTCCCCAATTCCATGAATGAATGTCACAGTAAATTAATACTAAATAACGATAATAATGTGAGAAAATTCATATGGCAATAATAATGTACATCGGAAGTCTGGTTAAAACCCGAAGAAATTAATTTACCAACTGAGGTGAAGAATAGTGGAAAGGCTTTCCCGTACCACGTCGTGGGGTTAAAAAATAATTACAAATTCTATAATAATTAAAGGAAACAAAAATCCATCGAAAATCTGAAAACAGAAAAATCAGAAAAAGATACGGCCACATTTGGACACCACCCCAGGACCTTTGCCTCGCCGGGGTGCAGCTCTACCAAGTGAGCTAACGTGTCTCTATCCGATTCGGTCATATTTAACCGTGTCATACTTCGAAAACTGAATGTACCGGGAATGAATGTATGGAATACGAGAGGGGGGTGGGGGCAGGGGAACTCGGGTAGGGGGCTCGCGGGACGAGGGAAGGGGGGGAGTGGGGTGATGGAAGGTGGAGGAGGCGGAGTGGGAACTCGAGAGGAGAAGGGGACGCGGAAGGGGAACGGGACGAATGGGAAAGGACACGCAGGGAGAAACAATTTCTTTATTAAATGGCAAAGCAACGCATGCCGGGTACCAGCTAGTATAATAAATAATATAATTAACGTTTTAATATATAATAACTCCGTGGTCGAGGAGCAAGCCTCTCGACTAGCTCGTGGGTTAAAATCCCGGCGTGCTCAAAAAAATTTTATTGGAATAATTTGTGTTATTTCACAATTAATTAAAAATAATATGTATCATATTCGTGACACGTTCCAGAGTGAAAGATAGTCTCAGTAAAGCCCTAGTGCGAGACCACTATTCGAAATTGAAATGTTGCTTGAAATGGCTTTAGCCGTGTTTGGTGACCAGAACTGATTACTTTCTTCCTTCCTTTAGAACCGTCCTCTTCCACATCTCCTTTTACTCCCCAATATCTTCAGCCTTATAACATACTTCAATTGGGGATGCCATATTCTCACTGACTCCATACCTACGTGAGCAGTTGGAACTCGTCACGTTGGCGTCGGTTCTAGAGTTCAGTTTCTTACTAACCAAAATTGAATTTGTCGTTGAATATGGTATCACCATTATCAAAAAGAGAATTTGTACTGGAGCCTTGTTCTAAGAAATACCCGATTGAGAAAATATGATTTCTAAGATAATTTGGAATGGTTAAACAAATGGAGCTCTGTAGAAATATACTTGCAAAAATATAGCGTCTGAGAAATCTGACGGGAACATTATTATTTACAAGGGCGTAGCTAGGATTTTGTTAAGGCGGGGGGGCAGGCGTAGACAAACCAAGAATAAATCTAAGGTAAATGATGCATGAGCAACGGGACAGGTTACGTTACGTTAAAAATGAAAAACAAAATAATACCTACTTGAGGGGGGGGGGGGGGGGGGGGGTTGTGGCTAGAGAATTTCAGAGATAGGCTATTTTCGTCTATAAAAAGACCGCCAGGCACAAAATTATTTGGGACATTCCACTGGGAGCCATAGAGCTACGAAAATATAAATAACACCGTATTCAATATTTTTGTGACAATATCCTTAGTAGTTTCACCTCCCCGTCGGGTGGCACCCCGGGTGGTCTAAAGTTCGGCTTCTTGATTAAAATTAAGTATGGACATAGTAAGCATAGAGTCTCAGCAAGGTACCTATTTGGGCCGATGTTGTTGGCGAGATACAATGCGTGGGACTTGTATTTCAGTTCCAAAGGCAGCTGTTCCAATATGCTCGAGTACTTGGCTATCACTTGAACACATATAATGAAAACTGATTTAATAAAAGCGCAATGTAACTAACTGATAGGCACGTTTTCTTGATGCTTCATTAATCATGATTAACTAAAAAGGTAATAATAAAAATTAAATTGATTCTCACAAACAATAGGCTACCGGTGTAATATTACTTTACGGTTTGTGAGTATTCCTGCACCTTCTAGGGGGGAGGGGGGCAGCTGCCTGCCCCCCCGCCTGCCCGTACCTCGCTACGCCCTTGATTATTTATGTTAAAGTAATAGCGGACTTGTTAAATTAAATCAAAGCATAAGGTGAGTTAAATTTCCAGCATTTTTGGGTAATTTTATTCAGAAGGCGATATAATTTAAGAATTTAAACACTGAAATAACTTCGTTCAAAGGGATCTCACCAGGAAGGTTGGGTATTTTAAAATGTTTCATTAAAAATTAATGTTTAAATACTTGTAGGAGTTAACCCAAAATTCTAAGCAATAATTTCATCTTATTAGAATTACGGAACGTAAGTAATTTAAAGTACAGTGTCGATAGAATATCATTTATGTTAGATCTCCATAGCATGAAAAAATCTGATTTGTCATTTAACTGTATATGTAGGTAAACCAAATGGAATGACAAGAACGAATTTGGGAAGCGGGAATACCGTCGCCCCGGAAACCATTTATTGAATAACCAATACCCCTGCCCTAGGTCACCCTCAGTGGTTTACTATGTTTGGTGACTTAGCAGAGGTGCCCGGGTTAATGGGGTAAGATTTGTCTAGGTCTTGGCAGCGGATGGCCTGGATACACTGAACCCCAGATTCCTACCATCCTTCCTGTCAAATCAGTATAAGCTTTCCCTAACGAAGGAACGTTTGTTCCGAAACCGGTCGGATTTGCGCATTATATAAGTGGTTTATACAAAGTTGAATTGTTTCATTTTTTTATAATGGATAACCACAAAGTAATAGCTACATTCAAAAATATAATACTTAATCAATTTTTCAAATCAGATTCACAGACCACAGTGGTCGTTAAATGATATATCGTTAAAAAAAACAAGAGTGGGTAAACGCAGTTAAATGCGAATTTTATAATTATATTTTAGGGGGAAATTTGTAACATTGTTAGCTAATTTGGTACAGTGTAATAGCTTCACCATTTTACAATTTTAAAATTAGATATTAAGCAGTTATCCAGGTGAATAATTACACGAGGGTTGGATTAGGTACCTGATAATTTATGTATGGTGCCCTCTAATTAAGAGCCTGGTACGCCTTTGGGAAGAATAATTATTAGGGTGCGTACTTTGCAGCATTAATAAAAAATAATATTAGCTTATTCACTTAGAATAGGTAAGCAGGGTTTACACAATATAATATACCTACGTGTATATAGTACCTTCACGGCCAAAATATATGCGCATATATTGTTGGCGTGACCGGTCAGTGGCTGAGTTGGTATTGCGTTTGGGTCCCACCCGTGCGTCGCGTTTTCGATTCCTCGGCTGGCCAAGATCTCAATCACGACACAAGTAACATTTTCCGCTTACTGTGGTGGTAGTAGTGGATTTTTAAATATTGTAAGGTTATTGATCCCAACCAGTATGGTTTTCAAAAGAAAAAAAGTACGGAAATGTTGCTTCAGGAATTTTCAAACCACGTAAATCATGAATTAAATTTTTAAAAACATGTGTTGGTTTTATTCATTGATAACTCGAAGGCGTTTGATACCATTTATACAAATAAACTTTTAGAAACATTGGAGGCAATAGGAATTCGAGGAAAGCTACTAGTTTTGTAAAAAATTTATTATCGGATCGACAAATAACAATAAAAATTCTAAACAAATTTAGAAAAAGAAAATACATTTCAACAGGTGTTGCACAGGGGTCAGTTTTAGGGCCAACCCTGTATATTATATATGTCTCAATTATGAGTAAATTGTTTTAATTTGTTAAACATTTTGTGTACGCAGACGATACGGCACTCGTAATATCACACGAAGACCTGATTACTGCAATGAACCTTATGCAGCATGATTTTATTGCCCTCCTAAAATGGTCTCATGATGCAGGTCTCATAATAATTTGCTTTCATGTACCATCCGATTCCTTACATTGTTCATTTCTATACTTCGTGATACTTTGTTTTAAATTGGACGTAAGTCCGTAAATAAATAAATAAATAAATAAATAATAAATGCCAAAAAAACTAAAATTATGCACATAAGATCTCCACACGCGAGATATAATGTAATCCCTTCATTATATACACATACATTTGACTGCTTACACAAAAATGTAGCACGGCCCTGTTCATGTGAAACCATTGATTTTGTCAAAAATTATGTATATTTGGGTGTTACCATTGACTGCTACATGAAATGGGATGTACACATTACTAATGTTTGTAAATGTCTACGGTCTATTGTGGGTAGAATTTATAAAATAAAATATTTCGTGCCTATAAGTACTTTAAAATTAATCTACCTTTCGCAGGCTGAATCCACAATCCGTTATGGAATCACTTCTTGGGGATATTCTTGTAAAACTAATGTAAGTTATATCCAAACATTACAAAACTCCCTTACAAAATTGTTAATCCATAAATATACCAATGCAAACCGAAGCAATACTAAATTAATATACAAGTCTCTGAATGTTTTACCTGTCAGAGGATTATTGTTTTTCAATATTGTAAGTCAGTATCTTATATTGTCTGATTCCTTGTATAGGGAAAGAGTTTTACATAAACATAATATAAGATTCACTCAAAATGAACGATTGGTGGTTCCTAAATGTACCAATAAATACGGTGAAAGAACCCTAAACTATATTGTACCCATAATATTTAATAAACTACCAGCGACAATTAAAAATATAAATGTTTTTACAGCTAAAGTCAAATACGATCTAAGGAAATGGCTATTAGATGCTGATGATTTATATTGATGCTTTACTGAAGACCTTGTTTGGAATTGGAATTCACACTCACAATTTGTATTATCTTATGTACCTATATAAAACTATAGGAGTACTTGTTGAGTATATTCATTTGTTCATAATAAATTCATTTGTACTCGTGTGTTATATAAGGCTTATGCTACTTTTTACATATTTATATTCATACTTTTCTGTAATTAAACAAAATTATCTTTATTGTTTAACTTATCATCAACATTATACATACCTAGATACTGTTTACTATTGTACCATGTTATTGCAACAAAGTAGTCATTATGTACCTGCTGACAAACTACATAAGTAGTTTAGCAGGTTTAAATGTTAACAAAAAAAAATTTAAATTTAAAAATTTAAAAAAAAAAATAACCCGGGAATGTTTGTGTTTCTTTAAAAAAAATGACAAAAAGTCATTATATTACATATATAATATGCTTTTCCTCATACAACATGGGCCTCTTCAAGGCCTGCTAAGAATAATCTTATTTTTAAAATGAACCTTTTTTACATTAACTCCACACAGGCGGCCCTGAGGAAAATAATTTCCCTCAGGGCCTATGTCATCTTCGAAGATGCTGTGTGGAGGCTCTTTTTGAGGAGAAGGTGGAGCGAAAATAGGTCTTGAAGGGACCCATGTTGTAGGAGGGGGGATACGCAGAGACGAGATACGACCCGTTCTCATGTGACAAATGTCAACCGTGTATGGAATTGTATGGAATAAGATTTAGATTACCCATTCAAGGAGATTGCTTTTATTTGGTACTAAAACATAAAAATACATTTTTTAACTTCACTTCTTTTCATAATTCCTACAATAAATTTTATCCGAAACTTTTTGGATTTAGAAACAATTAACGTGACGTGTGTAATAATACAGAAATGTAATATTATTTAAAATAGGTTTAAAAAACTGTATGATTCCAAAAAAAAAATACACATGTTTTTTTTATTATTTCTCAACCTTAAAGTATTCAGTCTCTGCATTATAAGAAACGAATCCCTGAAAAATATATCAAGAGAAAATCCTGCATCAAAAAAGGCGTTTATAATAAATTCAACAAAATGTGTAAATTTAGAAAGCAAGAAAACGCTACAGAGAGAAAAAAGCTACAGAGAGAATTTCCCCACCGCACAGTTAGGAAGGGTAAATTGTCACATTAAAAGGTGTCCTTTAAGTAAGAAAAATAATCCAATCCATTTAAGTAAATGGGCCTGTTGTCCCCGAATTACCCATTCACCGCCACCCATTTCGAAAGTGTTGGCACATTACGTTCACAGCCTTTTAAAAAACCCAAATTAAATATCGTCAAAAGAAAACTTAATTCACGTGCGAAAAGAGAAAAGTGGACTGACCTAATTACTCTGCGCTGCGTGTTTTATATTTAGTTTGACGAGCTTTTGGACATTTTCAAAGGTGCGATTTTACGTTGTTCAGAGCACACAGAATTTAATAAAATTCTAACAATAATTTTCGTCCAAATATAAGTAACATTTTATTTTAGTAAGAATGCAATTTTTTCAGTTTTGATATGTTATGGGTGTATTGCATCCCGATAAACCAGACTATATATTATGTGAGAGCATCCTTCATGAGAAATAAATTATGTTACACGACCGCTCGCGTAAGAAAGTACAGAAGTACTAAATGTAATAAAGATAAAATATTTCAACAAATTGCAATCAATAATGGTTATAATTCCAATGTAATTGAAAAAATTCTTAATAAAAAATACAAGAATAATTTCCTTAGATCATACATCTACCCTGTACAAAAGGATAAAGAAGAGAAAAAATGGAGGAAAATGATGTATTTTAATAATAAAATTCCTAATTCAATAAAAAAGAATGTACGTAATGAAATTATTCCTGTATTTTATGCAAACAATAGACTTAAAAATTACATAGTAAAAAATAAAGATAGATCATTCAAAAATGAAAAAATCTGGAATCTCACTCCAGACCACGTCCTACATTATAATTGATTATCTATTTTATTTCTATTATCGCTTATGTTTTTTATTTATCTTATTTTTTTACTTATTTTTTTACTTATTTATTTTTTTCTTTTCTTTTCTATTTACTTTTTTTTACTATATCTGTTCTGTAAATATGTACAACTTTATGGGACGTGTGGGATTGCACTATCCTCCCCACATCCTGGAATAAACATTATTATTATTTATTATTATTATTATAAATTGAAATGTAATGGTTGTGATTTCTTTTATGTAAAACTTCGAGAAACTTTGAAATAAGGATTAAAGAGCATATGAAAGCTTTAAATAATAACAGTTTCTCGGAGTTTGCCAACCATTTAATAGAAACTAGTCATACCTTTAGTTTTAACAGTGGAATAGAATTAATACATTGTAATGTCAATGGCATTCAGTTGGATAAATTAGAAATTTTAGAGATTAGAAAGAGTGTTAATGCAAATTTAAATATTATTAATAATGAAATATTGTTTTTAAATGACCCATTATTAAATCTATTCCCCTTTTAAATTTTTAATTGTTCTATATTGCCCCTTGTCTCCTACACAATATTTTTTTTTCAAATTTTATTATTGTTTATGTCTATTATTTTTCTCTATTACCTATGTATTTCTATTTTTAAAATTAGTTCTGTCAAAACCCTGAAGAAGTCAGCTTTGCTGACGAAACATGTCGGTTTTTGTAAATAATTAAGTGGTTAATACAAAGTTATCTATTACTTTGATAGATATTATATTAATTATAGTATTATTAATTATATTAAATAATAGATATTATTTCTCAAATAGCAATAAAATATTTATTTATTTCACGGGTATTTGGTTCTAATATAATACGATAAATTCACGGTCCCTCGCAAGTCTCCTTTGGTCTAGTGGTATAAAGAGCCCGAGGAACATTCAGAGAACCAAGGATCATTCGAATCCTACGAAATCAAAATTTGTTTAAATTATTTTTGTAAAATAATTATTCAATTTTCAAAATGAATAGGCAAAAGAATGCGTCATCTAGCGACTCCGAAAAAGAAACCACAAATACTAATAAGATGACCAAATGTATAGGAAAAGGTGCACTGGAATTCGGCGACAAAAATATGGAAAAAAAATCACCCTTCACATTGATAAAAAAAGTGCTTCGAAGTCTCCCCACACTTGTCTAGTTTAGTTTTCTTCGGGGTTTTCACTTCTACCGCGTGTGAATTGCACACTCAGATTTTTTTTAACGATTGATTGACGATTTTATGTATATCAAATAATGTGACTAGATATGACTTAGTTATTTGTTTATTTATCTAAGAACCACTTTATTATTAACAATATCGACATATTTCAAAAACAATGTTTTGTTCATGAGAAGTTGTTAGAACTTGTTAA
Organism: Limnephilus rhombicus; assembly: GCA_929108145.2. Classification (NCBI taxonomy): domain Eukaryota; kingdom Metazoa; phylum Arthropoda; class Insecta; order Trichoptera; family Limnephilidae; genus Limnephilus; species Limnephilus rhombicus. Next base: position 18,964,273 of record OV815278.1, on the reverse strand, counting down.
CAACTTACAAGTTATTAACAACTTATCCTGATGAAGAAAACATTGTTTTTCAAACATGTCGATATTGTTAATAATATTATAGAGGCGTAAACTAAGTTATTTCTTTTCATTATACCAATAATGACGCCACAAGGTATATTTGCAAAGTTTGAAGAAGTAATGTGACTAGAGTTTGAAATACCTTAACCTAACTCTTCAAAAATCTATACCAAAATTTAAAAAAAAAACATTTTTTAAATCGTATTGCCCAGCGAAAGTTTCGCCCATAGACATCCAAATTTAATAGACCAGAAGAGGGGAAAGATGTCTGTGATTCGTTAAAAAATCAATCTGACAGTATAATCTGGCATCTCGCATTAAAATATCACCATTTAGTTCTTAAAAGCAAAACCGCTTTTTAATGAATAGACCTTTTTACGTGGGAGCGCGAATTGTCCGCCACGTTATTATCATATTTGCGTAGTCGAAATCGTCAAAGGAAAGTTCGCCCTTTTTCCAATATTTTGTTGCCGTGTTTAGTTAAGACACTTTTACAAATGTTTCATAATTTACTTACCCCTGTAACCAGCGACGAGGTCACTGGAGAAACGCCTACATTCGCTACGTTCACATATATTAGGGTTTAATGTATAGCACAAGCTCTCACTTTTGTTCGTAAAATGTGCGATGTGACCAGCGCGCTGGTTAGGTCAAGAATTATGACGTCACATTTTTTACATACAAGCGACGCTCTCGTAAACCCAGCTGGCTCCAAGGCGGAGCTAAAGCCGGCTCCATGGGGAGGGGGAAATAATACGTTTTTATCACTTAGGGCAGGTCCAGATATATTCACATGTCCATGGTGTCGCCAGTATAAAACATGAAAAATTACCATTATAAATTATCTGTTTCTAGTATAATATAATGTTTCGTGATCATTCGCATGCATATGTACAATGTACATGCGATCAAAACTTACAAAGACCTTCTGACGAGAAAAATCAGTATCTACCATGTCATGGTGTTTTATAGAATGGCCCATAATCACGAGTAATGATGGGAGTGGCCCAGTTTTCGGTTCATGTCCTTGTTTGCCAAGCATTCCTCGCTGTTTACTAAAACATTTCGGATATTCAACTTGGAGGGTGAAGCGTGTCTGTCATCCCTCATATTTATCACGAGCCCTGTGAACTTTTTCATTTTTCAAGAGCAGGCAAACATGCCAAGTTTACATTTATTATTCAGAGTTGGTGGGTAAGAAGGATTGAAAGAAATCTTGGTTTATGGTCGCACTACATCTTATCATTCCCCAGTGCTGGTTATATTGAGTGATTAATGCCGGATTCCTAGTCAGAGTGTGGCTGAGGAAATGAATAAATCTTCCAAATATAATGCATTGCTTATAATGTGCTACGTTAAAGCAACCTTGCATATATATCGTTGCCCATAGAATTATTTCACGGGCTGCTACTTTTATTGATCTTTTGTATAATATTAATGTAGGTACTTGCATACTGCTTACTAACCCCGTATGCATGGACATTGGAGGGTCTAGAGTCGTTCAAATAAATGTAGCTTCGTTCAAAAAAAAAAGTAGAGTCTTGACGTGTGCGGTGAAGGAGGAAACCATACATTATGTTTCCTTATAACGCCGTTGGGAAAGTGGTGGGGTCCTCTCCAATATTGTTGTTAACATAACTGCCAATTTTTATTGTACATTATCTTCACACAGGTGCTGAGGAAAACAATTTCCCTGAGAGCCTATGCCACCTTTGGGGATGCTGTGGGGAGGGGTCATTTTAAGGAAAGGACTGTCTGCAACCGGTGTCAAGACGTGGACAAACCTCACCCCTTCCTCTGAACCTCCACCATCTTCCTCTGGTGCCTTTCCATATCGGAGGTTAGCTATCATCATGGAAATAATGACCCTACAGATTGCAGCCCGGAACGGGAATCATAAAAATTACTTAAGGGCCCGCAACTCGGATTTGTACCGATTTATTACATATTTTCCTTAAACACGGTAAGTTTTAAAGCTCTTAAAAAAATATATGTTATTCTTGAAGATAATATCTAGACTTTGCCCGGGCCGAAACGCAATTTATATAAAATTCCCTATAGAAAAAAATCGCAAAGTATGCTCCAAAAATTATTATTAACACGTTTGTTTCAGTTATTTTACAAGTTATATGTATGAAAAAATTCACAGTGTTTCTTTAAATGCTGTTTAAGATAATGCCCGCAAGATTTTTGCTCGATTTTAAACGAGTCGTGTTTTATTAAACATTTTCGCAATTTTCGCATCGATTTTGTCGATGTAAATGTTAGCGCTCTCCTCTAACATTGGTGATTTCGTATCTCTCCATCTTCTTCTTTTCGGGCCCGGTTGCAGAGCCTTAAATTGGACGCCATGAAATACAGCGTCTTCTTCTACGAGTATTACGTCTTCCATCGGTCTTTCCCTGGATTATTATTATATTTATTGTTCCTCTAAGAGCAATATATACTGGAGTTTTCTTCTTTATATAGGTAGTACTATTTTTTCAAATTTAATCATTCGATGATGGATGCGCGGTTGGGGGCCTACAGATGGTTTGAATGACGGTAGTAGAATTGTCTAAATTGTGCATTATTTTATTCCTCGGTTGTCTTTTTCCTTTGACCTTGGACTCAGATAAAACCTTAGGACTTGGTAATCACAAGATTTGGATAGTTACCACAAATACCGGGCAATAAAAGCTTTCAACAATCTTTCACTTTATACAAAAAATTATGTTAACAAAAAAAATACAAAATTTAAATAAACTATTTACAAAAAGACAATATTACTGAAATTTTATTACATAAAATCATAAACCTCATTCGTACACCATTATAAAATACGCATAAGTATATTATACAATCATGACTCATAAATTTTGGCGATTTTTTTTTATTACCGCTTTTTTCTATTAAAATTTATTACTTCATACCTAATTGAATTTTGTATTGTAAAATGGGGACTTAGCAGGCTTAAGGCACCTAATGCTTGTTGTATGCCACGCACTCCTCGCAACATATTGGAATAACCCGCAATTTTTGTGCACAATCTCGTGTATCGTGAATCAGCCCACCGCCGAAGTGAATCATATTGTCTGGGGAGGAGCAACAAACTCAGCTATCGTTCACTTAGAAATCGCGCAGAAAACGATCTTAAAGGTAATTCTTAAAAAAACAGACTAACTGATACAGACCAAATATTCAACAGTTTTGACGTACTAGATATACGCCAATTATACGTTAAAACTCTACTAAACTACATTTTCGACCAAAAAAACAAATTTCAACAATCTCAAAATATCACTAACAGACCAGTAAGACAATCGTACAAAAATAACATAAAAACTCCGACAGTGAATACAAGCTTTGGAAAAAGGCACTATAAATATCATGCTATAAAAGCATTCAACAGTCTTATCCTTGAAAATGAAATAGAAGAAAACGAAAATAAATTCATACTCAAAATTAAAAATTGGATTAAAGAACAAAAAAGACAATATTTCCAAAATCTCATTACATAATAAGAATAAAACACATACACGTAACACATAAAAATAAATATAAAACACACATTAAAAAATTACATTTTACCTAAATTACAAATTTTTATTTTTTGTTTAATTTTAGCTTTTTTTTTGCAGCATTATTTTTATAAAATTTTTAATGTAATATGTATAAATTTTTGTTTTATAAAATGGAGGCCTCAGCACAGGTGAGCTACCCAGTGAGGCCGACATTGCTGAATTGTATTTAAAAATGTTAGATATTATGTCAAATAAATAAATAAATATTATGTGTTTTATGTGAGAGAGTTGAAATGCATGTGTGTGCAATGGCATTGATCCCTGTGAAACAAACTGGACAGCGAAACCTGGTAAGTCTGTGGTTTCCTTCCACTCTATTCGTCCTCACTTCCTCACCGATAATTCACTGTAGTTTTAACCAGATGAAGACCTTTGAAAGTGTTATTCATCCATCTAATTTTACTTCAGATCGTAGAATTTCACAAAGTATGACATTCTGTTGTTTTCGTCAGATGTGAGCCTATAAAGAAATGTCGCGATGCAGACATCTTGGCGTTACAGTTTTAGAATTCTAACTTAAATTAATTTCCCTTGGGACCTGTGTGAAGCATTGTCAACGTTTATACCAACATTGATAGCACCGCCGCAATCTTCACACTCACAATAGTTTAAAAACGTATCTAAACACATTATCTATGGATAGTGGATAGCCTTACAGAAAAAAACGGTGCGACGAATCGTGATCCATGTCACAAACAATTGTTCTTGTTTAAAATGTGTCCTGTGACACGTTGGCCTCAATACTATTAATACAAACAAGTGGGGTACCTACGCTATAGGTCTAAGCAGGAAATAGCACTAGGCCAGGCATTAGAATCACATGATGAACCCGAAGTGACGTCATTACGGTCGCTGTATGTTGATGTTTTCTCGCTGTTACTACACTACACTACAAACTAATTAAACATCACGCCCACATAACCCAGAAGGGGTTGACAAAGAGGATGGACGGTAACACAACCCAATCTTGGCACACGCTCCGTGCTTCATCCAAATTCGTATATAGTCTCAAAAACACTATGTTACCGGCTACCCCAAAATTACAGGAAAGTTCAGAATTTTTTAATATTCTACTGTATTGTAGAGATTTATTATAATACGCGACACAGGTAAGACAGGAGAGCGCTAATCTCTATAAGTTAAATGTTGGGTTGAAAAGAGGAAGACAGAGATCGCACTCCGGCATGTAAAAAATACTTATATTGTCGTCTAACTATAACTCAGTTATTCTAACTCTCAGATACCACTTAATTTTATTCATATAATCGTGCCGTATCTTTTTCGGACATGACCGACTTCTTTTAAGGTTCGCTTTGGCGACATTTAAAAATTGTACAGGATTTTGAACGATTATGCGAACAATGTTGAATATTTTGATGCTTCAGTGAAATCTTGCAATAGTGTTAATTTTTATTAATTATTATTTTTTAATTTATAAACTAACGTTTAGACAAGATTTTTATGCATAGCACAAAGAGTAACAATTATTACAAGCAATAATTGTCAGCCTGAGACACTCATTTACATTGAAAAATCTTCCGAGAAAAGATACTTGCCGCCAACGGGACTTGAACCCGTGTCCTTCCGATTGCCGGTCGAATGCTCTGACCACTGAGCTATGGCGGCTTATCAAATACCCGCCAAATAATTCAATATATACTAGTGTTTCATTCAACAATTACTGCTTGTTATATTTTTTCCACCTGAAAACAACCAACTTTATTTTTGCGAGGAAGACATTGTTAGTGTTAAATCCCTCGCTAGGTGGCGTCGAGACAAATTATGTCTGCAATTAAAAAAAAAAAATAATAAAGTTGGTTGTTTTCAGGTGGAAAAAATATAACAAGCAGTAATTGTTGAATGAAACACTAGTATATATTGAATTATTTGGCGGGTATTTGATAAGCCGCCATAGCTCAGTGGTCAGAGCATTCGACCGGCAATCGGAAGGACACGGGTTCAAGTCCCGTTGGCGGCAAGTATCTTTTCTCGGAAGATTTTTCAATGTAAATGAGTGTCTCAGGCTGACAATTATTGCTTGTAATAATTGTTAATTTTTATTGTTTGCAAATCAGATAAATAATAATCCATTTTTTGTGTTACAGATGTATAAATCATAATACAACCACCATATAACTCAAAAAAAAATACATGAAATGAAAGTGCATTTTGCAGGTCCTGCCTAAAACGACTCTTGAAACCTTAAAGGAAAATGTGGGAAATGTTAAGAGACCTAACGACAACATTTAGCAGCATCTCGCTTTCTGTCTTCTATGCAGGGCCAACGCGTCCGTTCTGCCATGTGGAATGCATAGTGTGTCGTGGTTCCGACCCCAGAGGATAGTTGTTAGGTACGCGCAATTATTTATAGCATCCCAGAAGGCATGTAATAGTAAACTATTTAAAATGCTCTTACTGTGTAACATAATGAAATGCTTAAATAATGTTTTCTCTTATAGGAACACATAATACAGGATTTATATTACAATGTACAAGGAAACATGGGGTGTTATGGGGAGCAGGATCTACTTAATCGAAATTAATTAGGTATTTACGGAGAATAACGTCTTGACTAAGCTAACACCGTGTTCGCCCATTAGATTTTAGCTCCAGTAATGACAGAAACGGTGAACTATGCTTAATTTTGGCATAAATTGAGTTTATAATGAAGACAAATAAAAGTAGATTATTCAGTGGATGTCCAAAGTATTAGTTATACCAGAGTTTTTTTTTCTTATTACTTAAGAAATAACCGCTTTTAATCCACACACAAATTTAGTGCTAAATTTGATTAATAAACTTGATAGAAAAATGCATATAGTAAAACAACAAAAAAGAAAATATGGAGGAAATCGATTCAGAAAAAGAAACTCTCGAAATGAACGAAAAATTGGTGACTTTTCCCCGGAAAACACGAGAAACTGTACGAAGGAGTTACGCTGGTAGTTAGAAGCGCGAAGGACGAAAATTGTAAATGAAGCCGGAGTTACTATTTCTTCTAGAATGAATTCAGAGCACACCGAAAAATTTACAAGCTGTAACTTACACCAAGTGAAGTTCTATTAAATATTACGAGATTCTATAAAAGGAATAAAAATAAATTTTAATAAATATATATTTTTTTAATTTTCTGAGTCTTGTTTTTATTCATATTTTTGTTTAGATTTAGTAGTATTATCTTCTCCTTCAATAATACTCGTATATTACATTTACGGTAATAACCTTGAAAATTTGATTATTTATTTATTTACTTTCGAGCGCCGTCTTTATCAAAAAAATCATCTCAAGGTCGCCCTATTAATATTGGGTACTCTGATTGCTTGGTGATTTATCACAGCTTGAACCCCGCCTCACGGTGGCGCTGCTTATGATAGACAATTTTTATTTAATTGATACACAGAAGTCATTTTTCTTAAGGAATATAATATAAATAAAGATAAAAGAGAGAAACGCTTTTAATAAAACACATAGCTGGGTTCAATGTTTTAAGAAAATAAATTATTTACGTACTTATAAATGCAACCGACCCAGATATTCTACCAACTTCCTCTTGCGAACAATATATTCAAAAGCAAAGAAGATTTACAGTACAAAGATAGAGTTCTGTATGTATGTATTTTAAAACTTGAATATTGAATTCTTTATGGTTCTCTTCGTAATTTAAGTCACGTAATGCACGAACTACAAAGTGATTTGTTTGAGTGGAGATGCTTCTATTGCAAGGAAACGATGTATAAAATTGTTGAGAAGGTTCGATACTCAAAACGGAGATCAGAAACTTAATACAATTTTGTTCCTGCGCATCTCAAAAACTATAAATCTCAGAACTTTAAAAGTTCAGCCAATAAATGTGCAATTTCTTGTCCTTCACAGTTTTCTCGAGCAGCAGTCAATTTATTGCACAAGTTTTCATTTTCCGTGAATTTTCAAGACACAGGTTACAATATTTAAAATTAAATGAAGTAAAGAAAACGAAAATGTTATTGAAAAATTGTTGCGATCCAATTTAGAATAATTGTGAAAATATAATAGACGGAAAAAATTTGAAATTCTGTGCAAAGACGGGCGGTTCGTCTGATTAAAAATCAGTTGTTAACCGACTATTGCCATATCAAATGCAGATACAATGTAGACAAGCTGACTTTGTTCCAAGAACGTACGCAAAACTTAATGGACACGAGCGGGACACCCGTTCATAGTTGATGATGTTGGTTTTATGAGAACGGGTCGTTTCTTCCACTTGTGTGGTGAAACAGATACTGGTGGCTTGCATGTGGAACTAGCCACCAGGATCTGTTTTTCCTCCTTCACCGGTCTTTAACACTTCTTCCGGACCTCTTAAAGACCCTAAATAAATCCCTTCCTACATCCCCTATACCTTAATCCGCCTCGTTGGCGACATAGTTTTTGCACCGTGTGGATAGGAACTCTCTTGTGATATGTAACAAAATAAATTAAATAATCATAACGTTCACTAGCAGTTAAAAAACCCGCTCCGCAGGATTTGCTGCCAGGCCCCTCGGGCGGCTTTGGGCAAGGGTAACCATTTTATAAATCCGATAAGAACTGGTTCCAAAAATAGCCAGTTTCTTGAATCCACTGTGATTCAGTGACAGCTAGTCACCGAGTTAAAGTAACTATGACAGGCAATGACGCCGTATGTAATATCCGGAGAAATAGTTAAATTGTATGAATCCGTAGTATTATACCTAAGGAATAAACGTCAAAATGTGGCTGCTGACGGAAGTAGCGACATCTTTTGGCAGATTATTGAATAAACCGAATTACAACGGTAGCTTTGCTTAAAATTTTACGAACACAGATGTTATTTGTGGCACGGCGCGTAAGGGGTGGCTTCAGACATGCAATGGAAGTCGGGTTCTGGATTCAACCACACAGATGCCAGGGTATTAATACTGTTTGATTGATTCCTTTCCACTAATCGGCTGGGGAACCTTAATGTTGCTTTTATGTAATACCTACCCAGATTTAAGGACGTCAGGGTACAAACAATATGAGGAATTTTCGATACTTAGTTAGCTTCAGTACATTAAATTTTATTAAATAACAATAATTTCAACACTTTTTCAAAACCCGATCAAAAACAGAGAGTTTTCTATTTAATAGAATTTTATAGACTATCCGGCTCAAATGTCACGAACATTAAAAGTCACTGATCAAAAACAACATTATTAACCCATCAGGCTAATTTGTTCGCTTATCGGAATAACTCCTATAGGTCTCATAGAAATCGTTTTGTCTCCCTTTCTATCATAGTGTGATTTAAAAGGTATTAGAAAGAGAAAACACCACGCTTTATCTTCAAATCTAATCTAACATAACCACAAAAGAAGTAAAATGTACATATTTATGAAACCAAAGTTTCCGATCGCAAATTGAAAAAAAAATGAAACTTGGGAATATTTTATTCATATTTTTACATGGAACGACAAAAAAGAGTGTCGACAATATTGCTTTTATTTAGATTTTATTGCGAAGCGGAAATATTTTGACGCTCTGACAAAATACGGCCGAGGCCCGAGGGGTCAAGCTGCAGATCTAACGGCCACTGAAAAGATACCGTCAATTTGCTTTAACAATTTGGTACTAGAACAGAATGCTCGAGTGTTTGAAAGCGATTTTCACTGGCTAAAATGTAAATTAGAATTGAAATAATAATTATAAAAGCTTGTTTGTTTTAATAATCATAAAACACATCACTAATTAAGTGGTCTATTCACAGAAAGGTTAAAAAAAAATATTTGTGGTTTAAAGTCATATTTTTAATCCAGATTTATTCATATTTAAAATCTTGCATAATACAATTGACAGCCCTGAATTCTTGGCGCTCATAAATTTTAATGTGCTGGCGAGAAACACAAGGTCAGTACTACCATTTTACTGTGGTAATACTACGACCAGAGCACAATTCAATATACCACTACACAGAATGCAACACTTGGGCAATATGTATTCGCACATAGATGTACGGAATATATCGCTAACACAATTTAAATATGAAATAATTAAGTCATTTATCCATGATGCAAGTACTCACTAAGGAAATTCTTTGGTAAATTTATTAAACTATCTCTACCTATCCTTTTAATGTAATTAAATGTAAAGTCTTAGAAAATTCATTGAAATTTCATTATAAACCGTCATAACGTGTAGTATTATTTAGTTATTTAAAAAAAATATTTTAACTTTCTTATCTAAAATATTAAAATTCAAATTGGACAGTTCCAAACTCCTGCAACTTGCAGAGATACAGGAAGTACCATCGATACAGCGGTTTGGCACTTTGAGAAACTAATACTTAGGTGTTATTAGACATGGTTAGTGTTGCAATTTTGTAAGCCTCTGATCACCTTACTTTTAAATTTTTCTTGTTTGTATTTTCATATCATGCATGTATTTTTTTATTGTAACTTATTGTTATTATATCTCACCGTACTTTAAATTTTATTTCATTTATGTAATTTTTTATTTCTATTGGAATTTTATTTATTATTTGTCTTTCTCATGTTTAAGACGTGCTGCCTTTATTTATTTATGTAAAAACCCTCTAGACTCAAAATAAAACAAATAAATAAATATTCATTATTATCCAGAAATCTGCTTCACGCTGTGCAGATTTCACATAGATGTGAAGAGTATATTCAGAAATCATATTTACAATTTTACACGCCTGGTAAAATCAATTAAATAAACAATAAGTTATAAATGGTTTATTATTTCATTACTGTTGTTGCCGGCACAAAAATTGAAAAAGCGTCATGTGGAATCGAATATTGCATTTTATGCTTTTTGCTTTGCACACTATTGTGTTTGCGCTTCCACAAATATTCAAATGTTTTGACACTTACAAATTGCAAAAGCAAACATTTTCAGCTCCAGTCATCAACTTAAATAAACATTGACGTTTTTATCCCGCACGAGGTATGGTGGATGTTTTCCAACGGGAAGGCAATTTTCCACGAGATGCGATAACAGTTTTGCATGATAATATCATGGGCCTTGTGTGGGCAAGAGTTTCGTTTAAAATAAACGAGAAGTAGTAATATCTGCTATTTGCGTTAGAAATTCAATGAGCTATAAAAGTAGATACAATTAACGCAACTAGTGTGAAAAAGATAACCCATTTAATAAGACAATCTACTCATATACGTATGTCATAATAAGGAACTCCAGTGAAAAATATTATGGCTTTAAAAAAATATGTTCATATAGACCAAGAAACGCTGATTCTGAATATATAAGTTTTATTTCATAATATTAAAAGCAGAGTTTTTAAAAAAATATTAAAAAGTGCATTTTTAAACCTCTTCTCAAAACACAGCGTCAAGTTGGCATTACTGAAATGGTTAACGGTGACGTCACTCTTAACCTGTCACCTGGTGATAGTGTGTATTGTATTGACATTTGAAATGACTTGAAGTGCACACATACCTATGCAATTCAACATTTCGTGTTTTTGGTTTATTTTCATACTGTTTATAGAGATTTAGATAAATAATAGTTATTGTGTTTATTGAAACATAATTTAGGCCCTCAACAATTTACAAAAAGGGCTATATTTGCGGACAATCTGCAATAAATTTTGTCTATTTGAGGTTAAAGTCGTGTCATATTTTGACTTTTGCTTATGTATTTTCAAATTGTTTTTAGTATAGGGCTTTTTATACAAGTTGTTACACACTCGTCATGATCAGTGTATTATAAATACTAGTGTTTCTGTATGTATTATACATAAAACAATGTACCTACAAAGTAACGCCTGACACAAAACACGATGTCACATGTATTTGCAATGAAAGAGATGATTTATTGTTTTTATATTGCACTTTGATTAAATACAATAACAGTAGCGGTGAAATGTGAACATTTTACCAATGTTTTTTCTATATTAAAAGCAGTTAATCTTAAATAAAAACGCCTCAATTTCTCACACAAAAGTCATTGAGTCATCCTATATTAATTTTATTCCGCCATTTTCTTAAATTCAAAATCAGGGATGCTCTCCCCAAAAAAGTTATTTCCCTAGATTTCGAAGTGAAATTTCCCTAGAATTTCACATTTACGCAATTACCTACGTAGCCACCCGATTGTGTAACACTAATCCTGTTATATGTTAATTAATATGATAATTAATTGGAAATTAAAATATACTAATAATACCGTGATTTTCCAAATAAAACACTTTTTGCTACGTGAAGTAATAATTTAAAAGTACGAATACACTCACCACTGAATTAGAAACTGAATTCCAAATTAAAAAAAAACACTTTGCAAAATAAAAATCATAAGCAACCCGCCGCTCATTTGTACCAAGCGTGGTATTTTGAAGACCCCCCCCCCCCCCCCGAACGTGTCACGTAGAATGGGTACGTTCCCTAATATCATTTTGAGTTGTCAGTGTTAAAAATAACATTAAAAATTAACATGTAAGTACATGAACAATAATTAAGATTCATAGGAATTCCAAAAAATATATATAATAATAATAATAATAATAATAATAAGCCTTTTTATTCTGAACTTCTGTTAGGTATGTATTAGACATGATCTTATTTGTTATAGTATATCCCGAAGCTCAGTTTGCCTCTTGGCATAGGCCTCCTCTAACATTTTCCATTGGGACCTGTCACGCGCTACTCTTCTCCATTGATGTCCAGCAGTGAGTTTTAGGTCATCTTCCCATCTCATGTGTTGACGTCCTCTACTTCTCTTGCCATCTCTGGGATACCAGTCAGTGACATTTTTGCACCATTTCTCTTGTGGATCGCGTATCATGTGTCCTGTCCATCTCCACTTTTGTTGGTCTATTCGGGTAACTACATCGGCAACTTTAGTTTTCTCCCTTATTGTGCTACCTCTCACTCTGTCCTGTTTCCTTGTTCCTGTCAAACTTCTCTCCATGGCTCTCTGGCAGCGTTCCAACTTTTCTCTGTGGCGTTTGGTGAGTGCCCAAGTTTCACATCCATAGGTGATGACTGGAAGTATACACGTGTTGAAGACTTTCCTTTTTATTTGCATACTTAGCTCCTTAGATTTCAAGACTTCTTTCAAAGACCAGTATTTCTTCCATCCATTTGCTACTCTTCTCTCGATTTCTTTAGTGGTTTGATCTTTGTGAGATATTATCTGTCCTAAATAGATGTAATCTGACACATATTCGAGTGGTTGGTTGTCAATTTTTATAGTTACTGGTTCAGAGTTTGTAAGCAATTTTGTTTTGTCTTTGTTCATGCATAGGCCGACTTTCACACTTTCCTCGTTTAGTGATTCTATCATTCTAATTAGGTGCATTGGGTTTTCCTCGAATAGGACTATATCGTCTGCAAATCTTAGGTGGTTAAGTTTTACACCTTGTACGTTGATACCATATTTTTCCCAATTTAGTTTGCGGAAGATACTTTCCAGAGCAGCCGAGAACAATTTTGGTGATAGAGGGTCTCCCTGTCTTACTCCTCTCTCGATCTTGAACTTTTTTCCCAAGGTTTCTAGTTGGATCCTCGCTTTGCAATTCAAGTATATGTTTTTTATAATATTTATGTAGTTTAAAGGTATCCCCTGCTGTTCAAGGCTATCCCATATAGCTATGTGTCTTATGCTGTCGAAAGCTTTGGAGTAATCGATGAATGCCATGTATAGTTTCTTATTATACTCATTATATTTTTCTACTATTTGTTTCACCGTGTGTATGTGGTCCAGGGTAGAGTATTTTTGTCTAAAGCCGGCTTGCTCCCGTGGTTGATTTTCGTCTAACTTTTTACTAATTCTTTCCAGGATAACTTTGGAAAATACTTTGTATATATTTGACATCAAACTTATAGGTCTGTAGTTCCCTATATCTTCCTTTTGTCCTTTCTTGAATATAAGAATAATGTTTGATGTTTTCCACTGTGTAGGTATTAGACCAGTTATAAGTATATCATTGAATATTGAAGTTAGTATCGGTAGTAATTCTTCCATGGTGCCTTTAAGAAGTTCGTTTGTCACTTTGTCTGGACCTGGGGCTTTTTCCATCTTCTGACTGTATATGGCTTTTTCTACTTCTCTGGAAAGTATTTTTGGTTCAGTTACAACGTTTTCCTGCTCTTTATTGGCGTCTTTCTTCGGATCATGTTTTTGTTTGTCGTCTGGGCATTAGTAGAGGTCGTGGTAAAATTTTGTGGCTATTTCGTTTATGTTTTTTCTATTTGAAGAAGTATTCCCCCGTTTGTTTAATTTTGGTATCCATTCTTTCTTTGATTCTCTCAATTCTTTAAGCGCTTTTTTCAATTAGAAATTAGAATTAGAAACTGAATTCCAAATTAAAAAAAAACACTTTGCAAAATAAAAATCATAAGCAACCCGCCGCTCATTTGTACCAAGCGTGGTATTTTGAAGACCCCCCCCCCCCCCCCCCCGAACGTGTCACGTAGAATGGGTACGTTCCCTAATATCATTTTGAGTTGTCAGTGTTAAAAATAACATTGAAAATTAACATGTAAGTACATGAACAATAATTAAGATTCATAGGAATTCCAAAAAATATATATATACGTATATATATATATATATATATATAAATAATACCAGTAATATTGTCATATGTAATAAAATTTTGTTTAAAATTTTGTTTTAAAATTTTAATATTGTCATATGTAATGTAATAAAAACATGTAAGTACATGAACAATAATTAAGATTCATAGGAATTCCAAAAAATATATATACGTATATATATATATATATATATATATATATAAATAATACCAGTAATATTGTCATATGTAATAAAATTTTGTTTAAAATTTTGTTTTAAAATTTTAATATTGTCATATGTAATGTAATAAAAACATGTAAGTACAAGAACAATAATTAAGATTCATAGGAATTCCAAAAAATATATATACGTATATATATATATATATAAATAATACCAGTAATATTGTCATATGTAATAAAAATTTTGCCAGAGTTCGAAATTTCCCTAGATTTTGTCCTGATTTCCATTATCCCTAAAAAATATTTTTCTCCCCTAGATCTAGGGAAATTTCCCTCGACATGACATCACTGATTTAAAATGACAACTTAAAAAGTAAAAAACTAACGGTGGGTGAAGACCACCATAGATACGGTGCGTTTCTGGGAGTCTTTAAAAATCAAAACTTTGACAATTATTTTAACTATTCAAACTAACTATAAAAATAAAAATGCAGTTATTTAAGTTTGAAGGTCTTTATTCATAAAAAAAAATAAAAAAAATTGGACTGGAGTTCTCTATTAGGACAAGAAAAATTCCACTTTTTTTAATGATACACCGCGTCAAGTCCGCATGTAGACGCAACTATATATATCTTGCTTTCTTCACCCAATGTTCTTTCCAAGTACATATCCCTATCTGACAGTGTTTGGCCAATTTACCTACGTGTGACATTTGCAACAATAAATCATGGAACAATCAGTCTAAGTCGCTCGTGCAATGATCAACTCCTGTGGTGATCTCTCAGTAATTTAAAATCGAATCTGGGCACTGACCATCTTATACCCGCTCGATGTTTACAATGAAGAAATCTCTTATTTGTGAGATCCAGTGTATCAAGAATATCAGAAGACAAGGGAAAGTTAGTCCTTTGCAATTCAAATATTTACCAACTTCCATAGTTACGTAAACGTATTAAACTTACATATTTAGAATTATTGATTATTCGCAGAGAATATTGTATTGTATCACACCGTATAGGATACCGTTTTTGCTTATTTTAAGAAACCGGTTAAAATACGAATATTATTCAAGTAGGAAATGAATATTAGAATGTGAAGTATTTAATATTTAATGTATCCATTTTAGGCAGTCAATCCTGGTACCATTTTTTATGTAATGTGTGAACATCAACATAATGTAAGATGGTTATCTGCATGCGAGTACTTATGTTTGATTGTAATTTGGCACTTAGGGAACGTACCCATACCACGTGACACGTTTGGGGGGGGGGTCTTCAAAATACCACGCTTGGTACAAATGAGCGGCGGGTTGCTTAGGTTTTTGGTCACGGTGGGGGGGGGGGGGGTTAAAAAGTGCAAAAAGTTGGTCACGTAGTATGGGTACGTTCCCATTATCAAATAATTAAAAAAAAATCGAAAGAATTTTTGTTATTTATTTTTGGGGTGTTATGCCATGTGCGCTACCTCCTCCTTTAGACAAGGTATCGGACAGCGTTACAGTGTCCATCATCAGGGCGGATGGTGGACACTGTAAAGTTTAAGTTGTTGGTTGTCCGAAATGTTGTTAAGTTGTCCGAAACGTTGGCAAAAGGAGAAAGTAACGCAACACGACATAACACCCCCAAATAAATAAAAAAATACAATTGGCCGTGAAAATCTAAAATCATATCAAATCGAGTGCAGTTCACACGCGGTAGAAGTGAAACCTTCATCCACACAATCTCAACCAATTGAAGTCTTTAAAAGCGAGCTCATAATCAAACCATTTATGGATAACCAATACCTCTGCAATAGGTCACCCTAAGTGGGTCGCTACGTTTGGTGACTTAGCAGGGATGCCCGGGTTCATGAGGTGAGGTTTTTTCAGTTCTTGGTGGCCGATACGTCTGCCCACCTACTGCTTATTGCGCAGGATCAAGAGAAACTGGTTGGGGGAAATATTTTACCCTCCAGCCAGTATCTCTCAACCCATCGTCTTGCACCTCATTTGAAGGGATGGATTCATATGTCCGTCACTCCTGGACTAACCCCCAGATTCCTACCCACCCCTTCCTCTCCTTCCTTTCCTTACGAAAACCCTCCACACAGCATCCCCTAAGATGACCCAGGCTCTGAGGGAAGTTATTTTCCTCAGAGCCTCCTGTGTGGCGCTAATGTAAAAAAAATGACAGAGCGCGACGCTTCGTAGGTACTGTATATAAGTAAGGTTTCATTCTATCTCAGTCTGTGGCAGACTAAATCCTATAGATGTATGTGTTTATCTCTTTTTCTCGTTTCCGTTTTATCGAGTTTCAAATCACAACGGTGATAAAGAAGTTTCACTTTAAAAAAAAGCTAAATCTCAAAAATATAAAAGTCAACAACATAAACGAGTTAAATTAAACGTAATGAGTTGCAGGCTAAACAAAATACAGTTGAATTCATGTTGTCGTTGATTATTTAGAAAATACACACGGTGAAACGAACGACTAAACACCTTTGCCCCTGCCAACGATAACGCTTTGAAAACAGTGAGGGAAGTAAGATAAATAGTGATCAGGCTAATTAAATTCAAGACACTTTGTTGCTGACAGGAATTATTGAATAAAACGAAGAGCATAATTAAGTGTTTAATGAACCATAAATAGGTAGGCACAATATATTTTATATGAATTATGATATTTTAGAATAGATAAGAATTGTAGCGAGACGATTTCGCGGTATCTGTCAATACTTTCAATAGACATACCAAACCAAGCATCGAGCGGGACAAACGTACTCGCTTATAACATAGTACGTCTAGTAAACTCATCTGAAATCTGAGCGTCAAACACACATCATGTGATTGTTAAAAATCTAAGTATTTTTCTGTAGTGGCTATAGTTATCTAAAATCAATGTATTTATACACCTCATCAGAGTGGAAGGTATGTAGGTAACAAGCAAGTGAATTAAAAAAAAAGTTGTGAGGGCACGGACCAATTTACAATTCGAATATCGCAAAAAATACACATAATTTATTCATTTTGAAGTTTCAACGAGTGCACTTGACACTCTAATATAGTTATCAAAAATGTTGTTGAGAACAACTTGCGCTTTAACAAAAAGCAACTTCACAGAAATATTTAAAAATAATATACAAATGAAAAACGTTATTTGTTTAAAACTTCTATTTTATTTATAAAAGTCGATTGGTTTCGGTTGATCTCAACCTTTATCAGGACAAAGATATAATAAACTAAATTACAGTACAGAGGAAGATTATAGGGTAAACAAAAAAGTGAAAGCATGTAAGAGAGGGAGAGAACATCAAAGTCTGGTTGGTGGAGGGTAAGGAGAGGGGATGTCCTGATGAAGGTTGAGATCAACCAAAACCGGTTAACGTTTATAGACAAAAAATAAAGTGGTATCAAACAAAGAACATTTTTCATTTGCATAATGTCAAGCCACCAAAATTGTTGCATTTCTTTGATAATTCAAAAATAATATACATGATGTCCAGAAAATAGTGATACGAGCGGGAAACTGGGTGCTTCTGTTTTCCACTGAAACCATTGTTTATTATTATTACTACCCTTGTGTACCCAATGTAAAGATACCACGTAAGTTGGAATTTTTTTAAGGTAAAATTTTGAAAAAATTCGGTCGCAAGGGGGTTAACATCAGCTGATGTTTTAGATATGTCGAACCGTAGTACCAAAAGTTTTTAACCATTTAGTTGCCGAAAATAACAAAAAATGACAAATTAAAAAAACATATCTGAAAGCTTAGATGGAAAATCTATTCTATGTGTTGTCTATCTCCGCGTGTCGTAAGTTCCCCAGTTTCCCGATTGTACGACCGGTTTCCGGAAACCATGTAATCCGATTAAACATACCTAATACTTAAGCTCGGTAGACCCAAATGTTTCAAAATATACGCATATGTAATAAAAACAAGAATAAAATACTTTAGGGTCTAACTTTTCTACATTATGCTAATACTAATTGAATTCATACATCCTTGAGCGCATTCTTGGATACTCTAAGGATTATCCATCAAAGCCAAAAAGAAAGAGATTGACTGACGTAATAAGATCAACATTTTCCCATCGAAGTGGAATAAAACTTGTGCGAATCTTTAAAATTTACATTTTCAGGGAACAACGGGGATAAACAACGGCTGTTGAGGATTCTATGTAGAACGTAGATTTTAAGTATAACACGCGAAAAGATTAAGTTGTGATGCTTCCAATAGGAGATTGGTATTTGTTACAAAAATGTTAAAAATATACGTAATAAACACAAAATAAAATATACAAAAATAAACACTTCGTTTCAACTAATTTTTATTATTTTGATCGTGACCCGACAATTATATTACTAACTATAAAATTATAATTTTTTTTTAATATTTACCAACTTCAAACGTAAAAGATATTCAGTTCGACTTCAAAAATACCCTTAATAAAAAGTTGGTATGAATATCAAAGAAATCTAGATACACCGGCCAGCATAGTGCAGCGATAAGGCGCTTGATTCGCATTCCGAAGGTCGCGGGATCGAATCCCGGCGTAGCAAATAAATTTTATTTGATTAATTTGTGTATTTCACAATTTATTCATTTAAAATGATATATAGTATATTTGCGGCACGTTCCAGAGTGGAAGATACTCTCAGTATCGCCCTGGTGTAAGACCACCATTCAGAATTGAAACGTTGCCTGAAATAGCTTTAGCCGTGATCTGAATAGACCAGATCTGAATAGCCAGGTACTTCCCCACCTTCCTCTTAACTTCCTCTTCCCTACCTCCTTCCCACCCCACTACATTCAGCCTCACAACATACCCCATGTCGGGGATGCCATAGTCTCACTGGCTCCAGACGGGAGCAGTTGGGACTCTTGTGCGGTATTCACGTAAAAAAAAAAAAAAGTTACACAGTGACGATTTTTTGTACTTTTTTTACAGTAAGTAGAGAAGCAGATTTTTTCTTGATGCAATTGATAATGTCCGACCGAAACTAGTTTTTACGGCCGAACCTGAGACCGAGGTCGAAATTCGGTTTCAGACTGAGGTCGAAACCGAAACCGAAACCAAAACTTCCATATAAGGTCATATTTTCGTGGGAAAAAAATTGTCAATCTTAATCAGTCAGTCTTTATTTTTAAATCATATATTAATCATTCAGTCTCTGATGTGGAATTGAATTATCAATAAACAAAACATAATTATCACTCCTTATTTCAATAAAAACACAAAACAAAACTAAGTTACTTCCTTTTCCTTAATATGTTTGGGTACACTAAACAAAAAATAGTCGAACAAAATAATTTCTTCTAAACTGTGGTCATTTTTATGGAACTCTTTTTAATGAACTACAATAAAATTAAAAAGTACCTACTAGATACAATAACTGAATATTTTTAATGCAAATAATACTTAATGTATGAAAATAAGAATTTTTTATCAAACTTAAAAAAAAATGAAGAGCTTTAACGAGCTACAACTATGAATAATTTGAATGGACTAATAATAATACAAGTAGTGTCCGACTGAAACAGGTTTTTCTACGGAAACCGAAACCGAATCTTCGGTAGCTGTCCCAGTTTCGGCCGAAACTGAAACTTTTTTAGACATGTTAAAAATCTATTGTTTACTGAAATTTGGCTTATTTTTTACACTTACAGAAACTGTTAACATGCGTTAAATGAAATAAATAAACAATAATTGAATTACTAAAAATTAACAAACATGTTAACTACTTCTTGGAACAAAAAATTGTCAATAATAAACACTTAAGTACATAATAAAGGAAGGACCTCATTTATTGAGTATTTTAATTTAAATTGCGTTTACAATCACAATATTCTTAAGACTAAATTTACCATTTATTGAAATCTTTTGCAGAGTTTCGGTGCGGCCGAAGGTTCGGCAGAAAATCTGCCGAAACCGAAACTGATGCCGAAACTTGCCGAAACCGAAGCTTCGGTCGGTCACTAATTATCAGTATTCATAATTAAACGAAACGATGAGCGCGGGTGCAGCAAAAACATGTCCGATCGCAGCGCGAAAACTCCCGAATTCAGTTTAGGTTTCAGCCGTAGTTACGGCTGGATGGCAGCCGAAACCGAAACATAGCCGAAAGCCGTTTTTTGCCGAAACTAATAACTGTAACTTATTCGGCAAAAATAAAAATCATCCAAATATTATAGATCACAGTCATAATCACCAACCTGGGCGTCTAATAGTTTTGTCAAGAGGTGCCTAACTTTAACTCAAGCCTGGCGTCGTTTGGCTCAGAGCCGGCCCTGTACAGGTCCACAGGATTATCGGTTAGTAGCCGGCACGAAGCTTCGGGTTCTCACCCAGGCGTCGCGAGTTCAATGGTGTACTAGCTAAGTCCGACTTCAATACACAAGCAACATTTTCAGCTCAAAATGATGACAGTAAGAGGAATTCTAATAATATTTTTATTATTCTAATAATATGCTAACTTAAAAGGAAGTTTTGACTATACGGAATAAATGAAAAGATCACACCAGTGTTCTCGTGGATTGTATCTTGTAAGGTATTGATTATTCACACAAAAGTTAAGTTTAAGGTTTTTGAGGGAGGGCCAAGGGGGTAAGAGAATGAATGGGCTGGTAGAGGCATTAGCATTTAAACGAAGAAACTGTCAACAACCTCCGCGGTGGGGCTGGCTCGCGTTAGGGGCTGTCAAATTATTGTTGAGCAGCGCAGATCCATCAACCGAAAGTTAATATACATGCCACCATATTAGCATTTATCAGCGAGGGTTATTTCCATTCATAAATAAATATCAAGCCTTTTAAAGGTGACTTCAAAATTGTGCCGCTCAAAAGTTCAACGCCCGTCCTATTACAGCAGGCCAAATTTAGGCCGAAGGAAATGGGGCAGGGAAAGATATGGGAGAAGATAAATGTTGGGAATTATCTGGCTAATCAAATAGTATATTTGCGGTACGTTCCAGAGTGGAAGATACTTTCAGTATCGCCCTGGTGTAAGACCACTATTGACAATTGAAGCGTCGTTTGAATGGCTTACGCCGAGTTTGCTGACCAGATCTGAATAGCCAAGTACTTCCCCACCTCTTTATCTAATCCCCGTTTCCTTCCCCTCCACACCATCATCAGCCTCATAACATACATATATGTGTGTTTGCGTGCAAGTATGTATGTATGTATATATATGTACGTGTTGGTATTGCGTATATGCCTGTATATACATATATATGTTTGTATTCATGTACGTAGGTGCATATGTGTGTGTGTGCGTGTTTATGTGTATATGAATGTGTGCACCTGTATATACGTGCACGTACGCAAGCACACATATAAAAACACACACATACAAATAAATATAAAATTTTTGATATTGTTATGTATATTTTTATAATCTTATCCTTACGCACTTATTTTTCTCTTTTCTTTTTTTATTATAACTTTTCCAATTTTACTATGTGTTTACACTAGACTTCACTCAAAGTAACTATCTTTAATTGATCACCATGAAACAGGCAGCCGCCTAGTATGGTGATTTAATAAATCTAATCTACTTAAATGTCTAACATATGTAACATGTATTTTATAAATAAATAAATAAATACCCCAATTGGGGATGCCATAGACTCACTTGCTCCAGACGGAAGCAGTTAGGACTCTTGTGAAGTATTCACATAAAAAATCACCAAACATGGATAAAATTTACTAAAGATTTCGATGCTAAATACCTGAATGGCGATTTTTCACTGGTACGATATTAAGTGCATACAAAGCATTTTATTATTACGATTTCACTTATAAAATACATTTATTTGCGCTTGCCTGGTTTTGAACTCGCGACCTAACCTTCCGGAACCTAGTCGAGTGTCTACCTTGCACTCTGTAACGTTATCATCTACTACGTAGAAGGCATCTATATGTATATCAAACCGGTCTTGGACTCTACGTCCTTACGTTGCAAAGTCAGCCTAAGCTCAATATTTCGTTTGTTTTATTTTTCATAAAGATTAAAGTACAGTGCAGTAAGTGTTGACAATCTCTGGCTTTGAATATTCCAGTCATGAAATTCATATTGGTTACACGGTCCGTCCGGGAAGTTCTTAGCATGTGTCGAGAAGACCAGAGTTTAGAGCAGGCGTGTCTAAATCACGGCCTTGAACAAATAGAGTAATGCGGCAAAAATTGCCAAGTAAGGTACCCACTTAAGAAAGTTTTAAAATTACATTGCGACTTTCAGCGGTTTTTTCCGTGATCTAACCCTCCGTGAAAGTGATGTAATGTAATTATATTCAACAAGGACATTCACAGACATAACAAAAGGACATGCAAAGAAATCACGCTTCAAAAAAAGGACAAGGCGAATACACAGAACAGTTTACTGTACAAAGGGATGAAGTTGTATAACAAGCTACCAGAAACTTTAAAGTGGACACCAATTGGAAAGTTCAAGACCCATTGTAGGAGTTACATAAAATTTAGTTTGCGATATGAAGTATTATAATTAATTAGAAATTTGTAAACTTAAATGTACAAATTACTAAAATAAAATTAATAAAAAATAAAAAAATTAAAAAAAAATTAAAATTAAAAAAAAATAAAGAATCTCTCCACGTAGCTTTAAAAAAAAATCTATCTACACAGAGAAAATACTTACAATTGTTAACCTCGCTGTTTTGCAGCAAAAATTTGGCAAAATTAAGCACAATTAATTTTGGTAAGATTGTATTTAAAAAAAAAAATATATATATATATATATATACATAAACATATACAAGTGAGAAACCTTCAGAAAAATAAAGTAGAAAAGAGTGGCAAGACAAGAGTGGGGAGGCTACGAAGCACCGCACAAAGAGGAGATCGATTATTCTATCTCATTCTCTCGCAGGCTAAAGCCTATAGATGTATGTATTTGTTTCTTTTTAGTGTCGCTTTTTCGAGTTTCAAATCACAACGGTGCTAAAGAAGTTTTCACTTCAAAAACTAAAAACCCCTAGAAGAGCTCTGAAAAATGCGATCAGTTCCAATGGAACCAGACAAAAATTTTGAACTTTTTTACTACATACCATTAACCATCGGATAAATAAGCTCGTTATCACGATAATATAACATTAGATACAAGATATACGTATGACGTACGAGGCGTACGCCGAACCATCGCAATATATTTATGTATTCAAGGTGCATAACAATGACTTTTCACTCAATTTGATATGTAGCAGATAAAAGGTTGAACTTCCACAGGATGATTTAGTTCTACTTTCCATTTCAGGGGTTATTCCCTTGGGGTTATAAGCATCGTTCACACATAATCAGCTTATATTATAAAAGAAAGTGTACTGCAATGTACGTGCTGCTAAAACTCAAAAACGAGTCCCGGAACGATCGAGGGAATTATATGGTGTGGTAGCTCTTTATCCCCCATCCATGAAGGTTCCCGTTTTTACCTAAAGGGCGTGTTAATTCAAGATATAAGTAATGGAATTTTCGCCCTCTAGAAATTTCTAGAACAGTCCAGAACATTCAAGAGCATCCGAGAGTATTCCATAACATTCCAGAACATCCCGGAACATTCTGGAATGTTCGAAAATAGTCTGGAACGTTTGGGAACATCCCGAAACTTATTATTAAGATCATTGTGGAACATCTCAGAACACTCGAATGTTGTGGAATGTTCAGGAACATTGTGGGCCATTTGAAGCCTTTTTGGTATGGGTGGAGCTAACCATTGGTAAGAGTATACAAGGTGTACGGGGGTAAAGTGCATTAACTTCGGGAGGTGATTCTACATGATCGCATAAGTAAAAAAGATAAATAACTTTTTTAGAAATTCCAAACTTTAGGGGTAGTTTTGTGGTAAAAAGATAAAATTAGACCGGCCATTACTATTATTACCAAGCAACGTTGTAACAATCGCGCCCGGCAAGCTAACAACAATTTTATCGAGTAAATTTTACGAGTACCTTATACGGAGGATTTTTAGTAGGTATATCTTTTTGTATGGGAAAAAAGTTGGAATTTCAGAAAAAGTCATTAATCTTTTTTACTCCTACCATAATGTAGAATCACCTCCCCGACACCCTGTATATAGCAAGATCCGTTGTGGGTTCAAACGTCAGTTCAATCTCATATCAACTCCCTGAGCGAAGCCGGGTACCCCAGCTAGTTCTTATTAAATTAAATCAGGTTTTCGTAAAATAATACTCAATGAAAACCTTTTTCATATTTTATACAAAAAAAATGTAATAATAGAATATCAATATTGTCAAAACAAAAGGATAATTCACACGAAAAAGTTCTCAAGCTTCTATATTTAAAGTTTCAGGAAAATCAAGTAGGTAAGGGCGGAAACTTTTGCGAATTTTCCAACACGTAATAATTGTACTTTGTGATAATGAAGCGGATTGCATTAATTAAAATGAAACTCATCAATCAACGTCACATGAAAGTATAATTAACGTCGTGAAGTGGGAAGTGGATTTTAAAAAACACTGGAAAGTTAAGCTTAATTTCAGATCAAAAGTTAACGTGTCACGTGAAGTTAGAAATATCGGATTCAAATAATGAACATTTAATTATAATGATAGAACCATCATTTTTTTTTTTTTGATAGATTACGCAGATTACTTTAGTTAGTTGTGTGAACAAGAGAAAATATATTGTAATCGCAAATAGATAACGTAATCTTGATTTACTGCGATTCAAAGAGTGGACTTCGATGTTGACACAAAATATACGGGGTCGAAATTTGATCGTGGAATTGGTCAGGAACCAACTCACCCAACGTTGTTCGGTTGTGATGATAAATCCTTCGTCTTGGTGGATCTCACGATCCTGAGGGACACCACAAGCGGTTATCACTACACAAGCACTTGGGAAAACAAGAGAATTCCTGCACATGTTTCTTATAATTAAGAACTGAGGGACAAGGTAATAGCACAGCATTTAACAAAAGACTGACAAATTATTACTGTCATTTTGCTCACTAGTCCGGGTATTGTCGTTAGCTGGGGAAAGATTTGTGTGTGTAGATAGGATGGGTAGGAATGTAAAGGTATATAATAGGGAAAGGTATGTTTATTTGCGACAACATATATATTATCTTTTATTTCGTAATTTTTTCTTTAACTAATAAATAACTTACAATTCGAGGGGCGAAATAACTGCAAACTATCCGATAAGCCATTTAAGGCTCTGCAACCGGGCCCGAAAAGAAGAAGATGGAGAGATACGAAATTACGAAAGTTAGAGGAGAGCGCTAACATTTACGGCGACAAAATCGATGCGAAAATTGCGAAAAAGTTTAATAAAACGCGACTCGTTTAAAATAGAGCAAAAATCTCGCGGGCATTATCTTAAACAGCATTTAAAGAAACACTGTGAATTTTTTTATACATATAACTTGTAAAATAACTGAAACAAACGTGTTACTAATAATTTTTGGAGCAGACTTTGCGACTTTTTTCTATCAAGGGAATTTTATATAATTTGAGTTTCGGCGCGGGCAAAGTCTAGATAATATCTTCAAGAATAAATTTTTTTTTTAAGAGCTTTAAAACTTACCGTGTTTAAGGGAAATATGTAATAAATCAGTACAAATCCGGGTTGCGGGCCCTTAAACGAACGGAGAAGTCTTCCTTACCTGAAACAAATAAACAAACAACAGTTAATAAAAAAATATCCAGTCAAAATACATATTTGTTTGCATAGTTGGTATCTAAAAGAAGACAGTTTTTAGGTAGATTTAAACATTGA
The DNA here is from genome assembly GCA_929108145.2 of Limnephilus rhombicus. Lineage (NCBI taxonomy): Eukaryota > Metazoa > Arthropoda > Insecta > Trichoptera > Limnephilidae > Limnephilus > Limnephilus rhombicus. Next base: position 18,938,224 of record OV815278.1, on the reverse strand, counting down.
AATAGAATTAACTATCACAACAATTATTGGCACTGAAATAATTAAATCAACAGAACCTAATAAAAAAAATTTAATACATAAAGATTTGTTTTTTTTTGGAGTAACTGTTCATTGAAGACATATTAGGAACTCTCAAACGAATCGCATCTAGGAAATTAACCCAGGACCTTAGCCTTGGAGGAGTTCTGTCGAACTGATTCGACTGTATTTCCCTCAGTCATATCTAACTGTATCATACTTCGACTAAGAACTACGAAGAATATATTATAATAAAACGAATATAAAACTTTATTCCACTTAACAATAAAATTAGGTCATTAGCAACAATAAAATTAGGTCATTAGCAAATCATATTACTTGTAAGGTTTTTCCGTAATCATCATTGAAGTGAGCTGCAAACCCAATGTAATTAGCTTACTGGAATAACCAAAATATTTAGAAATTCGATAGTCTAAAATGACTTAGCAACAAATATAATTACTGTAATTGATTAAAATCCTTGTAGACCACCCCCCTCCCCCCTCCCCAATATGTTGTGTTTATAAACCGTAGACTAGGAAATATTTGTACCAGTCTGAAGATGGCTTTGACGAGCTGAAACCGGTTACGGTCCAATAAAATTAAGTGGAATAAAGTTTTATATTCGTTTTATTATAATATATTATAATGGAATTCCACCATGAAATATCACTCTCAAAAATAGAAATATTACGAAGAATATCTTCATTTTCTTAACGCATATTTTTATTGGTTGCTATCTTTACGTATGAATGCAAGATTGTTCCCGAAGTAAATATAATCTAGGTAGTGTATTGCAATACGAAAACGGAAAGGAAACTCAACGATTAATTTACCAAAGGAAGAAAAAAATTATAATACGGGAAATTGATATATTTTATTTTCTTTGAAAAATTTCGGAAAAACTAAACATTGAGTCCCAACCGCCCAGAACCACTTAGATTATTGCATTACCAATTTGGAGTACGTTATTCAGCTGAGAAAAGAGGGGAGTGGAAGTAGATGGAAAAGAGGAAGGGTTAACCGACTATTCAGATCTAGTCTAAACACGGATAACACCATTTCAAGCAAAGTTTTTTTTTCTAAGTGGTGGTGATTAACCAGCGGTAACCATACCCGCCTCCCAAACAATTTGGTAGGCGGGTATGGGTACCGCCGCCCCCGGAACCATTTATTGAAAAACAAATACCTCTGCTATAGGTCACCCCTAATGGTTGACCACACTGACCCTCAGATTCCTACCCACCCCTCATACCCTTTTCCTTCCCGGAACTTCCTATCCTTACTTCCCTAAAAAGACCCCCACACAGCATCCCCAAAGATGACATAGGCCCTGAGGGGAATTATTTTCCGCAGGGCCTCTTGGAGATAATGTAAAAAATAAAAAAGCTACTTTTCTAGCCGAAAATATACAACATAATATATTTTATTATCTTCACTACAAGTATTTCTGCATTATAATTGATTTGATTGTGTTCATCAGTAATCTGAGTATTGTACCAGATTTAGGGTGCCCTTACACATATAATTGCGTACTCAACTCAAATTTCGATTTTTCGTAGATGTCTGACAATCAACTGGACGACCAATATATAACATCATAACATTGACTTCTCGAGCCCAGTTATTTTTCAAATACAAGAACCAATCCAGTAAATTGTTAACCAATGTCCTGAAATCAGAAATCCAGACACTAAATCAATACAGTCAGTTCAGAGAAACAATACACTCTCGCGACTGATCATATTGAATTAACATTGTGATGGTTAAATTTAATCCGCGCGGCTTAATCTGGGATTACTTGGATTTAGATTGGAAAATACCAACTCCGATTATTCTGCCAAAAACCTTTCATTTCCATCCCAGCTGAGGGATCCAGAATGAGGGCAGACTATACGCAAACGAAAAATAGAAATGCTATCAGGAAGCTAATTGCGATGAAGGTGTCTTCCCATGGGTCGGCAAGGAATCGATATATACCGAGTGATTTAAGACCATGCGCAGAGAAGTCCCGCAATGGACTGCGCTGCAAATCGTTACCTTCCTTTAGCGAACTTTTCTGTACAGGGTCTTAAAGCATTCCGTTAATGTCAATTCCTTAACGACCCTTGGGACGGCGCCGACGGCCCTAATTGATATATCAAGTAATAATTCACACATAGAATAGATAAATTAATCCATATTATTATATTATAGATGTGAAAGCACTAAACATTCACGCCTAAACCACTAAAACGATTTTTAAAATTCTTTCACCAATAGAAAGCTACATTTTATTATTATCAGTATTATCAGCGAGTAACATACGATGTATATAATGGTTTTAATTAATTTTTGATTTAATTAATTTCATAACAGGTTATGAAGTGGGCGAAGGAGCTGGCGGGAGAGTTTTTCGAGGAGAGCATAAAGAAACTTGTGCCATGGCTCACCACATGCATTGACGGGATCGCGATTTTGTGAAAATAAAGTCAACACGTGTATCAACAATATCTTGTAATTTTTTTCGAATACACTTTTTCTAAAAAATATAAATATCTAGTACACTTACTTTGTGTACATACCTCGTTTATACTTAGAAACATTATTTGTTTGTGCCTTGAAATACTTACAAATTTAAGAATATATTTTCATGAATATTATGGAGCTTCCGAAAAAAATTAGTTTTGATATTTTAAAGCAGCTTTGTGAATTAATATTAAATAGCTGAAAGTTAAAATAAATTCTTAAAAAGTATGTATATTTTCTTATAATCTTTTTCCTAAAAACATTTTCTTGGAAGTCGGCTTTTAAAAATATTTTTGAATATGAAAAACTTATACTTAGTTGATTTAAAAAGAGCAAAGTCAAAAGATTATTGTGACAAAGCTCAGATCTCATTTTCAGAGTAGTACGTCGAAATATACTAAGAAATACGCTGTAAAAACATCTGAAAATTTCGGCGGAAAATTCAATCTGACTTCAAAATTTTTTTTAGAAGTTCTTCCTAATTAATATATTAGTTGGTAAAGAGTATAAGAAGTACCTTCCTCAAACTCGTTAATCGATCTTTTTCATTGTAATCCCCTTGAAAGGATGTGAATCGATTTTCCTCTGAAATTGTATTAGTTGCTTAGCACTGACAAAAGTTCTTTGTCGTTGGGATGATTAAAGAACTACGGAGGGTGTCTTTACCGTTTTTTTTTTATATACTCGTATATTAGCTCCACAGAGGGCCCTGAGGAAAAACAATCAATGCAATTCACACGCAGTAGTGTAAACTTCAGAAAAATAAAGGAGACAAGAGTGGGGAGGCTACGAAGCACCGCACAAAGAGCAGACTGATTATACTATCTCATTCTCTTGCAGGGTAAATCCTATAGATGTGTTTTTCTCTTTTAAATGTTTCTATTTTTCGTTTCATCGAATTTCAAATCTAAAAAAAAGTTATAACTTAAAAAAAAACCTCGGGGCCCATGTCATCTTTTGGATGGTGCGTGGAAGGTATTTTTAGTGAAAATAAGGACGGGAAGTTCTGAGAAGGAAAATGCATGAGGGGTGGATGGGAATCCGGGGGTCAATGTGTCCAGGAGTGATGGAAGTACGAATTCATCCCTCCCACTGCGATGCAAGGTGGTGGGTCAATAGACTCCGGCTGGAGAGGTCTTAACCAGTCTCACCCGATACGGCCCGCCACGCAGCATGTGCAGATGCATGCATGACACCGGACACCCTTGCTAAGGCACCAAACGTAGCGAACCATTTGGGGTGACCCACAGGTCACATCTATTGGATAACCAACCATATGCGTAAACAGGGGTTTGGTTATCCAAGAGATAATAAACCCGAAGGCCGCACAGTTTCACGTTGACCGTCGGCCGTTTCTTCCCGGATGAGGGTTTTCATGGTTTCCTCATTCCCGAAGGGAAATGCGGATGAACTCCAAATAAAAAGGACATGACCGCCTCCTTCTCACTCCCGACATAACACACATACACATATGTATATATGACCGTCGGTCGCTAGCTCTGATGATGAAGATTGATGTTGAGTCTGGACGAAACATGCAATTTTAGTAGGGTTTTCAGATAAAAAAATTCCCTACCGATGAAACACAAGACCTTTAAGTCTTTTAGCAAGGTAACATTTAAAATAACATGAGGTAAAAATTGCAAGGCGCAAATGACGTCGTTTTATTTATGAAGAATATTAACTTTAAATTCAGTAAATTTAAATAATTATTCATCGCTTCAAGAAATATACGAATCTAGAAAAAAAAAATAATAAACCTACAATAATTCTTTTTTCAATTCCGTCGGGATTCTGCTTGTGTGCATATTTGCAATGATTTGCTCCTCCCCAGTTCGGGTTTCTACACAGTTATATTATAGCACAACCCACCTAAAGTTTGTTGTACCTACCGGTATTCGTGATCCAGAACAAAAAACTAGCATCATCCATCATCATTAGGAAGGAATGTTCCAGAATGCACTTACCCGAAGAGATTTTAGTTCGTTGATGAGTTTAGCGCTCAGTATTTCACTGGACAGGTAGAAAACAATTATTAATGAACTGCCGGGTACATAATACCCTTTAGTTTAGAAGTAAAATATTGATCTAAATTATTGTTTTAAATTGTCTGATTAAATGAGTTTTTAGCTTCGTATAAAGTGGTATATACGGTTTACAAGTAAAAACTATCGGTAAGCGATATTAAAAACTGTACCCATGTTTGAATTTGAAATTTTAATTACATAACATGTCCGTTTGTGAAATATAAATCTAAGAATATTTCATTTGCTTTAAAAAATTTATATGAAATAGCGAATCTATATGAAATCGAATGTCAACCGGGAATATTTTAAAGACATGATATTATTTTGCATAAGCCCGAGAAGTTTAATTGAATAACAGTGTTCAAATCGTTCAAAGATGGCGGTAGTTTAATTATTTGAGATTAAATCACTTTTTGCAAGTTGTGCTTTAAAATATTGCGCCCGTACAACGTATTCAGGCTAGCCTAATAAGTTAGGTTACGAGAAACCTAAATTTATAATTATAAATCTCTATTCTTTAAATACCTACTGTATGTAAGTATTTTGTTTTCTGTTATTAACTTTTGTACTTACGCAACTTTTAAACTGTACTTTTTGTTTTTGTGGTTATAAATCTTAAAATTTTTTGTTCAATAAAGATATATTATTTATATTATTAATATTATTCAATATGAACATACTTTTGTTCTTTAACAAACTCAAATCTTTCAAGTAAGGCTAACAAATCCAATTTTGGATTTAGTCACCGATACAATATTTGTTTTTTCCTTTCTTTTTCCCATTATTTAATTAGATAAATACAATTACATATTATAAAACTATAAGAGTAATGGGAACCCACTAAGGCACAGCCTTTGCGTGGGTAATATAGTAATATGCATTTTATTGTTGTACCTAGAAAGAACATAAAAAGTGCATACAAAGCAAAAACATAAAAATAAACAAAAGAAGAATAGAAAGAACCAATTGTGTGCATATAAATCAAAAACATATTTAAATTTTTCTAAACAGTTTGCACAAAAGTATACAATAGTGTAACAATAAATATACAATAGTGAAACAACAAGTGTATAGTGTGTAGTGTATAATTTTTTGAGAAACATATAGAGATTAAAATTAAATAAATAAACTTTCAGCATCTGAATTAATTAGCCATAATTTCAACTCTTAAGTATTGCGGAAGTCTAGTCGTAACGTGATTTTTTTTAGCCTTTTAGTATTTGTTAGCCTTTTTGTTGTTTGAGGACAAAAGTATTTAGTATTTATTCATATTGAATATAAGTGCACAAAAAATTTATTCTTCTTAATATTTTAAAGCATATCTTCAAAAACGTTATTTTTTTCTAAAATAATTAAACTATCGCCATCTGTGATAGAGTAGATTTTGAATTCTTTTAAGTATCATAAAGTTGCAAAAATACGTTGCAGCAATCGCGTGTCGTAATTATTTAGCACTATCTGGTACCCGGCATGCGTTGCAATGTCATTCAAAGAATTCTGCATTCTGCATGTCCTTTTGAATCCTGCACACCTTCCCCGCCTTCCCCCTCCCTCGTCACGCCCCTCTTCGAAAACCCCACCTTTTCCCTTCCTTTCCTCTCTGCCGCTAAAATATATGAAATACACACATTTTCATTTATACAAACTTCATAACGCCAGAGCTTACCATTATATATAACCTATGTTACTCGCTGATAATGTAGCTTTCTATTGGTGAAAGAATTTTTCAAATTGATTCAGTAGTTTCGGAGCCTATTCAATGCAAACAAACAATCAAATCTTTCCACTTTATAGTATTAGTAGATAAGGTTAGGAAGTCGTCCATCTAGTAGTGCATTCTGAAACCGTTGTTGAACAAAGAGATAAAAATCAATGATTGCAGTTCTACCATGGATTCTAGACTAATGTAATTGGTTGAAATGGACATCGTTCATACTGAGAAGAAGTTGGTAGTACTGCAATCGTTACAAAAATCAAATACTTGGGTATTATTTTTGACAATAATTTAAAGTGGAAAGAACATATTATCACTACAGCAAACAAACATCGAAAATCTATATACCTTTTTAGACAAACTCGCAACTTTCTTAATTTGAACCAACTCAAAACAATTTACTATGCACTATGTCAATCTCTAATCGAGTATGGTATCATAGCCTGGGGAGGAGCAAACGCTGCTGCCATTGATCCGATCTCTAAAGCCCAGAAACTAATTATAAATATTATTCTAAAACTACCGATCACAAGCAGTTCGGATGTAATCTTTAGGAGAATCGGTGTTTTGGACATTAGGCAACTTTATGCCAAAAATATACTAATTTATCTATTCAAACATAGAACTGTTTTTGACAATATCCAAACTGTTCGTGATACGAGAACCAAAGGGCAAAATCTCTTACTTATCCCTTTCGCCAAAACAACGGCAACGTTTGGTCAAAGAAACTTCAGGTACTTTGCAACAAAACTTTATAATACACTTCCACTGACCATTAGACAGCACACTAATCACGTAAAATACAAAACAGATACCAAGTTTTGGATCACTACCAAAGACAGATCATATATCAACAATATTTTTAGAACCTCTTAATGCATGCTAACCTATTGATACGATGCTGATTGTCCTTGTACTTTTACTTTAGCTCTCAACACAGGAACTCCTAGTGAGACAGGCACAGCACAATTACCTATGTAACATAAAAATATAAAGATTACAATAAAAAAAAATAAAAATAAATCCGGGATGCAAGTCAAGTAGACCCATAATTTACAGATCTCATTGAAAAAGCGGCCATTAACTAACAAAACAAAACTTTAAAAATAATAAATCTATCACTGAATTTTTTACAAAGCGGCATAATATTATATCAGGTAGGATTGTATTTCAATATCTTACACAACTTCAATCATACCCTTGACGTTTAATATCTTAATCTTTAACAATAACATTTTTTGTGTATGGGTAAAATCGACGTAATGTTGTGGGAATATAATGTTAGTACCTACAACTTATACGTGTGTATAACCAGTAATTAACCAATTAATGGATCCCGTCCTGATTATTTTTATACAGAAATTAGTATGCATGAGGTAGATTTGCAGACTTAACTGTTAAAGTCAATATGTTTGGTTTTCGGAACAACTCTGTAGGTCTCCTAGGAATCGTGGTATCTCCCTTACCCCGTTTAATCACAGGAGACCAGATTTGTCCCAACGCACATAGGTCTCACATAAGACGCCGTAACTCCCTTACTATCATAGTTAGAAATATGTTCTAATCGGTGTTAGAAAGGAAAAACATCATGCTTTATATTGCAATCTAAAAAATAGCCACCAAAAAAGTAAAATGTACACTTTTATGTACACAAACTTTTGAATCGCAAATTGAAAAAAGAATTTGAAATTTCGGGAATTTAAAAAAAAAAAATTTCATAGAGCGACCAAAAATTGAGGTTACAATATGTGTTTTTTATACATTTGTCTAATAAAATATGCATGTGTTTTTATTTTTTATTATTATCAGTAACTTTAGTTAGAAAAAAACATAAGGTGAGCCATTTTGAAAACTTTTTTATGTTTGTATGCAAAAATTTTATAATTTAAAAAAAATATATATTTTAAGAATTCTATAATTTGAAAGCGTATTTTATCACCTTTCTAAAACAGTTTTTGGTTTTTGAATGTGTTCAGAAATATTCCAAATATTTGCATTTTATTTTAAAGCGAATATATTTTGACCATCCGAAAAAAAAGCCTAATTTTTGAAGGGTTACCATCGTAGTGAGAAATATGATATAAACGGTGCTGGAAAGAAAAAACCACGCGCTTTCTATTCAAATACAAAAACTAACCACAAAATAAGTAAAATGTACACCTTTGTGAAAGCAGAGGTTCGAATCGCAATTTGAAATAAATTAATAAATTTTTATTAAATATTTTTACACGTACCGACTAAAAAGTTTCGAAAACGATAATAAATTAATTAGTCTAATAAAATGTGTATGTGCTTTTATTTTTTTTTCGTTATAAGTTATTTTAGTTACAAAAAACGTAAGGTGACTCATTTTTAAAACTTCTTTACGTTTGCGTGTAAAATTTTTGTATTTGAAAAATTTAATCACTTCCAAAAAAAGTTTTTAGTTTTCGGATACGTTCAGAAATATTCCATTTCTTGGATTTTATTGTAAAGCGGAAATATTTTCACCCTCTGACGTAAAACAGTCGAGAACTAGGGATTAAAATTATGTCAATATATTAAACAACTTGGACAAATATTACGATAAGATTTTCTTAGAAGAAGCCAGAAAATGAAGCTAATTGAAGTACTTATTCAAAAGGCTTTAACCTAACCAAATAATTGTTGAATCCATAAACTCCCCTTAGGTAAGTTTTCCAATCAATTGTGAGGAAGCAATCATTAAAATAATAATAGCCTAAGCATATCAAATCGCTCAGCCCACGAACTTATCCTTTTGATAAGTTTTTCGATCAATTGTGATGGAGCAACCATTAAAAAATAATATTCCGGTTTCGTACGTAGACGTGGCAGCAGTGGAGTCAAATAAAATCAAAGCAAACAATACTCGAGAGGCTGCGGGCGTTATCAGAAGAGCATCTCAAGAAGAAAAATCTGTTGTAAGCAGTTTTTCCAACAAATAAGCTCTGGGGCGGAGCTCATGAGCAAAAATAACAAATAAAAAGAACCTTTAAGACAATCTCTAGCTTCCTTCGGAATTGCGGAACATAAGGAATGAAGTTACCACGTCTTCTTGCTCTTGTATTATTACCGCGGTAAAACAAAAAACAATAAGATCTTTACAAAATTCGCGGATAAAATAATGATGTAGGTAAGACTGGGAGGTTTTGTTTTGGTTTTCTGGTTTTCAGTGGAATATACGAAAATATCTGCCAGATATTATGTAATACAGGTTTTTATTTATGTATTTAATTTTCAAGGAGCCTGTTACGATTCGACCACAAAGCTAACTATGTCAAAACATTTTGAAATGCGAAATATCCATTTAAAATCGAATATCGTTTTGAAATAATCGCTCGGGTACGGAAAATGTAGATTTGAACGTTTAAAGTAGGTACCATCGGTAACCACGCTTTTACGGTCTACAAAATGTCGATAAATCATACTTGCAGAAAGAGCGGTTCGGACACAGCAAGTATTTTAGTCGAGTAGAGAGTATATTAGTACTAAACGCGTCCGAACACGACAATTTTAGTAGAGTAGGTTAGTCACCTCTTTAGTAGAGTCAATCCATTTCGTTCTATTTTTCGAGCTAGTAAGGACCCCACCAAGCGTCCCCGAACACTGACATGCGCGAACGAGCCGTTTTAACAGATTTCATTACTAGATGCGCAGATATTTCGTGCAGTGGGAGCGAATATGCTACTCTAAAATTCTTTATTTATGCTGCTATTAACCTCTTTTCGTGTCGATAATTTTTTTTTTTCATTTCGCGAATTTCTTCTTCCACCTCTTCTAAAATATCCATTGTTTTGTAGCAGCACGTCTCGCAACGTGCGGCTTACTAATGTACTTTACATGGTTGTAATGCGAACGGTTTTTGGCCAGTCAAGTAGCGAGTATACTCGCCACTCGACTAACTAATTGCTTAGTGCCAACAAGCCATTAGGGTTAAATAATGCTACTCGTTGAATAAGTCATTGCAGAAATCCAAGATCATTTAACCATCAATGATGACCGCCCGAAGCGCTGCAATATTCCTAATGTCATCTGCAATTCTGATTTCAAGTTTCGCATATGGTTTGACATCCGGTTCTAGCTTTGAATATAGCCTTATCAAACCCGCCCGGATTTATCCGCCACGAGTGAATATTGTCCACGATTTCAATATATCTCCGGATTGTAAAAATCCGAGATTTCAAAGATGCATCAGAGAGATAAGTAAATTCCAATTTCTCTATCGGATTAAAAAAAAACAGACTTTCGAGACGTAAACCCTTTCTACTTCCAAGGAATTGAACATCTAATAATTCTAACATGTCATCGCAAGTCTGATTTATGCTGATCATCGAAAAATTTCGCGTTGAAAATGAATATATTTTATTGAATCATTAGTTATGGAAAAATATTTAAAAACGATAGCCGTCAAATCATTTTTGAAGATCCCAATATGAAATGAAAAAAAATGTCAAACGGTTTTGCTTTTATGCTAGATGAGAAAAAAAACATTTTTTGTATTTCTTTGGCATTAACTATGTAACAATTTCAAGACATTTTGTTTTGAAGCGTTTTAATTTTCAAGTTTTAAGTTTGCTAGTGAATGACACGGATGTGTCGAAACCGGTAGCAGAAAATTTAAAATATAAAGTATCAAATGTACATTGAATATTAAAACTCTTCAAAACAAAATGAGAAAAAAGTTTTAAAATCAGACTTAATTCCGTACAATCGAATCGAATCGAACGATATTACTGGCCTTGCGTCTGTGTGGTTAATTTAAGAATCCGCCTTCCAACGCATGTCAGCCGCCGCGCCTTACCCGTCGAATCATATAAACATCCGTGTACGTGGATTTTAAGAAAAACCTACCGTTGTAATTCGGTTTCTAATTTAAGAATTCGTCACAAGATGACGCCACTTTCGTCGGCAAGATGCAAAGGGACGTGCCCTTCCTAAGTATAAGTTCTACGAATTTGTGATTGACGGTAATACTCAGTTGCATCAAGCGGCTGTATATTACATATGACGCCGCTTGTCGCCCGTACCGGTTACTTTTTCGCGGTGACTTGCCTTCACTGGATACACGTTGACAGTGGATACGAGGAACGGGCTAATTTTGGAACCAGTTCCAATTGGATTTACAAAATAAGCACCAACACTAACTGGGCGAAGTCGAACCAAAAGCTGCCCACGGGGCCTAGCAGTAAAAACCTGCTGAGCAGATTTTTAACTGCTAGTATGAACTCTTATTACAAGTAAACAGGAAGAGATTTCACAAAAAAAAACAACTGGAATTATACCATTATCAAACAGAGCCTTTTACATAGACCTGCCTATCTACCTGGATAATTATTTATAAATTTGTCATCTTTTTCACATTGCGGTTCGATATTATGAACCGCTATGTGAAAAACTTATATATTCCAACCGTTAAAAACAATAATTTCAGGCATTTGAAACAAAATAAAAAATATATTTTTAATTATTACAAAATTGGCCCATATTTTCGATGTTTACAGGAATATGGTTGGGTATAAATCTGTTGTCTATCCTATGTGATATTGGGCGATGTCTTCACGTAATTATTATTACCGTACTGTAACAGGATGAGCCGAAGCCTATCAAGGGAGAGATTAAAGGTTCGACGTTCTTATTATGTCACAGCACTTGCACTCTGCGGTGTACAGCTGGCTGCACAAATACGTGAACATGAAACATTTTTAATCATTTCCCACCCCCTCAAACAGTGTGCATAATACAGATTTTTTTAAATGTTTATATACCCACGACCGTACATGAGTTACCCTGCTTATAAACAGTGCGACATGGTGAGCCCGGTTGGGTAGCGCGGCGAGGCGGGTTAAGGAAATTGTTATTTTATTAAACTCTAGAAAGTGTTGTTTTTTTAAATGAAACGTCTTTAGCACCGTTGTGATTTGAAACTCGATGAAACGGAAACGACACTAAAAAGCGACATCTATAGCACGATTTTGCCTGCAAGAGTATGAGATAGAATGAAACCTTACCGCATTGGCCGCTTTGATTATGAGCATACTTTTCAAGACTCCCTTTGATTGATATTGCGTGGGTGGGTTAAGTTTCAGTTCTACGGCGTGTGAATTGCACTAGATTTTTTTTTAATACGAGTCGCCGGAATAAGAAAGAAAAAAAGAGAAAGCTCGTTTGCTGTTTTACATAAGGACCAATTGGGAAGATTCTTTCTTTTACTTCCAGTGTTCTGCTCTTGTCTGCCGAGTTTTCGTTTGTTATTATTAAATATTTTAATTACCTAATTAAAAATTATTAATTTTAAAAATATCGTGAATACTACTTAATAAAACTTATTTAAACTTCAATTCGACTTAATTACTGACAAAATTTAAATAATTATAATACCTATTAGAATGAACAATGCACAACAATTTTCACCAGTATCAGAAAATACATTGTTTACTTAGCTAACAAAAATAAAAATTGTCATCTATTATATCCATGTATTAATATTACAAATATTTCCTGATGGAGAAACCAATGGTTTTGAAACATATTGATATATTGAAGTCTTTAGTACCGTTGTGATTTAAAACTCGATGAAACGAAAAAGGGACACTAAAAAAAGACAAACATATACAGGATTTAGCCTGCGAGAGAATGAGATAGAATAATCGGTCACCTCTTTAAGCGGTGTTTCGTAACCTCCCCACTCTCGTTTACTTTGGTTTTCGGAAAGTTTCACTTCTACCGCGTGTGAATTGCACACTTGTAATTTTTTATTAAATAGTGGCTTAAACAAAGTTCGTTAGATCATTTAATAAAAAGTAATTGCGTTGAATTTAAATAATAAACCCACGGGATGCGGGAAAGAACTCTAAGAAAAAAATAATGAAGAACTTTCTCCTATATTTTCAAGCAAAAAGTCTTTTGAGATAAAACAGAGTTTTAAAATGCCTCAAACGCATTACTTTGCGTTTAACGAGGCATAACTGCCCCAGTGGCCCACCGGGATTATCCCAGTGGGTCGACGTACGACGGGACTGAATATTTTTGATGGCAATAAAAAATGCTTTACTTCGTGCAAGTCCCCGAAGAAAGGGCGCGCCTTCGCATGACATAACCCGCCCTAGCGTGTTGGCAAAGGGTAGATGTAGTTATCACGTTCTTGTTTTCTGTTCGGTTTTCCTTCGTAAAAACTTTCTACTTTAAATGCTTTATGTAAGAATAAACACAATTTTTGTGAAAAAAATGTATAGCGTACAAATTAGTACCTACTGGAAAATGCTGGGTATTAAAAATACTAACTTTGGATGTGCAATCTGTCCGTAACCCCGGTCCAATGAACGCTAGCACTTTTGCTGTTAATTGTGTTAACATTAAAAAAATTGGAAGTGTTTGTTTGGAGAATACGCACAAGCACGCGAACGAAAAAGTACCTACCGTACTTAGTACCTAAAAGTACTAAGTAGTATGATATAACAATTTTAAATTGCCATTTTCAAAATTGAACATGATTTATCGCGAATGAAGTTATCTAATACAAATAAATTTCAAGTTTTTTAGAAGTTATTAGCAGAACATGCCATGGATTGTACTTTTGAATTTCTGGTAAATATCGAACAGTAAATACCGACGCAGAATGAAATAAGGCGTCAAAATGTTTGCTGCCTTTTGATTAATTTTCTGTTATTGTACAATTCTTAAATTTAAAAATAATGCACAAGGACCTCTATTTGAAGTGTGGAATTTGTGGACGATATTCTCAGTATCGTCTTGGTGTAAGACCACCATTCAGAGTTGAAACATTGGAGGAAATGGCTTTTACTGTGTTTGTTGAACAGATCTGGAGAGTCAGGTACTTCCCTACCTTCATTTCCTCCATTTCCTTGCCCTCCCGATCACCTTCAGCCTCACTACTACAATTAGGGATGCCCGAGTCTCACTGGCTTCAGACGGTTAGAAGCAGCTGGGACTCTTGTGCGGTATTCACATTAAAAAAATGTTAGGTGCTCGAATGTGTACTTTTAATTATCACTTGGTGAAAATGAACGCTGTTAAAATAAAACCGTGCACTAAAATAATACGCAAGCATACGAGTGATCCTTCATAAGGCGTCCAAAGATGAACAATATTTTAAAGCCGTATTGTTTATAGTGTTCATATATTTTTGAAGCAGGCTGCATTGTGTAAATATAAGAAAATTACTATTTGTACTGGTTGCATAGAAGCCCAGAGCAAGGAATAGACGCATGGAGTGATAGGAAGACAGATTCATAATGAATTAATTCATATAAAATGTCAGCGAATTGTCAATTAAAGGTTTAGGTTTACATAAATAACTTTAGTGTCTGCATTTCGTGGAGGAAGGCATTAAATATTTCAATACTTATCACTATAGACTGCATTTAAAATCATTCGGACGTGAGCCTAAATAAACTCTTCAGGCCTCGACCATATTTTGTCAGTAGGTCAAAATATTTCCGCTTTGCAATAAAATCCAAATAAATTGAATATTTGAAAACGTATATGAAAACCAAAACCTGTTTTCGAAGTGTGATAAAATACACAATCAAATCATATTATTTGAAATAACCTTGCATTTTTTTAAATATAATTTTTTTAAATGCAAACTGAAATAATTTAAAATGAAATAATTTAAAATGGCTCACATAACTAAAAATACTTTTTTTTACAAAAGCTCCACACGGAGGCACTGAGTAAAATAATTTCCCTCAGGGCCTATGTCATCTTATGCTGGGATACCGTGTGGAGGGTCTTTTTAAGGAAGGGAAGGATAGGAAGTTATGTGAAGGAAAATGTATGAGGGGTGGGTAGGAATCTGGGGTTCAATAAGTCAAGGGATGACGGACGTTTGTAGGTATCCATCTCGCCCACTGGTTGAGAGAATTTGCCTGGAGAGATCAAAAGGTCTCCCTCAACCGGTCTCTCCTGATCCGGCCTGCCGCGCAGAAGTTGGATGAACCCATAAACCCGGGTACCCATGGTAAGCCACCAAACGTAATGAACCACTCGGGGTGACCTTTGCTAGAGAGGTTGATTATCCAATAAATGGTTCCGTGGGCGGCGGAACCCATACCTGCCTTCCAGATTGTGATTGATGAATAAAGAATTAACAAAGACAATAAAGGGTGTAAAATAATGAATAATAATAATGAATCTATTATCAACAAACAAAAAATATTATCTTACAGCCCAATCATGGATTTGTTCCCCCACCCACTCTTCATTAATCCATAGCCACGCCTCCACCCCTACCACAATCCTTAGTAATAATAAATTGTTCCCACCCACTATTTTGTAATTGTCAAATCAGTATACGTTTGCCCTGAGGAAGGAACGGTCGTTCCGAAACCGGTCGGCTTTAAATAAATATACAAGTGGTTCAAACACAGTAACATTGTTTCATTTATGACGTAAAATAATATTCATACCTACTTATTTCCATGGGAGGTACGAGCACCATGATACTGATCCATAAAGGCTAATAAAACTTGTCTACAGCGCTGTTTATTGCATAAAACAAAACATATACTCGTAGGTGCAGAGTACAGGGCGCGCAATATTAATAAACATTATGTTCCATTTTACTGCATACAGCCAGGAAAAGTAACTAGCGAAATTTATGCTGAGACAAAAAGATCTTCCTCGGGCGAAATGGCGTATCTCATTCAAGCTCTGCATTCATTTATTTCCCCATTCTTTTCCGACACTGAGCACTGCGCCAACAGAGAGGAAACAAAAGATAAAACAATAGAAAGGCAAGAAAGAATCTTCATTCGGGATAAACATCAGATGGGAGCTTTAGGCTTTATTCCCCGTTTGAGTAGGTATCATAAAAATAAACGTTACACTCTTGGAAAAATTAATGTTAATATTTCTACAGACAGATTTAAAAAAATCTTTCACAAGTTATGCTATGAATCTTATAAAATATCATAATAATGAATAATGGAGTATTTCCACAAATGAGGGATTCTGTTGAAAATGTACGGAATATTTAAAGATCATTTTTCTGATTTTAATCATCCTTTTTTATTGTTTTTTTATGTTTTCATTCAATGTTATTGATTTTAAAAACGGTTTTAAACTGACAAAATCAAAACGGTCCGTGGTTGGCAAAACGGATTGTGACGTCACAAGCGTTGCTCAGCTTGGATAGCATAAATAAACACTTTCAGTAAGCGTCCACGCTCATGACGTCACACGATAGCAGTAATTAAAAAATGGGAAACTTTGACTCTCTGTAGAAAATGTATTCGTCAACATTTGAATGTCAAAATGCTATAATCATCATAATTTTTTGCTCAGGTATTTAAGTAATATTAAACTCTTAATACAACAACACAAAGAGAAAAATATAAAATAACCTGATATCACTGGACCATCCCGCGACAAAATATCCCTGACACAATATACTGCGACATAATATCTCAAGAACAAAATATCCTACGGACAAAACATCCTCTTACAAAATATCTACTAAAACCTAACCTAACCTAACTTAATTTAACTTAACCTAACCTAACCTAACCTCATTTTATTTTTAACTATTTTTGAACAATAACTTATTGTCTTTGCAGTATGTCTGTATTATTTTTGTCCGATTTTAATATTTTTGAACAATAATTTATTGTGATACGTTTTAAGATTTTCACGGCCAAAAGCATTTTCGTTATTTGTTTTTGGGGTGTTATGCCGTGTTGCGCCACCTCCTTTTTTAGCCAACGTTTCGGACATCGTTGCAGTGTCCATAATCAGGGCAGATCAGGCACACATCTACCGGATCTGCCTTGATGATGGACACTGCAACGATGTCCGAAACGTTGGCTAAAGAAGGAGGTAGCGCAACACGGCATAACACCCCAAAAACAAACAACGAAAATAATTTATTGCGTTTATTAGGTATGTTTTTCCCATTTTTTGTTACTTTAGGTTAGGTTAGGCGTGGGTTAGGCTAGGTTAGGTTAGGGTAGTTTAGGTTAGGTTAGGTTTTAGGAGATATTTTGGTGGGGGATGTTTTGTCCGTAGGATATTTTGTCGGTGGATATTTTGTCCATAGGATTTTTTGTCGGGCGATGTTTTGTCCGTAGGATAGTTTGTCGGGGATATTTTGTCGGGGGGTACTTTGTCGCGGGATGCAAAGTCACGGAACCGACTAATTTATACTTTTCATAGATATCAGAAAGTTCACTTGCAAAATTGCTTACTTTTTTCAGTTTCCATTTCATGGCGACGATATTTTCAAAGGAGATTATTGTGAAAAATGTATTATGAAAAACGTTGAGAGAGTTTTTCATCGATGGGCGAAACAAGAGCGGAAGGAAGCACTCAAGGAAGCACTTTCCATACAAAACGAGTAATTTAATTGGTCATCTTTGTGCACCGAAATTGGTTATGTCCAAGCTATGGTTATTCATCGATGTGCCCCAATGCTTAATAAAGGCTTTTATAGAGAGCAATTAAAGTGGCGACAAATGCCATCGTTGAAGCACACATCAAAGCCTCCCCAGACGAAGTAGCCGCTACTGACGACATAATATGTTCGGGTGCATTTTGTGAGGGTTCAATTAAATTAAGACGGTTGACGTAGCACGGCGTTTGCAAGGTTTTTGCTCGAGGGCGAGTTGCACAAGGCGGTGGCTGAATATGTTAGTTAGGCATTTCTTGCTGTGAGCAGGTATCAAATTAAAAAGCACAGCATCATAATTCAAACGTTCCAGTGGGGCGTCATGTTATGCGCCCTAAAGTTTAAGTTTAGACTTACAGAATTCAATTAGGGATGCAACGATGTATCGTTAAACCGATAAATATCGATATATCGACCCCTAAAAATATCGATTTTTATCGATATCGAAAAACACAAAATATCGTATCGAAATATCGAAAAACCCGCCCAAATTAAAATACCCACAAAATCGGGTTAAAAAAAAGGTAAGAAAAAACTGGCGGTGACGACGAGCTTATGTTTTATCTTTCTGCTCCCTATAAATACTCTAAAAGTAAATATTGTTTAAACAAATGGCAATATATGCAAGGTGTATATCCCAGTCTTTTTAAAGTGGCTATAAGTCATCTACCAAGTGTTCCTTCTGAACGTCTTTTTTCAAAGGCAGGAGCCAATATAATTCAAAGCAGAAACCGGCTACAAGGAACTAGACTGTCAAGGTTACTATTTTTAAGTTCGATAGCTGATACAAAACACTACAATTTTTTTTTTTTAAATAAATTTATTAAAAAAAACACATTTCATATACCTATCCAAGTGTTGTGATTATTCAAACAGGTAAGAATAAAAAAAATTAAACATAATCGATAAACGTTTGATATAACTACAACTACATTGGGTTTCTATAATCTTTTAAAAAAAGAAGAAATATCGGTATATCGGCCTACTAGACCGATATATCGATATATGAATATCGACTTACTTCGATACATATCGATATATTCGATATTTTTAAAAACCTTGCATCCCTAAATTCAATACTTCGTTTTTGTGAAAGCACAATGAAACAATACAATACATGATTGCCCTTACGATGTTCAGAGCGATGAAGATCCAGTATCTACAAAAGGTGAAATAATAAGAACAATCAGATGGATGTATTGTGATACGATTTGAAAGACAAATGAATGCTTTTCATCAAGAATCGAATATTTTTAGTCTACTGCGGATGTAATCTTTTTAATGGAGTGTTGTTGTTACATACTGTTGTATAAGTTGGATCCTTGTAAACTTAAACTGCATATGAGTAAGTTGTTTTCCAAAATAATAATGCATCTGATCCGAACGATTCGCGTAATTTAAGTAAGGTGCAAGTTATATTGAATTGATCAATTGAAATTCCATCGCGAATTGCGAGTTCCAAAAGTAGGAATATTAATTGCTTATAAAATAGAAGTACGAAGGAAAAAAAACATGCTTAAGATTACCAGAGAAAACCAGAAATATGTCATTTTTAATTCAGATTTTAGACGTATTGACTCTTTTCCACAAAAAATTATAAATGGATTTCGAAAGATTGTTGTTTTATCTAGCATTCGCATGTTTTAAAATTTGAAAAAAAAAAATGTTTATTTTTAGTATAATAAGGTTATACCATAGGTCGTTGGCAGATTTGTTAAATTTTCAAAAAAGATTTTGTATTATACTATACTCATTTCAAATCATATAATCATGCAGTAAAATAAATCAATACATTATCTGGGTATCGCATATTTTAGAATTTTAATTTTAGTTTAAATAAAATCATAAAAAAATATATACGTACCCACATGTGTTTCTTGACGAAAATTGGTCCGTTGGCAAATTGGCACTTACAAACAGATATATTTCAGATTTTTTTTTAACATTCTTATTTAATTTAGACATTATTGAAAAATAAAAACTCATAATCAAAAAATTATTACAAAATTTAATATTTTATCATCACGCCTTTCAGAATTTTTGGATGTAGGTATAAATTAAAGCAAATTTGGAATGAAAGAAAATAAATCGATATTGAGTTATAATTTTAAAAAGCTGGTACGGAGAATAATTAATCTTTCTCACTGTAACCGCCCTGCACGATCGTAGGAACAGTTTCGACGAAATGTGGATTTTCGTCCGCTGGCTGGTTAAACGCAGAAAGACGCGGTAAAATTACTTACTGTAGACTGTAGGACTTAATGGACCTTCCATGAGAACATAACAAACAAAATAATTATCCCTTGGATCTCAACAAATGGGGAGTATAATAATGTTTAGCAACTTACACCAAAACTCCATTAAAATAATAACTCATATTGAAATTAATAATAACAAAAACAATTAATAATAGCAACTCGTATACAGTATCATATCAATAGTATACTATTATAATATCCATCATTCCCGTCCATCCATGTTTCAAATATAAAATAATATTTTTTCAAAAGAAGCAAACACATTGTGACTTGACATTTTAAATAAATAAAAAGAAAATACTTTGTTTAAAGTTACTTTATTGATATTTTATAGTCTACTGGTATCGGTACCTCCGTACCATCATCAGGACTGTTATAAAAATACTAAAAAATACAGAAGAATACACACACATGTATATACAAATTGTTAAGAAAGAAAAAGACAGTATATTAGAGTGGGACAGTGCGTCAGTACTAGGAGGGAAGTGGGGGAGGGGAGTGTGAGATAAGTGAAGTAACGGGAAACAGGACTAAACGTTAAATTTTATTAATTATAATAATTATTGATGATTTCAGCCCATGAATTTACTGATTTCTTTTAATTTCCAAAGCCTCTAATTTAATAAGTCTTAAACCTATTTCATTTTTGGGTAGGACTTTAATTCCTGTACCACGGTTAAAAGTGTGATCTTTATCTAAGAAAAACTAAAAGAAAGTTTTTTTTAAATTATTTATATAAAATAATATTTTACTAAAAAAATATGTTGTCATCGTCATAAGAACGAATATAAACAATTCAAAAAGCCAATAAATTATCTGATTTTATCGATGAATGAGAGAAAAAACGTACAAAAACCCGACACTTATTTACTTGTTTTTTATTTAGACGAACTTGTGCTTTCACAAACCAACGTTCTATATTAAACAAATATATAAATAATATACCTAAGTACATAAAAAAAACAATAATATTACAATCATTAAAACAATTACACAACAACAAGGTCATAAAGTTAAAGATTATTGCGTATCTTCATGTATATTTGCTTTTAAAAGAAAGCAATGTTTATAAAATTAAACAATTACATATACTTGAGCATGAATTCCCTCACCAAATACAAGAGGCTTGTCTCTTTATGGTGAGGAAAGGCTAGTATTATATTTCATTTACAACCCTGTTTAACATTTAAAAAAAATGTGTACTTATTGTAAAAGCATACAAATATTAAACAAATAAAATATTCCTCACACGATCCAATCTCTTTGAACATGAATAATGAATGTATAAGTGAAAAGCAACTACATGAAATGGAGAAAGGAATCTAGTGTTGTATTTAATTTGTATGCGATAATTAATCATACTCAACCAGGTCAGGGCTGTCTAAATGTCCGTTAATTATTTTAAATTGTTATAAAATGTTTTTTTCATCGCTGTGACAATTTCGTTAGTTTAAACAATTGCATTAAATCGCTAGAATCTAGATTATCAATAACTAGTTGATGCGCGGCATGCCTTGCTATGCCATTTAAGAAAGAAATTGTTTCTCCTTGCGAATCCTTTCCGATTCCGAGTCCCGTTTCCCTTCCGCCTTCCCTTCCTCTCCTGCGTCCCCTCCCCCTTTCGTGTACCCCCTCCGCCTCCTCTACCTTCCCTCTCACACTCCGCTCCCCCCTCCAGAGTTCCTCTCCACCCTCCCAGGTTCCCCTCCCCTCTCGCGAAGCCCCTATCCGAGTTCTCCTCCCCCCTCTCGCATTCCATACATTAATTACCGGTACATTCAGTTTTGAAACAGCTCATGTGCTACCTATTGCAATTTTTTATACAATTTTCATAATGCCTGCGCTTACCAGTAATTTTATACAAACCTGTCAATAGTAATAAAAACCTGTCAATAGTAATATAATACAGTCCTGACAATAACACAAAAACACAAAAAAAGCATTATCCAATTTGGTGCAGTAATGCGGAAGTTATGCGGGTACATATGTTCTAAAAAGGTGATAAGAAATTGGAATTAAATTCAATAATGATTCTGATACAATACATATAGATAGATATAATACAGGTAGTGGTCGTAGGAGTATTAAAAATGGTAATTTTTCATCAAAAGTCACCTTGATACCACACTGAAAATTTTAAAAGGGTAAAACTCGCACAATATCAATATCTGCGGTGACCGGTTTTCGATTCCAGTAGGTTTAACGACTTGCAACAACCCCGTGACGTGGATTTTCCACCAGGGTGATTGGCCCCTACTTCCCGTGTCACATGTGCCCACATCACACCGTGTCGGCTCGTAAGCGAACTTCGGTCCCCAGGGCATAATAAAATGGAGGAATGACTGCCAAAGTGAAAATGTCAAAGCGGATTTTGGGTTTATAGGATCTCTTTCGCAGGGTCGTGCCTAGTGGAGAGTTTAAACTATTTAATTTTATTGGAATAACTTCTTTTTTGATACCATTTGCAGGTTAGGTTAGGTAACGGTGCTAAAGAAGTTTTCACTTAAAAAAAGGTAATGGTCGCAACTGGGAATCGAAACCAGGATCTTTGACTTACATCTTTCGTTTAGATTAATTAGTATTATTTTCTTCTTCAATCATTATGTTTTAAAAATACTGAACAGTCAAATGAATTGAAAAGAGAAAATAAATATTATTATGGTTAAATAAATTTGATATTAAGCTCATTTCGCAGCTACGAGGGCGTGAAATTATAGGATACTGAAGAAAATAAGTGCCTTTAACAAAAATTTGAAGGTAAAAAAAAAGTTCCATTTAGCACAATAAACCAGAGCTCAATCTCACTTACACTTGCCTGACATTGTGTATCTATAGCACATTTGAATTTCGTAAACACAGTTTTGTATTGGAAATAAGAAAAGCCTAAAGCAAAATATTTGAATCACAAAACGCGCCCACAAGCACTTCTTGTGATATTCTTCATTCTATGTGAGAAAAAGATATTTATGAAGTATATTTTAAAATAATTAAGCCATCACACCGTCTCTCCGCAGGGGTAGGCAGAGAGCATGATCTGCTACACAACTCTGTCTTGGCACACACTCCTTGCATCGTTCACATTCACATCAGTAACATAGAAACTTTTTTGTCACTCTGACTCTTGTCATTTTCAGCCTTTCCTTACGTATGAAGACTTTTCAGTTTGTGGATGCTGCGGTTCCCCAAACTGAAAGATTCCTGAAAATCTTCATAAAAAAATCGTTTTCATCTACAACATTAATAATGGTGTATTTTTCAATTTTAGCACTCAAGCTCACTGAAAAGACATGCCGCACTGGTGTGTACCTACCTAGCTATTGAGATCTGATCGCCAAACACGGCTATAGCCATTTCAAGCAAAATTTCAACTGCGCAAAAACAAAAAGTGCAACTGACATTATCTTCCACTGACGGGTTTAACCAAGTTTAACGCATCGAATCTTCAGACCTGCCGACCTTCCAAATGCGTAATCTTTATCTTAACTAAGTATAAATGAAGTCACTCATGCTGTATCTGCGCTTAGATCTTTTAAACTACGCAACGGATTTTTATGCGGTTTTCACCAAGAGATAGAGTGGTTCATGAGGAAGTAGGTTTTCAGGTATATAATTTGTCAAGGTTTTGTGTAAATTGGTTGAAATAATACATAATATATCTGGCCAAGCGGCAGCGGGCACCGGGCAGCGGGCAGCGTGTGGATTTGATTTAACAGATGGCGTTGGTTATAAAGGTACCGTTAGCAACAGCAACGTGTGGCCGGGTCTGCTAGTATTATACATTATCATTGTTTCAAATTTCGTCCGCTGGATGCTTCCACCGTCACTCACACACGAGCGTTGTAATATCAGTATATCGCCGCAGGTGGTGGAGGGAATGTTTATGCCCGCTTTGGAATTTATTTCACACAAGCCTCTGAAATAACACACATTTTTGCTGCGCATTCAGGAGTTCTACAACATTGATCGTGCGACCTGTTCAGTCACAGTGAACTTTCGGAGGTGAACTTTAGAGACTTCATGATAGACGACCGACTTCGCAAAAATTACCATTATAAATTTTGAACGCACTGTGGTAGACTCCCTTTCGAGCACCTTCCGCGATGCTTCAAATTGCTCAATTTCCTGCCAATGCCACCCAGTCGATCCATACCACCCGAAAAAAGAAGAATTTATTCCTACATAGTAAGAAGAACTACCAGAATTAATCTGTATTTATTTCTTCTTATGGGGCTGGGAGCAGCGAGAAGATAAAGATAAAGGAAAATGAAGAAAATTGAGTGGAAGGAAAACATACAAGGAAGCCCAAATGAACGACATACGAAATGAAACTAATCAAAAACACGTAAGGGCTGATCAGATTCGATTCAACTTATTTGCTACTATTATTGCTAAATAAGATCTTTTTCCTTAACTACGAATTATTTAAACTAGGTAATGAGTCCTTTGCCTTTACGGAAATAGCTTAATCTTAAACACCTAACATGTTTCATTGAAATAATGAAAGAAAACCTTCTCTTCTTGTAAAATGTTCTAATGGTCTTTTGAACAAACAAGAACTACTAAGACGACGTATTGCTAAATAAGATCTTTTTTCCAAAGAGATCGTCTCCTATTTGTTATATGAAAATGTATTATTAGAATAAAGAGATTTCAAATTGAAAGTTGGTTAAATGTTTTCAAAGGTGTCCTGTGAAATCCCACGCAATTCAATTCTTTATGAGTTCCGCCACTCTGGGAACCATTTATTAGATAATCAACGCGTCTGCCATAGATCACCCTTAGTGTTTCGCTACGTTTGGTGATTTAGCAGGGGTGAACAGGTTGAGGCTGGTTGACGGAGACGTTTCGACCTCTCCAACAGGACTCTCTCGGAACATCGCCTTGCACTGCAGTGGGGGGAATGGATTCATACGTCCGTCACTCCTTGACAAACTGACCCCACAGATTCCTATCCACCTCTCATACCTTTTTCATTTCCAAAACTTCCTCCGCTTTCTTTCTTAAAAACACTCTCCACACTGCTTCCCTAAAGATGTCATAGGCCCCGAGGGGAATTATTTGTCTTTAATTATTAGCTCCACACAGCTAACATAAAAAAATAATAATTCATAATTCGAATGGCAGTACAGTCGCGCCACACCGTTCAGTCACACCGACCGCAAAAATCAACATTTTGAAGCCTATGTAGGTATTATTTGGTATTTTCTGCACTCGGCATGCTCTAATTAATATTGTGATGCATTTTTTTGTATAAAAATGATTGATGCAATAAAGGAAAACAGCTGACAAGAGCGGGCGATAGCTTTGCCCGTCGTATTCAAGTAGATCCACAAACAATACCTGATAAGGTATACACGACCAAAAACTACCTTTAATATAATATTTTGTGAAATATATATGTCTACCTACATGTAACTCATATTTTTTTGTATTACAATAAAAAAAACATTTAAAAGAGACATCTAGCGACTTTCTAGTTTGACTTCTATCGTGTGTGAATTACACACTCTATTATTTTTTTATGAAAGCAATCCTAAACCAGCCATACTGATTTGTTATTCATACAATCGTATTACATACTTCATGATCTTGATTTACGTTTGTACCCAGTACAGTTTACGTGGGCCCATTAGGCGGCAAACAATATGGCACTGCCCCAGGGTAATAAAAGTGGGTCTAGAAATATTAGACCTACAATCAGTACAGAACTCGAGGGGGTTGGAACTACCCACTTTTAGTACAAGGGCAGCGGGGGAGCGGGGTTGTTGCTCCCCCAAAGGACTGAAGGGGAGAATGAATGGCTATAAATATCGGATTGTACAAATCAAAGTGATTGGGAACAAAAACGCTTACTTCGCCCGTTCGAAACAACGTTTCACTTCAAACTGGCGTATATTAAATTACCAGGAAAAAAATGATTTTTTATGAAGAAGTTTTACTCACTGGAAGTTAAGTATTAAATTTGAAAATATGTGGGTGTGATGTTTTTTTCCAACATTGGCAGTCTGTACTATTTACAAGCTTTATTGTAATATATTTCTACGAACCAAATACTTAGGGAACGTACCCATACTACGTGACCCGTTCAAGGGGGGGGGGTCTTCAAGAAATTGTTCGTGTTTTAATTATGTTTATTGAAAAAACAATATTATTTGTTTGTTTTTCCTACGCATGAACAGGCCCCATACAGCTATCCACGTGAGAAGCATCGATTTTCCAAATTTCTCCACTACTATTCCCTACCGCTCTCCCTCCCACAACCGCGTTCCCCTCCCGCCTTCGCACTCTGCCGCTAAACTATATGAAATACACACATTTTTCAAACAACTCGTGCGCCACCTATAGTAAATTTTGTATACAAATTTCATAACTTAAATCACCAAAATTTCTTCGCAATCGGATAAATTCTATAGGAAATAATTTCACAACGCCAGAGCTCACCACCATACATAGAAGCATCGCGGGTGTGAGAACAACAAGTCATCAAAGTTTCATCGCAATCGGATGAATGGTTTAGGAACGCATAAGGGACAAACAAAGAAACATTCGTTTTTATATATTAAGAAGATTTACATATTTTGGAAACACAACTTAAGAAAATCAGTGTAATTATTTCAATTAAAATTTTAGTTTACTTAAACTCCGTCCAATTTTCCAGTAGATTCGTTCCTGATTTTGGATGAAGTCTGTCATTAGAAACTTCTATTTTCAAAATTCTGTATCAACATTTGTGTTGGAAAATTTTGCGTGAGGGCGGGGAAAACTGAAATGATTTTTGAAGGGGTTGGATTTCGGGGGTGGTTTTAGCACCCTTAGGCATTTCAACCCACGATAAGCTCGCTTCATTCTGGCTTATCCGGCGCTATTGAAAAACCCACCGGAAGTGATGGATCAACAGAGAGGAACCCATTGCTTTGAGAACAAATATTGCATATTTGAATCAGAAATTCGATGCGGCGCGCCGGGTACGTTCGAAAATCAAAACCAATTTACGTAGGTACAGAGATCATTTTTTCCTTTTGATGATATTTTTAGAGAATGATTTAGAAATAAGGGGTTTATGCCACACAGAGCTATCCCACACGCTTAATTACAAAACAAATTTAGCATTCGATTTACCAATAAACCGTGCTCTTTACACCTTCAATAATATTTGTCTAAACTCTAACATTGACATTTTATTATTATTCATTACCCAAAAATAGCACCATGTCGATGATATATACACACACATACACACCTATGCACTACGCACGTCACCCAGTAATGACTAATACATACCACAATTATAAGATATTACCGCGAAACATCTGTAAATTATGTTATCACTGTAACCAATGTACTGTTTAGAATCTATAATATTAAATAAATGAATAAACACATATGAGCGATGAGATTGAAAGGAGGAAAGACAAGTTCACAAAAATTTCGATCTTTTTTAATTATTAGGACAACTAAGAAGTATGTTCTGGAATTCCTTCTACAGACCACAATAAATGTAATTTTAGATCTCTGAAATTGTCAAAAGATTTTTTTATCATTGGAATTGCTATGTAGCAAGATAAAGAATAATTAAAAAGTATTAAGGTACCACACCACTGTAAAAAAATTTCATAATTTTTTAAATTTCATTTTCCGAAATATGCGTTTGTTAAGAAACCAAAAGTTTTAAAGAAATTTGAAAAATTGACGGAGATACAGCATTGTATGGTTTATGTTACAGTTACGATTTGTATGTTGAATTATCCTTCAGCAAAACTTTGAACGCGTTTTTTTGGAACTATGTATGTTTAAACTACAAATGAAAAAAACTATACATACGATTTTCATGCACTAAGGCTAATACTGTTCGAAATCCAGTCTCTATATAGTTACAACAGTTACCAAAACAGGAAAGTCAAGAAAACAATCAGGCCTCAATAACTCAGTGGTTAGTGTGTTGTCCCGGTAAGACAAAGATTATGTCTAAAGCAGTGTTTCTTACTTAACCTGGGTTCGATCGAACTCCAGGGGTTCGGTGAGTCAGTCACGCGGGTTCGGCGGAGGTCGAGACACTTATATGATTCGGTTCGATTTACAATTAAGAAGGGTTCGGTGAATGCGCATATGAAACTGGTGGGGGTCAATACCTCCAACAAGGTTGTGAACCACTAATCTAAAGGGTTCATTAAAAAAATTGTTTATATTATTATATAAGGAATTTTTATTTTTATTTGACGGGTACAACCTAATTAATTAATACATTTTTTCCAAAAAACGATTTTACTGTTATTTATAAAGAATTACCTTAATTGACTTAGCGAAGCGAAGTCCTGTTTTAAGCCGATTGTTTTGCATTTAGTCGGTCAGTTAATTAGTTCTGGTGTTCCAATATATTGGATATAAACTTTTTACTCCGCCAGATTTCGCACAGATTGTAACCTGGAAATGTTTGTCTTTCTTTTAAAAAAATCACTTCGTAAAATACCCCTTATTTAATCAAAATCATCTAAGTATTTCAAAACAAATGGTTTCTTAATTAATTGGATTTTAATCCAATTCGGGTGAAGAAACCTTTGGTTTTGAAACATATAGACAATTTTGATTAAATAAGTGGTGTTTTGCAAAGCGATGTTTTTAAACGAAATCAAATATTCCCGGACACAAACAAACCTTTTATTTTGAAACATGTGGATACTTTTGAATAAATAAGTGGTGTTTTACAAAGTGATTGTTTTCATTTAATTAAAAATAACGCCACAAAGTGAATTTGCAAAGATTAAAGAAATATATTTATACACATATTCGTAAAATATAGTTAAAACACGAACAATGTTACATTTAAGTAAGGGATGATTCAGTCTCCCTAAGGCTGGGTTTGGGGTAGGTAAACTAATCCAGCATATGCATGAGATCGCTTTGTAGGGTAGATCGCTCTGTTGATAATAAAATCCACTTTTTCAATTCAATAAGCTTTGTTTTGGATACAATTCTTGCGCACAATAAAAAAGGTAGCGGTATCTTTCGTACGATCGAAGGTCAAAAGTTTTTTTTAGTATTATAGAGACCAAATTAAATCAGATCCAAATAATAGACCCGGTGTGAAAGTGTAGCATTTGTTAACGGCTTTTTCTATTTTGTTCGTTATATCTAGTTTTGGATCTGTGAATCTCTAGTTTGTCAGTAATTTATGACAAATATTTAGGGCCGTTAAAATGACTATTTACTAGATCGACATATTTTGTCACTATATTATGTAACTATTCTTATTTATTACCCGGCCAGAAATTTCAATGGAATAATGATATAGAAAAAACCTTGTACATGGACAATTGAAAAATAATATAGAAAAAAAACCCTTTCCCTCAGGGCTCAATGTCATCTTTGGGGATGTTATGTGGAAGGTCTTTTAAAAGAAAGGAAGGAGAGGAAGTTCTGGAAAATAAATGGGTGTAAGGTGGATAGGAATCTGGGGGTCAGTGAATCAAAGAAGGACGGACGAATGAATAAATCCCTCCCACTGCGGTTTGCGATGGGTCGAGAGTGTCGAACCGTAGAGGTTAAAAGTTCTCCCTCAACCAGCCTCTTACCGTCCGGCCTGCCACGCAGTAGGTGGGAAAATACAATCGCCAAGATCTTGACAAATCTCAACCCGGTAACCCGGGTACCCCTGCTAAGTCACCAAACTTAGCGAACCACTTAGGGTTATCTTTGGCAGAGGTATTGGTTATCCAACAAAAGTTCCCGGGCGGCGATACCCATACCTGCCTCCCACATGCTCAGTTTAAAGCTAAAAAGCTCAAAATTTAAAGAGTTTAATGCTTAAAAAACGAGGACCCAAATTTAAGTTTCAAGCTAAGCTCAAATCTTATAGCCCAAAGCTCAAAGCTCAAGTTTCAAGCTAATTGCTTTAATAATGTCCTGTGCATCCGGCAAGATTTATAGATATTTAGATTAATAGATATTATTTAAGACGATACGATACGATTGTACCACCCCAGTCAGGAGTACTCCTGTCCCGGTGAGACCGGTACACCAGGGGGCACTGATTTGTTAGGACTTGGAACACGAGCTCTGAGAATAGGAAGGAGGTTGGAGTTTAATCGACCGGTATACATGGCAACCTGATAAGCAAATATTGGAATTTAGGATGGTCAGGAATAAAGGAATGGATTGAGCGTTATAATTTTTTTCCTTTGTTTTTGTCTTCCTTCTTCTTGCCTCTTCTCGGCTCTTCTTGGATCTTGCCTCTTGTCTCTTCTAGGATCTTCTTGTCTCTTCATGGCTCTTCTAGGATCTTCTAGTCTCTTCTCGGTTCTTCTTGGTTTTTCTTGTTTCTTCTTGTATCTTCTCGCCTTTTCTTGGATCTTCTGGACTCTTCTTGGCTTGGCTCTTCTTATCTCTTCTTTGCTTTCCTTGTCCCTTCTTGTCTCTTCTTGCTTGTTCTTGTTTCTTGTGATCTTCTCGTTTCTTCTTGGCTCTTCTGGACTTTCCTTCCATCGTATTTTCTCTTCTTTTCTATTATTGTCGCTTTTTGGCTCTTCTTGCTTCTTCTTGGATGTTCTCGTCTCTTCTTATCTCTTCTGGAATATTCTCATATCTTCTTGTTTCTTCGGGAATGTTCTTGTCTCTTTTTGGATCTTGTTGGATCTTCTCGTCTCCTTTTGGTTTTGCTTGCTACTTCTAGTCTCTTATCGTCTAATATTGGCTCTTCTTAACTCACCTTTGCTTTTAATGTACCTTCCTTCCAATTTTCACCCGCTGTTGGCTCGTCTGGATTCCTCCTGCCTTTTTTTTTTTATTTTTTTTATTATTTATTTAATTACAGAATACATTTTGTACTTCTTGTATCTTATTATTTCTTCGAGTCTTTTCTTGTCTCTTCTTGCTTCTTATCTCTTCTCGCTCATTCTTGGCTCTTCTTAGTGTTTCTCACGGAGTTTAAATCATCTTTATATATGGCAAACTAATATGCAAATACTCAAATTAGGTTGGGAAAGAATAAAGATTTTGATTGAGTGTCGTTTTCTAAGTTCTGTCATTTTCTTGATTCTTCTGGTCTAGGAAAAAAATGGAATTAATATTACTGTTAACCATAACGTTATAATTTATCTTCTTTCTCTCGAAACAATTATATGTATTGCCAGTAAGTTCCTCACTCCTTATTAAAACGCGATAAATAT
Source organism: Limnephilus rhombicus (assembly GCA_929108145.2). Classification (NCBI taxonomy): domain Eukaryota; kingdom Metazoa; phylum Arthropoda; class Insecta; order Trichoptera; family Limnephilidae; genus Limnephilus; species Limnephilus rhombicus. The sequence continues at coordinate 18,907,133 of OV815278.1, read as the reverse complement.
AGATGTCTCTTTTACTGGTAACTTTTCTCGGTTTTTGATAATAGGATCGAGTAAACCTTAATCAAACGAGGTTTATAATTGAACGGAAGTTTTAACTTCATTTATCCGGAAGCTTTTTAACGAAAACGAAGGTATTTGTATAAAAAAGTACCCGGTGATCAAAACGTCCAAAATTATTCGAATTAAATTTATGAAGTGCTTTTACACGGAAAAGTTCACTGAATGAATGACCGAATCAAATTGGAAACATAGGTCGGAAACCGTACCGGGAATCCCCACCAAATGGATGTAATAAATTGGTTCGAACGCCAGATGTGCTACCGAATATCGAGAGACATTTATAGATTGAAATTATTAAACGATCCGGTATAACCAGCCTAATTTAAACAAGAGGGTACAATTGGATAGCAACTTTCACATTTACACGGAAGTTTTGAAACGGATCCTAAAGTATGAAATAAAATACTAAATAAATTAAGCCCGAGATACTAAAACTAATGTGCATAATTTCTTACTTATCCTTTTTGCTAAAACAATTTTGGTCAAAGAAATTGTAGATACTTTGCAGCAAAGCTCTACAATACATTTGCACTGGTCATTAGACAAAATAAAACATACTTTAAATTAGCTGAAGTCCCTGGCTATGCCCGGGCTTAACACAGAGTTTTCGAAATCAAATGAAGACAGTGACCTTCCTCTTGTTTTGAAGGTCACATGTGGATTTTGAAGGTCACTGTAGATTTGCACACAAATCAAATTCAAACCGCTTGCTTGCCAGCCCGCTCGTCCATCGCATACAGGCATTCTCCTTTATATTTCAACCAATTTACACAAAACCATGACAAATTATACTTATACCTAAACCTCCTCATGAATCACTCTATCTTTTGATGAAAACCGCATGAAAATCCGTTCAGTATTTTTTGAGTTTATCGTGAACAGACAGACAGACAGACGCGGCAGAGGACTTTAATTTATAACATGTAGAGATATGTATATATATTTTTATTACACAAATACAGCACAACAGTCCCAACTGCTCCCGTCTGGAGCCAGTGGGACTATGGCATTCCCAATTAGGGTATGTTGTGAGGCTGAAGGTAGTGGGGAGAGGAAGGGGATAGGGAAGAGGAAGGTGGGGAAGTACCTGGCTATTCAGATCTGGTCACCAAACACGGCTTAAGCCATTTCAAGCAACGTTTCAATTCTGAATGGCGGTCTTACACCAGGGCGATACTGAGAGCATCTTCCACTCTGGAACGTGCCGCAAATATACCATATATTATTTTTAAGAAATAAATTGTGAAATAACACAAATAAAATTTATTTGCCACGCCGGGATTCGATCCCTTCGGAGTACTAGTCAAGAGCCTTAACACTGGACTACGCCGGCCGTCAACACGGATACGAACACCAAGTCGAACATCAAATCAGCTAATACAGATTTAATACCAAAGATTTTATCAAAACCAATTTATAAGTATGCATTTCCAATGATACGATGATGATGGTCTGTTATTTTAAATGAATATTGGGTTGTTATTTGCATTTTTATTATAAAGTGCTCATGTTTTGAGGCGTCTGCCTATCAACACAGGATTTCCTGGTGAGTCAGGCATGGCGCATCACTAATTGTTGTCTAGAATTAATAAAAAGTAGTCGTGTGAACGACCTCGCGTCCAAAGATAATGATTCTAATTTTCTATTGATTAATAAATCAAAACTAAAATTTCCTATACAGATTTGTAAGAAGGTAGTTAAATATTCACTTACCTAATTATAAACCACAGATATTTCACAAAACTATTTTTTAAATAAGGAATTGGAACCAAAAGTTACATATTCAAATTCCGGCATGTGCAATTAAATTTTATTCGATTAATTTGTGTTATTTTGCAACTGATTCATAAAAAATAATATATTTATTTATTTGATTATTCAAATACTCACAACATGTGCCATTATCATAATTGAGATTATTTATAAATAGTACTTCATAAAATTTCTGAAATAAAGGTAAAAAGTATAAAAGTATAATTATAAAGGGTAAAGTATAAAATATAAAGTACAAACTACAAGTACTCGAGTCAAGATGTACATCCGCGCTTACAAAAGGTCCAGTCATTCTGAATTTTTTATATGTTGTTAGGACCTAAACCAGTTTAAAAAAAAAAAATTTGCAACTTCGAAAGTGCTGTGCGAGCGGCGGTGGACCCAAAAAACCAGGAAATTTTCGTTTTTTTTTTTTCAGTTTTTGCTCAATATCTCAGTGAAGGAAGGGTCTCACCGGTATACTTAACATACATACTTTTAAAGTAGACTAAATTTTCTATAATTTGAGATCAAAGCGAGCTATATAAAGCCATTGGTTTCCAAGATACAGTTCTTTGAAAATAGGCAATTTTTTCCACAATCGAAATTTTTTCGAAATGGTCACTTATTTTGTAAAATTATATCTAAAATACTCATCCCACGTCAAATATTAAAAGAAATAAAGTTGTATTAAATTTAATTAGCTTTCATTTGAGACTAGATTGATATCTGTAGACTTAACGGTTCTCTCAAAAATGGCAGATAGCCTAAAACGGTCATAAGACGGTTTTGGGGGAAATGTAAATAAACTGTTCTCACGTCTTTTTATGGTTTTATTGTGCTGTGAAGTAAATCCATTAGTCATCGTGGGTTTATCTTAGGGTAATAATGTAATAATATAACATGTTCACAAAAGGATCCTTCACCATTTGCCGGTCTGTCAAGTTTTGGTCTGGGTTGTGGTCATATCAAACAATTGAGCAGAAGCTGATGCGATCCATGAAAACCTACGGTGGGTTAACCCAAGGAAGAAAAATCTCCGACAGTATTCTGGCAAGGTGGACAACAGGAATGGTATTTATGTTGAACATTTGTGAAGATCTGGAAAGTTTTTGCAGCATCTCATGTCCTACTATAGAGTAGCATGTAGACATTAGACCTTCTTGAATCATCCGAGATAATAGTGATGTGGAAAAACTAAAAAACTGGTTTGCTCTCCACCCTCCATTTCCCAAAACTGACAGTTTGATTTCTATCAGTAGTGGTTTACTGGCAGGTCCTGAAATTAATTTCTACACAGCCCAGAGAGTTGTAACGGAGGGAGTGATGAAAATTGTGGAGCAAATGTACGACAAGGTAGTAATAAAACGGAAAAATAAAGTTACCACGCTGGCATCGATCACCTCAATCCGCTCACAATTTTCCAGCGAGTATGTATTGCAAAGCAATCTAAACAGGATTTACAGGATGACTTCAAGTATGAGTTGGCCCCGTTCCCGATGTCTCTGTTCAATGAACAAGGGATGCGCAAGGGCACAAAATCTACTCTGTACTCTACCTTCACTCCTCTTTCCAGCCACACGCCAATAGATGCCAGCACTCACGTCATTTTGGATGGTGGCTACCTCTTGCACAAGGTCGTGTGGCAGCGGAAGAGCACGGTTCGAGCACTTTTGGCGCGTTATACCACCTACGTCCGAAACCACTTTGGGAAGAACGTCTCCATTGTTTTTGACGTCTAACCCGAAGATGCTACCAAAAAAAACACCAACACAGCGGAACGACTCCGGCGCCACGCCGCTCACTCCAGCTACGAATTGACGTTCGATGAATCCACAGTAATTCAAATTGCTCAAGAACATGTATTGGGCTATGAGAACAGTAAGAGACGCCTTATAACTCTTCTCTGTGACGCCTTTCAGAAGGAGGGAGTAGAAGTTTCTGTTGCCGGAGAAGATGCGGATCGAGAGATCGTCATGATGGCGATTTCAAAAAGAGTAGTAGCCGATCGGGTTGTCATAGTGGTCGACCTGCTCGTTGTTCTCAATGATTTAGGCGCTGAAGAGACAAACGTCTATCTTCAGAAGAGCACGAAGGGTGAAGCTGGTTGCTGTCACTACTCTACGACCTCCTACAACCACCAGGGCTCCCGGCAATTACCAGGAACGGTACTATTCACCCAAGCGTTTACCGGGTGCGATACCACTTCAGCACCGTTTGGCCAAGGAAAGACCAAAATCACCACACTTCTGAGCAAGAGTGAACCACTTGCTGAACAAGTGGAGGTCTTCCTTCGGCCCGAGTCCACCCCACAAGCCGTGAGTGAAGCAGACATCAAGGGCGGGGAGTCAACTTGAATCCCACTGAATGGGGGTGGAAGCTGTCTTCTCAAGGACTCATCCCCATCCCCACCACGATGGATCCCGCACCTCCTGCCCTTCTGCGAAAAATTTCATGTAAATGCAAGAAAGCATGCTCTGGTAGCTGCTCGTGCAGAAAGGCTGGGCTCCACTGCTCAGTCCTCTGTCAGTCATGCGGTGGCAAATTGTGCATTAATGTCCCGGATGTGGAGCTGAAATGCTCGGACGATGAAGATGATCCGACTACAGACTGGGCGCCTCTCCCAGCGTCCATCACAGATATCGAGACACCTTCTTCAAGCCCGGGCCATCTAAGATAAAAAGAAAGACATGATTTGGCAACCAAGACATGATACCTACATGATTTATATTAGTTTTATTTTTTGTCTACATGTAATTTGTCCTTATAGTAGGTACCGTGATGTTTGTACAAGCATTTTAGTATGCAGGTATATAAAACAATGTTTGAAGATGACGTAATTCCCGATAGATGTATTATCTTTTCTTTTTTTCATCAAAAATGTGTTAACAATAACAAAAAAAAAATTGTAACTGTTTGATAAATAAAACCATAAAAAGACGTGAGAACAGTTTATTGGCATTTCCCCCCAAAACCCACTTATGACTATTTTTGGTTATCTGGCGTTCTTGAGAGAACCGTCAGGTCTACAGATATCAATCTAGTCTTAAAAGAAAGCTAATTAAATTTAGTACAGCTTTATTTCATGTAATATTTGACGTGGGATGCATGTTTTAGAAAATATTTTACAAAATAAGTGACCATTTCGAAAAAATTTCACTTTTTGGAAAAAATTGCCTATTTTCGAAGAACTGTATCTTGGAAACCAATGGCTTTATATAACTCGCTTTGGTCTCAAATTGTATCAAATTTAGTCTACTTTAAAAGTATGTATACTAACTATACCAGTCAGACCCTTCCTTCACGGAGATATTGAGCAAAAACTGAAAAAATCTGAAAATTTCCTGGTTTTTTGGGTCCACCACCGCTCGCACAGCACTTTCGAAATTGCATTTTTTTTAATACTGGTTTAGGTCCTAACTACATATAAAAAATTCATAATGACTGGACCTTTTGCAAGCACAACCCTCTTTTCATGTTTAACTTGACTGGACTAAAGGTAAAGTACAAACTACAAGGTAAAAACAAGGTAAAAGTTAAAATAAAAATATATGGCACATTTGCGACACGTTCCAGAGTGGGGTATACTCTCAGCATCGGCCCTGGTGTAAGATCACCATTCAGAATGAAAACGGTACTTGAAATGATTTTAGCCGTGTTGGGTGACCAGATCTGAATAGTTAGATACATTCCCACCTTCTTCCCCTCCCTACTACCTTCAGACTCATAACATACGCACATTGGGATGCAAAAGTCTCACTGGCTCCAGACGGGGCTCTTGTGCGTTATTCACATTAAACATAAATAAAAACTTCTCCACGTATCGGAAGAAATACATATAATTATTGTTATTCTTATAATGAAATTACTTACGTCGGATTTAGAATCCCTTCCAAATGAAATGGTTGTAATAAATGGGTTCCAAAGCCAGATGCGCTATCGTACGTCAATACAAATTTATGGATTGAATGAAATTATTGAATGATAGAACTGGAAATATGAAGGCACGGAGTAGATAACGCTAAGAGCTTTTCCTAGTATCAATGGTATTACAGTTTTAATAAAGCTAAGTGCTTGAGGGTAACGGGTGACATTAGGTGACACGGTAGGAAAAAAAACTTTTCAGCGACCAATGGGTTTAGAAGAAAATTGAAATTTTACTTTAAAGTGGTTTCTTTGAAGCAGCCTCGCAATATATTTTTACGGGCTGCGAAGATTCTTTAGAAATTAAAGGTCGAAGTCGGTATAATGAGTTTGAAGAATTAAAAATTAGTTTTAATATGAGAAGTTCACTGCCAAAGTGAAATATTCGTATCTTCAAAAATATACTTTAAAGCGCGACGTTTTTAATATTTAACAATGCTTTTTTTCGCAACTTGAGCGAGATAATTTGAGGGGAAAGGAATTTTTACGAACACCTCCTGGACTTAAAATGTAAAATTACGTTATCGTCATGACAAAATTTCTGAAAAATGCCAAAATAATTATGATAAATAACGATACCTACTCAACAACATTCAGGAAATAACATTATAAATTAGTATCGTGATTTACAGTCATTAAATATTAACGCTAAATGCACGAGTGTTGTTGATCCAACGAAAAAACTTATTTGCCACCCTATATTTGAAAATCTAGTCTCCTTCAATCTTCCGAACAGCCCTCCATTGATGAGCTTGGTGTAACTCTAAGTGACCAGCTCAGGTACATGGGCTCCATCGAAGCCAGAGTCAAGTTCGCTTCTCAGAAACTGGGCGTACGGTACAGATACTGCGGGCGGTCCGTTTGATAGATTCTCTTATCTTAACAAACGGATTGCAATCCTTAAAGCACATACGTCGGGTGGGAATGCTGTCCTCGTTCTACCTACTCTATGGAAGATGTTCCGAGGAACTAGCGTCATTATACACCGGTGCATAGTCGGGAAACACAGCCCAACATATGTACACGGTTGACATTTGTCACAAGAGAACGACTCGTTCTTGAGTTCAACAACTCGGCTGTGGAACTATTTGCCAGTCTCTGTGTTTCCTCCCCCCAACAACATGTTCACTCCTTTCTCTCCAACTTTCTTTAACTCCACACATTATCCACAAATATGACATAGGTCCTGTGGGAAATAATTTCCCTCAGGGCCTCATGTGTGGAATAAGTGTAAAAAAAAAAAAAATTTCGATTTTATATAGCTGTATAGTCTATTCGTTGAAATTGCTGGGAATTGGGAAATTTGGGCATGGATTATTTTAAGTGCTTTATTTTAAAGGGGAACGACCGCGCAGCCCTTTTTATACAAAACTTAATTATGGTTTTGTGCTCAAAATACTTAACCAAACTGAAAAAAAAATATTAAAAGGACTAGCAAATACCTAGTACGGATGCTTCTTTATTCATGTGTGTTTTAAATTATAAAATATGCGTAATTAAAGAAATCAATTTTTCATGATCTTAGATGCAACTTTGGCAATTTGTGAGTTAATGATATTATATATATATATTAAAAAAGGTAATTTTGCTTAGTTTACCTACCGTAAAAGTATGACGAAAGAAAAAACAATGAAATAAAAATACATAAATTAAAATTTCTACCCAAAGATATACTTTTTTATGTTGTTTAATTATTTATTACAGTAGGTAGGATAAGATTATTTTTTAACATTTATAATTAACTCACAAAAACTGCTCAAGTTGCATATAAAATCGTAAAAAATGATTTCTTTATTTGTCATATATTATAATTTAAAACAAAAATAAATAAAATATCACGTATCCGTACCAGATATTTGCAATACCTTTTGATTAATTATTCAGTTTGGTTTGGTATTTTGACCACAAATCCAAAATTAGGTTTTGTATGAAAAAGGCCGCGCAGACGTTTCTCTTAAAGGTCGAGTTCTACTCTTTCATACCTCATTACCCCATCTTGCTGCGATCTTCTAATGACCTTTCATAATCTGTTCTCCAGCGTACTAAACAATATGTGTGTCAAAACAGAGTTGGGTTTTTGTCTATCCTCTCTGCCTCTCATGAAGGTTAAAATTCTTCAACTTAACCTAACTACAATCAAAGGAACGCAATTCAACGTGGCCTTTTCTTTTCAATTTAACTTTTGCCATATTTTTGACGATGTCAGCAAAGTAAGAATGTTCTCCAATGTAGCTATTGGCAAACGATAGAGTGAATCAAAAAGCCGAAACTTGCAAAAGGCCCAATATCAGAAAACGAAAAATAAAATTTAAGAAATATAAGCTAAAACGTGAACAACACCCTTCCATGAATATTGAATGCGAGAGAGCATGTCTTCGAATATCTTATTATCTCATCTCCAGTCCGGAAAAGCACCGGAAACTCAAGGAACAATAAATTTAATATAGACGATTATCTTTCTTCTAATGCATAATATTTTTTTCAGGAAATGCAAGAAAGAAGTCAAATAACTTTTTTATTAATTTATTTAAAAAAAAGTTTTATATTGAAGCAATAATAGCTGTTCCAAAAACCACGCCTCAATGAAAATTTAATTTGGATAGAAATCAAACGCTGAACTCCTCAGGTCTATTTTGTCGGAACGTAAAAATATTTCCGCTTTGCAAAAACATTAAATTTAATGGAATATTTCTAAATCAAATTTCTCATTATGGCAGTAAGACACAAATATTTGTAAGACCTATATGAGTTATTCCCGAAAAGCGAAATTAGTCTGAGGGGTTAAGAGGCTGGCATTCTAATCGCAATTCCACAAAAATATTTCGAAAGTTTCTAAAAAAGCTAAAAAATAACTATTCACTACCTAAATATTAATCTTTATCTGTGGATTTGATTTCTAAACAAATCTACACTTTCCGATAGTGAAATTTTGCACACTTGACCTTCAAAACAAGAGGAAGGTAACTTTTGCTATTAATTAAATAAAAAAGAGCGTCTGTGGCGGGGGGAGTAACTTAGTTTTACATACAAATCTAGAGTTTTATTCCGAGATTGATGAAAAAATGAAATTTTGCTTATTTTACCCTCAAAACAAGAGAAAAGTGACTGTCTTCACGACATTTCGAAAAACTCTGCGTTAAGTCCTTGGCAATGCCGGGGACTTCGTTTGTAACATAAATGCATTAATTTCATTAGAAAAATTAGAATCAATTATAGTAGGTACATCGAGCGGTCAACGTTCTAACATCCCTATGCTGCGCAGCCCCCATATATCTCTGCGCCCCCCACTGAGCACATTGCCCCCACATGTATATAGTAGTAGATTATATTCGTAATCTCCTCACTAGGAGATCCTGTACCGGCGGGTTCCATGTTTTGGATAAGTTTTCAGCGACTTTTAATGTATTAGTAAGTTCTTTTTCCGATGGTTTATTAAGTCAAGATATAAGCCGGTAGTTATTTTTGGTTTTAAATTTTTTTATACTGTGTGGGAGTTTGTTATATACTTATATTGCTAAAAATTCAGAGCTTCTTTTGTCGAAAGGTAGAATCACACTTTGGTATATTTAGTATGTCTGTCTGTTTGGCTTTGGTTTTTATGTATACTTGGAATATTAAACTGTTTAAAAATTTATGTTGATGACTTCCTTGTGGAGACCTTTAGCATAGTCTGTATGATGCAACCATAAATAATGATACGTTTTTAGATTTTAACGACCAAAAGTATTATCATTATTTTTTTTTAGGGTGTTATGCCGTGTTGCGCTACCTCCTTCTTCCACTGGAGCGACGGCACGATTTTCTCCCTATCCTGAGAAACGTAACTATTCTCAGGATTTTCTCCCTATAAACTCGCCTAGGAAGTTCAATTTTGACTCCACATTAAATATTTTCTATCAGGTTTCTTTTAAATGGTCTAATTTATAATCACAATCTACGTATAAGAAAACTGAATTTTGATATGTTGTGAAGTTAAATGTTCTCTTTGAACAAACTTTTGACAAAAATTTAGACGAAAAATGGCGTCACTTTTAATATACGAAAATGGATTTCATAAAGGACTCACCAAAAATAGCCGCAGTACATCAAACAGATACATCAATTATCTTAAATCCACAATACCAATTAACTCGATTATTCTTTTATTTATTGAAAATATCGAATTGTCAAACACAGTCCGATCAGCAAAAAAATAGAAAAAAAATAATCACAAAACTTTAGTTTTTCAAATAAACACTGAGTTTTTAAGTTTGAAACACGTTGAAACAGTTGAATCCAATACTAATTCAATCATTATAACATTGGTATACAAATGTCTTAGAAAAATCCACTAAAACACGATAAAATGCCGCATTTTACACTGACACATTCTGAGTTTAATCTTTTACTGAACACGAATCTTCGCTTCCAAATATTTCGTACATAACTAGAGTACACTGCCATCTGTTGTTACGAATATAAGTTGTATCTTTCCACATACTAAAAAACGTCAAAATAAAACCGCGGGCGTATTTGAAAATATTACAAAAGAAAAAAATTAAAACATCTAGGGAAAATTTGCTGAAATTCAGCAGCTAAGCAAACCCAGGTTTTGTAGGTGGTGCTGAAATTCAGAAAAAAGCGCTCCAGTGGTTAGCCAACGTTTCAGACAGCATTGCAGTGTCCATCATCAGGGCAGATCCGGTAGATGTGTAGACACCTGATGATGGACACTGCGACGCTGTCCGATACGTTGGCTAAAGAAGGAGGTTCCGTAAAACCCATAATAATACGGCGTAATGCCCCAAAAAAAATAACGAAAATAATGATGTCTACGCATCTACCGGATCTGCCGGATCTGTCCAAAACTTTGGCTAAAGGAGGTAGCGCAACACGGCATAACATCCCCAAAATAAATAAATAAAATAAATAATGATAATCCACACCATTTAATAAAATGTTTTCGGTTTTTCTTTCGGTGCTTGCGTGTCTGCTGCATTTCCCAGGGCAAAAAGGGGTCTGTCTATTGCGCTCATTGGGCATGCAATTTTCCTCGTTTCAATTGGCTAAGGTAGTTTACTGCTCAGTTAATGATCTCGGCAGTCGACTTGATAAATGATGCAGAAGGAACGCGGGGCTTATCCGAACTGCGGTAATGCCAGTAGAAGCGAGTGGTGCAAAAAACAACGAAAGCATTGCACAGTATCTATATCTTGAGATTACAATGTACAAACATTTTACCTACTCTTTCACTAAATATGAAGTGCTATACTCATTTTCATCGAAAGCACTCAAAGATCTGACGTTTTTAGTATAAATAATCATTGAATTGCGGAATAATAATTGCAATAATACGACAGATGGTGGATAAATGTAAGTAAGTTTTTTTAGTAACATTCCCTAAAAATTGTGTGCATCATGGATTCACGTCATGCGAACTGAACTAAGTAAGGAATGAATAATGATTTTCCGATAAACGACAATGTAAAAAATACCCTGCCGTGCTTCTTGGTTAAAGAAAGCTCTTGGTTTGATGTTTACAACTTGGTAATAAGGTGGCAGGGACAAAATATTCGATTAGGCAAGGTACGGTTTTTAAAAATAGCGGATTTCAGTTCTGTTCAGATGACAAAGAAGCGTTTATTGAAATATAATTCTTGCATTTTAATCCAAAAAATTAAAATATTAGTGGTTACCACAGATTATTTACCTTTTAATTTAATTGCATTCTTTTTATTTATTTCATTATTTTAATATTACATTTGATTATAGTAATGACGTATTGCCCATTTCACTAGGTGTGAAACGCTTGTGTTGAGATGGCAATTTACAGAACACATTATTTATCTCAATAGATTTCTTAAATAATACGTGTTTTGCCACCTTAGAATTTGAAAAGTCTCAAACGTAAACAGTTCTCGTGAAAAGGGAGCTGAAGTATTCGATTGCCACCAAAAAAGATAATCATTTCTGATTATTATTATTCCTTCCTTCCAGATCATATTTTTTCCAGATTATTATTATTCCTTCCTTCCAGCTCATATTTTTTTCACGATGTTTACATTTGAGCCGTTCAATCCGCTATATCAACTTTCACTGATTCGGAGAAAACCGCAAAAAACTGTCACATCTGTAGCGTAAACAAAAAATTGCATTTTATTTATTTATTTAATGAATAGACTTGACATACATTTGAAAAGTGTTCATTTTTCAATATATGTCTGGGAATATTCAAGTAATTTGAATAAATAAAATGGATATAGCGGATTTTCATACTCACTTCGTGATGTTTTTTGGTCGTGATAAACTCAATTTTAGATTAGTCTTTGTTCCTCGCAAAAATGTGAACAGGATGTCATTACTCAGATCATTTTGTCAAAAAATCGGATATAGCGGTTATTGAAATTATAGGACTCATTTAGAGTTTAACAATTAAGTGTTGCTTATCCCAACTCTCAATTTCTATAATTTACAAACTAAGGTAAGGAAAATTAATACATTTAAACATGTTATAGGTGTTAAGGAACGTACCTGACTTACTTTAACCAATGATTCCTGACATTGTTTGAAGTCAAAAATGTGAAAGAAATTTTGGTCTCCGGTGACATTTTTAATGTTTTTTTTGTTTTATTTTCAGCTTAAAACTTTAAAAAATCAATAGGGTTTGGACAGTAAGGGTTGAGGTGAGGGGTTGAGTGGTTACTCGGCCGAGTAACCATTGATGACATGAAAAATTCTTCAGAAAAGTCACAGGAGACAAAATTTCATCATTTTTTTACTATAAATAATGTCAGGAATCACCACTGGTAACTGGTAAGCCAAGTACGTCCCTTAACACCCCATATAACCTAAATATAACGAAATTATGCTTCAGTTCAATCAATCACACAGCTTTCCAATGATATTTACGATGCTCCCGAGAGGTCAATAACTGAATCAAAGGGGGTTGGAAAAATAAAGAAGGGGTTGGTGGTCGGTAGTGGTAGGAACGCCGGCGCCGGGGGATATACTCTACAACCCCCTCAACAACCCCATCAAATCGCGCACTTCCTTCTTTTAATATCTTTCTTTCTCCGCCGCAAATCCCCGGCTACGTCAAAGCGAATCAATGAATCAAAGAAATCATTGACTTTTTTCTATTAAGCTCATAACGAAGAAATTTCAAGGAAATTCTTTTCGATGCTCAGTGAAATTGGAATAAATGAAATATTTTGTAGTCCGTCTTATAATCATCCTCTCGGAAATATCTATCTGAGGTTGGTTCTAAGAGGTTTATAATATTAAGTGAATTGCATCGTGATTTATTTTGGGGTTTTTATGTTGCGCTAGGCTTGTTGAAAAAGTATCGATATTTTTAATTCAATATATCGATATTTTTAGCCGATATATTTTGATCCGATATATCGATACAAAATATCCAATATCGAAAATTGTATCAAAAACGATATTTTTTTAAATTTATGTATTTAAAGTCACTAGAATCCAAAACCGTTTAGGAACGAACGGAAAAAAGTAACTGTATTGGGTCATGACATCTGGCGGTTGAAATTTTAACCATTAATAGCTTAAAAATTTATTGTCTTTGCATTAGTATTTGCGATCACCAATACTATCTCGTGTGTGTAGGTACATACATAGAAATGTATGCTATTTTTCGCAATTTTTTTCGCAATGTGTTGGTTCCCAATTGTCTATGATTATTGACTATACCTTGTTCCAAACACGAAGTCCTTTTTGACAGATTAATACGCCAATAGACAGTTTACATATAAGTTAGAAGACAGCTTTTTAGTTTTGGATATTTTTGTAATTATTACGTAATAAAAATGAATTGTGATAAAAATACCTTCATTTTAATTGAGATTTTTGTACATTAAAAAAAGCACACTGTGTACAAAAATTACTATTGATAACATTGAGCTGAATACACTTTTATTTTAAAAAAGCGAAATCTCTTGAAAATTTGACCGATATATCGATATTTTTTCCTCGATATATCGACGTCGATATTGATATTTTAATAAATATCGGAACATCGATATATCGATTTTTTTTCACTTTCGACATCCCTATGTTGCGCTACCTCCTTCCTTAGCTAGCGTTTCGGGCAGCATTACTGTGTAAGATTACACATCTGCACTGATAATGGATACTGTAATACTGTCTTAAACGTTGACTAAAGAAGGAGGTAGCGCAACACGGCATAATAATCCAAAAATAAATCACGATAATACTTTGGCGGGGAAAATCTTAAATCATCCCCTAGGAGAATTTTTTTGTGGTGTCTTTAAAACCACTAGTAGATGTTATGTTAATAGAAGCATGTTGTAAATATGTTTAATTTATGGAAAAAAAGTATCAACAAACCTTGTCTATCCCTTATATTACATTTACATTACATTTACATTACATTTACATTACATTTACATTACATTTACATTACATTTACATTACATTTACATTACATTTACATTACATTTACATTACATTTACATTACATTTACATTACATTTACATTACATTTACATTACATTTACATTACATTTACATTACATTTACATTACATTACATTTACATTACATTTACATTACATTTACATTAAATTTACATTACATTTACATTACATTTACATTACATTTACATTACATTTACATTACATTTACATTACATTTACATTACATTTACATTACATTTACATTACATTTACATTACATTTACATTACATTTACATTACATTTACATTTACATTACATTCACATTACATTTACATTACATTCACATTACATTCACATTACATTCACATTACATTCACATTACATTCACATTACATTCACATTACATTTACATTACATTTACATTACATTTTATTTACATTACATTTATATTACATTTACATTACATTTACATTACATTTACATTACATTTACATTACATTTACATTTACATTACATTTACATTACATTTACATTACATTTTATTTACATTACATTTTATTTACATTACATTTTATTTACATTACATTTACATAACTCTACCTTCTCTCTCTCTTCGCTGTTTTCCTGTATCAACAATACCTCCAACAATTTATATCCAGAAACCAAATCCTTCACTTCTGTATAATGCACTTTAACACGAGAACATTAAATTATTAAGCAAAAAAGAAAATCAAGTATTGAGAAAATTTTTATATCTTATTATGCTTATTGGTTCCCACTCTATATTATTGTCAGTGTTTTAATTATTATTTTTTAATTGATAAACTAATGTTTAAGACAAGATTTTTATGCATAGCACAAAGGCTAACAATTATTACAAGCAATAATTATTAGCCTGAAACACTCATCTACATTGAAAAAATATAAAAATAAAGTTGGTTGTTTGCAGGTGGAAAAATGTAATGAGCAGTAATTGTTGAATGAAACACTAGTATATATTGAATTATTTGGCGGGTAGGAGATAAGCCGACGTACCTCTGTGGTTAAAGAGCAGCTGACCGGATATCAGAAGGGCGCGGGTTCGAGTCCCGTCGGCGGCATGTATCTTTTCTCGGGAGATTTTTTTCAATGTAGATGAGTGTTTCAGGCTAATAATTATTGCTTTTAATAATTAGTGCTTTAATTGGCCACACTATTTACGGTCCATGAATTTGTTAATTGCCTAAATTTAAATTTGTTTTAAACCACTAAGAAAAACTTTTTAAAACAACTTTTTAAGTGTAAAGAAAAATATTATATCTTATATGTGCTTATTGATTACCACTCCATATTATTGTTAATGATTTAATTATCCACACTATTTATTATCCATGAATTTGTTAATTACCTCTAGACCAATTATTACAAGCAATAATTATCAGCCTGAAACACTCATCTACATTGAAAAATCTTCCGAGAAAAGATACTTGCCGCCAACGGGACTTGAACCCGTATCCTTCTGATTGCCGATCAGGTGCTCTGACCACTGAGCTATGGCGGCTTATCTAATACCCGCCAAATAATTCAATATATACTAGTGTTTCATTCAACAATTACTGTTTATTATATTTTTTCCACCTGAAAACACGTTTGTTTATCAATTAAAAAATAATAACCTACAGACCACTTTATATTAATAACTGTTCTACCTTCGTTCATCACGATATGTTACAATAATAATATTAAAAAACAACGGAGTCATAATTATTATTTTTTAGGTTAGGTTAAGTTGGGTAAGGTTGGGTTAGGTTAGGTTAGGTTGGGTTAGGTTGTTAGGTTAGGTGCAGTTGGACCGTATTTATTACTTTGACTAACTTTGACCTGATATTATGAATAATATGCGGATAAAGTGATTAATTCTGTGTCAATTATCACTTTGTCTAAATTGGGTAGACATTATAAATAATGGATGGATAGTATATATAATATCCGGATTTATTACTTTGGCTGTAACATATATATACATAACTAACTAACGGGAGAAGAAATAACATTGTCATATCATAAACATCGTTCTCGTAATATATCATCACAATATAACATCATGACAACCTACCTCAATTTGTTACAGTTACCAATACGTTCTTATAAATTGCCTATCAACATTTTACAAGGATGAAATCAGCGTTTTCCCATTCAGCATAAAAAATATGAAAAAAAGTTTCGAGAGGTGAAAAATCAAAGAGCTCTTCCGCCGTTTCATATTTGCGAGCGGAAATGCAATTCTACAGAAGTGGTAGGAATACTCAAAGCGCATTAGATATTCGGATATAGACTGATAGGATCGGGATGTGGGATTCCCCGCCTTACACCGGGACGGTTCGCATTACTTAAAGCAAAGGGGCGTGATGCATTAGATATGTCACCGCATTCGAGAGTTGCACTGCTTTCGGAAACGCTAAGGAATCGTGATTTTTAGACGTACCGCCGACTCGTGAAGCGAATTCAAATTTTAGAGAGAGATTCAGTCAAGTCAATTTTCGATCAGAAACTTAGTTATCAGAGGTAGAAATAACAAGAAAGATGTGGAATGTGATAAGATGCGATGGAATACGGAAATACACCCTTATTTTACAGTACAGGTAGTAGATAAGTTGGGATTTTGTTCTAGAAAATCAACTTGTTATAAAAAAAAAAAAATCGGAACATTGCAAGTTTTATAAGATATTTGATTTGATTTATTGGGGGGCTGGAATTCCAACAATCCATGCGCTTGATAGCTGCAAGACGAGTGGTTATCTAGCCCCCTACATAGTTAAGTAAATTGAAATACGTGTATAAAAAGATATTTAATTTATCGGGGGGCTAGAATTCCAATAATCCATGCGCTTGATAGCTGCAAGACGAGTTGTTATCGAGCCTCCTAAGTTAAGTAAATTCTAATATAAAATCCATGCTAACTTGAACAGCGTTCTTGAGGCGATTTTTCGCAAAAACAGCGCTATATAAGTTGTCCAAATTTATTATTATTATTATTTATAAATTACGTAGGACAGATAAGAATATAAAAGAACATAAATTATCAGTAAAGGGCGTTAATAATTTAATAAAAAAAAGTTAATAATTGAATACAATTTTGTTGAAGACGGACGTTTCTTTGATCTTATTACACAATTCACAATTCGATAAAAAGGATTCAATAAACTCTTCCATTCTTTAAATGTATTAAAATTTTCTGTCAAGACCTGTGCCTACTCGTTGTAACCAAATTATTTAAGAATTCATGAAAAGCAATAGGAAAACTTTTTCTGACTGAAAGTTTATCAAATTAAAATTGAGAATAGCCTGAATTATATATTTTTCAAATATCATACAAAAATTATTTAAAAAAGGGCAGACACCTTCTTATTATTACCTTCTTAGCGTTTTATTATTTAGTTCACTCCGCCAAGGCAATGCAGAAATTTTCAAATGGAATTTTTTTGTTATTTATTAGGTTTGTCAACAGTGATTTACATCAAAGCTTTCACAGATAAAATTACACTGAACATGGTTGATGCTATAACTAATTAAAGACAAAAACAGCATTGATAATATAATACTTATATAATACTTACATATACATTACATTCATTCACACAAACACATACTATATGTACATTACAAAATAATAATTAACAAGTTTTACAAGGAACAAGTTTTTAGAACAATGAGTTTATAGGTTCATAAGTTTATAGAACAACGTAATAGGGAGCTTTATTAAATTATAGTTATTACTATATTGACTAGAGTAACATAATGCATAAAACCTTTTTTAAGGCTGAAAGAACTTTATAAATATTTCTGAACCATTTTCTGTCTGAAATGTCGACGACATCAAAATTATTTTCAGCTTGCAAAGACATTTTCACAGACATTAATAAAACCATTAATTATCTATTTACATGTCAAATATTAAATTGATCAAAAATCGTACACTTATAGAAGACTTTGACAATTTTATTTTCGAAAATTGTAAAAATGCCTGGTGAAATAAAATTTAAAAAAAACTTTAATTTAAGCTGACTAGACAATTTAAAAAAAATAAATATCATTATCAAATTCTTAATCAATGACAAGATAGATTGTCTCTTCGCTCAAGTGTCACGATGTTATAAAAAAAACTACGAGATAATTTGATATGCATAATCATAAAATAATTTATTTTCAAGCTTAAATGATAAGGCAATTAATGAGTCAGAACATCAGTGAAAATCCTCAGAACATGGAAAATAAAAGGAATATTAGAAAGCCAAAGGAATCTTATACACCGAGATGTATAGGATGTGATCCTTTGTATGAGTGGTTTTAAATTAGCTGTGGTGGATGAATGGTGTCGTTTAAACAAGGGAAAGTTTATAATCCCATAACTAAATAAGTTTGCTAGTTGGGTGAAGCCGACACGTGGTTTCCGTTAATCGCTTTATAAAATTCATTAAAAGAATAGCACAGTGGATTTACAATCAGATTTGTTTGCGTGTGTGATATGGAAGCTAATTCTATCAGTACTCAAATACACAAGCAGGCTGACCAGTTAATGTTTGACAAAAAAATAATTTTAAGCGTAGTGCGCAATATATTTTATTTGATTAATTTGTGTTATTTCACAACTGATTAATTAAAAATAATATGTTTTATATTTAGGTATCACTCAATAATGTAGAATGTACGTAAGTAGATAATTATTTATCACCATATCTAAGTGGACAATACATAAGGAATGCGGGTATGGGTACCGTCGCCTTGGGAACAATTTATTGGATACACCCCTGCCATAGGTCATCCCAGGTTCGCTACGTTTGGTGACTTAGCAGGGGTGCCCGGGTTAATGGGGTGAGGTTTGTTACCGCGTGGCGGGCCGGATCGGGAGAGGCTGGTCGAGGGAGATCTTTGACCCCACCAGCTAAATTTTCTCGATTCACGGCTTGCACCGCAGTGGGAAGAATGGATTCATTCGTCCGTCATTCCTGGACATATTGACCCCCCAGATTCCTATCCACCTCTGATACCCTTTTCATTCTCAAAAATTCCTCTCCTTCCTTTCCCAATAAAAAAACCTCTATACAGCATCCTCAAAGATAACATATGTAGGCCTCAGGAGGAATTGTTTTTCATACACCCCTTCCGTAGGTCATCCTAGAACCGCTACGTTTGGTGACTTAGCAGGGGTGTCCGGGTAAATGGGGTGAGGTTTGTTACCGCGTGGCGGGCTGGATCGGGAGAGACAGGTTGAGGGAGATCTTTGACCCCACCAGCTAAACTTTCTTGATTCATGCCTTGCACGCAGTGGGAAGAATGGATTCATTCGTCCGTCATTCCTGGACATATTGACCGCCAGATTCCTATCCACCTCTCATACCCTTTTCCATCACAGAAATTCCTCTCCTTTCTTTCCCTAAAAAAAACCCTACATACAGCATCCTCAAAGATGACATAGGCCTCAAGAGGAATTGTTTTTCTCAGGGCCTCCTGTGTGAAGCTAATTTAAAAAAATACCCCACCCCAGTCAGTCAAAATACGTGTATCATCAGCTTATGTTAAACTTTTCACATTTTACCATCTCCGTAATAATTCAAAATTGACACTATGTTTAAATAAGTTTTTTTCTTAAATATTTTGCATGAAGTATCAGTCAACATGTACACCTACTATAATCATAACGGGTACATAAATCATTAATATTAAATAATTCCTCCAAGTCCAAAATGTTAATTAATATTTGGAACCCCCGTATCTCATTACATCGTGGAATTTTACTTTGTTTTTATAAATACTACGCAATCATTGTAAAAAAATCATAAAGGCCCAATCTTTGATTTTGAATTAAAAACTTGATGTTACAATTAAAAAACATTTCCGTAAAACGAAAGATATTTATTGACGCAATAAAATTTTCCCGTGTTAATTAATTCCAAGAAGTTTTGTATAACGGGAAAAAATATGTCTGGAAATTAAATAATGGTTGTAACAGCATTATTTTTATTAAAGATAAAAACAGAATGGCTTAACACCCCTCCCCCCATTCCTTTGGAAGCTTTTTGCTAATTGCGTTTTTGTATTTTTACAACACTGTTAACTACAGCTGGTCAACCAAAATTAAATTATCATAAAAATTAACTAGCTCCCAAGGATGGAAACACTTAATGAATTTTAAACAAAAACAATTTATTTTTATTTGAAGAGAACGGATAACACAATGGATAATAGCGGAGTTTAAAATTGTCTACTAAAATTATTATTTTTTTTTAAATTAGTTACAAAAAGAAGCATAAATTACAAATAAATTTTATACGATAATTAATTACTTAACAGATGTATTTGATGTACCCCCATAAATAAGCAGGGCTTGTGTATAATTATTAAAAAATGTATAATATATATATTTTTTTTAATTTCTGATAATATTGAATTACATTATATTACATATACTCTCTTTATAAAGCAGAAGCTTTCGCTTAGGCGAGGAGAACTTATATATTACAACTACTTGTGTCCCTGTATTGTGTAAAATTTTCAAAGCGAAGTTTAAATTGAAAAGTTAGAAAGTGAAGTTTTAAAGTGAAAAGTTACAGAGTGAAGTTAAATGAACAATTAGAAATGCAGGTTCATCAAAATAAATTAAATAATATTTTTATATTTCCAATGTAAAATCAATTAGACAACTAATATCATTATTTAACCATTTTAGATGACAATAGAGAAGACAACGTGTACATAAGAAGAGACAGGATAATTTTATTTGAAAATATTTCGACTTATACATAAAAAAGCGACTATCCTTATCGCCTCTTCTGAAGAAGAAATGAACCACCACCTTGTAAAAATTGGGGAAGAAAGTCGTAATCTAGGTCTTCTGATCAACAAAACTAATGGGGATCGATAGGGCAAACACCTTTCAAATAACAAATAATGCTCTCACAGATTTAGAAATGGTGAATTACTTAATACCTAGATTTGTATATTAAGTGATGAAGGAGGTTAGGAAAAAGAAGTAAAAAGAAGAATTTTTCATGAGACCTTTTAATCTCCCCAGCAGGACTCTCAATCCATAACCTTGTACTACAGTGGGGGGAATGAATTCAAACGTCCGTCAATTGGAAACACTAACCCACAGATTCCTATCAATTCCTCATATCTTTTCCCTTCCCAGATCTTGCTTTCCTTCTTTACCTTAAAAAACGAGCGGGCTTTAGACCACATGACTGAAATAAAACTTCATCAACTTAAATCTCCCTCTCAACTTCCGTTCGCCTCGCCCGATCACACTTTTCATAAAGCTCTCGTCACGCATTCACCAGCTTACTCCCCAAGTCAAGCGTGCGTAAAGGCCCGACCGTTCGCCTCGCCCGATCACACTTTTCGTAACGCTCTCACATTACATTCACCAGCTTACTCCCCAAGTCAAGCGCGCATAAAGAAGTTTTACTTCAATAAAAAAACGAGTGTGCTTTAGACCACACGACTGAAGTAAAACTTCTTTAGATTCATCTACATATATATTCTATATGGTAGGAAGAGAGAAAGAAAATGTGCGCGCGCATTGCTCTCTCTTGCTCCTGTAGTATGGGATACAGACAATAGACCTGCACTGTGTCTTAGTTAGACGAAACGTAACTGGCTATGAGAGAAAGAGAGAAAGAAAATGTGTGTTCGCACCTCTCTCTCTTGCCCCTACGAAACGTAACTCTCTCTATCTTTCTATCTTCACTAACTTATATCTCCCTCTCAACTACCGTTCTCCTCGCTTTTCGTAACGCTCTTGTCACGCATTCGCCAGCTTACTTCCCAAGCAAGCGTCCGTAAAGAGGTTTAACTTAAAAAAAAATATGTGTACAATTGTACTGTGAGGAGATGAAGGGATGATCTGACATGGATTCTTGGAGCACTCTCCACACTTTTCTGACGATGAAGAGTACCATGGAAACGCCCTGTCATGCGTTCACATTTCGTTTCCGACGTCCACCAAGTAAGGCCAACCACATAAATTATTAATGAATATCACAAATTACGAAGAGCCATCGGTGCTTGAAACTTTAAATAATCAATAATAATTAAATCAACATTATATTATAAACAACTTAAGTAAAGGTAAGTAATCCCTTGTTATTTACTCGTCTTACAAATCCTACGGAGCGTTAATCCACGTCAGCCTCAGTTACATTGTTAAATCGTCCGTCATTTGTTCCGAAGGGCTAAGACTACTTTGCAAACAATTTAAATTTGAATTCACTTCTCGCCCTCCCTATCCCCTGATTGATGGGGGGTCGATATAAGATCTCGTCGGACTTTGATAAAACGGATGCATTCAACAATGTCTTTAACGATCTAATCCTCTATTATCTGTGCCAGTATCCTCTTGTACTCGTCGTGGGTTCCGTGCGTTTTCAACCCGCGACAAAATAACCCCGACAAAATATCCTACGGAACAAACGTCCCCCCAAAAAAAAGCCACCAAAACCTAACCTAACCTCACATAACCTAACCTAAACTAACCTAAGATAACCGAATAGAACACAACCTAAACTAACCTAAGATAACCTAACATAACATAACCTAATCTAACCTAACAAAAAATGGGACAAAAATAATACATCCTTTCGAAAAAAAATTATTGTTCGAAAATAGTAAAAAGGGACAAAAATAATACAGAAATCCTGTAAGGACAATTTATTTTTCATAAATAGTAAAATGGGACAAAAATAATACAGAAATCCTGTAAGGACAATTTATTTTTCATAAATAGTAAAATGGGACAAAAATAATACAGACAACCTGTAAAGATAATAAATTATTGTTAGGTTAGGTTAAGTTAGGTTTTAGTAGATATTTTGTTGGTGTATGATTTGTCGGGGATAGACAAAATGTCATACGGAATAAACATCCCCCAACAAAATATCCACTAAAACCTAACCTAACCTCACATAACCTAACCTAAGATAACCCTATGTAACATAACCTAACCTAACCTAACAAAAAAGGGTACAAAAATAATACATTCTTTCTTCTTCTTTGTATGCCCTATCAGGTCACCCCGACGTTGGCGATCACTCTTGAAAATGTCTCTCTGTCTTGCGCTGCCCGGAATAGCTCCTCCACACTTCTAATGCCAGGCCACTCTCGTATTCGCAGCCAAGACATTTGTCTCCTACCAGGCCCTCGGCGACCCTCTATCTTGCCTTTCAATATTAAATGGAGCAAGTGATACTTCTCCCCTCGAAGTATATGACCCAGATTTGAAATTTTCCTGATTTTTATTAATGTAAGCAGTTCTCTATCTGCTCTAGTCCGCCTGAGAATTTAGTACATCCTTTAACGAAAATAAATTATTGTTCAAAAATAGTAAGAAGGGACAAAAATAATACAGACATCCTGTAAAGACAATTTATTGTTCAAAAATAGTAAGAAGGGACAAAAATAATACAGACATCCTGTAAAGACAATTTATTGTTCAAAAATAGTAAAAAGGGACAAAAATAATACAGACATCCTGTAAAGACAATTTATTGTTCAAAAATAGTAAGAAGGGACAAAAATAATACAGACATCCCGTAAAGACAATTTATTGTTCAAAAATAGTAAGAAGGGACAAAAATAATACAGACATCCTGTAAAGACAATTTATTGTTCAAAAATAGTAAAAAGGGACAAAAATAATACAGACATCCTGTAAAGACAATTTATTGTTCAAAAATAATAAAATGGGACTAAAATAATACAGACAACCTGTAAAGATAATAAAGTATAATAAAATATAGGTTAGGTTAAATTAGGTTTTATTAGATATTTTGTTGGGGGATGTTTTGTGCTAGGATAATAATAATAATATATATTTGTCTAATTTATTTAGCGCCGTTTTTGTGAATAATCACCTCAAGGGCGCTGTATATATAAATATTTTAAAGAATTCACATTACTAGCTTACAACTAAGATTTACAATTATAACTAGTGACTTATATTTTGTCGGGGATATTTTGTCGGGGATGTTTTGTCGGGAATATTTTGTCGGGAATATTTTGTCGGGGATATTTTGTCGCGGGACGAAAATGCGCATTACCCTCGGCGTAAGATGTATTGCGATTGCTTCAGAATCGAATGCCTGAAATACATCAGAGAACAAAGTTCAGACCGAACTTTTACACAAGTCGTTTTATAACTTATGTATTTGCTTTGCATTGTTCGAAAGAAAAGCGGTTAAAACGTTTATCTTGCTTTCTTGAGGCCCGAGTTTGATTCCCAAAGCGAAGGCACATAAATATAAATCAATCTATTTCTACAACCACCTGAAATTTTATAAAATATATCAAAAGCTTTAAATAAAATATTTCGAAGTAAATTTTCATGAGATTGTGGTACTTTATTTATATTCAAGCAGCCAAAATACATACGCTGAAAATTTTTTATGGCGACATCCATTTTCGAAACGTAATTTCCAACAGTCAGATAAGAAAAAAAAATCTAAAGACAAGTAACGAAAATACTAGGTAAAAAAGCTAATAAAAATTCATTGGATAATAATAATATAATTTTTAAAAAAAAATATGTAAAAAATCATATATCATGTATTTATATAGCGCAGTTTTGTTATATTTCACTTCAAGTGCGCTTAATTATAATAAACTTAAAATTAATCCTATAGTGTTCCTTACGAGTCCTTACAAAATGTCCCAATATTTCACAGTGGACCTTTAAAACGAACAAATCAATATATATTAATATTTCAAGTCAACCCTCAATTAATCACACACTAAAAATACATAATTGTAGAGATATCTCTAGTTGTCTATGCAATCCACTGGAACGAGTAGATTCAATTAAATATTTGGGTGTAATAATTGATAACAAATTACGGTGGGAAGATCATGTAATAAATGTTACAAACCGTACACGGAAACTGGCATATGTCTTCAGGTCGTTACGAAATATTCTAAATAAAAATACACTAAGAACAGTATACTTTTCATTATGTCAAACAATTATTTCCTATGATATAGTAGTCTGGGGAGGATGCTCTAAAATGATATTAGAGCCATTAATTAAAGCTCAAAAATTGATAATGCGGACTATTTACAAAGTAAACTATATTCACCCCACGAAGGACTTATTTAAGGACTTCAAAGTACTCAATATAAAATCCCTATACGTCAAAAATGTATCCTCCTACTATAAATTCAAACATACGAATTTTTTTTTTGAATCAACCTATAATACAAGACATTCCAACAAATACAATTACATTATTCCACCAACAAAAACCCCTATGGCACAGACACAGTTTAACTTTCTTGCTCCTAAAATCTACAATAATTTAACAATAGAAATAAAGTCAATAGCCAAATACGACAGTTTCAGGAATGCGCTCGGGGAATTCTTGATGAGTGAATATGATAGTGTTAGTAGCCTGTTTCTCGTACTCAGATAGAGGTGTATATTATATTGTTTACATATGTGAGGATTGGGATATATATTGGTATATGTAGGTGTATGTATGTATGTGTTGGTATATGTGTATGTGTATATGTTTGTATATATATGTATGTATATGTGTGTGTATGTATATATATATATGTATATGTGTGTATATATATATGTATTGTGAGTGTGTACGTATATGTATGTATATGTACGTGTACATGTGTGTATATGTGCATGTGTGTATCTATTCAGTACATGTGTGCTTACATGCACGTCCACATATAGGTACTAATAAAAGAAAGAATAAGGTTATGTACATTTTTATAATCTTATGCTAATTTACTTCACTTTTCCCTTCTATTGTGTTTTTTCTACTTTCTACTTTTTATTTTAATTTTTACAATTTTTAGCATCATTTATATTAAATCCATATGTTTACACTTGACTTTAAACTTTAAATTTCATACATAGTAACTACTCCATTGATCACCATGAAACAGGCAGCCGGCTAGTATGGTGATTCAATGTATCTACTTTATGTAAATGCCACAATTATGTAAGATGTATTATATAAATAAATAAAATATATAATTTAAAAACATAACGAAAAAGGTCATTCCAGGTTTTTAGAACCATGTTACCAATATTTCACAGTGGACCGTTAAAACGAACAAATCAATATATATATATAATTTAAAAACAAAATGACAAAGGTCATTTCAGGTTTTTAGAACCATGTTACGTCTACAGGTCATACATCATAATTTTTTATGAAACCAGGAGTATATTTTTAGTGGTTCCATGAAAGTTGATCCGCCGATAGTTGGCCCCTCGGCATAGTTGTATTCACAATTATACAATACGCAGTCAAGGATAAAACTGCATACTGTAGTACAAAAGTACAAAAATCGACAGAATAAATTCGTTTAATATTCATACCAACTTAGTATTAAAGGTATTTTTCAAGTCAATTTTACGTTTGAAATTGGTAAATAATGCGCAAAATATTATAGTTATTACATAGTAAATGTCAGCGGATCAACTGTTCGGCCACCATTTTTAATACACAGTAATATATTATACTATGGATGTGTTCATTAATTTTGTTTTCGAATAAATTATTTTATAATGTACACTAAACTTGTTAAATGTTTTTTTGCAATTCGCTACCGGTTAAAAAAAGCTATTGAATGAGACGGACCTGTCTAAAGTCTGAATCCGGTAAATTGTTATATACATAAAATATCAAATAAATACAAAAAAAAGTTTAATATTTAATTAAAACTAATTAGCAGCCACACAATAAAATCGGAATGTTACATTTTATGCGTTATATTGCACCTGAAAAACATTTTGCTTAGCTGAGATTTTTAAGACGGCAAAACTAAAAGATTTTCTCAACACACCTACTTAATTGACCAAAGCAAAATATTGGCAAAAATAATTTTATAAAGCAAAAAGGGTAAGTCCTATTTTTTCTATTTTACCTTTTCGCAGTTGAAGTACATACAGAAATGCCGTGAAGATAGCAATTAAAAAATATTTAAAAAGATTTTTTTTTAAATCTTCAATGAAAATTAACGAAGCATCACTTTCAATATTGAAAATTTTCGACTTCACGCGACGAGAGGTCTGCTTTTTGCAATTAAGTTAAGAGACCCAAGCTGAAATATTGATTCGTCAAAGGGGATCGAGAATAAAGTTCAAAGAGAAGACGATCCTTTACCGGCAAAGGGTTGATGAAGGGGACTACTAATTATTATCGCAGGAAGCTCCGGCACACACTTTAGCTGCGACTCAATTTATAAAGCATTAAAGGCGAGAGAGGCTTCTTTTAAGGAGAATGTTTCGATTACTTAAAAATACACTGCCAAATTCAATACTGACTCAACGAATATTGCTTGTTTGATTTAAAAAAAAATAATACCTATTCATTATCATTAATAAACCGACCCCCCTTCCCTCGAAACACAAGTTTTTGGTTCTGAAACAGTTTTTAAATACTAAATCATTGTTCATTTATTCCTTTGTCTTCCTCCTTTCCTTAAAGTCCTTACAAAAGGAAAAGAAGAGGGTGTTTTCATACCTACGTGGAACCCATCTACAATATAGCCACCAAAGTTTTAAATTACCTACTTGGGCAGTTGAAAAATCGTAGTTGACATCGGTCACATCTCGCAATCGAAAATTCGCAATTAATCGCAAAATGTACTAATTTATGAACTGCAAAGTGTCGGTAACTGTGACATAAAGTTATGCCGTTATTGCGGGAAGCTGCCAGCACCAGCTTATTCCTTCCATCGCCATATCCTGTGATTGAGATTTCAAAACGCAGTCAATTGTCTTGTACTAGCAAAATTCAGATTTACAGTTCACATCTTTCTCGTGTCGCGGCATCGGTCGTGACAGCCCGGCTTCCCGCATTTCTACCGATTTATTATTACATAAAACCCTAAGTTTTAAAGCTCTTACAAAAACATATGTTATTCTTTAAGACAATATAATTTTTTATCATATTTTTTTCAGTTATTTTATAAGTTATATTTATACGTATGAAAAAATTCACGGTGTTTCTTTAAACGCTATTTTAGACGTTCCCAACGAGATTTTTGGTATATTTTAAACGAGTCGTGTTTTAGTAAACATTTTCACAATTCTCGTTTAAATATTATCGTTTTTAGTATTAGTGCGCTCTCTTTAACAGGCATTAAAAAATCTTGGTTATTTAATATTATCGACTTTACATATTGTACGTACATTTAAGTTTTTCAAACTTATCACATAATTATCAGGTAAAGTTATCAATCATTTTATAATAAGTCTATCAAACTCAATAATCATACCAGTACTATTTACAAATATTAGCATTACGTTGGTCGAACGTAATGAAAACTAAAAATCATAGCTTTATTTGGCTCTCAAACGTAACAAATTCATAATCATTTGGTTAATTAAACTTAATAATTACATAATGTTTGGGTTACTCAACTAACAATTACATAATGTTTCGTTTGACCATAATAATAATTAATAATGATAAGGTTAACCTAACTAACAACTGTAAAATGATTAGGTTAAACAAACTAACAATTACATATTGATTCGGTTGACAAAAGCAAAAAATGACATTATTTTTTTTTACAATAGTTCCTCATAGAAGAGCCCTGAAGAAAAAAAAATCCATCATCTTGGGGATGCTGTGTGGAAGACCTTTTTAGGGAAGGAAAGGAGAAGATGGGAAGAAAAAGGGTACGAGGAGTGGGTAAGAATCTGGAGGTCAATGTGACCAGGAGTGAGAGACGTATGAATCCATCACTATTAGGTCGAGGAGTCCGACTGGAGAGGTCTAGATTATGTCTGCCTCAAGCAGTCTCTCCTGATCCGGCCCGCCACGCTATAGGCGAGAAAACGCATTACTACACCTAGCCAAACCTCACCCCCCCCCCCCATAGAACCCGGGAACCTCTACTGAATTACCAAACTTAGCAAATCACTTGGGGTTATCCAATAAATGCTTCCCAGGGCGGCGGTACCCATATCCAAATTGTAAGGTTGATCAAACTAAAAATTGCATAATGATTCGTTTGATCATACTAACAATAAAAAAATTATTGGTTCATAAAACATAACAAAACTCAGACTGCCTTATTGGCACAGTTAAAAATTAATTCGTTTCTTGCGGATCGACGGGAATCGAACACAAACCTTCAAATGACTACGACCAATGTAATTAGTTTTTTTTTCGTTTATAATTTAATAATATCTTCTAATCTTCCCAGGAATACCATAAGGTTTTCGGTTTGTTATTATTATGAAAAAGGCTACTCAAATTTGAAAAAGCGGAGAAAAAGAAGGGTGTGCCTGTAGGACGGACCGCCACGAGAGGCATAAAGCTTTTAAGCCTTAAAGCGCCCGGATACAATTAATAGGGAAAGGATTAACAAAATAAGCGCCTTTTGCTGCTATTCAAGTTCGATTGGAATTATGTATAATTTAATATTTAATCAGTCAAAATAATATTAGCAAATCTCCTAGTCTTACAGTGTCCAAAACTTTACCAAGTGAGCTTTGGTATTTAAATTAAACTTGGTGGTCCAGTAATCTTTTTTGTGTCTCATTCTTATTTAATATTTTAATTAATTTGTAAATAATTTTTCAATTATTTAAATATTATTTACCTACGCTTAAAATAATTTCAAAAAGGTATTAAAAATTCTGTTGGTTTTTCCAAAATCTTTTTTTTTTTTACGTTAAAACTCATTTAGCACCGTTGTGATTTGAAACTCGATGAAACGGGAAATCTATGAGAAATCTGCGAGAGAATAAGATAGCAATAAAATATTTATTTATTTCACGGTTCTCGGTTCCAATATAATACGATAAATCCACGATCCCACGCAAGTCTCCTTTGGTCTAGTGGTATAAAGCGCATGAAAAACCTCAGCGGCCATACATTCAGCGACCAATGATCGAATCCTACAAAATCAAAAAAAATGTAGTTTTATTTTTTTAAATTAATATCCAATCTTTAAACCACTCCAAAATGAAAATACAAATAAAACACAAAAGAAAGCGACATCTAGCGACTCCGAAGAAGAAAAAACAAATATCACTAAAATGACCAAATAAATGTATAGGCACTGGAATTCGACGACAAAAATATGGAAAAAATCATACTTCACATTGATAGAAAAAAATTCTTCGTACTTTCCACACTCTTGTCTACTGTAGTTTTCTGAAGGTTTCACTTCTACCGCGTGTGAATTGCTCACTCTGATATATATTATATGGAAGAATAATTTTTTTCGTTTCATGTAAATAATTCAAAGTTTTTTTACCTTAAAACGATGAAAATTTAAAAACTTTTTCCCCGAACACCTTGTGGTCATTTTCAGGTTTAATTGCTTCAAAGAAAATGTATCGTCGTACTAAAATCCCTAAGCATTTGAAGGGTTGAATGAAATTCCTGAATATCAATATTGATGATCAATTATTATTCTACGTGCCGAACAATTCCAACAATAGAATTGCTCATTCGAGAATTAATCGTACACAGAATTATCATTGTTTATCATTTCACCATTCGAACGCATCAAGCAATTCTGGACACATCTCACGTTCGGGGTTATTCATTGAAATTCAGCATAGCAAAAAATACCTCATTCGGTTGGTATGAACACTGCAGCGGAACATGAAGTCTTCTCGGTCGTGCTGGTCTGGTATTAAAAACGAATATTTCACGAAGGCAGCGGAGCGCATGAGGCTTGGATGTTCATTCAAAAAAGCTTGTTTGTCTGGCGGAAGTTGCACTTTATATGACAAAAGAATAGTGACCAAAAGTTGGCCATAAAGCAAGGGTTCCCAGGCGGTCGAGTGCGGACCAAAATTTGGTCGATCCGAAATTTAAATATTTTTTTCATTTTTATCATAATTTTTATCATAATTATTTGCATAATTTTAATTAACATTGAATTAATATATTATTATATCTTTGTATTACTATAAAGCTGTTTATTTTTTTACAAATAAATATGTAAATGATAAAAATATTATTCTTATCGTAGGACAAACTAGTTCTTCTAGATTAGCGCTCGTCTTTTTTAGTTATGATTTTTAATTTCTTTATTCTTCTTGAAGATACAACAGATTTGAGAACATACATCGAATCTCTTAACCCATGCCTTGCAGCGCAGTGGGAGGGATGAAATCATACGTCCGTAACTCCTAGACACATTGACCCCAGATTCCTACCCACCCCTCACACCTTTCTCCTTCCCAGAAGTTCATCTCCTTCCTTTAAATAAATTAATAAAACCATCCACACAGCATCCCCAATATAAGATGACGTAGGCCCTAAGGGATTTTTTCCCAGGGGCCACCTGTGTGGAGCTAATATAAAAAAAGTATTTTTTAAAATATTTTGTATTACAACCCTTTAAATAGCAAAGCTCCTGTAAAAATGCGAAAAATTACAAAGTTTTAATAATAGCAAAAAAATAACAAATAAATACAAATAGAAAGGAATACGAAGGAGAAAAGCCTAACGTATCGAGCCTTAACTCAAATAATTTTATATTGAATATGTTCAAATGTTAATGAAGCGGTTAAATCGTCAATGTTATGAAGAACTAAAAAAAAAACAACAGCAATTTTTTTTGGTAGATTTTTGATTAAACTGGCTGAAACCGTTTACGGTCACGAATAATAATAATTATGTTTTATGTTTGTTTTATTAGATTATTTTTGATGAAAGTCGATCCCCGTGAAAATTAAGATAAAACTTAGCCCTCAACCGCAAAATGATTGGGAACCCTTGCGGTAATGCATTTCCACTGGGAGGGTTTTTGTTGAAGAGTTCATTTAAATTACTAGAAAATAAAATATTATCCTGTAATATATTATTCGGTTTATTTTTTCAGCACCATTCCAGGAAAATTCACACCAGAAGAGTAGAAAATATCACTGTTCAGTTCTATGAGACGAATTTTTTTTAAACACAAAAGTTCTAAATTTTCAAAACACTGCAAAACTATGCACTTGCATGATTAAATTAAGGTACCACGACCTTTACGAGTAATTTCCGAAATTACTCGTAATAATGTTGACAAATTTATAAATGTTTGAAATACACATTAAAATTTAAGCATAAAAACAATTAACCAAAGCTTTTGAAATTTTGCAAAATGAAACAAAGCTTTTTTGAAAATCTGATAATAAATTGATAAAAGTAGAAGTCAATTTATGTAAATACCTATACACGAAAGTGAAATTCGAAATAGGTAGGAACTACTCAAGAATAAGATCAAGAATGGCAGGTGCTTTGGTATAAGATTGCGGTTCCGAACAGCATTCAATACTCATAAAATGCAAAATTCCATTTGAGAACAGTGACTGCGTTCAAAAATCTGGATTTGACATATTTCACATTTATCCTCACACCGGCATACGAGTATATGTATATATATATTGGAGTACTGAATAATAATAATACACCCTAGAAATGCCTTCTAAGCAGATTTATATTGTAACGAATGTTTCCAGACTTAGTGAAACGAACAAGGTTTTGTACTGGAAATGCCACGATTTGCCACACTTTTGGATCATGAAACAGGCGCACTTCACGTTTCATATAACTGAGCATAAAATACCCCTACGAAAGCTGCGAACACAAATGTATTGTATAACCATTTAACTTTTTAAACACACGTATTTATTTTCGTAAATGAATGAATGCAAATCTTGGAAATGAAAATTCATCCACTTTCCGACATCTGATCAAGCTGAAACTCTGCAGATAAACTTGTTGTCGATGACAATGCCTTCTTTCAAAATTTTACTGCCACTCGAACATACACTGAATTTTTCACGCATTTTTCTGAAATTAGATGACATTATGTTAAAAAAATTACAACAGTTAATACACACAATAAATGTAGGTACCATCCAATTATATTCAGTCATTCTTTGAGAAGGAAGGTTGAATCCTAAGTCAAATAAAAATAAAAAATAAATTGAAATTGGCTACTCCAGAGATGGCGCAACTAGGTGGAAAATTGAACATAAATGTATGTAAAAAAAATTTTGTGTTTTCCAGTTGAATTTTTATTCAACAACAAAAATCTGCAGACTTCGTGTAATGTTAAAAATAAATATCATCATTTTTACTAAACGGCCGACGATTTCATAACAAATTTTAAATCCAAATAAAATAAAGTATGGAACATTTTTTTTTAAATTATGGGTTTAATGACATAAGCACATGTCTAAAACGCGGTCGGACATTACACAGTTCCTGTAATAAATAAAATTCCTGACGGGCGAGAAAAATAAACAAATATTTATTTTCAGGAAATTTACATAAAGCAACTCGCACATCAGTTAATGGGCGATTTGCAACGGAGATTACGATAATTATTTAGGGGAAGACCGGATAGGGGGTGTATACGGCCTACAGCGCACCCCGCATTATCGAAAAAAATACTCGCTGAAATCGTTTGCCGTCTGAAATATCATCATGGCTGCTTGGGGTAGGATGGGTCCGCTGTCAGTACTACAAAAGACATCGATCTGATATTTTTTTAGATTGTTGAACCGTCATTGCGATAATATTTGTAATATGAGATGAAACGGAAATGACGCACTACGGCTCCTGCGAAGCATCAAACTGCGCCCAAGGCTCCTATTGGTTGAGATATGTGATTTATCTAAAGCTTCCGAGCTTGTCACATGGAGGGCAGTGACATACCAGGGGAACCAAGGGCCACGGAGCAGTTCTTGCAATTCAGATCCAATTCAGCTAGCCTCCTCTAGTAAGGTTGACTATTCTCAGTGGCAACATTGTAATAATAATAAATAATAATAATAATTGGATGATTTATATAGCGCCGTTTTTGTGAAAAATCACCTCAACGTAATACGCGAAGTATTTATTAAATACAGATGATCATCAAAGAACTCTATTATTCCAATAAGTACCCAATCTCCTTCCAAGGTGTGTTGGAGAACCTGTTTGTGTGCATTAAAACTACTGAACACAACAGCTATTTCGACGTATCAGACGCAATAGGGTCAACTGCTGTTTCTTCCTTCCGGTGCACCGAACACTTTCTCAGCTGATCTATGTGTCTTTTTCGCGCATATTTGTGTTCCTAACACTTTAATAATATGCTTTTTGCCAAGTATTTTTTCAAAAATACCTTTAGCCCAGGAACATTTATTCAATTGTCCCTCGCTAAACACTTCTGACCTGTCTGAAAACACCTTTTAAATATTTAATTAAATGAAGACAATATAACCGAAACTCAACCGAAAATCTGGAAACAGAAAAATCAGAAAAAGATATTGACACCTCTGGGACTCGAACCCAGGACCTCTTGCTTTCCGGGCAAACGCGTTAACTACTGCGCCACGGTGTCGTTTCAAATTCGGTCATTTTAACTATATCACACTTCGACTAAGAACCACTCCTTTTAAAGTTTTATATAACTATACAGTTTATTCGAGACATTATTGAAATATTATTATGAAAGTGAGTTCATTGTTTTTATTTAGTTTAATAGATAATACAGAATAATTTCTGATCTCAATTGATTTTTGCCAAAAATTATTACATTATATCCAAATTGTCAAATATAAGTTACTTAACAATAAAAAAGTATTTTATTTTATTTAAAAATATTTAAATTATCCAATAAATAATAATTTTGATTTCAAAATTTTCATGGATCTCGAATATATAAACATTTAAAGAAACGGGCCGCCCAGGCTCCACGTCAGAGAATACGTAAAAAAAATCACGTCGGCAGTTAAAGGTTAAAGTGGGATTGTCCGAACTCTTTTGGCCACCAACTATGGCTTTCTAATTAAAGTATGTTGCAAGATTGGTGGAGGATACCGAATAATGCAACAGCAGGCGAAATTATCATTTTCTATCACTGCATATCTTTTCCAAGGTCATTTTCCTGAGCCAAAGGGACTATGTCATCCCCAAACAAGGAGGAGAAGGGGGGAAGAGGGAGTGAAATATTCTCAAAAGCCAATAAGACCACGGCACCCCCAATCGGGAAATGTTGTGGGCAAAGAATGGCATTTTATGGAGTATACTATTTACAAAGATGGTAAAGAATACAACGCAGGAAAAAAATTTGGAATTTCTTTTTTTCTTTTACACAACAATTTTCCCGAGTCAATGGCATCCTCAATCGGGGTTTGTTGTGAGACTAAAGGGAATGGCGTATGTGAAGAAGGTATAACATTTACGAAGAAATTAAAGATTGCGCAACACGCATTTTTTTTTTCAAATTATGGTTTGATTTCCTGTCCACGGTCACTCCAAAAAATGGTGTCATTTTTTCACATTCGAAAGGTTAATTTTTAATAAATAGTTAGTCGCCAAATCTGTTAGTATTTTTTTTTTAATATCGCTAACATATCGATCTGAATATTATGATCCGATATAATTCTTTTAAAATATATATGAAAACCTTTGTGAGCTTGACTGAAATAACTTAAAATTATATTATAAACATACTTAAAAGCCTAGCCAGCTTATTATAAGGGGATTCATTTAATTCATCCCTCTAAAGTCAATTAACGTTAAAGACGAAAGCTCTTACGAGGTTTACAATGTGTCAATGGGGATTTGAAATTATCCCGCCTCTTACAACAGAGGACTCTCACAAAATGTGCGAAATATCACATGCAGACATTTCCCGCTATTATTTTAGAGATAAGTCCACATGGACACATTAATCCTTGGAGAAAATCGCTGGCGAGCGAGAGCCGGAACGCAAACATAAAAACAAATATCCCAGCGTCCCCGGAGTCCCCTTGGAGAGAGATAAATAGACCTTATTCATGGACTGATTTGCAACGAAAAAATAAACCACAGGTTTACGTTGTTTGACATTAATGGTTACCCAAAAGCCCACGAGATATAATAACATGTGTTGCTTGTTACGATAATATCTAATCTAAAGTGGACTCATAACTAATAGTTGAAGATGCTCTTATACTAGTTTTATTTGAAGCTGCTTCGTGGCTTTTTCGTTATTTGTTTTTGGGGTGTTATGCCGTGTTGCGCTACCTCCTTCTTTAGCCAACGTTTCGGACATCGTTGCAGTGTCCATCATCAGGGCAGATCCGGCAGATCCGGTAGATGATGATGGACACTGCAACGATGTCCGAAACGTTGGCTAAAGAAGGAGGTAGCGCAACACGGCATAACACCCCAAAAACAAATAACGAAAATGCTTTTGGCCGTGAAAATCTTAAAACTTACCTGCTTCGTGGCGTTTTTTTTCTCCGAATCTGTTAAAAATTCTACCTCATTGTTGTCACATCACTAATTTTATATATTGTACATCACTATATTGTAATGATCTAGTTGTTATCTATGGTATCTGTCTAATATTATATCGTACGTCAAATTCGTTGTTAATAAAGTCTTTATAATAACAGTAAACAGTGTTTGTAATAAGTTATCCACTCTAAATGCCAAACTAAACAATTGTCAGAGTGTACGTTTTCACAGATATTTTCATTGTAGGTGATAGAGAATTGAAAACAAGTTTTGTAATTTGTGAACGACTTAAAAATATTTTCAAATTTACTCGTAAATTAAAATAATGCTTAATTATAAAGTTTTCTGTTATTTTAACCACTCGAGCGACAGCGCGATTTAAAACTTTTTCTTCTGATTATTCATTATTGATCATTTTGAATATTTTCCGACGCATTAAAAAAATCATACCTCCGAATAAATTTTAATATGGAAACATACAAACTGATTATAGATCTACATAGCCAATGAATTCACCGATCTTTTGACGATTAACACATATTCGTAGAATTTATAAAAAAAATATTATAAAATCGCAAACTTTGGTCCAAAAACTTTGGTAAAAAAAAGTGGTCCAATTTTGGTTATTTAAACTTAGTTAAACTTAGTCGCTCCAGTGGTGTGACATATTATAACATTATATACTGTAAGAGTTCACATTATTTTTTTGGTTGTAACACATAATTGTATCCTATTATATCTATATACCTACTAGCTTTTGTCACACACACATCATACTTTGTTTTAGGTCAGGTCTTATATAAACGTTGTATATTATTTAACTATTGTTTAACTATTATATTTTGGTTCTTATTATAATAAAGATATCCGCCTGTGTACCAGTGTACACTTATAAAATCTTGTATCACTTGAATGTAAAAGCCATTTTACGGCATTTAAATAAATAAACAAATAACCTGTTCAGGTCAGTGGTAGTATTAACATGCACAAACCTCGTGAAGAATGTCCAATACGTAATGTGTTGCCAAAGTCATAATCTCCTTACCTGAAACAAAAGATAAAATAATTAATAAAAAAAAAACAGAAAATACACAGCACGATTAAAACATTGATGTACTTTATTCATCAATGTTTTAATACTATTAAATCTAATTTTTAATCGTTGTACTATAAATTACAATAAATATGTACAATCAGCGTGCAATCAACCATTAATAATTCGATTGCGGTCTCACAAAGCACACAAATCAACTTTGTATGTCACATCAATGTGACAGCGAAATTTTACATAATAATGAATACATTTTCTGTGATATTAAATACTAAAAAAAACACGAGAAAACACTTTTCGAAATATTGAAATCTTATTTTGCAATACATTGTTGAACTTTGTTTACGGGCCGCAAATAGAAAAGCGTCAAAGGACACATACTTTTCATGTAATATTGAACGAAGAAGTGTAATGTAAGTTAATGATAGTAAATTACGTCGATTGTAAACAGCCTGAAGTTTACAGTATACACATTCGCTTCTCGAGTTTCCTTCAAAAGTTACCTTGTTCGGCGGAAGCCCATCTTGGCGCGAGAAGATAAATTCTGCCAATTTTATCTACATTTATCTCCAATCGCTGGAGAAACTTAAATTGATTTTGCCAAGTTTCAACAAGTTATAAGTTCAACGCTAACTTACGTTATTACATTCGGAATGTTTAGCAAAATAAGAGGTGAGGAATTTAGGAAAATGATACAGTTCAAAAGTAATTAACGATAACATACATATTTGCAGGCGAAGATGAGTGTAAAGTTGATTGATTAAAAATAATTTATTTACATAGACATTCGGTTACGCTTAGAGGGAATAAAGAGACATTCGGTTACGCTTAGAGGAAATAAATAGACATTCGCTTACGCTTAGAGGGAATAAGTAGACATTCGGTTACGCTTAGAGGGAATAAATAACACTAGTCTACAAAAAATAAAAGTTGAGAGCTGTTTCGGTTTTTTTGCGTAATTCTTATGGGCTCTTCACACGACACTGCATGTAGTGACTGCGGCAGTAACTGCAGAGAGCGTGGAGTTGAGCAAACTAGCGCTGTCTCGTTTGTTAAAGGGCCGCTAGAACGAGACAGCGCAAGTTCGCTTAACTCCACCCTCTCTGCAGTCACTAAATGCAGTGACTGCAGAGAGTGTGGAGTTAAGCGAACTAGCGCTGTCTCGTTCTAGCGGCCCTTTAACAAACGAGACAGCGCTAGTTTGCTCAACTCCACGCTCTCTGCAGTCACTGCCGCAGTCACTACATGCAGTGTCGTGTGGAGAGCCCATTATGTTTTTGGGTGTGCTGAATCCGAAAATGACTTTCATTTTGTCACAGAACGTCACGTTTTCTGACAATTTGGGTATCTATGTTAAATAAGTTATCATCTTGAAATAAAAGATAAAAGTCTAAAAAAAATTTTTTTTATTAATAATATTTTAACAAAAATTATTTTTTATCTA
Organism: Limnephilus rhombicus; assembly: GCA_929108145.2. NCBI lineage: Eukaryota > Metazoa > Arthropoda > Insecta > Trichoptera > Limnephilidae > Limnephilus > Limnephilus rhombicus. Next base: position 18,868,256 of record OV815278.1, on the reverse strand, counting down.
AATACATTGATTAGTAAGCACTAGACACATTTCTTTTCCCCAGTGAGACTCCTTTTGGTACATTTTCACTTGTAGGAAGCATCTTCCAGATTGGAAGATACTATCAGTATCGCCCTGGAGTAAGACCACCATTCAGAATTGAAACTTTGCTTGAAAATGGCTTTAGCCGTGTTTGGTGACCAGATCTGAATAGCCAGGTACTTCCCAACCTTCCTCTTCCCCACCTCCTTCCCCTCCCCACTACCTTCAGCCTCACAACATACCCCAATTGGGGATGCCATAGTCTCACTGGCTCCAGACGGGAGCAGTTGAGATCCTTGTGCAGTATTCACTGTAAAAAAAAAAAAAATCTGGAAGGCCTCTCTGAAGCGTCCAACAGTAGTCTGCAATCATTGAGATGCTCCATCTTCCCTGGTATCTTTTTTCCATCTCCTTAATATCTTGGTGATATAGTTCATTTTGCTCTTCACTCACATATCCAAAATTTTCTGGAAATGAAGAATGAAGAAAATGTTTTTTTAAAACTCATTTGGCAACATAAAGCTTGAAATGCTTTTAACGATTTGTTTGTAGTTAGGGACTTTGTTATTGCCTAAAAATTCAGGTTAAACCTCCCCGATCCCTAGTTCCCCTCCCCCCTTCCCTCGAACCCTCTACCTGAGTTCCCCTCCCCCCTCCCGCATTCCATACATTCAGTCCCAGTACATTCAGTCTTCACAGCTCGCGTGACACCTATAGCATTTTTTTATACAAATTTCATAATGCCAGAGCTCACCAGTAGTTTTATACAAACCTTGTCTTGACAATAACGAACACAAAAAAAATAATTATCCAATTTGGTGCATTCGTTCAAAAGTTATGCGCGTACATACATTTCTGCGATTCATTTTTATTTCATTCATTAATTTTTCGTAATTTAATGATGCCAGAGCTCACTATAGTATACAGAAACCATCGCGGGCATGCACACATCAAATCCCCAAAGTTTCATCTCAATCGGATGAACGCTTTAGCAATGAAATGTTTATTGCCAGAGTTCACTATTGTATATACTATCTATTTCTATGTATATTTGTACACCGTTTTGTAAAATAACCTGACGTTCTGGAATTTTTTGAGTATTTTTCTAGTTTTCAGAACACCTAAGTACTTAGAAATCAGTTGAAAACATCCAGACAGCATTTTTGTTGTAGACCTGTGTAATCATTCGGTTACGCTTAGAGGGAATAACGAGACACAATCGGAAATTTGTCATTTTTGAAACAAATTATGTACGTAGGGACTCTTTTTCACAAAAATTGTTATTTTATCTAATAAAGCTATGTTTTAAATTTTGAAAAAATATGTTTATTTTTAATATAATAGGGTTACACCGTTGGTCGTTGGCAGATTTGTTAAAATTTCAAACAAAAAAAAAACACATTTCAAATCATACGAATATAATCATGCAGTAAAATATTTTTCTCAGAAATGCTACTTTTCGGAATTTTAATTTCAGTTCAAATAAAATCTTAAAACAATTCGCGCACGTGCTCTCTTACGAAAATACGTCGTTTAACTTTTTATTTATGTTCTTTCAAACTAATGTATTTCAGAATTTTTTACACATTTATTTTGCTTACACATTATTGCAAAAATTATAAATACTTAATAATTTTAATAATTTTATCATCACGCCTTTGAGAATTTTTATTGCTAACCGGAATGTAGGTATATATCAAAGCTAATGTTGAATGTTGAGTTATTAGTTAAAAATGCTAGTTCGGAGAATAATTAATCTTTCTCATCGGAACCGCCCTGTACAGTTGCAGATCGTTTCGTTGATACAAGACAATCTCTCAACGAAATTTGAAATCTCGGCCGCTGAATAACGGGTCTTAATTAATGAGTGTGTGTTCGTAATCCGCGTTGTCGTATCGAACAGAAAAAATATCGTACAAGTTTTAAAGAACTTTCTTTTCAAAGTACGATTGAACTACTAAGATGTCCGCAAAGGAACAAAAAGGAATAAAGAAACTTGATAATTGGCCATCTTTTCATCCTCAAATTGCTTAAAGTAACATCAGGGTACTTAAAAAAGAACACACATAGAATGGTGTTACTAAAGTTATATTGTCTGTAGAAATAAAGTTATCTCGTATTTCGCAGACAACTTAAAACATGTGGAATAAATAGAATAGAATAAGGAGTAAAAAGAAAAGTAACGTTCGTTACCATAAAAAAGTCGGCTTAACAAATGCTTATGGAATGACACATAGTTACAAATTTATGTCAATGGAGAATTGCTTAACTTTTCACATTTGTTTTGAATTGCGGAAAAAACAGACTAAAATATTGCCTACGGAATATACGGAAGTAATTTGGAATGAGAAATAGGAAGTAAGTAGTCCACGCCATATTAATATTTTTCACCCTTCAATCTGAAGGATTTTAGGCTGGAAGCAACAGCAAATATGAAAAGGAATTTCAAAGATTTATGCATCGGATTTCCAGGAAGGAATGAAAGAAAAAATCAAATCACTTTAAAAATGTCACGTAAAGAGGCTTCAATATTTTTGCTGATGAAATAAACGAAAATATTACAAGACTTTTAGAGATGCTACGGCGGGGCTTTGTATCGAATCATTCATGTAGATATTTTTATGTCCAGATGTCAAGCATGTGAACATTTGACTAAGTTCCTTATATTCTGATAATATACATGTCGTACGTCTACTCAATATTGATCGAACAAATTCATTGAACAAACAGGGTTGATAACTCAACCGGGAGTAAGAATTCCATTCAAACTCTCGTTAAATAAATTCCTCGAATTAAGATTCTATGCAGCTTTGAGGTTCGCACGTAGATCTGCGGGAACTTCCAAATAACGATAGTGTGTTAGTATTGGTTTCGTTGAAGGTACCTACATACCACATGTTCACCTTATTCCTAGTTTATACCTTACCAGACGCTTTATTCAAAATTCATGGTACAGTCCATATTCCTTGTGATGCTGGGACGTGTACCGTGCTGATGTTAAGATTTCGTTTGAGAGTATGGTCGGACGTAGTTGTAGATATATTCCAGCTCCTTGATACCACACGTTCAGACGAGCAACCTCATCAATATAATATGAAGGTATTTTATGTATGTCGATGCCCTACTCGTACCTGCACAAACGTAGCTTTGAATAATTTTACTTGTGAGACTTCACTAAATGCGGTTAGTTCTAATATAATGTATTCAAGACGCGGGAATGTTATTACTTATTACGCTGTGTCGCTTGGGGCTGCGGGAGTTATTTTAAAATCGTATAAAGTTGCGCTGAATGTTTGTTGCGAGTTAGAAAACTCCTGAAATAACAAAATGCTTTTTGAATTCACTGAAATAGATAGAATTTTTTAACCTTCAGATACCCAAATAAAATTCCGTGGGGATTATCAGCAAAAATTGGAATATCAGATATTATATTATAGATTCTATAATACAATATATGCTGATGCCTGATTCATAAAAGAAGCAATAAGAGTATTTTTCAGATCTAGAAAAATTAGAAAAATTTATACACATAAAAATCAAAATATGCTGGCTTCTGGGTTTGTAGTTCCCGGCATGCGTTACTGTGCCACTTAATAAAGATATTGTTTCTTCCTGCGTGTCCTTTCTCTCGTCCCATTCTTCTTCCGCATCCCCTTCCCCTCACGCGTTCAACTCTGCCTTCTCCGCTTTCCCTCTCCCCACTCCTCTCTCCCGCTTCACCCGTTCGAACCCCCCTCTCGATTTCCTCTACCGCCTCCCGTATTCCACGCATTCAGTCCCTGTACATTAAGTTTTCAAACAGCTCGCGTGCCACCTATTGCAATTTTTTTATACAAATTACATAATATCAGAGCTCACCAGTATATATATAGAAACGTTGACGTGCACACAACAACTCACCAAAGTTTCATCGCAATCGGATGAACGGTTTAGCAACGCGTAATTTCATGATGCCAGAGCTCACTATTGTATACAGAAACCATCGAGGGCATGCAGACATCAAATCAAATCCCCAAAGTTGCATCGCAATCAGATGAATGGTTTAGCAACGCATAGCGGACATACATACAAACATTTTTAAATTTTTATATATATATAGAAGATAACAAAAGGTTCGTCTTCGATTTTTAAAAAGACAAAAAGTTTTTTTATAAATGTATCATATTAATCAGAGCAATTGAAGATTTTACTTTTTGAATTTTGTAAAATGCTGAATAGTAACGAAGATATAAACCGTCAAAATGTTGATTGAAAAGCTTGTAACATCACGGTACAAGCACGCTGGTACTACAGCACTGCCATTCGAATTATGAATTGCACTAAATCGTGTTTAGTGTGACGTCACGACACACCATTTTACCCAAGTTCTCTTTGAAAGCTTTTAACTTCATCGTTTCGCATACATCGAAATAATAATTTTACTGTCATTAATAACTATTTTCGAGTAAATAATTCATTTTCCGCAACATAAAAATTATTTTAAAAAAATGGAGGCGACCTCATTCTATCGCGCGTTTCTTGAAGATGCCGAACGTCAGGAATGATGGGGTCTTGAAAAAATTTCCCATCGCGCAGAAAACTTTATTAATGTGAATATCGCACAAGAGGCCCAACTGCTCCCAGTAGTCTGGAGCCAGTGCGACAATGCCCCTTCCCCGAGGTATGTTATGAGGCTGAATGTAGTGGGGAGGAGGGGAAGAAGTGAAGGAGAATGGTAATTAAAAATTGGTCACAAACCACGGCAAAAGTTCATTTCAACCAAAGTTTCGATTCCGAATGGGGGTCTTTCTCACGGGCGATACTGAAAGTATCTACCATTTTGAAACGTGCCGTAAATATATAATATTTTAATAGATACGTTTTTAAATTTTCACGGCCAAAAGTATTTTCGTTATTTGATTTTGGGGTGTTTTGCCGTGTTGCGCTACCTCTTTCTTTAGCCAACGTTTCGGACAGCGTTGCAGTGTCCATCGTCAGGGCAGATCCTGCAGATCTGGTAGATATGCCGGATCTGCCGGATCTGCACTGATGGTGGACACTGCAACGCTGTCCGAAACATTGGCTAAAGAAGGAAGTTGCGCAACAGGGCATAACACCCCAAAAACAAATAACGAAAAAAAACATATTTTATTATTTTAAATAAAATAAATATGAAATAACCCAAATTAACAACACAGAATTTACTGGCGCCTTAAATAAGGATACAATTGGGTTGTTTTAAAACCCATGGGTCTGAGAGGGTTAATAATATTCAAAAATAAAATATTAAGGGTTTATTTTCAACACGTTTTTATTTGTGTAACTAAATAATTGCTTTCGTAAACAAAAATTAGGAGATATAAATGATAGCCTTTAAAACACGATTTAAGATTAATCTCTCAGGCGGATTTGTTCGGTTTTTGGAACTACTCATGTAGGTCTCATAGAAGTCATTGTGTCACCCTTACCATCCTAAAGAAAGATAAAACACCACGCTTTATATTCAAATCTAAAAGTTAACCGCAAAATAATTAAAATGAACACCTTTATGAATCCAAAGTTTTCGACCACAATTTGAAAAAAAAATGCAACTTTGGGAATTTTTCATTCATTATTTTTACATGAAACGACAAAAAGTGAGTTAACGGTAACGTTTAAAATACATTTGCCTAATAAAATATGTGTGTATTTTGATTTTTTTCGATATCAGTAATTTTAGTTAGAAAAACCTAGGTGAGCCATTTTGAACACTTTTTTATGTTTGCGTTCCACATTTTTATGGTACATGTTTATTTCGAATTATAAAATTTGAAATCGATTTTCATCACCTTTCAAAAACAGTTTTTAGTATTCGGATGTATTCAGAAATAATCAAGTTATTTGGATTGTATTGCAAAGAGGAAATATTTTGACCTTCCTACAAAATAGACCCGAGGCCTGAGAGGTTAGTCACCTGTAATGAAATACTAAAGTAGATAATTTCAATCTAACTGTTGCCATAAATTCGGTAGAAAGAATACTGGCCTTTATTTTTAATTTTTTTAACTTTATGAGTAAAATCTCAAATTATAATATTTAAATAAATGAAGACAATATTAGCGAAACTCAATGGAAAAACTGGAGACAAAAAATCCGAAAAAGATATTGGCTCCTCTGGGACACGAACCAACTTACATGGCAAGTGCTCTACCAACTGAGCTCCGGAACCTAGATCCAATTTGGTCACTTTTAATTGTATCATACTTCGTTGGTTGGTTAAGCTGCTTTGGTTAAGTTAAACAATCTCATCCAATTATTATTTTTTTTAATTCTGCATATTAACAAACTTTTATTTCAGCTACATCAGGTGGCGGAGATGAGACGTGATACTGTGAAATAAATAACTAACAACATGTACGCACTCGCATACTGCCTGCTAACAATGTATGCCCGGACATTGGGGGCTAGAGTAATTTTAAATAAAAAGTAGCTTCTTTATAAATAAAAAATTAGAGTCCTGACGAGTACGGTGAAGGAGGAAACCATCTGTTTCCTTAGAACGCCGTGGGAAAGTGATGGGCAACCTCCAATGTATCATACTTCGACTAAGAACTACCAACATTATCTTAATTTTCTTAAGGCACATATTATTGGCTGCTATCTTTATATATGATTGCAAGATTCAACTCGAACTAAATACTATCTTTTTTAAATTTTATCTTGTCTCCATTTAATTAAATATTATAATTAGAGATTTTACTCACGTTAAAAATAAATATTCATCCTAGACTTGCAGAAAAGTCAATAGATGTCGCGTATTAAAAATAAAATGGATTAAAAATTATCCAGAAACTATCTAGATAGCATTTAGTTCTTATTCGCAGTATGATACAGTTAAAAGTGACCGAATTGGATATATATTCCGTAGCTCAGTTGGTAGAGCACTTGCCATGTAAACAAAGGGTCCTGGGTTCGTGTCCCAGTGGACCCAATATCTTTTTCTGATTTTTCTGTCTCCAGATTTTCGATTGAGTTTCGTTAATATTGACTGCATTTAATTAAATACAGGCGTTTGTTTGAAAACAGTAAGTTTAATTCATAATTAGCCGAGGTATTTAAATAATATTTTCCGTTTTGCATAGCCATCTATAAAGGCAAAACAATAAGCGGCGTTGAATGCACCTCGATAAATCAATGCCTGTTGTTTGGAGCAGGCAGACAAGGGAAACCGTCAGTTAGTAGGGCCAGAAATCACCAACCTTTGCCATCACCAATGCCTGCAAAGAGCACCAATCGAAGAAGCTCCGTATTACGAATGATAGCGTTTTCACCGTCTTTTGAAAATCTAAAAAGCACTTTTTGTTCGGATACGTTGCTAACCTCAAACGTACAACTGTCAAAATTTTACAACTTTTCCATTTTCTTTACTATGCCCAAGGCATAACCAAAAAAATTGTCTTTATCTAAGAACACGTAAAGACACAATACTTACGTAGTGTTATACCTTTTCCTTCCCTCCCCTCCTTTCCTAAAAAAACCTCAACACAGCATTCCCAAAGATGACATAGGCTCTGAGGGGAATTGTTTTCCTCGGGGTCCTGTACGTGAGAATAATAAATTTTATTAAAGAGGATTAATAATTAAATTATATGATGATAAGATGACTAAAATAAAAAAAAAAACGCACCATACTAAAATGTCATTGTCGTCAACTCGTGGATTTATCAAGTACTAGCTGGCCCGGACACGCGTTGCTGCGGCTACTGGCAACCTTTTAACTCACACGGCCATATGTTAATTTGCATACAAATCTTATCCACATCTACCGGATCTGCCGGAACTGCCCTGATGATGGACACTGCAACGCTGTCCGAAACGTTGGCTAAAGAAGGAGGTAGCGCAATACGGCATAACACCCCAAAAACAATTGACGAAAATACTTTTGGCCGTGAAAATCTAAAAACGTATCAAATCTAATCCACACCGCTCGCTTGCCAGCCCACTCGTCCACCACATACAGACATTATTTTTTAATTATATATTTCAACCAATTTACACAGCACCTTGACAAATTATATACCTAAACCTTCCTCATGAATCACTCTACATATTGGTGAAAACCATATGAAAATCCGTTCTTTAGGTTTTGAATTTATCGCGAACAGACTGAAAGACGCGGCGGAGGACTTTAACTTATAAAATGTAGATTTACCGATTTAATTAATCCTCTAGCCTCATCACCCTTTGAAAGATGTGTCACTTCTGGCTATTGGTAATAGGACATCAAAGCTTTGAGTTCTGCATAACAAACAAACAGCATCGGTACAGACATTAGACAACGGACAGCGGGCAATAGAGACGTAACACGGCGGCCGTCCGCAACTGCCTGTGCAATTAATTGTATATTCCGTGTGCCAATAACAGATAGTTTGTCGAGTGTAAAATTTGAATAGATTGAATTTAATGTTTTCTGAGTAATAAACAAATGTGCGTGGCGGTTTTTAGATTGATACAAACTCGGTGCAAAGAGTGAAATCTTCGCCCTGCAGGCGAAAATTATTCAAATCAGTTGAAAATATCACAACGCAGAAGAGTAGTAGCTATGTATGCTGTCATCAATTTTTCAGTGAATTTCATGTCTACAATTTCTAGGACAACGCATATGTGTTATCAAGAAGTCATTTAAATCGTGGGAGCATTAAAATACATAATTATGTGTCAAAAATATTTTAAGAAGTCTTATTGTTTGCGCCATACATTTAAATTAAAATATAAGGCGAAACCGGGTAATACCGGTAAATAAAAGTAACCAAATATGTAATAGTATTCCTAGCATGAAAAAACAGCATTTTTCGTAAATATATGCTTATAAATGCAATAACTCTTTCAATCACCGCAATACGTACAGGTTTCAACTTGTCAGTCGAGCGAGTGCTGTGTCCGCAATGAAACAGTTTTGTTTTCTGAAGGTACCTACTCGAGGTGAAACCTGAATCTAATGTCCCATGTGCCAACTCTGAGCACAAATTGATTGCGCTAGGGCAGAGGTTGACACCTGGATTTGTAATTATTGCAAGTAATTGAAGTTCCTTTTTATATTTGAGCAAAGTTCCTAAGGTATTTCGTAGAAGTTAAGGTTTGTTTTTTATTTCGTTTTTGTAGTGTTCCATATTTGGGGTTCTAATTCCATAACTACAGACCTTTATGAAGATTTTTTGAGAAATTATAGTACTTATAATTAATAAATTTAATACTAGACTGTTAGGTTCCACGTAAAATGCAAATATAATATGACTGATTGTAATTCCGATAGAACTGTTTTTGATTTAGAATATTTATTTAAGACAATATTAGAAACTCAATCGAAAATGTGGAAACAGAAAAATCAGAAAACGATATTGGCAGTTGGCACCCCTGGGACTCGAACCCCGGACCTTCGGCTTTCCGGGCCACTGCGCCATGTCTTCATTTACCATACGATACGATACGATACGATTGTACCACCCCAGCCAGGAGCATTCCTGTCCCGGTGAGACCGATACACCAGGGGGCACTGATTTGTTAGGACTAGGAACACGTGCTCTGAGGATAGGAAGGAGGTTGGAGTTTAATCGACATACATGGCAACTTAATAAGCCAATATTGGAAATTAAGATGGGCAGGAATAAGGGAATGGATTGAGCGTTATTATTTCGTTTTTGTTTTTGTCTTCCTTCTTCGTGCCTCTTCTCGGCTCTTCTTGGATCTTCTTGGCTCTTCTTGCTTCTTCTTGGATCTTCTCGCCCATCCTTGCCTCTTCTTGATTCTTTCCTTCTCTTCTCGTCTCTTCTCAGTTCTTCATGGCTATTCAACTGCGCCATGTCTTCATTTAATAAAATATTACAATTTGAGGTTTTAATCATAATGTTAAAAATAAAAAAAAATCAACATTTGTTTTTTTACGCGAAAAAAAGCGGCATTCCATATTGGGTTACTTTAATCTAACAGTATAAATGGCAGACTGCCGTAATCCATGAATAGTCTTTCTATAGAAAGTAATAATTCTAGAAAGCAGCTTTTTCAAAAGCCTGCTGTAATATTAAATTAACCGAAGTCTGCCGCAGACGTTACCAGAAGGAAAGAAAACCTTCGAATTTAATATAATTAGGAACATTAACCCCAACATTCAAAGGGATGAGTTCCGAATTATTCAATACCATGCAAAAAGAATGATCACTATAACCTAATTAGATAAGATATCTCAAAAAAATTATAATGCGAGAGCACCAATTTAAAAACTTTATCCCATTTTTCCAAGTGGAGGGAGAACTTGGTGCTACGAACTAAAATACTTTGATTTTCCGTGACTAAAACTTTTACAAAAAAAATCTATTTATCAGTTTGTTCATTTAGCTTTTTTTTAAGGGAAGAAAGCTGATCATATTTTATGTCATAACGATGAACCTTTTTAAAATCTTATACAATTGAAGAAAAACAACGAAAGAGATTAAATTATCGGCTTGAATCTTTGTCATGTTAAAACCGATTTATATGAAGACATTTCTTGGGGCATTTTTATATGGATTGAAAAAATAATTGAATTGACGTTCAGAAGATTACTACCGAAATAAGTAGAAAAGAGTTATATTGGCATTACGAGCCCTGAAATATTTAAAGGCACTTTATTTCAGCAAGCAATTTATCGAAATATGTATTAATAAAAATCTCGAGATTTTATTGAACGTGCGCTCCTCTTCGAACCACTTGAAAATATTTCATGGAGCTTATATGTACATAATTTATATTCAATGAATGTATTTTCGCAGTCTTCCATCTTTGAAAAGGAACTCGAATGAATGTACGAGTATATGAATATGTGATATTCTTATATGTAGCGTGTAGCGTAGCAAAAAGGGAATAAAATAATTAAATTTATATAAATGTAAATAGTATGCCAAAATGTATCTTTTATTGTAACTATTCAAAGAATCCTTTACTAGACCGTGTACCCGTCACACTAGATCGAATAAAAATGATCTAAAAAACATTTCAAGTTATGAAACGACACTTAGACAAGGAGGAAATTACACTTATTTTGCAACAAAATTTCACAGCATCCTCCCCCCAGGCATACAATTTATAAAAAATATATTATGAGTAAAAATCAAGAAAAGTTATCTGGCTGAAAGAGGTAAACGAAAAATACAAAAAAATATTTAAATATTTTATTTGGATAATTTTTATTTACTTTTAAGTAACAAATGTTCATAGAAAATAAAACTTTTCAAAACGAATTAAATAACTTTAGACCCCCTAGTCAGAAAAACTAAGAAATACCATTACTACACTTAAATTCACCATTATATTTCATATTATGTACCATTTTTTTGTAGTAGCTTATATAAAAAATAAAACATATTTTTTAAATAAAAAATTGTAGACACCCTAAAAAATCTTATCAATAATGCTTATTCCGGTTGTATGCTCATCCTGCATAACTCTGGTTCAATGAACTCAAAATTGCTTTGAATTTAGGGGTCATTTCAAAGTTGGAACTGATTGTTCAGAAAAGCGATAAATAACCTACTTATTATATAATATTTTTAACATTAAGTTTTTTAAATTTCAAAATAGGAAGTGATTTGTCGAGATTTCAGGCTACCCTGTGACTTTTCACGGGTCTGTGCGCTAGTAATAATTATAAGTTTTAGTTATAAATTGATCTCCCAGATTCCGAAAATAATATTCAAACTTATTTAAAAAAGTCAAAACTCTAACTTATTGTAATTATAATAACTATTAGTGAGTATATTAATTAAAAAGCATCAACCAAGCAAGAATCACTTTGAAATTATTTTTTCCGTGTTGCCAAAATTCTGGAAAAATCTTAATATATTATTTGGAATTATGCCTAGAAAATATTATTATATTCTATCAATTTAACCATGAACATTTGCATAAACACAACATAATCTATCACAAAATTAACCCAATTTATGCTTTTGTAATATTTGAGTTATGCCATAATTAACTATAACAACCGTCCTTTATGCTCGAATAATAGAATTTGATTATGTATGTAATCAGCAATCCACTTTCGTATCAAAGGTTCCGTATCGAGGCTTTATTTTCGATTCAACGCATTTTTTTCAAGTTAATCGGTAAATCACGTGAAATTCACGCAAAATCCATTCTAGTCACTCGACCTCTTTCTCTTTCTAAGGCGTTAACGATTTTAAGTTCTTTAAATCGCCAAGTCTCCATCTGTTTTATGATATATGACGCCACCGTAAATTCTGAAAGCAAATATTACAAATTATACCATTTTCCTATAAGAATAATATTAAAGCACCTATATTCGGCGGTGGTAGTTTGGGGCGACCCGAAAATCCGATTCTGTTGCCATGGGTCTAGAATTTCAACAGGGTTGATAAAATTATGTTACGTAATTCTTTAAAACTTGTATTTTGCAAAAGTTAATGGTAGAAGAAGTCGAGGATGCTCGAGCAAGACATGGCAGGATAGAGTGAATCAAATACATATGTCGGATCGTATCAAGAGTCAGAATAACAGCAGAGTATGTGTGAGACGATATATTAATGTGAATGAAGCAAGGAGCGCCAATACACAGTTGTTTGGCGGTCTATCCAAACTACCTACTCCTGCGGCTACCTTCTTTATCCTTATAAACATTTATAATTTATATTATAGGAAACGATTGAAAATAAATTAAGTACGATGTCACAAAAAAAAAAGTTTCGTTATTAACGAAACGTGATGGTAATAAAATGTGACAGAACAACGATCATTTAAAATGTATTTATATTTTAAGCTATATTTGTATTTTTTAATGTTACCTCATCCTATACTTAAGATATATTATTACGCACTCTACAATATTAATTTTTACTCCTTCACGAAACTCTAGAGCTAGTTCCCTTCATTCCCATAAAAAATATATATTTATCCCAATTTTTTCTTTGCCATTACATTAAGTGTTATTGTAAAAATATTATAATTTAAATAATAAATACATATTAAGGTAGATACTGTCATCCAGTTGACAATAGGTCGAAGGTTAGTTTTAAAGGATCGGTAAACCGCCTTAAAATATAAAATTTCTATGGAAAAGTGGATGAAAAATCGGAGAGAAACCCGTCTGCTTGGTTCAATAATTTCGCACCTCACAATCTGGAAGCCACAGTTTCGCGCGAAAAATCGGAAACCGTCACTTTGGATCGAGATTGTAAAATATCTATGCAAGATAGCTTTCATGTTTCAAAGACCATAAGAAGCATTATTTCGTTCTCTTTCTGTTTATAAGAAAAATACATATATTTGCAAGCGAGGAAGAGAGATATATAGCTTTTAAGATGTAAGGTCTCTCGGGACGTTTTTGGTCTAATGAAAGTATAACGCGATTACTTGTTTTGGGATGTATTTATTTCTAAACAAGCAGACGGGTAGATAATAGTAGTAATTTTTATTATGTTAGTAATGTAATCTTGTAATGAAATGCAGAGAAAAGTAATTATTTGAAAAGGTTAGGAAACAATCTAAGATTTTTAATGATGAGCTGTTCTGATCTTTGAAAAAAATGACAAATAATGTCACTAATTTCCCTTGTTGTACTTATTATTAATGGTGTGGAAATTAAATGATGCGCAATTTGTTAAAGAGTACGTTTATTGTTTTAATCGAGAACAAGATTACGTATTGTCTAGCTGAGAGCTGAGATGTGATAGAGCGGGACTACCTAATAAAATGGTTTACATACCTTATTATCTACCCGTCTCTCTCAGTACTCGGGAAGTCATATTAAAAACTTTACAATCCCACAACCCTCAAAGAGAAAACACAGGAAATTTGATTTCGCGATATTTTTGTCATCCCTGTTTTTCTTTTTGGATGGGGAGGTTTTGTCTGAAGGGGGTTGGCACTGGCTGGCGACATCGCGGCGCGCCGGCGTCGAGTCGGCGGGAGAAGTACAGAGCCAGTGAGAGTGGAGGGTTCATTCAATTTACGTGGGATTATTTAAAATGCAACAAAGGTACGAAGAGCGATCGGAACAGGTGTGATATAAATATATTTAAATAAATTAAGCTCGATAGGGGCGACATTAGTAGTTTACTAGGCGAATGAGAATAATTCAATAAGGCAGGGCTGCTTTCAGAAAACGTGACTTAACAATGTGATCTAGATTCCTAATGATGGTTGTATAAGAATAGTACCTACCTATTTATGAGTGATTTTAAAGACTTTTTTTCATTCAATTCAAAATAAAAGCCTTTAATGCCTGAATAGGTTCAGCGTAGTTTTACTATCCGGCTTCGCACGAGATTTTTACACTCTTTTAAGCCGCCGCTACCCGAACTTCTACCGATTTCTTACATATCTCCCTTAAACACTTTAAGTTTTAAAGCTCTTAAAAAAATATATGTTATTCTTAAAAATAAATCTATACACTCCCCTCGCCGAAACGCAAATTATATAAAATTTCCACGATAGAAAAAAATTGCGAAGTACGTTCCAAAAATTATTATAAACAGTTTGTTTCCGTTATTTTGCAAGTTATATGTATGAAAAAATTCAGTGTTTCTTTAAATTCTGTTTAAGACAACCCCCGCGAGATTTTTGCTGATTTTTATTAAACATTTTCAGAATTTTCGCATTGATTTTGTCGCTTTAATATAAATGCGCTCCTCTAACATTCGTAGAGGAGCCTCCTTTTTGTGTGGTCGAAGAGTAAGGCTCTTGACTCGCAATCTTGAAGGCTTTTTTTCCGTGGTCGAAGAGTAAGGCTCTTGACTCGCAATCCGAAGGTCACGGGATCGAATCCCGGCATGCGCAAATGAATTTTATTTGATTAATTTGTCTTATTTTACAAATAATTAATTAAAAATAATGTATAATATATTTGCGGCACGTTCCAGAGTGGAAGATACTCTCAGTATCGCTTTGGTGTAAGATCACCATTCAGAATTGAAACGTTACTTGAAATGGCTTTAGCCGTGTTTGGTGACCAGATATAAATACCCCGTACTTCTCTACCTTTCTCTACCTCATCTTCTTCCTGTCACCAATACCTTTAGCTTCGCAACATACCCTAATTGGGGCATGCTGAAAGCTCAGAATCAGAACCGATAGAAAACAACCTTGGTGTTCCGCAAGGGTCGGTATTAGGTCCAATTCTATTTATAATTTACATAAATGATATTATCAAAACTATTAAACATTGCAAAATTAGACTATTTGCAGACGATACCTTAATCTATATTTCGTGTGAAGATTACATAGAAGCAATTAACAAAATAAACGAAGACCTACAAAATATAGCAAAATGGCTGAAATTAAACAAGTTGAAACTGAACGTAAACAAAACAAAATATATGGAAATAGGCAATAAAACATGTAACACAGGGTTAAATTTGACAATCAATGGTGAAAAAATTGGAAAAGTAAATGAAATCAAATACCTGGGTGTAATACTCGACTCAAAACTGACTTTCACAGCAAACTTTGAATATGTGCTAAAAAAGGTATCAAAAAAGGTAAATTTTCTTAGAAGACTAAGACGTAAATTAAATAGAAACACTACGGAGCTCATTTATATAACTATCGTTGCTCCACATTTGGACCACTGCTCTACAATGTTATATTTGGCCAATGAAGGAAGTTTGAACAAACTAGAAGTTATACAAAACAAAGCTATGAGATGTATACTAGGGAAAGGCAAATACGCAAGGATTAATCAAATGAGAGAGGAGCTAAATTGGATTCCAATAAAAAAGAGACTACTATTTAACGTGTTAATTTTTGTGCATAAAATTATGAAAAACCAAATGCCAAAATACTTTAAGGATGAAATTGTTTTTAATAGAGACATTCATAATTACGAAACAAGAAATATAAACAGAGTTCGATTGCCACAAATGAAGAAATCAAAATCACAGAACTGCCTAATGTACAGAGGACTAAAGATGTATGATGAAATGCCTGAAAGTATGAAGAATGAAGAAAGAATGAATGTATTTAAAAATAAATGTTATGCTTACTGTAAAAATATTTAAATTTATCAAATGAAATGTTACATTGTGCTTATTAGTTTATATTCATGTAGTATAAACTAACTCAATAATAAAAAAATGCCATAGTCTCACTATCTCCAGACGGGAGCACCTGAACATAGAAAACAAGACATTTCTAGACAGGTACTTATGATGAAAAAATGAATAGCTTTTTATTTTTATTACCTGTGCCCCTAAACTTCTAAGTAAAGTGACTGAAATATTTATGGTTAAGTTTCCCAATTACTGGATTGTTTAAATTTTACTGAAGGTCGTTAATTATTCTATAAAATAAACCCGTGATGATTCATCAGGCTTTACCTTATAATACAATTGATATTTTAAGTTTGAAATGGTCGTCATTACAATTCATCAAACTTCAAATATCAATTGTATAATAAGGTAAATCCTGATGAATCATCACGAGTAAGTAAACTTAAGAGTAAGAGTAAACATCAAACTTCAAATATCAATTGTATTATAAGGTAAATCCTAACGAATCATCACGAGTAAGCAAACTTAAGAGTAAGAGTAAACATCAAACGTCAAATATCAATTGTATTACAAGGTAAATCCTAATAAATCATCACGAGTAAGTAAACTTAAGAGTAAGAGTAAACAACAAACATCAAATATCAATTGTATTATAAGGTAAATCCTGATGAATCATCACGAGTAAGTAAACTTAAGAGTAAGAGTAAACATCAAACTTCAAATATCAATTGTATTATAAGGTAAATCCTAATGAATCATCACAAGTAAGTAAACTTAAGAGTAAGAGTAAACATCAAACTTCAAATATCAATTGTATTATAAGGTAAATCCTAATGAATCATCACAAGTAAGTAAACTTAAGAGTAAGAGTAAACATCAAACTTCAAATATCAATTGTATTATAAGGTAAATCCTAATGAATCATCATGAGTAAGTAAACTTAAGAGTAAGAGTAAACATCAAACTTCAAATATCAATTGTATTATAAGGTAAATCCTAATGAATCATCACGAGTAAGTAAACTTAAGAGTAAGAGTAAACATCAAACTTCAAATATCAATTGTATTATAAGGTAAATCCTAATGAATCATCACGAGTAAGTAAACTTAAGAGTAAGAGTAACACGAGTAAGTAAACGAGTAAGTAAACTTCTAAGTAAAATGTCTGAAATTATTAAATTTATTTTGTATTATAAGGTAAATCCTGATGAATCATCACGAGTTTATTTTATAGAATAATTAACGACCTTCAGTCAAATTTAAACAATCGGTAATTGGGAAACTTAACCATTAATATTTCAGTCATTTTACTTAGAATTTTAGGGGCACGGGTAATAAAAATAAAAAGCTATTCTTTTTTTCATCATAAGTTGCTTATGATGAAAAAAAGACATAAATACTAGAAATGACATAAATACATCGTCTGTAGGTGGTAACAACCACAGTTTGATAATGCCTTCAGAGGGCGAAACAGCTGTAACGCATAATAATAATTACGAAGCAGAAGCAGAACTTGTTTATAATAAACTGTTTTTATACATTGAATAATAATATTCTTAAATAAAAATATATAAAATAAATAAAAAGTTAAAATGGAGTTCTACAAAATAAACTTAATAACAATAAATCAAGCTGAAAACAATGTAGCAAAGGGACACTTTCACGGCGCAATGAACCCTGCAAAAATTTTGGCGTTCCTTCTCGAAATGCCTTTCTGAAACAATAGTTATCATCTCTTTAAGGATGACGGGGATGAAAAGTAAAGAGAAAGATTACAAGGAGCAAGAATTCAGAAGTTATGAAGTATTATTCTCGCGTGCCTGTGATCCTATATTAAACAACGCGTTATGAGATTTTTACACGCCCGACAAATTAACACCCGACGTCTACGTAAAATTCTTGGCGTAGACAAGCCGTAGGCGGCCAAAAGTTACATAACTTCTGTTTATACTGCAGCATGCATGAGATATATATATGTATGTATATGGTATATACCATATTTTCGTCCGCACGCCAAATTCGAGGCTATATTATCTATTTGAGGAACACAAATTGACGTAGGTAGGTATATAAATTAAAATTTCTACACCACAAAAACGCTTTCTTTACAATGCTTTATTTTTGAAGTGAAACTTCTTTAGCCGCGCTGTGACTTGGATTTCGGATGAAACGGTAATGACGATTACTGCACCTGCGACGTAGCGTTCACGGGTAGCTTTGAACTTTTTTTGCCTTTATTTTTCCCATCATATCTTGATACATGTCAATAGTAATTTTTACACATTTGTGATTGTGATGTCACTTGTAAAGGCTCCTATTGGTTGAGATATGAACCGGAAATGAAGCGAGGTTTGCGTTAATTGTTCGCTTTGATTATGACCTCACTTTTCAAGTATTGGTTGAGATTGTTTTGGTAAAGTTTTGCTTCTACCGCGTGTAAAGTGCACTCGATTTTTTTGTTACTATTTTCATTATAATACAGTCGAGAGGGCAAGTTTACTTTTTTAATAATTATAATTAAATAACTCTTAAAAAACAAACTTGAATTCCTTAAAGGCCAAGGTATAATAATTTTAAACTAAAATAAATAAAACAGCACTATATGCAAAGACGTTACATACTTTAGACGCGGGGTAGAAATCTCAAAGTGGGAAAACAGAACAAGACAATTGTACCGATCTCGATATCTAGTACTTTAGTACTAAACTGTCACTCGTCAAGTCTTAAGTCAAGTCAAGTCAAGTCTTACCAGTAGGAAAATTGCATTTAAAAAGCGCCAAAGTGCCCTCCGTATTATGAGAAAATGTTTCCATTACACGGCAAACATTAGTAAAAGTGAAGAAATAACATTTAATTTATATGTACACACAAATTACTTATTATTATCGATTAATATAAGCAATACAATTCATTTTCATGTTCCCCGTCTGACAATTTTGTACGTCATTTGAGAAAAAACACATATTCTTTAAATTGTCTTATGGTATGATCACACTAAGGTCAACTTCCAACTTCAAACATTCGGACGATTGCGTAGAAGGGTAGTTCATGCGTTGGAAGTTCGAGTTGGAAGTTTGGCTTCAGTGTGAAAGTAGCATAACTTTTTAATAAATGAATAACTTTTGAATTAAGAAATTACTGAAAACCGCTGAAAACAAAAGAGTGTTGCTTACTTGCCATATTATTTTGCGAGCATGTGACTATGGCGAGTCTATTTATATAACGTCATTGGCTATATGCTATCGAAAGATATATACTTCGAAATAATAAAATGTTCAGTTTGGTAGGGAATTTTATGTACGAAAAATGAAAGTTTTGTAGGAAAAAGAAACGCAGCCGTCGTCGTACGTAATTATTTTGTTTTTGTTTTGTGTATAAATCCTATCTTGGTCGTGGGATGCTTAAATACATTATTTGTAACAACAGAATTTCTAGAGAATGACATTAGATAACACGCAAAGATTTAATACTACCAAGAAATATTGAACCAGATACAATAGGTACCCTCGTAACATCGTAATGAATTAATTATTACAGGCAAACAAATGATGGAGTGAAGAATATAATACTAAAGCCAAGGAAAGGCTCGTCATTACAGATAATGGCTTGATAGGGTTTGACAGTGATACTCGATACAGTGTTATTAATCGAGCTAACAAAGAGGCTAAAGACTTCTAGCTCTAGGCATAAGCTTCAAAAAATGTACAAGAGCATATATTTCCTTGCTTCGCTAAAGAAAAAAAAATTAAGTTAGTATTTAAATGAGTTGCTGATTCGATTAACCGAAATATTATTTTAATCAATGACGAAGATAATATCAATAAATTAATAATTAGAATTCCTCATGGATTATATCATAACTGCATTCTTACGGACTTCCGCATCCTTGTGTACTTGGATTGCCGACTTCTTGAGGGAGAGGTCGATTCAGACGGTAGTCGATGGTTTCACCTCTTCCTCACACTCGATAAATGCTGGCGTCCCGCAGGGATCGGTTCTGTCTCCGACTTTGTTTTTGTTGCACATCAACGACCTTTTGTCATGTGCACCAATTCACTGTTATGCGGATGACAGTACAGTTCATGATAGCTTTTTGTTTGACAAGCCCCCAAAGGGCTCACAAACTCCTTTGTGAGGCTTTGTGGGCTTTGAAGCAAAGAATAGACGGTTACCTCTAGAGTGTTTTCTCTTGGGGTAAAAATAATCTCGTTGAATTTAATGTTTCAAAGACCCAATCTTGTCTGATAACGTCTAAAAGGGATCGAAATGAAAATCTAGTCTCTTTCAACGGAAGCAATCTTCCGAACAGGCCCTCCATTGATATGCTTGGTGTAACCCTAAGTGACCAGCTCAGGTATGGGGGCTGCATCGAAGCCAGAGTAAAGTTAGCCTCCCAGAAACTGGGCGTACTGTATAGGGCCCGCAGATACTTTAATAGTGCACAACTGCTAACCCTGTACAAATCGCAAGTGCGCCCCACGGTTGAATTTGGCAGCCACCTCTGGTCTGGAGCTCCAAAATACCTGAAAAATACCCTCGACTCTGTGCAGAAACGGGCGGTCCGTTTGATAGATTCTCCCATCTTAACAGACGGATTGCAATCTTTAGAGCACAGGCGTCGGGTGGGAATGCTATCCTTGTTCTACCGGTATTACAATAAAAGATGCTCCGAGGAACTAGCATCATTGATCTCTTCGGCACCGGTGCATAGTCTGGAAACACGCCAAACGCGTGCCCAACATTTGTACACGGTTGACATTTGTCACATGAGAACGGATCGTTTCTTCGACTCGTTCTTATGTTCAACAGCTCGGCTGTGGAATGATTTTCCGGCCTCTTTGTTTCCTCCTTCCTACAACATAGGTCTCTTCAAGACCAATGTTCATTCCTTCCTTTCCTCAAAAAGACCCTCCACACAGCATCCCAGATGACATAGGCCCTTGGGGAAATTATTTTCCTCAAGGCCTCCTGTGTGGAGTTAATGTAAAAAAAAAAAAAAATGGATATGTTTTGGGACCGCTCCTATTTATTATATATATTAACGATATAATGAAGCGTCTACAGTACCGTTCCATGAAACTTTTTGCAGATGACACACTTTTATACATTATAGCAAATAATATTGAAGATGCATTGTCGAAAATACAAACTGAACTTCATGAAATATTAAAATAGTTAAACGTAAATAAACTGAAATTAAATGTTACTTAAAGTAAATTCATGGTATTAGAGAAAAAATAAACGAACTTATTACGCTAAATATAGGCAACCCAGAATCTCCCGTCTAATCATGACACAGCGTCTGAACCAACGGCCATTGGAACCTATATTTTTTGTCATTTTTATCGACCTCATATTTCAAATTCAGAGCATTCGACCGGCAATCGGAAGGACACGGGTTCAAGTCCCGTTGGCGGCAAGTATCTTTTCTCGGAAGATTTTTTCAATGTAAATGAGTGTCTCAGGCTGACAATTATTGCTTGTAATAATCAAATTCAGAATTAACAATATTATCCTCAACTAATTTTTGCCACATTATATTATTTTTCTGTCCAATATCTGTTTCACGTTTCCTTTAGATGTGTTATTATTATCTTCTTCTTCAATGATATATTACATTAATGGAAGGTACTTTTGAATACAATTTTACCTACGTGCTTACCTAAGTACCTTTAATAAGATTAAAGGTGATTTGGTTTTATGGGGTACTGAATAATAATGTTGGAAAGATAAAAACACTGATCTAATGAAACGAGAAAATAGCTAGTAGAAAGAAGAAAAACTCTATGGGAAAAGAATTCAATGAGATAAATTCTTAGAATGTCAGAAACGATGTTACAATCCCTAAGAAATTAAATGAAACACTTTAAAAAGAGTTACTCTTATCTCGAAGGAAAATCGTTTCCTTCGGAGATGTGAAGAGGAAAAGAACCTGAATTGAGGAAAACCGAATGCAGATAACACTTCATTAACACCGCCTTAGAGCACGCAGGCCAGATTAAGCGATAATGTTAGTAAGAAAAGCTTTGTTGACATGAAAACCAGAAAGAAAATCAATTAACAGTTTGTTGTTTCTGCTTTACTTCGTTATGGTTCTCAGCCTGGTATACATTTTTCTTCATAGTACACAAGCGCTCACATAACATGCAAATTAATTAAATCCAGTAAATATGTTTCTAATTTTATCTTATTTAATAAAATATCTATATCTATATTGACCTTATTTAACAAAATTTCCTCTGAAATCATAAATTTGTAAGCATCTAGTATCTGAAATACACGTTTTAGTGAACTTTCTATTCCGTTCCGCGGCGATGACGCCACTGCTTGTCACGATTATTTTGTACTGGTGAAAGTTAGTGGAGCTGGCGACACGGTATCGCTTCGAAGTAAATAAGCACACACCTCACGACTAAAAATTACACATCTACCGGATCTGCCCTGATGGTGGACGCTGCAACGATGTCCGAAACGTTGGCTAAAGAAGGAGGTAGCGCAACACGGCATAGCACCCCAAAAATAAATAACGAAAATCTGAAATATTGTCTTATTATGTTATTCTATCAACTTACCTTGTAAATATTGGAAAAAAAACCCTTGTATGGACCCTTGTGAGTACCTACAGAACAATAATTATTGATTTTTTGTGAGTAACTACAAAACAATATTTTATTTGTTTATTGTGAGTACCTACAATATAATAATGATTGATTTATTGTGAGTTCCTACAAAACAATATTTTATTTATTTATTGTGAAATAAATAAATTATTGTAATACAATAATGATTGATGTATTGTGAGTACCTACAAAACAATATTTTATTTATTTATAGTGAGTACCTACAATACAAAAATGGTTGATTTATTGTGAGTACCTACAAAATTATTGATTTATTGTAAGTAAGTCATCCAGAATATAAAATATTGAATATTCAAAATATGGACAGATATTAATTTTAATATACTTACAAGAAAATTAAATCTCTCTTTTGTTGTGATTTTTCACAAAAAAGGTGCTTTGAAATTGTTATCATAATAGAAACAGTATTATTATAAAATGATAAGTGTAATCAAAGACGTAGGGCAATTACAAAAACTTTCTGTTTTGAAAAACCTTAAGAGAATTCAAATTTCGTCTAAATATGGTCTTGCGATCGTAACCTTACGACTGTACAGGCCGGTTCCGATGAGAAAGATTAATTATTCTACATTCCGGCATTTTAACAAAATAACTCAATATCCATTTTATTTCATTCAAAATTTACTTCGATAAATACCTACATTCAAAAATGCTCAAACTCGTGATGATAAAACTATTAAAATTATTTACTTTTTATAATTATTTTTTGATCATGAGAATTTATAATTTTTCCGTAATGTTTAAGCAAAATAAAAATGTTTTTTTTTTTTTTTTAATATATATAAGTTTGCAAGACCGTAAATAAATAGACAATCTGAAGTATTTTTGTCAAAAAACAAGGGAGCGGATATTTTTTTTATGATTTTATTTGAACTATAATTAAAATTCTCAAAAGTATCTTTTCCAGATAATTTATTAATTTATTTTACTGCATGATTGTATGATTTGAAATGCATCTTCTATAAATTTTGTTTGAAAATTTAACAAATCTACGGTAAAACCTTATTGTACTAAAAGTAACAATATTTTCTCAAAATTTAAAACATAGCTTTACCAGATAAATGAACAGTGTTTCTAAAACAATTCATAGTTTTTTGTGGAAAAGAGTCAATTTGTCTAAAATTTGATTAAAAAATGAAATATTTCTATAAAATGACATATTGTGTCTGGTTATTCCCTCTTAATAAAACCCAAATAATGCAGAAACCTTCGTGATAAAAGAGAGTAAAGGGAGTTTTTTAATTAATTAATGATAAGACTCTTTTTATGCAAAAACTTTGATGAGTTTTGAATTCAGATATATTATTTACACAATATTAATTAAGCGAACCGACAGACTCTGGAAAATGGGGTGAACTGCGACGGAGCGGAGGGAACGGGGGAGCGATGTGCAGAAAAAAATATTAACGAGATAAGAAAAGACGGGGAACTTGTTACGAAGCATCATCAGCCCGGGGCTAGACACCTTATCTGAAATGAATTATTAAGGTAATGGAATAATAAAAGAGAGCGAAAATAAATTTAAAGCGACGGAATTATCAAGAAGATAAACAGACGCAGACTTCACATATTTAGGAAGAAGAAGAAAGATTGCAAATAAGACAGCGAAGATCTGTAATATTTTAATAAATTATTCGTTAGTAAAATATCACTTTTGGCGTATTCATTTCTGTACGGGTGCTGCTACCTACGTAATATCTGTCACACCTTGATTAATGTTCCTTGGAATACGTATTTCCACAACTTGTAAAGTTGAAAGGTCAAAACCTTGCTCAATTTTAACAGCTAATTAATTCCTCCCCTTTCCAGAAAATAGATAAAAAAATTATTTATTTGTGTTGGCTTCGCTCGACGTTGAGAAGAAAAAATGTCGTGATATTACTAAGGTTTTATTTTATAATTAAGGTTTAAGGAGAATTTAACCTTTGTAACTACTATCAGATGTAACAACAAATAAAAATAGTATATTTGTGTATAATAGAGAACTCCAGTCCAATTTATTTATTTTTTTAGTGAATTATGACCTTCTAACCTAAATATCTGCATTTTTATTTTTTATTTTTAGAGTTAGTTTTAATAGTTAAAATAATTGTCAAAGTTTTAATTTTTCAAGACCCCCCGAAAACCACCGTATGTATGGTGAATCGTGTGACGTCATCTCTCCTGAAAAAATATTATAGGATCGGGAAATCAGCTGATCAACTGTCGCCATTTTGAATTCCGTTGTTCGAAGCATTCTCCCTAGAAGTAGCTATTTTTTTGTGCAGTAGTTTTTGAATATTTTCAATAATAGAGATAAATTAATAAGACATACCTTTATTTTTTAAACATTATTTAGGCCTAAATAAACACAACAAATATAAACAGAATGTAAATAAAAAAATAAAAATTAATACGATGACTTGTGTCATATCATACATTCCCATACAATGACTTTACAGTGACGTCACGACACGTCGAACAGTGACGTCACCACTAAAATTTCAATAATGCCAACTTGACGGCGTGATTTACGAACCGATTAAAAATTGACTTTTTAATATTTTTTAAAAAACTGCGTTTAATATTAATAAATAAAACTTATATTTCATAATCAGCGTTTATACATATTTTTTTACAGCCATAATATTTTTCACTGGAGTTCCTTATTATTAAAAATATTTTTATTAAAATTTCGGTTGTCGGTGTATGGGTGATATAAAATATTCCTCCGTATTCCTGCGTAGTGAGTAAAATCTTGCAAGTTCAATGGAATTTTAATTTTCAAAATTGGAACTGATAAGTGTTAAATCACATCACATTGGGAGGCAGGAGTGGGTACCGCCGCTCCGGGAATCTTTATTGGATAACCAACACCTCTGCCATGGGTCACCCCAAGTGGTTCGCTACGTTTGGTGATTTAGCAGGGGTGCCCGGGTTCATAGGGTGAGGTTTGTCTAGGTCTTGGAGGCCAGATGCCTACCCACCCCTTAAACCCTTTTCCTTCCCAGAAATCTCCTCTCCTTCCTTTCCTTAAAAAAAACCCTCCACACAGCATCGCCAAAGATGACATAGGCCCCGAGGGAAATTATTTTCCTCAGGGCCTCCTGTGTGGAGCTCATGTAAAAAAAAAAAAACATTATTATGATAATTCTATGTTTGAAATAAGTATTTCATTGTTTACATTTTTGACATACATATCTTATTTTGTATGTTGTTTTTTAAAGTTTACTAAAGGTTACTCGACTGTTAAATTTGGGATCTTCTCTAATTATTTGTTTGATAGGCTATGAGCCCGAAGCAAAGATTTTATACACACTTTCAATTTCACAAATCCTAGAATTACAACATAAATCAGCCAAATATTATTATTATCAACGCGTGAGTTTTTTACATATATTACTTTATTTGTCTAACCATTGCAATAACAAATGCAGATAATGTGTTGAAAATATATGTAGTTGAAAGGGCGTATTACGTGTGCCTGTTACATAAAATCATTGCAGTTAACGAGGTATATATATTCGCCCGCTGCACTGTGAAACCGCTCAACAATGACTAACCACGGTTTCGTGGCACACCCTCGAACAACGTGCAGAATGACTAAGGGAGGAAACAATAAAATTTCACTGGAAACACGGTTTTTCGCTTATCTCCCAAAACGCGCCGTTTCGATGGGTGAAAAAAACCGGCCAACCCATTCGAATATATATTTTCGGAAGCACAGACTATTTTCAGAAACGGATATGTCCGGAAAAACTAAATTCGAGCGATGGTTTCCTGTCGAATAAAATAAAAGCCCAATAGTCTGGCCGAAAAAAACGTACGCCATTATCAGAGTTGTTTAATTTGCAAGACAGTTTAAAGAGAACCCTTTCAGGAAATAAAGAGGTCACCAGTCAGATTTAAAAGGCGTTCAAAATTAATCTATTGTAAAGAGCGGTTCGCGGTGAGAAAAGGACAGAAAGATTATATGATGTCCCACATCCAAGAAAATATTATACTAAAAAATAGAATACGAAAATACAGCAAAAAGATTTATATTTTAAAATTCAAATATCATTACATGTGTCTCTATTTTTAGAACTTTGAAATTCTTTGATGTTGTGTATCATATTCATACAAAATTAATAATCGTACTGTAGAGTGCATTTTCCATGTAAAACTAGCGACTTTTATTGCGCGGGTAATTCCATAGACGAAGTTAGATGAGGTATTAATAATACAGGAAAATAGTGACTGTCTCCGTATCCGTATACTTAATGCCTTTCAGATACATTATCAGTCGGCAGGATGTAAGCAGTTGCACAGTCTCATAGCAAGAATATTAAAATAAATAATAAAATGGGGGCTAGAAGAAGGTATTTTAGGGGGAAGTTTTATATTATAGTAGTAGGCCGTTAATACACCTTCACCGGGGCGATACTAACAGAATCTTCTACTTTGGAATGAACTGCAAATATCTTTATTTCATTGATCCCACACATTTAAGATGTTAGGGATGATGGATACACGTCAGAAACATCAACTTCTATTCAACTACAACAAGAAGTAGGTTCAAATAAACACATTACATCTAATAAAATGAAATATATTTATTTGTTAAGTATATTTGCAATGTTTGAAGAAGTACATAACATCTAATACTCTTAAGCTTTACATAATTAATTAGACAAACTAATTGCCACTGACATCTTTAAAAAGCATACTGAACCGTACACAAAAGAAAATTGGGAAAAAGATCTCTTTTTGTGAAGAATTCATTCGGACAATTCAGAAACATTCAACTTCAACACCTCCTTTGAAAAGTCATTAAGAGTGATGAAAAAAATGGTTAAATAGGTTACGTTAGGTTAAGTCAAGGTTTATTTTAAAAAAATTTTGATAACAGACTTTTCAAAGGTTTGTTGAAATACCACTTTGTTGAGTTGCTTGGATTGGAACACTATAATACAACTCCACATTTTGACTACTGCTCAAAGAAAAATTTCATGTATTGACAGAGAACAAAATAAGTTGCAAAATTTCCAAAACAGAGCAATAAATGAATAACACTTCGGCAAAATGGATTTTCAAAAGCACCTAAAATTTAAAAGGAACTAAATTGGCCAACAGTGTAACAGGTGCTAACATTGTACGCGGTGATATTTATGAATAAAATGATAAATAATATTTTTACAAAATACTTTTCAAACAAAATCGTATGAGGATGTGCAATTAAATCAGTCTACCAAAAATGACAAAAGCAATATGCAAACAGTTTTTCCATAAAGGGACAAAAAATGCGCTGCCGGAAAGCATAAAAACTACAGCAATTGATAAATACAAAATAGATTGTAAGAACCACAATAAGCAAAATAAAATGTTATAGTATTTAAATTATAATCAGTAATTTGTAAATTTAAATGAACAAATAACTAAAATAGATACATAATTCCACTTTAAGGTTTAGTCCCAAGGGAAACGCTTGCGCGGCTTTTTTCACAAAACTTAATTTCGGGTTGGAGGCCAAAATACCCGAATCATTATTTTTTTAATCAAATCGTATATTAAATATTTAGTACGTATGTTGAGCTATTATATTATTTATTTTTGCTGTATATAGGTAATTAAAGAATTCAAATTAGCTTATTTATTTTGGAGGCAAATTTGGATTTTGTTTTGTGAGTTAAATATAATTATTAAAAAAATATTTTTTCTTAACTTTTTTTATTTATTTATTTATCTATAATAAAATATATTTACAATGGTTTTATTTGTATGCCTGTCTCACTAGGGTATACCTGTGTCGAGACAGGCGTACAGGTATATAAATGAATATAGTAGTTACAAGGATATTTCAGGTAAAATACATATTATGAATAGAATTAAAACAGAAGGGTGATTGGAAGGATGGTAAATCTTTTAAAGAGAGTTATAAATGTTGGAGATGGAGTAATGAAATAAGTTCTGCCTAGTCTATTTATAGGTTAAATTTGACAGGATTCCATTATTTTTATTTGTTTTATATGGGTTAGGTTGTATGTGAATAGTTATTTCTGTTTATGTGTGATTTATTTTACAGATATTTGTGATAGTGTGGCGTCCAATACTTATAATCCATTTTTTTAATATCTTGTTTGAATTTTGTAAAGGAGTCACTTTATTTGATCGTAGTTGGTAGTGTATTGTATAGTTTGCAAGCTATGTATTTAGAGTGCTTTGCCCGAAGGTGGATTTGAAAAACGGAGTTTGGAGAAGTTCGTTGTTTTTGGCTCGGGTATTGTGTATTGTTTGTGTAGCTTTGTATGGTGTTTTGTAGTTTTTGTGTAAATTAAGTAATATGGATCTTGAGTAGAGCTGTTTTATGACCATAACGTTGAAGGAATTGAAGATAGTATCAGTGCTGGTAGTAAGCGGCATTTTAAGAATTATTTTTATGATTAGTTTTTGTGCTTTCATGATGGGATCAAGGGCATTGGAATATGCATTACCCCAGGCTAGAATTCCGTATTCGATGTGAGATTGGCACAATGAGTAATATACTGTTTTTAAAAGTTTTAGGTTAAGGAAATTGCGTGTTTGTTTGAAAAAGTATATAGATTTTCGGATTTTGTTTGTAGTATTATGTATTTATGTAACTACTGAGTTAATATAATGAAAATAAAACAAAATAAAAAAAAGGTAACCCATACGTTTTTTAGTAGTAATTTTAATTTATATACGACAAATTTGTGGTCCGTAAACAGGTAATTTATAATTTGTTTCATCAAAATGCTTTTTTTAATGATTTTTATTTCTCTTTTATATTTCATCGTACTTTTGTATAAATACCATTTTCTTTTTTTTATATATTGATCATTTAGTAATAAATAATTGTTTATTTCGCCTCTAAAATCATGAAATATTTAAATCTTTAATAACCTATACTTTATAATTTAAAACACAAGCAAATGAAGTAGCACGTATCCGTAATAGATATTTGATACATATTTTGATGACAAACATAATTTTTCAGTTTGGTTGGGTATTTTGGCCTCAAATCGAAAATTAAAATTTGTATGAAACGGCCGAAACGGGCCGCGCAGCCGTTCCAATAAAGGCCAGGCTTCCGGCATTTCTACCGATTTATTTATTATACTGTAAGTTTTAAAGCTCTTAAAAAAATATGTTATCCTTGAAGATAATATCTACCTACACATACCCCATGCCGAAACGGTGTTATGTGAAATTCCTTCAATAGAAAAAAATCGCAAAGTATCAGTATGCTCCGAAAATTATAATAAACACTTTTTTACAGTTATTTTACAAGTTTATGTATGATAAAATTCACAGTGTTTCATTAAATGCTATTTAAGAAATTTACCACAATGTTTTTGCTCTGTTTTAAACGAGTCGTGTTTTATTAAACATTTTCACAATTTTTGCTTAAGTATTATCGTTTTTAATATTAGCGCGCTCTCTCTAACATTCGTATTAACATATCTCTCCGTCTTCTTCCTTCTGAGCGGGTACACGGTGCCTGAAAGAGCGGCATAAATCGAAATATCTAGGTTTTTTGCTACCTTCTATGATATGCTAGAAAGACGGTAAATATTTTTTTTCTTAATATTTTGTATGTGCACTTCACAAGGTTCATAGTTCAAGACCTGTGAACGCAGAGACAGATTTCTCACCTCTGCCACAAAGTTATCAGTTATCAGAGACATCACGTGATTATGCATATTATGTGACATTCATTTAGTTCCCTAACCTTGTACGTCGACCCGGTAAGCGTTGATGCAACGTAACACATGTTTTGAATAACAGTCCGGTGAGCAGAGCTATTTGCCAGATTGCTCAACAATGACCGCTTTATTATGCATATTTGACGAAACGAAACAAACCAGAAGCGCACGTGCTCGTACTGCTTGCACAGTTCATAACACTTGATTAAAAAACAGCACATGTTTCGGAGATGATTAAAAACGTTATTTAATTTCAAAGTAAATGCCGACCATAGGTAAGGTGTTAAACACTACTCAAAATCTCTAGAAATCTGTTTCATCCCTGGAATTACTTCAGACTACAAAACATAAACACCCGAAGAACTCTTTACTGCTCCTTGGTTCGCACTCATCATGAATATGCTCGTGTTGTTTGGTCTCCTTTTTTTTTCCTCCTTTGAATCCGTTTAATATCGATTATTAAAAAGGATTGCTAGGAGGCTAGGATTAGAAATTGAACTAACTCTAAACCTTTCTCCTTTGGAAGACCGTCGGTAAAATTTTGTTCCCATTTGTTTCTTCAAAATTATCAATTGTACTAGCTGGGTTACCCGGCTTCGCTCGGGACAACATTCGAGAGTGTTCTGGAAAGTTTCACATTGATGTTCCAGATTTCCTATTCCCGAACATTCCACAATTTTTTAGAATGTTCCTGTATGTTCTGGAACGTCACTAATACTCTTACTGGGGTGTCCGGCTTCGCTCGGGGATTGGATGTGAGATTGAATTGTTCTAATCCACGACGGATCTTGCTTTATATACCCTATATGGGTAGCCCCACACAAACAAGTTTTCAAATGTTCCAGAATAATTTTTCAGATCATTCCGCAACATGCAGGAGTGTTATGGAATGTTCCGCAATGATCGGGGATATTCCATCCTATTCCCGAACATTCCACAACATTCCAGAATGTTTCGGGATGTTCTGGAATGTGGTGGAATGCTCAAGAATATTCTGGAATTTTTTCATCTGATCTAGAAATTTCAACTGGGCGAAATTTCCAGCCCTTATATTTTTCAAAGCATGCCATTTAGGTAAAAACGGGAACTTTCTTCATAGATAGGGAGGGCTACCACACAATATAACTCCCGTTATCGTACCGGGACTCGTCTTTGAATTTTAGCGGCATGCACTTTTTTGACAATTTATATTGAAGATTAAGATTATACAAACTTCTAGAACTTTCCAGAGCCTTCTAGACTCACCGACACTCATTTCTGAAAGCTTCTAGAACTTTCTCCTTCCAAACATCCTAAAGCATTAGGGAAACTTCCAGAACTATCTAGAACCTTCTAGACTCACCGACACACTACA
Organism: Limnephilus rhombicus; assembly: GCA_929108145.2. Taxonomy (NCBI): domain Eukaryota; kingdom Metazoa; phylum Arthropoda; class Insecta; order Trichoptera; family Limnephilidae; genus Limnephilus; species Limnephilus rhombicus. Next base: position 18,836,558 of record OV815278.1, on the reverse strand, counting down.
TCGCTCCTTCCAGAACTTTCTAGAGCTTAATCAAGCCTTCTAGAACTTTTCGTAACCTCCTAGACTCACAGACATACTCCCCTACTCCTTTCTGAACTTTCTACAGCTTTATCGAACCTTATAGAACATTCCGGAAGCATCTAAACTCACCGACGTACTTTCTTTCTGGAGCTTAATCAAGCCTTCTAGAACTTTCTGGAACCTTCTAGACTCACCTACATACTCCGCGACTCCTTCCAAAATTTTAAACTGCTTTTTCGAACCTTCTAGAACTTTTCGGAATATTCTAGACTCATCGACATACTCCACCACTCCTTTCAGAACTTTGTACAGCATTATCGAACCTTCTAGAACTTTTCAAAACCTTCTCGACTCACCAACATACTCCACTCCTTCCAGAATTTTCTACAGATTTATCGAACCTTATAGAACTTTACGGAATCTTCTAGACTCACCGACATACTCCGCCACTCCTTTCAGAACTTTCTGCAGCTTTATCGAACCTTATAGAACTTTCCGGAACCATCTAAACTCCCCAACATACTTTCTTTCTAGAGCTTAATCAAGCTTTCTAGAACTTTCCGGAACCTTCTACAGCTTTATTGAACCTTATAGAACTTTCCGGAACCTTCTAGACTCACCGACATGCTCCGCTCCTCCTTCCAGAACTTTCTACAGCTTTATCGAACCTTTTAGATGTTTCCGGACCTTCTAGACTCACCTACATACTCCGCCTCTCATTTCAGAACTTTGTACAGCCCTATCGAACCTTTTAGAAATACTTACAGCTTGATAGAAAATACTAGAATTTTTCGGGACCTTCTTTAGACACACCGACACACTCTTCCACTCCTATCAGATATTTCTACAGCTTTACGGAACCGTCTAGAACTTTATACAGTTTTAACGAACCTTGTAGAACTTTCCGGAAACTTCTAAACTCACCGATATATTCCACCATTCCTTTCAGAACTTTCTACAGCTTTATCCAACTTTCCAAAATTTTCCGGAAACTTCTAAACCAACCGACATATTCCACCATTCTTTTCAGAACTTTGTACAGCTTTTTCGAACCTTCTAGAACTTTCCGGAACCTTCTAGACTCACCAACTTACTCCGCCACTCCTTACAGCCCTATCAAACCTTCTAGAACTTCTTATAGCATTATGGAACCTTCTAGAATTTTCCGGGACCTTCTAGACACACAAACACACTCCTCCACTCCTATCAGAACTTTCAACAGCTTTACGGAACCTTCTAGAACTTTCTACAGTTTGATCGAACCTTCTGGTCGGAAACTTTAAACCAACCGACATATTTCACCATTCCTTTCAGTACTTTGTACAGCTTTATGGAACCTTCTAGAACTTCTTACAGCTTTGTGGAATCTTCTAGAATTTTCCGGAACCTTCTACATACACCGACACGCTCCTCCACTCCTTTCAGAACTTTCTATAGACTTATGGAACCTTCCAGAACTTTCTACAGCTTTATCAAACCTTCTAGAACTTTCCGGAACCATCTAGACTCACCGACTACTCCGCCACTACTTCCAGAACTTTTTTAAGCCCTATCGAACCTTCTAGAACTTCCACAGCTTTATGGAACCTTCTAGAATATTTTGGAACCTTCTAGACACACCGACACACTCCTCCACAACTTTGTATAGCTCTATCGAACCTTCTAGAACTTTCGGAATCTTTTAGACTTACCGCCAATTATTTCTGAAAGCTTCTAGAACTTTATCCATCCACAATTTTATAAAACATTTGTGGACCATCAGATCCTTCTAGACTCACCAACATACTTCGCCACACCTTCCAGAACTTTCTACAGCTTTATCAAACCTTGTAGAACTTTCCACAACCTTCTAGATTCACCAACTTACTCCGTCACTCCTTCCAGAACTTTGTACAGCTGTATCGAAACTTCTAGAACTTTCTACAGCTTTTTGGAATCTTCTAAAATTTTCCGGAACCTTCTAGACACACCGACACACTCCTCCACTCCTTTCAGAACTTTCTACAGCTTTATCGAACCTTCTAGAATTTTCCGGAACCTTCTACACCGACACACTCCTCCACTCCTTTCAGAACTTTCTACAGCTTTATCGAACCTTCTTGAACTTTCCGGAACCTTCTAGAATCGCTTACTTACTCCTCCACTTCTTCCAGAACATTCCAGGGGATAGAACAGGGGATAGAGATCTACCATACCATAAAACGCTCTTGACCGTACCGGCACTCCTTTCTGAGTTTTTGCGTTCCGCACGTTTTTTTGGACTTTCTTGTATAATATATATATTGAATATTGATTCACCTACATTACTACAACTCATCCCTTTCAATATACCTTCCCGTAGACTCAGAAATAATGAACTGCTCTTCCTCAATCAACACTCGACTAATTATGGATATTGTTCACCACTGTCCAGAATGTGTAGACTGGTCAACTCAAGTCAAGATCGTGATATTTTGGTATAAGTTAAAATGCTAAATCTTGACATTACTTCTATTTTATTGTGTTTAAATTGGCTTTTGTCTTTGCTGTCAAATAATATTCTCTACCCTTTATGATTAACAATTTTATTTAATTTCGCGTCTAGGGAAGATGCAATGGTACCTTCTTTTGACACTCTATTTTTTACCACCGAAATATAAACAATAACATGATTTTTGGTAATGCTTAAAACAAACGAATCAGTTTCAATTCAGGACAAGAAATAGGGACGAAAAAGATATACCTAAGATCAACGCTTACAACAACAAAGAATAAAGAGAATAATAAAGATCGCTGATAAGTTCAGAAGTTCAGAAGTTGTTTGGTTACAGAAGCAATGGTAATAACATAACAGTGTAGACTGTAGAATTGGTACTTTAAAAGTAAATAACGCAATAACTGTTTTAAAGGGGTTATAGGTCAGATTGGAATATTGATAAGTCTAAATATAGCACGAGAAAGGGGAACAAAGAGAAAACAATCACCAAAGAAGATACAAAAGCCAAATATTTAAACAGAAATACAAAAAGATCTCCCTTGAATACCGACAAGAAATCTGATTCTGAAAGATAGCATGAGATTAACAAAAATAATTGATACGTAGGTATATACAGAGAAGTATCGTAATATTATAATAAAAGAACCTAACCATAAATCTGATAATAACGATATAACAAAAAAAAATATTTTTTTATAATATTAAGAATTATTTTCCCACAGAGCAATGCAGAGAGGATGCGCCGTCACATAACCCTGTCTTGGCACATACTTCTTGCTTCATTCAACTCCATACACCGCCTCATCCATAACGTTGTAAATTATAGAATATCAAAGAACGTTATGTTTTTCTGACCCAGATATCATAAATATCGTAGCTTAAATGAAAAAGTATCCATGTCTGGCAGGACTAAAAAGTCCGATCATAAAAATATATATCACGTTATGACAATGGTTTTCCACACGAACAGTTTCAGAAAATAGAAACCATGTTTTTTCTTTCCCTCCTTTATTCCTTCCGCACAAAAAACATTCAACAACGTCGGGGGAGCAGTGGGCCTACTTACTGGCCATGGTGTCCGTGATAAAACCAAATTACTAAACTTTACTACGTTTGGCTTTTTCAACCCAAACTTCAACCCAAAAACAAACCCAAAGACAAAATTTCAAAATCAATTTTGTAGAGTAAGTATTTTTGAACGCATCGAATTTTGAATTGGTGAATAAGGTCGGAAGGTCAGGTTTAACCAGCTGGAGTATCTTTCACTCTGGAAAGAGGTGCTGTTTATCGGTAAAATTTGCGTTAAATACAAATGTAATTCACGTTGGAATTATAACTCAGTACCTACAGCGTGTATAGAGTCAATGACTTAGAGCTCTGTTGTCGTATGTCGTACATTGGCGAATAAACGTACAAAGAACTTTGTAACAGCTGCTGCTACGAAACAACAATTTTCTCCAAAGAACATAATATATTACTCGTACAACATAATCGAGTATATATAACTTTTACAGAATAACAAACAGCTCGCTACAAAGGGCTTGCTAGTTGTTTCACAGAACGCAAGTTTTGTTTCACGTCCCATCACCAACAAGTTTCGATCAAGCCACGAGGACCTCGAAACTAAAAGCACACACACATGCACGTTATTGGGATCTGTTAATAAAGGTGAATCGCAACATTCTCATAGTAGCCAATAAGCAAAGATATTATATTCGTCTGCGCAGAATTACCTTTATCAAATCCTACTTCTCCCGAGATTCGTCAACATCACAATGGTGCTAAAGAAATTTTCACTTCAAAAATCGACATAAGTTGATAGGTTGTTTTTCTTGTAGATTTTTTTTAAGGTTCGATAACCTTGTTTTGAAGAGCTTTATTTCACATATGCATTTGTTACTTAATGATATTTTCAGTTAAGATTGCTAGTGAATGACACAGATGTATCGAAACCGGTAACATTTATATGAAAATGAAGTAACAAATGTACATGTGAGTTAAAACTCTTCAAAACAAAAAACCGATAAATTTATCTTTTTATTAGTTTTTGGGATATTATGCCGTGTTGCGCTACCTCCTTCTTTAGCCAACGTTTCAAACAGCGTTACAGTGTCCATCATCAGGGCAGATGTGTAATAGTTAGGGGTAATGTTTGTAGTTATCTTGCACTGTTAAGCGCACTTGAAGTGAAATATCACAAAACTGCGCTATATAAATACTACGTTATTATTATTATCTACTTACTAGCGATACCGTGTCGCCAGCTCCACTCCTCTACGAGCTGGCGCTACAATATACTTCCAACATTTTTTTTGCGTTTAGCCTTGATGCAGCCGTCAATTGCCGGATACCAAGAACTATTGAGCTTAACTCCGTCGTCTCTATTAATATTTATAGGATTTTTGTGAATTTCAATTGCCTCCGTAATCAGGCGTGCTCTATGAGTTTTGGGTCTTCCCAGGACCTCAGGGACAAATCCAAAGTAATGGCCGGTTTCGATTAAGTGCTCGGCGAATAACGTTTTGCCAAGTTTACAAGCACGAAATGTTCTGATATCCTTTTGGAGATCGTCCGCTCTGTCTGGCCTACATAAACCTTATCACATCCAGAACAGCTGAGTTTGTACACTCCATCTGTTTCCAGAGGAAACTTGATCTTTGCAGACCTCAAAAAGTCTCATATTTTTGTTGTGGTTCCGAAGACAAGACGAAGATTCCGGTTCTACTTAAGTATAACTAATTGTCCTTAACCAAAATTAATGTTCTACCTAAGGCTCCGTAATAAGCGTTCAAAACGAAGACTGTTTGAAAGGGAGATATGTAAACACGACGAGATATTTAAATTAACGACATTTTCGTTAACCGCGATCCCACTTCTCTCGGATGACAAAGAAAAAGTCGTTAATTTTAAGGTTAAGGACAATACCTTATCATGTAGAACCGGAATCGCCCATCTGAGTCCAAAGATAGGATAGGATCGGAAAAGAAAGATAGGACAGGACCGGAGTCATTGGAGTTTCTCAGCTCTTTGTTATATTAAATCTCTAAAAATGTGCAAATTGTCTATGCTTGTGGTTGACGAGTGTGAATTCCCTATTTTGAAAAAATTCACCACTTAAGAAATTTAATATCTCCGGGCCACAGAAAGAGCGACTTCAAGGCGCTGTAGTTGCAAGATACCGCCCCAAGCCTTTTCCCATTAGAATTGCATTTTCCGCAAGACTGTAAAAGCCGTAAAAGTAAATATATACAAAATGCTTTTAGCAGAAAGCTTACTTTTTCAATGTTTTGTAAAATACATTTTCCGTCTAGAAATCAAGACAGCAGCCAACGACACCATAAAATACAGGACGTTCAAACTCATACTAATCGAGAAATGTAGCACTGCTTATGATAAGGAAAGCCGGTTCAGTGAACGTAACTAAACTCTATGAATTTGTCTTAGACATCCGCAAAAAAAAAGACTTAAAGATATTTCCAGTGACTAAATAAAATACCCTAAGAGAGGACTTGGCATACCAATAAAATATTCTGTTCAAGGGGTTATACAAAAATTGTGGCCAAGGCGGAATCAATGTTTATTACTTATCATATAAACTGTATAATAACCACGGCAAACGCGGCAACGGTTATTCAAAAAAAAATTGAGTAACCGTTTGGGCAGAACGTTCGGTATGTATTTGGGATGACCGGACAATTTAGAATGAAATCAACTCAGAACCTGCTTTGAAAAGCCATTAATGAAAACTCCTCCTTCATTTGAAAAAAAATGGTTAAATAGGTTACGTTAGGTTAGAGTTATGGGCTATTCAAAAACTATTTTTTTAATGACTTTTCAAAGAGGTGTTGAGTTGACTTGATTCTGAGTTGGCATGGAACCGTATTTGGATCGGTATGCCAAGTTCTTCTCCAGTTATTTTGTTTAGACACTGAATATTTAAAATATTTGGTTCGCTGCGTTAACAGAGGTACGGAGCGAGGTTTGTCCAGGTCTGATGGTCTTTTCGAATGCATCTGTCCACCGGCCGTGGGTTGGGCAGAGTATTTTATCCTCTCCAGCCGGAATCTCTCGATCCATTGGCTTGCACCGCAGTTGGAGGGATGAATTCATACGTCCGTCACTCCTGGACACACTGACCCCCAGATTCCTACCCACCACTCATATCTATTTCCTTCATTTGCCAATGTAAAAAAATTAAATTAAAATAAAACGAATTCGAAAGGAATGTTTGGTTAATAGAAGGTCATTTTAATGCTTGTATTTTAAACATCCGTCAGCAAACTAATGGTTAAATAACTGTCGTCACCCATTCAAACATGAACACGTGTATAAACATTACAAAGGTGCCCCGTTTTTTACTTCATAACACTTAAACATTCCGCTTTCTCTCTCGCCATTTTAATATGGCTTTTAAAAACACTGCGAGTTCTAGAACAATGAACAATGGCGTAGGGATTCCACAATAAACATTTGCATTAAACCAACAACCGAGTATTATATATAGTTGCTTACAATGGGGGGCATTCAAAAAATTTTAACATCCATGAAATATCAAGTTCGAGGTTAATTGTTCAGGTTGACTAAATATTTCTTACATATTGCTGCCAAATTTGCAAATCTTTTCTGAAATTATTAAAGTTTTGCTGTAGAAATGAGATCTCCGAGGCGTATATGTGTAAAACTTTAACCGTGTTAAAAATGAGGAGATCCTGTAAGAATGTGTGGTGTTTACGTTATTTACAATCGAACACTATTTGTTCTTGGGAGTTCTTCTTAATAACATACTAATTTACTATGAGTTTACGTATTTTCAATGATCATACTACTTTCTATACTAGCTGCTAATTGAATCTAATCGGTAGGCTGGCGAAACCCCGCTCTCGACACCAGCTGCCTACCCGGGTACCCCTGCTGGTATCTGTCGGCATCTGATAGAAGGTCTTTCCCTGCAGGGATCTGTCAGCATCCTTGCCCTTTCAATACATTACAGAATGCAAGGCTGATATAATCGTAATGGATAAGATTAAGGTAGGGACGCATAGATGGTTCGAGCATGTAGAGTGGATAAACAAAGAAAGAAGTGTACGGAGAACATACATGAAGAGGAAGTAAATGATAGAAGAAGGAAAATCAAATACTTCAGTTGGGTCATGTTGTTAATCTCCATTCCCCAACTGTGTAACCTGATTATTCAGACACGATCAGCAAACACGGATAAACCCGTAGATCCGACTCCGAATGATGTTTTTTCTCCAGAGTAATACTGAGAGTAAAAGTTCGATACGTCTGATAAAGGGTGATACGTCTCACAAAGTTATCTCCACAGAGCACTACCTATATTGTTAACCGAAATAACAAATTCTCTAAAAAGTGCTAATTTAATAAAAAATATACACATAAAAAACATTGCTAAAAATTGGTTCGATAATAAAATCATAAAATTGTAATAAACTGCTCAAGAAAATTACTGGTCTCTTGGTCAAGAGCCATTATCGTGAAGAAAAGCTTTATGAATCAGGATAAAACAAGCACTCCATATTTTAATATGATGGAATGGGAACAGTTAGTCGTGGTCTTTTAACGTTTTTTTTACAACGGTTTTTATGAGCAAAATAAATTTGAAGGCGGTCATGTTCTATATCGCGTTTATTTAATAAATTCTTCGAAAGTCGTAAGATGTAAGTTTATGTCGGACTAAATCACTTGCTTAAGCGCCCACATTTCGAATTTTATATTATATTTCTCTCAATCGTATATCGTTTTATAATATATTTCTGTTGAACATTTTAAGTAATTTTTTTTTTTTAATAAAACACGACTCATTTAAAATAGAGCAAAATCTTGTGGGAAATATCTTCAATAGCATTTAAAGAAAGGCTGTGATTTTTTTTCATACACATAGGTAACTTGTAAAATAACTGTAAATAACGTGTTTAAAATAATTTTCGGAGCATACTTTGCAATTTTTTTCTATCGAGGTAATTTCATTTAATTACTGTTATAATTTCATGTAATTATCGTGATAATTACATGATATTTACAGTTATTTTACAAGTTACCTATGTGTATGAAAAAAATCACAGTCTTTCTTTAAATGCTATTGAAGATATTTCCCATAAGATTTTGCTCTATTTTAAATGAGTCGTGTTTTATTAACAATACTAGCTGACCCGACGAACTTCGTACCGCCTCAGAATCAATAACTGTTGAATTTAATTAAGTTTTTTTAAATGAAGCAATTATCGATGCCCAACTGTCCGTGTTTTGTTTTTGTCAGTATCAGAGATGGCGTTGTGTACGGATTTATATTTTTTGTGATTTTCTTACTTTTCCACTTACTTACGGGAATTTTTGAAAGGAAGCGGTTATGGGTGCCGCCGCCCCGGGAACCATTTATTGGATAACCAACACCTCTGCCATAGGTCACCCCAAGTGGTTCGCTACGTTTGGTGATTTAGCAGGGGTGCCCGGGTTCACGGGGTGACTTTTGAGCGGGTCTTGGCGGCGGATGCGTCTGCGCACCTGCTGCGTGGCGGGCCGGATCGAGAGACTGGTTGAGGGAGGTCAATCGACCAATGGGTCGAAAGAGTCCGGCTGGAAAGGTCAAGGTAAAAGGTCAATTCCGGTCAAGGCAATGGCCTTGACCGAAATTGACCACTGACCTCCAGATTCCTACTTACCCCTCATGCCCTTTTCCTTCCCAGAACTTCCTATCCTACCCTTCCTTAAAAAGACCCTCCACACAGCATCACTAAAGATGACATAGGTCCTGAGTGGAGCTTACGTAAAAAAAAATGCGTTTTATTTCAGAGATTTATTATTAATGTATTTTTCCTTTGGAGGGGTACAGAGACATACGTTCACCGTTTGTCTCATTTTCGACTATTGACATTTAGTGTGTAAGAAAGAGGGCAGCATTATATGATTAATAACAAAAGAAAAACAACCACCGCATAGACATTTGACGTTTTTGAATTTATGGAATTCACGCACAGTTAAATATTATACCTACCTACAAAAGCGTTACATACTTTAGACGCGGGGTAGAAATCTCAAAGTGGGAAGCCAAACGCAAGACAATTGTACTGTTCTCGATTTCTAGTACTTTAGTACTAATCAAGTAAGGTCATGTCTTACCAGTAGGAAAATTGCATTTAAAAAGCGCCAAAATGCCCTCCTGTATGATGAGAAAATGTTTCCATTGCACGGCAAACATTAGTAAAAGTGAAGAAATAACATTTAATTTATATGTACACACAAATTACTTATTATTATCGATTATTATAAGCAATACAATTAATTTTCATGTTCCCCGTCCGACAATTTTGTACGTCATTTGTACATCATTCATTATTTTAAGACAAATCAAAGATCATCAAAATCGGTCCAGCCGATCTCGAGTTATAAATAGTGTAACTAACCCGACTTTTTGTATATTAAGATTAGCGAGTTTAGCAAGACTGCGAACTCGAACTCATTCTAAAATTGGTAAAAAAAATTAACTAACGGAACTTTTAAAAAGCGAAACCTTTAAGGACTACAGAAAATATTTAACAGATTGGTTTTTGATTTTTCATCAGAATATACAATTTCTCGAAAATTCATATTTATGAAATACTGGCTTTAGCTACGCGACAAAATTTAACACCTTTGAAGTGAAAACTTCTTTAGCACCGTTGTGATTTGAAACTCGGTGAAACGAAAAAGCGACACTAAAAAGAGACAAATACATTCATCTATAGGATTTAGCTTGCGAGAGAATGAGATAGAATAATCGGTCTCCTCTTTGTGCGGTGCTTCGTAGCCTACCCACTCTTGTCTATTTTAGTTTTCTGAAGGTTTCACTTCTACAGCGTGTGAACTGCACACTTGTATTTTTTTTAAATCTAAAAGTAGTATGAACATATATTTCGAAGCTCCAACGCTCATGATGGAAAAGACAATGCGAACTTGTGCGTACTTAGTAAAGTCGTCCTATATATTCCACACCAATTTTACCTCATGCGTGATCGAGGGTAGGGCTCTTGACTCGCAATCCGAAGGTCGCGGAATCGAATCCCGGCGTGCGCCAATAAATTAAAAATAATATATAGCATATTTGCGGCACGTTCCGGAGCGGAAGATACTCTCAGTATGTCCTGGTGTAAGACCACCATTCAGAATTAAAAAGTTGCTTGAAGTGGCTTTAGCCGTGCTTGGTGACCAGGTCTGAATAGCCAGGTACTTTTCCACCTTCCCCTTCCCCATCTCCTTTCCCTCCTCACGACTTTCAGCCACACAACATACCCCGATTGGGGATGTCATGATCTCACTGGTTCCGGACGGGAGCAGTTGGGACTCTTGTGCGGTATTCACATAAAAAAATGTCACCAGAGCTCAACGTTCGTGAGTTTGTGCCACATCAAAAATCAGATTTCATCTTTATAGTTAACTAGCTGACCCGGCCAAGCGTTGCTGTGGCTAATAAAATACAACGTCATCTAATGGTTGGTTATCCAACCTTTATAACCACCGCCGTCTTTGAGTTTATCGCGAAGAGACAGACAGATGCCGCGGAGGACTTTAATTTATAACTATTTATGTTAATAACGTATTTAAGTTACTACTACACCTGTACTATATATACTCTTACTTAAGTTAAGAAAGCGAAATATTATATTTCTTTTAACTTAATAATAAATAAATAAAAAATAAAAATAAAGCTAATAAGGATTAATACTGTATCTGTCTAAATAACTTTTCAATTACCGCAATGTACGTGACCATTTTTTTAGAAGATAGAGCGGGTATAGTAAGCTATCCATAAAAGATAGATATATGCCTTCGCGGACTTTTTTGTAGATCTATAAAAGAGGAATATCCCACCATGCATTGTTTTGTTATATCCCCAAAGGATTAGGCAGCGTTTTCGATGAAAGCTACCAGGCGGCGTGACTTTTTCCGACACTTCTAACAATTATCGCTATGTTTCAACCAATTTACACAAATCCTTGACGAATTCCTCACGAAACACTCTATCTATTGGTGAAAACCGCATGAAAATCCGTTCAGTAGTTTTCGAGTTTATCGCGAACAGACAGATAGACAGACGACGCGGGGGACTTTAATTTATAATATGTAGAGAAGAGATATTAAACATTATAAATTTAAAAAGATAAAATTTGGTGTAAAATTCGATCACTAACCAGTAAATCTTACGATCCAATTTGAACTAAAAAATAATAAGATAATCTATTCTTATATTCTTAGTCGGCGATGCATTATTATTTGGATTGAAGACCCCCTATTATAGGTAAGGGTAAACCAAAACCGACCCTTAAACTTAGGGCGGGCTTTGTCGGTCATTTCCTTTGAACTTTAATTTCCTCTTCCGAAGAGATCATCCATGACCTGTCGTTATTTTCAAAGACTAATGCAATTGGTGCTGTCCAATAACTGAGGGTCGGTAATGGGCTCAATAAAACCGAGACCAGGAGAAATTTAGTGAAGCTGTTATCGTTGATCGGAAGAACTCTTCAACTAATTTAGCGTATTTAGTAAAATATAGCAGCATGACCTTTATTATATCTGAGAGCTGATCAGAATTTGATCAAAAACTGAAACGGACTGAGTGGACTGAATGGTCATCAAATGTGATGGAGTTTGGTAAATTTAATGCAACTACTAACCGAATTGTCACAGCAAAGAAAATGTTGGGATTTTTTTTACATTAGCTCCACACGGGAGGCTCTAAGGAAAAAACATGCCTCAGGGCCTATTTCATCTTCAGGGATGCTGTGTGTAAGGTATTTTTATTAGGAGTTCTGGGAAGGAGAAGGGTATGAAGGGCTAGGCAATCTAGGCATCTAGGGTCAATTTGTCCAGGAATGAAGGACGTATGAATCCATCCCTTCCACTGCGGGACAAGGCGATGGTTTAAGAGAGTCCAGCTGAAGAGGTCAAAAGGACTCCATCAACCAGCTCTCCGAAACTGGGCAAACGCATTCCCCGTCAAGACCTAGACAAACCTCAGCCCATGAACCCTGGCACCCCTGCTAAGTCACCAAACGTAGCGAACCACTTGGAGCGACCTATGGCGGGGGTGTTGATTATTTAATAAATGGGTCCCGGGGTGGTAATACCCATACGGCCCCCCAAATTTATTATTATTATTTAAAATCATTAACGATTATTGTTAGACAGAATAGGGGAGAATAATCAATACTAATTGGGAACCCAATAAACACAATACTAGACAACATACTCCATTTATTTCATGTAGTTGCTTCTCGCACAAATTTTTGTGTACTATTCTCACTTACAGGGATTGCATCGCGCTGGAAATGAAATTTAATTTAAAAACATTGCTTCCAAAAAGCAAATATAAGTGCAGAAATACAATAATCCGTAACTGTGTCAGTTTTTTATTGTTTCTATGATTATTATTAGATACTAAGTATGTACTAAAAATACATAATTATTTTATGTTCTGATGTAAAATAACAAATGTGGTGTCTAAATAAATAAATATATACCTAAATATAAATAACGGATATGAACCAAGTTTAATTGATAACATCCTAAATAAAAAACTTAGAAAAATTTCAAAAAATAAATATCTATACAATTCTCATAATATTAATGACAAAGAATGGCGTAAAATTTTGTATATTAATAATTTTTCAGTTCAATGTTGCAAAAATCTCCCTTCTAACATTAAACCAGCTTTTTATACAAGAAATAATATCGTTAATTTTTTGAGAAATACTAAATATAAAGACCATAAATTGACTAATTGCGGAATATATAAACTCAAATGCAATGATTGTCCCTCGTTTTATATTGGAAAAACAACTCGTAATTTTGAAATCAGAATCAAAGAACATTTAAGGTGTCTTAAAAATAATAATTTTTCCGAGTTCGCTAACCATATCATTGAAAATAACCATAGTTTTTTTTTAAATACAGGGATAAACATTCTTCATATTAATAGTAAAGGAAAACGTTTAGATAACTTAGAAGCCTTGGAAATAAAAAAAATCCCTTAAAAATAATGAATCTATTATCAACAAACAGAAAATATTGTCTTATAGCCCAATCATGGATTTGTTCCCCTACCCACCCACTCTACATTAATAACTAGCAACGGCTCCACCCCTACCATAATAAAACATTGTTCCCATCCATATTTCGAAACTATCAAATTAGTATACGCTTGCCCTGAAGAAGGAATGTTTGTTCTGAAACTGGTCGGATTTACTCATTATACAAGTGGTTCAAACAAAGTTGAATTGTTTAATTTATTTAAATATATACCTACTTATTATCAAAAACATTTGATAGTAATGAACTTGTTTAAAAATTATAGTAGACCAATAAAATGGAATAAATCCATGTTGGAGAAAAAATGTTAATTTTTATTTTTGGCGCCGAAACATCATATTATGAGCCTGATTTTGAGTCAGTATTCTTCGCCAAGAGAACTAATTGACTGAAATAATGGTTAGTAATCTAATTTATTATACAATTTGAAGAAAATTATTTCAGAGACTCCAAAGGAGCTTTTCTTTCTTAAATACGTTTATTTCCATTTCCTATAATTTTCTTGAATGCAAATCTTAAATGTGGAAATTAACCCACTTCCCAACATCCGATCGAGGTGAAACTCGGCAGAGTTGACGCGTTTTCGAAGACAACGCATTTTGGCTGCACTCACGTACACACACTCACGTACACACAGGTATTTCTCTGAAATTGACTATTAGCCGGCCCAACAGAAAGATGGCGATACTAGGTCATGTCGTTCGATGCGTAGGACCGTGACGGAAATTCGAAACTGTTTCAATACATAATAAAAAAAATCCGTGTAGTTCACACGCGGTAGAAGTGAAACCTTCAGAAAACTAAAGTAGACAAGGGTGGGAAGGCTACGAAGCACCGCACAAAGAGGAGACCTATTATACTATCTCATTCTCTCGCAGGCTAAATCCTATGGATAGAAATGTTTGTCTCTTTTTAGTGTCGCTTTTTCGTTTAACTGAGTTTCAAATCACAACGGTGCTAAAGAAGTTTTCACTTCAATAACGCTTGAATCGTCGTAACTTTGTCTTTGAAACCAACTTTTACAGAAGTTCGTGTCCTTTTCAGGGTAGTAGTCCAAAGATAAAGCAAAATAGATTTGTAAGGGTGGCCTTAACAAGCTTACTACGAATGAAGTTTACTGATACTATATTCAATAAATAATAATAATAGTGATAAAGGTTGATGTTCTGTTGCCACAATTCGGACAGACCGTTAAGAATAACTTTAATCATCATTTATCGAATGTCCATAACTTATTACAGCGCACTTGAGATGATTTCTCACAAAAAGGCGCTATACAAATAAACCAAATATTATAATAATTTCATTAAATGAAGACAATATAGCGAAACTCAATCGAAAATCTGGAAACAGAAAAATCAGAAAAATATATTGGCACCTCTGAGACTCGAACCCAAGACCTTCGGCTTTTCGGGACACTGCGCTAACCACAGCGTTAAGGTGTCATATTGTAGTGGAAAATTAATGAATATGATGATAATTATTTTCAATACTGAAAACCTAAACTAACTAACTAACTAACCATCACGCCGTTTCCCCACAGGGGTAGGCAGAGAGGACGGACCGCCAAACAACTCGGTCTTGGCACACACTCTTTGCCTCACTCACAATCATACATAAAACCTATTGACCCCTATATACTTTTGTATTTTCAATTTAGGAGGAGAGTACGGGTAACACTGCCCTGGGAACAATTTATTGGATGACCAACACCCCTTATACGTCACCCCAAGTGGTTTGCTACGTTTGGTGACTTATCAGGGGTGCCCAGGTTCATGGGGTGAGGGTTGTCTAGGTCTTGGCGGAGAATGCGTTTGCTCATCTACTGCGTGGCGGGCCGGATCGGGAGAGACTGGTTGACTAACCTAGACTTCTCCGACCGGACTTTCGACCCCATCGCCTTGCATTGCAGTGAGAAGAATGAATTCATACTGTTTCAGGACAACTCAGAATCATTCAACTCACCCACTTAATTTGAAAAATCATTAAAAGTGATGAAAAAAAAGGTTACATTAGATTAGGTTATAAACTATTGAAAAAAACATAAGTAATGACTTTTCAAAGGGGTGTTAAAATGCCACTTTGTTGAGTTATCGTGGAACCGATTCACACATGGCTCACTCCTTTTTTTTTACATGAGCTCCACACAGGAGGACCTGAGGAAAAAAAATCCCTCAGGGCCTATGTCATCTTTAATAATAATAATAATGCTTTATTTTCATCATTACTTAGTAACAGTAGAGTTAATGATATCCTCACTGGCATCTCCCGTGCTGAGGATTTCATTTACATATTATAATTTAATTATAAGAAATTGATATGAATTAGACATAACATATATCATGTAGTAAATTTTAAAAATAATTATAATGTAAATAAGATAGTGGTTTTTTTATAATTCAGATTACTAGATTTGGTTTTAGTCTGTAGGTATTTGATATCAGTATATTTTCTATTTCTGATCTCCCTATATTTAGTATAGAGCTTTTTACTTGAAATTTAAATGTTATAATGTTGAGGTTTTTGAGTGAGAGTGGTATTTTATTGTAGAGTTTAATGCCATAATATAAGAAGCTTTTTGCCCAAATGTTGTGTTAGTAGTTACTTGTTGGATAAGTTTTTGACCATGAGATCTAGTGTTTCTAATATACGTATTAGTTGTTATTTCTTGGATTTTGTACTTATGAATGTAAATGAGTATGGTTTTAGAATTAAGTTGTTTAATTGACATGATGTTAAGATTGTTGAAGATTTTGTCAGTGCTAGTTCTTACAGGAACTTTCAGTATAATTTTCATTATGGCTTTTTGAGTTTTAATTAGTGGATTTAGTATGTTTTTTTTATTTGTACTGCCCCATCCGATAATACGATCGATTAATGAGGACATTCCTGATAGTTTTGAAAAAATAACTTAGTTTTTAAATTTTATTATTTAAATACGTAATGTGTTCGGTCCATTTTAAGTTTTGGTCAATTTTTAGACCCAGATACGTTAAATGGTCAACGTTTTCTAATGAGGGACAATCACAATTCTCATTTAAGTGATGCGGGCTATGGATTTTCAAGTTCAGGTTTTCTTCAGAGTTTTTCTTATTTTTATTTTAAAAGTGATGAATTTGGTTTTATTAGCATTAAGTGTAAGTGACTAGTCGTCTAGCCAATTTTTAATCCTATCAAGTGTGTCTTTGGGGATGTTGTGTGGAGGTTTTTTTACGGAAAGGAAAGAGAGGAGAGTTCTGAGAAGGAAAAGGGTTTAAGGGGTGGGTAGGAATCTGGGGTTCAGTGTGGCCTGGCCGTCCGCCTCCAAGACATAGACAAACCTCGCCCCATGAACCCGGGCACCCCTGTTAAATCACCAAACGTGATCTACGGCAGAGGTGTTGGTTATCCAATAAAGATTCCCGGGGCGGCGGTACCCATTCCCGCCTCCCAAATTGAGACTCCTGGACACATTGATAAACATGCCTTTTTCCTTCTCAGAATTTCCACTCCTTTTTTTTACAAAGACCCATCACAAGGCAACCACAAAATATGACAAAGGCCCTGAGGGATTTTTTTCCTTAGGGCTTCCTGTGTGGAGCTAACGTAAAAAAAATAATAATAATGTAAAGCGGTATTTTAAAATTAAACATAAATAGATACAGATTTAATATTATAAAGAACATTACTTCTTCAAGGCGGAAATTAATCTTTCAACTGGAAATTATTTTTATAAGTAGAAAGTAGGGATTAAAAAACCACTCAAGTTTCTCCGGGTGTTTTTTGTACTCAGAAATGTGAAAAATGAAAGAAAAGTAACATCACGCCTGTGCTACCCAAATTATATCATAATAGTCCATTGTGGTATGGCAGCAACGGCTTCTTTGCTGTCGTTTGATCAGGCAATAAATCTCAGTAAATAAATATCAAGTTATGTTTGATGTATTCATGAGTAAGATTCTGAATGACCTCGTTTGAATTTTTCGCTCGCCAGACTGATCAGTAAATACATTGCATATATTTATAATATGCGCAGGGAAATGACGTGTTAAAAAGAGCTTTAAAATAGAAACGGATTAGGGCGACGTTAAAAATCGTTACGAAATAAACGCAGGATCATCAGTCGATAGACTTACCTGCAAAAATGTAGAAAAGGGTACTTAGCTAAAGAGAATGTTAACCAGTGATTTAAAAAATTTATTTATAAATAAAACATTGCATTAATGTACAAAAAGCAAGAATATAGATACATAGAATGTGGGATATAAGAATGAGGCCGCTATAATTAGATGTGACAATGATTCAAAAGAAGCTAGTATAAGACAAGGGGTGAGACAGGGATGCTCTCTGTCAACTGTGTGCCATTGATGACTTGAGAGAGAGAATGAGTCACAGAAAAGGTGTAAAGATACACGGGCAAAAGGTGGATTTTATAAGGTTTGCTGACGATATTGCTATGGTTGCTGAAAGCGAAGAAGAACTGCAAGAGGCCTTAACAACCATGCAAAGCATTCTTCAAAACAATTACAACGTGAAGATAAGTAAAGACAAAACAAAGCTGCTGACTGTAGGCTGAACGCAACATCAGATGAGAGTAGAGATATCAGGAGTTCCACTAAAGAACACCAAGGAGTTTGTCTACCTCGGGAGCAAAATAACATGGGACGGTCGGTCTAAGAGCGAGGTCGACAGCCGTTTACACCAGACTAGGCTTGCATTCAATAATGGAATCGAATAATATAGACCTAAAACTGAGAATACTCCTCATCAAGACCTATGTATGTATGGCGTACCTTAATGTACGGCCGCGAAACATGGTGCCTATCCGAAAGAGACAAACGGAGACTAGAGGCTTTTGAGATATGGTCCTATAGAAGACTATTAGGAATTTCCTGGAGAAACCATATTACAAATAAGGAGGTTCTCCAAAGAATCGAAGGAGGAAGGTACCTGCTCAGGACCTTGTCCAAAAGGCGTGCAAGATGAATCGGCCTTGTAATACGACAAGAAGGCCTCTTGCATGCCATAATTGAGGGCATGACCGAGGGGACAAACTCTAGGGGACGCCCACGCCGAGAGTACCTGGAGGACTTGCTGGTGGACGTGCGCTGCTCATCATATTATGCAGATTTCAAAAGAGCCGCCTAAGACAGTGAAGAGTGGAAGAGACGAATAGAGGAAATTGCTGCAAGGATTGAAACCAGAGAGAGAGAGAATATGGGATTTTTTTGTTAGGTTTGCAGAGAATTATGAAATAATATTAAAACACCTCTACAAATAATATCACACCAATTAATATAGTTGCTTCGAAAAAACGTTAGACCTACGCTATAAAATGGAATATTTAGAATAAAAATTAACCGAGAACTACGGAATGTAGTGAGGTGGTCTGAAACAAAAAAGGCATGTTTTTATAACAATGATGTTTTTATAACAGATATTTATGAAATAAAGCATTTACTATTTTGCAATGCAACTGGCAATACATAGTTGTATGTCTAAAGAAGTTGGACAATCTATTATCTTCTGTTTTTATAGCTTTTGGTATATATTAATTAAAGCATGCTGAGTACAGATTTTTTTTAAATTTGGAAAATACAAAATATTTTTGATTTTTACGGCAGCCGGAAAGCAAGCGACGCGTGTCGTAGCACAACATGCGTGGCGGTTCTGCAGCACTGCCATTCGTATTTTGAATTTTACTACGTGTGACTTTACGGGACATTGTTGCACACATCTTACCAAAGTTACAAATGTTTACCGAGAAGGCTCATATTTTTGTCATCTTCGAAAGTTTTTCGTCGTTAATATGTAACTCTAAATAATATAAAACATTTTCATAGAAAAAATTTTACAGGCGACCACTAAAACAGATTTTGTGACCGGATAGTCATGGGCGGAAGATGCCAGATGACAGGACACCTAAAATTCTAATTCTAACCAAGTGGGTGCCCCCAGTGGAAGAGACCCATTGGCAGATCACGAGGTGGGTTGATTGAATGGAAGAAGATTGGAACAAGATGGGAAGGAAGCCAAATCCCAAATCGAGATGTAGCGACGTGATGAAGATGGTGACTTCAATGAAATAGTGATGAGTAATTCAAAGGGTCGGATTTTCATCCTGGCGTCGCGGATTCAATCCTCTATCAACTTTAAGGCTTCCATCATTGCATGTGGTAAGAGTAAATGAATCATTTGCAGACGACCTTAGTAACAAGCGAATTTCTTTTTTTTATTAGAGGAAACGTAGATACAGACAGTAATTAACAAGACAAGAATGAATTAATTCGACTATATCATACAATTTAACATTAAAAAGGATAAATAAATTAACCATTACAAATATTTTTAATATAAATTTAAGAGAAAAAATATGCACATAAGAAAATGATCTTATATGGGAAATTGAGAGTGCACAATATCTTTAAATAAATGTTTATAAATAATTTTAGAAAAGTTTAAGGTGAAAAATTTTAAATAAAAAATGTTGTTATACAAGAAATGAGAAAGTGAAAATAGGTGCGCCTTCCCTTCTGTGAACATCGTAAAGGCACTGCAGACACTAGGTAGTTGCATAATTTGCATACATGCATTATTGTAGCACACCCTCATCTTGTCCCATTGTGCTGCTAGGTATTGTGTCCGTAGCTCAGATGTGTACAGGGCAGTTCAGTATGTCTTTGAGTAATTTTCTATCATCGCTACACTGGTAGATAGCATTCCGGCCCGTATATTAATTGCTCTTCTTTGTCGTTCCATATCTTCTATATTCTTCATATACTCTGAAAGGATATGTCTGTAACCTGCGAGTCCACAAGTAGTTCTTTTCCTTCAAAACAAATAAGAATATTTAATGGCTCCTTGTTATGTATGAAAACGACGATGACTATCTTTTAGATTTGTACAAGTTATGTGAGTTTGCGTACTCTTCGCGTACTTGTACAAGTCGTCTCCTCACCTTAAACGCGGGTGCCGGCAACACCATGTCATCCGCGTACTTGATATTGTAACTGTTTTGTCCACAGATCCAATTCGTGAGTTGTTGAGGTCTTATGAGGAGATCGTTTATATAAACACAAGCAGATCCGGCCACATGTTGCTGCGGCTAACGATACCTTTATAACCAACATCATCTGTTAGATCAAATCCAAATCCGCTGCCGCTTGGCCAGATATATTATGTATTTCAACCAATTTACACAAAACCCGGACAAATTATTTACCTAAAAACCTTTCTCATGAATCGTTGGTGAAAACCGCATGAAAATCCGTTGCGTAGTTTAAAATATCTAAGCGCACATACAGCGTGAGCGACTTCATTTTATACTTATATATATACATATATATATAGTAAAAGTAATAGTAAAGATAAAGATTAAATAGCGTGGGAGACCTAATATTACCCCCTTGCCTGACCTGCTTTTAAAGAACAAGGGTTTTGAAGAAGCTCCCGCCCATTGAATGTAATTTTTCTGTTGTTCATGAGACGTTCTTAAAGCCAAATTGGTTATCCAGGGTAAATAGTTGGTCTTTTATGGCACGAATTTTTTATTCAAATAGTCTTAAAATCATTGTCGCCAAGGAACTCAGTCAGAAATTTCCTAATATCGATGCATCCAGTGATCCAGATGATTGGATTTCAAAATAGGTAGGCTTGAGGGTATCGCGTTTGATTATTTCTTATTGTTGTTTCTTGCGTTTGATATTGTTACTGAGGATGTTTTTTAAAATGATATATTATTGTATTTTCTAAATTTTCTTCTAACCATTAAGCTTTTGCAACAAAAATTAAACCTTTAAAATCTGTAATGTTGATTTAAATCAGTGATGATTAACCTTTTTAGCCGGAGGGTCTATTCATCAAATTTCAATTAGTTCACAGGCCGCAAGGGGTAGGGTACATACAGCTTTAAATTGTTAAATTTGCAATAGGTATTGTCGCAAGCCTATTGTATTTTTTTAAATTCGTACTTTTCTATAAAGCAATCAAAGAACCAAGGCCAACCTGCCGATTATTAAATACTGTATATTTTATGTTTCTGAAATATTAAAGAACTAATAAAAAAATACTTCCAGCAATTTTGGGCAATAATTGTCATTAGGAATTTTCAAATTGGGCCCGGCTACTTTTATTGGATAACCAACCTACAACACCTCTGCCATAGATCACCCCAAGTGGTTAGCTACGTTTGGTGATTTATCAGGGGTGCCAGGATTCACGGGGTGAGGTTTGTTCAGATCTTGGAGGCGGATGATCAAGACACACTGATCCCCAGATTCCTACCCACCCCTTAAACTCTCTTCCTTCCCAGAACTCTCCTCTCCTTCCTTTCCTTAAAAATCTCCCCACACAGCATCCCTAAAGATGACATAGTCTCTGAGGGAAATTATTTTCCTCAGGGCCTCCTGTGTGGAGCTCATGTAAAAAAAGGAAGGTTAAACAAAAGTTAGAGAAGAAAATTTTTGCTGTTTTGTGAAACGGAAACCTTTAATATGTTTCAAACAGATCTCAACAAGAAAAGCGCTGCGGTGTGACGGTAAATTTTTTTCTATGGTTAATGCCGAACCATAAAAAAGTGTGTTTATAAGAATATGTAAGAAAAATTTGACTTTTTTAAGAGGTTGATTCAAAACTTTGAACAAAAGCTGAGGTTTCCCGCAAAACCTTTTGCAAAACAACTGATACCGTTGAATACTTTTTGTAACTAATGGGCATATTAGACCTTTCAATTCTGCCTCGCAATTAGGTTGTAGATACCAAATTGCACCGTGTAAACAAGACATTGCATGTTTCCATGTCATTGCGCGTCATCTTTCCACCGCATTGAAAATATTCAACTTGTTCAATATTTTCAATGCGATTGGTTCTGTTGTCCTTCGTGCGCATGCGCGAATGCGGCGTTGCATGCGCGCGCAGCACTGTGCGCGCGTATTGAAGTGCCAAACTGTGACTGTTTATTTTGTAGTCAGTTGTCAACATAGAAAATGGTTTTTAAATGGAGGGAAGAGCATACGCCTCTGTTCTTAGAGCACTTTAAGAACTATCCAAGCCTGTTAACATTAAATCAGAGGGATATAATTCCCGCGCGCACGACCTGTTTCGAAGACATTCTAAACTCTATGACAGCAATGTGATTGTATGGTCCACTTCTGTCAAGTATGTCTAAACAGCACACCCTTTCAATTATACGCCGTTCAACCAAATCGCATCAATGTGGTTGACGTGTGTAATATCGCCATAAGTAAGCCAAGTGGGAAGTACGAAAAGGCTCGCGAGCCACAAGAAATAAACTCGCGGGCCGCGGGTTGCTCATCACTGATTTAAATTACGTAATGTACAGGTAACCCAATGTCAAATCAGTACCTACGCGTAAGTAAATTTATCTCCTGTATAAGATAACTGCGTGCGGTGCGACTGTTTCCCGATTGGGGGGAGGTTGTTTGGTTCGGTTGCAAGTGAGGTCCATTGTTTGTGGGAAAGGCGGATATTGCGTCTGAAGTCAGTGCCGGGAGTAGAGGGAATGATGCACTCTGCAACCCGAGACTCGAGGACAAAGGTCGCCTGGCGACGAAACACGGATGCCTATGATTGCTTGATTACTATAATGCCAAGTTCGGAAGAATTGTGATCAAGAGCAAATAATTTTTTTCTTACATTAACTCTGTACAGGAGGACCCGAAAAAAATAATTTCCCTCAGGGTCTATGTCCTCTTTGGGGATACTGTGTGGAGGGTCTTTTGAGTAAAGGAGGGAGATGATGTTCAGGGAAGGAAAAGGTATGAGGGATGAGTAGAAACCTGGGGGTCAAAATCTCCAGGAGTGACGGACGAACGAATCTATCCATCTCACTGTGATGCAAGGCGTTGTTCTGAGAAATCTGCTAGAGAGGTCGTCTCTCTCAACCAGTCTCTCCCGAAAATACAAACTATGTAAAAACAAAGCACATTTCATTGCACCCAAAAGAGCGCTTGCTTCAAAATGCGTAAGTAGAATCGGTCAAATAAGACTAGAAAATATAACAAAATGAAACTATAAAATTTGTAGGCTGGCAACACCAATTTACTTGTCACATATTATTTTTAAGTGCAAATACAATGAAAATACAGAACACTATATACACATTTAAAAATACATTTTTTTGTTCTTAAAAAAAATTAAATCGAAGAAGCACTGTTGTTAAGTTACCTGCTTATGACAAGACTTTGATTAAATTGTCTTTTACAAAGTGATTGGCTTTCATTTAATTTAACATAAATTTGAATTTAACAGTAGGTAGAGAGTTAAACATTTAGAGATCTAAAATTAGAGACATTATCCAAAGCCTGGACAACGCTAGTGGGTACTTAAGTAAATATTAAATAAATATGAGCAGTGTGCTTTATATTTTATTACGATATCGTTATTATTCATTGTGATGACACAAAATTGCAAAGACATAACAATAATATACTTATATGCATTTCTATTTTGAGATCAGTGGAATGCCTTTTTAATTTTCAATAAAAATGTAGATTACACAGCTTTAGATTATCACCTTGATTATATATTAAGTATTGCCATTTGAACAACAGTGGCGCCCTCCTATGTTTTCTACTCTTACTTGACAAACTGTACATAAAAATATTCGTTCCGGTATGACTATAATAAAATTGTTTGTCGGAAGGAAATTTTAAAAAAAAATCCTGCAATTTATATTGTTTTACAAAAAAATACTTGATTTTTAAAAATAATCAATCTATAATAATTATTATTCACATATTTGAAAGAGTAGTTGACCTAAGTGGCCCGGTATGATACTCCGAATGTCAATATATAAAAAGATTTTTTTTTAAGAACCATTATTTTTTTTGTTATAAGTTAGCAGCATTTCACCCCGCCGAGCTGTGGCGTGTATAGTATATCTACCCGCCCACCAAGGCGATGGGCCATGATTTACATGCGACAGTGGTCAGTATTAAGTTATGTAATCGTGTGGGTTATAATACACGGCGCGGCTTCCTCCGAGACGAAACTATAATTGGTGCTGTTGCTCCTTCAGGATACTGAGGTGGCATCTCTTCCATTCTTGTCAAAAAATATTCTCCTGTCTATTATAGTCTTGCGTCGTCTTACTTATTATATAATTCGCGCCGATTCAGCGACGGCTTAGTAAGGCGGCCTTTCCGAATTCTAACGAATTACAACATCCTTTCCTTAATCATTTGACGTTTTTAAGCCCTTAAAAAATATTTGTTATTCTTGAAGATAGTATTTATACATTCCCCGCGCCGAAACTGTAATTATATGAACGGTGGTTTTAGTTTTCTGTCAATTTAATAGATGTCATTTTCTTTATTCATTTTCCTTCAAACGACGATGGAACCCCTTTACCCTATTTTACAAAGTTGTTAGAGGTGGGCGAGAACCAAATAACAAATCCTGATAGAGGTAGCTGAGTCTTAAGACAAAAAAATAATACCGGAGCCATCGCGTCGTTTTGATTAAAGTTTTTATTAAGCGCCGCGTTTTTTTTACATGAGCTCCGCACAGAAGGCCCTGAGGAAAATTATTTCCCTCAGGGCCTATGTCATCTTTGGGGATGTTGTGTGGCGGTTTTTTTTAAGGAAAGGAAGAAGACAAGAGTTCTGGAAGGAAAAGTGTTTAAGGGGTGTGTAGATCTGGGGTTCAGTATGTCCTGGTCATCCACCTGCAAGACCTAAACAAACCTCACCCCATGAACCCGGGCACCCCTGCTAAATCACCAAACGTAGCCAATCACTTGGGGTGACCTATGGCAGAGGTGTTGGTTATCCAATAAAGGTTCCCGGGGTGGCGGTACCCATTCCCGCCTCCCAAATTGTAATATTTATACTGCGATTTTATATAAGGGTGGCAGTGTTTACTCGGAGTTTTAGATGTTCCTGAATAGTTAAAAATACCTACAAACACAAAAATCAGCCTTACTAAGCCACTAGCCAAGTAGGTACTTGTGTATCTGATTATGAATCATTGCCTGATAAAGGTACAACATTAAAAAATTATAAAAAAGAGATATTAGGTACCTAAAAACTTAATAGGACAAAATATAAGCTAATTAAATAAAACAAACGGTTCGATGGAGACTATGAATTTTTAAAGTTACCAATATCAAACGAAACGGTTATTCAGGGTATTTGGGGGAAAAGTGCATTAATCTGGGGAGGTGATTCTACGTGATATTATAAGTAAAAAAGATTATATTTAATTAAATGAAGACAATATTAGCGAAACTCAATCAAATCTGGAGACAGAAAAATCATGAAAAATGATTTTTCTGTCTCCAGATTTGATTGAGTTTCGCTAATATTGTCTTCATTTAATTAAATATTATAATTTGAGATTTTACTCATAAAGTTTAAAAAAAAATAAAAAAGATAAGTTACTTTTTTCGAAGTCCCAACTTTTAGGGGTAGTTTTGTGGTAAAAATATAAAATTAGACCGGCGTGTGCGGCCAACTTTATTATTTTCTGCTGTTACGATACGGGACAATCACAAACATGCAATGTTGCCACAATCGTGCCCGGCAGGCTCTCAGCAAGTAAGATCGTACCTCACTTTAATGATTTTTAGTAAGTTCTAATATTTTTCACTCATACGACCATGTAGAATCACCTCAGGAAGTTTATTTATTTATTTTATTTATTTATTTATTTTTTCAGGTTCTCCATAAAACAGTTATACACCAAATTATTACGGAGAAGATTATAAAATATATGAGAAAAAAAAGGCCGAGGGGGCAGTTTCACTATGTCTCTGTCAAAAGATAGTTACTGACCTCTCTATAGGTAACATTGAAGATGTCAATGCTCAATGCAGAATCGTTAAGCAGTTGAATTGGTCTATTTAATGGGGCATTCTGAAAGGAAGAAATTCTCGCTTTCGGAGCATAAAAAAGTGTGTGGGATCTCCCACGAGTATACGCGTTAGGGACATATAGGTTAATCTCCTTCAACATGGGTGGATTCAGTACAGTACCGGAGATCAGCTTAAAAAAATGTTTCCCCAAAAATATTTTACGGCGGGCTTCTAAGGTATTAAGATCGAGCATTCCTGTTAAGAATAACGATGGATACAGGAATGGGTAGTATGTATATTCCCTCATATACAGGTAACGCATAAACCTTTTTTATACTTTTTCTATTTCTAGGATATGGTTTTGTTCAGAGGGTGCCCAAATAATGGAGCTGTATTCCAGGATGCTGCGGACAAGTGCTTCATATGTTCTTCGTATTGCAATTCCATTAGTAAATGATCTCGCATTACGAAGAACAAATCCGAGCATTTTGTTCGCACTAAGTTAATGCACTTTACCCCCAGACACCCTGAATATGTAGCTTCTTACTAAAAGATTTATCCACGAATTGAACTTATGATTGTACTAACCTTCCCACATTTCGGAAATAAAGACAGTTAATATTATTATTACTGCAAAGACTGACAAAACTCAAAACATGCACTAAGCAATCGCGTCGTTTAATTTCTATATCCGCTATATCAACTTTCACTGATTCGGAGAAAACCGCAAAAAAACTGTCACATCTTTATCGGAAATAAAAAAAAATGTTTTTTTTTTATATATAATGAATTGGAGTAATATTCATTTGAAAAGTGATCATTTTTCAATGAACGTAGCGGATTTTGATACTCACTTCGTGATTTATATGGAGTATATAGGCTTTTGAAACTCAAATGACCCGAGGGGCGTGTTTCTACACCAGCCATTTTGGCAAAAACTGCTCGTGATTGGTTGAATTCCAATTAGCGGGTTTTGATAGTAACTTCTTGAATGATATAGCGGGTTTTGTTTCTCACTCGCAATTTTAACGTGATTTTTGGTCGTGATAAGGGAGGTTTTGAAACTAAATTTTAGTGTTGTTCCTCGCAAAACAAGATGTCATACTCAGATCATTTTGTCAAAAAATCTGATATAGCGGGTATTGAAATTATAGGACTCAATTCAAGAAAACTTACAATGATGTCTATAATTAGTAGAGATGATTGAGGAAAAGCAATTTCATATTTTCGAGTATATGGGAAGGGATATTTTCAAATAAAGTAAATAAAGTTGTATAGTAATTACACTAAGAAATATATATAGTTAAATAATTATTTGGGTGTGTCAAGAAACGGGCAAAAATTACACATGATAATTCGCATTAATGTGGATGAATGAAAGGAAGGAGGTTTGTGGTGTTACATCGACCATCCAAGCCCCTGTAGGAAACGACTTGATTGCGTAGACATCCAAATTTAATAGACGAGAACATACAGATGAAGGGAAAAATCAACTATGGCGGTGGTACGAAGAGGGGGAAGATGACTGTGATTCGTTAAAAAATCAATCTGACAGTATATAGGCATCTCGCCTTATAAAATCACCATTTAGTTCTTAAAAGTAAAATCTGCTTTTGAATGAATAGACTTTTTTACGTGGGAGCGCGAATTGCTCGCCACGTTTTTGACATATTTGCAAAGTCCAAATACGGCAAAGCAAAGTTCGCATCTTTTCACAGACGAATATTTTGTTGCCGTATTTAGTTAAGACACTTTTACAAATGTTTCATAATTTACTTACCCCTTTAACCAGCGACGAGCACACTGGAGAACCGTCCACATTCGTTATGATCGATATATTTTAGGGTGTAATGTATAGCACTAGCTAGCATTTTTGCCATGTTATTTCGTAAAATGTACGATGAGAGCTCGGCGCTGGTCCGGAAAAGAATGATAACGTCACATTTTTTAGATTCAGGCGAGGCTCTCGCAAGCCCAGCCGGTTCCAAGGAACCGGTATGGGGAGGGGGAAATAATACGCCTTTATCACTTAGGGCAGGTCTACACATATTCATATGTCTATGCTTGAATGTTATTTAGGTCCTTAAAATGAGTTCGGCGACTTTTCATCCAGCGACAAAATATCCCCGACGAAATATCCTTTGACAAAATATCCTACGGACAAAACATCCCTCAACAAAATATCTACTAAACCTAGGTTAGGTTAACCCAACCTAACCTAACCTAACAAAAAATGGGACCAAATAATACAGACATCCTGTAAAGATAATAAATTTTGTTAAAAAATAGTAAAATGGGACAAAAATAATACAGACATCCTGTAAAGACAATAGGTTTATGTTAGGTTAGGTTTTAGTAAATAATTCGTTGGAGGATGTTTTGTCCGTATGATATTTTGTCAGAGGATATTTCGTCAGGGATATTTTGTCTCGGGATGAAAACGCGCATTACCCTTAAAATGTTATTGTTAGTTAGATAGAATGGGCATCTTTCAATCAACCATTTGGTGAGTTAGCCTAAAATAAGCGACCTTTAAATGATTGCTTTTCTCAAAACGTCTTTCCTTAATCATTAAACACGTTTAAACAAATTCAACTATATATTAAAAAAGTTGAATAAATTCCCTAAAGTATTCTTAGGGTGATTTCCGCCACACAAACACAATAGACAATTAAAGATCGTTAACTTAACAACTTTTTTGGCACGGCACCATCGTAAATTTCAATTTAACAACTGTCTGCAGATCCGGTTATCGCAAATCAAAACACACGCGTTCCCGCCCTAAGGCTGTCATTAGAATTTTACGTGATTAATGTTGAAAAGGGCATTTATTATCATCTGAATCGGTGACTAATTACACTTGCAAAAATAAAAAAAACAGGTTAATTATCATTATTTTCCAACATCAAATTTACGAATTCCGAGACAATTTTTTTTTTACATTAACCCCACACAGGATGTAATACTTTATAAATAGTATAACATTTAATCAGATATTAATAGTTAAAATAAAATAATTGTGGCAAAACAATTAAATTATGTTATTCAATAAAAACAAAAACAAAAAAGCAGAACATGGACTCTAATAATATGATAAATAATATTATTCTAATATTTCAAACTCAGGGTCGTGTTTAGCCTAAAAGAAACTAAATAGTTTAAATTATTTGAAGCAAATAAAATCTATCAATGGCTTGTAACGTTTAAAGTACAAAAAAATGTTTTTAAAAAAGATCATCACAATGTGATGTTACAAGGGCGCCAGTTCAATTTGAACAGAATACTAAAAGGTAAATCAATATTAATATATTAAACTCAAAACTAAACGAAGTTTTAGCTCACAGGTCAACAGAGATCCACCGCCTGTGTGTCCTCCCTCGTCAAAACAAACGTCCAGACTCTCTGACTTTCTATTCGGAACTCTTGAAAAATTAGCTAGCCGATCATATGCCTTGTGCATCAGAAGAATGCAGGATTAGTATCATATGCCTTATGCATCATGCATAAGCATTAGCCGATCATATACCTTATGCATCCTCTCTCCTTGCTATTCAAAATGTCATTTGAAGAAGGCAACTTCCCCAACGTCTGGAAACAAGCACTCATTACACCAATCCACAAAAGCGGGGACAAAAATAACATTACCAACTACAGGCCCATCTCCAAACTTCCAATTGTCAGCAAAATCATGGAAAACATAGTTCTTGATCAACTTTTTCCAGCGGTACAAACAATAATATCTAAAAATCAACACGGCTTTTTCAGAAAACGGTCGGTCGAGACAAACCTTCTGGAATACACAGATTTTATTTTAAATTCTATGGGTGGTAAAAATCAAGTAGACTCTATCTATACGGATTTTTCAAAAGCCTTTGATAAAATTAACATTGACCTGCTTCTGAAGAAACTGTTAAAAATCGGGATTAATGGTGACCTTCTCAGATGGATCAAATCATATGTAACAAACAGAAGTCAAGCAGTTAGAGCTAAGGGTTTCTCCTCGCGTTTTTACAATATACCTTCAGGAATCCCGCAAGGATCACATCTCGGACCTCTCTTGTTTATTTTAAATATCAATGATATAAGTAAATGCTTTAAAAATTCCAATTTCCAAATTTTTGCTGATGACACTAAAATTTACAAAAAAATCACTAATATTATAATGACAGCCTAGAATTGTAAGATGATATCAATAGGCTTGGAATATATTGTGCTAACAACCAACTGTTCCTTATTCTGGAAAATGTAACACAATATCATTCACCAAAAGCATAAACCCCCTAATATTCCCGTACAAAATCAATGACGTAGAGATAAAAAGATGTTGTGAAGTGAGGGACTTAGGAATAATAATGGACTCCGGAATGTCTTTCCGAACACATATAAATTCCATCTGTGACAGGGCGTACAAACTTCTAGGATTCATCATAAGAGTGACCAAACCATTTAGGTCACCACACGTAATTAAAATACTGTACGTCTCTTTTGTTCGCTCAATAGGGGGGCTCAGGTATGGGGGCCCGCAGATACTTTAATAGTACACAACTGCTAACCTTGTACAAATCACAAGTACGCCCCACGGTTGAATTTGGCAGCCATCTCTGGTCTGGAGCTACAAAAAATACCCTCGACTCTGTGCAGAAACGGGCGGTCCGTTTGATAGATTCTCCCATCTTAACAGACGGATTGCAATCTTTAGAGCACAGGCGTCGGGCGGGAATGCTATCCTTGTTCTACCGGTATTACAATGGAAGATACTCCGAGGAACTAGCATCATTGATCCCTTCGGCACCGGTGCATAGTCGGGAAACACGCCAAACGCGTGCCCAACATTTGTACACGGTTGACATTTGTCACATGAGAACGGGTCGTTTCTTCGACTCATTCTTGTGTTCAACAGCTCGGCTGTGGAATGATTTGCCGGCCTCTGTGTTTCCTCCTTTCTACAACATGGGTCTCTTCAAGACCAATGTTCATTCCTTCCTCTCCTCAAAAAGACCCTCCACACAGCATTCCAGATGACATAGGCGTTAATAGGAGTTAATGTAAAAAAAAAATATATTAGAAATCGGATCAGTCATATGGAATCCCCAATACATATAATAAAAGTAAATATTGAAAGGTTAGAAAGAATTTAAAAAAAAACGATATTGAAACACCTAGATTTTAAATCCTTTCGAACTTCAGAAAACCTAAAAGACTCATTAACATTCCATAATTTATCAACTTTAGAAGATAGAAGAAATATATCCGACCAAAAATTTTTATTCAAAATCATTAACAACGTTGTTGACAACTATCTTCTAGAACACATTCATTTCCACTGTCCAATAAGAAACACAAGATCAAACCAACTATTCCACATCCCACACTCAAAAACAAATTACACACAACATTCATTTCTACGAAGGACGTGCACAAAATACAATGATATCTTTTACGACGCTGATATTTTCCATTTGTCCTCAGGCCAATTTATAAAATCCATAAGAGAAAAAATTAAAACAAATTGTTAATTATGAACTCTCCACCCCTGCGGCGTGTTATTTTTATTTATTTTTTTTCATTCTCATTATGTTGGTTTTCCTTGTTTTTATTATAATAATAATATTTGGATGATTTATATATCCCATATGCTTTAATTTGTGTGTGTGTGTGTGTGTATTTTTTTCATTTCTGTTGTATATATATATTTTTTTTCTTCTTTTTTTCTACCACTTTATGTTTTCTTTAATGTTTTAATCCATGTTTTATATATATATATATTTGGCGGGTATTTGATAAGCCCCCATAGCTCAGTGGTCAAGAGCAGCTGACCGGCAATCAGAAGAACACGGGTTCAAGTCCCGTTGGCGGCAAGTATCTTTTCTCGGAAGATTTTTCAATGTTGATGAGTGTTTCAGGCTGATAATTATTGCTTATAATAATTGTTACCCTTTGTGCTATGCATAAAAATCTTGTCTAAACGTTAGTTTATAAATTAAAAATAATAATTAGTAGGTAGGTACTACAGAGAAAGGCGTAGGCTTAAACTCACATATTGCGACGATTTCTGTATCAACGTATTTTTCGTGTAAAAGTTAAATATGGATTTGAGGGCAGAATATCGAACCAAAGAGAATAATATTTTTTTAATCCAAAGGTAAATAAAATATTTAGTACGAGTACGTCCTATTTTATTTATTTTTGTTTCAAATAATTAGGCCAATTGAATACAATTTTGCATAATATTTAACCAATAGATACAGTGATGCATGAGGAAGGTTTTTGGGTATGTAATTTGTCAAACAAAGTATAAATAAAGGGAGCAGACATGTTATATCGTGTTTGATTAAGTGCCGGATAATGCTAATGAACGATGAAGAAACGAAAAAAAAATGTAGGGGACAATTACTTATCGGAACCCCTAACAGACCGTTACACAGTGAAGTGAGTTTCATTTTAATTTTTTATTTTTTGATGGTGAAAAGTTACCCATTTGGCTGCTTTTAACAGAGATGGACAATAAAAGTAACCAACATTTAAAAAATGTGTTTTTTTTACATGAATACCGCACAAGAGCCTCAACTGCTCCCGTCTGGAGCCAGTGGGACTATGGCATCCCCAATTGGGGTATGTTGTGAGGCTGAAGGTAGTGGGGAGGGGAAGGAGATAGGGAAGAGGAAGGTGAGGAAGCACCTGGCTATTCAGATCTGGCCACCAAACACGGCTAAAGCCATTTCAAGCAACGTTTCAACTCTGAATGGTGGTCTTACACCAAGGCGATACTGAGAGTATCTTCCACTCTGGAACATGCAGCAAATACACTATATTATTTTAAATGAATAAATTGTGAAATAACACAAATTAATCAAATAAAATTTATTTGCCACGTCGGGATTCGATTCCGCGACCTTCGGAGTGCCAGTCAAGAGTCTTACCACTGGACTACGCCGGCCGTCAAATCATTAAGCCATTAGGTGCTTAAGTTCCAGTGTCGCAAAATATATCATTAAGCCATTAGGTGCTTAAATTCCAGTGTCGCAAAATATATCATTAAGCCATTAGGTGCTTAAATTCCAGTGTCGCAAAACATATCATTAAGCCGTAGGTGCTTAAGTTCCAGAGTCGCAAAATATATCATTAAGCCATTAGGTGCTTAAATTCCAGTGTCGCAAAATATATCATTAAGCCATTGGGCGGTTAAATTCCAGTGTCGCAAAAATTGTGTGTGCCCGTACATATTTAATGTGAAAACATAGTTTTGTCATTAACAAACTAAATCTTTCAAGAAAGGCTAACAAATACATTATTGGATTGAGTCACCGGTACACAGTTGGATTTGACCCAAACAATTAACTCACCCTAATATTTTAAAGCATAACTTGCAAAAAGTGTTTTAACCAAAAATAATTAATTTAGCGCCATCTGTGGATTAAAACGTACGTTACGTTTAAACTTAAATCGTTTTTGCACCGGACAACACTCCATAAGAAGAAAGTATAATTCTTAACGGATGTGAATGAAACCTTTAATAGGAAACCATGAAGAAAACGAACGTATTCACAAGTCAAATTCATTCATCATCAGACCATCAAATCAAAAACAAAACGTAATCATTTATAAACTCTTCAAATACCAACTTCCGGTTATTTTAAAATAATGGCACGCGAACAATGGCCAATGACTGGCGGGTAAGAAATGGCCGTGGCGGTACCTACGCAGCTAGAGTAACCACTTTCCTAAGGATAACAATAATCATTCTGCCACAATCAGATGATTATCGTCACGTGACTTGTGGCAATGATTCATTGGTCGCTACCGTTCTTGTTTTCATTAGCAGTAGTTTATAGGCTATCGTTGTTGACTTCAATATTTGTAACACATGGGTTCATGCCATGCATTAAAAATAAACCCTTTATCGAAAAAGTTTCCGGTAAATCAACAATCAACACACCTGCATTAGTTTTCTATATATTTTCAAATACACTAAGAGGTTAGTTTTTCTTAGAATATTGCCTTTACGAAAACACGCTCACAATAAACATTTCTAAGAAAAATATGCAAAATACAATATAAACAATATGCACAACCAAAAAATGCTTACTGAACAAAAATCCACTTGT
This sequence comes from Limnephilus rhombicus, assembly GCA_929108145.2. Taxonomy (NCBI): domain Eukaryota; kingdom Metazoa; phylum Arthropoda; class Insecta; order Trichoptera; family Limnephilidae; genus Limnephilus; species Limnephilus rhombicus. Next base: position 18,802,081 of record OV815278.1, on the reverse strand, counting down.
GTTCTGAAAACATCGATAGCTGCACTTGTAAAGAAACTGAAAAGACAGAAAACATAAAATACAAAGGACTATACATTGATGCCCATCTCAAATGGAACGTACAAATACGGTATATCACCAACAATCTATATTGGTTTGTACTTTACATAAAAAAATATTCCGTTTGAAACAAATAAAAAATACGTATAAATGGTACTTAGTCAATTTATAATATTGAATATGGAATATTAACATGGGGAGGTACAATAAAATATGCACATAAAAATAGAAATTACTCAAAAAGCAATAATAAGAATCATTTAAAAAACACAATACATACAGATACCAACAACACATTTACGAAATTTGACGTACTTGACATAAAAACAACTACACATATGCGAAAAACAAACCTCCTAAAAACGACTTTACACAAACAACTAAAATAATCAGAATTATATATTCACATAACATATTTATTAATACCCGCAATGAATATGTACTACTTTAAAATAAAGCTTCCAAAAATAAATAAATCAGATTCAAAAGTCAATAGGAAGATATTTATTAAAAAACAAACCAGAGAAAAAAGAATAAAATGTATACACACGAAACATAAACACAACACAATTTATATAAACAACACACTAAAATCAACTCTTAATTTAATTTATATTAGAGTATTAAACAACCGTAGAAGGAAATTGTAAAAAAATAATATTTAATCATTAAAGACAATATTAGCCACTCTCAAACGATATAATCTGTGACTGTTTTTTAAAGAGCTCAATAAAAATAATTATGCTTATTTCATAATACTTATTTCCACAAGGCATATTTTATTAGTACAAAGAAAACACTTTTTACCGAACTTAACCTAGTGCTCTATTTTTTAAACTAAATAATTCAGTGATGTGCTGTCACATCTCCATAACTTGTGAAAACAGTAGCGTTTTTTGTATTGTCAAAGTAGTATTGTATTTTTACAATATTTACCTAAAACCGTTAGAAAACTTTAAAAACCATTAGTGGAGTAGATTTAGATCTGTCAAAAATGTAAAAAAGATGAAACGCAAACATAATTTGGGAGGCGGGAATGGGTACCGCCGCCCCGGGAACCTTTATTGGATAACCAACACCTCTGTCATAGGTCACCCCAAGTGGTTCGCTACGTTTGGTGATTTAGCAGGGGTGCTCGGGTTCATGGGGTGAGGTTTGTCTAGGTCTTGGAGGTGCATGACCAGGACATACTGAACCCCAGATTCCTACCCACCCCTTAAACCCTTTTCCTTCCCAGAACTCTCCTCTCCTCCCTTTCCTTAAAAAAAACCCTCCACACAGCATCCTCAAAGATGACATAGGCCCTGAGGGATATTATTTTCCTCAGGGCCTCCTGTGTGGAGTTCCTGTAAAAAAAAAAAAATAATAATAAATAAAATAATTTTGGCACCTAATTTATCGCTCGGTTCCGACCACAGATAAGAGAAACAAAGGGTTCCGACTATCAGTTCCAATTTAAAAAAAATACTAATTGTACGCATTACATGGACATTGCGCGGAAATACGTAGGAATATTTCACTTATCACAGAAAACCAATAGAAATTAGTATGAGTTTTACAGTGTTTTTTTTTTTTTAATTTTAACATCTTCTTTGTACATCAATGTCTTCATTATATTTTAAAAAATACCACATTTAACGACCCATTCATAACTTTTAAATAAAATATCCTGTAAGAGCTAAATTTTGGTTAGTAATTTAAGGAATGAACCTCATGTGACCATACTCGGCCCTTTGGCCTAATTTAAGGGTCCTTAAATACTTTTAGAAACCACGAATATATGGTTTCGGATTTCGTCATTAATCGCAGTAAATCTAGGTTTCATAATACTACAAATCTTTTAGTTTATTTTTCTTGTCCTTGTCGAGCGTGGAAAATGTTTTATTTTAGTATCGCTTTTATTCTCACAAAATAGAGAAATCACTCGAAAGAAGAGAAGCAAGCTTGTGAGCAAAATACTATTATTTTTGCTGAGCCAATAATTGTTAGTCCAAAGAATATAGGAAAACTTCTACGCGAAAATTCAACTACCCTCCCACAACATGGATATTTTTTGCATTCTGATATACTGGTTTGTGGGGCATTTGTTGAGTGCAGAGCTTCCCAAACATTTCCGAAGATCTAACCTATACGAAAATACATTAAAACTTCTATCTGGTGGGGTAACATTATTAGAACAAATATTAAAAAATAATTATAATTACATGACACACTACAAAAAGTTTTTTAAGACAGTTTTTTTTTCTGGTTAATGGATTTATACCAGTTAGGTTCAGCAATTAAATTATGTTGAGAAAGGCAACCCTAATGAAACTTTAAAAATATCGTTTGAAAAACGTAAACATAATAGTTACCATTACCTTCGATATATATTCTACCGCGTCAAAACTAGAGATTTAAATACAACTTTCAACAACTTATCACAAAAAATGTGTATTTAAATTAATAAATAGTATTCACAGCACGTGTAAACTACGGTTCACATGCGGAGTCTAATAAGGAATCGATACTTTTTCATAGCAAGTCAAGTGAAAAACAAATTTTGCCGTACGATTATTTTAGAGGTTAATTTAAAATATGCTTTCTTTCGCATGCTATTATTATACTTGTATACATCTATCTATATTCATGAATGTCTGTGGCGGGCGGCGTGGATTTAATTTCGGGTTTGATCTAAGGTGCAAACAAATATCTACGGAAACAACATATATGGTGATCATACTAATCTAACCGACCTTTGAATGGAATGCTAAGGTCACAGGTATTTTGTGAATACTGATTTCCAATCGTGACTTTATAAAGGTTTGTTTCCGCAGTTTCGATTTAGAGAGCTTGTTACGAAAGTCAGTATTCTAGTTTTCGTGGCAATTTGAGTAACCTGTATTCACCTCAAAAGGACGGATTGTTTAGGTAGATACATCAAACTGTAGGGATCTGCAAAGTTATTTCCTGCTGGCTTGTGTTTGGGGGATTAACTGGAACCGAAGTTTTAACTGAAGAGATAACAATCAGCAAAGGGACCGCAAGCTTCAACCGACTGAAGCGTTCGCTTGATTAGATAACTGATATAATCCATGTGGTTAAGTTAGTGGAAATTTGTTACTGCACATACTTGCGAATCTCAAAACCAGGTGGCCAAAAAAATCGATTTGACAGAGGTAAAATTTTATTAATGTCTCTGTATAGAAGGGTAGACAAATAACAAAAAAACTCATAATTATCGTAATACTCCGAAACTAGCTTCGCTTAATTTAGTAAAGGTCCCAGTAGGTTTTGCCTTTTTGTACACAGAAATGATATAATGTCAGCAAAAACGTATTTGTCTTGTGCAAAATATCGTAAAATTTGTCAATTTGGACAATTCTTTGTCCAACGGGACAATTCCTAAAATTAATAATTTGTAAAATTTATCCATTTATACATATATTTGCCCAATCGGATAGCAACGCCTCACACGTCAGCCATGGGAAATACTTACGGCAAATATTAAAGGAATAAAACTATAATAATTATAATAATAATTTATTTTTTTAATATTTATATTGAGGGATCAGTAGGATTTATAGGTCCTATTGGGAGTTCCACCGAGCCGAACCCTCTGAGATGAAAATATCTGGAGTCGGTGAATTATTTTCCTATTTGGTCTCTGGTAGGTTGACATGTTGTTATTGTATTATTATTTTTTATTATACTTGTATAGTGAAATTGCATAGCGTGGATTGACTAGATGATCATTTATGGAAAAGTGTGTGAAAGGATTAAGTTTTTCCTGTGGGAAAGATTTAACCCGAACATAAAATCTGAAGCCATAAAATAAAAACGTTCATTCTCAATAGTTTTATTTTTTATTTTTACAATACACATTTTTTCTTTTATCATTGATTATATTGATAAAAAGATCACTGCTCAGTAGTGCTCAGCTACAATTCAGGATTTCTCCTGGAAAGCAGCTGGTTTTCAGCAGTGCCTTCAGTGCAGAATAATTCCGATGAAAATCAACGCATAAAAACTTTGTTTTTAAATGGATTTTTCCTTGAAGTCGGCTGGAATAAGTGTTTCAGGTATTGAAGAACTGGTAGACAATTTTCCAGATTCCTAAAATAAATATTATTGAGATTCATCAAAAAAGCGCCATAAAACCAATGTCTTCGAAAAATGTTTTGGCTAGTTAAAGTTGCGGTTCGGACCGTTGCGTTGGTTGTGCGCTAACCCAATTCTGCTCTAGCATTACGTTATTGTCAATGAAGTTGTGAGATTGCTCCAAAAATACACAAAATTAAAAATGGCACCACCCCTAAATCATTATTTTTATACGAGTTTTTATTTATCAATACGTACAAGGTAAGTTTATATATTTACCTACTAATAATGCAAATTATAAATAAAAATACAATATTTATCTTAACGAGAATGTGTAGGTAGTACCTACACTTTCCTACACAAGTACCTACTAGGTACCCGTGTGTAAATGGGTTTCACTATCTTCTTGTAAAAGGATAAATCACATCTGCACTGTTCTAATTTCGCACTATTCCTAATTTCTGTTAACAACTATTAAACTGTGCATTCTGTGAACATTTTTAAGTGGACTATTAACATGTACGCTTTTTACAATGCTAATCCAATGACTTTTTTCTGTTAATACTCTGTAAATGTTCCAAAACAATAAATAAATAAATAAATAAAGGAGTTTGTTAAATTCTTCAAATCAAATTATTATGATCAATTACATAACCTCGTATTGATTACGAGTACCTACTTTATAAAGTCACTCGGAAATACTTCTATTTCATTACGACAGGTATAAAATCCAACTTCACAGGACACTCCTCTGCATACCTAATTTATCAGGTACATATTTACACATACATGAAATCAAATCATAAAAAAGTCAATAAGATTGAAAGCGGTGGAGTATAAAAAATGCGTTTACCCGTCTTGAGGGAATATGAGAATTTATTACTTATTATTATTATTAGAATTTATTAACTGATAAAAAAATCTGAGCTTTCTATAATCATACAGATCATCGGCGATTACGATAAATTCGAAACGTAACCGTTGGCTCCGTAGAGTAGTGGTAGACGAATTTAACCCCTCAGGCTAATTTGTTCGCTTTTAGGAACAGTTCATACAGTTCTCATAGAAATCGTTGTGTCTCCCTTAACATCATGGTGAGAAACACAAGAGAAAACACCACGCTTTATATTCTATCTAGAAGTTAACCACCGTAGAATTGAAGATGTACACCGCTATGAAACTAAGGTTTCCAGTTCTCATAGAAATCGTTGTGTCTCCCTTAACATCATGGTGAGAAACACAAGAGAAAACACCACGCTTTATATTCTATCTAGAAGTTAACCACCGTAGAATTGAAGATGTACACCGCTATGAAACTAAGGTTTCCGACCGCAATATGAGAAAAATTTATGAAACTTTGTAATTTTTTTATTAATTACTAGCTGATCGGCCAACGTGTTCTGTCATATAAATTATTTCTATGTGTGGATGAAAGTTCTATGAGGCGGACGTAGCGCCATCTGTCATTCAACAACATAAATATATATATATTTTTTTTTTTTAAATAAATGAAGATAATATAAGCGAAACTCAAACGAAAATCTGGAAACAGAAAAATCAGAAAAACATATTGACACCTCTGGGACTCGAACCCAGGACCTCTTGCTTTCCGGGCAAACGTGCTAACCACTGCGCCACGGTGTCGATATATATATATATTTTTTCGATTGAGTTTCGCTTATATTATCTTCATTTATTTAAATATTACAATTTGAGGTTTTACTCATAAAGTTAAAATAAAAAATAAAATAAATAATTTCGTTCTGTTTGAAATACGAACGACGGTTAAATTTGTTCATACAAACTAAAATCACTATTAAAAAATGGGAGGGTGTGGTTAGGAGGGTGAAAATGTAGGGTAATAGGTATTTTTGATGCCAAAAAAAAAATATTGTCAAAAAAATAGAAAAAAAATCTGGATAAACCTAAGCAGCTAAGCACCTAGAGGGAAGAAATATAATTTACGAACTATTCTCATACCTACCAAATATACATTAAAAAAAAACCAAAAAATCGGTCAAGTCGTTTCGGAGGAGTGCGACCACAAACACCGTGACACGAGATTTTTATATATATAGATTTTTATATGAAACGACAAAAAAGTGAATTGACGTTTATAATACATTTATCTAATAATGTGTGTTTGTTTTTCTTCATCAGATTTGGTGTTCGGAAACGTTCAGAAATATTCAATTTATTTGGATTTTATAATAAAGCGGAAATACTCTGACCTTTTGACAGAAAATGCCAGTAAGTTTGGATTGAAAGGTTGTATTAGATTCCGGGGCATTTGATATATTAGCATGACTTTTCATTTATTACGTGGGCGCTGCATATTGGCATAATAATATTTATGAATGGCAGATACCTACTCTCAGTATCGCCTTGGTGAAATCCCACGATTCCAATGCGAAACTTTACATCGCTGTACGCGCGATACATCTAACGTGAATTTTTTTTTTGAATTACAGGAGTGTAAAAAACTCATTTTAAGCAGGAATATGAAAGGAGGCATAGGTTTCTTTTTTTATTGTTTACATTAACAATCATTATTAATATAAATAAATGTTGTTTGGAGGTTCATCTTCATTTTTCTGCATCAAAATTGTTTTTTTTCACTCTCCTATATTTTTTTTCACATTGTGGGTTAAACGCGCTCAGCGACGATTGCTTGAAATAGCATTAGCCGTGTTTGATGACAAGATCTGAATAACCAGACACTTATCAAACTCCCTCTTACCTGTCGCCTTCCCTTCTCCACATCTCCCGCCAGTCATAATTGACAAACACCAATTGAGGATGCCATAATCTCACTGACACCGGACAGACGGGCGAAGTTGAAAAAAAATTGTGTGCAGTTCACACGCGGTAGAAGGGTATGTAACCTTCAGAAAACTAAAGTAGATAAGAGTGGGGAGGCTACAAAGCACCGCATAAAGAGGAGACAGATTAGAATATCTCATTATCTTGCAGGCTAAATCCTACAGATGTAATCCTAAGAAATTTCCATTTCAAAAAAATGTTTGTGCAGTTCACACGCGGTAGAAGTGAACCCTTAAGAAAACTAAAATAGAAAAAAAAATGGTGAGGCTGCGAAGCACCGCACAAAAAAAAGACCGATAGGCTACGAAGCACCACACAAAGAGGAGACCGATTATACTATCTCATTCTCTCGCAGGCTAAATCCTATAGATGTACGTGTTTGTCTCTTTTTAGTGTGGCTATTTTTCGTATCATCGAGTTTCAAATCACAACGGTACTAAAATTATTATAAGCAATAATTATCAGCCTGAAATACTCATCTACATTGAAAAAATCTTCCAAGAAAAGATATATGCCGCCAACGGGACTTGAACCCGTGTCCTTCTGATTGCCTAATTATGTCTACATTTTTTGTCTGGTACTAAAACCGACAGTCATCCAGAGGAAGACCGAAGAACTCCTGCATGACTCAATGTTCCAAAATTCTTCAGAGAAACGGCCTGGATGAAGGCGATACCCAGAACAGAAGATATTACAACCTGAGAACGAGAAGAGCCGACCCCAACAGCCTACCTAGGCAATGAGTTGGGACAGCGCAAGGAAGAAGAATTAGGTACTAAAATGTTTTCACTTCAAAAGTTTAGTTGTGTTTTTCTAATTTATTTTTAAAATATTTTCAATATTGTTTCGATAATAATTTTATTATTAAAATACTTTTTAGGTATATTAGATAGCAAAAATCTTGCATAATGAACTCTCTTACCTGAACACGTACATTTGCGTTCCGCAACATTCACGTTGAAAGCATGTAAATCCTTACCTGTAAAAACAACAAAAAGCAAGTTAATATTGCGCTGTTTCGAGAATACTTTGCCTCGACTTTGATGGAAGCCAGTCGAGAAAATTAACATAAAGATTTCAAGGCGTAAGCTTGACTAATACTATAGGTAAGCTACGAAGTTGCGAACTCCATAGAGCGGCTGCCATAGGTTACATAACGTGAACTACTGCAATGCGCCGCTAGGCGAACTCCGTAAACAGTAGTAGCTAGTACCTACGTAACGTAGATCGTAGTTTCCACCGTAGATACCCAGCGATGGAAGAACAAAGTTGGATTATACAAACACGACAATTACAGAAAAATTTACACAGATACGTATATTAATTTAATCTAAGATATAATATTATGTTGAGAGATAGATTCCGTCAATTAGGAGTAGAAAATATAAAAAATGGAACTACGAATTTTTTAGTCTGGTAACACCAAATTAACTGTAAATATTCATTTAAAGAGCAATGATACTGAAAATACAGATCAGTTAAAATGACATTTTTAAAACATTTTTTTTTGTTCTTAAAGAAAAAAAATAAAATCGAAGAAGCATTGTTATTAAGGTACTTACTTATGACATAAATTTGATTAAATGGTTTTTTACTAAATTTTAATTTAACATTAGGTAGAACCGAAGAAACAGTAATGGTGAGTTCAGTTACACTACTTTTAGATCTGATTTAGATCTAAAATTAGAGACATGATTTGAAAGTCCGGGCAATGCTGGGTACTTAAGCTAGTATTTAATAAATGTGAGCAATTTCTAACCGTGCTTTTTATTTTACAATAATATCTTTATTCTTCACTGTATTAACACAAAATTGCAAAAGGTATAATATACCTAAGTAGGTATATGGAATTCTTATTTTCAGATCAGTGGATATCGAAATTGCAATAAAAAAAATTTTTCCTAATTTTATGTGTTTTTGAATTTTTACAAAAAATGTAGGTTAGGTTAGGTTAGGTTAGGTTAATTATTGCATTAACAAATCTTACTATTTTGACAATATCCCAACTGTTTGTGAGGTACTAGAACCATAATCTCTTTCTTACGCCTTTACTTAAAACAACTTTTGGCCAAAGAAATTTGAGGTACTTTGCAACAAAGCTATACAATCCACTTCCACTGGCCATTAGACAGAACACGAATTACTTGAAATATTAATCAGACAAAGTCCTGGATCACTGGTCAAGTTAGATCAAACATCAGCGATGTTATAAAAACCTACTTATTAGTATGTATTTCCAACTAACTATGCTGATTTTTGCGACATTTGAAATATGAGATCGACGAAATTGACTTTAAAAAGATCGGGACCAATGGCCAAGTGGATTGAGTTGTCGCGGTGAAACAGATATCCTGGGCTCAGTTCCCAGTTGCGTCCTTTACTTTTTTTTATTTACTGTGTGTTAGTTGGTAACTATGCTGATTTTTGCGACATTTGAAATATGAAATCGACGAAATTGACTTTAAAAAGATCGGGACCAATGGCCAAGTGGATTGAGTTGTCGCGGTGAAACAGATATCCTGGGCTCAGTTCCCAGTTGCGTCCTTTACTTTTTTTATTTACTGTGTCTTGTTCTGTCGCATGTTTCGTTTGCATTTATTAGTATTATCTTCTTTTTCAATGAGTAAAAACATCTGATATTATATAAAAGTCTTCTTTGTTAATAGTAAATGGTTAGGTAATGATATAAAACATGTAACACACATAATTCGTAGATCATCTACGAGGACTTTGCACCACCGTTGGCCGTAAGCTACGTCCCCACATCCTAGCAACATAACTACATACATACATTATACCGAAGTACCGAGTGTCGGCTAGAAATGTTCTCTGAACATCCAAACACTACTTAACAGTGTGTAGTTGTCGGTAGTCTACGATCTTACAGAGGTCGGTTCTATCTTGCATTCGTGAAGTTACGAACTTGCAGTAGACTAATTACGAATTTTGGGAGGTTGGCAAAGGGCAATCTATTTGCGAATGGTAACCACTATATTATTCCAATACAATGTCTTCATAGTTAAAGCACTGATGACATTGTAATGCAATTCGTATACATTGGTGAAGATCTGATGATCCATACTATCGTCCCAAGAAAGCAACACTGATGGAACAGCCAAAAATCAAATTGTTCACCGGAGCCAAAAAACTTTTCAGATATTAGAAAAAAATTCGTAACTTTTAACCAGTGGTAAAGGAAATGCCGTTTTTTAAAATACTTAGCTGAAAATATGATCTATCAAACATAGTAATATTTTAATATTTTATAAGTGAAGGACAATGTTTTTGGCGCTTACAGCAGTTGACATCTTTTTGTGTACGCCAAAAGTGTTGTAAACACAGTGCTAAATGTATGAATACTGAAAATCAACTTTATTTTCAACTGCATACATTGCTGTAAGCGCCAAAGTATATCAATATTCAAATTTTCAATATTGAAATTAGCTGTAAATGTATGTCGTTATTTTTTGGGCTAATTCGTTTGGTTACATACAAAAAACATTGTTTAAAATGAAAACAATGTAAATGTAATTGACAATCTTTATTTGAAACTTTTAAAATGTTAAAAATACAAATTATTATACCACAGAAGACAAATATGTACTTATTATAATGAGATAAAACAAAACATACGAATTTTTCTAATCTTTCGATAAGAACACAAATACAGTAAGTAAAGGAAGAAAACAGAACATCGTGCTAATTCTTCTAACACGCATGGGTATGGGTACGGGTACTGACAAGCTGTGTAAATTAAAAGTGTTATTAGAAAACCAATTATTAAAATGTAGTAACCTCCGCGAACACGTAAATACTATCGTTGAAAATGCTGTAAGCACCAACCGAAAGTGTAATGTTTCCGTGTAAGTGATTTTGTCGTTTCTTTTAAAAATTGAATATTGTCGTAACCGCCAAACTTAAAAATAAACACAGGATTTTGAGGTGTGTGCATCACTTAAAAAACCTATTATTGACAAAACGGGTGGTTTTTTACGGGTAGTTCCAACGTCGTACAGTTCTTATTTATCGTTATAGTCACGAGACCCAGATAGATGGACGCAAAAAAAAACACTCCAAAATGGTGTATGTATATATATATATATATATATAGTGGCAGTTACAGCATTATTGCTTTCCTGCGACGATATAGACATGAGTGACTTACGATGAGTTTAGATTGGATAGTTTGTTTAATCTCCACTGTTTTTAATATTGAGTCCTATGCATGCAACATCATCTATTTCTAAGCTTACATCTTTCTAATACAACGTGTAAATCTTAAGTCATCTGCCAGGATAGTACTTTTATATATCTGTTCGCATTTTATAAGATAAACTTTTCAAGTAATATTTGTACAGCGCCCTTGCGATTTTTCACAAAAACGACAAATTATATACAAATTATTATTATTATTATTAGATTAACCTTGTCACGTTCAGAAACTTCAAAAATATTCAAGATTCTTTAGATAGTTAAAAAAATTAGATAGTTAAATTTCAAATCGTCATTATTTCAACGACCGGGAGAATTTTTTATCACGAATGTATAAAAAACAGATATGATTGCGAAAGGAGAACACACATAGTTATAGAAAAGAGCAATGACAAAAAGTAACACAATGACAAAAAAGTAACACAATAACAAAGAAATGATGTCAAGTCAAAGCCTGAACTCAGTTCAGAAAAAAAAAATTGCGTACCGACTTACACCAAAAAATGTAACCCTTTGAGTTTCGACAAAGAAGACGGTATCCATAATTAGCAGAGTGTGTTTTGATTGAGGAGCAGCATTTGATTATTTCTGAGTTTAAGGGAAGGGATTTTGAAATGGATGACTTGAAACAAGAATATGAATCGGTAAATACTGTTGATAATTCCGAATACGCAAATTGATTAACGTTTTTACATCAGCTTTTGTCGTCTTTGGGGATGCTGTGTGGGGGGTTTTTTTAAGGAAAGGGAGGAGAGGAGAGTACTGGGAAGGAAAAGGGTTTAAGGGGTGGGTAGGAATCTGGGGTTCAGTGTGTCCTGGTCATCCGCCTCCAAGACCTAGACATACCTCACCCCATGAACAATAAAACTTTTTTATTGTTAAATTTGCTATTTTATAATAAACTCATAGTCAGAATATACAGCTGAAAAAACAGACCTCCATAATTCCTAATTTGATTCAAGTAAACCCAGGAAAATAGGAAAATTAGATATACACTCGAAATTATAAATGCTAACAATTTGAGGAAAATTTATGTATTAATTAAATCATCATTAATATGCGAATTTAAATACAGATTTCGATAACAAAATAAGCTATTTAACGAGGAAAATGCTTTATTCCAAGGCAAAATAATCCTACAACTGTTGAGAAGACTTTATGGTAATACAATTCAGTATAATTTCATCCCTCCCTCCGAAAACCTGGAAGGTAATAGCAATCTATTTTGTGGCAAACACAAAAACCAACAGCGATAAAACTAGTCGTACCGTATATCTTCTAAAACTGCCCCATTATATTTAAGGGTCAACCACTGATCCATTGAGACGCGACGAGGAAATAAATTGTACGGAAATAGGGTATAATGAAATCATCCCTTTTGGTATTGTTCTAGGCTTGGATTAATAAAAAACCTTTTCGGCGGAATGAACCGTTTGATTATTCAATTTGGGAGACGGCTATGGGTTCCATTTATTGGATAACCAACACCCCTGCCATAGGTCACACCAAGAGGTTTGCTACGTTTGGTGATTTAGCAGGGGTTCTTGGTTGCACGGGGTGAGGTTTGGCTAGGTCTTGGCCACGAAAGCATTTGCCTACCTACCGCGTGGCGAGCCGGATCGGTAGAGACTGGTTGAGAGAGACCTTTTGATTTCTCCAGCCGGATTCTTCTTGCACCGAAGTGAGAGGAATTGATCCATACGTCCGTTACTCCTATACACATCTACCCTCAGATTCCTACCTACCTACCTTTTCCCGTCCCAGAACTTCCTTTCCTTTCTTTCCCTAAAAAGACCCTTCCACACATCATCCCCAAAGATGACATAGGTCCCGAGGGAAATTGTTTTCCTCAGGGCCTTCTGTGTGGAGATATTGTGAAAAAAAAAATGATGCGATGATAATAAAATCAATCAAATCACTAAATAATTAACCCAATCGCCTCTAAAATCACGAAAAAGTCTTCACGAACTGTATATTATAATTTAAAACAAACATTTATAAAAATTATTCAGTTTGGTTGAGTTTTTGGACTCAGATCCAAAATTAAGATTATTAGGAAGAGACACGCAGTCGTTTCTCCTAGGGCCAAGGAACAACAAATTAACTGTAAAAATATCCTTATATATTATGTTGTGTCTTTCAAATCCGTGAAGTCGGGTAGTGATAGCATAAAAATCAAAAAATCATTATTCAGACCTTTAGCTGAATTTTATGACGTCACGAGCGGCCATGGCCTCTATATAAAGCTGGTAAGTAAGTACCGGTGTGTTCGTGTTCTTTTAGTAGGTCACGTGACGGAAAACGAAATGAAAACTTTCCTAGTCCACGGAATGGTGAAATAAACGAACGCGAGAGTTGTGCAAAATTATGACATAAGTATTATAATATTTTTTAAAGAGACAACTAACGGACGGCTTTTACTTTCTGATAACATAATTAATGAGTTAAAGTCAAATTACTTTGTTTACATCATTTTATTACGACACAAAATCTATGTATGTTTCAAGAACTTTAAGTTAAAGCGAATACTAAAGTTAAATACACATTAAAATTGGGAGAGGGGTTGGAGAGCGTTGAAGGGGGAAAACCCAAATCGGCAGAAGATTAAGTGTCCTCAAAACATGTAGATTTCGTATGCAATAAAGTGGTGTAAACAACACAATTTAACTTTAACTTTTATTATTGATATGCTTATTAGTTTGTCTTATCCAGATTTTCTTGGATTTTTACTGATGTGATTGGTGTTTTCTTAGAAATGAATTAATTTTGACACTAAGCAATGTAAATATAAGGTTGACTTCACGGTGCCATAACCGAAATGCAACTATTTAAGAATATTCAATAGCGTCTCCCACACGCACACTTTGGAGCGACCGAGGCCCGCGCCACTTAAAGCCGCCGTGCAGAAAAGTCTCACAGTGTCTCACAGTAAACCTATCGGTCTTTAATTTTCTGCGCGGCGGCCTGACGAGGCGCGGGACTCGGTCGCTCCGAAGTGTGCGTGTGGGAGATGCTAATATCTAACTAAACATTTTCAAATTTATATCATTGAAGAAGAACATAACAATAATAAATCTAAACGAAAGTATGAAAGAGAACAAGACACAGAAAAATAGAAAAAGGTAATGATCGCAACTCGGCCAGTTTTTCGTTTTTAGTTATTCTTATAAAAAAATGAATATTCAGTTAGACTTTTATTAAAAGTCAATAGTTGCTTATGAATAAATTCAGATATATTTATCCGAGGCGCTATCTAGGACGCTATATTGTTTCCAATAAAAAGGGTACTTGCCAGTAATATGGAAAAAGAATTAGTTGAAGATAATATTGTTAACTAGCTTTAGTCCCCGGCTTCGGTATTAGGGGGGTTCCCACTCCGCCTCCTCCACCTTCCCTCTCGTCACTCCACTCCCCCCCCCCCACTCTTCCCCTCCCCGCTCTCCCTCCCCCAACCCCCTCCACCCCTCCCCCTCCCTCCTCTCACATTCCACACATTCATTCCCGGTACATTCAGTTTTCAAACTGCTCGCGTGCCACCTATTACATTTTTTATACAAATTTCATAATGCCAGAGCTCAACAGTAGTTTCATACAAAATAACAAACAAAGATAAAAGAATTATCCAATTTGGTGCAGTCTTTATGAGCATACATACATTTCGGCGATTCATTTTTAGAGATTTCATTAACTACGACGCCAACAAAGCACTCTTTTTAGGGTGAATTGCCTAATAAAAAAAAAACATCGTTTCCATGGCAACCGTTTGTTTTGCGTTTCTTCTGACGTTCGTAATAACTCGATTTTGTTGAGGACAGAAAACGTATGATAAATAATTTCATAACGCCAGAGCTTACCAATATATATGGCCTATAGTACACGCAAATAATGTAGCTTTCTATTAGTGAAAGAATTTTTAAAGTCCATTCAGTAGTTTTTGTGCGAAAGAGTAACAAACATACATCCATACAAACTTTCGCCTTTAGAATATTTTAATAGGATTCCAAAATTTGAATTTTTAGATTGACGAATATGACGGTTTGACAGGTCTGGGTTCGAGTCTCAGTTGCGACCATTGTCTTTTTCTATTTTTCTATGTCTTGTTCTCCTTCATATTTTTGTTTAGATTATTATTGTTATCTTCTTCTTCAATGATATATTACATTGATGGGAATAACCTTCCAAAGTTATAAAAAGAGAGTTTTTTCTTATAAAAAATAGAATTTTCTAACTTCTTTATTTAAATTTTTTACTAAATTTTCTAATGAAATAATTTCTTTCCTAATTCTAATGAATAGTTTAATTATTATAAACATTTTTGCGAACACAAATATGAATATAATTTTTCTGTAGTAGGTAAATTCGATTGATTGATCAGACTGATTACTCTATTTTGTAAGACTTATGTACGCAATACGAAATTTATAAATTTAACAAACCAAAGTAAGCAAGACCACTAAAAAGAGATAATAAAAAGATAACCCATTATAATTATCATATTTCTGGTCCAGGGTGTTTTACCGATCTGCTTTTAAGGTGGTCGTGAATTTTTCAACCTCACCCAACAAATAACTGTTTTAAATCAAATACCATCCAACCCATAAAAATAAACACGATAATAAGGAAAAAGTCAATGTATAACACTATGCCAAGAGAATTCAACGGAGGGACGAATTTCCGGCTGCGTGACCATTGTTAGCACTTTTGTCCACCGCTAAAAGGTATTACGTCCCTTTAAGCTGCTCAAATAAATCCGCCTCTCCCTTTGGGACCTCCAAGAGGACGTCAGAATTTATGTAAATTCTAAAAGAGAGTTAGGTAAAGGAGGCAAGGCAATGGAAAGAAGAAGAGAAAAGATTGTTGGGAATATTTAAAATTTCTTGTTTCTGAGCTGTTTTATGAAATATGATTATAGTTTTAAAGTTGTTTTTATTCTGGTTAGGTACTCAATTCTAGCTATTAAAACTCTGGAGATAAATACTTAATCTTTTCGGTAGTTTGAATTGCAGAAGAAAGGGCAAAGGATATTTTCATTTATGGAAAAAATCTTGGGTTTTACCGATAAAGTTTCGCAGTAAAGTAGAAATTACAGTACGCTTTTAAAGCAATTACGTTTTTTTTTAATAATTATTGTAAAAAATCAGCATTAAGAATAATTACCATTTTTTTTAACTAAAATACATAATAGATTTTTTAAAACAAAGTACGATTGTATTGTAATTTAATGATTCATAATATAAATTAGTTAAACAATAACATAATCAATGCCCGGAATTGCCAAATAACATTCCATTTAAGCCGCGGTGTGCCCGCTCAAAAAGAAGAAGATGGAGAGACGTGGTAAATACGAATGTTAGAGAGAGCGCGCTAATATTAAAAACGATAATATTCAAGCAAAAATTCGGAAAATGTTTAATAAAACACTATTTGACTGTTTAAAATAGAGCAAATATATCTGGTAAATACGAATGTTAGAAAGAGCGCGCTAATATTAAAAACGATAATATTCAAGCAAAAATTCGGAAAATGTTTAATAAAACACTATTTGACTGTTTAAAATAATAATAATAATAATAATAATTTAATAATAATAATGATTTATTGTCTTCATTTCTTAATAACAAATAGAGATAATGATATCCTCACTGGGATCTCCCGTGCTGAGGATTTCATTTACATTTTATAATTTAATTATAAGAATAATATGAATTCGACATAACATATATCATGTAGTATTTTTTTTTTAATAATTATAAAGTAAATAAGATAGTGTTTTTTTATAATTCAGTTCATTAGATTCAATAGAGCAAATATATCTTGTGAGGATTGTCTAAATAAGCATTTAACGAAACACTGTGATTTTTTCAAACATATACCTTATAAAATAACTGAAAAAACGTGTTTATAATAAAAAGGCAGACACAACGATTTCTATGAGACTTATGTGAGTGGTTCTGAAAAGCAAATAAATTAGTATGAGTGGTTTATATGACATCTTCAATTGCCACCAGAATAAACTCCATAAAATAATTTTTTTTCTTAATGTCAGATTTATCTAATTTTCTTATAAATTCCCCTTTTTATAAAATAGTGCAGGGTGTCCCAAAAGAAAGTTCATATTTGTTTTGCTTTTTTTTTTTACATGAGCTCCACACAGGAGGCCCTGAGGAAAATAATTTCCCTCAGGGCCTATGTCATCTTTGAGAATGCTGTGCGGAGGGTTTTTTTTAAGGAAAGGAAGGAGAGGAGAGTTATGGGAAGGAAAGGGGTTTAAGGGGTGGGTAGGAATCTGGGGTTCAGTATGTCCTGGTCATCCGCCTCAAAGACCTAGACAAACCTCACCCCATGAACCCGGGCACCCCTGCTAAATCACCAAACGTAGCGAACCACTTGGGGTGACCTATGGCAGAGGTGTTGGTTATCCAATAAAGGTTCCCGGGGCGGCGGTACCCATTCCCGCCTCCCAAATTGCTTTCTGTGTGAACGCAACTTTTCCGAGGGGCGCGGGGGGTATGTGAATCAGTAGTCTGGCTCTTGGGAATTTAGTCGCTATGAAGCATTTCTCGGGAGCGACAGCGTGTTGTGCGTGCGTGAGTTTTACAAAAATGGTGATTCGACGACTGTAGCGCGTAGAAGATTCTGCAATATTTGAGGTTTTCGTCAATTCAATGATGCGTCAAGCATTCCTCTCATTCGAAAATGGGTCAAAAAGTTTGAAGAGATCGGCACAACGCTGGCAAAACCAAAATCCGGGCGACCAAGGTCATCGAGAACGGTAGAAAACGTATAGTGTGTATCGGTCTTTTCGTGACGACTCAAAACTTTTCGATTCGGAAGCGCGCAAGTGCTTTAAATGTGCATAGATCATCGATACACAGCATTTTGCACAAATACCTAATGCTGCACCCCTACAAACTTACTGGCTGTAACCAAAGAACATGGTTCCAGCAAGACGGATCAAAATTACATACGTTCAATACGTCTCTGCCATGAGTTCGTGAAATTTTCCCTGGAAAATTGATCTCCAGGAGAGGTGACATAAATTGGCCTCCTCGTGCTTCTGGCTTAACTCCTATGGACTTTTTCCTGTGGGGTTATCTCAAATCTAAAGTGAATGCCAAAAATCCGACTTCCCTGATGCAATTAAAAGAAAATATCCATCATGAAATGGCAGCCATCACGAAGCCTACCTGCCGAGCTGTCGTGAGAAATTTTACTCTTCGATTAAATTAATGCCACAAACGCGAGGGTTTACATTTGGACGACATTATTTTAAAGAAATAAATTCCCGAATTGTGTATTTTAGTATTTAACAAACATTTTTCCGGTAGAACCCTTACTTTTTTTTAAATCGATCCACTAAATATAAACTTTCTTTTGGGACACCCAGTATGTCTAACAATAATAATTGGATAATTTATACAGCGCCGTAATTGTGAAAAATCACCCTAAGGGCGCTTATATATTGTTCTAATAGAGAGGTAAAATGTAAACTGTCGAATTCCCGAAAATGAATACATAAATAAATTAGTCAAACTGCGAAAGTTATGTACTTTTGACAGATGTTTCGCCCCCGAAGGCGCTGTCTAAATGTGTTCAAGCACTTGATGGACGGTGTATTTTTATAGATACCTAATATTAACAAAAAATAAGATTTATCTTACAAATTCGTAAATCAAATTTCCGAATAAAATGTCAAATAATATTAATGGTTTAATATCTCGATATGAATTCTCACTAACTTCAATGAAAATACGCTCACCCCTCGCCTGCTTGAGTAGCGTAGGATTTGAAAATATCTTATATAATTAAATCTGAATTCAAATATCACATAATATTATATCATTATACCATGCTGTAGTAGTCTCAGAGAGAGTTAGTACGCCATTGACGTTCGTCGTCTTCCTTCAATGTTTTGTAATAAAAATTTTGTAATGCAAAATTTTTAAAAATGAAAAAAAAACACATAAAATAAAACAAAAACAAAAAAGGTATAACGCACATTTTGGTTTGATAATTAGATCGCTTAGAAATATTTTAGAGGTTTTAATTAAATACTACTTATTTGTAGAACCCTCCCCTTGAAAGAAAAAAAGAAAAAAAAATAGAGTAGCGCGCCGTTTTTACGCTTGCCACTACACCATCTCTTTCCCCCGTACAGCGCCATCCTGCTCACCCAAAACTAGGCGAACCAGGCTGCGCAGACGCCTTCTGCGCATTTCCTACTCTCGAGTCGCTGCATAAACCACGCCCCGCAACAAGGAATGGCCTATATAAAGAGCTGCGAGCCCTAAATTAAACCAGTTCGTCTGTAGCTCGCTCTTGACTAGTACGCTCTCTTAGTTGCGCTTCGTCCTTTGGCATGACCCTCTAAGGAGTATTCTACTACCATAAGTAAAGCACCAACCAGACCCCGACTGCTGCCTTAGTTGCGCTCGTCCTATGGTACGACCCTCTAAGCAGAACCACTGTCAGTTTTGTTGTTCCCAAAGACTAAACAGCAAGGTTCCCTCCGATCCCTTGCTAAGTTAATTATTATTATTGTGAATTGATACATTGTGACTATTTTTACTATATGTGATCTGTGAACTTACTTTAAATAAATAACATTTTACCAACAATTGTGTTATAAGAGGTCTTTAATCAGTTTTTTTATAAGCCCAGAAATAAATAAAGTATCCAGCTTATAAAAACTACTTTAAAGTTTAATATCTCCTACTTACGAACCTTTTTTTGATTATGGTTTTATTGCATAATGTTGAAAATGAAATTCTTTAGAAAATGATTGCAAATTGGCGGGTGTTCAGCGGCAATTTAAACCTTGTCACCATTTACAGAAAGAAATTATTGTTAGCGGCCTGATCCAGAATTTTACACGACGTGGTGCATCACTTTAATGTGATTTTTCATAAAAACGGCCCAATACAAATCATCGAAATATTATTATTAGAATGATGACGTTGCGTAAGATCTCTCTTGATGTAATACACTAATGGGATATTCGTATATAAATATACCGACAACAAATTAATGTTACATAGAGAAATGTTAAACTTTTGACGTTTTGAAGTAGGTGTTCACTTGTGCGCGTGATGAGGGAAACTTAAGCTTATGAACTTGACACGTATTATTATTGTTCACTGGCCCCCCGTCCAATAGAGCCCTATAAAATATGAAACATCGTCCAGGACCAGCGAACCTTTTGACCGTACTTTACAGTTTCCGGTCCCGGTAATACCAAAGGTGAGGACAACAAAGGACCTTTAAAACTGAAAGTCTATCTTGAAGGGCAGTAAAGTGGTACTCTAATTGGTGCTGTGCAAAAACCCAATGTCGGGGAAAAAGTATTTTTGAATTGAAACTTGATTATTATAATATAAGTAGCATAGACCCGCATAATAGTGGGATAAATTTAATTCTCGATAAATCAGTTTCAATTTAATTAAAATAATTTAATTTTTATAATTAAAATAATTCAATTTAATTAAAATATATTTGTGTTAAAAATATTACATTTTAGTTAGGTACTTCCCTTGTCGTTTTTCTGAATTCATCACGATAAGATCTAATTTTAAAAACGACATTTAAATGGGAGAAAATTAGAGTGCTTAGATGTAAATGATTTCACGCAGGAATAACGCACATAAAAAAGTATGTTTGTTGATTAATCCAGATCACAAATACTTTATTTTATAGATAGGTTCCTACCCTTTTAATAAATATGTACCTAGTCAAGAACAAGAATTCAAGTTTTCGGCATCTTCGACATTTTATCATTTAACACAGTCTGAAAATAAGTTATTTTTAAAAGATATAAATACAATCAAATAATTCAACCAACAACCCTCCGACTCTAATGTAATAGCGGTATGTAAGCTGTTATAAATGGAAGATGAAAATACAAATGAATGTAAAGAACTCATTTTACTTCTAAAATAAAAAAAAAGAATTGATAATACTCGGAATACTGTCCTTGTTGTAATTTATTGGAAGATGCTCCGACGATATAGCGTCAATGATCTTTTCTGCACTGACGAACAATTGACATTTTCCACAGGAGAACGGGTCATTTCTAGGAGATTCGAACATTGATTAGCTTTGAGCTTAGATTTGAGCTTAGCTTTGAGCTTAACTTTGAGCTTAGCTTTGAGCTTAGATTTGAGCTTAGCTTTGAGCTTAGTTTTGAGCTTTCAGTAATGATCTTCTTATTTTAAACGTCAAGTGTGCAAAATTTCATGAAACTCGGTAAAAACCAATACACATTTATACAAATCAAATCCACGCCGCCCGCCATAGACCTTCTTTTTTACAGATAGATTAGATATATTTCGTAACATACAATATTATCTAGAATTCCATAATAAGAGGGAACCTAGATATTTTTGCAAATAATATAACATATTTCAAAAAATATCTCCACAATTTGTGCACTTAAAAAAAAAAAATTGTTGTTATATTACTTTTCAGTAAATACTTTATAAATATTGTATACTTGTTATTATTATGTATTTCAATTTTGTATTTTAGTTTTCAAGTTATGTATAATAATTTATACTTGCATTGTTTTTCAAGAGTTTGCTTCTGTGAAAATGCATATGTGATTACTGCAGACACATTTATCTAGGGATACTTATATTTGTATTTTAATTTATTATATACTACCCACAAAAATGTTGTATAAATATCCTGTTTGTGTCTCAAATAAAAAAAATAAAAAATAAAAAAATAAAAACCGGGCGACGTTTTGTCCGTACAAACGTATTCCCGAATTTCCTCTCTGGATTTTGACACTACTGCAAATATGTTTTAATTATAGAAAGCGACCACTAGCGTGTCGAAACATATTGCTTTTTTTATAGAAGTTAGGACCCACCAAAATTGTTAAAATTGCCCGGTTTGAACAGTCGCTCAGTATACAAACTAGGCAATATATTAAAAAAAGCAAAACGTACACACATGGAGTATTTTCTTCTAATACAGTAAGTAATAAAAACTTTAAAATCGGTCCAGTTTTAAAGGAAAAAACTAGGGTAACAATTATTATAAGCAATAATTATCAGCCTGAAACACTCATCAACATTGAAAAATCTTCCGAGAAAAGATACTTGCCGCCAACGGGACATGAACCCGTGTCCTTCTGATTGCCGGTCAGCTGCTCTTGACCACTGAGCTATGGGGGCTTATCAAATACCCGCCAAATAATTCAATATATACTAGTGTTTCATTCAACAATTACTGCTTATTATATTTTTTCCACCTGAAAACAACCAACTTTATTTTTGCGAGAGATTTTTCAATCAACATTGAAAAATCTTCCGAGAAAAGATACTTGCCGCCAACGGGACAGAAAAAACTAGGATACAGACCCTCGATTTTGAAGATTTTATTTAGATATTATCAACCAGAGGAGCAGTTGTCACCTTCGCTCGGTATTCGAGGGACAGTGACAGAAACGGTTGGTAAAAAACCTATTGTTCAAATTTCTCAACGATCTCGATTTTTTTCGAGAGAAAATAAAACATATTTATCAATTGAGTTTAGTTATTTTTGTCAAATTTATCAACTTGTTCACCAAAATTCATAATGTTAATGGGCTCTCCACACGACACTGCATGTAGTGACTGCGGCAGTGACTGCAGAGAGCGTGGAGTTGAGCAAACTAGCGCTGTCTTGTTTGTTAAAGGGCCGCTAGAACGAGATAGCGCTAGTTCGCTCAACTCCACCCTCTTTGCAGTCACTGCCGCAGTCACTACATGCAGTGTCGTGTGTAGGCCGCTTATGTCTGTCCTGGCGCACAGCACAATGGCTCCACAAGAAACGATTCCATTACAGCTGATCCGCCGACAATTGGCCCCCCCGCATACTTAAATACAATATACAGTCGGTTTAGGGAAAATACTGTAAGCCTAATTACACAAAATATAACGAAGGGCCCCGAAGGGATGTGCAGAGAGGATGTACTGCCAAATAACAAAGTTCAAAATATATTTTCATTTAAATGCATCAAGGATTGTCTGTATACTGTGTATAGCAGCGCATAAGTACAAAAAATCGACAACTTAAATAAATTCCTTTTAATATTTATACCAACTTATTATTATGGGTATTTTTTAGTAAAAACCTTTCCCGGGGACCAATTGTCCGAAGATCAACTCAGTGGCGTAGCGAGGGGGGGCGGGGGGGGCGGACCGCCCCGGGTGCCACCCGGAGGGGGGTGCCACTCGAACAAGATATTGCATACACATCACCAAGATAGTGCATACACATGCACACGGTCTGTTATTTATATTTTCGTAACTCTATGGCTCCCCGTGGAGTGCCCCGAATTCTGTGTCGGTCGGTCTTTTATGGGCAGAATAGCCCACCCCCCCCCGCCTCCCCCCCAGAATGGACCAATTTTCTGAAGTTTAAATTAGCTTTTTGAATTTCTCAAGTTAACTTTAATAGGGGGGGGGGGTGACACCACGCCCCGGGGGGTGACATCCGCCCCGGGTGCCACCCATGCTAGCTACGCCACTGGATCAACTGTCAGGTAACCACGAAAAACAATAGCATGGAAAAAGAATGGCATTAAAACTTATATGTAAGATTTATAGCAGAGGACTTTATCAATATGGGAGACGGGTATGGATTCCGCTGCCCCGGGAATCATTTGTTGGATAACCAAATGCCAAGTGGTTCGCCATGTTTGGAGACTTAGCAGGGGTGCCCGGGTTCATGAGGTCAGGTTTATCCGGATCTTGGCAGCGGATGTGTCTGCCAACAACAGCGTGGCAGATCGCGGTAGATATTTTGACCTCTCCAGCATGACTCTCTCGGAACACCCTCTTGCACTATAGTGGTAAGGATGGATTCATTCGTCAGTCATTCCTGGACACACTGACCCCAATATTCCTACCCAACCCTCACATCTTTTCCTTCCAAGAATTTACTCTACTTTCTTCTCTTAAAAAGACCCTCCACAAAGCATCCCCAAAGGTGAAATAGGCCCTGAGTGGAATTATTTTTAGGGCTCCACAGTGTGGAGCTAATGTAAAATGAAATAATATTTTTTTAAATAGGTAATTCACTTAACAATTATATATTTCTCATTGCACCAACCACCTTTTAACTCTTTGGTGCTATTTTAAAGCAGCGCACGTTCCGCTTCATTAACCGGTGTGTAAACAGTTATGAAATATGGCGAAACCCCCAGGGAAAAGTTGGTGGAAACGTGTTTATTCGAGAAATTCCGCACCCTCTAAAACCAATATCCGGCCATAGACACGTCGACTCTGTTTTACAAACAGTAAAAAAAGTGTGTGAACTTTTAATACGAAAATAACTTCTAACGCCAAGGCTTCTTAAACAAGGCTTTTAACTTACAGAAAGACAATTTGATATTTAAAATTGGAATGGAAAAGCGATAATTCAAATTTTTTATTAGAACAACTCTTTTTATAACTTTTGAAGGTTATCCCCATTCAATGTAATATATTACTGAAGGTCAGTAAAATTCAAATTAACTATTCACCTCAATTAATTTGGGAGGCTGGTATGGGTACCGCCGTCCCGGGAACCATTTATTGTATAACCAACACCTCTGCCGTAGGTCACTCCAAGTAGTTCTCTACGTTTAGTGACCCAGCCGGAGTGCCCGGGTTGCGTATTTACAATCCCTACCGCGTTTCAGTCGCTTTAAATTATCAAAATTAAAATATTTAGAAATAAAATTATTAATTTCTAACATACACATCAGAAAGATTATTTTATCTAGATTTTAGAACAATTTTTGTTTTTGCAATGTGATAAAAAATAACCAATATAGAGGTATATTTAAAATGTAAATTGTCGTTACCACGACTGAATCGGTTTAGGTTTTGTAAATACGCGCCCGGGTTCATGGGGTGAGGTTTGTCCCTGTAAGGCCCCGAGGAAAATAATTCTTCTTTGTGGAGGGTCTTTTTGTAGAGATAATTTGGGAAAGAAAAAACGTATAAGGGGTGGGTATGATCTGGGGGTCGGTGTGACTAGGAGTAACAGACGAATGAATCCATCCCTTCCACTGCGGTACAAGGTAATGTTCCGAGAGAGTCCCGCCGGAGAAGTCAAATGGTCTGCTAATTCACCAAACACAGGGCACCACTTGAGGTGACCTATGGCAGTGGGATTGGTTATCCTATAAATGGTTCCATTCCCGAGCGGTACCCATACCGAAATATAGGAAATATTTTATGAAATTTTAAAAGTAATAAGTAACTTACCTATTAAATTAGACAAAATTTTCTACACTCACATTACACCAGGAATATTTTATGAATAAAATTATTAAAAAAACTCGTTTGACCAAAACGGTGCACAATTTGGTGACACGATGGTAACTCCATAAATAAATTTTATTTGGAGAAAAAAATTATGAAAAAGCTAATCTGTGAAGTAACCACATATTATTTAATTAATAATCTCAAACGATTTTTGAGATTAATCAAATTTTAATAAATGTGCAGTGTTTATTTTTTTCTTCATTTACATCTTCGTATGTACCAGATAAAGCACCCGGCGTTGTCCGGCCTTTAGTCGGCTTTAATAGGTGGGAAAAGAAGGTGGGGTGGTTTTGGAATTCTCACATGAATAGTGACCTTTTTTGGTTTGACGGTCGCGTGTGCGAAATTTCATTCATCTCGAAATAAAATTGTAGATTTGTAAAAAAAAACAAAGCCACACCGGGACACCTCTGTATATACACGGTGTTAAGGGACGTACTTGACTTACTTTAACCAGTGATTCCTGACATTATTTGGAGTAAAAAAAGTTTTTTTTTTTTTTTTTCAAAATGTTTTTATAAAACCAAACAAAAAAAATTCTTCCGCATGCCGTCACTGGTCACTGAGCCGAGTAACCGACCAATCCTTTAACCCTGCCTTCAACTGTCCAACACCTACCATTTTTTATGATTTTGTAGAGAAAAAAAACAACAACAAAAAATGTCACCGGAGACCAAACAAAATTAAATTTCATTTACATTTTTTGCTCCAAATAATGTCAGGAATCACTGGTTAAAGTAAGTCAAGACGTCCCTTAACATCCTGTATTCATTGTCTCTTTGTGGTTTTGTGACGACTTGTTGACCTCCAAAAGAACAGGAAGATCACTGTCTGCGGGAAATTTAGAAAAACCACCCCCATCCCCATTTCCTACCCCTAAAAGCAGTATTTTGATAATTTTTGATGAAATTTTGCACAGTTGATATTTAAAATAGGAGGAAAATTACTGTCCACATTGGATGTTGAAAAACTCTCCGTAAAGCCCCAACAACGTCTGAGACATCGGCTATATACTATCTATTAATATATTAACCCACAGATAAATCTATTCAAGCAATAAGTAGGTGACAATTTTCATGGAAATGATTATACGTATTATGTGCCAGATTCCTGAATTCAGCGCCAATGGGTCTTAGTTTGCAGCAAAATGCACAATAAAGTTATTAAACGACAAAAGTTTTTGCTATTTATGGGGCAGAGTTCGGAAATGTATGCAAAAGCCAGTGGGACATAACTTCGCAGTTGATTTACTGTTTCATTTCCAAAAGTGTTTTTAGATATTGCTGTGTATTTATTTATGAGAGTCTCCTTCCTCAGAACATCACAACTGCAGTATATATAAACATACAGGACCACAATATAAGGGCATACCAACTAGAATTCTTTGTTTTTCATGAAACAAAGAAAATATGGCTCCAGAAAAAAAATCTCTGGCTTTGTAGCTTCCAGACATGTTTTTGTACACATGCTTCATAGCTTTTTTGTTTTTCGTATAACGGCGGAATTTAGGACATTGTTTGCAAAGCCGAAATGTGATGAATTGCGTCAATAATGTTGAAAATTTTGTGGAGTGTTTAAGTGAAATCTTATATTAGTGTTTAAAAAATCCGAGTTTACCATTTAATTTATTTATTTATTAATATACATTAAGAAGGAATAACAAGACACAAGACCGGAAATGTGACATTTTTAAATCAAATTTTAGACGTATTGACTCTTTTCCACAAAAAATATAAATTGATTTCAAAGGACTATTCTTTTATATAGTAAAGCTTTAGTACAATAAGGTTTTTTTTAGAAAAATTATAAATCCTTATGATCAAAAATAATTACAAAAAGTACATCATTTTAGTGGTTTAATCATCACGAGTTCCAGCATTTTTTAATGTAGGTATTTATCAAAGCAAATTTTGAATGAAATAAAATAGATATTGAGTTATGTTACAATGCTTGTATGAAGAATAATTAATCTTTCTCGTCGGAACTGCTCTGTACAGTTTCAAGGGTATGATCGCTAGATCATTGTTCGATGAACAATGATCGCGAGATCATTGTTCGACGAAATTTAAATGCTTGGCCGCTGGTTAATGGCTCTTAACGTGTGGATAAGATATCAAGAGGATGGTGAAATACCCCTTCATTTTCATTAAAAGCTCAAAAACACGAGAATCACAATATTACTTCTTCTGATTTGAAAATAATTTAAAATGGTAATGCTTATTTTCATCCTGCGTCAAAATAATTTAAAATGGTAATATTTTTGAATGTAGCTATTACTTTGTGGTTATCCATTATAGAAAAATGAAACAATATAACTTTGTATAAACCACTTATATGATGTGCAAATCAGTCAAATTAGTATAAGCTTTCCCTGACGAAGGAACGTTTGTTCCGAAACCGGTCGGATTTGCACATCATATAAGTGGTTTATACAAAGTTATATTGTTTCATTTTTCTAAAATGGTAATGCTTATTTTCATCCCGCGTCAAAATAATTTAAAATGGTAATGCTTATTTTCATCCCGCGTCAAAATAATTTAAAATGGTAATGCTTATTTTCATCCCGCGTCAAAATAATTTAAAATGGTAATGCTTATTTTCATCCCGCGTTAAAATAATTTAAAATGGTAATGCTTATTTTCATCCGGCGTCAAAATAATTTAAAATGGTAATGCTTATTTTCATCCCGCGTCAAAATAATTTAAAATGGTTTATACAAAGTTGTATTGTTTCATTTTATTAAAATGGTAATGCTTATTTTCATCCCGCGTCAAAATAATTTAAAATCGTTATGCTTATTTTCATCCCGCGTCAAAACATCCCCCAACAAAATAACTACTAAAACTTATCATAACCTAACCTAAAATACAATAATTCTTACAAAAATTACTTACTTCTTACTAATTCTTACAACTTCTTACTAATTCTTACTAATTCTTACAAAAAATGGGAAGAAATAATACGGACATTCTGAAAAGACAATAAATTATTGTTCAACAATAGTAAAATGGGACAAAAATAATAGAGATAACAAAAATTTATTTGTCTTTAGGTTAGGTTTTAGTAGATATTTTGTTAAGGGATGTTTTGTCCGCAGGATATTTTGTCGGAGGCTATTTTTTCGGGGATATTTTGTAGCGGAATGTAAAGTCGAGGAACCTTTTAAAGTAGCCCATAACCTAAAATAAACCTGTTTAAGTTTTTTTTCCATCACTCTTAATGACTTTTCAAAGCAGTGATAAAGTTTTATATGATTAAATTATCCGGTCACTGCTATGAATGTCAGTCTTATACAATCAGAATTTGGCTGGGTTGGTAACGGTGTCGACTCCAGTTTTAAAAGGCATTTCAAGTTTTAAAAGGCATTTGATTTTTTTCGTTGTTTTTTAATAATAAAATTAATTTTAAGTTCCTCTGAAGCAAGGTATTATTGAAAGATGGAAGGCGAGGGAGCGAAAAATTCATAAAAATATGAGGAAAAGAAGTATGGAATTATGTATTTAAAACCTTCTTACTCGGCATACTTTCAACGGACCTCTTTGACGACCTGCGCTACTGAGAGGAAAGCTCCCTTTTCCTTGACAAGAAATCTCTGATTAAAATAAATAATTTTGTTGGGTTTTCATATAACTATTTAAAGCACGGTATTAGAGAGAAAAAAAACTGGACTACGTTGAATATTAATTTTTAAGTTTATCACGAGTACCCGGTAAGCATTGCAATGTCACTCAAAGAAAGAATTTTGATGTACGGTAATATTTTTTGTTTTTCCGTCTGGTGCATACACGAATAAATAATAAGGTTTTCAGAAGCGTGGACGGGCCAAATATAGCAGACTGTGTGAGAAGTATGGATTTTCCAAATTTACCCTCTGCTATCCCCTACCGATATTATGTCTCCTTGCAAACCCTCCCTCTGCCCCTCTCTCGTACTAGTTCTGCACCAAATGTACAAATTTTATACAAATGTCGTAACGCCAGAGCTCATTATTAAATATAGAAAGCTTCGCGGGCACGCTCACAACAAATCACCAAATCATCATTGCAATTGGATGAATGGTTTAGGAAAGGTTAAGGGATAAATAAAGAAATATTAATTTTTATATATTAAGATCAGGTAATTAATTTTATCAATACGTTCCTACACAAAATTAAAAGAAAATGATTGTTACAAAATAATTATTAAAAATGAAGTATAAAATTATAGGATGGAACTTAATTTTTCAATTTATCGAGGTTTTATTAAAAAAATTACCCGCTTTGCTTTTTCTTTTCTTTCCCTTCAAATCTTCATTCCCACTATTCGCTAATCCTTGCCACAGTTTAACTAGCCCCGGTTATAAGGACTGTTATGAGATTTTTTTTAAATAATGAGACAATATATACATTACCCGAAAAGAAACACTTAAACTTATAAATGACCTAAAAAATACAAACTCACAAGGCAGCGACAGAATTTCACCAATAACAGTAAAAATATTAAACTCCGCACTTCATATCCCCTTAACTATACTCATAAATCGGTCCATTAAAGAAGGCATTTTCCCAACAATTTTAAGAACGGGCAAAGTGATTCCAATCCACAAAAACGGAAACAATGAAGAAATAAATAACTACAGACCAATTACAATTTTAAACACACTTTCAAAAATTCTTGAGAAACATATCAAAAATAATCTGTTAACTTTTCTCAACAAAAATAATATACTATCACCCAATCAATATGGATTCAGGAAAATATGATAAATATGATATGATATATAATAAAAATATGAAAATATGATTCAGGAAAATATGAGTACCTCACATGCGACAGCCTCTGTAACAGACTTCCTCAAAACAAATATAGACCAGGGCAAAAAATGCCGTGGAATATTCCTGGATCTGGCAAAAGCGTTTGACACAATTCATCATCAAAACCTATTCGATAACCTAAAAAACATCGGAATCACGGGAAAAGAACTCAAATTAATTGAAAGCTATATGGGAAATCGCACACAGTACCTCTATAGAAAACACATGTAGTGACAAGGAACAAGTATCCTACGGAGTACCCCAAGGCAGCGTACTTGGTCCAATCCCATTCCTTATATATATTAATGACCTGTGTCACCTCCAAATAGACGGGGAAATTATAAGTTTTGCTAATGACACTGTGTTACTCTTTAAGGCCAAAGACTGGAAAACATTAACCCCAAAACCAGAACTTGGCTTAAATATTACTAAAAAATGGCTCGACTCTAACTTATTAACTTTAAATATAGATAAAACAAAATTCATAACTTTCAGCATAAATTCGAGAGGCCAACCCTCCAATAACATCCACCTTAAAATACATTCCTGTCAATCAAACATTTATATATCAACACAAACCCAATGCGATTGTCCCCCAATTACACAAACGGAAAATATTAAATATCTTTGTATATATTTCGACCGTTATATAAAATGGGATAAACATATAGGTTCGGTAATAGGTAAACTAAACAAGTTGATTTACTTTTTTTAAACTTGAGAAATATTTAAAACATATGTGATATAAAAAATATATACCTCGCACTTGCACAATCCATAATGGAATACGGCATTATTGCCTGGGGCTGTGCCAGTAAAAAATACATTAATACACTGTTTAAAGCTCAGAAAACCCTAATAAAAGTAATACTTAAGTTACCAATACTAACACCCAATTCAATCATATTCGAAAAATTCCCAGTGCTGAAAATTCAAAAATTATATTCAAAACAAATACTTACTTTCCTTTACAAGAACTTATCCATATTTAACACTTCACAAAACTCTCGCAATACTAGAACAAGACATGCTCACCAACTACAAATACCAAAAACAAACACATCCTTTGGACAAAAACACTACAGATACCAGGCTATAAAACTATATAATTCTCTTCCTACCCAATATAAGACAACTAATATTATTGAATACAAAAAAAAAACATAAGAAACTGGCTACAATCTTTTAAACTTTTAATTTATAATTTTTGTCGAATTGAAGTCGATTTTATATTTTGATTTTTATGGTTTCTCTTTTTATATTAGCTATTAACACTCTTTTGTTTTACTATTCACAATTTATAATTTATAATTTACAACTGAAAAATGTCCTCTACTACACAGGTGAACTCCTACAGCCTTACTAAAAAAACCACAGCACGCCAGATAACCCGTGTTGCTGCAGCAACATGAATAAAATAAAAATTCACTAAAACAGGAAATATTACTAATAAGGTTCGTTCTTAAAATGTATTTTAAATCTGGCAACAATGCATTTTAAGTACTAAATTGTTTGTTTTCCTTCATAACCGCTAGGTGGCGGCGCCTGCGCATTCGTTGTTCGCGCTCATAAACGATGCTGGAAGCGCGAAATGATTTCGCTTCGCGGATGTGTGTGCAACATTACTTATGTGATGGTTAATTTCTATTAATATGACTAATTTACTCTTATATTTATATCATTGATATATTTACCGTGTTTTTTGCGGTTTTTCATAAGTTTTAGTCAAGTTATAATAACGATAATATTAAAATTGAAATGTCAAAAACTATTTTATATGATACATGAAAATTCTAATTTACATTTAAAGGATTTTATGGAATTTCATGAAAATGGTGTTTTTTTAAATATTAATATCTAATACATGTGTTCCTAAATGTATCAAAGAAATTAACGTCTTTAGAGATGCAAGAAATCAGTTATAAAAGCCGGTATAATTTTAAGGTTAGTTTTTTAGCAATAAAAAAAACTTTGAAATTTTTTATTATTTTTTTATTGTATGCACGAGGAAAAAGTGAGGTGATAGTTTCCTTCCAAATTTATTACATAAAAGGACTGTGTTTTTTAAATTTTGATATTTTTTAAATTTCTCTACGTTTTAGTCAAAAAAATTTGGTAAGATTTTTTTTTCCATTTTTTTCTGAGTTTGAATCTTAAAATATGTCAGTTTTTGAAAACTAAAGTGTATTTCAAATACACAAATCTAAAAGGTACTATTATCTAGTTTTCATAAATGGTATTTGTTTTTACAACACCTTCAAAAATAAGAAATATATAGAACATTCAAAATACTTTGGAAAAATTACAAATATCGTTCGGACATCAATCGTTAAAACAGAGATAAACTACCCTCTCAGGCCGTGAAAGCAATGTGTATTTATTTATGAACAAATTTTTTATTAGTAATGTTTTCACATCCGCGGCCGTTTGTCAATTGAATAAAATTTTCACTGGGTTTTTTAGTAAGGCTGCTAGTGTGGAGGACAATATATTATACCTTTGTAATGTAAATGAACTAAGAATAAATAAATAAATACCAACATTTAGGGAGAATGTGGAGAATAAAGCCATGCAATGGTTATTCACAAAAAAACTGATAAATATCGAACAAAACTCTTGGAATCTGGCGTTATTATTACGTTAACGTCTGTACGGTTGAAATTTAAGATTCCGACTACACTCTGACGCCGCGCCTTCGCAAAACCGTTCTCGTACTTTCGAGTTTGTTAGAAATTTACTTTCGTAATAGAACCAAATTAAAGCAATGCCAAAAGATGGAGCCACTTACGTTAACAGCTGCGTGAGGAACGTCGGCTGGCAGGAGTAGTGGATTCGTACTTTCGCGAATCTCTGGTTTTTAAGTGCTAGTTTATATAATAATAGCTTTTGCCCCCGGCTTCACTCGCAGGGTTTCCCACTCCCACCTCCTCTCCCCCCCTCCACTTCTACCCCCTCCCCCCCCCCCCCAACGCACGTCAAACAAATATTTAAAACGCTTTGCTTTTCGTCTGGACAATAAACGTATAATAAATAATTTCATAACGCCAGAGCTTACCAATATACACAGCCTATAGTACTCGCAAATAATGTAGCTTTCTATTAGCGAACGAATTTTTAAAGTCCATTCAGTATGTTTTGCGTGAAAGAGTACAAACGTTCGCCTTTAAAATATTAATAGGCAGGATTCCAATGCGGATATTTACAAAAACAACAGCATGAATGCGATTCGAAGCCTACGGATAAAAATAATTACGTCCTTACAACAGCAGTAATATCACCTTCACTGCTAAGTAAAGTAAAATCTGTCAAATTGAATTTCGTAGGTGTGTAAAATTAAACCCTTAATTTCTATCGAAAACACCCCAAATTCTCTGATAATAGAATTCGGAACAATGTTAGCGTAAATTATCCTTTCCGGGTCGTGCCGGGCCTATTCCGCTTTTATTCACCTGAGTCGGCGGGTTGGCTTTCGCGCGCATTATTCCACGTTTCGCGCCAAATGCGGTGTGAAGGGACAATTTGTCCATCGGCTGGAGTGTCGGTCCTGAACTAATGACACGTGAAATCGAGAGGTAATAGGCCGTACAAAGGAGTGCATGCCCCGATACCTATTAGCTCCCACAACACACTAAATTTGATATATGTTGGTAGATAGATTGCGCCTCTACGCCCAGATACTTGTTTCACTATGGCCAGCAGATTGAAAGCTGACTGAAGTCGAATTGATGTAATCTGCTCTCTAAAGGCGTTTCAACAGAGTCAGAACACACATCGTCTGATGAGGTCCAGCAGATTGAAAGCTGACTGAAGTCGAATTGATGTAATCTGCTCTCTAAAGGCATTTCAACAGTCTCAGAACACACGTCGTCTGGTGAGGTGGGAAACGCAGATATAAAAAAATATGTAATTTTTCACATGTAGTAAATACTCTGTGGGTATATATAATTAGAATAATTAGAAAAAAATAACTTAGTTTGAATACCACTTTCTTATATATTTTTGATATATTAAACCAACCGGTTGCGGTTCAACCTGATCCTCCATCAGGGGTGTATAAAAATCGGTAACCGGACAACTCAGAATGAAACCAACTCAGAAGAACGGCCATTAAGAGTGATGACAAAAAAATCTTAAAAAAGTGGTTAAATAGGTTAAGTTAGGTTAGGGTTACCGACTATTTTAAAATTATTTTTTATAGCTTCTAATGACCCTTCTGAGGTGTTTCTGAGTTGGTTTCATTCTGAGTTGGCATAGGACCATAAAAAATACATTAAATTATTTATAGAGTTACAGTTTATTTATAGCTAACGTAGAAGAGGGAGTGAGAACATCAACTTTGGTAGGGGGCGAGGCGGAGGTACGCAAGGGAGTGGGAATATGAAATTTAGAATCCTTCCAAAAAAAACTAAATTTTAAGTCTACTGGGACATCAGACTCAATAAAAACCACCGTAGGCGTAGAATTTCATTCATGAATAATTTTTCATCATTCAAATTAAAGTGGCTTTCTGTACTAATAATAACCAAGGTAAACTTTTTTTGATAAATTCTAAGGATAAAGAAAATAATTAAAGCCATTCTGGTATATATAAGCTGAAATGTAATGATTGCCCAGAATTTTACACAGTTAAAAATGCAAGAAATGTTTAAACGAGAGTGGTTGATATCTTAAGGTGCCTAAACAGTGTAGGTTTTTCAGAATTCACAGTATATGAAGATCACTCTTTTAATAAATCTTCAGGGATAGAAATGGGATAGGTGTACGACTATCAAATAGCCCCATTTTAAATACATTTACAAGATTACATTAACGTTACACACCTACACCACCCCACACCTACATTAACCCCCTACTTTGCCTACTTCCTCCTCTCCTCCCACCCAAAGTTGATGTTCTCTCTTCTACGGTGTCTACAAATACTCCGTAAGAGCCCGTTCACACTTCCATTTTAAAAACGGAGGCGGGTCCCGTTTTTAAAAACGGAAGCCCTAGCCGCTGTAGTGGCTCTATGGAGCTGTTCACACTTGTCGGTTCCGACTTGAAAACGGATCCGTTATGTTTTGCCGGAGAGATCGCCTATGCAGAGCGTCCGTTTTGAAGTCGGAACGCGCTGGCTCATACATTTCAATGGAGCTGTTCACACTACATGGAGAACGGATCCGTTTTCTTTTCTTCAGGATAAATGCACTCTCTCAATTTTGTATTTTGATACGTTAAGATCTCTGAAACTCGTTCCAGTAGATAGTTAAAGGAAGTGATAGACATTCTAAAATAATTAAAGAACTTTAGTTCATCAATTCTCAACTCTCCAATTAACACCTGGAAAGTTCCTACAGAAAATATTTCAGCTATAATTGGGTGTACCCAAAATTTTCTTTTCACTTTTTTTCCTTCTTTTTAATAAGTAATACATGACAAAAGACCTTCATCGTCGTCAAATAAAATGCTTTGGTCGTTGTTTTCGTAGAGTAGGATTTTCGTACAGTGGGATCCGTTTTGAAAACGGGACCCGCCTCCGTTTTTAAAACGGAAGTGTGAACGGGCTCTAACTCTGTAATTAATTTAATATGCTTTTATAAACCCCTGATGAAGGTTCGGGTTGAATCGAAATCGGTTGGTTTTATATATTAAAGATATATAATAAAGTTGTATTCAAACAATTTTATTCTAATAAAAACATATAATAATCAACGCCCAGGTTGCAGGAAAAGAAATCTAAAAGAAAATGTTGTGTATAACAAATAATGCCATGTTTGGGTGTATCAAGATGTTGATTGTTCGGTGTAGTGAATATTACACAAATCGGCACCCGAATGGAATTGTCAGAAGGAACATTGATAAATAAATGATGCATTACAATTTTAAAAAAAAACTAAATAAATTACATCTTACCTTAAAACGTCAATGTTAGTTCAGCAATATTCAATGTCAGCAATGCACTCTGTATAAGTATGAAAACCTTACCTGCAACAAAAAATAGATATTTTATAATATTTTTTCTCAAATTTGATGGAAGTTGGTAGAGAAATTTGCGTGGTAAGATAAAGCTTTTAAACTTTACTAATTCTATATGACTATTTATAGGTAAACTACGGTTAATATTATTTTGAAAGCTATCTAAAGCCATTTTAATTGATTTTCTCAGCTTAACAATAAGGAACCCCCGTGAAAAATATTATGGCATTAAAAAAAATGTTCATATAGAACATAGACCAATAAACGCTGATTCTGAATATATAAGTTTTATTAAATAATATTAAACGCAGAGTTTTAAAAAATATATTAAAAAGTCCATTTTTAATCAGGTCGTAAAATCACTGTTCGACGTGTCGTGACGTAACCGTAAAGTCATTATATGGGAATGTACGATATGACACAAGGCATCGTATTAGTTTATTCCTATATTTACATCCTGTTTATAGAGATTTAGCTGTTGTGTTAATTGAAACGTTATTTAGGTCTAAATAATGTTTCAAAAATAAAAGTATCTCTTATTAGTTTATCTCTATTATTGAAAATATTCAAAAACTACTTCACAAAAAAATTGTAAAGCTATTTCTAGAGAGAATACTTCTAACAACGGAATTCAAAATGGCGGCAGTAGATCAGCTGATTGCCCAATTCTATATTAATTTTTCAGGAGTGATGACGTCACACGATTCACCATACATACGGTGGTTTTCGGGGGGTCTTGAAAAATTGAAACTTTGACAATTATTTTAATTATTAAAACTAACTCTAAAATTAAGAATAAAAATGCAATTATTTAAGTTAGAAAAAATTCATTAAAAAATAAATAAAATTTTGACTGGAGTTCTCTATTGTATTAATTTCTGAAAAGGCTACGTGAAAAGCATAAAAATAAAGGCAAATATTATTAAATTTATAGTGTTCTCAAAAGAAACGAAAAAAATTCAATGCTGTTGAAGTGATTGATTTTTGGGTTATTATGGTGTATTGTACTTTTAACACTGACCCCCAGATTCCTAACGACCCCTCGCATCTTTATTCCTTCCAAGAACTTCCTCTCCAACCTTTCCTAAGATACCCCCCACTCAGTATCAACCGACCCTCCACAGAGCCTCATCACAGAGAGGAATTGTTTTCGTCGAGATCTCTTGTGTGGAGCTAATGTAAAAAAAATACGAAAAACTTGCTGAACTAAACTGATTTTTTTTTTAAATGAAATTGACTTTTCTAACAAACAGATATTATTCTCGGGATACTATTCATCTTCAGGAACTGTGGTAACAGAGGTAAAGTCTAACTTTATGTTTTCCGCTCTCGTTATTAATCCGTGTCGCTATAACTAGGAATTAAGTACTGTTAACTCCAGGTGTAAGCTTTATTCCTTAATGGTTGTTGACGCTTTTGAGGCTTTTGTTAGGCAAACCTTGTTTCCCTACAAGGACCGTTTAGAGATATTATGCATTATGATATTGAATCAGGAAATTGAATTCCATAGAAACTCCTTTATAATGCAAATTCTTCCGTAGCGTTAAGTTGTTTTATGGAAAGTGTAGTACAATATCACTTTTAAAAAGCTGGCACTGGATTTAATGACGTTGGGATAGTTATTTCAAGTTGTAAAGTAGATAGTGATGGAACTGTGATTATTACTTAAGATTGAATCACTAATTGCAACAAAAGTAAGAATAATTATGATTCAATCGGATGAATTTTTAACAATTTTAAATTTTCGAATTAAAAAATCGTAAAAAGGTGTTATGTTAGTATATTTTCCTAGCACCGCCGAAATCTTAGATACTGTATGAACTCCTGTGAAGGACCATGCCCTGAAACAAGGTAATTATGCAAAGCATCACTTTGAAGTTAATGTTTTGTGGATTAATTTTAAGCTATCGTATATTTTATTTACCGAAACAAATTCCTTGAACAATAAACTATGTGTCCAAACAACATCTTGCGTTAATTTGGTAAATTGATAGGTTTTACAATGTTTTTGTCAAGTATCACGCATCCGACTTTGACAGTTTGAATTGCGGCAAAATTTGGCATCAAAATTCCACAGAAAAATCATTTAAAAATATTTTGTTGTCGCCAGGTGAATTAAACTTTTGGCTATATCATGAATTATGTTGACGCAAGCGATTCTAACCTTGTCCTTCAAATAAATTCTTTATAAATAAGGGTCTATATCACATCCAATTTTTTTTTTTTTCGAAATTTGTTCCGCGCGCATCCGCGCGTCTCCGACAAATAAGAGCTAAGCGCTTTTTATCAATGTGAAGGATAATTTTTTCCATATTTTTATTGTCGAATACCAGTGCACCTTTTCCTATA
This sequence comes from Limnephilus rhombicus, assembly GCA_929108145.2. Lineage (NCBI taxonomy): Eukaryota > Metazoa > Arthropoda > Insecta > Trichoptera > Limnephilidae > Limnephilus > Limnephilus rhombicus. The sequence continues at coordinate 18,763,530 of OV815278.1, read as the reverse complement.
CGTTTGGTAATATTATAAGCATTTGTGTTTTCTTCTTCGGAGTAGCTAGATGTTAATTTCTTGTATGTTTTTTTTGCTTGTTCATTTTGAAGTGGTTTGAAGATGGGATATTGATTTTACAATTTTTTTTTTGGATTTCTTAGTTCGCCAGGCGCTTTATACCACTATACGAAAGGAGACTTGCGTGGGACCGTGGATTTATCGTATTACATTGGAACCGAGTGCATACCCGTTAAATAAATAAATAAATATTGTAGATGTGTGTGTTTGTCTCTTTTTAGTGCTCGCTTCCGTTTCATCGAATTTCAAATCACAACGGTGCTAGAGAAATTTTCACTGCAAAAAATACTTTGCCATCGACTTACTCAAATCCCTGATATCGTAACATAACGTTCATTTTTTTTCACTTTTTTACTCAACGTATAAGGCGTAGATATTATACATATGGCATCTATATAATATGTTTCCAATCTTGCCGAAAGCTGTTTAAAACATTGTTATTAAATGGTTATAAATTCATTTACTTCACAAAATCATTCAGATGGAGTATTTTTCTAGAAAAATAATAATTGTAAACGCAATGTCCTTACAAAAATTTTCTTTGATTCTTGAAAGTATTTTATTCAAAATATACATTGTTCAGAAACACTCTTGAACATTATACTTTATTTAAGCTTCAACCAAGAAACCTTATAAAACAAAGCGAAGCCTTAGAAAGTCATCCGCGCGAGTGAGAAATGTCAATGAACGCCAACGCCGCAAAAATTCGCCTCATTGGATCAATAGAAAGCATTATTTCAAAGTTTAAATTAATTACAACTCGCAAAAGAACAACATACATGTTTGAGGAAATGTAACAGGAATACAAATATAATTCAATTAGATAGCAAATAGTCAGTCAGTCAAACAGGTGTGTAATTTACGAACCAAATTGTAGTTAATAATTAGAGACACTGATTCATCGCATTAACGATATATTCGCGAATTAAAGCGATAAATGGTGTTTTTAGCGATAAAAACTTTAAAACGCGAAATAGCAGCGATTTTTACAACAAAACTCAACAATGATATGTATTCATTTGACATTATTTGTTGACGAAGTGTGTGGCCAATTTGTCAAATTGGTAAATGTATTTGCTTTGGGAGGACTTGGTGTCCCTAAGCCTTTCTTTACAAAAATTGAGTGATGGTGTTTTCCCTGCCAAAACTTAAAGGCTGTGCAGGAGGTAAAGAACCGGGTTGTCTTAACCCAAATAAAAACTCAAATAAGAGAGAGTTGTCAGAAGAGTTCTGTGAAACTGGCATCTCATATGCTGAAACGTCAAGACAACAGCACTAATCTATTTCTTGGGCAAAATGTTTAATCCTGCAATCGTAGGTCAGAATGTCCAGCGATTTTAGCAAGTAAAAGTGGGCTTGCTCCAACGTTTAAATCTGTTGATGACAGTAAATTCCTGGAAGGTAACAGGTATTTTCAAAGACAGCTTGTAGAGCAAGTGAGGGATGGAGTCACTGTAGACATAATTCAGCTACTCTTAGCTGTAAAAATTGTTCACAGAGAATTTGCTGAGGCAGCTCTGATGACTGTGTGGGCCCCTGTGAATAGTGTTGACGCAGAAAGATTTTTTAGTTGCTATAATCTTGTATTGACAGATCGTAGAACAAACATGACACACTCTACTGTAGAAACATGTGCCATGTTGAGTTTCAACCAATAATATAATAAACATGTTTCAAGTGATTTTGTCAATTTAATTGTTTTTCCCCTCTTGCGGACTCCCATTCCTTGACGTTATCCTATTTAGCTGTAAACGCTATGAAAACGCAAAATTAAAGCTATTAAAGCTATTTTTTCAATAATTAATGCTACATTTCTTAAAAATTAAAGCTATGAATCAGTGTCTCTATTAATAATCAACCTACATGTTATATCAAAATAACAATTTGTGGGTTTTACTTTAGTAGAAAGGCTCTTAATAAAATTAAAATAAAATTTTTTAGTTTTTCTACGCCCCAGAAAGTTTTGTTTAAAATGTTTTATTCGATAAGTACCTATCATATCTACATAAATATAATTATATATACCGTATGCATTCATGCAAAAGCAGCTTATATAGGGGTCAGACAGACTATGGTATTTCCAATATTGGGAAATGAAGTGAGGTCGAAAAAATGCAGGTAAAGAGGAATGTCGGATGCAATTTTGATTAATTTTTGGGGATCGCTGGCAACGGTTAATATGCACTTTTAAAAAAAAAAACCTTTTGATTCACCTTAATTACATTAAAAGGCAACTATTTGCATTGGGGGAAGTGGAAAATATTTCATTCTAAATTTCATTACGTAAAATTAAAATTAGCTTTCGTCTTGTGAGATTGTACGCCAGAATCACAAACCATGTTACACAAACCTAGCGTAGCCGCTAAACTACTTGAAAACTGGGATGTTTTTCTTGCCTTGACGCGAGTAGGCGTTATAAATGGGCACTTTCTTTTGTATCACAAACCATGTTACACAAAAATATTTTCCACTTCCCCCAATGCAAATAGTTGTCTTTTAATGTAATTAAGGTGAATCTAAAGATTTTTTCAAAAAAAAGTGCGTATTAACCGTTGCCGGCGATCCCCAAAATTTACCGAATTTTGTTTTCAATCTCTTTCATTCATAATCAAATACACACAACTAAGGCATTTCAAACCACTTTTCATTTCTAAATGGTGGTATTAAACAATAAACAGGGCTATTATACAGAATTGTCTACACTGTATTGTAAATCATCTATCTGAATTTTCATCGCTTCGACTTTCAATCCATTTCGGGGAAAAACTTTTGCGATTTATTTATTACATGATTTATTATAATAAAGTAAAAAATTAAAGGCATTTTCTTGTAAAATTGAGACATGTTTTCAAAACTGAAATAGGGAAGTATTTATTATTTAAAGGCTGCTTCTAAAGCATAAGTATGTTAACCTTTGCTCTGAATATGAAACAAGGATGGGTAGATATATTAAACATTTAAAAATAATGATCCACCATCTCCGTGATACTTGAGAGAGCTTTCACGTCCGCCTAACATATCAAATTAACCAACAATATTATTATGTAAGACCACAATTACGGTCGACGTATATGAGAATAGGTGAAAGCTCGGCGGCCGTAAAGGCGAAGAATCGCAAAACTAATATTGGAATTATTACAAGCTTTCATACCTATACAAACATCAACACGTCCCTAACGAGAAGCTCATGCTTACGCTCAACCCCACGGTTGCGACCAACAGCATGGAAATTATGCTTAATGTACAATAATAAGGAACTCCACTGAAAAATATTCTGGCTTTAAAAAAATATGTTCATATATACCAATAACGGCCGGCGTAGTCCAGCGGTAAGGCTCTTGACTAGCACTCCGAAGGATCGAATCCCGGCGTGGCAAATAAATTTTATTTGATTAATTTGTGTTATTTCACAATTTATTCATTTAAATCATATATAGTACATCCACACGTTCCAGAGTGGAAGATACTCTTATGGTGGGTTTCTTCATTTACCGAGAATGCTAAATGCAATACTAATTGTAAAAGTAAACGGTCAAATGCATAGAAAATTTACAATTAGCATTTCATTTAGCATTCTCGGTAATTGAAGAAACCCACCCTCAGTATCGCCCTGGTGTAAGACGACCATTCAGAATTGAAATGTTGCTTGAAATGGCAAATTTATTGTTTATTACTGCTAATTTGTATTTTCCTAAAAAAATACTTTTTTTTTATTTTTCTTTCTTACATTTATACGTTATATTTTTATTTTATTTTATATTTTACATGTACCTACCTGGATTTTATTGTTTATTACTGATGTACACCTAGAATAACACAACTTATATCTGATATTGTACCTAATATCTAAGTAACTCCCCCAATATGTACCATTATTGTTAATTATTATTGAATCCATTAATGTGAAATTATGTACACGCAACCTGCCAATTTGACTGTCCTAAAACGGGAAACCTTCCTAGTTGGACAGTCAAAGCTTCCTTTTATATTGTTATTATCTTGTATGTAATAAATGTAATAATAAAATAAATAAATAAATAAATAAATGGCGTTAGCAATGTTTGGTGACCAGATCTGAATAGCCAGGTAATTACTCACCTCCCTCTTCCCCATCTCCTTCCCTTCCCCATTACCTTCAGCCTCACAACATACCCCAATTGAGGATGCCATAGTGCCACCGGCTTCGGACGGGAGCAGTTGGGACTCTTGTGCGGTATACACGTACAAAAAAAAAGAATCGCTGATTCTGAATACATAAGTTTTATTTAATAATATTAATCGAAGAGTTTTTAAAAAATTATTAAAAAGTCCAATTTTAATCAGGTCGTAAAAACCCGCCGTCAAGTTGACGTCACTGTTCGACGTGTCGTGACGTCACCGTAAAGTCATTGTATGGGAATGTATGATATGACACAAACCATCGTATTAATTTATTCGTTTATTTACATACTGCTTATAGAGATTTAGTTGTTGTGTTTCAAAAATAAAGGTATCTCTTATCAGTTTATCTCTATTATTGAAAATATTCAAAAACTACTGCACAAAAAAAATAGTAATGCTATTTCTAGGGAGAATACTTCGAACAACGGAATTTAAAATGGCGGCAGTAGATCAGCTGATTGCACGATCCTGTACTAATTTTTCAGGAGTGATGACGTCACACGATTCACCATACATACGGTGGTTTTCGGGAGGTCTTGAAAAATTAAAACTTTGACAATTATTTTTACTATTAAAACTAATTCTAAAAATAAAAATAAAAATGCAGTTATTTAAGTTAGAAGTTTCATTCATTAAAAAATGGACTGGAGTTCTCTATTGTTATGTGTAATAATTGAAATTCCAGAATTCTTTATTTCGTTTTTTTTTACTCCTACATCCTTAGCCGGGCTTTCAAACCCCTGCTAGCGTGTGCAATGTATTTAATTCGTAGAACTCCATTTTTATTATGAAAAGGAACAACTCGTAGTTTCACAAAAACAGCAATGTGAAAATTATCCAATTGTACATTTTTTTACATTATCTCCACACAAGAGGCCGTGAGGGAAAAAAATCCTAAAGATCAATGTCATCTTTGGGGATGCTATATGGAGAGTCCTTTTAGGGAAAGAACGGAGAGGAAGTTTTGGGAAGGAAAAAGATATGAGAGATGCGTAGGAATCTGGGGGTCAATGTGTTCAGCAGTGTCGAACGCATGAATGCATCACTCGTACTGCGTTTCAAGGCGATGCGCGATGTTTCGAGAGAGTCCGGCTGGAGAGGTCAAAAGGTCTCCTTTAACCAGTCTATCCGATCTGTCCCGCCATAAAAAAGTAGGCAAAAACATCCACCGGCAATACCTAGACAATCCTCACCCTACGAACCCGAACACTCCTTCTGAGTCACCCCTTGGGGTGACCAATAGCAGGGGTATTGGTTATCCAATAGATTCCCGGGGCGGTGGTACCATACCCGCCTCTCAAATATTATTAATTATTATGTCACTTTTCTCTTTCCCGCCTTCCACAAAGTTTAAGAAGAGTTAAAAAATATAGCACCGTAAACAAAATTAAACGAAGAACAAGACCAAGTTAACAGTAATAATTATGTTTTTCGTAGACAGTAACGACATTACTGAATAAATATGGTAATGGAGAAAAACCCAAACAAAAACATTTTACCAATTTATACGACATGTTATTTACGAGAAGTTCCAATTTATTAAAACACAAAATGATATAAACATTATGGTAAATAGGATTTTAGTTTAAACCTTCCTTCAACAGATGTCGTTAGTATAGATAGTTATTTGTTGTTTTAGGTGTCTAACTGACGTCACTTAAGTAGTACCTTAGTATAGTGTCAACTATTGTCGTTCGTGTCTAATGCACAAACGGTTACGGAAATAGCAGACGATATACGATAGACAGCGGGGCACTAGCAGTGTTAGGTTTCGTAGCTTCAGAAAAACTTAGAGCTTCCAATAGGACGTACGTCTGTTCCAGTTAAATATTCATTGTAAACCTTACTATAAAGTAAATAAAGCAACTTGTAATCTCGAAGAACCACCATCTTCTTTGGAGTTTCCTGAACATATTTCAAGTAATCTCAATCACAGGAATTGAAATAAATCACACATAATCAATTCAGAAGCAAGCAAAATACTGGCGACAGCAATTTATACTTATAATAAAAAACAAGAAAAAAGGATTCATATAAATCTGTTCGGTTTATTTTCGTGCAAACGTTCAGTAGTAGATTACTAAAATACCGTTTGTAAGGATTGGACCCTACTTGTATTATTAAGAGGCCATATTTCGAAGGATTCTCGTTAATTTAGAAGCTATTCTAAGGATCCCCAGTAGGTACTTGGTCTAATCTGCTACGGAGATGAGGTTCAGACCATAGTAGTTTTTCCTCTTGTGCCTTATTTCTTGGTAGATCTTTAAATGGTAGGATCATGATTACGTCACTAAAGAACTAAAGCTTTACGCTGGACTTGATGTCAAAGAAAATTACTCTACGCTATTTTCATTATTAACCCTTTCTTCTCGGAAAAGAATTTTTATTTGTTTAGAATTCAAGTTTAACTACCTGGCTTTGCTCGTGATTCGGTCATTGTATAATACAGGGTGTCCGGGGGTAAAGTGCATTAACTTCGAAAGGTGATTCTACATGATAGTATAAGTAAAAAAGATAAATAACTTTTGTCGAAATTCCAACTTTTAGGGGTATTATTGTGGTAAAAATATAAAATTAGACCGGCGTGTGTGGTCAGCTTTATTATTTTCCGCTGTTACGATACGGGTCAATCATAAGTATGTAATGTTGCCACAATCGTGCGCGGTAGGTTCTCAGCAAGTAAGATCGTACCTCACACAAAGGATTTTTAGCAGGTACCTACGTCTTTTTGTACGGGAAAAAAAAAGTTGGAATTTAGAAAAGTTGTTAATCTTTTTTACTCCTACCATCTTGTAGAATCACCTCCCGAAGTTAACGCACTTTACCCCCGGACACCCTGTATAATAATTTAATACTATATCCTGAACTTACAAAGAAAACCACGATACGATACGATACGACTGTACCACCCCAGCCAGGAGCACTCCTGTCCCGGTGAGACTGGTACACCAGGGGGCACAGATTTGTTAGGACTGGAACACGTGCTCTGAGGATGGGAAGGAGGTTGGAGTTTAATTGACCGGTATACATGGCAACCTAATAAGCCAATATTGAAATTAAGGATGGACAGGAATAAAGGAAAGGATTGAGCGTTGTTTTTTCCCCCCTTTCCATGTATCTTCCATCTTCTTGCCTCTTCTCGGCTCTTTTCGATCTTCTTGACTCTTCTTGTCACTTGCATCTTCATGGATCTTCTCTCTTTTTTTCTTGCTTCTTCTTGTCTCTTCTTGGCTCTTCTTGCCGCTTTGGCTTTTGTTGTCTCTTCTTGTTTCTTCTTGCGACGGATCTTCTCGTCTCTTCTTGGCGCTTCTTGCTTCTTGGATCTTCTCGCTTCTTCTTGACTCTTCTGGTATTCTGTCCCTTCTTGCCTCTTCTTGAATCTTCTCAGCTCTACTTGGCTTTTCTTATCTCTTCTTGCTTCTTCTTGTGTCATCTTGTCTCTTCGGAGATCTTCTCTTCACTTCTTGGTTTTTCTTCGATCTTCTCGCCTCTTCTTGGCTCTTTTGGTATTTTGTCTCTTCTTGCCTCTTGGCTCTTCTTGAATCTTCTCGTATCTTCTCCTCTTTTCTCGGCTCTTCTTGTCTCTTCTTGCTTCTTCTTGTGTCTTATTGTCTCTTCCGGGATCTTCTTATATCTTCTTGGTTCGTCTTGTCTCTTCTTATCTTTACTTATCTCTTCTAGTGACTCGTGACTCTGCTTACATCTCCCCCCCCCCCTGGGACCCCTTCCGCATACCTCGTCCCAATTGGCTCTTCTTTACTCGCCTTTTCTCCTCTTGGTTCTTATTGACTCTTTTTGAGTCTTCTTACTTCTTACCGCCCATTCTTGGCTCTTCTGTACTCTTCTTGGATCTAGCTTTGGATTGGAACTAGCCAGTTTGTTCCGCCACGCAACCCCACCCCACTCCCACCCACTCACATTCTCTTACCCAGTGGTAATGGCTTTTGAAATAATCCAATTTCTTCCTCGTGAATCTTCCAGTTTCCGTGAAATATACAAAAAAAAAATAAATCAAAAAAAAAACTCACACAGAAATTAAAATTCTTTATCTATACACAAATTCCATGTACGAAGAAAATGACACTTCTCTGAAATGTTAATAAGTAAGGACCAACTGGAAAAAAACATAAAAAATTCAGAAAAATATCTTGAAAACAGTGCTCTCTGTTATAAATGATTTTTTGAGATTGCTATTGCGAGGTCAGTGTATTATGAAAATAAAAAATCTTCACCCCATCAACAAAACTCTTCAACCAATAAATAAGACAATATACGAGTATCTTATCTTATTGTTGTGATGCATTCCTTGTTTCCTTAATGGTTGGTTAACACCACTTGAGATGTCGAAAACTGTCTGTTTACAACATCACATAAAGAACACGAATTAAGTTTTGAAATATGTAAGTAAAATTGAGCGTAACTTCGTTCCTGATAGACGTAAGATTATTTCGCGAAATTTAGCTGATATTATTGATTATTACGCGTGTCTATGATAATTTTCAGAAAAGTAGCTTGAACAAAACAATAGTTATTTGAAAAACAAGAATGTAGAACAAATTAATAAATTAAATAAAGGAGAGTCCCAGAAGTGCTAACATCCCCTTCTGACCCCAAAGTTGTCCTCATTCAATTAAAAAATTAAGGAATTTGTTAGTCAAAATCAACAACTGCTTCAAGCGTATTCTTTAAGGGGTATTCAGACACCACCAACCACGACTTCATCTCTCAGTAAATTCTAGCAGTAATTATTGTACAAAATTTTTGTGACCAAATTTTCAAATCCTGAGGCAATATAAGCTCTAAAATTGAATACGCCTCTACTGTATGGGCCCCATACCAGAAAAATACTCGTACATTGAGAAGAGAGGATTGCTGAGGATCGTGACCACTACTCCAATTTCCATGGTGGACATGGACAAGCCTCCTCCACTCCTCACGATCCTGGGCTGCGTGGAGAGCTGCGGACACTGGAGTACCAGATGCTAGTGATATTTGGTCAATCCAGCATATTGGTGACCTTCCTCTGCTTCTTCTGCCTTCCACTTTGCCAGTATCTACGAGTTTTTCCAACTTAGATTCCTCAGTTTGGCGAGCAAAGTATCTTAGGGTCTTAAGATACGTTGTAGGCAGATAGTTGAAAACCTACCGTAGATGCCTAGCACTTTCAGGATGGACAAATTTGTGCGTCTGGCTGTTACAACTGATTAATAATAACAAATTAAGTATTAGATAATAACCTGGCGCCCTATGTTACTGGGTGCCCAACGAACCCATATGATTCGGTATCTGCACGCTGAATCGCATTCCCATCCAGCGCAGAAAAGAGGGCTACTCAATACTGACTCGAGCAACTAGTATATGCAAAGATCTGAGCTAGTGTGAAACATTGAAACGATTTTATTTTGTCTATGTCTATGCCCGGAGGGTTAAATGAGACTAAAAATCTTCTATCTTGGTAAGATCACAAAAAGCGCCAAAATACCGAAAGAATAAATTACCCAACGTAATTTTTTCACCTCACCCTAAGAACCCGAACACTCCGTCTAAATCACCAAACAAAGCGAACCACTTGGGGTGACCATTGGCAAGGGTGTTGGTTATTCATTAAACGGTTTACATTGACATTTCAAATAAACAATTATTCAGTATTAAAAAATGGAACCTACTTCATCGCCTGTCTGATATGATTTATACTTATCAGTTCCAAATTGAATAATTTTACTAGTTGCACAGGAATATAATTTCAAACCACGCGTACACGATAACCGAAAGAAATATGTTTAATAACTGTTTACATTACATAATAATAGACAAAAACAGGTTTCCATATTTGTAAATAATATTCTTACATGGAAATTAACGTGGACGATATCTTTTGTATCTGGTCAGGAACAGAGCGGCAACTAAGTAAATTCCTTCATCTTATAAATTCCTTCCTTAAAAGCACCTAATTCACTTTAGAGGTAGGCAGTAATGCATCCATTAATTTTTTATATTTAACATTAACTTCAATAAATAACAGAATTGAATTCAACATTTTTCGCAAACCGTCGTACACAGATATAACAATACCATACATAACATGTCAAACCACCCGGTTTTTTTATATTTTTTTTTAATTTCATATATATCCCGTTAAACTACAGTTAAGTAGTTAGTCAACAGGATTTTTATTACAACTTTTTACAGATTACAACTTAGACCTTAATTTATACAATAACAATAAACTTACACATTAATAGTAAAACTAAATCGTCTAATACAAATTTTTTCTACCTAGTAGCCATGTTTTCAGCAAATATCTGACTCTATTTGGAAATTCGCATTTCTTAATATTACCAGGTAGCATATTATATATTTTAGGCACATTATACTCAAGGGTTCGCTGTCCGTATTTATTATTATGTTTAGGTACAAGCATGCCTTCACAAACATTTCAAATAAACATTCTGCTTATCATTCAATGGTGCACCGGCTAGTAAAAATCCCTCTTTCACCTGTCAATTTCGCGATTGAACTTTCAAAAATCAAACAAATTGCTCTAAATCATGGTTTTTCCTCAGATTTAATTGATAAAATCCTAAATAAGAAACTTAAACTCATTTCAACTAATACATTTTTATTTGGTACGCCTGAAAATAATAAATCCCGTTCAATGGCGCAGAATCTTATAAATATCCAACTTTTCCTCACTTAGTACAAAAAACTTGCCTGCCCACATTAAGCCCGCGTTCTATACTGATAACAATTTAGTTAAATTACTAAAAAACACTAAAGATAGAGACCATAAATTAAGCCACTCAGGCATTTACCAACTATGTTGCAATGATTGTCCTTCGTTCTACATAGGTAAGACAACTAGAAATACAAATATCAGAATCACAGAACATTTAAGATGCTTAAATAATAATAGTTTTTCAGAGTTTGCTAATCACCTTATTTCCACAGATCACACTTTTAATAAGGACACAGGGGTTAAAATTCTTCACCGTAATAATAAACGCAAAAAAACAGATAATTTAGAAGCCCTAGAAATCAGAAAGTCCCTAAATAATAATGCTAGTATTTTGAATAACCAAATTAATTTATCTTTCAGTCCCATTCTAAATATTTTTCCAATCAACCGCTCTGTTCTTTCCGGAAATCCCGCAATAGGCCACTTGCATGGATTTTATAACGACTTGGAAAAAATCATGTGGATAGATCTTTTTACTAAGATTACGAAAATGTTAGCAAAAATTGTTAGATATGCACAGTTTTTTTTTTTTTTTAAATAAATAAATCCATTGTTTGGGCTCGTGACGTCACTACATGAAAATGTCCCGTCTCCGAAAATGTTCCTATTAATTTTGTAAAATTCCACACTGATTTATTTTTTTATATGGCATCACTTTGATTTCAGGCGAATTTTTTAATTCGTTCACTAGATTTGTTGTTTGGTCTCTGCGAACTTATCATTTGGTTCGACTTTTTGACACACGTTCTGAAGAGAACCCCGTACATCATTAAATGTACGGGGTTCTCTTCAGAACGTGAAGATGATGTCGGTGCGTGTTTCAGAGCTATAATGATTATGGTGCTGATTTTAACAAAATAAAATTTTATAATATTCTTATTATTATTATAATTTACAAGTACAAAAATATTACATTGAATTTAGTAATATAGACGCTGTACATTATAATTATTTATGATCAATAAGATGGATCAAGGAAAAAAAATATTTATGAGATGTAATATTTTTGGTATGCCTCGTTATTCTCATGTGCCATTCGTGTGGAAAACGTTCTTTTTTTTAAATAATTTTCGGCTACGTAATTATCGTTTTTTCACACCTATAAAATTATGTCCCGTCTTTCCGGTTTATAAAATATGGTCTGATTTTTCGGATTGAAATTTTCCAAAAATCCCCAGGGTTTCAAAAATTCGATTAAAAAAAAATACAGAATGTCTTAGAATATTTGCCTGAACCGGATTTTTTTTTAAATGTTATGCAAGTGGCCTATTACCCCCACCCCTTTGCTTACCTCCCACTCAAACACCTAAAATATCTATCAACATTCTTTGTCATAGTTTAGTTATAATATTCTCCTGACGAAGGAAGGGTGTTTCTAAAACCGGTAGAGTGTTTATAAAATAAAAGTGGTCTACAACAAATTTATATGTGTTTTATTGTAAAAATCGTTTTTTTTTTAAATACGTTTTTAGTTATCAAAAATATCGCCAAGAGTCGATATAAAAAAAACGGCTTTCAAATTTTGCTTGATTAAATCGAGATCTTAAAATTATAAATATTATACGCCAACAGAAACAAGGCAATCCATACAAAAAAATACACATGTTCCTCAAAAAATCGTGGTATAATAGATTTTGCTTTTATTCGCTTTTGTACCGTGTTAGTGTAATATTCTTATTTCTCATTGTGATTGGGAATGCTTGATATTTGTTCGGAAATCTTCAATGAAGCTCGAGGTTCGTCGAAATTACATGTTACTTCATTTACATTATCGTGTGGTTGACAAAATTTAACTGGATCAAACGTCCGATCCAATGAATGCTCTGTGTAACTCTGAAACAAGATAACTCGACATTGAAAGTGCCCATACGTTGATCGTATATCATCGGCTATTACGTAACGTTCGTGTTTAGAGAAGAATGGCGGCAGTTGCCACTCTACAAAACAGACATCTGACAGGACATTTCAAACCTATATATAACCATCTATACTAACGATAACTGTAGAATACATTTATTTTATTTATTTATTACATAAGATACATTTATACAGCAAATATAACATAATAATAATATTTCAAAATAACTGTAAATATTAACATGTGTACAAGTGTTATTATGTCTTGTTAGTCATTGAGAAGGAGAAGGACGTGAAGGAACTTGCATTGGGCCCTTTGGGTTGGGTGCAAGAAACGACAGAGGAAACAGATTGACAGAATTCTGCGAAAAACACAAACTAGTGATAGCAAACACTTGTTTCCAACATCACCCAAGACAGCGATACACCTGGAAATCCCCTGGAGACAGACAAAGACTGCAAATAGACTATATAATGGTTAGACATAGATTTAAAAACCAAATAAAAGACTGTAGAAGCTATTCCGGTCCAGATATAGATAGTGACCATAATATGGTAATGGCCAAAAGTCTTCTAAAACTGAAAAAATTAAAAACGAGAAAAAATCTCAAATGGGATACAAAAGTATTAAAGATGAAAGAGATTAGCGACAGTTTTAGGGAAAAGACGCAAGAGTGCAACCTAATGGAAGAGGAAAACGTGAATGCGATCTGGAAAGTGATAAAGACGAAGATTATAACTACGGCAGAGGAAACTATAGGCAAAGAAAAACCCCAAGCACGGAAGGAATGGATAACCGATGAGATCTTAAATATGATAAAGTATAGAAGAGAGCTCAAAAATGATAAAAGAGCTGAATCACAAGAGAAATACAAAGTGCTGAGAAACCAAATAAATAGAGAATCAAGAATAGCCAAAGAAACATTCTACCAGAATAAATGCGATGAGATAAATGACGACCTCAAGAGAGGAAATGTAGAAAGAGCTCACGCTGCGGTGAAAGACTTCTTTGGGATGAGAGTTGGAAAGGGTAATGCAATAGAAGGAGAAGACGGCAAAATACTTTTCGAAAATCACCAAATAGGAGAGAGATGGAAAAGATATCTCGAAATGCTGTACAATGCAAAGGGAAATAATGACAACGAAACATTGATAGAAAGAGAAAATGAGGTAGACGCAGATGATTTGGGAGATCCAATCACTAGAGAAGAGTTTGACCTCGCAATGAAAAATCTCAAAAACGGGAAAGCACCCGGAATCGATGACGTTCCGGCTGAACTAATTAAGCCAGCAGGAAAAGGAACTATAGATGCCCTGTTTAAAATGATACAGACAATGTATAAGACTGGAAAGATACCAGAGGATTTCGAGAAATGCCTAATTGTCGCATTACCAAAGAAGGTAGGCACGACGAAATGTGAACAACACAGAACTCTTAGCCTTATATCCCATGCCTCAAAAATATTGACTAATATCATTCTAAAAAGAATCGAACCAAAAGTAGAGAACATCCTTTCCGGAGACCAGTTTGGCTTTAGAAGAGGTGTAGGAACCAGAGAAGCAATATTGTCGCTACGAATACTACTAGAAAAAAGATTAAAAAGAAACCAAAACACATTCATCGCATTCATAGACCTGGAGAAGGCTTTCGACAAAGTAGAATGGAAAAGACTCTTCGAGATTCTGAAGAGAATTGACATCAAATATAGAGATAGACGAATAATCCAGGCGCTATACAAGAATGAGGCCGCTATAATTAGATGTGACAATGATACAAAAGAAGCCAGTATAAGACAAGGGGTGAGACAGGGATGCTCTCTGTCACCTGTTCTTTTTAACGCATATATACAAAGTGCGATTGATGACTTGAGGGAGAGAATGAGTCACAGAAAAGGTGTAAAGATACACGGGCAAAAGGTGGATATGATAAGGTTTGCTGACGATATTGCTTTGGTTGCTGAAAGCGAAGAAGAACTGCAAGAGGCCTTAACAACCATGCAAAGCATTCTTCAAAATAATTACAACATGAGGATAAATAAAGACAAAACAAAGCTGCTGACTGTAGGCCGAACGCAACATCAGATGAGAGTAGAGATGTCAGGAGTTCCACTAAAGAACACCAAGGAGTTTGTGTACCTCGGGAGCAAAATAACATGGGACGGTCGGTCTAAGAGCGAGGTCGACAGCCGTATACACCAGGCTAGGCTTGCATTCAATAAAAGGTCGAAAATAATAGAATCGAATAATATAGACCTGAAAATGAGAATACTCCTCATCAAGACCTATGTATGGAGTATCTTGATGTACGGCTGCGAAACATGGTGCTTATCCGAAAGAGATAAACGGAGACTAGAGGCTTTTGAGATGTGGTCCTATAGAAGACTACTAGGAATTTCCTGGAGAGACCACATCACAAATGAGGAGGTTCTCCAAAAAATCGAAGGAGGAAGGCACCTGCTCAGGACCTTGTCCGAAAGGCGCGCAAGATGGATCGGCCATGCAATAAGACAAGAAGGCCTCTTGCATGCCATAATGGAGGGTATGACCGAGGGGACAAACGCTAGGGGACGCCCACGCCGAGAGTACCTGGAGGACCTGCTGGTGGACGTGCGCTGCTTATCATATGCAGAATTCAAAAGAGCCGCACAAGACCGGGAAGAGTGGAAGAAACGAATAGATGAAATTGCTGCAAACCAATCCCAGGATTGAAACCAGAGAGAGAGAGTCATTGAAACTACATACATAATCCTGGTCACCACAGTTAGTATGGTAGGTCGTGTATAATTCTGCTAGGGCTAACAACCTAGACTCCACCCCGAATAACCCCTACAAACATTATGGATAAGCCCAGGTCTAACCCAAGCCTAGAGATGTTTTTTGGATCAATTCCCTACTCAATTATAATACTTCCAGAATTCCAGAATATTCCAAAAAATTCCAGAATTCATCACAGAGAAAAAAAATGCTATTTTTATCCAACAAAACATTCCAAATTTGTAATATTTAATTAAATGAAGACAATATCAGCGAAACGCAATCGAAAATCTGAAAACAGAAAAAATAGAAAAAGATACGGTCACATCTGGGATTCAGTAACCCAGGACCATCGGCTTGCCGGGGTGCAACTCTATGAACTGAGCTAATGTGTTCCTATCGGTCATACTTAACCGTATTTGACTTCAACCAAAAACTACCAACATTATCTTCATTTACTTAACGCATATGTATTTTTATTGGCTGCAAACTAAATGCTATCTAGATATTGTCTTGGATAAATGTGTATGCAATTTTTTTTATTATGCGACATCTATTGACTTTTCTGCAAGTCTAGGATACCAGTCGGTTTAGGACAGGGTTCGAGTGATGTGACCCTATATTTTTCTGTTTTCAGATTTTCGATCGAGTTTCGCTAATATTGTCTTAATTTAATCTAATATTACAATTGAGGTTTTACTCATTAAGTCAAAAAAAAAAAAATTAACATTCCAAATTTGATTACTACCTATTGGTGTACAGTGCCACACATATAAGTTAGCGAAAAAGGAGGGCGCTATTATCTATGATGTAACGATAGTAGGTGATTAAAACTTAAAGATATAGCGTTAGTTTATGTTTACGCCAGAGCCAACTTATACGTGAAACACTTCAAGTACTTATACCGACTGATAGGACAATATTTTAAATCCCGTGGAGTCTCGTAAAAGTTGGGATAGCTTGGGCGCTTGCCAGGTGTATTAACCTGGAGGTGACAGAATTGGCAGGTGAAAAAGGAAAACACCACAAAAAGATATCTTCCGAATGCACCCCTGTTCTAGTAAAGTGCCGTCACTTTATTTTTATAAGATGAGCGCACATTGATCACGTGACACAATTGAAAAATACTATATTTTTATGCAAAAATAAAGGAATAAAATTATAGTAATTTATGTCTGTGTCCCAATTTGATGAAAAAATTGTACACATTTTTATTAGTTTTTAATGGGTTTAAAAAATGGCTCACCTCACGTTTCTTCCAAATAAAATTAGTGATAACGAAAA
Source organism: Limnephilus rhombicus (assembly GCA_929108145.2). NCBI lineage: Eukaryota > Metazoa > Arthropoda > Insecta > Trichoptera > Limnephilidae > Limnephilus > Limnephilus rhombicus. The sequence continues at coordinate 18,746,678 of OV815278.1, read as the reverse complement.
AAAAGAAAATCAAATACATTTTATTACAAAGGTTATTATAACCAAGCTTTTTTATAATTTCATAAAAAATCACAATTTGATGATTTTTTTATCAAATTGCCGAAGACTTCCCGATTCGAATAAAAATAAATAGGTGTTTCCTCTTTCAACACCGTTATATCATATTTCTAAGGGAGATACAACGATTTCTATAAGATTATATGAACTGCCCCAAAAGCGAACAAATTAGTCTAAGAGGTTAATGTCATCCAATAATAGATTAAAGGGATTAGGTTTTAAAATAAAAGGTTGTATTTTTCTAGCCAGGTTTAGCACTAGGCGTACGTGCATTACCCGGCCCGGACCTTGGATATCAAGGCTATGTATGGGATGTGGGGTTTGGGATGTGGGGTATGGGATGTGGAGTACGGGTGATGAGGTGAAAGGGTATGTGGGTCATACCGCCGGGGTAGTTACAGCCAACTTCACATAGCGCACATATTTGTCGCAGAATAGACCACTAGAAATCGATGGAATTCCCCGGTAGCATACTACGGCTGCCGGTATGTATGATTGGTTCACAAACGTTACGTAATATGAGAATTCTTCCTGAGTTTCCACCGCATACTGCAATGCTTTGGTTAACGTAAAACCGACTGGATAATACTGTTACGACCCGACCCAGCGTTGCACGGGAACGTGGTTTGAACGTTATTCCAATAAAACGTGTTCGGTGTAAAAGCTTTATGAATAAAGATTTGTTTTTTTTTTTTATATCATAAAGTTTTTATATCTCTCTCTAGTACGTCATTTATAAAAATGGGGGAAAGGTTGCAGCGGAGAACGGACCTCATTGAGAGATCAGCGGTGTCTTTTTTATTAAGATTTCTTTAATTACGATTTTACCGTTACAACTAGTGATACAGGATGTGTGCGATAAAATAGGCTAACCGGAATACCCGTGATACTTCGAAGTTTTTTTTACACCAGCAATAGTGATCCGTGCTGGAATAATTAATAGAAACCAAGTGATTTACTAGGTACTAAGTGTGTTGAATCAACTGTATACATCTCCCCTCCTCCATCCAAACTGCCTTCCAAGAACCTGTACCTATCGGACAGTGAGTGGCCAATTTACCTACATGTGGACATTTACAAAAATAAATCATCGATCAATCAGGCCATCAATGAAGCACGTTCAATGAACAATAAACTGATCTCTCAGTCGAATTTAATTTCTCAGAGAAATCTGGGCAGTGACTACCTCCTCGTACTCCCTCGGTGTGCAAAATTTCGAATTTCTATGTATGGTTGCGGATTGAAACAGTATCCGCAAGACAAAATAATACCAGAAAAAGGGTTAGTCAGTCCTTTAAAATTACAATCTTTACCATCTCCCAAAGTTGTATGAAACTTGAAACATTTTTTAAATTATTTATCAGAGTCCACAAATTGAGTGAATAAGAGCGGAGACGGTTTACATTTATATACTTCCCACGAGCACTACGCCGTAGGCCCATTGTGCTGTCTTCCATTTTACCTCATTCCTTTGACAGTAACCCAGAGCCTTTTATAAATTTCACCAGGATTGTCATTGGAAATGAAGCTATATCTTCTGGTTCGACAATGTGTCTTCTCAGGTCTCGTTCCTTTTCACTCCTCCTTGGTTCCCTGAAGGCACCACGAGGGAAGAGGGCTTCATCTGTCCTCTCCACTCCTTATTTCCCCGAAGGCTCCGCGACGGAGAGTTCACCTCCCCTAGGTTCCCTAAAGCCCCACAAGTTCCACTCCACCTTGGTTCCCCGAAGGCCCCAGGAGGGAAGAGGACTTTATCTCTCCTGAACTTTATCTTGGTTCCCTAAAGGTCCCACAAGGGAAGAGTTCACAGAGATGACCTTATTTCTCCTCTTCACTCCTCCATGGTTCCCTGAAGACCCCACATGGAAAGAGGACATCATATATCCACTTCACTCCTGCTTGGTTCCCCAAAGGCCCGCGCTGGAAGAGTGCCCTTCCCCTTGGTTTCCTGAACGCCACACAATGGAAGAGTTCATGGAGGTGGCATCAGCTCTCCTCTCCACGGTTTCTCCTCTTGGTTCCTCATACAGGCCCCAGGAAGGAAGTCCACAGAAGTGGCCTCAGCATTCCTAGGTTCCCAAAAGGCCCCTAGTTTTCGAATGGTACAATTTTTTGTCCCACGAGTGACCAGGGAAATTGAAGGTCCACTCCAGCAGAGCCCCGAGTACTGGAGAAAGATCTCCATAAATACTCCGAGAAGCGACCGTGTTTCTCGGAGGCACCGTTCGTGACACTGTTCCCCAGGACATTCAGCCTGAGCACGGTAGCTCACTCCTTGGCTTGGGATGGCTATTGCAGGTTTGTGTTTCCACTCCCTGAGCGATGGGTTCGCCACACTCCCTACGCTATAAGCGAGTACGTTATAAACCTGCTTTATTTTTTAACGTTGGTAGTATGTACCTATGTACAATTCTAGAAAAAAAACATACTAATATGAACAAAAAACAAAAAAATTCACCACAATTTTATTGATTCTGAAAGAGTAATGTGTGATAATGGAATAAGATAATATTGTTTTATAAATAACGAATAATATCCTTAAAATAACACATACCCTAGAAAAATCGTAAAATAGAATGCTTATATAATTTAAAAGAAGAGATGCAGTGGAAACAAGACAGATATTTACTGTTGTGAATAAAATATGCGAGACAGACCCCGAGGCCCTCGTCTCCTGATCTACATAAATGCATTTTGACTCCTAGACAAAGGTACTACGGAGAAATAATACAAATTTCGTTCACAGTGACAAACTCCCAGGGGAACAAACGCCGGGTCGCAACCGGAGAACATACACGTGTTTCCATCTGCACATCGGTATAAGTACGTATACCGAATTAATAGACTTGGTCGTTTATACAAACAGCCGACGTGTGTTAAACACACCTGAATTAAACAAATACCTACTTAAGGGAAGGTCGTGTGACGTATTTATAATCCAAACACACGGACGACAAAAATGTGAGGGGGAAAAGAATAAAGCACCCCTCGAACTGGGACCACCACAGGCGACTGGCTTGTCTCATAGGGGAGGAATTGGAGTATCGGTAACTTTGATTTTTTTTTCATTATTTAGAATGTGAGCATGATTATTAGTTTTTCAAAACAACATTTTTTTAGGTGGTGGATCAAGGTGACGTTTCATGCGCCTCACCAATTTCATTTTTGATTTCATAAATTAAAAATAACCTAAAAATTTTGTTTATTCTATTTCAACTGAACTATTAATACATAAATGGCTAGGTATGATTTATATTAAAAATAATAATGTAGTTGGTGTATCTGTATAACTTCGTTTATAACGGCCTCTACAACGGCCTCCAGAACCGGGATTTGTTTTGATTTTTAAAATTAAAATTGATTGTGGGAACTATTCCGACAGGCGATAAAATAATGAATAATATTTGAAAAAAAAATTTCCTGTAAATTTCTTCTTTCATATAAGTTTATTGTGCAAAGGTTTTTACGTGATTATCGACTCCCAGACAAGGCACACTCCCGTATTACGGTAAAGTGTATTTCATTTGTTTAAATTTTTGACAGGTGTCGCACTTTTTCAAGTTTACTAACGGTGTTCATTCGAAAGGTAAGTTTCTGATCATCTCTCGAAAGGCAATGGATCCCGTGGCATGTACTTTTTAAGTACTTCCAGCTTCACAAATTCTACACTTATAATATTCTTCAACTTTTCACGGATCTGCGACGAGTTAAGAAAAACAAAACAGCAATAAGATATTATTGATAAGTGAAATTTTACTGAAATTACGTGATTATCGACTCCCAAAACAGGCACACCCCCGTATTACGGTAAAGCGTATTTCCTTTGTTTAAATTTTTGACAGGTGTCGCACTTTTTCAAATTTACTAACGGTGTTCATTCGAAAGGTAAAAGTTTCTGATCATCTCTCGAATTCACAATTTCTGCACTTATAATATTCTTTAATTTTTCACGGATCTGCGACAGTAAATAAATACAGAACTGCAAGAAGGTATTATCGATAAGAGAATTTTACTGAAATTAATGTAAACAAACATTAATACTGCACTTCCGCTTAATTATCAAAAATTAAACCGTCCCTCTTCAGATTCCACTTTCAAATATTTCGATAAAATAATTAATAAGAACGAAAGTGTAATTATAAAACATAAAAAAATAAAATAATCAAAACAGATTTCAGAGAATTTCAAATAAAATTAATTGTAAATCAATATATTTCAGAATAAAACGGAAATTAAGACACCCTTGAAGGTAATTTTCAAGAAGAAAGATAATTTTTCTTATTTAAATAGGTAAACAAAAACAGCCTTACGAATAAAAATCACTTCTCAACCGTTAAGTGGTGTTTTAGTTACACATTGATTAAATACTTCACAAGCTCAGGTAAGATTCATTACTAATAAAAAACGTTACATTTCGGCAGATGTGAAATTCCCCTCTTGAAAAAGTGAAATAATTTCGGACATATCATTTTTATATGTAAATGTCGAATGCATGAGGAGATAAATATAAATTCTAGAAATCAACATTTGTGTTGTGTAAACAAGGAATCCAAAATATCAATTTTTTGTAGGAATTATTATAATTTTTTTATTGTGTAAAGGAAAGGGACATAAAAGTGAAATGACTATAAATTGCAGATTCCCTATAAAATAAAAGGAATTTGTTATCCAAAATTGGTATTTTCTACAATTCTTCGACTTTTGGAATAAAAATATATGTGTTTTTTTTTTAAATATTTCAAATGCCAAAATCTGAAAGGTAATTTTTATCCATTTTATAAAATGGTTGTTTCTACGACATCTTTAAAAAGATGAAATATATAGCTCATTTAAAATACCTTCCAAATATTACAAAATTCGATGATAAATTACTAGTGTATGCATAAACAACCCTCTTTGGCTGTATAAACGATGTATAATATATCTTTCAATATACTATTTTGCAGTTTCTATTTTAAGTTTCTATTAGTTCTGACATAACACGGTTGTTTATCAATTGTTTAAAAAATTTACTACTTTTATTAGTAAATCTGAAAATATTCAATAACCAATTCAAATAAAGCAAGAAGTCGACAGGCCAAGTTTTACCCTAGTTCTAGTTCGCAACACCGTACCATTGTAACATAACACGCCACTAACTTATCCTATCCCCTCTGTCCCCTCGTTCAGAAGGCAAGGAGACAATGGATAGAGAAGCAAAACGTGTAAACACCAACAAACTTTAATCCGTTTAACAAATAATAAATCTTCCACAAATGGACAAAAGAGTGATCGGGCCTTTGTTTGCTACTGTACCATTTTTTGTTACATTTCCATAACACGTTTATATTCCCATTTCCCTCCGGTGGGTACCCATTTATAGGCGTATCCCGGAATACAATGCCCGCGATCCGCCCCGGGCTATTCCGACAGCTTTTTACGTGACATACTCATACTCGTATCTCGCGATACGACTGGTCAAATCCGATGATCGCCAATGTTGTGCAAAAAATATATAAGTACTATTTGTGACACTTAATTTAAGTCGTTTACGCACTTCACTTTAAAAGAGATTAAAATAAATTAATTCTTCTTAATTAAGTTAGCTGTGAATTAGTCAATGTAAAATGTCAAGAGAAGAGATTTGGTTGCCAGCAACCCGGGCATTTAGTAAATTAATTTTTATGATAGGCATATTTTTTTTAATAAATAATATTTTCTAGTAGGTTTCTATACATTACCCTACTGACTGGATAATGTCTGTTCTGAGAATGGTAATCAAAGGGAAGAAATAATCAATATTATTGATTATATTCAAACCGCTGATATTCAAACCAGCTGACCCTTCCGGTTGACCGTCCGCCCGCCGGTCATCACAGACAATATCGTTTACATAATTATATAAAAAGATGGATAGATTCATCATGACACTAATTAATATTCGATCATTTAACCACAAAACTAGGGTTCGTCGGTAAGCATCAAGTTAAATACCTTATTTGTGGTTTCAAACACACCGCCGTTCAACATCGATTTTTTAAATGAAGGTGATCCGAAGATCGCCGAAGTGGCTCCTAAAGTTTTACATACATAGATAACTGGTCAAGAACATTTTCTTTAATTATAAGAAAATCCAATATTCATTTCATAAGTCATTTCATAAGTGGTAATGCGATAAGATAAAAATAAAGCTTTTGGAGGCAAATTAAAGATCATAACTAGATACCAGAGGCTGGTCCTTGAGTTTTCAGTGAGCTAGAGTGCTAAGATTAAAAAACTGATGTTGTTGTAGCTGAAAAAAAAAAATTTCAAAGTTTCAACTTTTTGCATGAAGATCTTTCAGTATGCGGATGCGGCGTATCCCTTGACTGAAAGAATCCTGAAGATCTGCATACAAAAATTTAAAATTTTGAAAAACAAAAAAAAAATATTTTCAGCTGCAACGTCAATAACATCATATTTTTCAACTTTAGCGCTCTAGCTCACTGAAAACTCATGGACAGCCACTGCTAGATACCTGATTTACGCAGAATATCACTAACATAGTTTAAAGGCTAATTTTATTTAAAACACACAGCCGTAATAGGGGCTACTTTCGTCATCACCAATATATCTGCAATAATTCTCGCTCCCTCTCAGAAATTACTCGCTCCTTTTTAATGATTTTTTTCAGTTTCACTTTTTTACAAAATTGTTTCGGATTAAGGTGTCGTGAAAATCTCATAAAATAATGGAATATCAAAGTCGGGTGACTTTGATATTCCCTATTTATATTAACCCCATTTAGGAAGGTTATCACCTTGTTTTTTTATTTACTTCCCAAACACATGTACATTTAAAAAATATATATATATTTCCATAGTTCAAACACATGCAATACATATGATATAAAATTTTCCTAAAAAAATATTTTTATAAAATAGATATTTAGTTTCAAAGTTGAAAAGTCACCCCATTTTACGGTACCACATATATACTATTTAAACCGGCTATTTATAGTCACTGCGATCACGTAACTCCACGATACGAAAATTCACAAATATTTTAATCCGGTCTTATCGTAGGGCACGCCCGAATTCATTGTAGATACAACCATTTCATCCCTACGCCGATGATATTATTCTGAATGAATCAAAAAACCGCACTCAACGGCTGCTTAAGTTTGTGTTGTGAGTTGTTTATATTCAATTTGGTCGATGGTATGGTATAATAGGGATTCCATTAGGATTAGCCTAGAAATCCCCTTATGAAATTAAGGATTATTGTTAAGAATGCTTTTGGTTTGGGTCGTGGAAAGCTGACGAGGGACGTTAGCAAGGGATTACTGAGAATTGTTATTTTATATACGACGACCTCCGTAGTCCAGTGGGTAAGACTCTTGACTCACAATCCGGAGGTCGCGGGTTCGAACCCGGCATGCGCAAATAAATTTTATTTGATTAATTTGTGTTATTTCACAATTAATTAATTTAAAATAATATATAGTATATTTGCGGCATGTTCCAGAGTGGAAGATACTATCAGTATCGCCGTGGTGTAAGACCACCATTCAGAATTGAAACGTTGCTTGAAAATGGCTTTAGCCGTGTTTATAGACCAGATCTGAATAGCCAGGTACTTCCCAACCTTCCTCTTCCACACCTCCTTCCCCTCCCCACTACCTTCAGCCTCACAACATACCCCAATTGGGGATGCCATAGTCTCACTGGCTCCAGACGGGAGCAGTTGAGATTCTTGTGCGGTTTTCACTGTAAAAAATATATATATAAATTTACGTAGAGTAGGTATATAGAATCATCATAGTGAGCGGCTGCCTCCTTCATGGCAATCAATGGAATATATTTGCTTTGTCTGTATGTAATGTAAACATATCGAATAAATATGGTGAAAATTGTTATAAAGGGGAGTAGAAAATGGAAAATGACGTGCTTAAGGATTACGCATACATAATTGCTTTTTTATATTTTACGATTTTTCTAATACGGTTCCAATCAGTTCAACTAAACACCTCCTTGAAATGTCATTAAAAGCTAAGAAAAAAAATGAAAAATAGCCCGTTACCCAACCTAACGTAACATATTCAATTAATATTTTAAAGAGAGCTAAGATATGTGATATAGTATCGCCCTGGTGTAAGAACTCCATTCAGAATTGAAACGTTGATTTAAATGATTTAAGACTATAACATCCCCAATTGGGGTAAGTTGTGAGGCTGAAGGTAGTGGGGGGAAAGAGACGGGGAAAGGAAAGTGGGGAAGTTCCTGGCCTTTCGGACCTGGCTACTAAACACGGCTAAAGCCATTTCAAGCAACGTTTCAATTATCAATGATGATCTAACACCAGAGCGATACTGATTGTATCTTCCATTCTGGAACGTGCCGCAAATATTCCGTTTATTATTTTTAATTAATAAAATTGTGAAATAACTTTTAACAAATTTAAAAAATAAATATATTTGTGCAAGCCGGATTTTTAACCCACGACCTTCATATTGCTAGTTGAGAGCCTTACCCCTCGACCACGGAGACCTCTTGACATGACCTGACCATTATATTTATCTAAGATAATTCAAATTGCTTTTGTAATAGTTATCCCGCAGAACCTACACAAACTCTTTGGAAATTGATTAATTAACTTTTTTTATTTACAGTTAATACCGCAAGCCCGAAGTTAATAACATCCCGTAACTTCCGTATACAGTCCAAATTTTATTTATTTAATAAAGCCACAGTTAATCCAATAATTTGTGGTTTTTAGATATACGCTTCCGAGCTTGTCATATAGAGGGCAGTGCTAAGAGCTGTCCCAAAAGTCCGCTAGATGGCAGTTAGTTTAGTTCAGAGTTTGGGCACCAGGGGCGTCGAGGGCCGGGGTGCAGTCTGCAGGAGCTCACTCAATTCAGATCTCATTTAGCCAACTTCCAGTTACGCCGACTATCGTAGTCACCACTTGCAATACGCGAAGCATTAAATAAATCCCAGATTAACATTTTTCTTCTTGGTGTGCCCTATCAGCCCCCCCCCCGACTTTGGCGATCTCTCTAGAAAATGTCTCTCTGTCTTGCGCTGCCCGGAATAGTTCCTCCAGATTAACTTAAAAGAACTCTATTCTTTTCCAAGAAGTAATCTCCTCCTAAGGCGAGTTGGGAAACTGTTTGTGGGAACACGACAGTATTTTTATGTTACATAAAATTATTTATATTTTATGAAGTGTCCTTGAAGTGACATTCCAGCAAAATGTCACCATTAAAATTACAAAAAAAATTAACGTCAAGACAAATTTATTTTGTGCAGGACAATATGATTGTTATTCTTCATTCGAATTGTGAACATTGCTGTGAAACCGATTTTCGTTTGACTTCCGCAGACAGCGTAATAAAGATGATGCGATAACGCATCTTCATAGAAATATAGAGTCTGAGTAAAATAGAACAAAGGTGGTATTATTTGAAAGCATTGTTAGTAAGGCACTCTTGCGCAAATCCGTTGTCGTTTGTGGCCGAAGTGCGCAGTCAAGCGTCGTTTTGTGTCGACTTCACCATAAAAAAGCTTCCTACGTCCATTGTGCAAGGTTCTACATATCTACCAACTAGTGATTTTGTAAGTAACTACCGCAAATAAAATCTTAGACAAATTAATCACGTTGATCTTAGTGAAATATCAAATGACTACGTTCCTTGCATACCTAACATTGGTGGTTTTGTGTACAAATAATATAATTGCGATGCGAGAATTCAAGGTAACAGCTTAACTTAATGATAATTAAATAAAAACAAATTACTTTGTATAACACCAATATATAATTTCGACCGGTCAGTGGTTGAGCGGGCAGCGCGCTTGGGTCCCAACCAGGCGTTCCGTGTTCGATTCCTCGGCTGGCTAAGTCCTCCATCACAACTCGAGCCACATTTTCGGCTTACTATGGTGGTGGTAGGAGATTTATCAAATATTTTCGGGTTATTCGTAACCCAGGAATGTTGGTCTTTCTTTTTTTTAAAATCTATATAATCGACATATTTCAAAAACGAAGTTTTCTTCGTCAGGATAAGAGATTAATAGTGGTGTTATACAAAGTAATTTGTTTTCATTTAATTAAAAATGACGCCACAAAGTGTGTTTGCTAAGTTTGAAGAAGTAACATAATGTTCATAATTTGATTACCTAGTCAAAAAAAAATCATTTAAAATATCGATTTTTGTAATTTTGGTGTAAGAATTTGGGGCTCAGTGTCTCCAGGAGTGATGGATGTATTAGTCCATCCCTCCCACTGCGGTACAAGACCATGTTCCGAGAAAGTCCTGCCGGAGAAATCAAAAGGTTTCCCTCAACCAGTCTCTCTTAATCAGACGGTATAGGCATCAGTATACCGCCAAGACCCGGACAAACCTCACTCCATGAACCTGGGCAACATTGCTAAGTCATTAAACGTAAGTCGAATTCAGTAATCTCAACTTACCAAAATCCTTCATCTGCCAATAAAATAATTTTGATAAGACATTGCTACAAACGAAGTATTTAAGATAATAGACTTTGCTTTTCGGCCCATACAAAAAGGACGCCCGGGAGAAAACACTTTTCTACATCGAAAATTGCACGTAATGAATATATTTTTTTATTGCCTTCTAGATGGTAAAAGCTATGTCGGTTTGTCTTTAAACTTTCGATGCGTTTAGTATTAACATAAATATTCACCGTCAAACATGTATAATTTATCGGAAAATATTATTTAAGGAAAAAGTGCTGCTAACTCAATTATCATAAAGAATTACAAAATTATAAAAACATACCGACATAGCTTACCTATTCTTTCGAGAATAGATTTTTTTTACAACAGTATAAAAATGTTTTCTCCCTAAACCCCTTTCCGAGCGATTTCTGTAGGTATATTAGAGAGTTTACAGCAGTTGTCCCGTTCGCACGTTTTATGGGTGAGCTTGTTTGAGCAGGACAGAGTAGAAATTATGAAATACCTAAACGTTCCGTGTTTAGTTTCAAGTCTAGCCTCTTTAAAATATATGTTAAGTAGGTATTTATAAAATAAAGTGTTGTAAACAAAGAATAACAGCTGTTAAAGGCGTTAAATTTCGTAACCATGGCCAATTTTTACGTCCTTAAGAGTTTACTACAAAGTTTTCAATGAGTTTCCTTAACCCAGAATAAAAACAAAAGAGTATTTATCCATAGAAACATAACCACAAGCAACTGTTTTCCTGCTATCAGAGATGTCCCGCACTTCCTTGTACAGCAAATTTCTTTCGAGGCTCGATCCCGCCAAAGTTGGAAGCTAATTTCGCTAAAAGCTTTTCAGTAATTACCGCGGGTCCCCGGGACTCCAAAGATGGCACTCCGTGGCGACAATCCAGAGGAAATTAATTATACAAATTTAGTAAATTAATTTTCAACTCTGTATCCCGCGAACATCAAAAGTTAAATCGCAACCGGTAAATACACAAACTGTTTTGTCGTAGAGAATCAAAAAGGAAAGCTTATCTCCGATTTAGTATTAAAATGGGGAGATTACAACAAACAACTACGATTCATCCATTTTAAACCCCTTATCATCTATAAAACTCTATACAATCTGTTGTTTAGTCATTTCGCTTTATGGACCTTTAAACATTTTATTGCTTTTAAGTCTTACTTACTTGTTAGGGCCATTCATTTTGCGTGATAACTTTGGCAAAACAAATAAAATGTAATTATTACAAAAATTTATGGAAGTATTAAATCGAAGTCGTTAAAACAAAGTTTACAAAATACCACATCTGATACGAGTATTTACTTAGTCGTTATGAGTTTTTGTTTGACGTTATCTCGTCGATCGAAAAAAACCTCCTTATTTCTCAGCTTTTCGTTTTCCTGGATTGAAAACCTTCATAGGGTTGAAGTTTGGGTGGTGGTAGGGTCCGAAGGGTGGCGGAAAATACTTTATTCATCAAGCATTAGATACATAACAGCGTTAAGGGGGCGAGAAGAGGCTAGGCTGGCTTTGGATCGACGGGTGCTCTCTGTTGGCATGGCCATGATAGAAGAATTAAGCCTCATTCAATTCACGACGAGAAACTTGCCCTCGCCCCCCGCCAATTGCCAGAAAATCTACCCCCCGGAGGGTACGACAAACGGGATTAATTTAAAATTACAGCCAATGGTGCCCAAAGTTTTGCAGTCTTAGTCAGTCAGAAGAATCAGCTTAAATAAGCCAAAACCTTAATTTTAGTCCAAATGATGATCAAATTTTAGATTAGATACGCAATCTTAGAATAAATTCCACTTAGACTTTTACGGAGGTACCTATGAAACCCCAAAGGATCAAATACGCTTCTTTTCCGAAAAAACACACGATTAATTTAAATAATAAAGTATTGTACACAGTTAACATAAGTACTAGTATTATGTACTTATAGTAAGACTGAGATCATTAAAAGTTACAGTATTTAATTGAATAATATAAACAAACTCAAAAAGTGTGCCAAAAACATTTTCAAGGCCAGATTACGTGCTTGTCATCAACTAAATTTAATTTAATTATTCTCATTAAATCTTAAGATTGTGTTCGTTGTTATCCCAATAACATCAAAGTTGTGAAACGGTGATAAATTCTCGGCACTACTGTAGTTAAGCATGTGACTATTACTCATTTATATTTAACACTAACGAGGGTTGAGCACGGAATACTTAAAATTATTGGGAAATCAGCGAGCCTACAAACAGACCGAAAAGAATTACGAGAAATAATGAAAATTTAAACTATGCAATCATTACGTTAAAAGAATTCTGCACCCCTAAAGAGTCCTAAATTCCACAGTCTTTCGAAATAAACAAACTCCATTTTGCCACTAATCTTCTCATAAATGTAATAAGAGCTATGAGAGTAACAATGTAAAATCATGCATGTCCAGTGTTTTCAATGTAACGTTCTCCGCATGCAAAGCCGTATCTTTTCCAAGCATACACTTTTTAATTAAACTGTGTTTATCGGAAGTGACCTGCCAGGTATGTATGTTTTCTACATCTATTTGTTAATAGTTGGATAGACAAATTGGATAGAGCCTAAAAATTCATAAAAATGGCTCCCCATTATTATTATTATTAAGGATTAAAACAAATATTAATAAATCTTTTTATTTAAACATCGAACACACTATTAGCGACTCTTAAGCCGCCTATAGATTGCTGTAACGTAACATGTAATGAAAGAATTTGCCGTCCACGTGTGGACGCCTTGCGCGCACGAACCGCGCGCACTCCGCGCGCGAACGGAGCATTTCAACTCGTGCGCGCCGCAATCCACAAAGTTTCGGTTTTTTCGCCGAATACAAAGGGGCGCGCAGTGTGCGCGGAGCGTTAGTGTGGACGGCTTGTTCGTGTCTGTACGTCAGAACGCGCGCGCGAACAATGGAGAACTTGTTCTCGGCAGACTGAGCTATGTTCACCGCGCGCATGCCGGGAACAGCTGCGAGTAGGTACATGCTGGGTTCGTGCGCGCGCTGTGTCCACACTTATAAAATGTTCCTTTCATGTTACATTGCGTGTTACGTTATAGCAATCTGTAGCCGCCTTAAAACGAAAATTTGAAATAGAAAAAGATTCGGTTGCAATTAGGAATTAAACCCCAGGCCCCAGCTTTTCTGGGGCTTTGCTCTAAAGTTGAAGTTCAATGATTAAATCGATTTTTATGTACTTAAGTCTAATTCAGTAATGTCATCTTAACAAAATCCTTCATCCGCCAAAAAAAATATTTTGAGAGGATGTACGAGTATGTACTTCGTATGTTATAAACGAAGATTTATGTACGTAAAAATGCACTTAACACAATGACGTGTGAGGCTAAGCCATCGAAAGTATGTCCGATACATATGTTAGGTTGGTATTTAAGACTGTCATACCAGCAAATCATAATTTCGGTTCCGACTATAGCGCTCACACATCAGCGGTCGTGAGCGGACGTTTTTGGAACTAGATTTCGTTCCGCAGCAAGCTTGGTTTCGCGTATCTACTAGGACTATCTCACGCGGAGCTAGGGCTGGCTACAGTATGGGTCAGGTGAAGATGTTGAATTCTCGTTTCCAGAATTTTAATTAGTAGTAGGCAGTTATTTGTAATTTGTACATCGAAGTACATAAACACAAATATGTATATACAAATGAAATGCGTAAGCACAGTAGGTATAAAGTAGATGATATAATATAGACATGAATAAAAAAATTGTTATAATTTTTAAATATTTTGTTTTTTAATTGTACTTTAATCAAATTAACCGAGTAATATTCAGTTGGATTGTAAAAAATGTCTCATTTTGAAATATTTATTCGTGTGCACAATGGCATTATTTTTATGGGTGCGAAAAAATGATAATTACATGGTCGAAAAACATTTAAAAAAAAATAACGTTTTCCACAAGAAAGGGCACAGGAGAATAACGAGGCATACCAAAAATATTACATCTCATAAATATTTTTTTCCTTGATCCATCTTATTGATCATAAATCAATTATAATGTTCAACGTCTATATTACTAAATACAATGTAATATACTTGTACTTGTAAATTATAATAATAATAAGAAAATTATAAAATTTGATTTTATTAAAATCAGCACCACTACCATTGTACCTCTAAAACGCGTACAGACAGCGTAAAATGTACAGGGTTCTCTTCATAACATCTGTCAAATCAAATGATAAGTTCGCAGAGAGGATATTCCATGGCCCCCTCGCTCCCCCGATTTGACCCCGAGTGACTTTTTTCTGTAAGGATACGTCAAAGTTGAGGTAAACAAACTTCGATCATGAACCATTGAAGCTCTGAACGAGGCGATTGAGGGCGTCATCGCTGGAATTCCGCAAGATATGCTGGGAAGAGTGGCCGAAAACTTCTTTCAAAGGGTCAATATGTGTATTGCTCGCCAAGGCCTCCACGTCAAACGATATCATTTAAAAAATATCATGAAAAAAAACGGCATCATTTCCCCGACGTAACGGCACCCGCCCCGCTCCTCTGCTCAGTCTGGGGAGCCTTCAGTGATTTACACAATTTACAGTACATTAATTTACAGTAATTTACACAGATTCGTTCCAACGACCCTGTAGCATATAAGTTATGTACAACGTAAATTGATTATTTAATATTACTAACCTTCGTTTTTTCTCGTTATATTTCTCCCAGATATGTTTTTGGTGTAGTGTTTTTTTTTTTGGTGAAAATTTTGTCTACACGTATTTTTCTCCCCATTTTGAGCGGATGAATAAATTTAAAACGTTATAAACTGGACCGGCGCGGACAACACGACCGCTCGCTGCCGTGAATCGACAGAGACAGAAACATAGATAATAACAGTTTTGGTTGGCGCTGCGTGCGTCAAAATACAGAATAAAATATTAACAAAGGCGTGTCGCAAATTCAATAGAATTATATTAAAAAAAAAAAAAACTTTTGTTCACAAATTATTTCTAATATTTCAATAACGTCAAAGTTAAATTTCTGTGTTAAAAAATTCTGAGAGAAATGAGAGCGTGCGCAAAACAAATCAACAAAGTTTCACGGTAATCGGGTGAATGGTATAATAGAATATATGTATATATAATTTCATAACGCCGTAACCACTTTCTCCAGATCCGACCTGCCATGCAGCTGGTGGGCAGACGCATCCGCCGCCAAGACCTGAACAAACCTCACCCAATAAACCCAGGCACCCCTGCTAGTCACCAAACCTTGCGAACCACTTGGGATGACCTATGGCAGACGTGTTGGTTATCTAATAAATGGTTCCCGGGGCGGTGGTACCCATACTCGATTCTCGTGTTTGTTATTTTTGTAATACAAAAAATGGATATAAAAAAGGTCTACCCGCCCACCCCCTCTCAACCCCCCCCCCCCCTCATACCCTCCTTCCAATCCCCGCCTCCTTTACCCCTCATCCCAACTCTTCTTCAACCTCCCTCCCTTGGGAGCTGTTGGACTCTTGTGCGATATAAACATAAAAATTATTTACAATAAAAAAAAATCCCATCCCCGTCCCCATCCCCCATCCCCAGCCTTGCAACGCATGCCGGGTACGCGCTGTATATAATTTCTTTTATTTATTTACGGACAAATAGTCCATTAACAATATAATAATAACACGAATAACAAGCGAGCCTAAAGGCCCGACCCGCCTAGCAATTGATCACTGTTCGCATCGATTACCGTTCGCATGTCATTTTTTGTAACCAGCACCACTTTTCGTAATAATCACCACTTTTCGTAACGATTCACCAGTTAACCCCATGTGTCGAGCATGCGTAAAGAAGTTTTACTTTTAAAAAATGGGGCATTTGGGACTCTTGAGCAGTCGGGACTCTTGTCTCTTGTATCGTATAATGAGGGACAAATAAAAACATTTCTTTTTAAATATAAAACTTTTTGCATAAAAATATTCAATGAAAATGAAATTCGGTCAACCCTGTTGATTTTACGAACGTGAAACAAGGAATTCGTATGTATTTACAGTTTCGTTCCCAAAATATTATTTCAAACTGTTGTGATTCAGAGCGACGTGGACACGTCCTTGTCGGGCCACTTTTCGGGCCGTAATGAAGTGTGAAATTTGTGTTACGGCGCTATGATAAAAATCGTGAAATGCGAAGCTGTAAATTAATTAATATTAAATACTTCCTAAAATTATTTTTCGCTCAAACTTATTTATGATTTGTCAATAATGTCTTAGCACAATAAGTATGTAAAAAAATCTGAAATATATTAGTTTATAAGTTCGCAAATAAATACACAAACTGACTAAGTTTCGTCAAGAAACACATGTACGTATATATTTTTTAATGATTTTATTGAAACTAAAATTAAAATTCTAAAACATGCGTTTGCTAGATAATGGATTGATTTATTTTAATGCATGATAATATTATTTGAAATGGCTGTGGTATAATACAAAATCTTTTTTGAAAATTTAACAAATCTGTCAACGACCTATGGAATAACCTTATTATACTAAAAATTTAAAAAAATTCTCAAAATTTATTACATGCGAATGGTAGATAAAAGAACAATCTTTCGAAATCCATTTATAATTTTTTGTGGAAAAGAGTCAATACGTCTAAAATCTGATTTGAAAATGACATATTTCTGGTTTTCTCTGGTAATGCCCTCTTAAAACGTAAAATAATGTAAACGAAGAATAGCAGATTTTAAAAGAAGTTATATTTCGTAACTGGGGTCAATTTGTAGGTCCTCAAGAGTTTACGACAAAGTTTTCAATGAGTTTAATACAATATACAATTTGAGGTTTTACCTTTGACCATTACTCATTAAATTATTCTAAAAATAAAAATCTTTTTTATGTTTTATTCAATCCTTTTTTGATCATTCTTCATTAATTTTAAAGTTGTAGTTTTTTACTGAGGTGACACGCAGAATGAAAATGCCCCAAAAGGGCGAAATGGCTCTAGAACAATAGCATTATAACATTACGTACACAATTTAATCATAAACAAATCGAGTAATTTTATTATTAAGTATTTTATCATTGTTTTGTATACTGAGCCATGTAATAATAGAAATTACCTCAAGGACGCTTCTCATTAAATTTAATTTGCTTCCCCACCTTCCTCTTCTCCATCTCCTTCTCCTCTCCAGTACCATCAACCTCAAAACATACCCCAATTTATTAACAATGCTTTAGGCTTACTGACTCCAGGCGGTCGGGAGCAGTTGGGACTCTCGTGCGGTAAGCACATTAAATAACGCTCTTATTTATATGTTCCATTACTTTTATAACATTTGCAATATTATGAAATACATCAGACATATTTATATAGTACAAACCCGTGACAAAGCGTGGATATTGGAATTATAGAATTGAAACGTGAATATTAGCTAAAAAGCGCAAACCCCCGAAATAGTACCAAATAAATTTACACAAAAAGATCTGGAAAAAAAATTATAATTGATATGTACTTTATCGATTATTACAACTGGTTTCAATTTTGAAAATTACACTTAAATTCAAAGAAAATCCGAAATCTAGAATTATTTTTTCCAGTGTTACTGACAGACACACAACCGAAATTAGTATTTTTTATGATTATTGATCAATTAATGCTTCTTTTCCAAATAACTACATTTATAAATAAACACAGTTATTTTCATTACTTCATTTTTTTGTATTTCTTGGGCATTAACTATGTAACAATTTCTAGACATTTTGTTTTTTGAAGAGTTTTATTAAATGTACATTTGTTACTTAAATTAAATTTTTCCGCGACCGGTTTTAATTCTGCTCGTGAATGATACGGTTGTATCGAAACCGGTCGCGGAAAAATTTAATTTAAGTAACAAATGTACATTTAATAAAACTCTTCAAAAAACAAAATATTCATTACTTCAATTTATAAGCTTCATTGATACTTTCCTTCCTGGAATGAATATATTATGTTATAGATGTAGAATTCCAGTGAAAAATATTATTAATATAAAATATGGGTTCTGAAACTAGTTAACAATAAATACCTTTTGAAAAACGATTAAACAGCAACAGATCTCAACGGTCGGGCTTGGCTCTGACGTCATCTGAATCAGATCGGTACGCCATTGCTGAGGGTTTGACAATTATACTGACGTCATCGGATGCAAAATCGTATTGGGTCACTAACACTTCGAATTGGGTCCGATCTTACTAGTAAAAAATACATACCTAAGTACTAGAAAAATACATAGACGAGAGATCCTGAATTCGTTCCCAGTTGCGACCGTTAGCACTTTATTTTTCAGTGTCTTCTTATTTTTATATTTATTTTAGATTTATTAGTATAATCTTGAAATCAATGATTTATTTATTTCATACTTTAACATATCCTATATATAGCCACAATGCACAGGTTCAAGTACCGAATAGTAAACTCAGACTTTAAAAATAAATAAATCGTGTTTAATTAATTAAAAATGTTTTACGTTATCGTATGGTTAAAATCTATGAGGAGGATGGTGAAATACCCCCTAAGAGTCATCACATAATCTTATAAGCGGTTTTACATCTGCAAAACAGCTATCTTAACTATAAAGCAAGAAACTGTATCAGTGTCAGTAAAATCTAACAGTAAGAAGCTCTTACGACACGAGTTTGCACAGATATTTGTATTCCGAAATTTCTAGGTCAAAGCAGATATGTTCAACTCCTAGTTATTTTCTAAATTAGACCGGACTGCAAAAGGTTAGGAAAGTCTTAGCTCAAATATATTATAATGTTTACTTTCACCCTGTTTGTTTAAAATGTTTCATTAATTATTATTAAAATGTTTCATTTCATTTCACCCTGGCGAGACCAGGTAGAACTCAAGTATGCATACACATAAAATCTGGTTAGCAAATAAAAATGTGGGTCAACCATACCCAAATTAAAATAAAACTGGAAGAGCGCGTGCGGTCTTTTAATTTTAGTCCGAACTTTTTATCTTTTTTTGTGTACGTATAAAATGTACGCCCAAGATATTAAATAATTATGCGTAAAACTGAAGGTTGGTTGTGCAATTACTACGGGTCGAAGGCTTTTCGTGAAATTCATCCGCAGCGCTACTATTCACATCGATATTTTCACCCGCTTCCAAGGCCGAAAACTTATGTAATTTAAGTATTGCCTCCCCTGTGCGGAGGTGGGACGGGTGGGGAGGAGGGGATTGTTCGGGTGGAATAGGTCGCGTGGGTGTAGCAGGTGTAGTGGGTGGCTCCGGTGTAAAGGGTGGGTCACTCGGCTCCGGTCAAGGGCGTAACACAAATGGTTGATATTAATGTTCACACGATGCAATGAAATAACGTGATAGCTTGAACTTTGCATGCTACAACGTGCAGATATTATATTTTGACTAGCTGACCCAACAAACGTTGTTCTGCCATATAAATTATTTGTAGTGAATATTTTGGTTGTTATGGAGAAAAAATAACGAAAGTATTGTAAGTGTGTGGGGATGGGATCTATGACAGAAAGAAGAATGGAGCGCTGTAGACGATGACCGCTGATAAAAGCAAAAAAAAACACAAACTAAAGTAGGAAAATGAAATAAAGAAAATCAATATGAATTTCGAAGAGCAATTGAGTGTACGATATATTTTGACCGTCCGTCTTTAGCCAACACAAATAAACTCGATGGTTTGCCCATGCTAGAACATGATGCCGAATGAAATCTCAAAATGACGCGACGCTTCTCGTGAATGTCTTGCGCATGTGTGGATGAATGTTCTATGAGGCGGACGTGGCGCCATCTGTCATTCAAAAACATAAATAATTTTGTTATGTTTGAAATACGAAAGACGGCTAAATTTGTTCATACAAAAACACTGAAATCGTGATTAAAAATGGGAGGGTGGGGGTAGGAGGGTTATAGGTATTTTATGGGATTACAGGTATTTTTTGATGCCAAATAAAAAATGGATAAGGACACCCTAATCACCTAGCGGTATGAAATATACTTTCAAACCTATTCTCATACCTACCAAATATACATAAAAAACTTCAAAAAAATCGGTCAAGCCGTTTCGGAGGAGTGCGACCACAAACACCGTGACACGAGATTTATATATATATATACAGGGTGTTAAGGGACGTACTTGACTTACTTTAACCAGTGATTCCTGACATTATTTGGAGTAAAAAATGTTAATGAAATTTTGGTCTCCGGTGACTTTTTTTGACGATTTTTTTTTTTTTTTCAATTTTTTTTTCTTCAAAATCAAACAAAAAAAAATTTCTTCCACATGTCATAATTGGTCACTCAGCCGGGTGTCCGACGAACCCCTTACCCCGCCTCCAACTGTTCAACAACTACCATTTTTTTTTATGTTTTTGTAGAAAAAAAAAAAAAAAACATCAAAAAAGTCACCGGAGACCAAAATTTCATTTACATTTTTTACTCCAAATAATGTCAGGAATCACTGGTTAAAGTAAGTCAAGTACGTCCCTTAACACCCTGTATATATATATAAGATTAATGACGGCCTCCGTTGTAGATGGATAAGGTCCTTGACCATAAATTTGGGGTCACGGGTTCGAACCTGCAGTGTGCAAGTAGTTTTATAAAATTTAAATTGTGTTATTACACATTTAATTCAAATAAAATAATTTTTACATTTAATTCACATAAAATAATACATAGTATACTTATAACACGTACCTATACCGTCGGTGTCTCCCTGGTGAAAGATCACCATTCAGATTCTAAATGCTGGGTACCTCCACCCCGGGAACCATTTATTGGATAACCTACACCTCTGCCATAGGTAACCTTGAGTGGTTCACCACGTTTGGTGACTTAGCAGGGGTGCCCGGGTTCATCTGGCGGCGATTGACCTGGATACACTGAACCCTAGATTCCTACCCGCCCCTCTTACATTTTTCCTTCCCAGAACATTCTCTTCTTCCCTTCCTTAAAAAGGCCCTACACACAGCATCCCCAAAGATGGCACAGGCCCTGAGGGAAATTATTTCAGGGCCTCCTGTGTGAAGCTAGTGTAAATAAAATGTATTCGGTGATTAAATCTGAATAGCTAGGTACTTTCACACCTTCTTCTTCCACATCTCCATCCCTTCCATAAATCATTCAACCTCACAATGTAGGTACCCCAATTGAGAATGCAATAGTTTCAATGGCTCCGGTTAGCAGTTGGAAATTTGAGCGGAATCCACGTGCATTTTTTTTAATAAATGCCGCTTTACAATTTTTAAATTTACATTGGTGTTATACTTTGAATTTCTCGACATGACAAATGTTTCGTAGTCTTATTTTATTCCATGAAATCATTTAAGTACACATAAAAAATATGTAAAAACACATAGTATGTGTGCTTAAAAATTACATAGGTACTCTTTAATCATTAAATTTGTTATCATGTCTAAATATAACCTGTTTATTTGTTCAAAACTTTTAAATACATTTATTTTTCCCACATCTCATGGCAAGCTGGGCGAAGGCTCTTGATGTTTACGCCAATTTACGAACGCACCCGGGACTCGTTGTGTACTCACCACATGAAAGGATGAAGTATCTTTCCACGAGCAATAAGGGCTCAGGGTAGTTCCCGAGGATGGTCAAATATGAAGGATGGATAGACCCTCGTCATAGCGAAAGTTCTATTCGACCCTAAGATCCTGACGGATTGGATAAGGGATGAGTTACCCCGGGTAGATAGAATACGGCATATTATGTCGTACGAACCACACGACTTACGCACCCTTATTGTGACAGCTTAGAACTGACATACATTCATTGACGATATTATCTGTTGACAACAATCCAGTTACTTTTATGAAATATTCGAAAGCTCAAGCAGTCCAGTTTGACACTTGAAATAATGAGAATTATAAATAGAGATAATTGAAAGACCTGACGAAATACCTGGAATTCTGAATTTTAAGTACTTTTTTAATTTTCAATTTATTAATAAAAAAAATTATATAGGTACTACATAAATGTAAATTGTATATTACAAAATAAGATTTTTTATAAACAGTAAAAAAATAGAATGTATTTAAACAACAAAAAAAACTATAAAACTTGCTGACCCGGACACGCGTTGCTGTGGAACAGGACGCCATCTACTGGATGGTTGCCCAACCTAGATAACCAAATGTTGTGTCGATAAAACAACTCACACCGCCACCGTTAAAAACTTATGGAACTTACAAATAATTACAAAATATTGTCATATAGCAAACATTTAATGTACATTCAATTTGCACTAAGCCAAATTTCATCAAAATCGGTTAAGTAGATAGTATTCATACGTATTAGATCAAAAAATCCCACACAGGCATGGTAAGTTCATGGGTGTTTTTACGGCAGTTAAAATTTATTTCATCACAAGCGCCTAGATCTGATATACTATTGATGATATTTACTCGTATCTATTGAAAAAATTCCAGTTTATTATTATTTTTGCCTGGATGTAGTACTTCCCCAAGCCAGTATGCCGTATGTGATAATGGATTGACAAAGTGCAAAAAATATAGTCCTAAGGACTGTTCTTGGAAAGATGTTTTTAATTGACTTTATGTACTTACTTATTATTTTGTCTTTTATAAAATCACAAAAGGCTCAAACACTCCAGTTTGATACTTGAATTAATGAGAATTATAAATATATTTTTATAAGCTTTGCTGGAAAACGATCATTATACCTGGAAGTCTACACTTCACCACAAGCAAAACATCTTCTGGGAATATCCATAATGAAGTATGAGTGCTCTTGTTCTTGACGGTGAAACAACAAAGAAGTTATAATAATTATTAGCATTCTACGCTAGAGTTCGAAAACTAATCATTATTCAGTATGAGTTATCAGGGCAATCAAAGTTTGATGAATTTTGTTGCCAATCTATACAATATGTTTCATACAAGAAACTTAGATATTAACGAATTAATAATTAAACGTATTCGGTTACATGACGATATTACAGAAGCTTGATTTAACTACTGATGGAGAGAATAACACGTAACTAAATTACACATTACTGGAATTACAGAGGACAAAATTATATTTTAAATAGTTTTATATTGTGCGTTTTAAGTGTATGCCAAAGAATATGGGATTTTCAATCCCTAATATTGCTGTTATATGAAATATCCGCAATGCGAAAAATATTCTTCTGACATGCATTAATCCCTTTCCTCTAATATTTCAGTTTGATGTGAAATTAAAAGTTTATAGGAATTCGGAATCTGATTGGGTTTGGTGGTATTCACCATAATATACCTGCAGTCAGGCACGCTATTCTGTCATTACGCTAGGCTGCACAGTGATTCGTTTCATACAAGCTAGACGCTAATAAGTCACTTTTGAATTCCCAAACAATGACGTCATGGCGACATTACCAGATAGACAGGATAATAAATGCATGCTTAATTGGTGTGATTAGTGCACGCATTTACTCATACCAGAGGCCTAAAGTCGGATAATGTGTTTTGAAATTATCATTTGCATTTATTCGCTCGTTGCAGCTCGACGTTTAAAATTGTGTACTTCATTTGTAAAGTATTTTTTTTCGGTTTTGTAAAATGGAGGCTACTTTGGAAGGTATGTTTTAAAGTTTTTTTCTTAATACTTTAGTGTAAATAATTTTTGTTGTTTTTTAAATAATAAATAAGTTCTGTGTTTTTTTTGGCCCAAAAAATGTTAAATTTCTATCTTCTCGAGAGTTTATTTCAGAGAGTATATCAAAATCGCAAAAAAAAATTATTTTTTTAAATAGTGCAACTAATATTCTATTCATATCAGTTTCGATATTAACCCACACCAATCCACATTATTACTATTTTTTCATTTTACAGGAACCACATACGAGATTTCCAGGCTGGAATTGTTCGTGACATGGAAGAGTTTTCCGAAGAAAAAAAAGGCTTGAGGGAATGTTTAACAAAATTTTAAGTACATTTGAACTTTATAAGCTCAGTGCAAGTGGTGAAAAAAAGTTAAAAAACCAAATAAGGCTTATATCTTTGAAAAGAAGCCTTAATTTGAGCGTAATTTTAGCAATTTATTACACTCAAAATACACTTTTTTTTTACTTTTTACATATAATTGTTTTATTATAAACCTCAAATACTCTATTAAAACATTATTAAAAAATTATTTAAAAAAAAAATAATAAAAAAAACGAAATTTTTTAAAAATTATTTTTAACATTAATTTTCATAAAATTAGTGTTGACTATACCTCAATAGAGGGTTCAAAATAATTTAATCATGTGTAAGAGTTTTTAGCGTCTAGCTCTAGCATGTATGAAACGAATGACTGTGCGCTGTGCAGGATTAACTTATAACCGTAATCTTGATTTATGTGAACAGAAAATTTGAATACTAAAAGTGAATTATGTTTATCACATATAACGTAATAATTAATCAAATAATTCTCTTATATTCATCAGCCTTCTCGCGGGAATGGGTACCATTGAGATGAGAACCATTTATTAGATAACCAAAACATCTCTCACAGGACGCCCCAAGTGGTTCGCCACGTTTGGTGACTTATCAGAGGTGGGGGGGGGGGGTTGGATTCATACGTCCGTTTCCTATCCACCCCTCATACCTTTTCCTTCTCAAAACTTCCTCTCTTTCATTTTGTACAAATATCTCATCCATCCAGACAGCACCCCAAAGATTAGGCTCTGAGGGGAACTAAATGATCCTATAAACACATTAAAACTAATAAATATTTATTAAAAAAAATACAAAAAATGCTTCTTTGTAAGATCATTTTTTACAGTACAGTTCATGATAGCTTTTTGTTTGACAAGCCTCCAAAGGGCTCACAAACTCCAACAGCTCGTAGGGCTTTGAAGCAAAAATGGACAGTTACCTCTAGAGTGTTTTCTCTTGGGGTAAAAATAATCTCGTTGAATTTAATGTTTCAAAGACCTAATCTTGTCTGATTACGTCTAAAAGGGATCGAAATGAAAATCTAGTCTCTTTCAACGGAAGCAATCTTCCGAACAGGCCCTCCATTGATATGCTTGGTGTAACCCTAAGTGACCAGCTCAGGTATGGGGGCTCCATCGAAGCCAGAGTAAAGTTAGCCTCCCAAAAACTGGGCGTACTGTACAGGGCCCGCAGACATCCTGTAGGGGGGATAGAGATCTATCACACTATATAACTCCCTTGATCGTATAGGGACACGTTTCTGAGTGTTTGCGGACCGCACGTTTTTGGACTTACTCCTTTCCTTTTCACCCCACTTTAAGATAATCATGATGTTACAATCGTATTTTTTTGTTATAAATATCCATTATGTTTTATGAAATTGAATATAACTCACTCATTTGGTCACCGCATTATAAGGTTCACCAGATTCTAATGAAAGAATGCTGCACGAATTTTAAAGACATACATTATAAACTGTATTACTTCTGTTAAAAAATAAGCTACAACTGTCTGATTAAAAATCTATAATTAAAAAACGCTGTCGGACGCAAGATTGGTATTTGATGTCATTATTTTTTGTTTTTAAAATCATTAATTGCTTTATTGACAGCCCTCCAATAATGTAATTAATTTCATTTCATTTTCCTAGTCACAAACTACACACATATTTCAGCAATAATGTCAATACCAATTCGTTTATGAACTCAGATTAGGTAATAAAAGAATGCCAATATGCAGAAGTACGAATAGCATATATTTTTAATAGCGCCGAAAGATTTTTTTTTTTTTACATTAACTCCACACAGGAGGCCTTGAGGAAAATAATTTCCCTCAGGGCCTATGTCATCTGGGATGCTGTGTGGAGGGTCTTTTTGAGGAGAGGAAGGAATGAACATTGGTATTGAAGAGACCTATGTTGTAGGAAGGAGGAAACACAGAGGCCGGCAAATCATTCCACAGCCAAGCTGTTGAAGATAAGAACGAGTCGAAGAAACGACCCGTTCTCATGTGACAAACGTCAACCGTGTACAAATGTTGGGCACGCGTTTGGCGTGTTTCCCGACTATGCACCGGTGCCGAAGGGATCAATGATGCTAGTTCCTCGGAGTATCTTCCATTGTAATACCGGTAGAACAAGGATAGCATTCCCACCCGACGCCTGTGCTCTAAAGATTGCAATCCGTCTGTTAAGATGGGAGAATCTATCAAACGGACCGCCCGTTTCTGCACAGAGTCGAGGGTATTTTAAAAAAAAACTAAATTAAATAGGTTGCGTTAAGTTAGGGGCTATTTTTACCACTTTTAATTACTTTTCAAAGGGTTGTTGAAATGCCACTTTGTTAAGTTGTGATGGAACCCTCCAATACTTTTTTTTCCAGTTGCAAATTCATCCCTACGCAAGTAAGGACATGTTTTTACTTGTCCAAGCCATTGGAACATTTATCGAACAGAGTTAAGCACATATTTTATTTAATTAAATGAAGACAATATTAGCGAAACTCAATCGAAAATCTGGAGACAGAAAAATCAGAAAAAGATATTGGGACCTGTGGGACTCAAACCTCTGGGACTCGCACTCTGGGACTCAAACCAGACTAAAATTCTACAATATACGCACCCTTGAACAGAGAAGACTAAATACAGATCTAAATTTTCTATTCAAAATTGTAAATGGTTTAATAAACTGTCCTTTTCTACTTCATCAAATCAGGTTCAATGTTCCTAGAATTGGTTCATGACTAGTAAATTATGTTCCGTTAAATATTAAAAAATATCGAACTAAGCTGGGGTACGACTCAGCTATATCGAGAATGTGCCGTAATTTCAATGAGGCTTATAAAAAACATTCGATTAATTTGACAATGTCAACATTGGCCAACTTCAAATCAAATCTTAACAAGCTTTAAAGCAATTTCAATTTCAATTTGGGAGGCGGGAATGGGTACCGCCGCCCCGGGAACCTTTATTGGATAACCAACACCTCTACCATAGGTCACCCAAGTGGTTCGCTACGTTTGGTGATTTAGCAGGGGTGCCCGGGTTCATGGGGTGAGGTTTGTCTAGGTCTTGGAGGCGGATGACCAGGACATACTGAACCCCAGATTCCTACCCACCCCTTAAACCCTTTTCCTTCCCAAAACTCTCCTCTCCTTCCTTTCCTTAAAAAAAACCCTCCACACAGCATTCTCAAAGATGACATAGGCCCTGAGGGAAATTATTTTCCTCAGGGCCTCCTGTGTGGAGCTCATGTAAAAAAAAAAAAAAAAAAATCTCCCTATTACGTTGTTCTATAAACTTATGAACCTATAAACTCATTGTTCTAAAAACTTGTTCCTTGTAAAACTTGTTAATTATTATTTTGTAATGTATAATATGTGTTTGTGTGAATGAATGTAATGTATATGTAAGTATTATATTATCAATGCTGTGTTTGTCTTTAATTAGTGATAGCATCAACCATGTTCAGTTTATCTGTGAAAGCTTTGATGTAAATCACTGTTGACAAACCTAATAAAAAATAAAAAATAATTAAAAAATAAAAAAATAAATAAAATTTTAAAAAAATTAAAAAACCAAGGACCTTTCGTTTTCTGATTTTTCTGTCTCCAGATTTTCGATTGAGTTTCGCTAATATTGTCTTCATTTAATTAAATATTACAATTTGAGGTTTTACTCGTAAATTTAAAAATAAACATATTTTATTATTAACACAAACAAACGTACATAATATTTTCTGCATTATTATATATGTAAAGTTACTTAGACTAAGAGGAACTATTTAGTTTGAATGTAAAGTAGGTAGGTACCCGAAAGCTCGTGTCTTTTGCCTGGTTTTTACACAGGTTAAAGTTTCGATGTGGTTTGTGTGGAACTAAAAATAAACTATCCAGGAAGATTCCTAAGTAGAAGAGGTAACTAGATTAAAAAGTGTCCAGCTTTAAGCTTTATTGTAAGCAAAAGTTGGTGGAGAAGCCAAAGTTTACTAAAGCAGGGGCAAGCATTTTTACACAAAATGGTAGATATTCAACGGTGCGAATAACCCGATAAAGAAAACGGATAAAATATCTGAAATTGGATGGAATATTAAATACGAAGAGACGCCTATTGAGAAATATAGAAATATGAGTCGAGAAAATCTGGTTATCTTATCTGGTTGGCAAATCGATTTGAATTATTATGATTTGTGAGATATCCAATTTTCGACATAATTAATAATTTTACCATCCACACTGGCAAGCAAAAACTGGATTAAGATTATGACGGAATATATTTATATACATTATATATGTATAAATTTAAACGGCGTCCGGATACACATATTTCAAGGGGGAAATTGGTTAGTTCACGTCACAAAGAGAACACATAAAAAAAATTTTTGATCTGAGCATTTAAATTTTTTTCATCTTTATAAAATATTAGCACACACAAAGATGTGAGCTAACTTAAGATTGATAAATAAATAAATCTTTTTCCCTTTATTTCGGCAACTATTTAAAAAGTTTTTGAGCAGGTTCTACCGCTTCGACGCATTCTAAGACATTAAACAGCTGATATTAACCCCCTAGCGTTCGATATATATTTTTTTTAATTTGACCTAAAAAATTCCAACTTCGGACTCAATTTACTCGAAAACGAAAGCTCAAATATCTATAAGCTCAAATCTTATGTAGACCAGTTTATTGCTGAGTGACGAGTTTTGCAGACACCATGTATAATATAATAACGCATAATGAATGTATCTACGTAAGCTTGTATGTCCTCAGCGTTATGTTTTTATGTCTCGATTCCGGTAATATTTTAAACGCCCTTATAAATAGGTAACAAAACCATGTCTCCCGAAGCGTGAAATCCTAAGTCATTTTGTTCAACAACCGGAATTCGATTTCATTACAATGCCAACTGAATACTGCAATAAACAAACTCGACACATGTCGCGGGGGGTACCCAGTACCTAACTAGTCCCCGTGTAACTCGGTAGGTACCCATTATCTAACTGCATTTTACCGGCAAATAATGCGTTTAGTGCACACGCTACGAGGGGGGCCCCATAGGGAGGGCCAAGATGTCGATTGTCGATAGTGTTGGGGATTACAATGGTAAAACGAACATAACGAATGGGGCTATAAGTGTTTATTTTTAAACATTTTCGTAGCCATTAAAAAGATTCATAATTTCATTGTGTTATTGGGTCGATGATAAATTTATGTCAAACGTTTTCAGTTTCAGCTTGGTTCTTGTTCTCACCCCACTATATTACAACAAAACTTTTAAAAGCAATTAAATTCAAATGTTAGTAGGGAAAATTCAACAAAGTCAACATAGAACTAATATAATTCAAGGCAAAAGCTTGGAATAGTTGAGCCTTTACTATTTCAATCCCTTTACATTGCAACAGTGGTGGTTACAATATTGACAATGCTTGAATCCAATACAATTCCACAATAAGGAACTCGAGTGAAAAATATTATGGCTTTAAAAAAATATGTTCATATAGAATAGACCAATAAACGCTGATTCTGAATATATAATTTTTATTTAATAATATTAAACGCAAAGTTTTTAAAAAAATATTAAAACGTCCATTTTTCATCGGGTCGTAAAAATACGCCGTCAAGTTGGCATTATTGAAATTTTAGTGGTGACGTCACTGTTCGACGTGTCGTGACGTCACCGTTAAGTAATTATATAGGAATGTATGATATGACACAAGCCAGCGTATTTATTTATGCTTTTATTTACATACTGTTTATAGACATTTAGTTGTTGTTCAAAAAAATATTAGTTTATCTCTATTATTGAAAATTTTCAAAAACTACTGCACAAAAAAAATAGTAATGCTTCTTCTAGGGAGAATACTTCGAACAACGGAATTCAAAATGGCGGTAGTTGATCAGCTGATTGCCCGATTTTATGGTAATTTTTCAGGAGTGATGGCGTCACACGATTCACCATACATACGGTGGTTTTTGGGGATCTTGAAAAATTAAAACTTTGACAATTATTTTAACTATTAAAACTAACTCAGAAGTTAAAAGGTTGGTACTCTATGTTAGAAGGTCATTATTCATTAAAAAAAAATTAAAAAATTGGACTGGAGTTCTCTATTCCTGTCCAGGGCCGAACCATAATGGATAATGCGACCCTATGAAAATTCATTTTAAAGCCATCGTCAGTAGCATTATAACATCTCTCAGAACCTTCGATCTAGATACAACAATGAAAAAAATATCATTAATAAGGAATGCCGCATTCAAAACCTAAATTTCAAGGTTTATATTCGGAAATAGATAAAACTTTTTATTTGAATAATAAAAAAAGGTGCAAATATTTCACATTTTCACGATTTCAAACTGTGATTTGCCAATAAGTCGAATATTTACATTAGAGTTCAAGCAAATTAATTAGTACAATTGTTAGATGTAATTTGGGGGGAGGGGATAGGTACCGCCGCCCCGGGAACCATTTATTGGATAACCAACACCTCTGCCATAGATCACCCCAAGTGGTTCACTACATTTGGTGACTTAGCAGGGGTGTCCGGGTTCATAGAGTGAGGTTTGTCCGGGTCTTGGCGGCGGATGCGTCTGTCCACCAGCTGAATGGCGAATGAAGAGAATGGTTGAGGGAGTCCCTTTGACCCGTCTTGCACTATAGTGGGAGGGATGGATTCACACGTCCGTCACTACTGGACACACTGACCCCTAAATTCCCACCCATCCTTAATACCCTTTTCCTTCCTAGAACTTGCTCTCCTTCCTTTCCTAAGTAAGAAGACCCTCCACACAGCATCCCCAAAGATGACATAGGCCCTGAGGGGAATTATTTTCCTCAGGGCCTCCTGAGTGGAGCTAAAGTAAAAAAAAATATCTAACGATCGAAGTTTTGCTTTTTATCTTTTTTGTATTGCTTTTTTCTATCCGAAAAATATCTTTTATTAATTTTTTAGTTTTTTCTAAATTCCCAGCACCATTACAATTCCCGTTCGGGTAACACGATACTTCTGCACTTCTCGTAGATCCAGCAATGGAACTATATCTGTGGTTTGTGGAATAGTCGGGCGTAATCATGGGGTAAGATTAATAATATAGCAAAGGAACACATTTTAGATCCGTGAATTTTCCACGACTTGTGTGACTTAGTGGGAGTTGAACGGAGGAGAATATTAACTACGTAGGTATTATTATTATCCTGAACAGTCTCTTTCGGCGCCGATTCTCCGTTACATAGAATGCTTATTGTGTAGTAACCCTTAAAGCGAAAGGAGCTCGTTCAGTTGTGAGACTCAAGAGAGGCGGTTTTACACAAGCCTGGAGACAAACGATATTAAATTTTAAGGTATAATTTTAAAATAAATCCTTCGTTATTTTTGGAAACTTAAATATCTCAGAGAGAAAAGAGGTTCTATTTTGTTAGGATGTGTGAGTTTCAGAAAATTTGACATTTGACGTCGGTAGCAAATCGGTTTTCCAACCATTTATTTTTGTATGTTAAGCCTCTCTGGCCCCAGACCTATTTTATGGGAAAATCAGAATATGTTTGCTTTGTAATAAAATCCAAATAAATGGAATATTTTTGAACGAAAACTAAAATCTGTTTTTCGAAAGTGGTAAAATTATAATTCGAATTAAAATATATTTTTTTAAACATATAAATTTAAAAAGCAAACATGATAAAGGTTTTAAAATGACTCACCTCACGTTATTTTCTAGGTCATATTACTAATAACAGTAATAACTAAAATAAATAAAAACACCCACATATTTTATTAGGCAAACGTACTATGAACCTCATCGTCCACTCACTTTTTTGTCGTTTCATTATAAAAATCTCGTGTCACAGTGTTTGTGGTCGCACTCCTCCGAAACGGCTTGACCGATTTTGATGAAATTTTATATGTATTTTTGGTAGGTATGAGAATAGGTTTTAAAGTATATTTCATACCGCTAGGTAATTAGGGTGTCCCTATCCAAAAAAAAAATTATATTTTTTGACAAATTTTTATTTTTTATTTGGCACTAAAAATACGTATAACTCCAAATTTTACCCCTCCTACCCCCACCCTACCATTTTTAATCGCGATTTTAGTATTTTTGTATGAAAAAATTTAACTGCCTTTCGTATTTCAAACAGAACGAAATTATTTATGTTGTTGAATGACAGATGGGGCTACGTCCGCCTCATCGAACTTTCATCCACACATGCGCAAGACATTCACAAGAAGCGTTGCGTCATTTTGATATTTCATTCGGCATCATGTTCTTGCGTGGGCAAACCATCGAGCTTATTTGTGTTGGCTAAAGACGAACTGGCAAAAAATAATGTACACTCAATTGCTCTTCGAAATTCATATTGAGTTTCTTTATTTCATTTTCCTACTTTAGTTGGTGTTTTTTGTTTTGTTTTTATCGGTGGTCATCCTCTACAGCGCTCCATTTCTCTTTCTGTCATAGATTCCATCCCCACACACTTATAATACATTCGTTATTTTTTATTTAACATCCAAAATATTCACTAGAAATCATTTATATGGCAGAATAACGTTTGTTGGGTCAGTTAGTGTAAAAATAATTCCCATAGTTTATTTTTTTCAAATTGCGGTCGGAAACTTTGGTTTCATAAAGATGTACATTTTAATTATTTTACAGTTAACTTTTAGGTTTGAATATATAGCGTGATGTTTTTTTTTTCTTTCTAACGCCGTTTAGATCGTATTTCTAACCATGATAAAAAGTGAGACAACGATTTCCATGAGATCTATATGAGTTGTTCCGAAAACCCCACAAATTAGCCTGAAGGGTTAACAAGCTGCTTGCCATCGTATTCATCCTTCGATTAACGTTTACCACTTCGAGATCCTAATCAGTTTTATCACCGTTTAATAAATAAACTACGTCTTACGTGATGCGAAATATTTATGGGATCCCTATATTTATGGGATACGAACAGAAACAAAGCGGGTTTCGGTTTTCTGATTAGTCGGCGCATGGGCGGTCTACTGGCGCAGTCGTGCCGACAAGAATGTTTGTATGTCAACTAGGGATGGACGATATACATCAATGTATTGTAAACACTCGATGTATTGTACCGATGCATCGTATTGAAGCGATGTATTGTTAATACTTCAACATCGAATATATATCTATGTTTTTTATTCGATGTATCGAATACGCAAACTTTTTTTTTTGGCTTTTCTTTATTTATTGAAATTTTTTTATTACATAACTATGAGATGAGTGTCTATGAATGACCATAAATAAACCAATCCCAGTAAGACCAACACTACGACTGCAGTGACTTTCACGTCGTTCGTAATCAGTTCGGCCAATACAATAAAACCAAAATAACAATATGGCCGACCGAGTTTCTGCTGTGTAAAGTGTAAACAGTAAACTGATGACTGGTTTATTTATGAGTAAACATATTAGTTCATTTATGTGTGTAAAGTGTAAATTAGAATATGAGTCAACTTATATACGAGTTTTTTTGTTATTAGTTTTTGGGATATTATGCCGTGCTGCGCTACCTCCTTCTTTAGCCAACGTTTCAAACAGCGTTACAGTGTCCATCATCAGGGCAGATGTGTAATAGTTAGGGGTGATGTTTGTAGTTATCTACTTACAAGCGATACCGTGTCGCCAGCTCCACTCCTCTACGAGCTGGCGCTACAATATACTTCAACATGTTTTTTGCGTTTAGCCTTGATGTAGCCGTCAGTTACCGGATACCAAGAACTATTGAGCTTAGCTCCGTCGTATCTATTAATATTTATAGGATTGTTGTGAATTTCAATTGCACCCGTAATCAGGCGTGTTCTATGAGTTTTGGGTCTTCCCAGGACCTCAGGGACAAATCCAAAGTAATGGCCGGTTTCGATTAAGTGCTCACCGGCCAGGCAGGTTCAGATTTATGTCCGCGCGAGGCGGCGCCGATAAGCTTTAACGGAATGAATTCTTAATTCCTGCTCGCCGGTGACGCCGGTCAGTGAAACTCAATGTTGCCAAGTGCTTGGTTTTTGCCATGTTTTTATGGATTTTGGATCCTTTCATGATTTGGTGTCTTCTATGGTCACCTCCATGGTTATTTCAAAAAACCATGTCGAACATTAATTAACAAAAGTGTGTACTTTTTAGTGGGTTACGAATTTTACCATGAATTAAACGGGGAAATCCTGAAATCAGGAATGTAGTATAAACGTATTAATTGCCGCTGTTTTCAATAAATCGCCAATCTAGGATAAAAGAAATACACTACATAGCAACCGAAATATTATTGACAAGTGCTGGAAAGAAATCGACAGGATTAAATTTAAAATAACCTTAAATGTCACAAGTGAATTCCTTTCAGACATGTACATAACATATTATCATGTCCTCCTGAGGTTTTTTTTTCATATTTAAAGATACCAATTACCAAACACAATTGTTTTATTCCTTAATTTCAAGAAAGGATTATCCAAGAGTAAAAGATCGTCGCCAGTCGAACTCGACATTTCGTAACAGCTTCTGTCGGGCTACCGAGCAGGTAGCGGGTTTTATCTGCGTTCTGTTTGTCCACACCTCGGCGTCGACTGCCGCCGGTAGAACCGGGCACCGAGCGCCGTTAATCTGAAAACCGAAACCCGGTTTGTTTTTGTTCGTACCCACTCGCAGTACTGATAAGCTCCTTGCAGTTGCTTAACAGGTATAATTTCTAACTGTTTACTAAATAATATACTTCGATAAATCGCTCTACTTAATAAAATTAATAAAAAAAAACTATTGTCTGACCGAGTTTTACTGATAATAGCACAGAGTTGATTGCATACAATATAAGGCCAAAAACGAACATAATATGATTATAGTAGAACTTAGATAATCATGCCAACGGGATTAATGAATTCCTTAATCCGCAAGGTCGCACATTGGTTGGTTGGTAATAAAGTTCTACTGACTGTTACAGCCCAACGGATTTATTGAGTCCAAAAGCAGAAAACTTGACAAGAACGTGCGAACGAAATTTTCAAAGTTTTGTCATAATATAGGGATAACTACGGGCGCGGGCGGAGAAAGTGTGGACGTGAACAAAGCCAGGACATGTTAGCTTTGACAACTTTTAGTGTAATACTCTAACTTTTCTTACGATTATAAAGCTAGTAAGGGTAAGTCGCACATCAGTTGGGCAAGGTTCTAACTGATGTGCGACTTTTTTCTAAAATGACCTTTGAATGCAAAACTATTTCTTTTGCTCATTTCTAAATCAAGAAATTTTAAAATCAAGCTCCATTTATTTTACAAGGTTCTAACATCACTCGCACTCTCTATTATGTTTGTATCTGTGAGTTGATCGTTATTAGTGTTATTACGAGGCGCAATCGCCTCTTTGGTTGAAAAGGGTTCTAATTTCGCCTTACCATGTTCTGAGCTTTCAATATCTGCAAAGACGAATTTTCGTAATTTATTTTTAACAATTTTTGAATTTTTGGTTCAATGGTGTGTACAATATTTTAGTTTATCACATTTTAATGAAAAAAATATTCAAATAGGACGTGGCCCTAGCTTGTGTTTGCATTAGGGAAATGTAGTTATGCGATGAATTATTATGCCCTAGCTAGATGGTATCTATGTATATCTATCCTCATTTTCGTTATTTGTTTTTGGGGTGTGATGCCGTGTTGCGCTACCTCCTTCTTTATCCAACGTTTCGGACAGCGTTGCAGGGTCCATCATCAGGGCAGATCCGGTAAAAGTGTAATTTTTAGTGGTGAAATGTGGGCTTATTTACTTGGAAGCGATACCGTGTCGCCAGCTCCACTACAGTCACCAGTACAAAATAAACGTGACAAGCAATGGCATCATTGACGCCGAGCGGAATAGAAAGTTTACCAAATCGTGGTATTTAAGCTATCCTGGGGCACGTCCCTTTGCGAGTTGCCGACGGAAGTGGCTCCATCTTTTAACGAATTCTAAAATTAGAAATCACAATGGTAAGATCACTAGAATTAGAATTACAATGGTTAAAGCGAATTTAGCCAATATAAAGGTATAAAACAATATGGTTTACCACGAGCTGGTATTACTGTATACTTACACATGGTTTTTTGCGTTTAGCTTTGGTGTAGCCGTCAATTACCGGATACCAAGAGCTATTGAGTTTAGCTCCGTTGTCTCTATTAATATTAAATGGATTTTATGCTCATGTTTAGACATGTTCTAAAATGGTAAGTATACGTCCTAAATATGTTTCATTAAAACGTGTTCAATCTAAATACTTTACACGAGATTGATCCTCAAAATCAGAAATTGGTAAATAGAAAACGAGAAATCGTCCTTGCAATCTTTGACACCTCATATTTCAGAACAAGGTAGAGTTCACTTAACCTTGTTCTGAAATATTATTTATTTTATTTTTGGGGTGTTATGGGGTGTTATGGGGTTATGTTATGTTTGAGGTGTTAATATTATTTATTTTTGGGGTGTTATGATGTGTTGCGCCACCTCCTTCTTTAGCCAACGTTTCAGACAGCGTTCTAGTGTCCATCATCAGGGCAAATATATAAATGATAGTGGTGGTGTGCAAGGGCGGATTTAGGGGGGGGGGGGTACGTGCCCCCCCCCCCCCCCCCAGACGGTATTTTTGAGTACTGTCAGTAATAAGTATGATACTTCAAGTTTATTTCTAACAGTAATTGTTGATTTTTTGCCCGTCCGCCCCTTGTGGCCCCCCCCCCAGAAAAAAATCCTAACAGTAATTGTTGATTTTTTTGCCCGTCCACCCCTTGTGCCCCCCCCCCAGAAAAAAATCCTGGATCCGCCCTTGGTGGTGTGTGTGCTTATGTACGTAGATTTGATATCATGTTGCCAGAACCACTCTTCTACGAGCTGGTATTATAGTATAATTCAAAAATGGTTTCTTGCGTTTAGCTTTGGTGTAGACGTCAAATACCAAGAACTATTGAGCTTACTTCGTCGTCTCTATTAATATTAACGGAATTTTTGTGAATTTCAGTTGCCTCCGTAATTAGGCGTGCTCTGAGTCTTCCCAGGACTTCAGTAATGGACAAATCGAAAGTAATGGTTCCAATTAAAAATCCAATTAAATGCTCGGCGATTGCCGATTTGTCAGGGTGGCCGAGTTTTTAACTTGGCCACCCTGACAAATTACAATTATGGTTCCAAGCCAACTCAGAATCAAGTTAACTCGACACCTCTTTGAAAAGTCATTAAACGCTATGAAAAAAATATTTTTTAGCCCATAACCCTAACCTAACCTATTTTATCCAATTTTTTTCATCACTTTAATGAATTTTGAAAGGAGGTTCTGGGTTGATTTGGGGCCAACCATAAATTACGTCACACGAATTTCATGATTTTTTGACTCCCCCGTCCCTGTTGTACATCGTCACATTTGTGAGACCGCCTCCCCCTATTTTGCAATTTTACTTCTAAAAATAATAGTAGTTCAAAATTTTGTATTTATTCATATTTACGTATTTATTAGTTTTTCGTTTACATTTAAGTTTTCCGTTTTAATAATTTAGATTTTTACATATTACGTCACAGAGCTGATAACCCCCCCCCCCCCTACCTCTTGTCATACTGCTCTACTTCCCTCCCCCCTTAAGGTGTGACGTAATTTATGGATTGCCCCTTTCATTCTGAGTTGTCCGGTCACCATAATTATATTCAAAATTTACAAATTTTACTGCACTTGAGTTTGATTTTGGGGTGCTCTGGTCTCGATAGTTACCATTAATAATTCATTCACTCGATATTAATCTGTCAATCAGAATATTGTGTACAATATATACATTCCAATGGAACCTTAAAATAACGACTATTTGAAATCACAAAGCCCGTTTACCGATATAAAGACGTCAAATAAATAATAATTGCAACAACTGTTGAAGGTTCAGGAAATAAACTCCGTCTCCCCTTTACTAAACGTTACAATGTGCGCTCAATAGTCCCAATTCAAATTGATTAACTCGCTGTGAATAAAATCAAATCAAACTGAAATTTCAGTTCTGAGTTATAGCTTAAATTGATTACCTATCGATCAGCTTATAGGCGTCATATGTGTAAAGGAAATACCCTTTCTTAAACTTTTGTAAGAAATGAGAAGAAGCGCCTACACGGAATAAAACTTATTGATTTAACCCATCAAGTCTCGGGCATATTCTGTCAAAAGGCCAAAAAAAATTCCGCGCTGCAATAAAATCCAAATAAATGGAATATTTCTGAATGTATCCGAAAACTAAAAGCCGTTTTTGAAAGGTGGTAGAATATGCTTTCAAATGATATTATTAGAAATAATATTTAAATTTTAATACGCACATAAAAAAGTTTTAAAAATGATTCACCTTACTCATCTAAAATTACTGTTAAAAAAAAACAAACATGCCAATTTTTGATTTTTAGGTTAAATCTGGTGTGAAATATTTTAGTTCATCACATTTTAATGAAAAATATTCTTAACGTTTTTTTCACGCACGTTTTCGTGATTTCATAAAAAAATAATAATTTTAAAAAATTCCAAATTTTATACATTTTTCTCAAATTGCTATCGGAAACCAGTTTCATAGAGTTCAGTTCGTAGCGAAGCAACGAACAACCATAAAATACCAATTTCATTTGCAAATTCATTCCGGTTTTAGTGTTCGTCCTCTCTACCTGCTTTACTTCTAACCAAGTTAAATATTAAATCTGTGCAAATTATTGTAACACAAAAGTTTCCATTGTAAATATATTTAAACTCGCGTTAAATCAAGATTTATTATTTAAAAACCTCCACACGCACGCATCCAGTTACAGACGTGGCAAGAGCTGTAGACTGTCAGACCCTGGATGAAATATCTAAACAATACCCCACATTGCCCAAAGTATGATTAAATTTTCATCTTCCCTCTGCCAGTTCTATGCTTCACTGCCATACATCAGAGTAGGCGCCAGCACTCCGTTGTGAACTGCTAGCTTCGTGGAGTTTTCTATTTCAACAGATACAACGATTTACATGAGACCTGGGGGACAAATTTGGTCTCCTGTGATCATACGGGTTAAGACTATTATTATCTCTAACTAACTAACTAACCATCAAGCCGTTTCCCCGCAGAGGTGGGCAGAGAGGACGGACCGCCAAACAACTCGGTCTTGGCACACACTCTTTGCCTCGCTCACATTCATACATCGTCTCCAAAGATATTCAAATACAGAAGAGATATGCTATGGTGTCCGCGCAACTGTCGCCAGACTACGCGCTAATTAGCGTAGTTTTCATACAAAAAGAATTTGTTCATTTCGTTGATTTTTTGAAAATATGCATTAATATTGGTTAACAATATATTTTGAATAATAATAATAATAATAATAATTAAAATTAATAATTAGTTAATTTAAAATATTATTTCGAATAATAATATTCCGTTGCCATCTGAATCAGATATGCGCGATTTTTGGACAAACATTTGGAGTAAAGATATAAAACATAATGAGGCAGGTTCATGGATAGAAAATGAAGAACTCAATTGTTCAGACATTGAACAAATGAGTTTTTCTGATATATCGGTTGAATTGTTAGCCAAAATTATAAAAAATACTCATAATTGGAAAGCCACGGGTTGCGATTGGATACATAATTTTTGGTACAAACGTCTAACTACTTTACATCCTCTTTTTGCAAAAAATCTTTCAAAACTTGTCAAACAACCTCAAAATTTTCCTAATTTTCTAACTAAGGGCATTACTTATATGTTACCTAAAAGCGAAAATATTAATAATCCCTCTCAATATAGACCCATTACATGTCTACCGACAATATACAAAATTTTAACCTCTTGCTTGACAGATTTAATATATACTCATTTGGATGAAAAAAATATTTTATCTGAACAACAAAAAGGTTGTCGCAGAAAACATATGGGATGTAAAGAACAATTAGTTATTGATTCTGT
This sequence comes from Limnephilus rhombicus, assembly GCA_929108145.2. Taxonomy (NCBI): domain Eukaryota; kingdom Metazoa; phylum Arthropoda; class Insecta; order Trichoptera; family Limnephilidae; genus Limnephilus; species Limnephilus rhombicus. The sequence goes on along the minus strand of OV815278.1, from coordinate 18,706,321 downwards.
AATTTTAAAACAAATTCAAAATCAAAAGCGTAATTTACATACTTGTTATATAGATTATCAAAAAGCTTTTGATAGTGTCCCGCACTCATGGCTAATAAAAATATTAAAAATATATAAAGTTAACCCAATTATAATTAGCTTTTTGAAAAATATTATGTCCTTTTGGAATACAGATTTACTAGTAAATTTAAAAGGTAAGAAAATAGTAGTACCGGGCATTTCAATAAAAAGAGGGATTTTTCAAGGAGACTCATTGAGTCCTCTTTGGTTTTGCTTAGCACTGAATCCTATGTCTAAAATGTTAATTAAAAGCAAGTTTGGAATAAAAATTAAGGGTAATACAAGAGAGAGTAGTATAGTTTCACATCTATTATATATGGATGATATAAAATTATTTTCAAATTCTGAATCAAATTTAGAAAAAATGATTAAGGTAGTTAAAATTTTTTCAGATGATATTAAAATGACTTTTGGTTTAGATAAATGTAAAACGATCCATATAAAGAAAGGCAAAATTGTAGATGGAGACGAGGGTATATTTAGAAATTTCAAAATTAAAAGTATGAAAGGGGATGAGGTTTATAAATATTTAGGATACCCGCAATCGAATAGATTAGATCACACTAGTATTAAAAATGATATTAGGATTAAATTTCAAACTAGGATCAGAAAAATTTTAAAATGCAATCTATCTGCTAAAAATTTAGTAAAAACAATAAATACTTGGGCAATACCTTTATTAACGTACTCATTTGGCATAATTAAATGGTCCAATACAGATTTAGATAGTTTAGAACGATTAATTAGAACTACGTTAACAAAGTTTCATTGCCATCATCCAAATTCAGCTATAGAACGAATTAATTTACCTAGAAATTTAGGAGGTAGAGGTATAGTCAAAATAACATCTTTGAAACACAATCAGGTAGAAATGCTTAGAAATTTTTTCCATAGGAAAGCTAATAGCTCAGAAATGCACAAAATAATTTGTAAGGCAGATAGAAACATTACACCTTTAAATTTATATGACGAGAATGCCAACATTCTTATAAATACTAACCAGGAATTATTAGATTCCTGGTCAAATAAAATTATTCATGCAAAACACTTCAATTATCTCAACCAAACGTATGTTGACAAACTTTCGTCAAACAAATGGTTGAGTATTGGAGAGTTGAGCGCAGAAATAGAAGGATTTATGCTTGCCATTCAAGATAGAGTCATTAATACTAAAAATTATAGGAAGCATATAATCAAAGATATAAATCAAATTGATGATTTATGTAGAAAATGTTTGGCTTTTCCGGAAACTATAGAACATATTATATCGGGATGTTCTATATTAGCGCCGTCCGAGTATACATTTAGGCACAATCAGGTTTTAAAAATAATCCACCAAAGTTTGGTAATTAAACATAACTTGATTGACTGCCGTAATATAGTACCATATTATGAATATGAACCAAATTCATTTTTAGAAAATAAATTTTATAAAATATATTATGATAAAACTATACTAACAGACAGAACAATTAGTCATAATAGACCTGATATAGTTTTACATGACAAAATTAAAAAAAAATAACTTATATCATTGATGTAGCTATTCCAAATTCCTGTAATATTCAAAAAACTGTTTCTGAAAAAATTAGAAAATACACAGATTTAGGAAATGAGATTAAAAGAATTTGGCATTCTCGGAATATAAAAATATTACCATTTGATATTTCGGCTACTGGCATTATACCTAGGTCTCTGATTCAAAATTTAGGCGTATTAGATTTGTCAAAGAATTTATACATAAAAATGCAAAAATCGGTAATTTTAAATACATGTAGGATTACAAAAGATTTTTTAAATATTTATATTGAGGGATCAGTAGGATTTATAGGTTCAATTAGGAATTCCACAGAGCCGAACCCTCTGATATGAAAATATCTGGAGTCGGTGAATTATTTTCCCATCTGGTCTCTGGTAGGTTGACATGTTGTTCTTGTATTGTTTTGTAATTATAATACATATAGTGCAATTGCATAACGTGGATTGACCAGATGATCATTTGGGAAGTGTGTGAAAGGGTTTAGTTTTTCCTGTGGGGAAAATTAAACCCGGACATTTAAATCTGGTGCGTAATAAAAAAAATGTACATTTAAGTTTACAAATTTCTAATTGATAATAATATTTCATATTCACTATATTTTTTCAAGTTTTATGTAGCTCCTACAATACATCTTGAACTTTCCAATTGGTGTGGACTTTAAAGTTTCTGGTAGTGTGTTATACAATAAGGAAAGAATTTGTTCATTTAGTTTAACGTTCGTTTGGTTTATTCGTTAATTATTTGTTCTTTCAGTTTATTTTTTAATTGGTAAACAATATCGGCGACACCCGGAAGCGCAGACCCACATAGTAAAAACAGCAGATAGCACATCTACTTATATTTCAATATCTTCGATCGTCTCATACATTCTCTTCTATTATTCTGACTTTTGACATGGCCCGACTCAAGTATCTGATTTACTTGATCGTTATTATTTCGGCCATTCATTATCATTTCATCTCGACATTTGCCCCAAAAAACAGTTTTAAAAAATACCCGAGACAAGGTTCAAATTCCTATAGAAGATGCGCAAAAAGAAAAGAATAATTAATAAATTTTCTTATTTCCTTGAATATTCTGCGTTACTTTTAAACAAAATTCTTCCAGTATTTGCGGGTGAATGAATATTCAATTCACCTTGCGAACCTCCAGCATAAAAGTATAACGAAGAAAAGTTTATATCAGCATATTTTGAGCGGTCGTTCATCATCCCATGGACAGTGGTGACGTCACGAGCGCCGTAGAAAGTTTGGCGCCAACTTTAAATTGACTTCCGGTTCCCTAAACAAACGAAAAAATTCGACTTCCGTGGAGAATATTCGCTAAACAACATTTTGCCCGATTTTTTGTTTATGGTGGACACTCGGGAAGCTCTCCAACGGTATAACTTTATCTACATTGTTCGCAGTGGTAAAAAGTAAAAATGTATAAGCCCACTTCACGGATAATACGGAACATTCCTTGTCGACGTTCGATACACGGATAATATGGAATATGCTGGTCTAGAATATTCCTTTTTTAAATAGACAATCAAATATGACATTTGTCGGCGAAGTACAAACAGTAAAGTAAAAACAAAAGTACCTAATTCGAATTATTCCCGGTACTACTGTTATTGCTCTGTTCCGTTCAAGCACGTGTTTTTCTATTAAAGGAGATATATATCCCAGATTTTTAATGTTTGTACGGCAAGCAGGGTTTGTCTAATGGGTAAGTGTTATTATTCTAATATCTTTCTTTCCATATTCTTCTGTTATAATACAGGTTCAAATTTGTCAACGATGCATGCACTTCAATAACATGAATAAATTTTTATTTTATTTATATGGTAATAATGATTTTTCTATAATTTGGAACATTGCTCGTTTATGAAATGTAATATAAATATGAATATGGCGTAGTACAGTTCGCATATCGCGTAAGTTAATTTAATTTAAACAAAATTAAAATGTAAAATGCATAACTCACTTTTCGCAATAGTAAAAGCTAAATCTAACTGTTTGGATAAAAAACCTTCCGTATTAACCGAGAAGCTGATTAAGACATAAATATTCTAAATACTTAAAAAATCTCTTTATCATGATGTAAAATATTTAATACTGGTTCAGGTGTCGATTGCCCTTAACGACAAAAACTTTGAAAAGTTTTAAGTAGGTATTCCCATAAGAGAATCGTTTCCAAAGTAAAACAACCCCCACAAAGTAATGAGACATTGAAAATTTTGGTAGAAACGAGATTAATCAATAAGTATTGAGACTCAAGAGACCCAAATAGGTTGTTAGTTGGTAGGTAGCCCGGTGAATGAAAGGTTAAGTTGGCAAAAATAAATTTAGAGAGAGATAAACAAAACAATATTAGGTAGGTATGGCAAAAAATAAAGGGCCAAATCAACAAATGGGCTCGCCAAGAAGAACAATATGACTTGATGACTAGCCCGATGTGAATGAAATCAATAGGTTTTATAAAGGAACTCGTAAATGGTGTTACAGGAGAATATAATGTACCACGGAAGGATATGAAAATCATCAAAGGAAAACACGAAACTATCGAATACTTGAGGCGGGTCAGAAGTCGGAATACTCAATATCTTTATCTTTACATAGTATAAAATGAAGTCGCTCCGACTGTATGTGCGCTTATATCTTTTAAACTACGCAACGGATTTTCATGCGGTTACAACCAATAGATAGAGTGATTCAAGAGGAATGCATATTATAGTAGAGAAAAGTCGAGAAATTCAAAGATTCAATTCAGGCAGCGGGCAGCTGGCAAGCGGGTGAATTTGATATGTACGAAAATTAAAAAGTTGTAAAGGTTGGGTAAGCCACAGCAACGTGTGGCCGGGTCGGCTAGTATATATAATATATATCAAGAAAGTGTATGGTAGTGTTCCTGCAAAAATTCAGAAACAAATTCCGGTGCGATAAAGGGAGTTATATGTTGTGGTAGCTCTCTATCCCACATCCAAAAAGAAGGTTCCCGTTTTTACCTGAAGGGCGTGCATTTGAAGACATAGGGGCTGGAAGTTTCGCTCCCTAGAGTTTTTTTAAAACATTCGAGAGTATTAGAGAGCATTCCAAAACATTTCAGAACATTCTGGAATGTTGTGGAATGTGCGGGAATAGTCTGGAACGTTCTGGAACATCCCAGAACATCCCAGATCATTGTGGACCATTCGAAGCCTTTTTTGTATGGGTGGGGCTATTCATTGGCTGGGGTATATAAAGCGAGATCTTTCGTAGGTTCGAACGTCAGTTTAATCTCACATCAACTCTCTGAGCCGGGTACCCCAGCTGGTTTAATAATGTCTAATGCCTACAATACACGACACCTTTTTTCAGACCGATTCCAATTAGAGATCAAAGTCAATATTTTTCGCTCTACGCGCAGCATGGTTCATGTGTTGTTTGCAGTGATGACAATTGAAATCGTAGATATGAAAATAGAGATGAAAATAGCGATCGCATAACGCGAAAAATGTTGACTTTGGTCTCTAATTGAATTCGGGCTGACGTGCGTGGGACGTTTTATCATATCTACTTCTGGGAAAAATGACGCGAGGGTTAACATTTAAATTTTATTTTTATTAAAGCGGAGAAGGTATACGGATAGTTTCCTTCAGCACTTAGGTCATGGGTCATTGTGCTTTCTCTCATTTCACCTCACATTAAATAAGTAAACTTTTCGAAGGAAGAATATAATAATGGTAATGTTATAACAAAGAAACCCACCGCAGAGAATAAGACTGTCAGATGAATAGAGGCAAGAAATCCTTAATTAAACGGGTTTCCGCTTCCAATTAATCCGAGTCATCTCCAAGGGGCATAGACCACTCTGTTGCTGTGCGTCAATTGGGATCAATTAATACATTGCCCAGCGGAGCCACCTTGCGCAATACAACTTCAGCTGGGCAGCTGTTCAAAAACATGGACGAAGCCGAGACGAGCTTTAAATTGGCAACATAAAAGATAGTAGACAAAAATCGTAACTTAATGACTGAAGATCTGGGAACCGAATTTAGATATTTGAAGAAGACCTATTTCAAATTGATGCCCAGGTGAGGTGAAATTAAAGGGGTGTTGGCATTCAACAAATTTGAACAAGTAAAAAAAGCAGTTAAAACCGAGGAAGGTTTTATTTTGAAACATGAAAAATATTTTGAAATGATATATTTTTTTAATATTTCATACATTCAGTAGTTGCAACTTTTGTGAGTTTTAAAATCCAGTTATACTTGTAGGCAAATAAATCTTATTTGATAGATTTGTGTTATTTCACAATTAATTCATTAAAAATAATGTTTATTATACTTTTGGCACGTTCCAGAGTTGAAGATGCTCTCAGTATCACCCTGGTGTAAGACCATCATTCGGAATTGAAACGTTGCTCGAAATTGCTTTAGCCGTTTTTGGTGACCAGGTATGAATAGCCAGGTACTTCCCCATCTTCCTCTTCCCCATCACCTTCCCCTCCCCACTACCTTCCGCCTCACAACATACCCCATCCAATTAGGGATGCCATGGTCAAACTGGCCACCGACGGGAGCAGCTGTGACTCTTGGAAGGTATCACTTTTTTTTTTTTAAATAGGACAATTTGTGATTTAGAAAGAAAAATAAAATAAACATGTTAAATTTGTATCATATATTTTTTAAATTGCTTTCGAGAATATATTTATTTTATCAATTTTCTGGTGTCTTGAAACAAAACAATGAATGGTGGCATCTTTAAAAAAATTAATTGTATATCATTTTTTTTAGCATTCTGAAATATTTTCAACATAAAATTTATTACTTTAAACTGACACAAAAGTAAAATTGGAGTGATGTAGAGAAGGTAGTTAAAAATATATTTTTAAAGTTATAAAAGTAACTGACTTGATAAAATAAATATTAAAGTTGAACAATTTTGAACACAATGGATTTCATAAACAAAATAAAGAATAGATGATATTATACAGAGTATAGAATAGAGTTTTTTTATTATCTAGAGAGAAATGGGAGCGGAAGGATTAATAATTGAAATTAATTAAAAGAGAGATTAATGCATCCGAATACTAATACTAAAAGTCGTATCGCTTATATTGCAGGTCTACTTTTTTATAGTGAGGTACTTGTACTCGTAGCACGGATGTTACACAACGATTGGCATATTCAGTGAGCCCCGTAAAATTGTATTAGTAAAATTTAAAATAAAAAGGAAAAGCCAACGTCAATAAACCATATTGGAAAAACCATATAAACACTGTTGTGTTTTATCAACAAACAAGAGAGTGTTCAACTCTAGCAATAACAAAATAAAAATTTCGAAGCCTGAATAGAATACGAAGATTCTTTGAGCTTTCAAAATTTATTTACCAAATGACCTTACCAAACTAAGTTTCGTAATATTAAAATTAATGTTGTTTAAATGGCTCACGTGTTTTATTTTGTAGGTGGCGATAGCAAAGCTACCATTTAGGTCACCGCACAAAATGGTTAATAGGAAGCCACAAGCCAAACATATACATATACACTATTAGTGCGCCTTATATAGGTAAAAGGCATAACAATAGCTTGACTAGCGGAGTCTAGAAACGTTCGTTTTCAAGCGCAAAAGTAGTTTTTTTTATTTATTTCATGAATAATTTAGTTGTTCCTTTTATAGATAACACATTTTACTACGGAAAAATATATTTTTTAGTAGTTTCCGCTTTTTTTTTTTTTTACATGAGTTCCACACAGGAGGCCCTGAGGAAAATAATTTCCCTGAGGGCCTATGTCATCTTTTGGGATGCTGTGTGGAGGGTTTTTTAGGGAAAGGAAGGAGAGGAGGGTTCTGGGAAGGAAAAGGGTTTAAGGGGTGGGTAGGAATCTGGGGTTCAGTGTGTTCTGGTCATCAGACCTAAACACACCTCGTCCCATGAACCCGGGCACCCCTGCTAAATCACCAAACGTAGCGAACCACTTGGGGTGACCTATGGCAGAGGTGTTGGTTATCCAAAAAAGGTTCCCGGGGCGGCGTTACCCATTCGCCCCTCCCAAATTGAAAATTGCATTGTTTTCAGAAAATGTTACTTTTATTTTAATCATACTAAAGCAAACGACAGAAAAAGCTTTAATTTGTCTAACGAATAGTTAATGCCATTCATAATACAAACCGATTCATAGATAATATTAATCTAAAATAGTGATTTCACATTAGGCTTCGCCCTGGTTCAAAATATTAGAGAAGCCACGCGCGACGCCTGGACAGAACCCAAAGCTTGAAATAAGAGTTTCTTAGATTTGTTAGTCTCATCGCCCCTTCTTAAAACTATTTTTCTTAAGCACCCCTTCTCCTCCAGAAACTCACTTTTACGTCGTAGATATGTTCCTCCTGTTTTCTGCCGCCATGAAAATTTGTTTCATTATGAGAAATTTAATGGACTGTCTTGTTTTACAAAATAACTTATCAAATATACAATTGGTGTAACATAAGTGATTTATTTTTTAACACAGTCAATCCATATTTTTTACTTGAAATAAAAATCCTACACTAACCCAATATAATATTAACAGCACGCCGATCTTCCAAATTAAGATGAAGTTCGTACCCAACATTGATGTAATTATAGACAAAGTACATAAATGGCTTGGTTTTGTATTAAGATCGTGAAAAGAGTAAATACACACTAATTCACTCAAAACGCTGTTCTTTGAATATAATTTCTCTCTCTGGTCACCTTTATACAACATGTGTTCACATAAAATTGAAAGAATGCAACATAAATTTAATGGACTAAAATTATAAATAACGTATTCTAATTGACAATATAAATTAAAGCGATTTAATGCATTTATTTGTACTATCAGAATTGTCACAGACTAAATAAAAATTGCAGTATTTTATTATCATTTATTCATTAACCGACATTTAGAGAGCACTGACTTAGTTTATATGCTTAATTATCGCGTACACTAATAAATACAACACGAGACTCTATCACGGTCCATTTATTTTATTTTATGCACAAATCTTCTTTACAGAGATTGCATCGTGTAGAGTGTACAGAATGAAATTTGATTTGTTGAAATATTAACATTCCTTTAAAAATTAAACATACATGCAGAATGTAGATTTTCAATAATCCCTGCAAATATATCAGTTTGTTCTTTTATTGTGTTATTATGATTACAAGATTATCATAACTTTACATCCGTATGTTATTCTTATATTTTTTTATGAAAATACACGCATCAGTTGAAAGCACAATCTTAAAATTAATCGGTTGTAAAATGCACCGTTTTCTTTGGAAAACAAAGCATTTAGAGCAGAGGGTTCCAACTCGTGGTCCGCGAGATCTAAAATGTGGTCCACGAAATATTTATTAATTTACTACAAAAATGGAATCGAAAGATATCCTAAAGCCGATTCGTAACTCTTTTGGTATGATGGAGAGGTAGCTGAAGAAGTCCTAGAAGAGCACATTGAATAGCAAAACGATAATAATTGTAAGGACGCATTTAATTGCGAGATTAACAGGTCATCATTATTTTACCTTGTGGTTTCTGGGAAAACAAATAAATATAACAGTGGTCCTTGGTCAAAAAAGGTTGGGAACCACTAAATTTAGAGTCATATATGAACGATCCTTATGCACGATTTTTGTGGCGCTGCATGAGATAAGTAGCGTAAAAATGTTTAAAAACATTTATAAGTCAACTTAATTTTTTGAACACTTTCTTATTGTAATATTTAAATAAAATTTGAGGTTTTACTCATAAAGTTAAAATAAAAAATAAAACTTTCTTATTGCCTTGCCTTTCAATGCCCCATTGTTGCCCTGAAGCCTGAAGTCAGAACCGACCACTTTTGGGAGCGTCCCCGAGGGGGACATTTCATTCACTTCCATAATCATTGCTCTATAGACCTTAGGCTTAGCCACAACCCGGTCATTTGGATTAGGTAAATAGGTTATGCTAGGATTTTTAAAATGCGCAATAGAGTGGGTTGTCAATGAATGGGGGATTTTTTTGGAGGGATTGAAGAAGATATGTAAAACAAAAGATATTCCAAACATTAATAAAAAAAAAGTATTCTTATTTTTTTTTTCGAGTGAAATTTCTTTAACTCCGTTGTGATTTGGAATTCGGATGAAACGGAAAGGACGCTTTACAGCACCTGCGAAGCATCAAACTGCGCTCATTGGCCGCTTTGATTATGATGTCACTTTTCACGGCTCCTGTTGGTTGAGATATGAAACGGAAATGAAGCTAGGTATGCGCTCATTGGCCGCTTTAATTATGACCTAACCGTTCAAGGCTCCCATTGGTTGAGATTTTTTTGGTAAAGTTTCGCTTCTACCGCGTGTGAACTGCACTCGATTTTTCTTATTTGAAAAACAGTATAAAAAACAATACATTGCAAAAGCGGTAAGAAGACTAAAAAAATATTTAGAATTATGAGTATTACATGCAGGAGAAAAGAGTTTACAAGTTGGTACACACTATGTACACCAGATTAGGCTTAAATCATACTTCACGCTTAAATTCGCTGAAGGACGTGTGGAAAATGAAGACACTGTATATGAGCCATGCATTGTAATGCATAACTTTTGAGACCCTAACTCTTTAAATAGAAAAAATACAAATGTGCAGTTCACACGCGGTAGAAGTGAAACCTTCAGTAAACTAAAGTAGACAATAGTGGGGAGGCTATGAAGCATCGCACAAAGAGGAGACCGAATATTCTTTCTCATTCTCTCGCAGGCTAAATCCTGTAGATGTCTTCGTCTCTTTTTAGTGACGCTTTTTCGTTTCATCGAGTTTCAAATCACAACGGTGCTAAAGAAGTTTTTACTTCAAAAAGACCAACCCCAATGGACCACTGTACCTATCGGGAATACGCATTCGACAGCTTTAAAAGATATCTCGAAATACATAACGAAATATGTGATTTGGATTTGAACATTCCTCGGTAAGAGCATAATTTACTGATCAAAGATTAAATTTGTGGTAATGGCCTGTCAGAGCTATCTCCTTTAAGACGAAGATGATTTATGATGAGTAAAATCTTGCACATTCATTGGGTGTCGTTTATTTGATCATGCTTTCGAAAGTATGTTGCAACGTCATGAAATAATGTCAAAATATGAAGCAAACGACATGCTTTCAGACGTAAAAATGTCTAATTTAGTTTATTGCATGGAAACAATATTATGTTCGGGGAACAATATAAAAGTAAATTTATAACATGGAAGAAAATCGCAGAATACGTTATACGCTCAGACGTGATGCCTTCAGGAATGTCATATTATATTGCAAAGAGCGGCTAAGGGTAGGTAGGAAGTGAGGTCACGCCGACCTTTATGCAGCAATCGATGGTAAAGAGTAAAGACCAAAGAATAGACGTACATATGTAGTAGTTACAGGCGTACCAAGATTTATCAAATTCATTATCATTACCTAAGTAAACCGATCGAGATACCTTTGCGGAGTGATTGACAATTGACAACTGCATTATATTGACGTCATCTGTTGCAAAATAGTTTGGCGCTACTAAGTCCATCCGCTCATGAAGCAACTGAAAAAAAACAGTTGGCAACTCAATCGCTATCCACAGGAAAGCAAATTGCGAATTTCATTGGCGGTCCGCACACATTAAAACAACTTTTAAAACAACTTAAAGCAATTTTTGTTAAAGACCGGTTGGCAAGGGCGTCGCTGTGTCAAACGTGTCGCCCTTGCCAAACTGCTAGTCGCACTTCAGTTGCCAGGTTGACAGATTGCCGTGATTACACCCCGCGTTTCAGTTGTCCGTTTGCCATGGTTACGCCTCACGACCTGTCATGTTTTCGAATAACTTGCATTATGTCAGAGCAGGAAAATATCGATTTTGTTCAGGAAGTTGATAAATTATTATTATTATTATTATATATTAAGGTGAACTGATAAATTATATTTTTGTAAAACAAGCTGATATAATTACTGAAATCGTAAAGTTGAGTTGCGCCATTATTTAAGTTGAATTGAGTTCTTTTTTTACATGAGCTCCACACAGGAGGCCCTGAGGAAAATAATTTCCCTCAAGGCCTATGCCATTTTGGTGATGCTGTGTGGAGGGTTTTTTGAGGAAAGGAGGGAGAGGAGAGTTCTGGTAAGGAAAGGGGTTTAAGGGGTGGGTAGGAATCTGGGGTTCAGTGTGTCCTGGTCATCCGCCTCCAAGACCTAGACAAACGTCACCCCATGAACCTAAATTACCAAACGTGGCGAACCACTTTGCCAACCACGAGTTGCCAACCAGTTTTCGGTTTCTCCATAAGCGAAGGCCCTAAAGCTTCAAATCAATCGCGATCCCATGAAAACAAAGTCTTTTCCGCCACTTGAATTTTTTGAAGTTACCACTGAACTATCGCGGTAACCTTTAAACCCCTCGCGATCTTCTAAACATACCTACAGTTTTTAATATTTAATTATAAACAGTTTTACAAAATTTGTTCGCTGGAGGCCTACCCTTGTATAATATAATATATATCTTCACGGAATGTGATTTAAACAGAAAATTGCAGCCAGCAGATGGCGGACAATTTTAATTCCACGTTGATGCATATTTAATATCATAACTGTGCGCTGTGTATCAGACTAACATGTTTTATCATTTATTATAAACTAGCGAGTTCCCGGCATGCGTTGCAGTGCCAATTAAATAAAGATATTGTTTCTACCTACGTGTCCTAACCCGTTCGTACCCGTTCCTCTTCCTCCTCCTCTTCCCCTCCAACGTTGCCACTCCCCCTTCCTCGCATCCCCCCCCCCCCCCGCTTTTACGCTTCCACCCGTTCAGCAAAACTCCCCCCCCTCGCATTTACTTTCCACGCATTCCCCCCTACCTCAACTCCCCTCCCGCTAATCCCCCGCCCCTCCCGGATTCCCCTCCCCCTCCCGCCTACACTCCCTGCCGCTAAACTATAAGAAATACACTCATTTTTAAAACAATTCGCGCGCCACCTATTGCAAATTTTTTATAAAAATTTCATAATGACAGAACTCAGTAGTGTATACAGAAACCTTCGCGAACACAACACACACAACAACTCGTCAAAGTTTTATCGCAATCGGAGGAATAGTATAGGAAATAATTTCATAACGGTAGAGCTCACCATTATATATATAAATCATCGCGGGCATGCGCACATCAAATCACCAAAGTTTCATCCCAATTGGATGAATGGTTTAGGAGCGCATAAGAGACAAACAAAGAAACGTTCATTTTATATATTAAGAAAAATTGAGTTTAAAAGAAGCATTCACATAAACAGAAAACTAAGGCTACATTACGCTTACATATGAGGTCAGTGTCAATTTTAAATGTTAAATTAATAAATATGGAAAAATGAGGGCGCTGCAAAAGCTAAACCAAGATAGTTCAAATACAGAATGATAATTATTTTTAAAAAGCACAATCGTTCAGGAGCATGCTTCCTACAATCTGTTTTATTTTTTAAATTTTTTATCAAATTACACACATTATTATCTCGGTCACAAAGTTATTCTGGTTATGCACGGTATTGGTGGTACAGAGTAAAACCAAGGGATCTCTTGCGAGATATGACATTTTATATTATTTTTAAACTGAGTGAATCCTGTTTTCTTTTAACTTTAAAATACAATTGTACATAATAATACACGAGACAGCAGGTTCGTTCTGTCACGTAGCTGCTTTAATAAGATTTGGTCGCTTTAAATCCACGTGGACGAAAAGGTACCGCACCTGACCATCCCACACGAGAAAAGAAAAGAGCTTTCTTCGCTGAAAAGAGCTTTTCTCGGAACGGGGCGGGGATAGTTTTAATCAAGCCGACACGTGAAAAAGCGATCTAATTAACTGGGGAAAGGGGGGGGGGTGGGTGAACGTTCTGGCTAATGGGTTGATTAAGACAACTGAACGACCCAAAGCTGTCAATGTATGGCAAGTCATTTGAGATTGGAAATTCGGTGGTATTTTCGGCAGATATAATATATTCTCGCAGACCCGTGAAAAATCATGGAGACGCTGTTCCGTACTAATATCTCGTCGAAACGTATTTATTATCATGCGAGTAACAGTGTGTGGGGACCGGATTCGGAAGTTTTCAGTCATTAGGCGTTGGAGCGTCGCGACGCATTTGAAATAAAATTGGAGTAATTGGGGGTAAGAAAGCGTGGAACCATTTTTTTCACTTCGTGTCTGATCTAAATGGGATAGTCTAAATTTATGAAAAATCAGTTAAAATATTTCCCCAAAATATTTATTTGTTAATTACTTTAGTAGATACTTTATTGAACTCTCCAAACAAACAAATCCAAGTTTTAAAATATTAGGGGAAGGTTGCGTTAAATGGACCAGCGCAACGAATTGATCACTGGACTTTTACACGTAAATATTATATTTACCGTTATCATTTTTTTGTGAGTATTTATTACTGACTAGCGAGTTCCCGGCATGCTTTGCTATACCACTTATTAAAGAAATTGTTTCTCCCTGCTGTCCTTTCCCATTCGTCCCGTTCCGCTCCCGCCTTCCCTTTCTCTCCCGCATTCCCTTCCCTTCAAGCGTTCCCACTCCGCCTTCCCTTCACCAGGATACGTAGCTCACCAGGATATGTAGAAACCATCGCGGGCATGCACACATCAAATCCCCAAAGTTTCATCGCAATCGGATGAATGGTTAGCAACGCATAATTTCATGATGCCAGAACTCACTATTATATATAGAAACCATCGCGGGTACGCGCACATGGGCGCCCGCAGAAAATTTTCTAGGGGGGGGCAATATATTTTAAGTAATGTTTTAATGTAGTTTTAATTTACTGTAGCGTATTTGTATGGGGAACGAACGGACAGGACACTGCAGTAATGAAGGGTATACTGTAGCAACAATTTTTTTATGAACAAAATATATGTGTATAACAAAAAATATTACAACATAAATCTATCTTTAATAAAAATGAATCGCCGAAATATATCTTCCGAACGACTGCATTAAATTGGATAATTCTTTTTTTGTTGTGTTCGTTATTATCAGGACAAAGTTTGTATAAAACTACTGGTGAGCTCTGGCATTAAGAAATTTGTATAAAAATGAATCGCCGAAATGTATGTACGCGCATAACTTCCGAATGAATGCACCAAATTGAATAATTCTTTTTTGTTGTGTTCGTTATTGTTTGGTGAGCTCTGGCATTATGAAATTTGTATAAAAAAAATTGCAATAGGTGGTACGCGAGCTGTTTGGAAACATCCAATGGCCAGCGTTCTGTCTCTACACACTTTCTTTATACTAACACAAAGTGATTTAAAATTAAAATAACAACAATTGACTATTTTCAATCAATCCAGATTGCCTTGCCCCCCTCTGCGGGCGCCCATGTACGCGCACATCAAATCCCCAAATTTTCATCGCAATCGGATGAATTGTTTAGCAACGCATAGACATGACGTCTCATGTACATACTCACATAAATACATATGTTGATTTTTAAATAAATACAGGGTATAACAGGACGTACCCGAGGGATTTTAATCAGCGATTCCTGAGCATATTTGGAGTAAAAAATGTAAATAAAATTTTGGTCTCCGGTGACTTTTTTGATACCATTTTTTTTTTGTAATTGTTTTTCTTCAAATTCAAACAAAAAACATTCTTCCGCTTATTGTCATTGGTCACTCAGCCGAGTAACCGACCAACCCCTCACCCCGCCTCCAACTGTCCAACATCTACCACTTTTTAATGTTTTTGTAGAAAAAATAAATAAAGAAAACTTCAAAAATATCACCCGAGATCAAAATTTCGTTTACATTTTCTACTCCAAATAATGTCGGGAATCGATGATTAAAATCCCGCGGGTACCTACGTCCTGTTACACCCTGTATATATGTTATTTATTGCAAAGTCATATAATTTTTTTAAATGACAAACAGTTTTTAAAAGAACACCTAATTGTGATGAATGGACCGTCCAATGGCGGAAACGATTTTTCGCGTTGTTAATATTTTATTTTATGTTTTTAGGACGGCAAAAAGGGGGCACTATGACGAACGGAATGAAATTAGCATCCTTCTGGCATTGCAAGCCTTGCCTCGTAACGAAGTTGGTCTGAAGGCATCATGTAGGATGCATGCAGTAACGAAGGCGACACTAAAACGAAGACTCGACTAGGAAACCAAAAATCCAGAGGAACAGAAACTAATTGGACATGCAAAATTTGTTTCCTTTGAAGATATTGTGATAGTGTCTAATAAATTTGCCAAGTCTGGTTTCGTGAAGAACGCGCCAGCGTAAATAGAAAATCTTTTTCCTGCCTGCAAGAACTGAAATTCGTATTTTTTTATCTTTTATATCATAATATTTTAATTTCGTTCAAGTTATAACATTAGATAACTACATTTAATGTTATAACTTGACATAATTATAATGTTATAATATTAACTATCAATGAGAAGATTGAAGAAGGAAAATTTCCACAGTCATGGAAACTATCTACTATTATACCGGTTCCAAAGGTTAAAAATACCAGAAAATGTGAAGAATTTCGACCAATCAACACCTTACCAAAATATGAGCAGATTCTTGAAGTTATAATAAAAGAACAAATTTTGCAATATCTAGATAAACACGACATTTTATACCAAGAGCAATCAGGGTTCAGATCTAATAACTCATGTGAAACAGCATTAAACGTAATTGTCGAAGAATGGAAGGAAGGAATGAATAATAATAAATTTATCTTAGCAATATTTTTGGATTTTCAAAGGGCATTCGAAACTATAGATCGAGACATACTAATAAGAAAGCTTAAAGAAATTGGTTTCTCATCTGTAGCCATTAAATTAATACAAGAGTATTTGAGAGACAGAAAGCAGGTAACAAAAATAAATAATCAATTTTCAAAACCAATGGAAAATAAGTTAGGAGTACCACAGGGATCGGTCCTTGGACCTCTATTGTTCATACTCTATATTAATGACATGGTGAAAATATTTTCAAAATGCAAAGTACGACTATTTGCCGATGATACACTAATATACCTAATTGGAGATAACTATGAAGAACTAATACACATTTTAAATAATGAACTAAATGATGTATCAAGATGGCTAAAAATAAATAAGCTTAAATTAAATACAAAAAAAAAACAAAATGTATGGTGATTGGATACAAGAAGACATCCAGTGAAAGTAAAATTAAAATTGATGGTGAAATTATTGAAAATGTTACTGAAATGAAATACTTAGGAGTTATATTAGATTCGAAACTAAACTTCAATAGACATGCTGAATACACCCAAAAGAAAATTGGCAAAAAGATATCTTTTTTTGGAAGAATTCGGCCAAAAATTTCTAGAAAAACAGCAATCACCATATACAATTCAATTATTGCTCCACACTTCAACTACTGCTCAAGTATACTTTTCCTATGTAACGAAAGAGAACAAAATAAGTTACAAATTCTCCAAAACAGGGCAATGAGAATAATTCTTCGACGAAACAGATTTTCAAAAATTATTAAAATGTTAAAGGAACTAAATTGGTTGACCGTGAAACAGATGCTGACCTTGAACACGATGGTATTTATTCACAAAATATTGAACAACACGTTACCAAAATACTTCTCAAATAAAATTTTATACAATAAAGACATTCACAGATATAACACAAGGACGTGCAAGGAAATTAGGCTACAAAAAAAGGACAAAGCGAATACGCAGAACAGTCTACTGTACAAGGGAATGAAGTTGTATAACACACTACCAGAAACTTTAAAGTCCACACCAATTGCAAAGTTCAAGATGTATTGTAGGAGCTACATAAAACTTGAAAAAATATAGTGAATATGAAATATTATTATCAATTAGAAATTTGTAAACGTAAATGTGCAAATTACTAAAATAAAATTATTATTATTATTATTTTTTATATTATCTCAGGTTTTTTCAAAATCTTTTTTTTTCACATAACAAAAATATAAAATACTTTTAAAATAAATTTAATAAACTAATCAAATATTAAAGTATAAAAGTACAGTCTGTCAAATAAGAGTAGAAAACATAGGAGGACGCCACTGTTGAACAAGTGGCAATACTAAAAACATAACTCATGATGTTAAAGTAAAGCTGTGTAACCTACATTTTTTGTAAAAAATCAAAAACATATAAAACTGGGAAAAATATTTTTTTATTGCAATTTTGATACCTACCAATCCCAAAATTAGAATTGCATGTAGGTGTATTATACCTTTGAAATTTTTGTTAATACAATGAGGAATAACGATATTATAGTAAAATAAAAAGCACAGTTGGAAATAGCTCACATTTATTAGCTTAAGTACCCAGCGTTGCCCGGGTTTTAGATCATGTCTCTAATTTTAGATCTGATATTTAACTCATTCCAACCTAAAAGTAGTGTAACTACTCACCATTAGTGATTCTTCCTTTTTACCTACTGTTAAATTCAAATTTATGTCATGAAAGCAAATCACATTATAAAACACCAATAAACCAAATTTATAAGATACCTTAACAACAGTGCTTCTTCGAATTATTTTTTTCTTTCTTTAAGAATAAAAAGAAGGTTTTTTAAATGTGACTTACAGTGTCATTGCGATTTGAAAGAATATTTGACAGTTAAAATGGTGTTGCCAGCCTACAAATTTAGTAGTTCAATTTTTTATATTTTCTACTCTTTATTGACAGACTCTATTTGAAGTTCATTGTGTTTCTTTCTTAAAAATTTATTTATTTATTTTCTTGTGTTACGCCAAAAGGCAAAATATCTAAAAATGTATTTAAATTATTTTTACTAACTGACGCCCTGGTAGTAAGCATTTAAAAGAAGAAGAAGGCGATATATATAAACACGAATGTTAGAGGGAGTGCGCTAATATTAAAAGCGATAATAATTAAGTGAATATTGTGAAAATGTTTAATAAAACACGACTCGTTTAAAATAGAGCAAAAATCTCGTGGGAAATGTCTTAAGTAGCATTTAAAGAAACACAGCGTGGCAAATGTATAGATATTATCTTTAAGAATAACATATATTTTTAAGAGCTTAAAAACTTAAAACGGGTTCAAGTAAAGTATGTTATAAATTGATAGAAATTCGGAATGTCGAATCTTAAACCAATAACTGACATTGAAACTAAGAAGTATTTTATTCTAATGCTTGAACCATTTTTTTTCAGCTGGCAGGCGAATTTGGCAGCCACCTCTGGTGTGGAGCTCCAAAATACCTGAAAAATACCCTCGACTCTGTGCAAGAACGGGCGGTCCATTTGATAGATTCTCCCATCTTAACAGACTGATTGCAATCTTTAGAGCACAGGCGTCGGTTGGGAATGCTATCCTTGTTTTACCGGTATTACAATGGAAGATGCTCCGAGGAACTAGCATCATTGATCCCTTCGGCACCGGTGCATAGTCGGGAAACACGGAAAAACGCGTGCCCAACATTTGTACACGGTTGACATTTGTCACATGAGAACGGGTCGTTTCTTTGACTCGTTCTTGTGTTCAATAGCTCGGCTGTGGAATGAATTGCCGGCATCTGGGTTTCCTCCATCCTACAACATGGGTCTCTTCAAGACCAATGTTCATTCCTTCCTCTCCTCAAAAATACCCTCCACACAGCATCCCAGATGACATAGGCCCTGAGGGAAATTATTTTCCTCAGGGCCTTCTGTGCGGAATTAATGTAAAAAAAACAACATTATGCTGTAATAAAGTTGGTTGTTTTCAGGTGGAAAAAATACAATACGCAGTAATTGTTGAATGAAACACTAGTATATATTGAATCATTTGGCGGGTATAAGATAAGCCGCCATAGCTCAATTGGGAGAGCAGTTGACCGGCAATCAGAAGGGCACGGGTTCAAGTCCCGTTGGCGTCATGTATCTTTTCTCGGAAGATTTTTCAATGTGGATGAGTGTTTCAGGCTGATAATTATTGCTTATAATAATTGTTAACATTATGCTGATTGTAATTCTAATTTTATGGTCATTATAATTCTTTTGGAAAATCTTAATATGTACTAGAAATAAAATTTTAAAAAGGCGCTGTGATTGGACCCTGCTTCCAAAATGCTTTGGTTCGATCATAGCAACCAAATGGTTCAAATTAGGCAACCCATTTTTTTGTTTCAATTACTTTTGTCGTGTAAATGATATTTTCTATAATTCTGTGACGTATCATTTTATCGTGGATCACTATTCCTACATACTGATACTGCATTATACTACATTCTACTACCCTATACTATATTATACAACATAATAACTTTTAATCTACGTACCAAGACTAATAAGGAGTTACATGTCTACAAAGTTGGGTAGTCTAAACATCTGAACCTTCCCCTAAATTCAAAGAAAAAGTTCAAGGTTTCATTGAACCGGAGTTACATACAAAAGGCACAACTGAAATTAGTATTGTTTTAATTATTATAATTGTACAGCTGGAAAAGTTGCACCGTGTGTGTTTCTGAAACTAATTGTTTTTTCCTCAAAAAAAATAGAGTGTAATAATATTACATGCACCGCGAAACTTCGGGAGAAGAATTCAAGATAAATATTGTATTCAGGTTTTCAAGCCGATATAACTCTTATTTTATGCTCCTAGCTTTACTTTAATTACTAAGGTTATGCGTTTCAATTGTATTAACATGTAATTTTTATAAGATGTGTTTTTCAAGAATTACGTCAAATAAAATAGATTCGTTTAAATAAAATAGAAACAGTTTTTAAGTACCCACACACTTTTTAAGAAGTCTTATTGACGTAGATGTACTAAATCCAATAGGCCACTTGCATCACATTTTTAAAAAAAAAAATCCGGTTTAGGCAAATATGCTAAGAAAATCCGGATTTTTTTGTTAATCGTATTTTTGAAACCCTGGCAATTTTTATAAACCGGAAAGACGGGACATAATTTCATAGGTGCGAAAAAAACGATAATGACGCCGAAAATCATTTAAAAAAAAGAACGTTTTCCACAATAAGGGCACAGGAGAATAACGAGGGGTACCAAAAATATTACATCTCAAAAATTTTTTTTTCCTTGATCCATCTTATTGATCATAAATCACTATAATGTTCAACGTCTATATTACTAAATCCAATGTAATATACTTGTACTTGTAAATTATAATAATAATAAGAATATTATAAAATTTGATTTTGTTAAAATCAGCACTTTTACCATTATACCTCTAAAACACGTAGAGTCGCGTGGGGTAACCGTACGCAGAGTGTAAGTGTTCGCAATGATGTTTCCGAGGTGGTCGTGCCTGTTTCGCGCCCGCACGTTCCTTAATTCAGTAGCGTTTTGGGTCGCATTGAAGCAGGATATGAGTACAGTGAATCCTAATTTGAAAATAAAAATTGGTAGGTAAACTACTGTTTTTCGTGCTTTTTCTTAAATTTTATCATCTGCTATCGACATGTTTGCTTACCGATGTGTGCTATTGTGTAACCAACTGAGTCAGAGCGATGTGGTCTATGATAATTTTTGGAAAAATATTGTTACTTACAAAGTGCAAAGTGCGGTGCAAAGTGATAATTCTATTAAAGATAAAGCGTTTTAATACAAAAATCCCAATGTAAAAACTGCGTACGTTTACCCCACGTGACTCTAGACAGTAATAAAATGTACGAGGTTCTCTTCATAATATCTGTCAAAAAGTCAAACCAAATGATAAGTTCGCAGAGAACAAACAATAAATCTAGTAAACGTTAAGTAATTCAAAAATTCGCCTGAAATCAAAAGGTTGCCATATAAAAATAAAAAAATCAGTGTGGAATTTTACAAAATTAATAGGAACATTTTCGGAGACGGGACATTTTCGTGTAGTGACGTCACGGGCCCAAATAATGGATTATTAAAAAAAACTGTTGATTTCAAAAAAATTTTGATAACATTTTCGTAATCTTAGTAAAAAAATCTATCCACACGATTTTTTTCAAGTCGTTATGAAATCCATGCAAGTGGCCTATTGGACGAAAGTAAATTTTAATGAATTGTAGGCGGCCCAGCGAAATTTATAATCTGTGGGTACAGAGCGTAGCAGCACGTAACCGAAGGATTTTAACCAGCAATTCCTGAGCATATTTGAAGTAAAAAACGTAGGGTTAATGACATGCCGTCCGATGATATTTGTTAAAGTGAAAACTTCTTTAGCGCCGTTGTGATTTGAAACTCGATGAAACGAATAGTGTGATACTAAAAAGAGACAAACAAAGATAGAATAGTCGGTCTCATCTCCGTCTTATTTCTACTTTAGTTTTCAGCACACTTAATTTACTTCAATTAAAAACAAACAAAAAATGCTTCTATCACACATCACCACTGATCACACTGCTAAGCCTCACAACGGAATCACGTGTTATACGCTCTCTCTCCTCCATTACCGTGTTGCTAGAACGAGACGGAGTGCGCACAACGTGGCTCATGGTGGTTTTATATATTATCTGACTTGTCGAATCGTGATGTGTATGAAACCGATACCGTTCTGATACGTCACGACACGACACGTAAGGCCCTCCGTTCATGGAGATACTTACAATCTACGTAATTGTGACGAAACCACGAGTACCCTGCTGATATACTACTTTTTAATGCTAGTTTCCGTACACGGCGCTGTCCGAAATATACTGAACTTGATCATTTTTCACGTGCAGCCGTGGAGTTAACACGCTGTTATATGACTTTTTCCAACATCAATCCATGCCTTCTCCACTAAATCCTTTCTTACGTATTCTGGTAAAGTATAGTTATATAAACATGCGTTTTTTTCCATTTCCAGAAAAAATCTAACATTACTTTCATGTTCCGACGCCATTTCTGTCAAACGTCAAACGAATAAGAATCAGATACAAATGATGCGACGCGTCGCGTGCGATCAGCGCTGTCGGTATTGTGGTACTGATTGGACAGCCACCGCGTAGCGCCGTGACGGGCACCAGCAAAATCGTACGGGGGGTACTCACGATCGGCGCGTATGATACGCGCACGAGGATCGAGTATCTTGTAAAGTATCTCCGTGAACGGAGGAACTTAGAGAAGTTTAAATCCACCATCATGCTGGCTGAACCCAACTAGGTTTGTTGAAAAAGTATCGATATATCGATATTTTTAATTCAATATATCGATATTTTTAGCCGATATATTTTGATCCGATATATCGATGTATCGATACAAAATATCCAATATCGAAAATTGTATAAAAAACGATATTTCTTTAAATTTATGTATTTAAAGTCACTAGAATCCAAAACCGTATAGGAACGAACGGAAAAAAGTAACAGTATTGGGTCATGACATCGGTTGAAATTTTAACTATTAATAGCTTACAAATCTATTGTCTTTGCATTAGTATTTGTGATCACCAATACTATCTCATGTTTGTAGGTACATACATAGAAATGTATGCTATTTTTAGAATTTTTTTTCTAAGAAATCCTATGTGTTGGTTCCCAACTGTCTATGATTATTGACTATACCTTGTTCCAAACACGAAGTCCTTTTTGACAGATTAATACGCCATTAGAATGTTACTGAGACGCATACAAACTTTGTATTCGTCTCAGTTTACATATAAGTTAGAAGAAAGCTTTTTAGTTTTAGATATTTTTATAATTATTACGTAATAAAAATGAATAGTGATAAAAATACCTTCATTTTTATTGAGATTTTTGTACATTAAAAAAGCAAATTGTGTACAAAAATTACTATTGATAATATTGAGCTGAATACACTATTATTTCAAAAACGGAAAATCTCCTGAAAATTTGACCGATATATCGATATACCGATATTTTTTCCTCGATATATCGACGTCGATATTGATATTTTAATAAATATCGATACATCGATAAATCGCTATTATTTTTTTACTTTCGACATCCCTAAACCCAACTACTCAATTGAGGTGTGTGATGGAAAAATATATTTTTTGTTTATATGGAAAAAATAGCATCGGATAGCAAAATGATATTTAATTAAAATGATATCTTAATTTTTTACCTCACATACGCTCGAGAATCGCTGGTTAAAATCATTCTGGTACTTGCTGTTACACCCTGTACAAGGTTTGTAGACTTGGAAAGTACGAAGGAGATTTCATTTAAGTAATTGCTATGATTCGTCAAAATCATCTTTTATTCACAAATTTTGAATCTTTTCAGAACGTCGTGATAAATGTCGTTTTGATGTTCGTATTTGTAGAAACCTACAGAAGGTAATTTGCATGTTTCCTAAAGGTTGTTATTAAATGTCAGGCTGAGATGTGAAACGAAATAGACTCTCAAGCGTAATATAAAAGGGAATCATTTAAACAAGTTATAACAATGACATTACAGGTGTAATGTAATGTCATTTGGTTATAAAGTTTTTTGTGTTACCGTTTCTTAAAGTTAATTGCATGCGGTTAACTAAATAATATTTGAAATCTAAAAATAACAAATGAGCACTAAATAATTA
Organism: Limnephilus rhombicus; assembly: GCA_929108145.2. Classification (NCBI taxonomy): domain Eukaryota; kingdom Metazoa; phylum Arthropoda; class Insecta; order Trichoptera; family Limnephilidae; genus Limnephilus; species Limnephilus rhombicus. The sequence goes on along the minus strand of OV815278.1, from coordinate 18,682,254 downwards.
TATCCAATAGTACCAGTTAATTTTATGTTATAGTGCGATTGTCAGCTTTATATTGAAAGGTTACGTTAGGTTATGTTATATTATAGTAGGTTTGATTAGGTTAGTTAGTATTATTCCTTGTTACAATATAACCTAATAAATAAAACAAACTTATAGTTCTGGGAGGAAAGTATGGGTCCGCCGCCCCGGAAACCATTTACTGGATAACCAACACCCCTGCCATAGGTCGCCCCAAGTGGCTCGCTACGTTTGGTGATATAGCAGGGGTACTCGGATTCATGGGGTGAGGTTTGCTTAGGTCTTGGCGGCGGATGCATTTCCCGCCTATTGTGTGGCGGGCCAGGTCGGGAGATACTGATTGAGGGGGACCTTTTGACCTCCCAACGCTTTATACCACAGTGGGATAGTGAGTTCATAGCTCCGTCACTCCTAGACACATTGACCTCCAGATTAAACAGATTAGGTGGATAGATACCTACCCACCCCTAAAACCTTTATAAAAAAAATAAGAACAACAACAAACACAAAAGATACCGGCGTCCGTATTTTAGTGATGAAACGTGATTTCTATTTTTTATTAAAATTTCTGTTCTCATGTCCAGTTTTCCAAAAACTTTTTTAGGTAGTGAATAAACTAAATAACTGTCCAACTGTTAGTGGATTCATATTACTTTTAGAGGCAAAAAGCATAAAGGAAATCACTACCAATTTTGTGCTTGATTATAGCCAGTATTGAGAAGGATAATAAAAGCCCGAGTATCGCAACAGGATTAAAAATAGTAAAGTGTGAGATGATTGAGCGTAAAACCACAGTATAGCTATAGAAGAAATCAATTTGATCAAATCCTTCATTTTTAAATCCAATAATAATTTAACGGGGTAGGGTCGTAAAATCTAGATTGCCGTAATAAGGTGAGGTTGCGATATATAACGGCGCTAAGCAAGTAGGTAATGCTGCTCCAACGCCACCCGGAAGGAAGTCGGCAGGCGTCGGCGCGGTGCCGCGATCTTACCGGATATGGGCCGGGGTGGGCGTCGATCTGAAACTGATTTGTCGATAGGTTATCATCGTCACGAACCACTTTACCACAGTTGAGTAGAGTCCACGGACATATGATTCAGAGACGTCGCTTACCTACGGGCAATGTGTGCGGCGCACACGGGCGGCCGAACCAAAGGGCGCCTAAGTGATTTTTCAATCAATTTTAATGATCCAACCGGGATCTACTGATTTTTTTTCATTGTATTACTTGCGTTATTAATGAGAAAGATGGAATGTTTACAAATAACAACGGAACTATCAGCGATATGCTTTTATTTACAATTTTACAAATTATGACTACGGTGAAACGGGCAAGAGCGTAGTATGATGGTCGAGAGAGCTCAAAGAATGAAAAAAACATAATAACAATATTACAAGATATTTCAAAAAATATTAATTGGATTTAGAGTTAATCGTGCCTATATATCCCTTAGGTTTGAACGCGTTAAGTCACGTGGCTAAATTACGAATAAAGAAATTTTACGATAATAAAGAAGACTAGCAGTTATAAAAACCTGCGGAACCCTGTGGGCGGCTTTTCCTTCGGCTTCGCCCAGTTAGTGTTGGTGACCATTTTATAAATCTAGTAGGAACTGGTTCCAAAAATAGCCCGTTCCTCGAATCCACTGTCATCCAGTGTAGCTAGTCACCGGGAGAACGTAACTGAGACAGCCAATGACGTCATATGAAATATATAGCCGCTTGATAAACTATGTTTTATCGTCAATCTTTCCATATCCGGAGAGATTCTACATATTCACAAAATCGTAGCACCTAGGAGAGACACGTCCCCATCCGACCTGCTGACGAAAGTGGCAACATGTTGTGACGAATTCTTGAATTGGAAACCGAATTACAACGGCAGCTTTGTTTGGAATTCCACGTACACAGATGTTTTTTGAGGCGCGGCGCGTGTGGCATGACGTCAGACATGCAATCGAAGCCGGTTTCTGAAATTCAACCATGCAGACGCAAGCATATTAATACTATTCGATTGAGAGAGGTACGCTGAGCTAGTTCGAAGAACAGATAATCATAATAAATAATAATTTATTTAACAAATTATTGTTAAATAGATCGGTATTTATTTAACAATTCAATAATAATAGCAAACACGATAGCCTAACGGTATATTAATAATACGTCTTCAGTGTATAATATGAATAAAATTCACAATATATTGGTTCTCACGTTCAGGTAGAGCAGGACTTTTTATACTAATACCAAAACTTTAAGTATGGAGTTTTTATTTTTATTTTTTTTTATTGTACAACAGATTTTTATCCAATTACTGTACAATTTTCTCATGTTGACAGTCTTAACACCTAGGAAGATGATTATTATACAAAAAATCTTAAGGCTATCTAAAGAAGAGTTATATATATATCTAGTGTTTCCGATATTTCGTTCAACAGCACCATTATTAATTATTACCATCGTAATTGAATAGGAGAGCCATATTTTTCTTTATGTTTTTCGATATTTATTTTATTTTTATTTTAACAGAACGATTAAAACCTCAAATTGTATTATTTAATCACCGAAGACAATATTAGCAACTCTAAATCGAAAAATTGAAATCAGAAAAAGATAGGGTCGCATTTTGGCATTTTTAAATTCGACCGAATCTTTTTCTGATTTTTCTGTTCCAAATTTTCTATTGAGAGTCGCTAATGTTTTCTTCAGTGATTGACTATTTCTTTCTTTTTATTTGCCCTAATGCGGCCCTGAATTGTACTCCACCCAGGTAAGTGCTTTTACACGGTGCTTTAATCAACGAATCTCAGACAGCTTCCTGGGGAACCCGAGCCATTTTTTAATTAGAATGATTCCTGTTTATAGACCATTGCACTATTAAGAAAGGGGAAGAACAATGATGAACGCTAGGAGCCAGAAGAAGAATTTGCGTATTTTGGAAGTATCTTCATGATAGATGGAAAGACTGATAAGGGACATTGGAAGAAGGATGAATGTAGGGAAGTCGTCCAAAGAAACGAGGCTATTCACAGGCTATTTATTCACAGTGGAATGCTTATACCAACCAATTTGGGAGGGGTATGGGTACCGCCGCCCCACTTTATTAACTATTTATTGAAAAACCAACACCTCTGACGTATGTCACCCGTACGTCGATAAGTTTGGTGACTTAGTAGGGGTGCCCGGGTTCATGGGGTAAAGTTAGTCCGAGTCTTGGCGGCGGATGCGTCTGAGAGACTGGTTGACATCTCCAACAGGGCTCTCTCGGAAAATCGCCTGGCACCGCAGTGGGAGGGGTGAATTCATTCTTCCGTCACTACCGGACACACCGACACCCAGATTCCTACCCACCCCTCATACGTTTTTCCTTCCCAGAACTTTCTCTCCTTCCTTTCCTAAAAAGACCCTCCACACATCATCCCCAAAGATGGCGTAGGCCCTGAGGGGAATTATTTTCTTCGGGCCTCCTGTGTGGAGCTAATGTTATATTATAAACCCCTGCTGTATGGCAGTTAGGCAAGGAACTGACAGAGGAAGGATAAAAGTAGATTGAACGACGTAGAAATAAGATCCCTTGTGTGTGTAAAACCAAATTGGAAATAAACAAAGGCTGAAGAAAGCGGGGTGAAAAAGATTAAGAAAGGGATGCTTATATGGTTTTGACATGTGAAGCGGATGAACTAAGACAGGAGAGCCAGGAGAATATTTGAGGCGAAAGTGAATGGTAGAAGTCGAATAGATGCTTTGAGTTGGGTCATGTCAACAGTCTGAATAACAGAAGAGTAAGAGCCCGTTCACACTTCCGTTTTAAAAACGGAGGCGGGTCCCATTTTTAAAACGGAAGGCCCTAGCCGCTGTAGTGGCTCTATGGAGCTGTTCACACTTGTCGGTTCCGACTTGAAAACGGATCCGTTATGTTTTGCCGGAGAGCTCGCCTACGCAGAGCGTCCGTTTTGAAATCGGAACGCGCTGGCTCATACATTTCAATGGAGCTGTTCACACTACGCGGAAAACGGATCCGTTTTCTTTGTTCTGGATAAATGCACTCTCTCAATTTTGTATTTTGATACGTTAAGTTCTCTGAAACTCGTCCCAGTAGATAGTTAAAGGAAGTGATAGACATTCTAAAATAATTAAAGAACTTTAGTTCATCACTTCTCAACTCACCAATGAACACTTGGAAATTTCCTACAGAAAATCTTTCAGCTATAATTGGGTGTACCCAAAATTTTCTTTTCACTTTTTTCCTTCTTTTTAATAAGTACCACATATGTACAACAAGAGCTTCATCGTCGTCCATTGCGACCGACCGTCTACTGAAGAATGAGCAAATAAAATGGTTTGGTCGTTGTTTTAGTGGAGTAGGATCCGTTTTGAAAACGGAAGTGTAAACGGGTTCTAAGGAAGATACGATTTACGATGCGTGAGCGAATGAAGCAATGAGTGTGTACCAAGATGTGTGGCGGTATATCCCCTTTTACTACCCCTGGGAAAACGGTGTGATGGTTAGTTAAAAACAGCCGCTACCCAATAATAAACAACATGGATCTAGATCAAAATCCGAGTTTAAATGGCATCGTATGGTCTTCACGTAGAGTTGTATAATTGGGTTAGGTCAGGAAATTTAAATAATTTGTGTGGTTATAGCTACATGGAAAATTTAATTAAAATATGTACATTGAAGTCGACCCAAACATGTTCTGAATAGAATTAATAGAAATTTTCAGAACCAACATGGAAAAGCCACAGACAATTTATTAACAGTGAGTTAATTCCAATATGTATTGTTTTTGGGTTTTGTTTTGTAAAAATATATTTTTATTTCTTTTTTCAACAATCGTTTATTAGTGGTTTGATCACACTTTTGCAATATATTGGAATGGCGAAACAGCTTTGAAATGTAAAAATAACTATACCTGCCAGATAAAAAGCGTATTTGACTTTACAAATTACACCTATATACGCATCTATTACAAAATTGAAATTTGAAATGCTGTGAAGGACAAAATGTTAATTGCTCAGGATAAGTTTTATTTTTTAAAAACATTATATCTCCTGTATCTGTAGACCTATAATTATGATTATTTTTTATTATAAAATAACATTGAATAGATCTCACAGAATACATGACTTTTTTTAAATATCTTTAATAACAGTATTTAATTTATTTTAACATTCCAAATTCAAACATTTGGATGGAAATTCAATTTTAAAAAACCTTTAATCAACAAATCTTAACATATAAAACAAAGTCGGATTAGTTAAACCATTTATAACTCGAGAACAGCTGGACCGATTTTTATGATCTTTGATTTGTTGGATTTGTCCCTACCCCGAATAGCAGAATAGCTATTAAAACATTGGAAAAAAATCACGAAAACGAAATTATGAAGAAATTTCTGCAAAGAGCTGCAGGAATGTTGGGATAATTATAATATTGAGTAGTGAGTGAATTTCAAAAATTTAAAATTTAAATGTCATTGCGCTAATTGTTTTGCTTTTGTTCTTAAACAATAATGCTGCCCCTCTTTCTTACACACTAAATGTCAACAGTCGAAAATGGGACAAACGGTGAACGTATGTCTGCACCCCTCCAAGGGAAAAATGCAATCTATCTATCTATCTGGATAAAAATGAATCGCCAAAATGTACTTTACCCATTTCATTCAAACTTTAGGGATTTGATGTGTGCATGCCCGCAAAGGTTTCTGCATATACTGGTGAGCTCTGGCATTATAAAATTTGTAAAAAAAATTGCAATAGGTGGCACGCGAGATGTTTGAAAACTGAATGTACAGGGACTGAATGAATGAAATGCGGTAAGGGGGAGGGGAACTCGGGAGGGAGGAGGGGAACTCGGGAGAGGGGTTCGCGGGACGGGGTAAGTGGGCGAGGGGAGTGGGGAGAGGGAAGGCGGAGTGGAAATGCGAGAGGGGAAGGGGACGAAGGAGAAGAAGGGGAGGTGGAAGGGGAACGGGACGAATGGGAAAGAACACGCAGGGAGAAACACTTTCTTTATTAAGTTGCATAGCAACGAATACCGAGATATATAATAATAATGTGAATGGAGCGTCCGATAGATTTGATTTTGTGTGCAAATTAACAGATGGCGGTGTGAATTAAAAGGTTGGGTAACTATCCAGTACATGGCCACAGTAACATTATCCACAGCAACGCGTGTACGGGTCAGCTAATAATATATAAAATACAAAGGAAACTTATAGATAACAGCCGATTTCTGTAAAAACATATACTCGTATATTGATGTGGACATTATAAAGTGCAAATATACCATATTGCCAGTTCAATCTTGCAGCAATCTTAATAATTATTTTTAATTCAATAATAATATATTGTTTCAATAAAATAATAATAAATTATTGACAAACGTCGTCCAGTATATTTTGGGCATTTGTGTAAAAGGGGGATTGCAGGCGGGGGACTAAAAACTTTTTTGAAACTATCGATATAATCGGTATCATTTTTATGACATCTTTAAAATTATTTGCCTGTGCCCAGTTACTCGAGAAAAAATTCGATGTTCATTACGTAAAGTTCGGTGACATTTGGGTTATATTAAGTAGGTGAACACATTTAACACATTTTTGTAAATTTATTTTTAAAACGCAGTAATATTACATTGCGCAAACATTTTCAAAGTATACTTTATACTCGTACCTACTGCGATTTTTTTTTATATTATCATAGCTTATAGCTTTAACTTTTCAGTCATTCGCAAAGTTTTATGTGGGTGTGTAAATTGGTGACCAGACAACTCAGAATGAAACCAACTCATAAGCACCTCAGAAATGTCATTAAGAGAAATGATAAAAAAATATTAAAAAATCGTTAAATAGGTTAAGTTAGGTTAGGGTTACCGGCTATTTAAAAATTATTTTTTCGTAGCTTTTAATGACCTTTCTGAGGTGTTTCTGAGTTGGTTTCATTCTGAGTTGCCATGGAACCGAATTACATCTTCACGTAAGACGACAAAAATAAATAAACTTTATATAATTCACGAGCTCAACCAGAAGGTTTTATCATGATCACATTTTTAATCATATGATCATATGGTCAAAGGAAAAGTTAAAATTAGAAACTTTAATTCAACTGTGAAAGTGTAAAACAAGGCGCAATATTAACAAGTTCCAATTGCTCAATGAATACAAAACATATTATTTTATCAGAAATATAGGGAGTTGTTAAAACAAGCATTCTGACAGAATACCATTTATGAAAACAGTTTTTCGATAAAAGCTTTTCGCCATGTTAAATTTTATTATTCACATTTTCAAAGTCCAAAAATAAACATTGAATAAATGGATGGTTATTTCAACACAGTAAAAAGAAGAAAACAAATCGACAGAGCCACGGGCCCATGAAAAAGCTTTCCGATTATTTGACAAATGGAATTCTGTCAAAAAGCTCTTCTGTTGCTTGAAATTACATTCGGTGTGTTTAATGTTCAGTGACCAGATATGAATAGCAAAATCTACTCAACCATCCTGCATCCGTTATTTTTTCTTTTCCATTCCTTCCGCCTCATAAAATACTCTTGAAATGGGTGTCACATTCAGGCCAACTACGGGCAGTTTAGACTCTTGTTTTTTTTTAAATTAGCTCCACACAGGAGGTCCTGAGGAAAATAATTTCCCTCAGGGCCTATTTCATCTTTGGGGATGCTGTGTGGGGGGTCTTTTTAAAGAAGGGAAGGAAGGAAGTTCTGAGAAGGAAAAAGGTATGAGGGGTGGGCAGGAATCTGGGGATCGTTGGGTCTACGAGTGACGGACGTATGACTCCATCCCTCCAATTGTGGTGCAGGCGATGGATCGAAAGAGTCCGGCTGGAAAGGTCAAAAAGCCTCCCTTAACCGGTCTCTCTCGGCTCTCTCTCTCCCTTAACCGGTCTCGGTCAATTTTAACCCTTGAGCGTAAAGAAGTCACAAGGATTTTAAGTTGGACGATTTTATTCAACCACTTACCTACAAAATTCCTACTGTGAGAGAATACACTATTATTTTATTAATATTTACAAAGGGATCGAAATGAAAATCTAGTATCTTTCAACAGTAACAATCTTCCGAACAGGCCCTCCATTGATATGCTTGGTGTAACCCTAAGTGACCAGCTCAGGTATGGGGGCTCCATCGAATCCAGAGTAAAGTTAGCCTCCCAAAAACTGGGCATACTGTACAGGGCCCGCAGATACAAATCACAAGTGCGCCCCACGGTTGAATTTGGCAGCCACCTCTGGTCTGGAGCTTCAAAATACCCTCGACTCTGTGCAGAAACGGGCGGTCCGTTTAATAGATTCTCCCATCTTAACAGACGGATTTCAATCTTTAGAGCACAGGCGTCGAGTAGGAATGCTATCCTTGTTTTACCGGTATTACAATGGAAGATGCTCCGAGGAACTAGCGTCATTGATCCCTTCGGCACCGGTGCATAATCGGGAAACACGCAAACGCGTGCCTAACATTTGTACACGGTTGACATTTATCACATGAGAATGGGGCATTTCTTCCACTCGTTCTTGTGTTCAACAGCTGGGCTGTGGAATAATTTGCCGGCCTCTGTGTTTCCTTCCTACAACATGGGTCTCTTCAAGACCAATGTTCATTCCTTCCTCTCCCCAAAAAGACCCTCCACACGGCATCCCTGACGACATAGACCCTGAGGGAAATTAAACTTTAAAAATAAGTTTTATGACTAAGATTTATAGGTGATAGTTTCCGTCATTAAGTTTTTTCGTTCTTAGCAAATTATTCCCAAAATAAATATTTTAACAAAAACCACCTTTGCGCGAAAAACGACCGTTTTCAGACTCCAAAGAATGCTAATCGATTTTTATGCCTCTTACCTACGTTCATGGTGATGTAATATTAAGACACGCTAAGAAAATACTCATTTCTGGATAGTGTATTCCTCTTAAGATGAGTATCCACATTTTGTGACAAGACAACCTTTAACCAGTGGCACACAATATTCAATACTTATAAAGGTCCACCAAATTACACTACCTAATTTATTTTCAAATTTCCATGATTTATGTAGAAGCAGTAAAAGAATATCTACAGCGGGGACCGGAAGGAAACCATTTTAGGGGACGTTATTCGGCCCAACTTCTATTCGGATACAACGCAAGTTCTACCTCCCAACTGAGAGCATAAATCAATATAAAATGTCGTGATTTCCATACAAGTGGAAAGGGTTTGTTACCCCTAGACCCCTTGACTTATTTTGTTGCCAGCTGCTGGTGTGAATTATTATTTTGAATTTGTAGTCAATAAATAACGCATTAGTTTTTTATGCATGTACTATTAACAACTTGGGTAAATGTAGGCAGAGTTGCAAACTCAAAATAAAATGCATGACTAAACACATAAATAGGTACCTATTGTTGTAGAAGGTTACATAGCTTGCATATCTAATAAAATAAACTTTTTTTAAAACTTACCGTTGTACAAACATTTTTACGGTGACCAGACACCTCAGAAGCTCCTCAGAAAGGTCATTTAAGAGTGATGATAAAAAAAATTTAAAAAATTGGTTGAATAGGTGTTAGGTTAGGGTTACCGACTTTTTTAAAATTATTTTTTATAGCTTTTAATGACCTTTCTGATGTGTTTCTGAGTTGGCATGGAACCCATTTTTACATATTGATTATTAACTTGGTTGCATTGGTAAGTTTAGCTAATAATATTATTTACGAAAATATGGAAAATGTAAATGTCCAATTGGAAAAAAAAGGTAGGTATTAATAGCGAGATTGAAAAAATAAAATACATGATTTATTCATTAAATTTCTAAGACACACTTTATTTCACAAAATTTGAACAATTCATCAAATTTCATGTTCTGTGAAAGTCCTATTCAAGTTCTATTATTATCCAAGTACTGAGATTAACCGGCCAACAATACTATACGATACGATTGTACCACCCCAGCCAGGAGTACTCCTGTCCCGGTGAGACCGGTACACCAGGGGGCACTGATTTGTTAGGACTAGGAAAACGTGCTCTGAGGATGGGAAGGAGGTTGGAGTTCAATCGACCGGTATACATGGCAACCTAATAAGCCAATATTGGAATTTAGGCTGGGCGGGAATAAAGGAATGGATTGAGCGTTATAATTTTTTTTCCTATTCCGTTCTTCTTGCCTCTTATCGGCTTTTCTTGTCTCTTCTTGGCTCTCTTGGATCTTCACGGATATTCTTGGATCTTCTCGCCTCTGCTTGGTTCGTCTTGTTTCTTCTTGCCGCTTCTCGAATCTTCGTCTACCTATCGTCTCTTCTCGGCTTGTGCTGCTTGTTTTTTCTCTTCTTGTTTCTTCTTGGACCTCCTCGTCTCTTCTCGGCTCTTGTTGGCTCTTCGTGGGTTTTCTTGTCTCTTCTTGCTTCTCCCTGTCTCCCTGTCTCTCCTGATCTTCTTGGATCTTCACGCCTCTTCTTGGCTTGGCTTGTATCTTCTTGCCTCTTCGAGAATTTTCTCGTATCTTATGAATCCTTTTGTCTCTTCTCAACTTTTCTTGGCTGTTCTTGCTTATTTTCGTCTCTTATTGACTCTTCTTGGCTCTTCTTGTCTCTTCTTGGATCTTATGGGGCCTTATCGTATCTTCTTGACTCTTCTTGCTTCTTCTTGCATCTTCTAGTCCCTTCTTGGCTCGTCTTGAATCTTCTAACCGACTCTTCTTGTCTATTCTTGTCTCTTCTTGGCCTGTCTTGTATCATCTTGTGTCTTCTCGTATCTTGTCTCTCCTTGGCTCGATATGACTATTCTTGAATTTTATTCATCCTTCTTGGATCACCACGTCTGGCTTTTTTTGCATCTTCTTGGGGAATTTAATCGACCAGTGCGTAGGTGCAGGAACAAAAGAGATGATTGAACGTTGGTTGGTTTCTCGTTTCCCGCTTCTTTATGCTCCCCACTTCTTCTGCTTCCAGCTACTCCCTTCTTTAATTTTGCGCCTCTACCAGTCTTTTCTTGTTTATTATTTTATTGTCGTGGTTCTTATTGGTTCTTTCTTGACTTATTAATTATTTTCGTTCCACTTCTTGCATTATCTTGCTTCCACCAGTCATTTTTTCTGCTTCTTGGTTCTTCTGGCTTCATATGGCTTCTTCTTGGCTGTCCTAGTCTCAGCTTGCATCTTCTTGCAAACTTCTTAGTTCTTCTACCGTCTACTTGCTTCTTGCATCTTCATGGCTCTTCTGGGATCTCGTAGTCTCTGCTTTCATCTTCTTGCTTTGTTATTATTTTTTATTTATTAATTCTTCTGGTTTTATCTTGCTTCCTCAATTTCCTTCTTGCTTCGCTTGACTTTTCTTGGCTTTCCTATTCTCTACTGACATTTTCTTGCTTCATCTCGACTTTTTTTTCTTATCGTGGCGTTTCTCGCCTCTTCTTCCAACTTACAGATTTTTCTTAGTTCTTCATATTTTCCCCTGCCTATTCATGGCTCGTGCTTCGTGGCTCTTCTTGGTTTTTCCTGTCTCTACTTATTTCTTCTAGCCTCTTCGTTCTTATTCTTGGATATTCGAATTAGATCAGACAAGCTTTCGGATTGCACTTAATGCTGTAAGTCGGGATTTATTTCAGTGCATGAACTCTGAGACCAGCCATATGTATTTCTCTTTTCTCCTGGATCTGAAGACCGTGCAATATCTAAATAAAATAAAATAAGAACCTAACCATGAAAATTAAAAAAATATATAACTTCTCTGTTAATTCCGTATATAATACAAGGGACACCCTCTGAAATGAAATGACAAAAGACCCACTTGAAATTATCAAAATAATCTCTGCAGGACTAAAAAGACCTCATACGGGGACGAAACGCATCAACAAGCATTTGATGAACACAAACAATTAAAATAAATATTTTAAAATCAGGCCGACTGGAAAAAAACAAACAATTAAGAAAAAAAATTCAAGAACGCCTGTGGTTTATTTATGTAGGTATCCGAGTTGAATGCTCTGAAATATTATATAAACAATCAAATATTATATAAACAATCTACGCCATCAACTAATATTTATAAACAAAAGTAAGGTGGATCTTATCTTCAGTATTGATGTCAGGCCCTATCAAAATATTTCAGCTTTGTAATAAAATCTAAATAATGGAATTTTTCTGAACTAAAAACTGTTTTCGAAAGGTCTCTAGATCTAAGCTTTCAAATTTTATGATTCAAAATAATTTTGTGTACAAACATAAAAATGTTTTTAAAATTGCTCAACTTATGTTTTTTAACTAAAATTACCGATAATGAAAAAAATACAGACATATTTTATTAGGCAAATATTTTATAAACGTTTATCGCACACTCACTTTGTCTTTTCATGTAAAAATAATTAATAAAAAATTCCGAATAATTTTTTTTTTTCAAATTACTGTCGGGAATTTTGGTTTCATAAAGGTGTACATTTTAATTACTTTGTGGTTAACTTTTAGATTTGAATATAAAGCATGGTATTTCTCTTTTGAACACCGTTTATGTAACCTATATGAGTTGTTCCGAAAAGCGAACAAATTAGCCTGAGAGGTTAACCCGAGCAACTGGAGGGTTGTCATTGAAAACCACAAAAATGATTGAAAACATCGATTACCACTTCGTTATTTATTCAAAGCCAAAAGGTTTTACGATTTGTTCGCTGAAATCAAATTGAACTTTCGGTGCCCACAAAATAAATTCCATTCAAATCCAAAGGATTGTCGAGTCGAGAAAATGAGTTAGAGCCTACTTGAAGCGACCTACAATTCAGCCTTGTTTATACAGGAAGGAAAAGGAACCTCCTTTTACTAAATCTGGGGAAGCGGGGTAGGTTAGGACCACGCATCCCATGAGCCGTGGATAAAAAAACTTCAAGGATATCTTCTTACGCATGAAAAGATTTTCTTTCTCGTACGATTATGGGAAAAGTCAAAGAGAATTTTTTTTATTACTTATATTTTTTAAATGTATATAAGAAAATTTGAACGCTTTATAGCCCCCTTTTTACATTTGCGGGTAATGGGTGGGACGGTTTTTAACGCGTCTGCTTGTTTAGGAATAAATACATCCCAAAACACGTAATCGCGTTATAAGTTCTTGCATAAGACGTCCCGAGCGACCTTACATTTTAAAATCTATATGTATATCTCTCTTCCTCTCATGCAAACATATGTATTTTTCTTTTAACCAGAAAGAGAACGAAATAATGCTTCTTATTGTCTTTGAAACATGAAAGCTATCTTGCATAGATATTTTACAATCTCGATCCAAAGTGACGGTTTCTGATTTTTCGCGCGTAACTGAGGCTTCCGGATTGTGAGGTGCGAATATATTGAACCAAGCAGACGGGTTTTAAACGACTCTATATTTTGTCAGAGAGTCAAAATATTTCGGCTTTGAAATAAAATCAAAATGAATGGAATTATTTCTGGACTTATCCGAAAACTAAAAACTGTTTTTGAAAGGTGATAAAATACACTTTCAAACTTTATAAAAAGAAATAAACATAATTTTTGAAGTATAAAATTTTTGCATGCAAACATAAAAAGGTTTTAAAAATGGCTAACCTTGCGTTTTTTCTAACTAAGATTACTGGTGAAAAAAAAAAACAAATACATATTTTATTAGAAAAATATATTATAAACACTATAGTCTTCTCACTTTTTGTCGTTTCATTTAAAAAGAATTAATTTTAAAAAATACAAAGTTTTTTTTTTTTTTTAAATTGCGATCCGAAACTTTGCTTTCAAAAGTGTGTACATGTTACTTGTTGTGTGATTAACTTTTAGGTTTGAGTATAAAGTGTGGTATTTTCTCTTTCTAAGACCGTTTACATCATAATTTTCAGTAAGATACAACGATTTCTATGAGACCTATTAGAGTTGTTCCGAAAAACAAACAAATTAGACTGAGGGGTTAAAAGGTTAAATCGTTATTTTTTGTTTAGATTAGTACTTATACATATATATTTATAAAAAATGTTCTTAAAAAAGTGAGTTCACCATATCCATGGGCGGTCGATCAGTGTAAGGATTGAAAGTATTATGTTTTTTAAATATTTTTTTTTATTAAAAAAATATTAACTATTTCGTATTCCAGAACAGAATTGCTTACTTCTGTCGTGCTAGGTATTTCAAGGTGGTAATTTTTGAAATCTTTATCCAAAACTAGCTGACCCGGCCACACGTTGCTGTGGCTAACGAAATACAACGCCATCTACTGGATGGTTGCCCAAGCTTTATAACCACGATAAATTAACTCACACCGCCATCTGTTAATTTGCATAAAAATCAACACCGCCCGCTTGCCAGCCCGCTCGTCCACCACATAGACATTTTCCTTTATATATTTAAACCAATTTACACAAAACCTTTACAAATTATATACCTAAACCTTCCTCACGAATCACTCATATCTATTGGTGAAAACCCATGAAAATCCGTCCAGTAGTTTTTGAGTTTATCGCGAACGGCGGAGGACTATAATATAATATTCCTAATGTAGGTATAATATTCCAAAATGATACGTTACCTATTTTTATAAATTAAAACAATGTTCTTAGTACATTATATTATTGATTTACAATTATTTGCCTAGTTCAAAAGCTCACCGACCGCTACGGAAAATGTATTATTCACCCGTCAATTTTTCATTAATTGATAGGACACCGATCAATTAACTATATTAGTGAACTGTTCAAATTGGACTCGCTACGCTCATTATGTTGTCAACCGTTTATTGAAAACGGTTGGTACCTACCGATCGATAAATTATAATTTACCTAATTCTGAGTTGAAATAATAATTATTATTTCAACTCAGAATTAGGTAGGCACCCGTGAATAAACTCATCACATCCTAATAAAAAGGATAACGTAGAAAGTGAGGATGAAATTGTAAATAGAGGACACACTATTATCCAATTATGACCCCGGCTGCCGCCCGCATCTAGTTAAATCAACTCAATTTTACAAAGATATAAAAATTCTCAACAGTCATTGCAAGTTGGTACCAACTACCTTTTTAACTATTAATTGGAGGCGTCTACTAATATCTACAGGAATTCCAAAAACTGAACAAATCGGACTAATATCTATGAGAACCAAAGTGAGGACGAATATCTACAGCTCAAACTGCTGACTAATATCTATGAGAACCAAAGTGTGGACGAATATCTACAGCACTGGCAGAGGTTGGGTTGGGTTAGGTTAGGTTAGGTTAGTTATTACGTAAATGAAGTAATTTATGCTTTTCCGTACAACCTCCTGCTCAGCTGCCCTCTGTAGATATTAGTCAGCACTGGGACCGTCATAGATATTCGTCCGACTTTACCAATGACGTTATATACTGACCTTAGCTCTGTAGATATTAGTCCTCACTCTGAAGTTCATAGATATTAGTCCAACATATGAGCTGTAGATATTCGTCCGACATACAGGCTGTAGGTATTAGTATCTGGAGTCTATTAATTTACTTATCTAACTGCGGTCAAATAACTACGAGTAAATACAATAAGGTTTATACAATACTAGATAGGTACAACTTTTTCTTTGCTTATGATCAGAATCTGACTCATTGATATAATAACAAACCGCAACACACTGACTAGGTAGGTATGTAGTCGATGATGAATTTAAAAAATCGCATTTAAAATATTACTGCATCCCGTGACAATAATTTATTTTAACCTTGCTATCAATATCATCATGGAAACTCATTTCTTATGATTCATAGTGTCTTCGTAGGTATATTTTTAATTAAATATTCAATCATTGTCATTGAATCACTCGCTGCATTCCATCGAGAATAAGCATTGCTCAGAATTAATAAGGACATCGATCTCCAATCATTTCTTGAAAACACTAACTTATTGAATGAAAGCATACATTTTTATTTAGGTTCTTCTACAATGACCGGTAGAAGAATATAATAGCTGCCTCTGCCGAATTTCTACCGATTTCTTACATATCTCCCTTAAACATGTTAAGTTTTAAAGCTCTTAAAAAAATATATGTTATTCTTGAAGATACTATCTAGGCATTCCCCGCGCCGAAACACAAATTATATAAAATTCCCTCGTTAGAAAAAAATCGCAAAGTATGCCCCAAAAATTATTATAAACACGTTTGTTTCAGTTATTTTACAAGTTATATATATGAAAAAATTCACTGTTTCTTTTAATGCTGTTTAAGACAACCCCCGCGAGATTTTTGCTCTATTTTAAACGAGTCTTGTTTTATTAAACATTTTCACAATTTTCGCATCGATTTTGTCGCTTTAAATACTAGCACGCTCTTCTAACATTCGTAATTTCATATAGCTTTATTCTTTTTGATGCAGGTTGCGGCGCCTTTTGATGATAATTTTCGCAACTTACCTCAGATAAATCAGGGTCATCTCGTATCTTCTCCTCCACGGTCAGCACTTTTCCATCACCAGTCCCGAAGGAAGCGAAAACAAACAAAGTTAAGGCCAAGAATGACCGGTGAAGTCGCCACATTTTTTAGAGGTAGGTACCGTTGGCAGGTAGCTAACGAGAACCGAACGTCAATATTACAATAACACCTGACAGCAAACAACGAAACAAGTCGAATCCCGCCAAAACGCACTGTTCTCGGTCTAAATAAAGTATGAAGAAGAAAAATAATGTTCTCTATTCCCGCTTTATTAAGTTTAACACTTTTTTGAGTTGTACAAAAGTTTCTGCGCTTACGAAACTTGAAAGAACTAGCGCTGTAACGAAGCCGAACGAACAGGAATATGAACCGACCACGGCAAACTCGCAACTGGAAACTGGAAGGATGGTTCGTTTTATGCTCGCTCGCGCGCTAGCCCTTCTCCCCGCCTACCCACCCGCCCCGCGACGGTAGGTGCCGTAGGTAAACGCGCGGCGCATAGGATAGGCCCCTTGATAATAAAATTACAATATCCTTATTGGAAACTGGATCAATTCTCACTCGATATCCATCCAAACTTACACCATTTGCGTCAAAGAGTAGAGAAGGCGTTATTGAATCACTGCGAAGAAATATTTGACCCCGGCGACCTTGACCTTTAGTTTGAACTGGCGCAGTGAAAATTGAAATGTTATTGAACCTCTTTTCTTACATTAATTTAATATCAGCACGAAAAATGTTGATATAGGTATCTATCAGGATTGAAAAAAATCTCTCCTTCATGGAGATTGCATAATATGTATATTTTTTCCTGCTAGAATCTTGGTATTAACTTTGAGGAACATAATTTTTATGTGCCTGGGTACTTCTGCTAGGTGGGTAGGTATATTATATTAAATTGAAAGTGACAACTTTCGCTTTTCGCTTTTCATATTCATACGAGCGGTATTAGAATATTATTTATGTAATCCGTGTCGTTATAGCAGAAGATTATTTCCTACAAGATTCCTTTAAGATTGAATCCCATATCAATGCGTACTTTTGCATAAATTCGTAGTGATAATAATATTTTATGTACCTATTAGAAGCTAGAGACACTAAAACAATGGGAATAGAAAAATTTTCTTACATAACATGCGCAAATGAAATGACGTCATGAAGCTCGATAGAGAAAAATAGTGACCTACCCAAAATTTCCCGCGGTTTTCACGAAAAAAACTTACCGCCTTGAATAGTCGCCGCCGAGTAAAAAGGGAGAATAAAATCGTGTGCAGGTAGGTACGATTATTTTTCGTCATTGTTTTTTTTTTATTCCCATTTTTATGTGTTTGATTCGGTGAGCAGTGCGCAACAGAGGGGAATTAAATAAGGGAGCATTTTTAAGGTTACGTTATGTACCTCATGCATGAATCTAAAAAGTCCGGGACAGAGCATTAGTTCATTTTTGTATTAAAGAAATTGAAGCCAAATCTGTGGTGAGAGGAAATTGCCCTGCAGCCATCTTGACAGACAGACTTTTGAAATTATCTGTACGCGAAGTGGCATAAAACGAACAATTTTTTTGCGCTTAATGCATACTATATTAAAACAGCCAAGGGCGGATTTAGGAGGGGGGCACGGGGGCACGTGCCCCCCCCCCCCCCCCCCCCCAGACGGTATTTTGGTGTACTGTGGAGATTCCATCACAGTACATACTTAAAAGCTAGAACTATCTTTTTTTAAACATTTAATTTTTCGATTGTGTTGACACTTTTATAAACCCCTATACATACTTGAACTTGTAGAAATAAACTTGAATTATGATACTTCAAGTTTATTTCTAACAGTAATTAAAAAAGAAAAAAATCCTAACCATAATTGAACACCAGAACAGGCTCAGCCTAGTGAGGTGGTGTATACCAAAAAAAATAATATATATATATATATATATGTATATGTAGGTATATTGTATATATTGTAATGTTATTCTTGGTTAATAAATAATTTAAAAAAAAAAAAATTGTTGATTTTTTGCCCGTCCGCCCTTTGTGCCCCCCCCCCCCCCCCCAGAAAAAATCCTAACTGTAATTGTTGATTTTTGCCCGTCCGCCCCTTGTGCCCCCCCCCCCCCTCAAGAAAAATCCTAACACTAATTGTTGATTTTTTTGCCCGTCCGCCCCTTTTGCCCCCCCCCCCAGAAAAAAAAATCCTACCAGTAAATTGTTGATTTTTTTGCCCGTTCGCTCCTTGTGCCCCCCTCCCCCCCGCCCCCCCAGAAATAAATCCTGGATCCGCCCCTGAAAACAGCTTATGATTTTTGGGGGTATTTGAAGATACATTGTGAAATTGTTAACGAATAGCTCCGTCTAAGACCTTTTACATTCATGGCCCCATGCTATAATGATTCCGTGCCAACTCAGAATCAAGTCAACTCAACACCTCTTTGAAAAGCCATTAAAAGCTATTAATAATTTTAAAATAGCCCATAACCCTAACCTATTAATTGTAACCTATTTAAGAGAAATGTTTGCTCGGCCCGTTTCATAACAATCTTAATTTTGGATTCGAGATCAAAATACCCAATCAAA